>CM051028.1:40905828-42215828 GCA_027627225.1 Congeria kusceri | reverse complement strand
AGGAAAGGCGACTTGCTTTGATTTTTAAGGTGTACCTTTGTCGAAATCGATGAAAAATAAACTGCAAATTTTATAAAACTAACAAAATATCTCAGTGTTGTTTAATAACTAAGCGCCAGCCAATACACATATTTTAGTTGTATATTATACCCCTTCATCCAAACCGTCTTAATATGAAAGTGACAAACCAAACTTTTCAGAGAATATAAGGGTCTAAATGTCAGAAATGGCGTTTTAATGGGTTATAAAATGTTCACTTTTAGGAGCTTCCGGAGGCCTCCGGTCCCTTTGGCCGCGCTACGCCCCTGGCATTATATACATACATGTACTAAAAGTACGACACACTTTTCAGAAGAATATGAAACAAAGGGCAGTAACTCCATAACGAGTGTAGATAGTTCATGCTCTCTGTACTTCCACTAAATGCCTGGTGGATATGAGTTTCAATTAAATCCCTTCATTATTGACATGATGGGCTTTCATCATCACTTTATCATTGTTTCAGTACACAATCTATATTGCGCCGTATTCCGCCCAAGAGACGTGTACATACGTGTATGTTCGTCCGTCTGTTTTGGCAGTAATGTCTAGATTTATTATAAGTATAGGTCTTTCGACTGTGATGTTTCATCTAAGTCACTTTAGTAAGTTCGGCACAAATATTATAATTACTATATTAGAAATAACGACATAAACAAGAACGTGAATTGAACTGCACTTTATTTACACTGTAATGCCACATATGCACGTTGCCGCATAAACGTGGCTGATTTCGTTTATGCGGTGATTTTCATTATCATCATCATCATTATCACCACCATCACCATAATAATCATCATCATCGTTGTTATATTACCGGATTTGTTTCCAACCGTATTATAACTTATTTATGTAAGTTCTCTGTATGGGTTAAAACAGCAAAGTCATGCCCCATATAAGCGACAACTGTATTGCGCGTCGCCGCAAAAACCAAACTATTTTGTATATGCGTTGAAAATCCCTGCACCAATGCATTTGCTCACGTTTTAGCGACGACAGCGCATATGCGGCGTTTGTAGCGCACTCCACACGCGATATCGAACGACAGCAGTTTCAGCAGTTGTATCGACGTGATTTGACAAATGCAAGAATGACTTAACGTACATTTTACCTAAATTCGCTCCAGTATTTAAACATCGCTTCCTCAAACCATCATAGCCAAAACAATTCATTATGTTGCCACATGCAATAAAGCGACGGTTCAAATTTGATTAGTGTCCGTATTTATTCGGGTCTCCAAGCGCTGCATTGATCATCAATTTAACCCAAATGCCATTCACACATCTCAGAAAATGTTATTAATGCACTAGTGATTCAATATCAACGTCCAGTTCAAATCTCATGAGATTTGGCGGGATTTTGTCATGCCGAGCACGCGGCTTCTCTCGTGCTCACTTACATACAAATAAACAATCATAGCGGTATTAGAGCAGTCTCGGATCTCAAGAGTGAATTAAGGCAACGTATTACAGGCAGGATAAAATTAGACATGAATTAATTCGATAATTATTTCTTCGTAAGAAACTTGATGGACATTTCGAATTTAGTATTTTAGTTCGCTTCCAAACAATGAACCAACAACTGATACTGTACTCTGCACTTGTTTAAGAAGTTATTATCGAAATAGACTTTGATTATAGTACTGAAGCAATTGTTCACTAAATTTAGTACTGTGAACATGTACGTATTGGCATGTAGAGATTAAACAGACTAGAAACCCATACCTGAAGGATATGTGCCCCCTCGTTCAGTTCAAACATGTCAGCAGCCACACTGGACTTGAGGCGCCTTGCACCTGCAGAGGAGACAACATACACAAAGTATACATTTATTAAACATACATAATATACACATACAGCACACGTCTAGCAGTAGTACTACTACTGCTACTACAGAAACTCATACATTATTTTTAGCATGGGTAATTTCGACGTATAGTTAAAGCTGATTACACATGTCAGCACTGTTAGACCGTATACAGCTTACGCCGTAAGCTGTTGGATAGATACATATACTTTTTAAATAGGTCTCCTGTGTTAACGTAAATATCTCACATGGGGGGGTGACTAGTATTAAACATAAATGTGATTAGTAATAGTAACAGTAGCAGTAACAGAAGCACAGGCAGTATTAGTATCGTCAGTAACAGCATCATCATCAGCAGAAGCAACAGCAGTTGTAGTTGTAGTAGTAGTAAATAAATATAAAATCGGTGCAAAGGCCCAACAATGTGTGCATGTCAATATTTTGTTGATGACAAAAATATATATGACAAATTAAAGAGAATTAGAAAAATTACCCCTCCCCCACCCCACCCACCCACCCCCTGTCATTAAAATTCGAACAAAAAGTGAATCAGCGAATCACCGGTCATGGCATTTCGACTTGCCCGCTTGTAATACACACAATCACAAACGTGAAGTAAACTGAGCAAACAGTAGAATAATTGTATTATGTATATTTTTAATGAACGTTACTGCGATTGAGGGACGAAAGAACAACAGACGGACGGGAAGACGGACGGACACACAGACATACGGACGGACAAACACACAACTACTACTACTCCATCAGCAACATTAACAACACAACTACAGACATCAGCAACAATGATAGAAACGGTGATCTGTATTCGGTGTAAGCTGTATACGGTTTTACAGTCAACGTATACAGCTCACGCGTGAGATGTATACGTCGTAAGCTGTATACGATCTAATATGGCATTAAACCACAGCTGTCGCTAGCCGACGAACCAGAGGCAAGAAAAAGTGTTGTATAAATCCCACACACTAGCAGTAAGGTGTTGGTTTATAGAACTCCCGATTTCCTCATGCGCAAGTAACGGTGTAAAGGCCAAATAAACAGTTTTGAGTTTAAGTTTAATGTATACTGTTTTCAACAAAGTCAATGAAGTAGTAGTTAGTAGTAATAGTAGTAGTAGTAGTAGTAGTAGTAGTAGTTGTTGTTGTTGTTGTTGCTGCTGTTGTTGTTGTTCATGTTGTAGTTGTTGATGTTGTTGATGTTGTTAATGTTGTTGTTGTTGTTGTTGTTCGTGTTGTTGTTCATGCTATTGTTGTTTGTGTTGTTGTTGTTTGTGTTGTTTTTAGTGTTGTTGTTCGTGTTCTTGTTGTTTTAGTTGTTCTTCGTGTTGTTGTTGATCATGTTGTTTTTGGTGTTTCTGTTGTGTGTGTTGTTGTTGATGTTAGTATTGTTGGTCGTGTTGTTGTTTTCGTGCTGTTGTTGTTGGCGTTGTTTCTCGGGTTGTGGTAGTAGTGGAGTAGCAATTGTGTAGTGTATACATTATGTGGATATATTCATACGCTGTGTGGTTAAATACATACGCTATGTTGTTATTTTCATACACTGTGTGGTAATTATCATACACTGTTTGGTAATAATCATACACTGGGTGGTAATTATTGTACATAATGTGATTATATTCATACACTGTGTGTTTGTATTCATACACTGAAAGTTGAGCGTTGAAACACCGGTAGGGGACTTATGAAAATTAAAGATTGTGCATTACCTTTATGTCGCCTTTTATCTGTACATCAAGTTACATATTCAAATCCCGTGTATTTCTTGAGAAACTGCCCTTTTTTTTATATTTTTAGTTCCATTAGCCCGGCCTTTGATCTCTGGTAAAAAATTGTTGTGCACAAACCTCACATTTATGTGTAAACAAAGTTTCATGAAAATGTCTTGAGAACTTTTCTTGTTATCGCAGTATTAGGTATTTTTCTGTTTTTAGTAACGGTAACCTGACCTTTGACCACTGGTGAAAAATTAAATGTTGAAGCATAACCCTGTAATCACCCTTAATCTGTATACCAAGTTTCATCATCAAATCTTTTGTACTTTTGTTCATGTTGTTGATTGCCATTGGTGCAAAAATATATTAGTGAAAACAAAAGGTTATATGTTATTTTCGTTGACATGATGAAATGTTTTGATTCTATTTATAGAAATGGTTTGTGGTTGAAATTATACAATTGTGGTGTACGTGGAAAACTTTTAAGAATTGTAAGAGATATGTATCAGCATGTTAAATCTCGTGTTAAACTGTGTTCTAATTATTCTGATTACTTTGAATATGCAGTGGGCTTGCGTCAAGGCGAATTAATGACAACTCTATTGTTTTCTATTTTTGTCGAAGATTTAGAGTTGTTTTTACAAAAAGATACTGACTGTGGCCTAGTTTTAGATGATATTTTTTTGATACTTCTACTTTTTGCAGATGATATGGCCATTTTAGGTAAAACCCCATGTGAGGTACAACAACATTTAAACAGTTTAAAGTCATATTGTGATACCTGGGGACTCAAGGTAAATACTTCGAAGACTAAAATTATAGTTTTTCGTAAAAGGGGTGGATTATTAAATAGTGAAAACTGGTCATACGATGGACAAAAAATAGAAGTTGTAAATGATTTTAACTTTTAGGATCAATTTTTAATTACACTGGAACATTTATTTTAAATCAGGAACACCTAGTTGGTAAAGCTTTGAAAGCAATGAACATTCTTTTATGCAAATGTAAGGAGTTTGGCTTAAGTCCTAAGACAATGTGTCAGTTATTTGATGCCTTTGTGAGTCCTATATTGAATTATTCCTGTGAAGTATGGGGTTATACTAAGTCAAAGGAACTTGAAAGAGTCCATCTTAAGTTTTGCAAGCGATTGTTAAAGGTTAAAATAAATACTTGTAATGCAATTACATATAGTGAGTTGGGACGTTACCCATTGTTTACTAGTAGATATATTAGAATGATTAAATACTGGCTGAAAATTGTTAGCTCAAACAATATTATTGTTAAAACTATTTATTCCCAATCTGTTTTTGATACGGACATTTAAATTGGGCAGCAAATATAAGAAAGTTGTTAGCTGATTATGGATTTGCATATGTATTTGATAATGTTAGCAGTATCAATCTGGATTTATTTTTGAATGAGGTAAAAACCCGTATTATAGACACCTTTAAACAAGAAACGATGTCAAAAATTGACAACAGCTCAATGTTGTGTCAGTATAAATTGTGCAAATCAACACATTATTACGAGCCATATTTAGATATTTTATCAAAACGTTATTGCTTATACATGAGTAGATTAAGATTAAATGGACTTCCTCTCAGAATACAAACAGGAAGATATAATCGAATTCCACGAGAGAAAAGATATTGTACACTTTGTAATTCTACAGATATAGAGGACGAATACTATTTTGCCATCATTTGCAATTGTTATACTGACATCAGAAAAAAATATATTAGAAGATATTTCTATGTAAAACCGTCTGTCTGTAAATTTACCCAGCTTTTAAATTCAACTAATAAATCAGATATTTTTAATCTGTGTAAGTTTATTAAGGAAGCTATGAATGTTAGAAATGCACTAACTTTCGCTAATAATTAACACACGGTTAACGTTCATCCTCCGATTTCCTACTTTCGAAATATGCATTGATTAGAATGAATTGTATATATTTATTTAACACTACGCTATGTCATGTTGATTGCATGTATTATATTGATATGTGTTGTAGACGATGTACTTGTACAAGTCTTAAATAAAATGTTCTGTTCTGTTCTGTTCTGTTGATGTTGTTAAATTTGTTGTTGTTGTTGTTCTTTGTGTTGTTGTTGTTCATGCTATTGTTGTTTGTTTGTTGTTGTTGTTTGTGTTGTTGTTCGTGTTGTTGTTCTTTGTGTTGTTCTTCGTGTTGTTGATCGCGTTGTTGTTGTTTGAGTTGTTATTCGTGTTATTGTTGATCATGTTGTTTTTGGTGTTTCTGTTGTGCGTGTTGTTGTTGTAGTTAGTGTTGTTGGTCGTGTTGTTGTTTTTCGTGCTGTTGTTGTTCGCGTTGTTTCTCTGGTTGTTGTAGAAGTGGAATAGTAATTGTGTAGTGGATTAGCAATTGTGGAGGATGTGGTGGTATAATAAGTGCTACTAATGGTTGATGTAGTTGCTGTTGTTGTAATTACTGTTATTAATTTTAATTATTTGGCTTCAAATAGCGCGCATATACAGACGCTACTCGGGGTCTATACTATACTTAATATAGATACACCTATTGTTGCTTTTTCTATTTAGGATTTGGTACTGAATTTTGTTTTAACTGTAAGTATGCCAATGTTTTGTCTATGTTTCATTGAAAGCCTCACGACTAGAATTTGTGTTTGTATATGTAGTACTTAATTAGCTACCTTCACTGAATAAAGATTTTTCTACTACTATTACTTCTACTACTACTACTACTACTACTACTACTACTACTGCTGCTGCTGCTGCTGCTTCAAGTACTACTATTACTACTACTACTACTATTACTTTGCTTATGCTACTGCTTCTACCTCTTCTATTCACTAATTATATTTGTTACTCGACACTCACCACGAGAGCAATATACTTTAAGATGAAATACCTATTTCAAATGTATATGTAGGCCTATATATCCAACGTATACACCTTACGTAAGCTATATACGTTGTCAACCAACGAATATAGTGTTTCAATTTCGAGGGTCGTCTAATAAACCTATTTATCTTATGTCTCGGTCACAAATAAAGAACTGCCGCCGGACGTAGAGTTGCAATCGGGTGGTGGCGCCCGTCGAAGTTTAAGGAATACTTCCCTGACCCCGAAAACAAAATCGCCCGTTCGCCGCTAACTATTAAGTATTCCACGTCGACGTTTAAGAATACTATAAAGTTACCGGCGACCGGGCAATTTTTTCGGGGTCAGGGAGTTCAAAAACACGTGTGCTGTCCGATCGCCGGGCGGCATTTTCTTGGATTGGGCCATGGAAGTACGATATTTCTTCTTTAAAAACTTTCAACGGCGACCGTGCGGGCATCTTCCTGGCGCCGACCGATTACAGTTATAGTCAGGGTTTCGGGCGGTGCCAGTACAGGCACCGGAAGGGCATCCGTTTTGTCGGGTGGCGGCTGGCTGACTTGATACCTTTTTTTAATACATTTTAGTTGCAGTCATCTACAATCCTGCGCGGCGACCGTCCGATTCACATATTTCCCGCACAGGCGCCGTCCGGTCACCGGTCGGTCGCCGCCCGTTGCTCAAACTGCTTGTTCCCCATGTCAGTCAGCGAAAACCGTCCGGTACCCGCTTGAGTTTGTGACCACTCGAGGCAAAAACTATATAAATCGCACGGCGCCTGTCAGATTCAAAAAGTGGGCTGGCCGGCTATCGAAGTGGTTGATAAACTCGCTTCTCACCTAGGGGTCCCGGGTTCGCTTCCCATTCCTGACTCATGTGGTTGGTGGTCACCATACCGGACAGGTGGGGTTTTCTCCGGGTACTCCGGTTTCCTCCCACAGCACAAGACCACACCAAAATTAAAATAACTTTCAGTAAAAAAAAAAAATAGCTGGAAATTGCAGCTATGATTCAAAATTCGTCCCAACGTTCGTGAGTCTCTAATAAATAATTAGGTAGGAGTGCTGGGACACACTCCGGGTCCTCACATAATGCAGCCTCAGACGCGGAAGGACCTCTTCGAAATACACACACAGATTCCAAAATTGCCTATGCTTTAACGATCGTTAAAATCGGACGGCGCCCGTTCTATTTGTGACCTAGGCATCACTAGTGCATAATACTCGCTTTTCATTGGTTTAGCCTGGTCACGCGCTGACCACGTATTATTCCATATTATGTCAGTAGCAGTTTAATATCCAGCCAGTAAAATCATTCTTTCAAAATAAACATACAATGACGTCACAAAAATCAACAAAATAACGTCATTATGATGCGCTTGTTTCCTTTATTCCAGAATGTTAAAATAAATTATTGCTAAGTTTAGGGGGGTTATTTCCTCAATCCTGGCGTGATGATGGGAAAAGAATGGCACTCGGTACTACGCATTAGGTATACTGAATGTAATACGTATTCAATCAATGGCGACGGATATTACAACCAAAACATACCTGTACATAAGAAAAGTATGCATATAACAAAGTAGCCCCGACTTTCCATCCGCCATTATGGCACTGCGTTAGGATCGCTGCACTGTGTTAGGATTATCGGGTACAGGCCGTGCTACGCTCTCGACCAATATTAATTTAGGCCTACTGAACCTGTATTACACCGTACGGGGTCAGTAAGAAGATAAGTAACTAATAATACTAGCTGGTATGGTATCAAGAATAAAGGCATTGGTACAACAAATAGAGAAAATATACGTAATTATCAACAAAGCAACATGGTTTTACTCTGCAAATTTACTTATTAATGTCTTAAACTTACCACCAAGTGATTTTGAATTTGTAAATTGTTGATGTATTATATATTTCAAATATATTTACTACAACTACAACATGTTTCATATAGGGCCCTCAAAATGACTTGTCCAGTTTATGACAATTGTTATTACTGTTAGAAGTACAGTGATCCGTGAAAAGCACGGAAATTGTGTAAATTACCTCTGTGTTTTTATAAACAGACTGCCATTTGTCTTTAAAACATTATTATATTTACCGTTAAATTTTATCCCGGTAATTCCCTAACACATTTCAAACAAGAAATATTTATAAAAAAAAAGATATTCGGCGTATGTTGTAAATGTTTGTAAAGAATGTACATTGAATATCCAACATGAATATTTAAAACTGATGCATATGTTGATTTGGTTTATGAACGAACAGTCTCATTTCTTGGATATTATTAAAATAAAATAAATAAGTAAATTTTCATCATCAAACAGCGAACTGATATTTTCATGTGGCTAGCTCCTAAAAAGTAGTATGAAATGTTTCTATATTTGAAATAAATAAAAAAGAATATCATTATTTCATGTCAAAGCAATGAACTGATGAACTGCCCCATATTTTTAATCAGTTCTACTTGAATAACCCAAATAAGTCAAGCACATCTTATACTACTAGTATGTTTATCTTTACAAAGTAAAACTAAGCATTTTACAATTACAACGAAATATATATATTTGAAGCGTCATTCATATTAAATTATTATAGTATACAATGCATTTATTCATAGTCTATATAAAAACATGTTTATTTGTAGATTGAATAAAGCCTCTACAAGAGAATCTGGCAGAAACATCAGTATTTCACAAGAAAAAACAATGATGCAGAGCATCATAATGCACCGGGAAACTATGAACAGTTTAAGATATCTTAATTATGTAATGTCCGTACAATTATCTGATCTTACCGTCTCATATTTTTTATCCGTGATTCTTTAAATCTAAATAATGTATAGAGTATTTGTCAGGCGAAACAAAATTTAATAGAAGTTACATTGTTTCCAAGAAAATATTGACGAGAATGAATATGAGCGTTTGGCATAGTTATTATGGGTTACGCATTTATACTCTATGGAATGTTGTCTATCGAATATGCGATATTAACGGGGGATTTTCCCAAGGTCATGTTTCACCGCCTGTAAACACTGGCATGTAAATTGAAAATGAAAATTTAGCCAATGCAACTTCTGAGTAGGGAGCTCAGAACTGCACATTAGTCAAAAACGTAAACAACGTAAAGAGGTATGTCTGGATTTTTCCACATGGCTAATTTTGTCCATTTACCTCAGAAAAGAAATGGAGCCATTTTTTTACAGGCCGTGGTGAGGATTTCTTTTAAACTAGCCGATGCAATGTTAGGATTTATTCATTCGGGACCATCTCCAGTCTGACGCTACTATATTATCCGCTGACAGGATCTGATGACTTCGCATTAGGGGTCACGTTCAGATGACCTTTTCAGGATCCAATCAAACTGTTGTGGTATAACTGTATATATACACTACAAATACTATGCACGAAATTAACGTGAACTTTGGATGTTCACTCACCTAAGGTACCACTATACCCATTGTTATAAGCGTGAAAATTAACTGTAAATGATTTATTCCCGAGGATCAGTTGGAAATGCATCACTTATCAAAAACAGCAGCCAAACATTGCTGTGCAAAAGGCAATTTCATTGGACGCATCAGGGCTGATCTTTTATTGTTCGGAAGGTCATTTGAACATGAAACGATGTCTTCAGATCATAACAATGCTAGGATTTGATTTTATCAACAATGGACCACTGACAGCCATGTCGTTAGCAAATCAACATAATTTGAAGGAACATTTCTGTGAAATTAGTTTAAAATCGACCAGTTTTAAGTTTTTAACATAGCCATACAGGGAAAACTGACAGCCCCCCCCCCCCCCCCGGCGGCCATGTTTTTTAACGAATCAAACTAATTTGAAGAAATTTGGTAGGTCACCCAACGAACATTTCTGTGAAATTATTTTCAAATCCAGCCAGTGGTTTCGGATAAGATTTTTAAAGATTTCACTATAGCCATAAAAGAAAAATTGCCCCGCTCCCCTGGCGGCATGTTTTTTAATGGATCAACATAATTTGAAGACATCTGGTATTCGCCAACGAACATTTCTGTGAAATTATTTTGAAATCCAGCCAGTGGTTTCGGACAATAAGATTTTTAAAGTTTTCAATATAGCCATATAAGGAAAACTGCCCCGCCCCCTGGCGGCCATGTTTTTTAACGAATCAAAATAATTTGAAGAAATTTAATAGAGGGTCAGCCAACGAACATTTCTGTGAAATTATTTTGAAATCCAGCCAGTGGTTTCGGACAAGAAATTTTTTAAAGTTTTCCATTTATTTAAACTTTTGTTTGCCATGGTTACCACAGTTTTCCAGATATTCAATGAATTGAAGGAATTTGTTAAAGGACCATCTCAGGAACATTTCAATCCAAGTTTGGTTAAAATCCGCCAAGCGGTTTCAGAGAAGTTGTTTCAGTAATTTGTTGAAGACGACGACGGACGACGACGACGGACGGTGATTGACCAGTATAGCTCACCCTTGAGCACTTCGTACTCAGGTGAGCTACAAATGCAGCCTAGTACTTTGATATACTGCCTCCAAAGAAGTTTGAAGCAGAAAGTAGAATTTGTAGACAAAACCAAAGCCTGTCAAGATTCATAAACGTCGAATTAGTTATAAGTTCGGCTATTTTATAAACTGGAGAGGAGATAAATAAGAAAAAAATACGTGTCAATGGCAGAATGGGGGACACAATAGAGCACATTGATGAAGAACTAACTTACTCTAGGAAATATGGATACAGTCGATGAAACGCTGCATTTTTTAGCACTTCGCGTTGATTTAGCGACACAATTGTTTATTATACGAACACTTCTTAAACCGAAAAAGGAAGAATAAACACATAACTTGACGTTTATAAATCTTGACAAACTTTAGGTGTGTCTACCAATTCTACTTTCGGTTTCATGAACATCCGCCAACTCAGCACCACCGGACCACCTCATTTCAAGAAAATTTCCATAAAACTATCCAAAATTACACATAATTGAAAAACGTGATATGCGTACGTGAAGACATTTATATTTGTGATCATCGTCAGTCGTCACACACTTCATAATGGGTTGTAGTAAGAACTGGACGGGTAAACATGTCAGTACATAGAGTATCATAGGCATATTCTTTCAATGACTTCAACTTATAAAAATCCTACAGCCTTTATTTTTGTACATTATTTAACGAAACTACGAACCAGTGTTCTTGTATCATTCCTACTGGTAATTACATTGGCCGATTACGTCAAAAGCACCTTTATTGCAAGAAAATAATACTAAATTGGAAAGTCATACGTACTGCTTACAATATTTTTGCACCACCGGACCACCTCGGAAGTCATCACCGGACATTTTCTTAACACCTCGAAATGAGGTGGTCCGGTGAGTCTCCTAACCGTGAGTTAGGTCAACACGTTTGTATTCAATAAAAAAGCCGGCAAATGCGATTTTAGTAGGCTAATTAAAGTGGGGTCGAGCGATGCAGCCGATATCAAGCAGGTGTGGTCGAGCGTTGCGGCCAATTTCAGGCCCATTTTTCGGGTAAGTGGGATCGATTGATGCAGCCGATTTCGGGGATGTGGGATCAGGCGATGCGGCCCATTGTTGGAGAGATGGGAACAAGTATTTCATCCGATTTCGGGGATGTTGGTTCGGGCGATGCAGCCGATATCGATCAGGTGGGGGGTCATACGGAGCGACCGATTTCGGGGTAGGCTAAGGGGTCGGATTGGAACGCCGTGATTTAAGTTACAGTATAGGACGTTTGAACGTTAACTTTAACCTGAAAATCTCAGTGATATTGGGCATAATTCTGTCAAAATACAAAACATAATTATGGGGGTTATTGCCCCAGATCCTATAGTTGATGGATCGCAATATAGTTAAAGTGAATACCTTATATTGTGTTGAAGTTAAAATATTTTGTAACAAAATGTTGCATTATACGTTATTTGACAAAAAACAATTAATTTCAGACGCGGACGCCGACGCTGGGGCGAGCAGGAAAGTCACCAATTATTTGAAGCCAAAAAACAGCTTCCATTTTTTCGGCTGCATATTTGTATAACTTTACAGTACTACAGGTATATTAATATATAAGTCTTTAGGGCTATGCTAATATGTGTTCTTGTCCTTGTGATTATAACAAATGCAGCTTCATGTTTTTAGCATGTTTTCGACGCACTATTAAATACGTTTCTGTTTAAAACGAATACACTTATTTGTAAACAAGGGGAATCGTTTGGAATCAATACATTCACAGTTCAGCGTACACGTTCTAGACATTAGCGAATGCTGATGGGAAAATATTGGCACTATTATAGCTAGTATATGGTCTCCAAAGTCACATCAAAATTACATACTACTTTGTCTTCACCCTTTCTTTCCCTGATGGTGTAATTCCACCCAGCACTATTACTTTATTTTGAAATTTTTCTCTTCCACATCTAGAAACACGTCCGTCCAAAAATTGGTCATGGTTTTACCGTTTTAATTATTAAACAAAATTTCGTAGAGCACAAACAATGCATCCGAGTAACAGACTGGAACTTGAATACACTTAAACAAGGTAACTGATTTAGTACTTTAGCATTATCTTTGATCTTGTGGGGTTTTTTTATTATGTAATACAATATTCCTTCAGTTTTAGAGCAGATGCTTGTACAATGCCTGCCAAGTACACGGGTGTAGCTGCACCTAGGTCTCTAAGCCATTATTGTTCTTTCAAGACTATAAAGGTCGGTAAACTCCAAGCATAGTATATTAGGTCCATTCCATGTTAACTTGTTAAATTGCTTTTCAGCTTGTCCCTTGAGTAGCATTTTGTTAAAATGTTATCTGCACATGTTGTGTGAACATTTACCATCAGGAAATGACCATATCTACCTAATCAGGGACTTTCAACCTTATATGTGTAATGTTTTCTTTCGGCAACAGCATATATACCCAGATTGTCTTCATTTTCGCCTGTCCCAAAGGTGTGCATGTACATAGAACACTGTACTACAAAAGCAAGCCAATTTATTTCACATAGTTTGCTAGACAAAAAAAGATCAAATATCAAAATCCAATTTAAAAAACGAAACTCGTTAATAAATTCATGCATGATGTGTGGTTCAATTAACCATTAATTAGTTTAATCCATGTGGAAAAAAACAACAACAAAATATTGTAAAGATTCCCAATAAAACGAAAATCTTTGTTAAAGGAAAAAAAAACTAGTAAGATACGTTTAAATAAGATACTTTATGCGAAAAGCATACATTGTTTGTGACACATATACAACTTTTACACACAGAATATTGAAAGTCGCTGCTTTATTAGATATGGTCATTTCTTCATAATAAATAGTCACATAACATCTGCACATAACTCTTCAACAAAATGCTACTCAAGGGACAAGCTAAAAAGTAATTCAACAAGTTAACGTCAATTGGACCTGAGAAATCATATAATTTAACTTAAAAACACAAACACCAGAAGCTTATTGCGTCAGCAGGCTAGCTGCAATAATATAAACTACCGGTGTGCTGTATCACACAGACACATACACACGCGCGCCCACACGCACATTGTTATTATGATAAATATAATTACACTCAACACATGAGTGCACAATTGGCCTACAGTAAATGGACTTTTCATACACATTATTAATCTGATTAATCGTATTCCCGAATTTTGAACTAGAGCTATCACTAAAGGTGATTAATACCCCCACATACAACTTTGACGCAGATCTATAAGGAGACTTGCATGTGTGGTCTTTTGACACAGAACAATGTTTTGAGTATAGAAATTACCTACCAAAGAGAAAAATGGTGAGCAATTTGACAATTTGAAATACATAAATCAAGAGCACCACTACGTAGGCTTACCTCTTGTCCGACTGACGTCCTAAAATCAAGAAAACTAAGACAAAGTTATGACGACAATTTTAGATGGACACAGTCATTTCGTGTAAAATTAAATGAATACGTGTAAGAGTATTGCTCTACATGTTTACATTTGACATACGCATTGAATAGAAACAAGTGGGAATGAACCAGATTAGGTTCCGTAACTCTTGCAGCAGCGCCACCGATTTGCCTACGCCATTGGTGGATGCTAAAAACATGACAAAACCGAAACATCTTCAGAATCCTATCACGGTTGATTGAGAACAATTTGATAATTGTAAACAAGACTCGGGCCAGGTAATAAAGGCAGTGATGTAATGCCAGTTTCGTGCCAAACCCGACAAGGGTCACGGAGAGAAGTCATCGATTCCATAAGGTGTATACATTCGCAAACAGCAGTAATCGCGAGATGTCTGATAAGGCCTGACACGCATCGCTTCCTTCGATGCAGCGTCATAATAAAGATACCAGAAGGCTCTTGTAACATGAACTTCAGAGACTACAGCCGATGCAGATAAGAAAGGAAGTCTGATTTTAATCAAGCAGTTTTCCTTTTTGCGATTGGGCTTTTGTGTCCGTGTGAAGCAAACGCGTTTACTGATATATAATAATTTTTATTGAAATAATTTCTATATTTTGTTTATCCCATCATCGTGCTTGTATTGACGAAATAAGCTGCCAAATACTAAACATAGCTTTATCACGCGGGGTATTCAGTCGTAAAAAAAGATATGTTTGTTTAAGGTCACATGCCCAAAAGGTAGGTAGGTAGGAATTATTTTTTTATTATTATTTGTTTGATTTGGTAAATTGTCAAATTGTAGATTATTAAACTGAAAGAATATTCAAAACATATCGGTAATATCCTTAAACATTGTTTTGAAGTGAATCTTATCAAAACAAAACTTATTTATACAAAAACATTTAATTATTAGAAAAAAGTGAATAAAACAATAAAATAAAATGTTCTAGGGTCGGGGCATTTTTAGGGTAGGTCGGGTAACCTGAAACAAACATATCTTTTACGCCTCATTGCAAATTCAAGTTCAAGTTCACAAGTTCACAAGTTTATTTCAAAGCTCAGTTTAAGCAAAACATGACAATATGACCAATAATTGCAAAATACAACAACAACAAAACACGAAAAATAAAAATAAAGAGACTATATAGTATATAACAATTCGTATTTCTTAAGGGAGAGATTATTAAGCTATGATACAACGAATATCGAAATAAACGAATGCAAACCAAATATAAAATATGTGATACATTAGAACAGTTTCAATATTTCTTAATGAACATGCATAGTGTTCTATACTTCATATCATGTTGTGCACCAATGGACATTAACAAAATAAATTTTTAAATGTTTGTTCTTGTATAGTTTTTTCTTATCAATGAATCGTTTCTTTGCTTTTGGAGAGCAATTACATTCAAGTAAATAACAAAATTCAGCAGCAATTCGACAAGTTCAGTTATATAATGTACACAAACAAAACGATTCGTTTCAATTCCATAACAATTAACCTCCAGTTTCGACCGGTAATCTGTTATTTCGTGTGCGACATTTTATCTTATAATATGACTTATAAATAAACGTTGATTGACTCAGCGACACACACTCGAAAGAAAATCATACATGATGTTGCACAGTTTTTACTTCAACAGTGTGATAATTGAGATGGCTGTGCTATAAGGTCAAGTTTTGCCCTTCCTTAGGTAATGTTCTGTCCAATGACGATAAACGATGTCAATACAGGCTCTGAAGCCATCAATTTTGCATGTACGTATAACCGTATGCAAGGTTTGCAATTGTTGGAAATCAAATTTCATCCGTTTTCAACCAAAAAAGCAAATTTAAGTCTTTCATTTGCTCTGCCTTGTAAATGCAAAACTCTGTGCTAGTATCCGGTGTGTTACCAAGGTCATTAAAGTCACTCGTTTTGCATGAACAAAATGGTAACAGTGCATGCATGCTCACCGGCTTGTTGTCAAGACTGGATGAAAAATGAAATCTCAATCCTGCATAAAGTATTTTTTGCATTTTTTAAACAAAGACAGGGCTATAACTCTGGTGTTTGTGGTCCGATCTGGCCAATGTTTGATTTCTGATCGGACCATACGGTCATACACAAACTTTTTTTTCAAAACGAAGGGTAATAACTCCGGTGTTTGTGGTACAATCAAGCCCAGTTTTGGCTTTTGCTGTGATCTTATGGTTAAACATTAACTGTAGAAGTTAAGATTGGGGGGAAATAAAGTGTTTTAAGAAAAAAAAAATTAATGGATAAGGGGCAATAACTCTAGTGTTCCAGGTGCAATCTGGTCTATTACCATTAAATCCTAACTAAGCTTTAGTGGGCATACACAAACTGTGCAAGTGTGGTCAACACTGAATATAAACAATCGCATGTGCAAGCCAATCATGGATAACATATGGATGTACAGTCAACACTCGTTATTTCGAAGTCGTCGGGACAAGAGAAAATACTTTAAAATAACGATTATTCGAATTTAACATGTATAGATTTTCTTGAGAACAAAGTTGTTGTAAAAATCGCATTGCTATTTTGTAGAGATGCGGTTATACTACACACTTTGATTGAACTTATAGTGATCTACAGTATTTATCCACACACAAGGGGCAATAACTCAGATGTTTCAGACCCGATCTTACTTATATTCGACTTCACTTGTAATCTTGTGGTCACATACAAACTATGCAAGATTGGCGAAGATTGGTCTCAAACCTGAATAATGTCAATTTTAGTATATGTTTCACAAACAAGGGGCAATAACTCCGGTGTTTGTAACACGATCTGGCCCAGTTTGGGCTTTGCTGAGATCGGATGATCATACACAAACTGTTAAAGTTTGGTCAAGATGGGGTGGAAAATAAATTCTACGTGTTGCAAAAGGTCATTTTTGCATTTATTGCATGAAAAAGGGACAATAACTCTAGTGTTACAGGTGCGATCTGGCCCAACAACAATCTCGTCCGACGAGACAGGAGAGGTCCCGTATACCAATAGCTCTCTGAGCACTTCGTGCACAGGTGAGTTAAAATAGTTTATTTGGAATCCCAACAAAAGTGCGAATTTTGCCGAGGCTCATTTCGTTCAATTACATCTTGTCGAATACGAGCCGGTAATACTCGTAAACCGAAACAGTGATCTCCCTTTAAATTTAAAACAATGGAAGCAACTGAATGTTATTTTTAGTTGTTCACAGAACAATTAACGGCGAACAACTAAAGGTACGGCTATTCCAAAGCCGCACAGTCAAGAACTATGATCCTAACAGCTTTAGGCCTGGCAGATTCTACTACGCGAAAGTAAAAAGTGCCGTTTTGAATATCGTTTAATTTGTCACCATTACGATAATGAATTTGATAAGAACATGAAATGTTGGGAAAACTTGAAGTTAGCAATTTTCAATGTACGATCAAATTATGACTTCATACGCGGAGGAAAATGAAGTAGTTCCTTATGCGTCGTTTATTAAAATGAATTCATTGGGTCATTGGGTCATGCGAGCCGAGAAGAAACATATGTGTACTGGTTAGCGACCCCTTTTCGCCCGGAAATGGAGGATTTTTTCGTCGTACACGCGTCTAACTAAACAGTTTTTAATGAAACTTGGCACCTTAGACAATTAAACATAACATTTAAAAAAAAATACATTCAAACAAATCGAATTATATCACGTGCGAAAAACACCTATACTTGAATGCATAATTATTAACAACTGTACCAATTATTTGCCCACCGTAAAAAAAAACGTGTTATTTTCAAAAGCGAATTTTAAAATAGTTTTCATATGGAAGAATAACCGCCGCTCTGGTGAGCTATTGAAAATCCAATAATCCACTTAGCCACTTCGGCGATTGCAGCCGATCATTGCCGAATGCCAGCGTCGTTTTCCATGTTTTATTGCTTTCAATCGATAGGGTCATAAAATATAGCCCCTAGGCAATTAGAAAATTACTGATAAGTTAAATGAATTACCAAGTTAAATTGCAATGTTAAGCCGCAAGAATAGTCCTTAAATAGATAAAATTAAATATATTCCTAGATTTCTGACAATAAAAATTAATACACAATGTGCATTAATCAATTGAACGTTATTTATTTAATTAAATAAAGGAATCATACTTCAGCATGATGAAGCTGAATAAGTTGTACTTCTATATTGTATATAAATGGTGTCTTATACTCAGAAACAATAGACCTCAATGCATGTAATGTAATTGCGTTGTATTTATGTTCAAAATATTTTATACTGATTTAAAAGAAACGCCAACATCAAAATTATATAGTTTAAAAAAAATCATGTTTTAGCAACTTTTAAGTTGGTTAATTTTTATATATTTAATTGCTTTGTATTTATCTTCCAAACATTTTTTTTATTTAATTAAAAGAAACGCCATCATCAAAATAATGAAGTTTTAATAAAACAATTATGTTTTTTGTGCTGTTTTTTTTTTTTTTTTAATGTAGACATGCGAATTTCCTAATGTTCCTGTTTGACCATTGGAGAGGTAATGTTTGTTATATAAAATGTTGTATATTGATACTGTTCATTGTTTAGGTTGATAAAAAGAAGTTTCTTTAGTGATTTAGTTTATCATCAAAAGTGTTCACCCCTTTCAAAACAACCAAATTTATTTTCTTCGCAGTATAAATGCTAAATGAAGTAATGTTCTTATTAATTAATAAAATGTTATCCCTCCACAACGGACACGATTATCCTTGATAAGGTGTCACGTGATAAGGCGGGAGAAGTCGTATTCTTTGCGCTCTCATAAAATTAAATTAAAAACATGTTTAAAAGCCTGAAAATGCATTGTGAAGTGAGCCAAACCTGGAAATAAAGTGCTTCTAACTGGTGGATATGTGTTATGGGGAAAAATAGGAAAAGGAAAGATAGAGAAAGCAGTGGTAGTGAAAGTGATAAAGTAAACAAAGGCAAATATTTCAAAGTCAGAGGCCCGTCCGGGGGTACGTGCGTGTCGGTGAGTGATATTTTGAGTGAAACAAACGCTGTATTATATGAAAAGGAGTGTGTACATTTCTTAGATGTGGACAATGATGTGTTCCGAGGAAATTTAAACTCAAGTGGTGTAAGTGAGTCGTGCCAACTGGAATACTCAACCATGGGGGAACCTACGAACAGTGAGTTGCTCGAGTATTTGAAGAAGATAGACACCAGAATGGATGGGATAGAGAGGAGATTGAAGATTCTTGACGAGGTAGAAAGAAAGGTCAGTAGCTTTGAGTCAGAACTGAAACGATTGTGGGTAGTTGTCGATGAGAGAAACCGGAAGTTAGGGGAACAAGTTGCTAGAGTCGAGGAAAAGGCCGAGAGTATAGACTTTGCAGTTGGTATGGTCAATAGTAAGGTTACGGAGTTAGAAAAGCAGAGAAGTAGTTTGCAGGAAGACGTAGTATATTTACAGTCCCAGTCTATGAGGAACAACTTGGTATTTGGAGGCATCCCGGAACCACGCGCCGGTGACGTCGAAGATGCAGAAAGTACGATCCGGACGTTCCTACATGAAAAAATGAAACTAGCTAAAGATATAGCGGATAAGATTGGGTTCGAGAGAGTCCACAGGATGGGCGCAAGGGTCGGAGGCAAACCTCGCAACATCGTCGCCAAATTTACATTCTACAAGGAACGTGAACTGGTCAGACGGCAGGGGCCAGCGCTGAAGGGTACTCAATTTTATGTGAGTGAACAATTTCCAAAGGAAGTTATTGACAAACGCCGGAAGCTGATCCCGAAGATGAAGGAGGCTCGCAAAGACGGTAAATCTGCGTGGATTGCTTATGACACTCTATTCGTTGAGGGGAAACCAGTGCGGGATTAGGAATTCCAAGGGGATGAACTCCACATCCTGTCGTGGAATATTCATGGACTAACAAGCAGCAAAAAGGAAAGTGACGATTTCCTTAAAACAATTAATACTTGTGATATAGTTTTTTTGTATGAATCCTGGACAAATAGCAAAAGTGATATTGAAGTAGAAGGATACACCAGCTTTAACTTTTTTAGAAAATTTCAAAACCGTAATGCTAAACGTTCTAGTGGCGGTATTGTTCTCTATCTTAAAGATAATATAAGCAAGGGTATTGAAGTTATTTGTAACCATTTGGATACCATTATTTGGATCAAAGTTGACCATGCATTTTTTCATTTTGATCAGGATGTATATATTTGTGGAACGTATATTTGGGGAATAGATTCGCCAGCTTACACTATAAATAATATAGATCTATTTGAGGTCCTTGAATCAGATATAAACTTTTATGATAATTTAGGAACGGTTTATGTTGCAGGAGATTTTAACAGCAGAGTAGGAACAAAATTTGATTACATTATTCAAGATAAAAATATTGATTACATTGATGATTATGATTATGTTGCAGATGTCCCCTTGTTACGGGCCACGCCGGATAAAACTTCTAATAGTCACGGGGTTAAACTTCTTGATATGTGCAAGGTAACGAACGTGCGAATTCTTAACGGTAGATTTTATAATACTGATCGTTTTACGTTTGTTTCACAACAAGGCGCATCGGTGATAGATTATTTACTCACGAAGGAATGTAATTTTTCGATGATAAATAGTTTTACTATAGAGGATCTAAATGTTTGCAGCGATCATACACCGTTAAAATTGTCTTTACTATGTAAAATCGATAATCGGGTATCGTCGTCCGAACAGTTTGTCCAATTTAAATGGAACGCAGAGAAACGAGATCTATTTCGCTCGGCACTGATAGCCAAATTACCCGAGTTAAATAGATTAACGGATATTAATAACATTGATATTACAAGCCGACCATCAGTGAATAACCTTTTAAATGAATTTACGTCGATATTACGGAATGTTGCGGATCCTTTATTTTCTAAGCAAGTGAAGTGTAACTTTAATGCTAATAACGAGAGACGCCGTCCGCATGACGCTGACTGGTTTGATCTCGATTGTATTAACGCCCAAAATCGATATTTACATGCACTCGGTGTTTTTAACAAATGTCATTCTGTACATAACCGTGAACGTCTTTGTCAATTAAAAAAGGAATATAAGAATTTATTAAACAAGAAAAAGCGCATTTTTAACAATAAAAACTTAAACGACATAGAAAAGTTAAAACACTGTAAACCGAAAGAGTTCTGGAAATATTTTAAAAAGAAAAAATCAACACGAAACAACGAGATTACATTAGAAAGCTTCTATCAATATTTTTCGTCCCTTAGTAACGATATCTCACACTGTTCGAATCAAGACGCGGAGCAGTTCTGTAATAATCATGATTTTGATGCCCCGAATCGTACGTTTCCGGAATTGGATAGCGAAATAACGATTCATGAAATCTTGAACGCGGTTAAATCTTTAAAGTGCGGAAAATCTTCTGGCAGTGATTACTTATTAAATGAATATTTTATTGAAAGTATCGATATAATTTCATCCCACGTTTGCGATTTATTCAATGCGATATTGAACTCTGGCTATTTTCCAGATAAATGGACCGAGGGAGTTATTGTTCCTGTCCACAAAAAAGGTGACTTAAATACTGTTAATAATTATAGGGGTATAACGTTGCTCAGTTGTTTATCGAAATTGTTTACTACAGTCATAAATAAACGTGTCGAAAGTTTGTGTAATAACAACAGTAAAATTTCGGACGCGCAATTCGGATTTCGCAAAGGGTGCAGCACTGTTGAGGCTATTTTTGTATTAATGTCTTTAGTTCAGAAATATTTAAATGATAACAAACGTCTGTATGTTGTATATGTGGACATGTTTAAATGTTTTGATTCTATATATAGGAATGCGCTATGGTTAAAGCTTTACAAGACCGGAATCCAAGGTAAATTATTAAGAGTTATACGGGACATGTACCAGAAAGTTAAATCTTGTGTTAAAGTATGTAATAGCTACACTGATTTTTTCGATTGCGCCGTTGGTTTGAGGCAAGGGGAGGTTATTTCCCCTCTACTTTTCTCCTTATTTGTTGAAGATGTTGAGTTATATTTGCAAAATAATGTTGATTCGGGATTGCTTCTTGATGACATTGTTATTATTCTTTTGTTGTTTGCTGACGATATGGCCATTTTTGCCAAAACACCACTTGAGTTACAAGAGAATTTGAATTGTTTAAAAACTTACTGTGACAAATGGGGTCTTAAAGTTAATACTGATAAAACAAAAATAATGGTTTTTCGTAAGCGAGGTAAACTATTTCCAAACGAACATTGGGTATATGATGACAAGCCTATCGAAGTGGTTAATGATTTTAACTACCTAGGTACTGTGTTCAATTATACGGGTAACTTCAGTCTTAACCAGGAATACCTGGCCGGAAAAGCTATAAAGGCATTACATGTTTTACTTAATAATTGTAAACGTTATCAATTGAAGCCCAAATTGTTATGTCAATTATTTGATGCTTTTGTTGGGTCGATTTTAGGATATGCTTCAGAGGTATGGGGGAATTCAAAGTCGAAAGAGATAGAACGAATTCATCTTAAATTTTGTAAACAAATTCTTCAAATTAAAACAAATGCATCATCTGTTGGTGTTTATGGCGAATTGGGCCGTTACCCTTTGTATATTTCAAGATATGTTAAAATTATAAAATATTGGTGTAAATTATTACACACCGATAATATTATATTGAAAACAGTATACCACCAAGCCCTTCTAGATTGTGAGAAAGGGTTACCAAATTGGGTTTCCAATGTAAAAAAATTGTTAAATGATCACGGTTTTTCATATGTTTTTGACAATTGTGCAAATGTTGATGTTACTTCGTTTCTTCCGATGTTTAAACAGCGTGTTATTGAAGTATTTATACAACAATGGTCAGTGGGGATAGAAAGAAATGCCGCACTCGAAAACTATAAACATATTAAACACAGATTTGAATATGAAACTTATCTTGATACCTTACCACATAATCTAAGATGCTTCTTCACGAGGCTTAGACTGTCAGAACATCCCCTCCGAATTCAAACAGGCCGGTATAGTAGGAATAGAATTGACAGAAATCAACGTTTTTGCTTATTATGCAATAAAAATGATATTGAAGACGAATATCATTTTATGTGTATATGCACTTTATTCGAAGATTTAAGAAAGAAATTTTTATCCCGTTATTATTTTAAGAAACCTTCAATGTTTAAATTTCTTGAATTAATCAATACGCAAAATAGAACTGTATTGCTTAATGTTGCTAGATTTTTAAAGCAGGCGTTGGCTCTTAGAAATTCCACGCTATTAGCTATTCATTGATTTTGTTCACCCTCTTTTTCCTTTCTTTTTTTCTTATTTTCTCAAAAGACTGTATTGTATGGTATCTACTTTCTAAGCCTTTTAACTTATTATGTGACATATAATTGTTTATTTGTACTGAATTTGCTTTGACGATGTACTTTTGTGCAAGTCACCAATAAAAGTTCTGTTCTGTTCTGTTCTGTTCTGTTCTGATAACAGTCGGGGTATTCAGATAGCCATCTTTATGATACCGTTATAAAATCTTTAAGTTTACCACGGAAGTGGGGCCACAACTGAAGAAGGGTCAAACTATCAGCTGATTATGATTATTCAAAATAGTTTATATGCTGTAATAGGTAGACTATATGAATATTTTTAATCCGTGCACACTTAATCTTGAAAAATCGCAATTATTTTTATTATTTTAAAATCTAACAAATATCCGTTAAGCAAATAAATAGAAAGTTGAAAAAAAAAGTTTAAATAGACAAAATTATATAAACATAGTACATTTTATATAGGAATCAAGAGTTTTCCACTCACATGTACTGAATATCTGCTCCATTTGTAAAAATTAGCTTTTCACCCGTAGGTTTATTGTTCGACTATAATTTACTATTTGTTCAATGTGTAAGAAGAAAAAAAAACAGCACCAAAATCTACATACATGCAATAAACAACGTTAAAAAGAAAAAAACTTCATAACATACATTTTTAAATAATATGACTTTTTTTCGAATATATTTAGATATATTCGCTAGTTCCATTGAACTTATGTATTTTTTATTGATGTTTGTTTAATGCGTGTCAAAAAACTCGTATAAAGATTCCAATATATTCTTTATTTAACAACGTGAAATTATGTTAAAGGTTCAGATTTCATTAAATGTCTGTGTGATCTTCTATTTTCCATTAAGTCAAAACCCTTTCGGGAACTTAGACTCGATATATGATGATGAAACTGGTAAGAAACCTCAGTTTCCACTACATATGGTCCTTACTTTATTATCCCCATAAAACTAATATCCCGGAGACAAACATAGATCTTATGAGATAATTTCAAGTTCAAATGTACACACAATCACTCTGTAACATACATGAAGATGTCACAACCTCGTTGCAGTGTATACAATTATCTTGATACTCTACAAAATACATTGTTTAACAAACTGCTTATTTCTATTCCACGATGATACTCCTTTATAAAACACATTATTTGTGTTTATATTTCTCTACTAAAGAATAGGCTAACCTATATACGTAAGCCACAAAAATAGCAAAAACTGAGGCCCGAACAGGGGTACTGCAGTGTTTGTACAAGTATCATTTTATTTTTACAATTTAACCGATTCAAATATATTTAGTTAAAACTGGAATGGGTCGTTTACAAATCTAGTGTCATTCATGGTCACTATCAAAGCAATCGTCTGGAATTAAAAAGCCTTACGAAAAAAGAACCCCTTAAAGCGCCTCAAATGAGCGCGAGCGTGATGACGCCATCCCCCGCGTGCACCCGACAATGCCAATATTGCATTGTTTGTTTACATGGATATTATGGTATCCGGACAAAGGCCCCTTGCCCAAAAGCCCATTGGTCTAAAAATGCACACATAGACATAAAGACCCTTGGTAAATTGACAGAGTGGACAAAAGCCCCTTGATAAATTTAATATTAATTATCACGTTTTGCAAGGTTTTTTGTCTGTTTGTCAACAGTTAATTGCAATTAATATTTTGTTCAATTTTATGGAATGGAATTTCCTATTGAAATGCATACACACTATACAGTATCAGAAAGGGTCTTTTGCCCACTAATTCATAATCATCAAGGGGCTTTTGTCCACTCAGTTAAATCTACCAGGGGACTTATGTCCACTCTGTCAAATAAACCGAGGGGCTTATGTCCATGTATGTATTTTTAGACCAAGGGGCTTTTGGGCAAGGGGCTTTTGTACTACACCCGGATATTATAACAAGGAATACGTACGGATTACTGCAATAATCGGTTAAAACATAACAAAACGACAAGGCAAAACGACCGCAGTATGGTTAATAGAAATTACTTTGTTGTTTTGATTGGTTTTCAGTAGTGGGCGAATATTTGGTACGGGCGAAAAATTGGTCGCTAACCCGTATATTCTAGAACGTAACTCAACCTCCTCCTCGACTCAAACTCAACTAATGAAGACTCGAGGAAGGCTCGAGTCGAGGGCGCCTATAGTTACTGTGGGTCGAGGAAGATATTGGTATTCACAGTATTTACTCAGTTGAATATATATATAGTCCAACAACATTGACTTGGCACTCATTTGTTTCCGTAATGTTTCGTAGATTTCCGTTGTTGTACTCGGGTATGTACTGTAAAACCACTGTGCTCATTAGATAATATTTTGCCGATATCTGCGCATACATTATTCATTACATACAATGGTAGAATGCTCGCTTACTGTTCAGATGTTATGATCTTCAAAACTTGTTTTTAAGTGTTGTTTGTGTTTTCAGGGCAATAAAAGGAAAATGACGATTTAGTTGAAATTGCTTTTTAACTTTTTCAGAGTTAACATATTTTCCTATATAGTTTTAAAAATGGTTTGTTTTGTGGGAGATATCAGGTCTTTTTCTGATATTTTTCATTGTTGTTTAACATTATTTAATATTTTCACAATAAAACGAATTTCACATTGGCATGTAATGCGTGCTTCGAGTCATTGTGCTCAAATTAAAAAACCAAGAGGGCCACGATGGCCCTAGGTCGCTCACCGGAATTTAAGGCATCACAATGGCTTATAACAAGAGGGCCAAATAGCACTAAACCACTTACCTGAGTATAAAGGTCTGGGTCTTACAGTTTCAGGAGATTTTTATAGTCTATATAAAACATGTGATCCACAGGGAGTGGCCATTTTCTACTCCAGGGGCATCATTTGAAGAATCTTTGTAGAGGACCACTATAAAATAATACATACTAAATATAAAACCGCTGGGCCTCACTGTTTCATAGAAGATTTTAAAATCATTTTGCTATTTAAGTCTATATAAACAATGTGACACCCGGGGCGTGGCCAGTTTTTCGGCCCCAGGGGCATCATTTGAGCAATTTTTGTAGAGGACCACTAGAGGATTCCAACTACCAAAATATGAGACCACTGGGCCTTGCGGCTTCAGAGGAGAAGATTTTTGAAGTAATTTTGCTACTTAAGTCTATATAAATAATGTGACCCCCGGGGTGTGGCCAGTTTTGACCCCAGGGGCATCATTTGAACAATCTTTGTAGAGAATCCCTATGCAATGTTACTAACCGAATACCAATCCTCTGGGCGTTGCGGATTCAGAGTAGAAGATTTTCAAAGTCATTTAGCTATTTAAGTCTATATAAACCATGTGACCCCCGGTTTGTGGCCAGTTTTGACCCCAGGGGCATCATTTAAACAATTTTTGTAGAGGACCACTAGAGTATGCCACCTACCAAAATATGAGACCACTGGGCCTTGCGGCTTCAGAGGAGAAGATTTTTGAAGTAATGTTGCTATTTAAGTCTATATAAACAATGTGACCCCCGGGTGTGGCCAGTTTTGACCCCAGAGGCATCATTTGAACAATCTTTGTAGAGGACCCCTATACAATGTTACTAACCAAATACCAATCCTCTCGGCGTTGCGGTTTTAGAGTAGAAGATTTTCAAAGTCATTTAGCTATTTAAGTCAATATAAACCATGTGACCACCGGTTTGTGGCCAGTTTTGACCCCAGGGGCATCATTTGAACAATCTTTGTAGAGGACAACTAGAAGATGCCACATACCAAATATGAAAGCTCCCAGCCATCCAGTTTTAGAGAAGAAGATATTTAAAGTTTTCACTTTTTAAATATATTTTTAGCTCTGGTGACCTACATATGAAGCGGACCGAAACGATTTGAAAAATTTTGAAAGAGGGTCACCCAAGGATTATTCCTGTGAAGTTTGGTGAAAATATGCCCAGCGGTTTAGGAGGAGATGTTGTTTGAATGAAAATGTCGACGCACGACGGACAACGGACGACGCACAACGGACGACGCACGACGGACGAAAGGTGATCACAAAAGCTAACCATGAGCACGTTGTGCTCAGGTGAGCTAAAAATTAAGACTTAAAAATGATTTGAACCCGCAGCCCCACGATCCGTCAGCTACTGCCTTAATTAACCTCTTGACCATTTAAGTATACGTCGATAACTACAGGGTTCGACCTTAACGCGTGTCCGTCGGTCCGTGACCATTGATTTTTTGCTTGGACCGGTTGTCTTCGAATGACGACCGGTCCGGTGTCCAGTTGTTATTGAACTGGTTCCAACTGTATAATTCGTGAGTTATCAATTGTGATTAAGAATACAGGGAACCGTCCGAGACGATATTGTTAATTGGCATTTTACCACAAGCTCTCGTATATAAATCGCCCGTTTTTCGATTCTTTTCAACTTTCCAATCAATATGTTATTACACGTTGTAAAGTTGATGCTGTAGAAAAAAACAAAGAAACAGGCTGAAATGGTGTTTTGATTTAAATTAATTTAAATTATTTGTATTAAATCCATTCGCATTCGCCCAAAACAGTCTAGCATGCATTGTTCAAATACCTGTATAACGAAAAAAGTATTAGTTAAAACATGAAATTATTTGTAGCTATGTATGTTTTATCAAATATAATATTAGTAATTCAACTTTTAAACAGTTACGTATACGTATGTAATCATTCTGAAATTAACTTTGTAAGGCATCGTTGTTTTTCATGCTTATTATCATTACAATTAATAAAATTATTTTAAATATTGTTGCTCTAAAATGTACACGAAATTGTATAATAATGTTAATACATTTATCTCAATTCAGAAATGAAGTGAGTTTTAAACTATTTTATGGAAGTTATATTTCTGTTATTGTAAACGCACTAGCATGTAATATGTACGTTTTCATGCACAGCATTTTGAAATGACGTTGATTATCAAGCTGGTCATTACGGACAATAGCATCAGATTCGACACTAGGAAGTGGCAGTTCAACAGCCGATGTGTTGTGGACAACAGAGTACGCAACAATAGCACACAGGTCTATCTTGAGGCGTACAAACGTTCAAACAGTCGACACTAGGAAGTGGCAGTTCAACGGCCGATGTGTTGTGGACAACAGAGTACGCAACAATAGAACACAGGTCTATAATGAGGCGTACAAACGTTCAAACATGAGCATGATTCACATTGTAGCATTTAAGCTGTGGATAATTCAACATTGTATGGATAGTAGCTTGATACACGACGCTTTCAAACGCATCTCTTATCATATTGTTTTCCGAATATCCAACTTATCTGCACGGGCCTCGGTCATCGTGCTCCAATATTTGTATATCGCATTTTCGCCAGCTCATTAATCGTTATGCGAGGACCGTAAATGAATCCTACTGTAGAAATACAATCACATCAACAAATTATTATTACCTCGGAATATAGTATTTGCTTAGTGAAACTTGGTACTAATAATAAATTTAATGGCCACAACGCTAGGCTTTATCGACCAGTCATGGGCATTTTTTCGATATATACCACCATACCATGTTATTTCATATAATTACGTTGTTTTAATTTACATTTACTTTATAAAGTTTTCCGTGGAATACTAATAATAAAAACATGTTTTCCTGCAAACCTTCTTCGTTTGCAGGGGACTGTATGTACGACGGCTAAAGCATCGCTTTACATCGCAATTCTAGTTGCAACGCGTCTAATGACCCAGCACAGAGGACCTTATTTTTCACAAATAATATTTTTCACACCTGTAAAAAATAGGATCGATCTCATTATTCACACATCGCAATCTCATTCTTCATATTTTCTGTGAAATTTGTGATCGAGTCCAGTTTTTGATATGCACTTAAATCATATTCTTCACACATGACAAAAAGTGTTCAAATTTTCAAAAAAGTTTATTTTTACAACATAATCCTATTTTTTACACTGTATGTGCCCGAAAAAAACGGGATGATTTACGGTATGGTACGGTATGCATGGCATGGTACGATATGGTACGGCACGGTACCGGACGGTTAAGTACGCTACGGTTTGGATGGTAAGGCATGGTATGCAAGGCATGGCATGGCATGTTTTGTATGGTTTGTAATGCTATGGTATGAAAAGTACAGTACGGTACGGTGCGGTACGGTACGGTTAGGTACGATACGGTACGGTACGCTACGATACGGGAAGTACGGTACTTTACGCTACTGTACTGTCTAAACGTACGTACCAACATGTGCGGAGTTTCTAACAAGGTCATCATATTACCGTCCGTGTATACGTATATTCTAGTTCGGGTGGACCTATGGATGCTTATTTTGTTTTTAATAATCCACACTAGGACGTTTGTTTGAACGTACGTTCGAATGTGTGCATTGGTTAATATCCCAATAAAAATGTACGTTCGTATGAACGTAAGCGAGTATGCATTTCTATCTCCTTATTAGACCGTACAAACGTATTGACTAACAATTAAGCGCATGCATACATAAGTAGCTCCTAAATAGGGCTAAGTTTCTCATAGTGATGACAATACTGATGATGACGTTAACTACTATACTTTATTAAATACCACTGCTGCTGCTGCTGCTGTTGCTGCTGCTGATGATGATAATGATGATTACTGTGTATTTATGCTCCATTCATCGATTGTCGCGATACAGTTCACCATACAATATGTGAAAAATGTGATCCGTACGCATACCCCCTTGTTTGGCCAATCACATTCTTCACACTTATAAATGTGACAAATGAGATCCTATACTTCACAGGCGTGTGAAAAATATGATTTGGGAAATATATTATACTACGACATACCCAGCGGCATTTGGAGCGAATAACATATGGTGTTTTATATTTGCCGACGTATTGGGCCTAAAATTGGGGACCCAACAAGGTATTTTAACATTTCTGACTTTGGGTTAGAGATAGGGTTAGTTTTATGCTTAGGTTTTCTTAGTTACAGTTAGGGTTAGGTTTAATGTTAGGCTTAGAGCCCCGGTTGTTGCTGGTTTAGGAGTTAGCCCTACTATTACTGGGCCCGTCCCAAGAATCTACGCAATCGAGTTTCACAATGGTCATGACCAAATATGTCTGCAAGTTTAAAAATATATTGCATGTATTACACGTGTCTATCTCATTTAAACTGTATGAAACATATGCAGTTAATGCTTAGATCGACTTGGAATATGGTTTATATTCTATATATTAAGCCGTAATCAAAATGAATGTCTTTAGCCTTTTACATACATTTGACATTTAACACCACATCGTTATTGATAAACGTATATCATTCAGTATATCCCATTGTTTATGCACAAATAACTATTATGTTATATATAATTTTAATAAAAATTATCCAAATACATCCTTTTTTATTTTAGATAATAAACTAAATCGCATATTGATGCTTGAACGTGATACAGTACCGCTATACGAAACATATAACAAGAGGACCACAATAGCCATAGGTCGCTCACCTGATAGCTTTATATGAAGTTTCATTAAAATATCTCAATAGGTTTGCAAGTTATTGAGCGAAAACTGTTTTTCTATTTTTAGTAACAGTGACCTTGACCTTGACCCACCCACCACATATGTAAATCAAGGTCTCGATATAAGGTATCTACGTATGAAGTTTCATTAAAATATCTCAATGCGTTCTTAAGTTATTGAGCGTAAACCGTTTTCTACTTTTAATAACAGTGACCTTGACCCCACCCACCCCATAACCAAACCCAAGTGAGGTCTCGATATAAGATATGTGTATTAAGTTTCATTAAAATATCGCAATGCTTTCTCAATTGATTGAGCGGAAACCGTTTTTCTATTTTCAGTAACAGTGACCTTGACCCCACCCACCATATGCAATCCCAAGAAATGTCTTGGTATAAGGTACTTATGTTTTAAGTTTCATTAAAATAGCTCAATGCGTTCTCAAAATATTTAGCGGAAACCATTTTTCTATATTTAATAACAGTGACCTTGACCTAGACCCCACCCACCATATATACAATCCTAACCGAGGTCTCAAAATAATGTATTTATGTATAAGTTTCATTTAAATATCTCAATGCGTTCTAAGCGGAAACCGTTTGTCTATTTTTAGTAACAGTGACCTTGACCTTGACCCTCCTACCCCATATGCGATACCATCCGAGGTGTCAATATAAGGTATCTATGTATTAAGTTTCATTAAAATATCTCAATGCGTTCTTAAGTTATTGAGCGGAAATTGTTTTTCTATTTTTAGTAACAGTGACCTTGACTTTGAACCCACCCATCCCATATGCAATCCCAATCGAGGTTTTGACCCCAGGGGCATCATTTGAACAACCTCTGGGCCTTGCGGTTTTAGAGGAGAAGATTTTTAAAGTCATTGTGCTACTCAAGTTTTCAGTTTTTAAATCTATTTTCAGCCCTTGTGACCTACATATGCAGCGGACCGGAACGATTTGAACAATTTTGAAAGAGGCTCACCCAAGGATCATTCCTGTGAAGTTTGGTGCAAATCTGTCCAGCGGTTTAGGGGGAGATGTTCTTTGAATGAAAATGTTGACACACGACGGACGACGCACGACGGACGACGGACAAAAGGCGATCCTAAAAGCTCACCATTGTGCTCAGGTGAGCTAAAAAGGTAAATTTTAGATAATACTGTTATTTATTTTATACTGTATACCATAAACGCTTTTGGCAAAAAAATGAAATCTTGCAACCAGTTCCTATAAGGATGGAAAATGTTCACATTGTTGGTATTTCGCTACAAACCACCCGCAACGAGCTCAGCAACAACAGTTTCCTTACAATTTTTGCGCTTTGCAAAAGAAAACTGTAAACCAGAATTGAATCCGAAATCAATTAATTAAATCCCTTAGCACGCATCTTGTAATGTGTTATAATGTTCAATATCTTTAATTGTATCGAATGCTTCCATTTACTTAATTAATATCCACTTCATTTCGTAAACTTCAACGACCAGTATTCTAGAACACTACACTGAGTGAGGCTCAAGGAAGACCTTCGCTATATTACCAAATCCTCCCTCAATCGAGTAACCTCAAGCTTTCCTAACTTTTGTGATTACCAAGGATTTAGTTGACCAATTATGGGTTTGAAGTAATAGATATAAGTAAAGCCCAAAACTGTCCATTATGTACAATATCGGACGGTCTGAGGCGCGTAGAGCCGAATGGACAGTTTGAGTCTTATATGTTACTAAAAACATTGCCGAACCAAGTTTAATTATGTTAGCAATGTTAATAGATATGACTTGCTCAAACAAATATATTTTATAATAATACACATGAAACGTGGAAATTCAACAAAACCCAAATTTTTCGAAAAATATTCGTTAAAGACAGCACCAAAATAAAGTTTTTAGTAATGGTGACCTTGACCTTGACTCACCGGCCCCATATGCAATCCCAAGCGAGGTATCAATATGAGGTATCTACAGATAAAGTTTCATTAAAATATATCAATGTGTTCTCAATTTATTGAGCGGAAACCATTTTTCTATTTTAAGAAACGGTGACTTTGACCCTGACCCCACCCACCCCATATGCAATCCCAAGCGAGGTCTCGATACTAGGTATCTATGAATGAAGTTTCATTAAAATATCTCAATTCGTTCTCAAGTTATTGAGCGGAACCCGTTTTTCTATTTGTAGTAACGGCGACCTTGACGTTGCCCCACCCACCCCATATGCAATCCCTAGCGAGGTCTTGATATAGAGTATCTATGCATGAAGTTTCATTAAAATATCTCGATGCGTTATCAAGTTATTGAGAGGAAAACGTTGTTCTTTTTTTAGTAACAGTGACTTTGACCTTGACCCGACCCATCCCATATGCAATCCCAAGCGAGGTCTCGATTTAAGGTATCTATGCAGAAGTTTCATTACAATAGCTCAGTCCTTTCTCGAGTTAGAACGCGGAAACGAACAGTTGACGCCGCCAACCCGCCCGACCGCCGACATACCCAAATCTTATAACGGAAATATTTTTCGAAAAATTTGATTAACAACGCTAAATAACAGCATAAATAAGAAACATAATGATGTAAATGCAAACGTTTATGATACTCTAATGTATTTTCAAAGCTCTGTTAAGTGGTCCAAAGATAAATACATAACAATGAGATAGCCATTACTATTTTGCCCTCAGTTGGAGCCACCATTATTTACGTGTGCCTGACGTACTGTTTTGATACGTACGACCGGGTACCAGACTAATCAATTTGAGTACCAAAATCTCCTCGCTGAGTTGTCTTTCGTTGCTCTCATCATACACCTCTGCAATGGGCTCAATGACAAGGATCTTGTCAAAACGGAATAAATGCATTTAACGCACATTTAAATTGATTGTCATGACCGAAAGCATAGAAATAAATAATTGATGTTTTTTTTTAGATTATCACAAATTGTGCCAAAAATAATAATTTTGATTCATATTATTGGAACTTATTTCTTGCCCAGATGGAATCAGTTCGCATAATTTATGTTAACACAGTTGTAATTTGCCCTAGTTCCATGCTTTTCATGAATAACTGTAATTCTAACACTAATATCAATTGTCAAAAACTGAACAAATCATTTTGAGCCCAGTCTTTGAAACAAGTTGCACAGTACTTGAAGTTTGAAATATATAATACATTGAACAATTTACAAAAACAAAATCACTTCCGACCACTAATAAGTAAATTTGCATGTAGTAAAACTACGTTGCGTTTTTAAAATTACCTATGTTTTCTTAATTTGTTAAACCAAATTAATTATTTCTTCATTCAATCTGGATACCACACACTTGTAGTATAGGTTAATTAGACAACTCTCGGAATTGAAATACTTCACAAACCCACTGGGTATGACGTGACACCGGATATTGGCCCATTATTCAGCAAAAATAGAGCAGATTCACTGCACAGGCAGTACGTTCTATACCGATTTCAATTAATTGGCTGATAATATGCTATAAACAGACTGTAGACTGCCAACTGAATTTTGAAGACACGCGTGTACTTCATATGACGCATGTTGTAGATGAACAGTACATACTCACCTTTTATAAAAGAAATGCTCGCGTAAAAATTGCCGGTCCTCGCTCAGTTCAGTCAATTATTTGTAATTTGAAACCTTTTATCCAAAAATGTGAATCGAGCGATTGTTAACAAATGATATAACGGGTATATGTTCCAAGTTCAAATAATTTTGATTAATAAATGGATGTGATATGGACTCAAAATATTATTGTGCCAGGTGTACTGAGGATTGATTTATTCAGTGGCTCTCGTACGGTGGTATTGCAGGCTACTGTAGTGAGAATTGTTTACTAATATACTGTGATTTCTCATAGCAGTGAGTCAGCCGGTGTATGGGGTGTGTCTTTTTGGTTGTTATTAAACCTACGTCATTTGTCGTGCAAATTACTAAATATTACAGTCTACATAGCCAATTGTGTAATTATTGCATTCTTTAGTTGATTTGTATGTTGTTTTAAATGTTTTCATAAAACGATAAATGCTATGACGTAAAATATTTTCATGTACTCAGTAGGGGTTTATCGACCAAACATTTCGCTAATTGCTCGGCTAAAACACGGACTCCGGCCGAGCTTGTACGATTATGAATTAATCCGTTTAGCTATTAATTCCTTGAATAGTACAGGTTATACAGATCTAACTGTTTAAACTTATGAAACCTTACATGAAATGTGGGTTTTCTTTTTCAGGTAAAGTACGGACAATGAACATGATTCCACGAAAACACATATTATTTGAAGCTTTTAAACGGCATGATTAGTAATGCATTATGTCAGTCATTGGACAGTCCTGAATCAATGTTTAAAGTTAAAAACAATGATTCTCAGTTAGTTCATTATCCCTCTGAATTTAATTTCTTCATATGGATGATATAAGATTTTTCACAGTAGAAGCAGGCATACATGTTGGTGAATATGAAAACATAAAAGTACAAATTGCATACCTAATGCACAATATGAACCCATATTAATCGAATTTACTACTACTATTGTATTACTATTACTATTGTACTATTGTATAGTATATTGTATGTATCGATCTAGGTTTGCATCATTTATATTTTATATTAAGAAGAGTAAGTCTGTATGCTAGAAGTCATCAACATGATAACATGCAATACTCGGTACACGAGCACGCAATACTCCGTACACGAGTTGGTACTGACCGAGTCCTGCGTGTTCCTACGTAGTTTTGGAATGTCGTGCGTTGTCTTAAGTAAACAAATCAGTCGTAACATGTTCAAAAACATACCGACTGGAGGCAAGATTCTTACATAGTCTTGCGTGAACCTGCGTAGGTAGTGGTATGTCATGTCCTGCGTTGTCTTGGAGAAACCTGACATCAGCGAAGTCGTACGTCGACGTGACATAGGTCCAAAGTACACCTGCGTGAACGTGCGTGGTTATACGACAGTGCAAGACGGATCTCCTGCGTCGACGTACGATGGACTTTGTTGTCGTACATCGACTCAATAATGTTTTAGGTCATGTATGACTGACTTACGACTACGCAAGATACCAACGTAATATACCGGTACTTCATTGCTGAAAAATATTCTTAACATGTCTGAAAACACGTTGCTTGGACTTTAATATTAAACTTGTCGTTGCCCCGCTATGGACAGATAATCGTACAGTTAATAAACAAATCATACATTTGATTACTGTCTACAGTTTCAAATAATCTTATATGGATAGTAGTTACATATTTAGGTAAACCTTACACCCTCCCAACTTAGAAGACAATAATGCTAATATGTTTGCCATAACGTCAATGGTTAGTACATTACCATCAATGTGATCAATTGTTTTACATTCAGTAATGAAAGGACATTAAATATAACCAGCAAAGTTGTCATCGGCTAGGTTTGTAGTACGCGTATGTAGAGTTTTCAATGCAATGTCCTATGTAGCTCAGTAAACTGTGTCGACATATTGTGGGAATGGGCCTTATTTACTAGATGCAATATGCCTCTTAAACTCCGTTTTAATATTGATACCTAAAGCAATTGATGTTGACAGGGTATTGCAACATCATTTTTCATATTCCTAACTGTTTGGCTTCTCATGTTGCATTATTGCCGCACTGATAAGCCCAGATCCAGATATCATGTGACATCGTATCACAGGGATAGGGTTATGGTAATTGCTTCATTGTGGCAATCAGGAAATGCTGCTGAACTAATTTGTGCAACAAAATACAGAAACAAACAATTAACATAAATATTTGTCAGGAGACTGTACCACGCGAAGTCGTACGTCTGAATACAAGCCAACTTAAGTCGACGCAGGTTGTAGTACGTTGTCGTGTGCAATCGTACTACGTCCACGTAAGATGACTTTCGTCGACCTGCGTGGTCCTGCGTTCGTAACGTACGACTACTTACGCCACCCTACGACTGAATAAAATACAACTTGCGTCAACGCAAGACCAGCGCAGGAACAACGCAGGATGTAGCAATATTTTGTGTTTGTCTGTCTGAGTCCTGCGACTTGGGCAAAGACGTCAAAAACCTCAAGCGTCCTGCGACTCGAAAGTCCTACGACTCAGTGTGACTGGGGCTTAAGACTTAGAACGTACCTAATAGGCAACAAAAGTAGTTGAAAATTGCAGGAAATGTGCTTTATAGTATTCGTAACCGATCGCTCGAAACACATTTTTCGAAACAGGTTTAAACTCCTCAATAATTGAAAGAAACAAACGAGGAGCTTTATTTTTTTTCAGCGAGCATGTTACGTTTAGTTGTTGATTATTTACTGTTCATCTAGTATATGGGTCAAAGTAAGTATATGCCGGTATGGGCAAATTATGTTGGCAGTCAGCACATACATGTATTAAATTATAAACAAAATACTAGAAATCGGTGTTTAAAGACGTTCGCAACAATTTCCTTCAATTTTTTTCCAACGACAGATTTTCTTAAAATTTGGCAAAAACATGCATCAATGTATCCTAAAACTAAAACAGTCTTAAAAAATAGGGGTCACCGGCCTTTTTCCGGAAATATTGAGTGTTGAATACCCTACCTGTCGAAGCCTTTTTTCAGTTTGTGTTACTTAGAATGTTGAATAATATAAAGTGTTTATATTCAAACAAAGCTGGGTTTTTTTAACTACATTTTTTTTTTTTTCGTTTGGTAATATACCAATGTAGTTTAATGATAAAACGCGCTTTATTTACAGTCATAATTCAACAAATGACTTGTAATGGACACTTTACGAGGTTAATTATGCATGAAATATGCATGTGAAAACATCAATACTTTATCAAATATACGAATATCTTTTGTTCCAAAGGACAGATTTTGTTAAAAGATCCCACATACATGCGTCATTGTATACTGAAACTAAAACAGCCTTGTTCCGGAAATATTGGTTTTTGAATACGGTACCTGTTGAAGCCCCTTTTTCAGTTTGGATTTTTATCAATGTTTTAATATATAGGATAGTTTTTTTTTCAAACAAGGTAATGGTTCTTTCAACTGATGCTTTGTTTGGCAATATACATGTGTATGTTGATAATAAAAACGCTTAACCTACATTTACTGCTTAAATAATGAATTTGACTGGACTTTTAAGCGTGTCAAATGGGAACTAATAACGCTTTCTGAAACTTTATTTATTTCTTAAAATTTAGACATTCATGCATCAATGTATACTTACATTGAAATTTTGGATTTCATATAGGGTACCTGTGTAGCCTTTTCCTGTTTCGTTTTAACATACATAAACACCGTATCAATAGAATGGAGATATTTAATGGATCATTTCTGAACTAAATTTGTTTGGAAATACAGTGCATACGTGTGTTTTTGATTATTATATATGCTTTATGAACTTTTACTATTAACAATAATTATTTTGAATGGACATTAGAGATGAAATTAGTATATTGAAACCTATACACGATAAAGAAAAAATGAAGCAAAAGGAGAAAATAACCCAATTATTTTCTTTTTGTTGCGAACGTCTTTAACTTACCGTTGTTGAAGCAGTTTTCTTTGACATGTAGCTATTTTGGCTCGATAAACACAATGACAGGATTTCTCTATGCAAAAATCATGCATGGGAACTACATTCCTTTTACGGGAAATTAGGACACCAAATGTCTTGTAATGTTATGACTACTTTCCGAGGCCACTACTGAGATGTTAATAGAATGTAGCCGGTGTGCAAGAGATTGGAACGGACTGTAGGTAAAATCACGAGGATTACCACGTTTATCGGATAAAATTGAGGTTAGGTTGAGTGGAGGAACGTTCAAGAATATATGCCTACGACTAATACCGTTGACACAATACGAACGTTTTTAAAAGACATGTCCTTCAAACAATTAAGTCCTAGCTTTCTGAATGGATAATTACATTGTCCATCAAATCTGTCATATGGTCAATTAAAGACGTTCGCAACAATTTTTTCCATTTTTTTTCCAACGACAGATTTTCTTAAAAATGTGCACAAACATGTGTCAATGTATCCAAAAACTAAAACAGTCTAAAAAGGGGGTCACCGGCCTTGTTCGGAAATATTGGGTTTAAATACAGTACCTGTTGAAGCCCTTTTTCAGTTTGTGTGGCTAGCAATGTAAATTATATAAAGCGTTCATTTTCAAACAAGGACGGAGATTTTTAAATGCATCTTTTTTAATGTTTCGTTTGGCAATATACAATTGCAGTTTAATGATAAAACGCGCTTTATCTATAGTTACCACTTATAAAATGACTTTTAATGGACGCTTAATGAGGTTAATTATGCATTTAATATGCCTTTGAAAACATCAATAAATAATCAAATATACGAATATCTTTTGTTCCAAACGACAGATTCTGTTTAAAAAAATGTCATATACATGTGTCATTGTATACTGAAACTAAAACAGTGTTAAAAAATAGGGGTCACCGGCCTTTTTCCGGAAATATTGGGTTTTGAATACGGTACCTGTCGAAGCCCCTTTTTTCAGTTTGGATTTTTATCAATGTTTTAAATATATAGGAGAGCTTTTTTTCAATCAAGGTTATGGTTCTTTCGACTGGTATGTTTTCACATGTCTTTGGCAATATACAAGTGTATTTTGGTAATAAAAAACGCTTTACCTACAATTACTGTAAATATAATGAAGTTGAAGTAGGTCAAATGGGTACTAATAATACCTTATGAAACGTCATTTATCAATATATTTTGTTCCAAACGATAGATTTCTTTTTTAATTTTCGCACATACATGCACCAATGTATGCTTAAACCAAAACATTAATAAAAAGAATGGGTCACCGAATTTGTTTGGGAAATATTGGACTTTAAATAGGGTACGTGTGTAGCCTTTTTCATGTTTCGTGTTTACGTAAACAACGCATCAATTGCCAAAATAGAATGGAGATATTTAATGGATCTTTTTTGAACTAATTTGTTAGGTAATACATTGTTTACGTGTGTTTTTTATTATTATAATACAATGAACTTTTAACCATTGACTAGAACTTAATGACTTACACAGATTTATATTTATTGATTAAAATTAGTATAGTGTAACCTATGTACAATAAAGAAATAATGAAGCAAAAGGAGAAATAAACCCAATTACTTTCTTTTTGGTGCGAACGTCTTTAAGTCATGACAAAACACAATCAAATCTCGTCGCATGGTGAATTTTAGTATACTTTTCCTGATGCGGGTTTTAACATTTAAAACGAATGTCAAATTTACACTCCTGTTTTGTTTAGGCGTAAAAAAATGTTTGTTTCATGTTACCCGACCTACCCTAAAAAATGCCCCGACCCTAGAACATTTTATTGGGTTTGTCAGATTGATTTTTGTTTTATTTACCTTATTCAATAATTAAATATGTTTTTGGATAAATAAGTGTTTTATTACTTATAAACAATATTACTGATATGTTTTGAATATTTATTCAGTTTTAGAATCTTCAAGTTGAACATTTACCAAATAAAACAATAATAAAAAATAAATAAATCCCGACCTACCTACCCTAATTTGTTGGGGCATGTAACCCGAAACAAACATTTTTTTCGCCTTATCATAACAGACGCCAAAAAAGATATGTTTGTCAATTATAATATATTAGACAGACGAGTGAACAGATACTAGTATTACCAAGCTCATTGTTGTAACCGATGTTTTAGCAAATAACGTGCTCAACCGTTTCACGCAACTTGTCAGAATAAATGGTGAGAGTACAGTGCCTCTTACCTTGACCATCTCGGGTCCAGGGAGGCTCTCCAAGACCGCAATAGTCCCGCAGTTTTAGGTAGCTGATCGACAGTCGAATAATAGACGCCTTGTCCAACTGGCTAGTAATAGCGGCTGGAAGCGGAAGTAACTTTGCTAACTCGTAAAACTCGTAGTTTTCCTTTCCACGCCTGGACCTTGCAGCGTCGCGGGACTTTTCTTTTCGTACTTCAAGTACACTGCAGAAAAGTTTAAACAGTCCTTATTAGCTGCACACATCTATAAGCATACATACATAAACACGCATAGACACATTAATAAGCATACACACGTTAATACGCATACACACATTAATACGCATACCCACTTTAAAACGCATACACACATTAAAACGCATACACATATTAAAACGCATACACACATTAATACGCATACACACATTAATACGCGTACACACATTAATACGCATACACACATTAATACGCATGCACACATTAATTCCCTATACACATAAATACAGATACAAATGAATACACATGCACGCATTTATACATATACACACATTAATGCGAATACAAAAATTAATGCACATTTATATTACAAACATTAATTCGGATACACACTTTAGTACTTATACTCACATCAATTCAAGTACAGATTAATACGCATACACACATCAATAAGCATACGCCCTTAATACGCATACATACATAAATACAAGTACTGATTTATACACATAAACACATATATACTTTAATCCACACGCAAAAAGTGAGCGAAACAGAGTCTTTGTGAATGCATTTTTATGCAGATGAAATGAATTAACTAATAAAAATAAAACAAATGAAAAAAAAAGAAAAAAGAAAGATAAACTTAAGATAAAATGTCAAGAGAATAAGTGATGTTAAAAAAGTAAAAGACAAACAAAACAGAAATATTTTGGCAGGACTCAAACCACAATTATTACAATTCAAAGTCATAAACACTATCCACCGCGCTATTCTTCCAGACGCTTGCTGATGAGTGCTTTTGTTATACGATTATGAAATCCGTTCTTTCGACGCTTTATATAGAGAATAACAGGTTACTGCCTGGTTTTGTTTAATATATCAGGTGAGGCTTAAAATAATATAACGACAAGGCTTGCCGAGCCGTTATTTTATTCGTGCCGAGCCTGATAAATGACATAAGACCAGGTAGTAACCTGTTTTTCTATTTATCATACCACGATTTTCTTAAAATTACACGAAGCGAGCTGATTTTGTTTCATTTAAAGCTAAGTGCAGAGCCAATTAGCTGAGCCAGTACTTGTAGTTATGGATTTTTGAAAGTTAACTGTATACATGTAATACCTTATTATTAACATCTCGTAAATATAAATGAGCTGTTTTCCTCACGAATCCATAGATTACACACGAGTTCATTCATACAGTCATGTAGTATTGAAAATGCAAACTGAAATTGAAACTGCCAATTTCGTCGGAGAACACACATCGACGAATTGTTTGGAGACGCCATTTTGGAGTTGTGTATTGAAATTGACATTTTCAAGATTATGTTAATACATGTATTGAATATAACGTGTTAATTATTTGGTAAAAAATGTTTGAGGCACAACAAAAACTGATCCTGTGTAGTGAGTTTTAGTGCATTTATTTTGGAATTTATTGAAATAATTGTGTATCAATGATTTATTTTTCCATTGATGTCGTCATACAACTACAAGTGCGGGTTTATGCGAATATTAAAAAAATAACGTTTTTGTGATTTATGAAGATTAAAAATAATGAACTATACACGTTCTTGGTATCAAATTGTTTGTTTTATTGAATCTGGTTCATTTTTACTGAAACTGTTGACTTTATAGTTTATTCCGAGTAATATGACGTACTTCCAAACATTGACTGATATAAACTCTAGTGACCTGATATAAAAAAAAAAAACATAACAGGCACCCTTGTATCGAGCCGATATCAGCATAGTGGTATGATAAAAATGTGTAACCGATATAACTAGAACAGTCGAGCGCTTCCGGAGATTAATGAGCGCCAGGTCAATAAAATCGCACAATATATTCACGTACTAAGTGTGACAACATCGTTTACGATCAATACGAAACGTTCTTTAGAGTGTACCTTAAGCGTATTCTGAGAAATAATCTAATCATCTCATTTAATGAGCGTTCTTAAGCTCAGAGACGATAACAAATTAAATTAACAGTCGATAAATCATTCTTCTTACAAAGTGGTTACCGCGTGTTAGTCATGGTTTATAACGAGAAAAAAAAAGCTGTCAAATTGCGACAATGAACGTAACAAGAGCTGTCGGAGAACAGCGCGCTCGACTTTTCTTGTGCTTGTCAGAGTTACTGGCTTTTTTTTATCAAACAAGAAATAAGGAAATTCCACGAAAACCAAATTTTTCGAACGAAGTGCATTAAAGTCAGCACATCAATACAATTTTTAGCAATGGGGATCTTGACCTTGACCCCACCAACCCCATATGCAATCCCAAGCGAGTTCTCGATAGAAGGTATCTATTTATTAAGTTTCATTCAAAATCTCAATGTCTTCTCAAGCTATTGAGCGTTAACTGTTTGTCTGTTTTTCAGTCATGGTGACCTTGACCCCACCCACCCTATATGCAATCCCAAGCGAGGTCTAGATATCCATGCACGAAGTTACATTAAAATATCGCAATGTGTTCTCAATATATTGAGCGAAAACCTTTTTTTTATTTTTAGTAACGGTGACCTCAACCTTGACCCCACCCACCCTATATGGAATCCCAAGCGAGGTCTCGATATAAGGTATCTATTAAGTTTCATTAAAATATCTCAATGCATTCTCAAGTTATTGAGCGGAAACCCTTTTTCTATTTTTAGTAACAGAGACCTTGACCCCAACCACCCCATATGCAATCTAAAGCGAGGTCTCGATATACGGTATCTATGTAGAAAGTTGCATGAAAATATCTCAATGCGTTCTCAAGTTATTGAGCGGAAACCGTTTTTCTATTTTTAGTAACAGTGACCTTGACCCCACCGACCCCATATGCAATCCCAAGCGAGGTCTCGCAATAAGGTATCTATGTTTGAAGTTTCATTACAATGGCTTAACCTGTTCTCGAGTAAGAGAGCGGAAACGAAAATTAGAGAAACTAGCTTACCGAAAAAATTTAACCTGTCCATATAGCTTATATGTACAATTTCTAAGTGTAAAAAGGCCCATAATTTTGACAATTTTCAAACTAGAGTTATCAAAATTGGCGTATGAGTTCAATTCAATATAGGGAATAAGTGTTTTAAGTTTCAATGAAATCCCTCAATCCATTCCTGAGAAACAGCTTACCGAAAAACTTTAACCTGTCCATACAGCTTATTTGTAAAATGTCCAAGCGTAAAAAGGCCCATAATTTTGACAAATTTCAACGCCGACGCCGGGGCGAGTAGAATAGCTTGCCTTTTCTTCGATAAGTCGAGCTAAACACGATGTGCTCTTAAATTAAATTAAATCAATAATGGCAATAAATGTGCTCGGACAAATGTTGGAGAGCGCCAGAAAATCACAGTTGTCATCATTGATATCGCATCCAGATTATCATTAAGTGAACAACATCATACTGGTTGTTTCAAGGCTGATAAATAATTCGACCTGAAGAAAATCTCCATATGCTTGCTGGAGATGATACATAATTGTAGCGTTAGGGGAGTTGTACTGAAACCAAATTTTATATAGAACACGACACACATATGAAGTAGTACGTATGGTATGACTTTGAACAAACCACATTTTTAATTCAGAGATATCCACGAAAGGAACCAAAACGTTATTGTTGTTTAGCACATTTTCTTTCATTCCATTTAATGTCCATATGGTTATCTATACTAACGCCCGCTTTTTTTTAATAAGCTGTGTTTGTCCAAGTATAACTAGAAGTGTCACAGACACGGATGCCCCACGACACATGTTTGGGCACAGACAAACGGTGTGTAACTAACCAACACTTATTTTGCCTCCAAAAATGTATATATATATATATAGTGGAAAAAATGACAAAGGGCCATAATTTTGCAGCCAAGATTTCATGACATACGTACGGACGGACGGACAAGTGCAATGCTTAATGCCTCCCACTTCGAAGGGGCATAACAATAAGGGATAGAGACTAAATTTATGCAGCAAATTGTCTCTCGATATACAGCATACATTCTGTTCACTGCAAACAACAACAGTATTTCCAACACGAAATTAGGCTGACAATATTCCCTATGAGACTGTTTGTCCCTTTCTGAACATTGAGACTGTTTGTACCCAGGCATGATGAAATGTAACAGGGTTAGTGGGCACATATTTGTGTTATCGTCTAATAGAGATGCTACAAAGACGATTACTTTTCGAACAAGTACAATTTTTCTTACATTGTCATATACTTTCGCGAGCATTGCTGCACTTTTGGCAGACATTTTGTTTGTCACAACCACTGATTTGTAAGAAATATAAAGTATAGTATAATCAGTTCGTTATCGAAAACAACAATAAATAATTTTATAATCATGAGCATATTAATATTAGTCAGCGTTACTTAGTCGAAATAATTATCAAGATTAATTACAAAATCTTTTATTTGTGTGCATCCGTTAATATATTAACAGTGTTAGCAGACGTTTTATTTAGAAAACGGTGCCTTTTGTGATAGTGATCACACATCCGAGTGCGGTGTTTACTACAACTGTATTGACTCGAATATGTATTTGTGTGAGTCTTTGCACTGCGTAATTCAAATGCACATGTATATGGTAGATCTAGAGCAATATAATATGGAAAAGCAACAACCGAACGCCAGTATTTAATATATCAAAACACTGACAGCGTAAAAAGACTGTTGGCGACAAAAGAAACTAAAAGCATGTAAATTATGAGTGCAGTGTTAAACCGTACACGCCGTATTCAGCTTACGCGTGAGCCGTATACGTTAACTATATAAGCCTATACAGCTTACAGCGAATACAGCTCACCGTAAGCTGTATACGTCAAGATGCCGCATATCGCCGTATATAGCTCATATATAAAAAAAAGTACGATGATCAGCATCATTATCATAATTGTCGTCGTCAAAATCAGCATCATCATCAGCAGCAGCAGCAGCTTCAGCGTTGTCATGAAAACAATGTTGCGAATGCATGTTTGTAGTTGTGTTGTTGCTGTTGCTGCTGCATTAGAAGTAGTATAAGTAGTGCGTCTGTCTGTCTGCCCGTCCGTCCGCCATTCCGCTCGTCCGTCCGACCGTTCGTCTGTTCATTCGTCCTGCATTCGCAGTATCTTTCATTAGAAAATTTACAGTTGTCATTATTCTACCGTGGATGAGGGCGAGCTGTTAGTAACCTATTTGTCCAGCGTCCGTCTACACTTACTTGAACGACATCTCCTCTGAAACTACTGAGCCAATTTAAAATACATTTCACAGAAATGATATTTGGGTGGTCATCTACTGAAGTTGCTAAAAGAATGTCATGCCATTAAAAATTCCGGTTGTCATGGGGACCGAAAGGAAAATCATCGTAATTCTTTTCCTCTGAAATCCCTCATCTGATTTAAAAATAATTTGGAACAAATGTTCATTGGGTGACCTTCTATATAAACTGCTACTGCTGCTTCTGCTTCTTTTACTGTCGCCGCCGCTGCCGCTGCTGCGTCTGTTTCATCTCCCGCTATTACTACTAATACTGCTGCTACTTATACTGCTACAAAATCTATCTACTTCTACTGCTACGACGAAGATTATGATGGTGGTCGTCATGTATATCAGTGTTCACAATAATGTTTTATTCTAGTCACTCCTTCTGCGTGTGTTCCTGTCCGTCTGCCCGTCCGTCTGTTCGTTCGTCCCTCAACTGCAGTAACTTTTCATAAAAAATACAGGGGTCATTATTCTACCGTGATTCAAAATTCTAGAGAGAACCCAAGGAATATTTCTATAAAATTATTTCCAAATCCAACCAGTGGTTTCTGACAAGATTTTCAATCTAGTCATATAAGGAAAACTGCCCACACACCTGGTGGCCATGTTCTGCAACGAAGTGGAACCACTTGTGCAACTTTGGTCAAGGACTACCCAATGAACATTTCTTTGAAATTATTTCGAAATTCAACCAGACCAACCAAATAACACTTATGTGAAATTATTTTGAAATCCAACCAGTGGTTTCTGACAAAAAGATTTTAAAAGTTCTTTAAGCTTTTGGTTGCCAGAGCAACCATAGTTTTCCTCATATTCAGAAGAAAATAAAGGGCCATCCCAGGAACATTCCTGCTAAGTTTGGTTAAAATCTGCCAAGCTGTTTCAGAAACGTCGTTTAAGTTAATTGTTGACGACGATAACTGACCAGAATAGCTCACCCTTGGGCACTTCGTGTTCAGGTGAGCTAAAACTACATAGTGCCCTTACCTAAACCATAGGTGAGCTCTGCTTTGATAAAGAACACGCACATAACCATTTGTATGTATTAAAGGTTATATTCTTTTTGTTTAAAAACTAGATTTGTGTCCGTAGGACACGGATGCCCCCACATTCCACTGGTTGTCACAAAACTCTGCTGATGTCGGAAAAAAATGCACCAAAATACCCAGTTGCACAAGTTCACATGTTGATGAATAAGTTTATAAAGTTTCATCGGTCTAGCAGTTATACTTTTTGAGTTACACGCGACAAAAATCCAAAACTGTCTTTTTTTGCTAAAAAAGGGGCCATAACTCTGCTGAGGGCGAAAAAACTGCACCCAAAATACTCAGGTGCACAAGTTCACATGCTCATTAATATGTTTATAAAGTTTCATCACTCTAGCAATAATACTTTTTGAGTAACACGCGACACAAGTACAAAAATTTCATTTCTTGGTAAAAAAAGGGCCATAACTACACTGATGTCGGAAAAAAAACTGCACCAAAATACTCAGGTGCAAACGTTCACATGCTGATTAATATGTTTGTAAAGTTTTATCACTTTAGCTGCAATACTTTTTGAGTTACGCGCGACACAAGTCACAAAATATTATTTTTTGCTAAAAAAATGGCCATAACTCCGCTGATGTCGGAAAAAGCTGCACCAAAATATCCTGTTGCAGAAGTTGAATATGCTTTTACAGTTTCATCACTCTAGCAGTTATACTTTTTGAGTTATGCGCCACACAAAAATCCGACGGACGGACGGAAGGACGGACGGAAGGACGGACGGACGGATGGACAAGGGCAAATCTATATGCCCCCCCCCCCCCCCCTGTATAGTGGGGGCATAACAAAAGTAAAGTCCTGCGAACGTTACTGTCAAAAGCGGATAACATGCAATTAACTTATTCCTGCTTCAATGTTGCCATTTATGAACACATAAAATTATGTAGATTTTAAGATAGCAAGCTTTATTAATCTGCTGTTCTTCACTAGCATAGCTTTAATGAGAAGTGGAAAACAAGCAAATTGAATTACTGAGTTCGACTTCTTTAAATAATTGAGTGAAGATGTCCAAAGAAATTGAGTGGGAAAATTATATTGTCCGTACAGGCGCGTGGCGGGGTTTCCGGAAGTCGCTTGGGATCAGAGATACAAGAATTATTAGCAACTTTATTGGACACATAGCGAGGAACTTAAGTCCTCGATTTAATTTTATCATCGATCGATTTGCAGAATAATTTTAGAGCTAATTATCTTCGTCGATCTCTTTACTTCACCAAGCCGATGTGCGTATTTTCATTTCTGGGGATAAAATCCCCGTCAACCACTCCCATTGTAAACCCCTCTTGAATTATGCGCTTGTCAAAGACACTTAACGACTCACGCTGTCGAGGTCGCGTGATGCTCGTTTTGTACAATAGACAACTGTTTTTCAACTACAGGCTTTAAAGACAAACGTCAGTCTATTCATAAAAACACAGTGGTATTTTTCATAAGTTCCATGCTTTTCATGAATAACTGTACTTCTAACAGTAATATCAATTGTCATAAAGTGGAGAAGTCATTTTGATGGTCGTCTATGGAACATGTAGTGCAGTTTCTGAAGTTTAAAATATAGAATACATTCAACAATTTACAAACTCAAAATCTCTTGATTAGCTTCTGACCACTAACAAGTAAATTTGCACAATAAAAACATGTTTTTGTTTATAATTACCAATGTTTTCTCAATTTGTTGTACCAAATGTCTTTATAAAATTCACACTAGTATTGAAATACTTCACTGACCCTAATAACGGGATTTCTCTATGCAAAACTCATACATGAGGACTACATTCCCTTTACGGGAAACTAGGACACCAAATGTCGTTATTATGCAGACGTTGACGGCAGGCCAAAGAATGCTGTCATATCCGCTCGATAATATGGTCTGCCTTGACTTAACATTCATGAATGTCAGCCATTATTTGCTAAGCTATCGCAATTGGAAACGTACAGGTACCCGTATCTGAAAAACACATTTTTAAACAAAGGCCGTGCAAAAACATGTATCAGTTCAACAATTAGATAACTCAAATATAGGCTGGGGAATCACTGTTCCAAAAGAAATATTGACGGACTAGTAATTAAGAAACTAAACTTTTTTGGGTAAATCACAAACTGTAGAAAAATACCTTTAAAAGTAAAGAGTTCAATACCACTGAGCATTATTATGCACCCCTTCGAAGATAGTGGGGTATATTGCTTTGCAAATGTCGGTCGGTATCTCTGCCTGTCTGTCGGTAGACCACTCTCGCTTCCGTACTGCTCAAGTCCAACAGTTTTTATCCGATCTTAACCAAACTTCACGAAAATGTATGCGGGCATAATATCTCGGCAAAGTTCTATAATCAGCAAAATCGCCCCGGGAATTGTAGAGTTATGTCCCTTGAATTATTTAAAGTTGGCCATTTTAGCCGTTTCCGCTCTCTAAATTCAACAGTTTTCATCCGATCTTCACCAAACTTCATGAAAATGTTTGTAATAATAATATCTCGGCCAAGTTCAATAACCAGTCAAATCACCCCAGGAATGTGGAGTTATGACCATTGAATTATCTGAAATTGGATTTTTTAGCCGTTTCTGCTCTCTTAGTCCAACAATTTTTATCCGATCTTAACCAAACTTCACGAAAAATTTTGTGGGCATAATATCTCGGCAAAGTTCTTTAATCAATCAAAATCGCCCCTGGAATTGTAGAGTTATGACCCTTGAATTATTTAAAGTTGGCCTTTTTAGCCGTTTCCGCTCTCTAAATCCAACAGTTTTCATCCGATCTTCACCAAATGTTTGTGGGCATAATATCTCGGCCAAGTTCGATAATCAGCCAATCGCCCCAGGAATTGTGGACTTACGGCCCTTGAATATATCGAAAATTTGCCTTTTAAATCGTTTCTGCTCCTTAAATATGTCTAACTTTTTTTCCGATTTGCACCAACACTGATAAATTTTATTTTATAATTGCTTTTAACCTTAAGTAGACACAACTGTTTTACAAACAGCTCTTGTTAGTCTTTTGATATAGTTTTAACACAATAATGTTGTCTGTGAAACTTTAATTGAGAAGAATGTTTACATGTAACATTAGAAATGAAAACACCGTGATAGTTTTACAGATTATCTATTTAAAAGTACTTCAACATTTTCAAACAAGAGGGCCATGACGGCCCACAGCGCTCAAAGTAGTACTGGCAATGACTGACAAATTGGATACAATGGGTATAAGTCAGGTTAAATGTAACTTAGACCTTGTGAAAAAAAAACACTCATGGCCATATACAAGCATAGCAAGTTTGGTTTAAGCTAATAAAGTATTAATTTAGAAATCAAGGACATGAATTTTATCTTTTCATGTAAAAGGGACAATAATTCAGATGTTAATGTTCCGTTCCGAACCACATTAAAGTGTATATTGCTTTACACAAATTGTGGTCAATTTTACACAAACGAGAGGCAATAATTCTGCTGTTTCTGGTCCGATCTGTCCCATATTTAACTTCACCTTCGACCATAAGGTCATACACAAACAAATGCAAATTTGGTCAAGGATGGAATCAAAATGAAGTATCTGTCCTTCACATAGTCTTTCTTTTCTTTTCTGACAAACAAGGGGCAATAAATATTGTTTGCGGCGTTGTTGTTTTTTGTGTGTGTTTATATTCTGGTCATACACAAGCTGAGCAAGCACTTCAGGTGAGCTAAAAGCGGTTTCTTCGTTTTGTGTGAAACAGCTTTGACAATGATTTGATTTATGTTACAAAAATGAAGGTGGATTTATATTTTGTACGTAACAGAGCCAAGAAACCTTAACTAAAAGAATAAATTATTGACCTAACAGACAGTAAACAAACAAATTCTTGATAAAGCCATACAAGAGAAGCTGATAAAGTCACCACCAAGAACAGCGGAGCAACAACTCAGCATCACACGGGTTCAGTTATAACACTGAAGAAATCCTGATTGCAAACACATCATTAAATTAACCATGCGACAACTGAATATCAAAACATGATCGAGACAACAAGATGGATGTTCGTGTCAGAGAGACAAGGTCGCCCGTTTTTCATGTGTACATCCATCAAACACGCGCTCTGAATCAAAATTCGTATGCATGTACATGCAAATTATTCTTTACGTACTATATATTAATACACATGAATATTAATATTGCACTGCCAATATATTGTTCCCAGAAATGTCAACTGGTCGCGTCAGGCTTGTGTAACATTCGCTGTATTTACTTCTTTCTCCGGCAATTTCAATAATTAAATGAGTTTAGATCAAATGGAGAATGCAGATGTTGAACCGCTGAAAGGTGTTGTGTCAAAAACCTAGTTTCGTGATCAATTTCAATTACGCCGTGAAGAATATGAGAATTGGTGGCAATTTGTGTACACAACATCACTTCAACACGCTATATAACTTGCATATCAAACATAATATAAATCTGCAATAAATCTTGGACAATAAATCTACCAGTTTAGATTTAGATTTTGGGAAAGCAAGCTATTTAATACGAAAATTGTGTTGAAACTCAACGTTTTCGAGTATACATTAAGAAAACAAAACAATAACATCCGGAAACCATAGTTTATATTCCCCCGGTACCTACTTCTTTGTTTTATTGCATCGTCTGATCATTGGTCCAATTGCTGATAGGAGCCGGTACTAGGGAGTGTATACAGAGACGTTATTTACCTCAGTTTATACGTCAGCAATTTTATATAATAGTATTTCCATATACACGTGCATTGTTTGGTTACAGGACATATGTAAGTTCCGAACTCAGTGTAGTAGTAGAAAGCTAAACTTTCTTTCTTTCCCACAATTGTAATCATGTGTCAACATCGAAGCAGAACGCATAGTTGTTCGGTGTTGTGTCACTGGACACAACTTTGTCGTTTTAAAAGCAACACAGATTTAGAGTGAACGGCTGAGTTTCGAAAGATAATTTAAGATTGTGTCTAAATGAAAATCTGTCTGCAATTCGATATGCTATAAAACAATGCCTGATTCTGAATTATTTGGCGCAAGTTCATCTTGAACCCGAAAATCAGACTTGACTTGTTTTGTGATCGCGTACTACATGCAACCATTTATTCTCCCGCAATATGTCACCCATAATTTGATCTTACACTGAAAGCGTTGTATTATCCTACCATTCTGAGTTAAAAGAAAACATCCCATGTGCTTGTTACATACAGTATCGCAATGATAAACGTACATGCTATTCAAGACAACTCTTATTTCTTTCGTAGGCGCATGCCTAAATGCGTTCAGATGGTAGCTTGAGACATGGATAATACTAGGTAAGTGTTGAATAAATATATAGACAAAACTAGGTAAGTGTTTAATAAATATAAGTTTATTTAGCGAGGCTTAGAAAAACTGAACCACGCGCCTTGGTGATTGGTTCACGTTTTTATGCCGAACAAAAAATCTTATCTTTAATCAACACTTAACCACGGCCTGTATCCCGATAATCCAAACGCAGTGCAGCGATCCTAACGTAGTGCCAATATGGCGAACACAGAGACACAGTGCGTAATTATTTTTCAGGTTTTTCATCATGTTTTGCTATTTGTGTTCAGTATCAGCGTAAAGCTTTTAATAGCTATAGTGTCCTGTGCTTGCTTTATGTACGGTACTCAATATTTTGTTTGACAATTAGATATAATGCTGGATGTCATTAAAATGTACTCCACAAAGTCTTCAAAATGAACATTTTTAGGTGTCCGACCGTTTTAAAATATCTTAAAATGCAGTAGTACCTTACTTGTAATATAAATTAGTTAAATGAACATCTCTATGACCATGTGTGATCATATCAAAGTTTAAAGTTTATGTTTATTGATAAAACATTGTCTTTATTCTGAAGTGGTTATGGGCCTGCGGATAATACCTGACCGATGTAGGAAACTGTGATGGATAAGTACAAACGTAAAAAGAATAATTACCTAACAATATTATCTTTTACTACAAGTTCCTTGCTACTTCATGTAATAACGGAAGGAATAGTTCCTTATTTAATTTTGACATGTAGCCATATTTGTTAGACCCTGCATACACACCAAACAAAATTCGCGGTATTTCAAAACATTGTCACTATGTTTCAAACGGCAGTGTTCAATAATTTCTTCTAAACTGTCAGAAGAAGTATCGCAATATGCACACTAATTAGACTGTGTACGTTCAGAAATATTCAAACGACGGTCACTTTGAATGCGCTCTTTGCTTTTATATTTTAAAGGGGTATTAGCATTTCCTGTTCCACTTTCATTATTTTGAATTATAACTACGTCGTCTTTTTTTCTGTCTGCAAATCGTTTGGTACTATATCAAGATATACTTTATTTCCCACTATTTTCGTCCAGCACAAACTCGCGATATTTTAACGCAGGTCTTCGTGGTAAACAATCCATGTCGTTTAAGTGCATGCCTCCTCACATCGGTGACATTTAAAGTGGTCCATAGTTTATATCATGAAAGGATACAAAAGAATGCACGTTGTCACTGATGAACGAGCAAATTATGCAAAGAGATTTGAATGGAAATAGAAACATATATATAGGCCCATTATAGCCGTTCATCTTACATTTCATTTATATAGAAAATTAGTAAGTTAGGTGTTTATCCGTCGCGTTTTTCTGCGTTGGTTTGGTTTTTATCCGTTCCTATTATACATTGCGTTCGGTTATTATCTACTAGAAATTAGGTTTTTATCCATTTTCTCACAGTCTGCACATTTGAACAAGTATTGTGTCCATATGTAGTGGTATAACATCATAATGTAAAAGGGCTTTTGAAGCAGTATATGTTTGCTTCCACACAGCAAAATAGTATAGACATTTAAAGCCTCTAAGTATTTTTTATAAATATTTTAACTGAATGTTTGGCCTTGTTCCTCAGCATTCCATCTTACAACACAATGTTTGCTAGATGAAACATTAGATCTATTGAAATAAATACTTACTTAATTGCGACAGATATAACGACCAAAACAAACATGTACATAAGAAAACTATGCATTAAACAAAGTAGTACCGTTTCCATCCACTATATTGGCACTGCGTTAGGGTTGTTGCACTGCGTTCGGATTATCCGGGTACAGGCCGTGTTAACTGGTATTCTATTTATCCTTTTCTGTATTTATTTTCAAAATAAACGAAAGAAAAACACCATGTGTTTTTCAACGGAACAGAACTATTTGAGCAACTTTAGTTGAGGACCACCCAAGGGTCAGTTCTGTGCAATTATTTGAAAATCTACCCAGGGGTTAAGGAGGCGCTGTCGTTTAAAGATTTTTCTATGTATAGCTTTGGCGGCCATCTGTGCAGTGGACCGGAACCATTTGAGCAACATTGGTAGAGGACCACTCAAGGAGCATTTCTGTGAAGTTTCATCAAAATTGGTCAACCGATTTTAGAGGAAGGATAAAAATACGCACGGACGGACGCACCGCCATGGCATAAGCTTGCTGGCCTTCGGCCAGTGGAGCTAAAAACAAACTGGTGCATTTTCGTTCAAACAACTGTATATTATATCAATTTAATACAATGTAGGCCTAGTTTACATTTATGCTTTGCCCGCTTTGTTTTTTTTCCATTTTCAACAACAGTCTGTCTACGCTGACTCGTGTGGGTAGTACATTTTTATCGAGTGCATCGGGATTCTCTCCCAATATGCCATCGCCTCCAGAAGACTTGTAAGTTGGGTTTTACGGGTGATAGTGCAAGATACAGGATGCGACCCTGGGTCTTTTAGTACCCGGTGTGGAGCACCTAGTACACTGCACCACGGTTTAACGTCTCATGCGAAAGACGAATTACTAGTAGTAGGTTAGGGTGTAGAATGGGCTCGAACCTGCGATCCCTTGGTTGTGAAGCCAACACTAAATAACACGAACAACATAAAACGACATCACGACAAACAACAAATGACGTCATTATACAGAGCTTGTTTGCTTTATTTCACAGTGTGAAAATTCAAAATACAGTTAAGGAGGGTTATTTCGTCAATTTAGGTTTGATGATGGGACAAAGTTTATTTGGCGAGCACTAAAAAACTACAACAGAGTAACGTAAAAATATATAACGATTTGTTAGGATGAATATATTATGATATAGTGAGTATTGTCAGTAGTTAGAATCTAGTCCAGCATGCGACGGATAAAAGAAGAATAAGTTACACTTTTATCAGTTTAAATATGTACGCCGGAAGTATATTCAATTTACAGCCCTTATTTGCAAAATCTGATGTTTCGTTAATTTACAATAAGGATGCTATTAACTGTTTCTAATATAAATTGTAAACATAAATCAATTGCAATACTATGGCAGTTCAACAACTTTGAGAAACACGTAAAATACTGTGTCGCAAACAAATACAGTTCATAAATGAATTTCATTGGATGTTATGTGATTATATTATATTGAACACTAACATTTTGAGTAACATGTTAAACTTTTTTATATTAAAAGAATAATTGAATTATATTCTTGAATTAAAGCATACAAATCTGCAGACATATTTTTGTTTAGACAAACAATATCTTAGAAATTGCACCGTACACTTTAGATCTATGTTACTATTAATAATTGGAACGACTTAGCTCTGCCCAGTATTACGCAATAGCGAACAACACCAGTGCATTCAGCGCTTTAATTTTCAGATTTTGCGGGAGCACGTGGGTAAGGAAAGTGTTGCATATTTATTTCCCGAACTGCTGGTAGATAACCATTAAGAAAGTATTCAATTTACCGAAACACGTTGCGCGAACCTACCGGTACCTAGGTCAGGCTTTGACACAATGGGAAAATCCTTCTTACAACGCTGTCTATAGTGTTCCGAAAAAACTGTGTGGCGCGTATGACGACAGTCTTTCGAGTCTCCAGTTATCGTCACGAATAGTTAATGTGAACAAGAGGTATAGAATAGAGATTGCGTATCAGCAAATGGATTCACAAGCACACCTTTTCGATGAAAAAGAAAACAAGAGGTACAAGATATGGCCATATAACTTGATATGAAGAAAAGGGCCCGCCGCCTGGCGACCATGTTTTTCTACGAAGTAAACCCATATGAGAAAATGCGGTAGAGAACCACCCAATAAACATTTCTGTAAAATTATTGCGAAATCCAACCAGTGGCTTCTGACAAAAAGATTTTCGCAGTTTTCAATATACCCATATCAGGAAAAATGGCCCCACCCTGGCGGGCATGTTTTTCAATAGAGAGAAACCACTAGAGCAACTTTGGTAGAAGACCATCCAAGGAACAATCCTGCACCCAATGAACAATCCTATGAAATTATTTTAAAATCCAACCAGTGGTTTCTGACAAGAAGATTTTAAAAGTTTTTTAAATGGCCATCCGGAAAAATGGTGGCCATGTTTTAAAACGGAACGGAACCATTTGAGCAACTTTGGGAGAGACCACCCAAAGAACATTCCTGTGAAATTATTTCAAAATCCAACCGGTGGTTTCTGTCAAGAAGTTTTTCAAAGTTTTCAATAAAGCCATAGAAGGAAAAATGGCCGCGCCCCCTGGCGGCCATGTTTTTCAACGGAGCAGAAGCACTTGAGCCACTTTGGTAAAGGACCACCAAAGGAACACTCCTGTGAAATTATTTCAAAATCCAACTGACAACTGACAAGAAGATTATCAAAGTTTTCAATACAGTTATACATGCATAAGGAAAAATCGCCCCGCCCCCTGGCGGCCACGTTTTTCAACGGAGCAGAACTATTTGAGCAACTTTAGTTGAGGACCGCCCAAGGATCAGTTCTGTGCAATTATCAGGAAATCTACCTAGGGGTTAAGGAGGCGCTGTCGTGTGTGTAGTACATTTTTATCGAGTGCACCGGGATTCTCTCCCATATGGCCATCGCCCCCAGAAGACTTAGTTGGGTTACGGGGGATAGTGCAAGATACAGGAGAGGCCCCGTTCCAGAGACGAACCTGGGTCTTTTAGTGCCCGGTGTGAAGCACCTATTACACTGCAAATTCGGTTTAACGTCGCATGCGATAGACGCGTTAGTAGGTTAGGGTGTGGCGGGGCTCGAACCTGCGACCCCTGGGTTGTGAAGCCAGTGCGTTACCACTAGACCACGGATCCGCCACAAGATTTTTCTATTTATAGCTCTGGTGGCAATCTGTGCAGCGGACCGCAACCGGAACCATTTGAGCAACATTGGTAGAGGACCACCCAAGAAGCATTTTAATGAAGCTTCATCAAAATTGGTCAACCGGTTTCAGAGATGTCGTTTACAGGAAAAAAAAATACACACGGACGGACGCACGCACAACGGACGAATCGCCATGGCATAAGATCGCTGGCCTTCGGCCAGTGGAGCTAAAAGCAAACTGGTGCATTTTCGTTCAAACAACTGCATATTATATCAATTAATTACAATGTAGTTTACATTTATGCTTTGTCCGCTTTGATTTTTCCATTTTCAGCAACAGTCTTTCTACGCTGACTTGTGTGGGTAGTACATTTTTATCGAGTGCATCGGGATTCTTTTCAATATGCCATCGCCTCGAGAAGACTTGTAAGTTGGGTTTTACGCGGGATATTGCAAGATACAGGATGCGACCCTGGGTCTTTCAGTACCCGGTGTGGAGCACCTAGTACACTGCACCACGGTTTAACGTATCATGCGAAAGACGAGTTAGTAGGTTAGGGTGTAACGGGCGCTCGAACCTGCAATCCCTGGGTTGTGAAGCCAGTGCGTTACCACTAGACTACGGTCACACGCTGACTCGGGGTTTGGATACAGTATATTTAATGCACTGGATAACTCTGAAAAGCTCCCTTTACGGCACGGTACGGTTAAATGTGCAATGCTTACTTTAGTTGGCTATCGCTCTGAGTATCGACTAGTGAGATATAATCAATAACAGGCCTGCGTAAAATTGATCTACTTTTCACCTAGGGCAGTTAAAGGGTGTTTGTAGCCGTTTATTTAAACTGTACATACATACTGTTTGCATTATGACACAGTAAGACACAAAGCTATCTGAGGATATTTAAAACTTTAATAACTAAAATAAGTCGTTTTGTGAAGAGGTCATGTTGTGTATCCCCATTATGATGTTGTGTTTCTGCATATAGATTGTACCATCCATTTAATGCCATTATGTACGCGCAGAATATATATACATGTATATTATGTTTTGATAGGTCTTTGGGAATATGAACAAAGACTATTTTATTTTAGACATAGTACTTTATACACAATTACTTGTGTAAATGTGTGCGTGTGTCAAATGAGGTAGGAATGTTGTCTGATAATTGCACCTAGACAGGTATATAGATAAAGCCGACGACCCTGAATAACGCGCATTCAAGACCAACACAAAATGAAAAACAAAGACATGTTTTGATAACCTGCAGTAGGTTTTTGCAATAAATTTGGTCCACATTAAAAAAATATAAATTTATGTCATTTATAAAAAAAAAAGACTAAACATAATCTCGATTTCTCTTACGATTGCAACGTTGTGCATGTTGAAGAGAGACCAGCTAGTCAACTTACCGCCCCCCAAGGCTCGGTATACCATCCGGGGATTCCAGCCCTATGTCTGTCGGCCTGAAAATACACGCGAACATTGTATATGTAACCTTACATATATTGATGCAACAGGTCACGTATACACAAATGACAGCAATATACGACCACGTCAGACAATGGGAAACAGTATCAAAGAAATCTAATATGGAATCAGTTCTTTAAGAAATGTTGAAGCCAGTGTCAAGATCGGATAAAAAGTAAAGTCTCAATCATGAGAACGAAAAGTGTTGACGGCATACGGACGACGAACGACGGACAACACAGGAGAGTACTACTATACCAATTGCTCAGTTGTTTGTTGTTGTTTTTTTTGCTGAGATCTTATTGTCTTAATTAATTGTGTAAGTTTGGTCAAGATTGGATGAAAATGCAGTCTCTATCGCATGTGTAAGCCAATTGGTGATGAAGTTTGGATTTTTTCCAGACACAAGGGGCAATAACTGGTGTTTCTGGTCCGATCTTGCTTATATTCAACTTCATCTCAGATCTTATAGTGATAGATAAACTATGCAAGATGGGTGAAGCTTGGATGAAAAATGAAGTATCTTTCCTTGATAACGTTATTTTTTGTGAAACAATTTCACAAACAGGGGGCAATAACTCCAGTGTTTGAATGACGAGCCGTCCCATTTTTGGCTTCTGATGAGATATCATTTTCATACACGAACTGTGAAAAGTTGGTCAAGATATGATGAAAAATTAAAGTCAATATCTTGGGAAAAGGCATTTTTTGCATTTGTTTGCATGACAAAGGGGCATTAACTCTTGTATTCCTGCGATAATGCCCAATATTAACCCCGTCCGAAATTGTATGGTCATTCACAAACTGCGCAAGTTTGGTCAAGATTGGGTAAAAAGTACGGTTGCTTACGAGTATTCGGATCTCCGAATATTCGAAAACCAGTCGGGAATCCGAAAACTAAAATCGGATCCGGATACCTTAGCGAAAATCTAAATTTATATTGCATTGTTTATGTGTTTATTAACTTCATAACATAATTATGTAGTTTGAGTCCCTGTTTCGGCAGACCATATTAATCCGTACAACACATCACATACTGACACTTAATCCTGACACTTAATCCGTTCATTGGTTGTTTGCATAAAGGAGCCGTTCATCATATCCGTATCACCACATGCCATTTCTGATTTATTTATTTTTAAAAAAGAGTTTATGTTGCAAAAGTATATATACAATGTTATAAGCACGAGACTTGTCTTTTTTTTTATTATTAACCAATTATTAACTCTCCATAAACGTTTTGCGATTAAAGGGACTATGTCAACGAAAAATGGCTTCCTACTCCATTGTAAATGATATTTTATGATAGAAATGAGCTATTCTAAGACATTTGCATTACATAAATAAAAAATAATATAATACACAATGAAATACTTGATAAAAACAAATTAGCAAAAAATGTTTGAAAACATTAAAAAATCCAAAGTGGGTATCAAACTCACGACTTAGCAGCCATACGAAGAAATGATAGTAGATAGCGCTTTAACCAACTGCGCTTTTCTACCTGGTAATGATTCATGTGTCAACTATGGTTATACAAAATACTCACAATTCGGACGTCAAAAAGTAAACATGTAAAGGGCCAAACAAACACGACCCTTATTATAAATGGATTTTTTATCTCAGAATGCGTACACTCTTTTCCCATTAGTTATACCCTGTTTTAACCGTAATTATATGCTAGTATTAACATCTTAATTGTCGAATTTTTTTTAAGAATCGCCCCCTTGAGGCCCTTTTCGATGACATAACTAAACAATCGAACAGGCGGCCATTATCGATATTATCGCTGTTTTGAAATAGTTTAACAATTTGCATGACAGTGGTTTAAACCTAGCACAAAAGTAAATTAAAACGAAATGAACCTTTATGAAACAGACCATAATATCATCGTAAGAATAATAGTAAAATTTAATGCTTCGTTACCATTCTATGCAGTTACGTAAACTAATATACGGATAGTATTTGGATACCGGATACGGATATCAGAATACAGCGTAGAAAGACTGTTGGCAACAAAAAAAACGAAAAGCATGTGAATTATGAGTGCATTTGCTAAAAAAATAACTTGTTTGAAAGAATTCGATTTCCCACCTTAACAAGTGATAAAATGGCTTCTTATTCAATAGTATTCAAGATCATAATAAAAATTAAATCGTATGTAACGGACAAATATGTTCAAGCTAATTAATGCGAACGGAATTATATGCATGCCAGTTAAAAAGTCAAACGGTAACGAGCCATGCAGAATAACCGATGAAGCGTGTGTTTAGGATCATCGATTGTTAGTGATTCGTAGCCTACTGAGTAAAAAGAAAGTATGTCATAACGATGCGTGCCCAATCTCAAAATCAAATACTTACGTTGTTAGGATCTGAAGACATCGTACAAAGATCACGTTCAAATGACCTTCCAAACAAGAAAAAATCAGCCCTGCTGCGCCCAATAAAATTGCTTTTTGCACAGCAAATTTTGGCAACGGTTTCTGAAAAGGTGCTGCATTTCCAGCTGATCCTCGGGAATAAATAATTTACATTTAATTTTCACGTGGATAACAATGGATTTAGTGGTACCTTAAGCGAGTAAACATCCAAAGTTCACGTTAATTTCGTGCATAGTTTTGTGGTTCATATATAAAGTTTTACCACAACATTTTGAAGGCAACAATATGAGTGGCACATGAAAAGGTCGTCTGAACGTGACCCATAATGCGAAGCCATCAGATCCAGTCAGCGGATAATATCACGGGCCGAGGAACCAAGTCGGTCACAACGTACACTGTTGCCTGTTTAGCTCGCGTCACGGCTGCCTGTCGATAGACTTACGGTTTCCTGTGAGTTTAAATAGGGCTGACAACACACCTCTTGCAAGTATTCACATTTGTTTCAAGGTAATAGATATGATAGATTTGACATTAATTTGGTTTGTAGCGTCGCATTCAGTTACAATATGTACAAGATGAATTAATGAGTTGTAGTCTGTACAATATAATTGTGTTATTACAATCAAAGAATATGAGATATTTCGACAAATGGTTCAAGTATGATTGAATCCATTATCCTCGGAAAGCGTTACCATAGCGAAAGGTAGCATTATTCATGTCTTATGCATTTCACAATAATTGTGCAATATGTCACGGTTTGCACGTTGAGCTAATATATAATGTCACGGTTCTCTGTCTATAGGGTAACGGTTTCTTGCCAATTGTGGGGGCGGGATCCGAAGTGTCGTTCAAGGATGAGTCATCATTTTGTAAAGAATGGAATGTTTCTGTGACACAGCAATTCTACAGAAAAGTCAAAACGTGTTTCCGTGTGTGGCAAGTGTACTTACACTCCCAATTCTAATGTTCTACATGTCATTGTTTGAAATTAGATATGTCATTTAAGTAATTGTTACCATAGCAATGTGTCAAATGCCTGTGAATCAGTTGCAATTGAGAAACTTCCTATAGTTTACAGGAAGGACAGTAGCAACTTTACACTGCCCAGTTGCTCCAACCACAGGTATAAGATACGTTTTGTTTATCATACACGATTTTCTCTACTGCAAAGTGATCAAAGGGACACATTATTGATTGTATTTCGCATAAAACAAAATAATTTCCCATTTGTTTCGAGTAGAAACAATTAATGTTGGAATCGTTAAGAACAAAATATAAACAAAAACAAGTACATTATGATTTTGTGCAAAAATGTTTCAGTCAGATTCGAACTAGTGCCTACAGAATCGCACACTTCAATGATAAATTCTCAATTTATGTAACGCATGCGAACAACGGTACGTCATGACGGTACAGTGAATTTATATAAATTTTACATCTATTTTCGTGCGCCCGCGATAATGCCATCGATAATCACTGTATAAGTATATATTATAATTCAGTTGTGTACGTTTGCTTTAACTTAGAAACAATGCAATCGTATTTTATATTGATTCAATATTAATATCCCTTATTCTTCAGATACCGTAGGGCCGGTTTAACATTAAATATTGACCCCGTTGAAATTTGACCCCATGGTTCCCTTTTCAACGCTAAGAATTGAACCCGTCAACATTTCATCATTAGATTTTGATCAAAAGGTCGTTGAAAACTGATCAGTTGTTAAATTTGGATCCGTCATGGGGTCAAATTTTAAGTGTTAGTAAGAACACAATTTGATTAAAGATTTATTAATATAAACATTATAATTGTCACGTGTAGGTTATACTTACATAAAGCATATTAATAATCTAAACATTGTGGCACTTATTATCAACGAAAAATAAGTGAAAAAAACAAACTATAGGGCTAATTTTGTACTAATTTTCCTTAACAAAGTATTTTATGCAGATGAAGTTTCGGAATGTTTCGGAAAATACCATCTCATTTCACGAGTCAAGAAATAAATCCACCAATGAAATATTAGGCATTCATTTTAGTAAGTGCTTATTTTCGGTCATGTAAAGGTAGTGTTACGTCATTTTACAACGTTGAAAACAATATCCGGCAATATCTACATCTTGCCGGACAATCCGGAAAGTATAATTATCGTCGGTAAATCCGTGACAATGTCCAAACTATCGTCATACAAAAAGTGACATGGCGGAATAAAGCCGTGACATAGTAAAGAACAATATTTTGGTATTTGTTCGATATAACCATTGAATCATACACTTAAAACCAAAGATTATCACTTATATAACACGAGAGACGAGTCACTGCTAATGTTTGATGCCTACTGAAAAAAAAGACATTTAATAGATGATGTTGGTTAAAAAAAAAAAGATAAAATGATCAAATTGTTGCAATATAAACACGTTTCAAACAAAATAATATTTTTGCACAGTGATAAAATAATATGTAATTTACGCTCCATCAAATTTGCAATAAGTGTTTTGCTTAGTTATCAGTAAAGTATCAGAATTTACCACTTCCTATTTGTTCTGCTTGCTAGTATCACAAGAAACATTAACACTATCGACAGGCAGCCGTGACGCGAGCTCAACAGGCAACAGTGTACGTTGTGACGGACTTGGGTCCCCGTGAATATAGTAGCGTCAGACTGGAGATGGTTTTAATGAGATTGGATACGTGCCCTTTTAGGCCGTATACAGCTTACTCATGAACTGTATGCGTTGACTATAAAACCGTATATAGCTTAAGCCCCCGATAACACTGTCACGATTTTGGCAACGATAACTCACTACTGATCGTGGACGTGTTAATCGTGATAAATCGGGATGCACAGCGTCCCGATTGTGTCTTGTTACGTATACCTACGGTTGTTGTAGGACGAGATTACGAATATCAACGACCCTTGTAGGTTTCTGCAACCGATTCACCACGATTTTACCAAAATATGATGCGATCTATTACGGTTGTAATACGCTAGCGTCAGGTATACCCTACGGTAACAGACGATTACAGGCGATTGTAGTAAGATTTATCACGATAAACCTACAAGCAGCCAATAATTCTCACGCTTCACTACGCTTCAATGCGATTTAAACATCACGATGCCTCGAGCACAATCGTGACACCAACTTAGGCAAACGTAGTGAGAGCGTAGTAACATCGCGATAAACCGTACAGGCAACACGACCGAATCGTCGCGTTGTCGTTTTCCATCGTGTATATTCGTGAGTAGTCGTGATAGTTGTCGCAAAAGATCCTGCTGCAATCGTAACGGAACCGTAGGGAAACCGTAGAAATCCGTACAAAATACGTAGCAAAACGTACAATAACGCACTACAGTCTTTTAATATGTATGTCATAAAATCGGTCACGATTAATCACGATTAAACACGAAAGGTCACGAATGCCTCTACGATGGCTGTAAGAATAAGCCAGATTGAGATACAATGACACTAGGATTGTCCTACGAATTGGAAAAATCGTGGCGGCACTACGATAAGCCACGAATGTTTTGAACATGTTCAAAACTGTCGTAGCGCTTCTCGATCGAGAAGCATCCCCCAAGATTCTCCAAGATTCGCACAGATGCCAGAACGTATGTGTTCACGCTTTACCACGCTTCACCAAGATTTTGTAAGTCGTAGGCAATCGTAGCAAATATCGTGACAGTGTGACCGAGGCTTTACACCGAATACAGCTCACCGTTAGCTGTATACTTCAAGACGCTGCATATCGCCGTATATAGCTAGTGTCTAAAAGATAATAATGATCATCAATATCATCATTGTCGTCGTCGTCGTCATCGTCGTCAGCAGCAGCAGCATTGTCATTAACATAGTGTTGCGAATGCATGTAGTTGATGTTGTTGCTATCATTGTTGCTGATGGTTGCAGTTGTGTTGTTGCTGCTGCTGCTACTTCTGCAGCTGAAGTAGTAGAAGTAGTAGTAGTAGTAGTAGTAGTAGTAGTAGTAGTAGTAGTAGTAGTAGAAGTAGTAGTAGTAGTAGTAAGTAGTAATAATAGTAGTAGTAGTAGTAGTAGCAGCAGCAGTAGTAGTAGCAGTAGTAGTAGTACTTGTTGTAGTAGTTGTAGTTGTATAATCAGAAGTAGAAGTAGTAGTGTCTGTCTGTCTGTCTGACTGTCTGTGTCTGTATGTCTGTGTCTGTCTGTCTGTCTGTGCGTGTGTCTGTATGTGTGTCTGTCTGTCTGTCTGTGTCTGTCTGAGTCTGTCTGTGTCTGTCTGTGTCTGTCTGTGTATGTCTGTCTGTGTCTGTTTGTCTCTCTGAGTCTTTCTGTCTGTCTGTATGTCTGTGTCTGTCTGTCTGTCTATCTGTGTATGTTTGTGTCTGTCTGTGTCTGTCTGTCGGTCTCTCTGAGTCTTTATGTCTGTATGTGTCTGTCTATCTGTCTGTATGTCTGTGTCTGTCTGTCTGTCTGTGTCTGTCTGTCTGTATCTGTCTGTCTCTCTGAGTCTGTGTCTGTCTGTGTCTGTCTGTGTCTGTCTGTGTCCGTCTGTTAGCCTGTGTCTGTCTGTGTCTGTCTGTCTGTGTGTGTCTGTCTGTGTGTGTGTGTCTGTCTGTCTGTCTGTCTGTGTCTGTCTGTCTGTGTCTGTCTGTGTATGTCTGTCTGTGTATGTTTGTCTGTGTATGTCTACCTGTGTCTGTCTGTCTGTCTGTGTCTCTCTGTCTGTGCCTGTCTGTCTCTCTGAGTCTGTCTGTCTGTGTCTGTCTGTGTCTGTCTGTGTCTGTCTGCTAGCCTGTGTCTGTATGTGTCCGTCTGTGTCTGTCTGTGTCTGTCTGTCTGTCTGTGTGTGTCTGTCTATCTGTGTCTGTCTGTCTGTCCGTCTGTCTGTCTATGTCTGTCTGTCTGTGTATGTCTGTCTGTGTTTGTTTGTCTTTGTATGTCCACCTGTGTCTGTCTGTGTCTGTCTGTCTGTCTCTCTGTGTCTGTCTGTGTCCGTCTGTCTGTGTCTGACTGTGTCTGTCTGTCTGTGTCTGTCTGTCTGTGTCTGCCTGTCTGTGTCTGTCTGTCTGTGTGTGTGTGTGTGTGTGTGTGTCTGTCTGTCTGTCTGTGTCTGTTTTTATGTGTCTGTATGTCTGTATGTGTCTGTCTGTGTCTCTCTGTCTCTCTGAGTTTTTCTGTCTGTCTGTCTGTGTCTGTATGTTTGTCTGTTTGTCTGTCTGTTTGTATGTATGTGTCTGTCTGTGTTTGTCTGTGTCTGTCTGTGTCTGACTGTGTCTGTCTGTGTCTGTCTGTCTGTGTCTGTCTGTCTGTTTCTGTCTCTCTGTGTCTGTCTGTGTCTGTCTGTCTGTGTATGTCTCTCTGTGTGTCCGTCTGTCTGTCGGTCTGTCTGTCTGTCTGTGTCTGTCTGTCTGACTGTGTCTGTCTGTCTGTCTGTCAGTGTCTGTCTATATGTCTGTTTGTCTGTGTTTGTCTGTCTGACTGTCTGTCTGTCTGTGTCTGTATGTCTGTCTGTATGTCTGTGTCTGTCTGTTTGTCTATCTGTCTGTGTCTGTCTGTCTGTCTGTGTCTGCCTGTCTGTCTGTCTGTGTCTGTGTCTCTCTGTCTATCTGTCTGTCTGTCTGTCCGTCCTTCCGCCCGTCCTTCAATCGCAGTAACTTTTCATTAGCAAAATTACAGGGTTCATTATTCTACCATGGATCAAAATTCTTTCTGTGGCGATTTCGGTTGTTTCGATTTACTGACTCGTATCCTGCGAAGAAAAGTAGTAGTTTTTCGCAATAACAGTTTTGGAAATTACCCTCTCAAAAGACCGTTGGCTTCCGCAAACAGTCTAACAAGGCTTGTAACAGGATGTGACGTATGCCCCCGAAGCATATGCTTGTCAGAGAAAGAACACAATGTCAGTTACCTGTTGGCAAAAATGACGCTTTATTGTCCCCATAGTCCTCTATCATTATATGAAGTTTCATTTGAATCCCTTCAATATTAATGGAGTTATGCTCCGCAAAAGAAAATTAAACAAAGGACAATAACTCTGTAAATATTGCAGAAAGAATTGTGCATAAAAATAAGTTTCAAAAGGAATTCCAATATCTGTTTATATTATATTATTTAAAAGCGGTCCGTAGTTTCGCATAATACCATATTGAGAACTCCATAAACTTCAAGATATTGAAGTTATATAAACTAGCCGCATGCTAGTAAAAATTTCATTATATTTACACGTTATTGTTGTTGTTTTTTAATTACTGGAAACGATTTTAATGCGTAAAGCGGTGTCATTAATATTAACGACACCACTTTAAAGAACCTTATTTTATCTAGTCGTACGAAATGACGTCAACATGTTCTAATTTATGCTCTTTCAAATAATACTTCGTGTGGGCGATATCAACATTACAGTCTACTCCCTCCGATCGATTTGCTCTGTATGAAGGCAAGTAGTGTCACAGGTAATAGGAACACGGTCTCGACAACAAATCCAAATCGATCTGAATATGAAGTAGTGTTGTTAACACCTAAATGACACGGTGCAACAAAACACTTGTGCAATATGGTGCTCGCAATCAATCCAAGCAGTTTGTGAAATGAGTAGTAAAGTTTTAATCGCTTAAGCTAAAAGTACAACGACCTACCTTTTTTCACCAGCTATAGGCATTGATAGTATTAATAGCACCATAAATATGTCACAAATATTTCACGAACCCTTAATTGTCGGTTTTAAAAGATCACATAGTTGCACAGTAAAACACACTGCGCGATATATCCCATATTCGCTCTTCGCGGTGCGATTGACTTGAATGCAAACAGTATAGAGCGTGTAGATTATATTTATACATGTGCGCACTTTTAAAACTGGATGTGTATTAATAAACAGGGGAAGTAAGTATTGCGTGACTCGCCGATCGAGATATGGCAGTTTAAACGGTGTTGTACGACTTTGAAAATGTTTACCATTGTATTTTATAATACTGAAACAACGACGTTAAAACAGAACATTTCTTCAAATATTTGCGAAACTATCTCTGGTATCTCCTAGTGGTGTGCCTACCCATGTTTTGTTAATGTTCTTTCATAAAAAGCTATTGTAGCTTTATATTATATATTATAATACAGCTATGTGGGGAGTTCCATAATGTTGTAAAATGAGTATAAGTGCAAATCTCTTTCACAATGAGCAACACTGCACATTTCATGAATTCACAAATGGTACATGTACATATGGTATGTTGCAAATTCTCATACACAGTAAAGTCAGTAGTTATCATGGGGTCAGCAACTATTTGTGCAAGTTAGTTGAACCTCTCTGATCACTGATTAAATACTCTTTACTTGCCTTGCCATGTCATCAGCTACACAATGTTTAATTCATTCTACTGCTCCGTCTTTGCAGTGATGTCCATGCTTTTTGTTGGGCACGCTCTGTACCACGGTATTTTGCTGACATGAAGCTATTCTTAAAAACACGTGCATGCTAATGTCCAAACTTTCAGTAAATAATGCTATGATGTCACAAAATAACAGCATATTACAATATTATCAAACAGCCTAAATTTATGAATTATACTTAGTTGTGAGAGTGTTTGTTTTTTCTTGGTTCTCGGATCCGCCGACACGATTTTTTTTCAAAAAGCAAACAAATAAATAATTTGTAGAATGGAACGGATACTGTATCGTAAAAATGACCTTGTGAAAAGGTTCATAATTTTATATCAATATTATAATCAACTTTCAGTGGTGTATATTGAGTTATTAATAAGATATATTCAGTTAGTTTTCACTTCATGAAACATGCAGTTTTACATATAATATGGTTACTGTCCAGCGATTCATGTACCCGACGTTCAAGTGTGAGCATATTTGAACGTAGTTTTTATATGACAAACACTACCTTTTAATGTTACTATTATTGATATTAATGTCATTCTAATCATGCACTGATTAAGTTAATTTTGTGTTATATTATTTTTGTTAATAATAATTCATAAAAATTGTATTATCATTGTCCATTTCCATTTGTGAAATTGAAGTAATTAATTTACCTAAGCTGTTTTTTTTTTCCCTCCTTCAACTGGACACTTTTCAAAAAATATCCGAGAACCAATAAATAAAAAATCTCTGGCCTTAGTACAATTCATTAGCGATAGTTATTGGATTCAAAGTGCTCCGTACTTTATACGTGGTGTTTACTTTTAAATAATTTATTTCCATATAACTTAGTTTTCATATATTAAAGAGTGTGCTTTATTTTCTCAAATGTTCATGTCTCATTTGATATTCATATTGATGGTTGCATTAATGAGCTATTGCAAAAATATCTTTGTCCACGAACTTTAAGAACAGCCCTCGTACATGTGCGGATACTAAATGTATCGTCAAAATTACAAACAACATTACAGGATAAGCTTTGTAACGCCGCCGCAAAAACGTGAGCAAACGCGTTTATGTGGCGATTTTCACCGCATTTATACGGAACAATTGCGTTTATGCGGTGACTTCTTACTGTGCCTTTTTAACGCATATAGAGAAACATCAGCTGTCTTGTCTTGTGAAAGTTTGGGCGAAATCCGACCAGCCGTTAAAGAGATGAGTCCACAAAATTTGATGAAGTATATATAGTGGAAACAAGAAATGTCTTTAAAAAAAGACAATCGGCGTTGACATTAATATTGAGATATTATTTGTACCCTAAACAATATACAAGAGGGCCAAGATGATCGGTTACTTGGCTTCTCGGACCCCAGATTTTTCGGTTCCCCACCTATTTAAGCAGACTTCTCGGACCCCAGATTTTTCTGACACCATAAGAAAACTTCTCGGATCCCAAAATGTATTTGTGATTAATTCAATATTTATTAATATCTGTACCGTGAATAAACCGATCATACCGCCCCATGTTTTCACCAGTGATACATGAATAACCTTAATAATTTACATTAACATAATTATTATATACATTTGTCAGCCAAATTTAACTAATTAATAATGTACCAAAATAATTGCGGGAATGAATGAAAATTATTTTGTATCAGACGCGTATACAGTAGATCACCGTTATTTCGAACACCGTTATTTCCTCGTTATTTCGAAGTTTTTTTTCGGTCCCGATTTTGTCCTTGTTATTTTAATTAGAATTTTGATGTTTAATTCGAACTCCTTTATTTCAAATTATCGCTATTTCGAACCCATTAATCCGGTCCCAACACCTGTTTTTCAGTGCATTTATCAATTATTAATGCGAAGTGTTAATAATAGAGATGGAGATAATTTTCACATCTTTACTTAACCGTATCAGCTGTGACAGCATTTGCTCGCTGCTTGATTTTCACACCTTTCCGGAGTTAATAATCGATTAAAACAAGCTGTTGTGTTTGTATATTTAAAGCTATTGCTTTAACAAGACTGAATTGCAAACACGGATGTCAAAACGTCTGAGCAATTATTAGGTTTCTGTATTTAAGTTAGACTTGCATTTGTCAGGTCATCAGTTCGTATTTACTTGCGCTAATATTCACGATGTCAGAAGCAGTAATAAATACAGAAAACATCAATCACATTGCCAAGCGCGGTAACCAACCCGGGAGGAAATCCGGATTGGCAGCAGGGAAGGGTGTTAAACGACGCCATACATCGAAAACCTACCAAGAAAAGTATGGTGCCATCATGGAAGTGGAGCGTGGTGTAAAGTCAAAGAAAACGAGCGCTTAGGAATTTTATAAAATAAACTCACGTACATAAAGTTATCGTATTTATTCGTTTTTTATAAGTTCAATCAAAGTGTGTAGTGTAACCGCATCTCTACTATATAACTGCGATTTTTACAACAAGTTTTTTTTTAAATAAAATCTATAAATGTTTAATTCGAATAATCGTTAATTTTGAAGTATTTTCTCCGGTCCCGACGACTTCGAATAGCGTCGTTTAAGCAAAATCATTTAAATGAAATAAGCTTGCAGTTTGCACAAATTAAACTTAAGTTACTAGTTATTTAAGTTTAACCAAATTTGAGTTACAGTTTTTGGAGAAGGGATACACAAAATTATGTCTGCAGAATGATATAAGTACAATAAATAAAACAACTTTGTGGAAGGTATTTATAATAACTCCACTAGGAGTATGCACCAACATTTAACTTCATTTGCTATTGGTTACTTCATGTTTTCAGGGCAGCCAGCATCTAGGGCGAAAAAATCCCTGACATTTCACTGACTTTTTCCTGACTAAATCCAGTTTTTCACTGACCAAAATCACCCATGTTCAACGGTTTCCTCCTACCCTTGTAGCCATCCAATTCTTCAGGAAGGGAAGTCCATGAACAAATCGTATTTAAGTCACTCTAGAATATTTACAAAAACTGTTAAGATATATACTTCTGACTAAAAATAAGCGTATTATGTACATATACATACATTTTAGCAATTCAAAACACCTCAAGACTGCCGTAGCCATAACATGCAAATCTGTAGAAATTATTTTTTACCTTCAGGCAATTGTTCCCTGACTTTTCACTGACTTTTTGGAATTTGATTTTCACTGACTTTCAAAATTCCCTGACAATTCATTGACCTTGAAAAAAAAAATCCACTGACTTGTCAAGTCTGCTGGCAAACCTGGTGTTTCGGTGTAAATATTAGCAATGAATAAAAAGGGCCAAACAGATATACAGACAGACACACAGTGAGACAGACAGACTACTACTACTAGTAGTAGTACTACTACTGCTACTGCTACTACTACTACTACTACTACTACAGCAACAGCAATAACACAACTACAAAAAACACCAACAATGCTAGCAACAACAACAACTACTAAGTACAACACAGTGTTGATAACAATGATGACAATCATTCTTTCAGACATGAGCTATATGCGACGACATGCAGCATTTGACGTATACAGCTTACGGTGAACTGTATTCTGTGTAGGCTGTATACGGTTTCATAGTTAACGTATACAGCTCACGCGTAAGCTGTTCTCTATACGGCGTATGCTTTGGAGGGCGTAAGAAAGCTCAAAATGATTTATGTACGCTGTACCCTTGAAAACTATTAAATAAAAGTGAACAAACCTAATATTAATTGACATACCAAATACGAACTATGTAACTTATGTGTCCTTATAAACTGACTTTTTATTGAAGTGTAGGTTTCAGATTAAAATTAAATGATAACATTTTTACAAAAGCGTTTACCTTAAGTAGGTTGCTTCATTGTTATAAGTTGTCAATACATTAATTTTGTCTATATTTACTAACATCTACAATAGCAGTCATTGATTTATGGCTATTTCTTTAAAAAAAAACTATATTTTTTTCAAATTGCAAGAATTTACTTCCTTTATACGTACATTTGTTGCATTATAAAAACATTGTTTACTAGTGTGCTATCAGTTCGTTTCCTACAACTTACACACATGCTGTTTCATCATGCTTTCATATTTTTGTGAAATTGACAGAATACACGTTTACTTGAGCATTTCAAAGTTCTTAAGCACCACACTTCAACGAATGATGGATCATACGTTGTTCTATTACAGGTTAGATACCAGTAAATCATTGTGTATCCCTCCGTGGTCCATTCAAAAGTTGTGCCTATTACTAAAGAGTTCGTCTTCTCTTCGGGCATAAAAGCCATGTAGGTATCTCAGACATGCCTTTTGTGGTTATTACTATTATCCTATGCGTGTCTGCAACATTTTGGTGCGTTTCATTGGAGGCTAACTTAAAAGGTGAACTTTTGGTGCGTGTTTACTTTGCTATGGGGCTTTTGTCGAAATATGACTGCCGAAACCCTGTTTTCTACCGGTGCCTGCATTCAAGTGAGATGCATTTTTTTAGAAGTAACATGACATATCTTTTTTATTGCAAATTTTGGAAGAGGACAGATTGATCTTTAAACTGATACCAGGCTTGCACAATCTGAAATAAAAGAAATGCTAGAAAAATGCTTGGAAAGTTTGCCGTTTTATAATGGGAACCGATGGGAATTGGATTTACTGGTTTCTAACCTTTAAGAAAACCAGGGACCGGCCCTTTAGGGTCCACTTATACATAAAATCACCATGTAACTGTGTTATTTTATTGCGTTTATTACTTTTCACGGAAATAAATGTGAATAATATCGTAACTGACACGTTATCTACACTTTTTAAAGTGAAACCTGTTTTTTCGGGTAAAAAAAATGAACAAAGTACGGATACTCGCCTTATGCAGCTCACAGCACATCGAATCATGTTATACGCGAATATTACACGTTTTATACCTTATTACTGTCCATTGCATTAAAATAAGTCTAAATGAGCTGGTATTTTGACTGGTTTATGTGATTTAGGTGCGAATTTTTGTTCACGCTCCCCATACAATCCAAGTACTGAAGCGCAAGCCAGATGGCTTATCATGTGTCATTATCAAATGCGTTTTGGGGGCATTTCTACTTAGCGGATCGACCAGAAATTTTGCATTTGTGGTACAAGTAGGTTAATAATGATGTAGAAGAGTTTTTTTTCATGATAGCAAAATGTTGAGTTTTCTTTAAGGTTAGATACCAGTAAATCATTGTGTATCCCTCCGTGGTCCATTCAAAAGTAGTGCCTATTACTAAACAGTTCGTCTTCTCTTCGGGCATAAAAGCCATTTAGGTATCTCAGACATGCCTTTTGTGGTTATTTCTATTATCCTATGCGTGTCTGCAACATGTTGGTGCATTTCATTGGAGGCTAACTTGAAAGGTGAACTTTTGGGGTGTGTTAACTGTGGTATGGGGCTTTTGTCGAAATATGACTGCCGAAACCCTGTTTTCTACCGGTGCCTGCATTTAAGTGAGATGCATTTTCTTAGAAGTAAAATGACTCATCTTTTATTGCAAATTTTGGAAGAGGACAGATTGATCTTTAAATTGATACCAGGCTTGCACAATCTGAAATAAAGGAAATGCTAGAAAAATGCTTGGAAAGTTTGCCGTTTTATAATGGGACCCAATGGCAATTGGATTTACTGGTTTCTAACCTTTAAGAAAACCAGGGACAGGCCCTTTAGGGTCCACTTATACATAAAATCACCATGTAACTGTGTTATTTTATTGCGTTTATTACTTTTCACGGAAATAAATGTGAATAATATCGTAACTGACACGTTATCTACACTTTTTAATGTGAAACCTGATTTTTTTCGGGTAAAAAAAAATGAAAAAAGTACGGAAACTCGCCTTATGCAGCTCACAGCACATCGAATCATGTTATACGCGAATATTACACGTTTTATACCTTATTACTGTCCATTGCATTAAAATAAGTCTAAATGAGCTGGTATTTTGACTGGTTTATGTGATTTAGGTGCGAATTTTAGTTCACGCTCCCCATACAATCCAAGTACTGAAGCGCAAGCCAGATGGTTTATCATATGTCATTATCAAATGCGTTTTGGAGGCATTTCTACGTAGCGGATCGACCAGAAATTTTGCATTTGTGGTACAGGTAGGTTAATAATGATGAAGAAGATTTTTTTTCATGATAGCAAAATGTTGAGTTTTCTTTAAGGTTAGATACCAGTAAATCATTGTGTATCCCTCCGTGGTCCATTCAAAAGTAGTGCCTATTACTAAACAGTTCGTCTTCTCTTCGGGCATAAAAGCCATTTAGGTATCTCAGACATGCCTTTTGTGGTTATTTCTATTATCCGATGCGTGTCTGCAACATTTTGGTGCATTTCATTGGAGGCTAACTTGAAAGGTGAACTTTTGGGGGGTGTTTACTCTGGTATGGGGCTTTTGTCGAAATATGATTGCCGAAACCCGTCTTTTACAGGTGCCTGCATTCAAGTGAGATGCATTTTCTTAGAAGTAACATGACATATCTTTTTTATTGCAAATTTTGGAAGAGGACAGATTGATCTTTAAATTGATACCAGGCTTGCACAATCTGAAATAAAGGAAATGCTGGAAAAATGCTTGGAAAGTTTGACGTTTTATAATGGGACCCTATGGGAATTGGATTTACTGGTTTCTAACCTACAACTAGGGATGGCAACGAATAACAAAACGCTATTCTAATTCAGTATAGGATAGGATTCAATCTAGGAGGTATAATAGGTAAACGAATTAATGTTTCGTTAAAAACTGTTCTTATCGTTGTCGACTCTATGAATGTAATACGAATTTGTCCATCATCATCATCATTATCATCATCATAATCATCATCATCATCAATCATCATCATCTGATTCATTGATGTCATAATAAAACTACATAGAAAAGAGTTCTTAGATTTTATTTCGAATCATTTACTTTGTCATACATTTATTAATAGTAAAACAGATTTATACACTTCAAACATCGCAGAACAGACACCCAATACACAAAGCAATCTGACAATTTAATAAACACGTTAATGAACGAGAAGACTTTGAGATTAATCGGGAAACACATAGAATCCAGTGCTGTTTAACTCATTTGTGTTTGTTATATTGAGCGAATAAATGCTTTAAAGTCGGCATGAAAAATGTTGTTGTGAATGCACCGCTAATTAAAGGAATGAAATTAAATTAATAGTAACACCTAAACCGCATAATGCACCATACATTGTTCGAACATTTGTCTCAAATATGTTATCTCCCACTACGCATACGGGTATCAATGGTGTTAAATAACATGTCAACGTGTCAAATTAGGTAACTGTGAAAACCATAATGAAAACATAATGATCGCGGATTATAGAATTAAACTAGTTTATTATGGAGAATTTTTTATTTAATTTTTTTTTGCCATTCGAATACTCATTTAATATTCGAATATTCGATCAAGTATTCGAATATTCGATTATTCGTTGACATCCCTAATTACAACACATGTCTGCTTCAGGAGTACACGTTCACCAACTGTTTAAGTACGCTCTGCAGTAATTGTTGTTGTTGTTGTTTCGATCTAATAACCTGAGAATTCTAAATACTAAATCCGAAAAAAAACATGACATATTATTTTTCTAATATATTTACATTATAAACACAATCCTCGAAAGCAGAACAATACTTACCCACGAACTCAGTTCACAAAATATTATTGTTCATTATACATTTAAACAAGGCTTGTCTCAATATGTGACGTATGCCGTCAAAGCATATATTTGTCAGAGAAAGGCAACACAATGTAAGAAAAAACAAGGATATCAGTAAAACTGATGGATGCTCCCCAATACGTTTTGTCAAGCAATATAAATGCAATGAGAAGGGCAAAGATATTAAAATAAATAAAAAATCAATAGAAATGTGTACCATATTTCAGACATTTTCAAAGTCACATAACTCTAAGAAAAGTCATTGAAGTGGAACATCATGATTGTATGCACTCCTCCTCTTGGCAATGAAGCTTCCCGTGAAATTTCACTGACCAGTAGTAGCTGAGAAATAGCCCGGGCAACAATTGTGCACTATATACTATGTCAGATATATTCGAAGTCCCATAACTTCAAGAAAAATCACTAATGCGGAACATCCTGCTAATATGCACACCTCCTCTTGGCAATGAAGCTTTCCTTAAAAGTTTATTGAAATCAGGCCAATAGTTGCTGAGAAATAGCTCGGACAAGAATTTGTGAGTATATACTAATTTCAGAAATTGTCAAATTCCCATAACTCTGAAACAAATCATTGAAGCGGAGCATCCTGGTACTACGCACACCTCCTCTTGGTAATGAAGCTTCCAATAAAGTTTTGTTGAATTCCATCTAGCAGTTGCTGAGAAATAGTGCGGACAAGAAAGTCAAGAATTGTGCACTATAGACTGATTTCAGAAATCTTCAAAGACCCATAACTCTGAGAAAAATCATTAAAGCGGAACGTCCCGGTAATATGCACACCTCCTCTTGGTAATGAAGATTCCCAAGAAGTTTCGTTGAATTCCGGCCAGTAGTTGCTGAGAAATACTTCGGACAAGAAAGTCAAGAATTGTATACTATATACTCATTTCAGAAATATTTAAAGTCCCATAACTCTGAGAAAAGTCACTGAAGCGGAACGTCCTGGTAATATGCACATCTCCTCTTTGTAATGAAGCTTCCCATGAAGTTTCGTTGAATTCCGGCCAGTAGTTGCTGAGAAATACTCCGGACAATAAAGTGTGACGGAAGGACGGACGGACGGAAGGACGGACGGACGGACAAAGCGGCGAAAATATGCTCTCCACCCCCCCCCCCCCGAATTTTTTCGGGGAGCATAAAAATAGTACAATCTAAATTATGCCCTAGACAAATATTTTGACCTTAAAAAGTGTCCTTGACCTTTCAACTACAGACATGGTAATTGCGTGCGATAAACCGTACCATAGTGGTCATCATTCCAGCCAAGTTATTTTAAAATCCTTCCATGTTGAACAAACTTATGTTTATTACACAAAAAAAACATTCTTATATTTGTCCTTCAAGTGTGACATTGGACCCACAGACATATTGTACCTGCCTGGGATAAAACCGAAGTTATAGTATTATCACTCTTTGCACATAGAATACATGGTCCTGACATAAATATTAAATTATATATTTGACCTTTGACTCTATTTGTGACCTTGACCTTTAAACCTAAGGCCTGGTTCTTGCGGGCGACATACTATCTCATGGTGGTAATCATTTCTGCTAAATTATTTGAAAATCCCTCCATTCCAGAAAAATGATGCTCCATACAAATAGTTAAATTTGTCATGGAATTGTGACCTTTAGTTATGACAGAAAAGCATAGGTCATGTACGCGACACATCATCTGGTCACGGTGAATAATAATCTGAATATTTAGATCCTTCTAGACATTTGAAACTTAAACTGGAGCGGAAACAAAAATCCTGAACCTTTGAGCCTTAATTCTGACGTTGACATTTGACAGACAAGAATGTGTGATTTACGCGACACATCATCTTGTCATTGGGGAATAATAATCCGAAGTAATATTTAATCCCTTCATTTAAAAGTTGTAGAACAGATACGAAAATCATTGATCTTTGACAATGACATTGTATGGATGTTTTTATATTTGAACACTGACCTCGAAGTGTGACCAAAATATTCGATTTTTGGCCTTGAATTGTGACCTGGACTTTTGACAGACAAGCGTGGGTGATGTACGCCACACATCATTTTGTCATGGGGTGATGTACGCCACACATCATTTTGTCATGTGAAATTATAATCTACAGTAATATTAAAATACTTCTAGGCATTTAAAAGTTGTGGAGCAGAAACAAAAATTGTGAAGACGGACAGACAACTGGCTGGGACGGTGTGACTACTCCATGCACAGAAGTGGCAAAAGTAGTGAAAGCCATCATGTGCTAGTAATGTATTATCTGTCCATTTTAGTAAAACAAACAAATAAAATATACTTTACCACGCCAGCGTCATTGCTATATCCCAACACATAAATATCGCGATTGGAATGTATTTTAATGTATGTTTCGAAACATGCTGCTTAACTATAAAATCTAGCGGATGTCAAAAGTTGTTTTATCAACGGTAATATGATGCGTTGTATTTCCGAACATGGAACATCCCACAAAGGTCACGCTTAATAAAGATTCTGATTGGAAATTCTTACCCATACTGACAGATAGACACAAATTTTAGCATTTCAATAAAAGGTTCGTTATTAGAAGTATATGGACAGCATGCCGATAAAAAATGTCCTGAATATATTTTGTAAATAAATGACGACGTATTTTAAATGCGTACACACAATCTTGATCATGGGTTATTGTCACTTATGTTTTGTGCACAATATGTATAGAAAAGTGCCTGTATAGAAAACATCCAGCATGATGTTGCGTGTGTAATACTATATACATAAGCCTGGGCAACTTACCAAAAAGCACATGACTGGTCGAAAGAAAATGGTGTACACACGTTCGTCTTTTGCATTCTCTGTCTCGTGTCATCCCTGTGTAATAGAAACATACGATATTCGGTTGATCTAAGAATGGTTACTAGGATTACCATCCGGTCATAATAGTCCAATATAATTACAGTGAATATAAAGACGTGAATATTAATAGAAAAATTTAAACAGGTTAAGCCTGTTGTCTTAAGTAGCGGTAATTGAATCGCGTGACCCACTTATTTCTATGCGGGCTACAAAGCATTACACTGGATACCTGTAACTTTAAATTCCATCAGTTATTTTGTTCCTTTACGGATTACTAGTAGTTGACCTGGTTTATCACCTTTACATTAATGTTCTTCAGCTGTGAAAGTCTAAGCGAAATCCGCCAAGCAGTTAAAGAGGAGTTGAGTTCACAATATGTCAGGAAGTATATATCTTAAGTGGAAATCAAAGCGCTAAAGGCACTACAGTTGTTCACTATTGCGTAACATTGGGCACACATCACTCTATTCAAATGTTAATAGCAACACGAGTTTAAATTAAACAGAACATCGAAAGGATTGTGTATAGACAAAAATCTGTCTACAGTTTTGAATATTAGCAATCAACAATAAAATTCAATGATTGTTATAAACATTTGTTTGTACTAGTAGTTATTGAAAATGTTAGTGCACTGTTCAATATCATAACGTCCTTTGGATCTTATCGACTCGTCCAAATAACTTAGTGCAATGGGCACTTAAGACCCGTTATGGTGTGTTTTGCAGAATGTTTTGCAGATATATTGAAAATACAGTAATATTAAAATTGAATATTAGAACCAGTAAATAAAATCAAATTGTACGAAGTCAACTGAATGACCATATAATAAATTCAAATGAAAACCCAGACGCGTTATCATGGACAATTTGGGCAATTAGAAAGGTATGCCATAGCATATGTCACCTTAAATACAGTGGTTATGAACTTATAAATGTTGTATTGGTAAAATATGATAGTTGCGCTCATAGCTCGTTCAGTGTTCTTATGTTAAGAAAATAAAAATCACGGAATTTAAATTCTGGTTAAGAAGCCAGAACCAGCAAACACGACGTGTCACACATGATAATATGTAAACATTAAACGAAAATACTCGTAAAACGTCATGTACCTGAATCCTACATGTGCAACAATCTCGCTTTTCAGCGCGGCGCAAAATTATTTTTTCACTCTCAGAAAAATATAACAGGGGTCATTATTCTACCGTGGATCGAAATTCTTAACGCCTTACGTTTGTCATCAACGTTTGTTATACTTGAATAATCGAAATAATTCTCATTAACATACATAGTTTACGATTTGTGAGGCAACGCAAAATGTAAAGAGTTGCAATGCCAGAAAATAATGCATATCAGCATTACACCAATGGGCGGTCACATAAGTATGTATGCCTAATAAAACAATCGACAGGGCAAATTCACATAACACATGGTTTGGCATCATTTTTGATTAAAAAAAAACAACAACATATAATTATATTTGATGATGCCGACATAAAATAGTATCACTTAGGAAACAAATGCCGCAAGCGTTTCTGTGTATAACTTTATAGTTAGACAATAGAAGACAGTGAATTCATAATGGGAACAAGAAATAAAAGAACAATAAACCACATGTTTTGAATTTAATTACAACATATTCCGATGCTTCCGCCGTAGTCTACTGATAGAAAGATATCACCTCTATTTATAAATTCAAAAACCTTTACAGAAGTAGATTTCAAATCACAATTGTTCCGCAACGCCCCACCAAATCATCAAATAATTTAATTTATTAGTTTATGTCATATTTGTGTTACACGGAAACCTAGGACTTATACCTTCTTTACAGTTTTATATCACTTGATCAAACTATTGATGGTTTGCAAAATAATTTGTGTAGGTTCCACCCCTTCTAATTTAAAGTCCTGTTACAGTTGCAACTGGTTACACAAGTCTGTATAACCATCTGGCTGTGTCAAAAATGTCAGTGTATTAATTAATACACAACAGAAACAGAACAGAAAGTTTATTTACGACGTAAGCATATACAGCTCATCGCCATCTGCAAACAAGCACAAACAAACACATGCGTCAAAAAATGGTAAAAATACATACATAAAATAATATGTGAATTGTTTCTCAGGCACTTTTTTCAAAAAATCAGGAGGGAGGGCGGAATTTTATTTTATTGATATATATTTATATATATTTATATTTCTCATACTCTTTTCTATGTAATGACTAATTAAAACAAGCACATATTTAAAGATTGAAGAAGTTAGTAATTATCCCTAATGCACATACTTCTAATCTATTAGGACACGTTCCTGTCAATTTAAGCATACTTTTATCTGCATTTTGAGCCATATTTCTCAGCTTTAATGACTGCTCAATGTTTGATAGCACTTGAAAAGTTGAAACTATTCATGTCGCTAATTTTATAAACTACAAACGTCGTGATTTCACAGTTTTCAGATAAAAAGAGACACATACAGTATGTGCTAATTAAGATTACAATATACCAATTCCAATTCTTATGTAATTTAATGTAAAAGCGATAACTTTAACCAAAAATAAATACAACATTTTGCACATAGGGACCCTCATAACCATACATTTTCTTAAAGAGCATTCTAAGCTGAATTGATTTAAGCAATAAAAGTGGTATGTCATGTGTTATGTAAGAAAGAACTCGACACTAAACAAGTTGACTGTTTTATCACCATCGTTTTAGCGGCTACTTTCTAGTTGAATGTAACCCGCCTCAGCGCAAGTGTCATACTGTAGTCTCCAATCTCAAAACATATCAGTGATTTATTACCCTACCAACATCTCCAAAAATAAATATCAAAGCAAGTGTCTAAACCTAAAAACATGTCTTCGAGTTAAACTTGTTGATTTCTTTAGAGAGTACAGCCCTACATCTCTTACTTATTTAGTGTATTGTGACCTTTAAAGTGCATTCAACTATCGATAAACGCTCCACTTGCCATCTTATCTACCCTGTAATTTAGTCGATTAACTCTGGAAATCGAGAACCGCCTCCTCTAATCGATTATTTTTGACAAGCGAGCCGCACGTGTAGATAATAAACAAATGTTTCCACAGTTTATTGGTTTATATTTATGACACGTCGGGCGGCTTATTAAGGCATGTCGCTGCAATTAAGGGATGTCGGAAAACCACCCCAGATTACGAAGGGATGTCGCTATCGACACACCATATTGGCCTGGGGGAAACCCTGATTTTATTATCATGTTTTTTAAAGTAACCATTTGTATAAACCTACACATAGTGAATCCATTGACAATTAAGTCAAATGCTCCTTCCCGCTATGTTAAAACTCGGATTTGTTTAAAACCCTGGCGCGGATGTCAAAAATAGTAAATAAAAATTGTGTCGGCATTAAATCAAATTCGTAGCGGGCCATAAAAAAACCGTTGCGGCGCTGCCTGAGAAACAATTCATTAATTTTTTAGCCATAGTTAAATTTATTGGAACAACAAACTTTACCCTTTATTGATTATTATGTTATTAACAGAACTTAATTAAAATTATTTAATATAGTTAAATATAGAATAGATAACAACAATTTGGTGAAACAAAACATATACTGAATTGAATTTATATATTATCAGGTCTAAGTATAATATGCTTTAATACAAAAATTCGCAAGTCGTATTAATACAGATTTTCTGGTTTAATTCAATAATTGTAAAAATTTAAACATACTTGGTCTTCTTTTATAAAAGTTGGGAAAACCTGTACTTCTCATTCGTCTTCTATTTCAGTCAATGAATTCGCTTATTTCTTGGGATATGTTAATGGCTACCAGTTTCAATACCAAGTACCTGGGATTACAATCTCAATTACCATATGACAATACATGTAGACTTCTTTCTAATTGTTATGTTAATCAAAGAATGAAATTCAATCTTGACCAAACTGGTACAGTTTGTGTATGTCCACAAAATCTCGGGTAGGTTCTATAATGGGCCAGATCGAAATAGGAGCATCAGGGTTATTGCCCCTTTTTCATTAGAAAAAAAAAATTGAACTTTGTGCAACATACAGACTTTATTTTTCATCTGATCTTGACCAAACTTGCACATCTTTTGTATGACTAGAAGACTTCAACAAAGTCAAAATAAAACCTAGATTGGGGTACAAACATCAGAGTTATTGCCCCTTGTTGGTGAGAACAAAATGCAAAAAATGGCGATTTGAACGGTAGATACGTTTTTTGTCTAATTTTGACCAAACTTAAATCAGTAAACCAGTTAACTGGTGATGGTATTTATAGTGATAATATGGGGTTGTTAACCAGTAAGCTTGGTATCATTTTATATAAAACCTAAAAATGCAATTAAAACACATGTATGTCCATTATGACGGTTTTTTGATTAACGAGCCTAATCTATGATTAATGTAATTCTGGCAGGTATCTATACAATGTAGCTGTCACTTGTAACTGTTTCAATTGTTGTTCTGTAAAAATAATAACCAAAACCGTATATGGAATTCAGCTAGATACTTGAACATTATGTGATGACAGAGATTGGATGTACCACCATATAATATGTGGTTGCAATGGTAAACATGTCACATATTGTGTGTCAGCACCATGTCTAAAAATGTTAACAAAGACAGTTGCAATTGAAATAGAGTGGTACTTATTGCTACATTAGATCTAATTTGCACTTGGTTGATGTTTTGATAGTACCAGTGTGATATTCATGTGGCGTTTTTCTTGACCCAACTGATTTGACCATAAATGCATCTGCATTGCACCTGTTGATTGCCAGGTGAAAAGCAGGAGGAGGCCGGATAGGCATCTCTGTCATTGCCAGTACTCAGGTGAGCGTTTTGGGCCATCATGGCCTTCTTGTTTATCAGGTTTGTGCCTCAAATGAACAGATCAAGCCAAAACATAAATGTTGATGGCTCATATATGTGAGCTGGCATTGAAATAATTACGTTACTATATAAAACAAAATATTTATACAATTTTTTTTTGTAGAACAGTACCTTATATTTAAATTTTGCATTTATCTCGCCGAGTAAGCATTTGGATACTATGGTGTGCATTTAAAGCATTTAAAAGCATTAAAGTCTCCATCTGTTGTGTTAATAATGGATTATCTTGGATCTGTTAAACTCTCAGCCTAGGAATTGTGTGATTTTAAAGTGTCAGAACTTAACTGTGGGATAAAAGTATTTATGATGCGGATTTACTGTAGTCTTACTAACAAAGCCCCTCTTATTTTAAATTAAACTTTCTAAAGCATTAATAATGTTTGGTGCTTGTCGGCAATACCGGCCGAAATGGCAGTTCTTCTTGACGTCACAGGTATTTTTGCATCTATTTAAGTTACTTTTTTAGTTTCGTAGCGATGTGATTTATGCAAGGAATATAAAAATGTTATGACTCATAATGTTTACATTAAATTTCATTTGCCGAAGCAAATTGAGAATAAGGAGAAAGGACATTTTTGTAGGGAACTATTTTATTAATCGTAGTTTGCATTCTATTTAATGAAGTTCTGTTACAAGGGGCGGTGCTTCGCTGTTCCGATAAGAAAACTGCCGTGCGTGATATTTCTCTTAGAATGGCAATACAACGCATGTTAAACAAAAATAATATTAAGGAATGATATGAAACCATCCTAAATATCAAGTAAATATAATGATTGAATGTAATTTTCGTTGCGTTCATGCTTAATTGGGTACCAATATATGCTCACAAACTCATAGTGATGCATTTTCAGCAAAATTTTGAACAACAGCATGTTGTATATTTACAATGTGCAATGATATGGGATTCTATTTAATTTACAAATATGGAAAGTCGTGTAATGTACATAAAAGGCATAAGCTTTATCACATTACACGAGAACACGTTTGTTTTTATTTCGAAGCAAATGTCATCCTTCACTAGGAATTTGAAACTGCCTGCATGATGGCAACATTTGCACAAAGGTCTTGATTAAAATTTACGTAATAAAGGATCAAATGAAACAATCAAAGAACAGAAGCCTTACTAGTTCGAAAATGAAACTTTTGTTTAAATCACAATTTTTTGATGCTGCAAGGAATATTTAACTGACATTTATTTAAAATCAGTACCATAGTTCAGACAAGAAATTGCCCATATAGTCATACATATGGAAAACTTCCCTGAATCCTGGCACCTATGTTTTCTAACAATTCACTATAATTTGAAGGAATTTGCTAGAGGGTTACACAAGGAACTTTTCTGTAAAATTATTTCTATATCCAGGAAGTGATTTCTTTCAAAGCTGATTATAGCCGTATAAGAGCAAACATACGCACCCCTTGACGGCTAGGTTTCAACGATTCAAAATTAGTTGAAGGAATTTGGTAGGGGGTACATCACCCAAGCAACATTTCTATTAACATATTTAGAAATCCAGGAAGTTGTTTCTGGCAAGAACATTGTCAAAGTTGCCTATATAACCTTGAAAGGCAAAGTGCCCCACTCCATGGCGGCCATGTTTTTAATTAATCAAAATTAGTTGAACTAATTTGGTAGACAGTCACCAAGGAACGTTTCTGTAAAATTATTATGAAATCCAGTGGTTTCTGACGAGAACATTGTTAAAGATGCCTATACAGCAATATACGGTCAAACGTCACCGCCGAATGGCGGCCAGGTTTTTAACGAATCGCAATTGTGTGAAGGAATTGGGAAGAGGTTAATCCAAGGAACATTTCTGCGATATTATTTCGAAATCCAGTACTAGTAAGTGGTTTCTAACGAGAAGACTGTCAGAGCTGCCTATATATCCATATAAGGTCAGACTTCGACACTCCCTTGGCGGCCTTGTTTTTAATGAATCGAAATTATTTATAGGAATTCGGTAGACAATCATTCATGGAACATTTATGTGAAGTTATTTTGACATCCAGTGAGTGGTTTCTGACGAGCAGATTGACAAAGTTGCCTCTACAGCCATATACGGACGAACAACGGACGACGGACGACGGACGCCGGACGATGACTGACGACAATAACTCACCCTCGAGCACTTTGTGCTCAGTTGAGATACAAAAATCAACTTCCCCTTGTTTGTTAGAAAAGTACAACAATTTGGAAATTACATTCTTTGCTCGTTCGAGTGATGTTAATTTGAATTTTATAAAAAAAATTAGGCGGTGGGTTTTAGAATTATAGTTTGAAATTCAGGTCCGTGACTCAATACGGAAATAAACGAGCGTTGTCGAAAGATACCGAGCTCGTTCGTGGAACAAGGTCTAATAACCCTAAAACAGAAGTCACATTCTCAGGCTGTCAGTTAGATTATAAGCACATAGGGTTCAGTGCATGATGCATAGGATTTTTAAAATATAGTTTAAATGATATGTTTTGTTATCAATTTAAAGGTATATATTAAGCAATAAGAAAAAAAAACTGTTTCTTGCGCTACTTTGTCTTAGAGGTTCCCAGCTTCATAACGTTTGGCCCATGTATTCATGCGCGAAATGGCAGCCTCCATGCCGGTCAAAACCGGTGTGTTTATTATAAGATAAATATTTTAAGTTACAATGTATAGAATTTTTTTAATGCTGTTTTTTTTCGAAAGGTTATGATGACCATATCTTTCCAAGAATGTATGGTGATATATTGAAAAGCAGCTTGGTCATGGTGAAAATTGACTATTTTATATGTAACAAACAAGGAATATATTTGCGCATGCGTAACCACAATACCGTCCTGGCTGTATATGATACCCGCGGAGTTTACGAGGGTAGTAAAAGGATAACAATTTCAGCATGTTTTCCTCAAACATAGCTTTTAAATATGGAACATTTAAGCTTATTTTAGTGAATGCAATACCGAAGAGAAAATTAACTTAAATAACTTTAATGAACAATCGCACAAATAAGAAGACATGAATTAAAAATGTGTTTTATGTATAATAAATTATGTCGAAATATTCAATACAAAAACGATTTCATTAAATGCAAAACGTTATTACAATGGCTGGGGCAGAATCAATGGCATTAATGTAAACAAAAACAAACTGTTCTTATGATAAAAGTTACAATAATTCAAATCAATAATTAAAGCTCAATTACAAACACAAATTTAGAACAACAAATATATATATTCCAAGGCAACATTTGTTAAGGCGATAGTTTTTTTATTGCTTGGTTCTCGGATCCGCAGACCCGAAATTTTCCAAAAAGCAAAAAACAAAACAAATTTGTATAATGTAACCGATATCGTAAAAATGACCTTGTGAAAGGGTTTCAACCTGTTACAAGGAATGCAAAAAAAACCCTGAAGAAATGACTTAATTTTATGTAATATACATTGTGACTGTATATCGCTGTATGATTCATATGATCTGCTCTCTGTTATTTTATACATCATGCAACACTTGAAGTCAGAAGAAAATACTCAGTAAAACAAATTAAGATCTTAGAATCATGTATTAATTTCGCATTTATAAGTATATGTCAATATTATAATTAACAAATGTCATTGATGTATATTGATTAATAAGATATATTTAGTAAGATTTAGTTAGTTTTCACTTCATAAAACATGATGTGATACATATAATATGGCCCCTGTCCAGCGATATCTGACGTAGGCCTACTGTATTTGAGTGTGAGTATTTTAACAATAGTTTTTATATGATAAACACTGCCTTTTAATGTTACTATTATTGGTATTAATGTCATGGTAATCATGCAGTGATTAAGTTAATGTTGTGTTATTTGATTTTTGTAAGTAATAATTCATGAAGATTTTTTTGAATTTTTTCCCTCCTCCAACCGGACACTTTTCCAAAAATGTCCGAGAACCAATAAATAAAAAAACTCTGGCCTATGTTTCTATCTAGCACGCACTTTAGAATGGGATCGTTATGAACTACACAAGTGACAATTTTCCTAATTTGGAAAATATTGCGCTGAAAATTATATTATGTATAGAGGGTGATATATATAGAATAACAGGTTACTGCCTGGTCTTGTGTAATATATCAGGTAAGGCTTAGAATAAAATAACGGCGAGGCTTGCCACCTTTGTCTTAAAATTACACCAAACGAGCTGATTTTTAAATATTTAAAAACTGAGAGTCGCTGATTTTGCTGAGCCGGCTTTTACACGTTCACGTACATGTACTTTATGGATTTCTAAAAGTTGCCTGGATAATACCGTATTATTAACATTCTGTAATGATAAATTAGCTGTTTTCACTACGAATACATAGATTACACGCATGTTCATTCATATAATATCGGAAATGCAAACTGAAATGGATTGCAACGATCAATTTCACCGGAGAACACATATCGCCGAATTGTTTAGAGACGCCATTTTGTAGTTGTGTATTGAATTAGACATTTTCAAGATCGTGTGTCAATTTTGACTATAGTGTTTTCAATTTTTGGAAAAAAATGTTTTTGGTTTAACATAAACTGATGCTGTGTAGTGACTTTTAGTGCATTTATTTTGAATGTATTGAAATAATTGTGTATGGCTGATTTGTTGTTCCATTGATTACGTCATATGACTACCAAAGTGCGGGTTTATGTAAATATTTAATAAATAACGTTATTGTGATTTATGACGATTAAAAATCATAAACTATATACGTTCTTGGTATCAAATTGTTTGTTTTGTTGAAACTGATTCAGTTGTACTAAAAATGTTGACTTAGGAGTTGATTTCGAGTAATGTGACGTACCTCCAACCATTGACAGATATAATCGCTACTGACCTGATATAAAAAATATATCAGGCACCTTTGTATCAGGTCGATATCAGCATAGTGGTATGATAAAAAAATATTATTTAATGCTAAGTAGTGAAATATAGAAAAATATCAGTGAGATATATCCCTATATCACTCACAGTGATGGACTACTTTTTTTAATTTTATTTGATTTGAACAATATTTAATTGTAGGTGTGGTCACCATTTATCATACAGAATTACCAAAAAATAAAAGTAGTGAAGATTAATAACACTAAATGTTAAGAATACCTCTCTGACATATTGAAGTGTCTTTCCTCTTATTTTCTGTTGGATTTTCCTCTGTCGTATTGAGCCGAGGAGACTAGAACAAACAATGCCTTGCGGGTACAGGTTTTACCCACAAGGCATTGGAGCTCGTCATCTTGGTCCAAATTTAATTTTAGCATCCAAAGTATTTATTTTATCCTTTGCACTTTATTCATCCAAGCATATTAAACTTGCACTTGTTGTTTACTGTTGCTTTGAACAGTAGTCTCCCGTTGTTTACATAATTGTTGTATTGCCCGTTCTCCAGTTCCAAAATATAACACGAATCCAATGTACCATTAAGTAATAACTTGTGTTCATTAAGCACATAATTATATTGTTTTGTGTGTATTAAATTTTTATATCCAGTAACCACTCTTAGGTATTTAAGTATCCAATGTGTGTTCTTTGTTAGCAGATATATCTAGTGTTCAGCGTTTCATTCTCCGCCATCTTGTTTTCTTCAAATTCTTGACCGACTTGTAATCCAATTGTGTTGTTAAGTGCGTATAATTAATGTAGAAAACACTTTATACGTATAAGTATTCAATTCCAGAACACTCCTAACAGTACATCTTTTGTTGTTTTACATTTTAACGCGCATCTACGAGTTTAATCAGCGTAAATTGCTTGAATGCCGTGACTGTGTTAACTCTTGTTTACATCATAACAACTATGCACACGCTATTTTTTAGAAAACTGAATTTCGGAGAACTGAACGTACTTTCACTTTCAATATGTACGTATATATAAATAAATATATTTAAAGCTAGCAGTGTGTGTTAACGTCTTTATTTAAAAGCTGACCATTATTCAACGACTACGTGTATCCAATTGTATTTAAACTTAAATAAATTTACAAACACGGATTCTGCGTTGTCTATGAATAGACTGTCGTACTGTAAACACGCTGCCATGATAATGCCTTGAGTAAAAAAAAAATGCGATTTAAGTTGCTTAACTAGATCAAATCCACGGCACATTTGATCCGTAATCCAAGATGGCGTTATAATGTTTATTACTAATCCCGATTACTACGCATTATAGAGAAAATAGTGCGAACGTAAACTTGTAAATATCGTGTTGAAAATCCCCTAAATAATAATCAAACGTAAAGAATATTCAAATAGCATTTAAATAAAAAGAAAATTTGTTTGTTTTCGGTGTGATAACGCATGATATCGTCACCGGAAAGGGAGACAATATACATATTTTCACTCGCGCAAGCACTCGTGAAAATACTAATTGTCTCCCTTTCCGGTGACGATATCACGCGTTATCACACCGTAAACAAACAAATATCCTCTATATATCAACCCCACTATCAAGGGTTGATATTATTTATATCACCCTCTCAGCCATGTGTTATTTATTTTATTATATAATAAATAACAATCCGTAAAACATCTTGAACTGATAGGCTTCGTGATTTTTCACAATTACTTTCGTAGTCATAAATGCTACGAATGAAAGATCATTTCGATATAGTACTTAATGTTTTTTATTCAAATTATTTAAATCAGTTATTATTTTCCTTATTGCATTAGGTAACATAGGAACATCGATGAATTCCATTCTATACATATACATTGTATAAGATGCTAACGTAATGGCGCAATGCTGGTGCCGATTTCATCACCTACTTATTAAAAATAACTTAAGTGAAAACGTCATACATGTAAATATTGAAGCACAAACGTCTTAATTTCGAATGTTGTGTCGTTTTGTTTTTTTATAAATTTGAACTCAGCACACAAAAGCAAGACGGACAGAAGGGCGCTTGTTCTTGCGTTCTTATTTGTTCTTGCGTTGTGATCTTACAATCTTTACAACTGAGGTCTTATTTTTATTATTGATTTTGTTTGATATAATAAAATGAGTTTGTGTCGTCAACTAAACACCATATTCAATGCCATAATAATGTGTGCCTTGAACTAATTTTAGCAAGAAATTATAACTTTTTAAAATGTATGGACCGGCATAAATTTAATCCATGTATGAATGATTATAATGAATTTTTATGATTTTCTAATAATTTATGTTTAAGAATTATTTAACTCTTTACACATGCGATTCTCAAAAATGTTCGACGAATAACTATGGATTTTTTAGAAGTTTTATGTAAATTGTTTTAACGCTCATATTGTGCTAACAGAAGCATAATGTATTGTATTGAATATGAATATTGAATAGACAGCGTCCAACATCCTGTATGTGTTTTCACGGTACATTAACACGGTCTGTGTCCTGATAATGCATGCTCAGAAGATAATGCATGCTCAGACGATAAAGCATGCTCAGAAGATAATGCAGGCTTCAGCGGAGGAGCAGAGAGTGGGGTACGTCAGTTTATGTTATGCATGATTGTCGTGTTACCCTTAGCCAATGCATTCTTTTTACGATAGAAATGAATTAAGCTATCCGCTATCTATTTACAAAAAACTAACTTTCGAACATATTGGTCAGATAAACGTATAAATAGAGAAATGATTGCAAAACATCGCCCACATCAGCGGAAAACGGTATATTGTAATAATAAAAAACTACATGTAAGCATGTTAAGGTATTTCCGCTGAAGCCTGCATTATCTTCTGAGCTCGCATTATCTTCTGAGCCAGCATTATCAGGATACAGACCGTGAGAAATCCATTCAGAATTTATGGATTCGATAGACTGATTGTAATGCCAATTTACAAATGACCTTAGAATAATTCGTCCAATATATTTTAGGAAGCAATGTTATTCTTACATGATTTGCTTTACGTTTTAAGTTGTCCGTCCCTCTGTCTGCGATGAATATGTTGGTGGGTCAAACGATATCTTAATACAGTCGTCATTACTTATTATTTACGAGCATTTAACTTCAATGAATTTAATCGAGAGTGTGAATGCCATAACGTCGCCCACGGTAATGACGCGCCTTGTACAATTCGCATACGCAAAGTGAATACGTGTCATTTATAAATATTTATTCAACACGTTTATATTACATATATAAACTAATTCAGGATAAAACAAATCACTATCTGCACATGTTACGTGACAATTTATTATGAGGAAATGACCATATCTACTAATCGCCGACTTTCAACATCTATGAGTAATAGTTCTCGTATGTGTAACAAAATCAACAAACAATGTATGAATTTCGCATAACGTATATTATTTAAACGTATCTTAAGTTGTGTTTCTTTAACAATGATTTTCGTTTTATTGGGGATCATTAAAATACTTTGTAATTTCATATGGAAGAAACTAATTAATGTAATGTAATTATAGCCAAGAGTAATGGACAAAACTGCAATCCTTTTTAAAACAAGTGAATATTGACACTAAAATAAATAAAGACATTGCCTTTTTTTAGTTACCGTCAAAAAATTATACAGCGATGTTCTAAATTTTATAATCATTTTAATAAAAGTATTCATATATATTATAACATGAAAATTAAAAACATGCACTCCAAACTTCATCATTTTTCTTAACTATCTGAAGTAAAAAGTACAGACTGAAGCAGAAATCGTCCTCATCAAAAACAAATACGAAAAGCATAACCAAATCGAAAATACACAACATGCATGAATTTACAAACGGGTTTGTCTTTTTTTAAATCGATTTTGATGTAACGTATATTATGATATTGTTATATATACACGTATATCTTCTTATATGTAGCAAACTCGTTTAAACCGTCTGGCTTGTTGTTGTGGTGTGCACACCTTTGGGACAGGCGAACATGAAGAACAACTTGGTATATATGATGTTGCCGAAAGATAACTATTACACATATCAGGTTGAAAGTCCCTGATTTAGTAGATATGGTCATTTTCTAATAGTAAATATACTTAATTTTATTTCTGAAATACTCAGGACTTCTGTACATGTAGCGCAATACTGTTAAAACTTCCAAATATTATGAGTAAAACTACCAAACTCAGAGGCAAGGAAGTTTAAACTTCCAGTTTTCAAAAGTTTATGAAAGCCCTGCCGGCTTATTTTCTTTATACGTATTATATATACGTAAATTTAGTTTTTCATGAGAACAAATGTTCCCGTGCTTTATCAACGTTTACAAATTGCTCTTGAAAGCTCAAATACAAAAAATAAATAATCGCAATGCTACTCAAAATACCGTTTTCAAACGCAAATCAAAGAGAAAGACAATAAAAAACGGTTACCTGATATCCAGGAAAGATCCGCTCATGTTGAATGAAGGATTCTGTAGAGGTGGTCTACTAAAGTAGTCCCAGCGGAAGTACGACTGGTCGTTCATTTTTATTACCAGTCTTGCAGTTTTCTGTTCGTCAAACAGTTAGTTCACGTCCAAATTAAATACTGTTCCACTTAAATCATGTATGTAAATTATTTTTATTTTTATTTTATTTTACATAAGTATTCATGAATCATAACACGTGTTCGCAATTAACACTTCTCCGAAAAATAAGTTTGGAAAAACTACCATATGCAAATTAAAATCGAGCTAACGAGTCTTTTTCACAACCTCAGCAAGTCGATATTGCGGTAACATTAAAGACATCTACGTCGTCCATACGTCTTAAGCTATAATTAACAATTAATTCTATTTCAAACTCTATTGAAGGTCGCAGTACGCAAATTTTATATGAACTAGGTATTGTATTTGCTGCCTTTGGTAAATGTTAACTTATGTTTACTGTATTGTCGATCACTGGAACTGCATTATGGGCTTTTTTGAGTATACCTAATGTCTGGCTGTATTTTAATTTAAACACAAAGACACTTATCCAAGAAAGCTGTTTTGATCGTGTATTCATGTGAAAGAAACTCTATCTGCACGAACCGACAGAAAATCTATCATTTAACACATTTCAAATAGGAAAGTATTTTTCACGAACTGTTTGCCCAGAATTCCCCACCAGTACTGTCTGCTGGCATGCATCCACCAATCTCTACGTAATATCCCAACAATACTCTGGCAAAATTCCCCGCCCATTTCTCGAGGAATCCGCCTATCAATGCCGTCTTCTAGAAAAGAGGACGTGCTAAATATCAGCACAGTAACCCATGTTTGTTGATTGATCTGGCAAAACCGCCTTGTTAAATCCCGACTCGAAGTGTTATTCGCGGATTTAGGAGGTCGAGTATGCACATGCAAAGCTGTTTACAAAACATATACGAAGCTATTTAACGTATTTATACTGAAAAAAAGTATTTAATATGTTCTTGTCTTTGATCTTTATTAATTTTATATTGAATAACCCCCCTTCACTGGCGAGATATTGTTTGTCGTGAGTCAATACAGATACATCTATTATTTAAACTAGTTTACATATATTTTATGACAATAACATTTAAGTAATAAAAAATAACCGCTGTTGAAAATAATATGTGGATTTATTTTGTCGTGAGTTAGTACCTATAGAGTTTAAGCGATAATGTAAGCGATGACTTATAAAATGGTATTTTTATAGATGATTTATGTAGAATTAATAATTATATTGATAATGATAAAGTATGTGCATTGATAGTACTCTTTCTGTTAATGATGCTAGAGATAGTTGTATTGATAGTAGTTTTTCTGTTAATGGTGCCGGAGATATTCGTATATATACCGCTAGTAGAATGTTTATTCATGATGCTAGAGATAATGTATTCATACTGCAAGTTGTATTACTGTGAATGATGCTAGATATATTGATTTTGTTAGTATTTTAGTGTAAAAGTCATTGATATCTCTTGGGATTAACTTAGTAGTACGACCGTATTCGTAAACCTCCAGATTGAATTCACATGACATATATTTGGTCATATTCATTTTGGAAAATACGTTTAGCTTATCGAAGAAAAAATCAAGTATATTATATTATATTATATTATATTATATTATATTATATTATATTATATTATATTATATTATATTATATTATATTATATTATATTATATTATATTATATTATATTATATTATTATATTATATTAAAAACAACACACTATGCAAAAAACACATTGCACACATTGCAAAAATCACTCAAGACAAAATGCAAAAAATTAACATCAGATCTGAATCTGTGTATTATTGAAGATATATTTTTTTTAAACCAGCACTGCGTTTCATAATTACGTTATTCCACATGATAAAAAACAATAACAACAACACCAAAAACATCACAAACAACCACGATCCACTGTAATCATGAAACATTGGTTTTCGTTCACTTACATTACCTAGAGTTTGACAGAGGTTTAAAACGCATCGCATGAGTGCCTCTAATGTCAGCCTAGTGTCTTCGTCGTTATACGTTTCATTAAATTATGATACATCTCTCATAAATAATTTGCATTACCAGTGTTTTGAAATCTTACAAGACGTTAAAGGATGTCGGCAATTCCAAACCTGTGTTCGACGGGAGATATAATCGTTGAAACCAAATGTTTAATTATAATTATATTTGATGTCCCCTTACATATCAAGATGTTTTACTTTTTAATTTCTACTTGATATATATACATGTACTTGGTTTGACTAATCAATTGCTTATTTTTCGTCATTCATGTCTGTGTATTTCTTGTCGATGAACAACTGTTTTTTTCTTTTATTAAATCACTTTATATATAGTGATAATGATTTAACGTGTGACACATTTTTGTATAGCAATATGTTGTTTATAAGAAATATGTAATAGTTGTAGCATACTTTCACGGAAATATGTTAGTTATTTAACGAGCCCGCAGTGTTGTATACCATATTTACCAAACATATCGCAACTTTTTACAATGCCGATCCCAATGGGCAGTTCCTAGACGTGACGTGATGTCTGACATGTTTGACATTTGTGTCGTTTTCATATTTAGCGCTGTCGCAAGGTAACGTGTAACGATCCGAACGTGCGAGCTTACCGTGCTATAAGTAGCGTGCGTACAAATTACAACTAAATTTCAATATACCGCACGATACTTATTGCACGATAAGCTTGAATATTAGGCTCCGCCCACCAGTTACCGTTCTGATATCACAATTATTGAAAACCGAAAAACATAGAAAATTCTCTGAAATATGGTATAAGTACGTTTCGAGTATTAAATATATGGACGTAAAATATTTACGTTTAAACAGATTAGTTGTCGACATACGCAGATTATAAACAACATGATATACGGGTCATATACTTACTGTATTATTCTGTTCCAACATATTAACTCGCAAGGCGGGCAGACACACGGCAATGTGAACAAATTGATAATATTTGATCGCACTGCGGCTATAAGACGTGTATGCAGTGTGCAATGTTAAATGTCTCTTCTAATTAGAAAGAATCTCATAAACGATTGATTTATTAAAGTGCATACTTTAAGCATCCTTGACATGCCACACGTTACACTCATCCTTCATAACTCGACGTTAAATGGTGAAATGAATCGCTGAATTAAAATTAAATGTTCAATTACAAGAATGTTGCAGGTCAAATGTCGAAATAGAAAGACATAGATCAGTTCGATAATGTTATTGCAATGAATGTATTATTCTAGTTAAACAGTTATTAACCATTATGTGTCATTTGATGAAAACCTACAATGTTACAGGCGAACCTCGTTGTAACTTCGTCCTCAACCAAGAAATATTCCAGTGAACACACCGTCGGGGATATTTTGGCAATGTAAGATATATAGAGGATATTTGTTGATTTCCGTGTAACATCGTATGTTATCTCACGAGTGTTCATAGAAAATGATATTTTCACGAGTGGCGCAGCCACGAGTTACAATATCTATTTTCTATGATCATGAGTGAAATTAAATACGATCTTACACCGAAATCAACAAATTTCTTTTTATTTTATGCTTTTGGGCAATAAATTAATAACAAGAGGGCCATGATGGCCCAAAGCGCTCACCTGAGAACTGGTATAAATGAAGACCATACTGTTGTGGCTGGTTTGAAAATTAAGGTATCTGAACAAACAGCAGAGGGCGAAAGAAGCAATTTTGATTTAAAACATCGGTTAGTGCAATGGGCTAACTAAAGTACAAGTTGGGTAGTGAATGTGCGGTTTTTTTGCTAATGGTTCTCAAATCATTTTTCTCGATAATCTCACCTGACCCTTTTTTATTATGTCATTCACAATTCTGGAAAATGCGTAAACAGTAGATTTTGATGTCTTTTTCGCAAACATTTTTGGAGAACTAGTGCAATACGATAATTGCGATGGCTGTGCTACAAGGCAAAGTTGTGCCTTTTCTTTTATGATTTTCAGTCCAATGATGATAAATGATGTTAATGTAGGCTCTGAAGACATCAATATTGCATGTACAAATAACTACATCTTGCAACTGTTGGAAATCAAATTTAATCAATCAATTTTTATAGTCATGCGCAAACTGTGCAAGTTTGGTCAACATTGAATAAAAAATCGTGTATCATTGATATATTGTTGATGTTATTTTCCAAACACAAGAGGCAATAACTCTGGTGTTTCTGGCCCGCTCATGCTTTTATTCGACTTCACCTGTAGTCTTACGTTCATAGACAAACTGTACATGGTGAAGATTGGATGCAAGAGCTGTCGGAGGACAGCGCGCTCGACTTTTCGTGTGCTTGTCAGAGTAACTGGCTTTTTTTTCTAAAATAAGAAAATATGGAAATTCCATGAAAACAAAATTTTTCTAACAAAATGCATTAAAGTCAGCACATCAATAAAATTTTAGTAAAAGTGACCTTGACCCCACCCACCCCATATGCAATCCCAAGCGAGGTCTCGATAAGAGGTATGTATGTATAAATGTTCATTAAAATATCTCAATGCGTTCTGAAGTTATTGAGCGGAAACCGTTTTTCTATTTTTAGTAACAGTTACCTTGACCCCACTCACCCCATATGCAATTCCAAGCGAGGTCTCGATATGAGGTATGTATGTATAAAGTTTCATTAAAATATCTCAATGCGTTCTAAAGTTATTGAGCGGAAACCGTTTTTCTATTTTAGTAACAGTGACCTTGACCCCACTCACCCCATATGCAATGCCAAGTGAGGTCTTGATATAAGGTATCTATGTATTAAGTTTTATTAAAATATCTCAATTTGTTCTCAAGTTATTGAGCGGAAACCGTTTTTTCTATTTTTAGTAACATTTACCTTGACCCCACTCACCCCATATGCAATCCCTAGCGAGGTCTCGAGATAAGTCATCTATGTTTGCAGTTTTAATTACAATAGCTTAATCAGTTCTCGAGTTAGAAAAGCTGAGAAACCAGCTGACCCCAAAACTTTAACCTGTCCATATAGCTTATATGTAAAATTTCTAAGTGAAAAAAGGCCCATAAGTTTTCACTAATTTCAGTTATCAAAATTGGCCCATGAGTTCATTTTAATATAGGGAATAAGTGTTCTAAGTTTGAATGAAATCCCTTAAGCCATTCCTGAGAAACCAGCTTACCGAAAAACTTTAACCTGTCCATATAGCTTATGTAAAATTTCTAAGTGTAAAAAGGCCCATAATTTTGACAAATAGAGTTACCAAACTTGGCCTATAGGTTCATTTTAATGTGGGGAATAAATGCTTTAAGTTTGAATGAAATCCCTCAAGCCATTCCTGAGAAACTAGCTTACCGAAAAACTTTAACCTAGCTCGGACGCCGACGCCAACGCCGACGCCGACACGGGGCGAGTAGAATAGCTTGCCTTTTCTTCGAAAAGTCGAGCTAAAAAATGAAGTCTCTATCCTGAATAATGTCCATTTTTGCATATTTTTTTTTCAAGATACAAGATACAAGAAACTTTATTTAACGTCGGCCTGTATATTACAGTAAAACATTGGCTATAACGCTATTTCCCGACACAGCAATAACAGTAACAATTATTCATTAATAACAAAATCACAAAAAACATAGGCACTATAGCAATAAACATTAACAGACAGTATATATTAAATTTATACAGTTGTTTATGGTACTGATATAACAAATAATAAATAATTAAAATAAGTCGCAATACAAAATCACATAAGATGATCGAGTGTCATATATATAATAGCACTGAGCCACAAAAATGCATTTCATACAAATTCATGAAACAAAAAGTAAGAGTACAGTGGGGAAAAAAAATGTAGGTACATGATTTCATGTATAAAAAAAAAAGGAAATATTAAAAACATACTGTCGTTACATAGTTAAAACTCTAATACATAAAAAAACTGAACAATTGTACAAATGCTGTATATTTATCTAAATGCAATATCTGTAAAAATAATTACGTACACATTATACATTTACACTTTGGGCCGCTCCAGGTCCAGACCAACCTCACAAACTCCTTATAGTTCTCAACTTGCCTAAATTCGTTTGGTAAGTTGTTGCAGACCTGCGCAGCCTCAAAGCGAAATGACCTTTTTCCATACATGGTTGTTTTAACATTGGGAATTTCAATTTGATTAGTATATCTAAAAGAATAATGAGTTTTTGTTACATTCACAAGATCATGTAGAAATGGAGGTGTTAATTTGTAAATACATTTAAAAGTTTCAATTGCCATTGTCCTAAGTCGATTTATGTGTAATGCTGGCATATTTACTTTGTTTAAAAGATGCATATAACTTAAGTTGAAATCATTAAAAATTATTTTAAGTATTCTGTGTTGTATTTTTTCCATTTTGTTCTGTATCTGTTGTACTACAGAAATGCCAAACAAGAGGACAATAGTTGAAATTTGATTGGATGAATGATTTGAATGATTTGTATATTAGAAGTTTAAATTCTGTGTTAAGGAATTTACTTAACCTTAACAATACATTTATTTGGTTGGCTGCTTTTTTTACACATTTTTATTTTTTTATTAAAATTCAACTGAAAGTCTATGTCTATACCTAAGAGTTAAACAGAATCTTCACAGATGATATGTTCATTTTTAACTGTGAAATGGTTTAACATATTATTCGTTTTTTTTTTACCAATGGATATAGCTTGAAATTTACTTGGATTTGCTTGCATTTGATTATCAGTTAATCAGTTAATTAATATTTCACTATTTTTTTCTAAAGATATTTTTAAAGTTGTTATATCTTTGTTATGGAATGATAAGGTATTGTCATCAGCATAATTGTATATTGTGGATTTTCAATGAAATAAAATATGTAATTAATAAATATATTGAAGATCATTGATCCTAAAATTGAACCTTGGTGTACACCTTTAGTAGTCTCCATCCATGTACTGTTTTTTCGTCCAATTTTCACCCTTTGTTTTCTATTTGGTAGATAATTTGAAACAAGGGCACATGCATTTTCAGACAGCCCATATGCACCCATCATTAATATGGCAGCCACATGTTCACCATTGTCAAGTGCTTTTTTCCAGACCTCAAGCAGGCGCAATAGGGTTGTCTGACATCCATATTTAGGTCTAAAAGCTCCACGATAATTATCAAAAACTTTCAGTAATTTTTTAATGCTCAAGTGTTCTTTACTGATGGTTGATTTATTACTATTAATGCCAATATTCTTTGCAATATTTATATAATAATCATTTAGGATTTCACATACTTTGTTTTGTTCAACTATTAAGTTTTCATTCTCGTTTAGTATGATTTCACTTGAGTTTTTATTCACAGATGTTTACTTAAAACGGCTTGATAGTTGGCCAGAAATCTTTTAACTTTGGACCATTGCAACATCGTTCTGAAAAATATGTTGTGATATACTCTCTTTTTATTTGTGTTTTTTTTATTTCTTAGTTGTCGATATTTTTCCCAGTTTTCTGGTGTTCTGCATTTCATAAATGTATTATGAGCTTGTCTGGTTTTGTAAATTATTTTTCGGTAATTTGAATTCATGTAAGGTGGTGGATGTTTTTTAGGATATTTTTGTTTGATTGGAGCATGTTCATTCAAAATTTCATTAAAGAGTGTTTCATGTGCCCAATATCATCAAAAATTTCAGATGTATGAAAAGGAACTCGGGACAATTCATCATTGAACTTTGTTTCATCAAAATTTTTGTAGCTTCTAACTTGTATTTTTGTTTTATTTATTATCTTTGTTTGTTCTTAAACACATATTAAGACCATGCTTTGGAAATCACTTGTTCTGTTATTGACAACTGATGGGTGACATAAATATGAAGGTGAATTGGTCAGGATTAAATCAACTAGAGATTGTTTATCAGGATTCTTGAAACATGTTGGCTCGTTTATTAAATTCACAAGATCAAAAGTATCCATTATCTGTTCAATAGGTTTAATTTTAGTAAGAGTTAGCATATCATAGCTAAAATCTCCTAATATGAGTATGTGATCAAACTTTATAAGAATTTTATCTAAAATTTTAGTCATCTCAAGTTCAAATATATTATCATTGTAAGAAGGTGGCCTGTATATACATGGAATACACCTTTTTTTTTTCCAGTCCAAGTTCGAAACATAAATTTTCTATATATCAAAACATTCAAGATCCGTGCGTCGTTTAACAGGAAAATCTGATCTAATATATGCCATGATTCCCTCACCATGCGAATTTCTATATTTTCTAAACAACTTGTAGCCGTCAATTGAAAAAATATTATCATTAAAAAAAAAACTCTCGTCAATTTTTTTGTCAGAAATACAGAAAATGTCGCCAAGTTTAAAATCAGACACATACCTTAATTCTTGTAATTTATATCTGATACTATTAATATTTAAATGACCAATAATAGGCCTTTCCTTGTTTGAATCTCTTATATTAAAAAGTTCATCATTTACTGTGTCTGTTGTGTCAATATAACTAGAGTTGACAGAAAATGTCAGTGGATTGCAGGGGGCTGCCATCTTTGTTTACACAGGGGAGGTCACTCCAATATTCTTCATCCATCTATGGGGAAAAACTGTCGTTTACCCTCGCCAGGTCTGTTGTACAGGTTATCTCTCTTTACACATGTGACGGTCTAGGGTTTGTCGCAATATCTCCCGAAAGCATTAGTAGCGCTAACTTCCACAATCGATGAGAATGCATATATTTTAATGATCTTTTAGTCCGTATGCAATGATAATACATCATATATGTTGTTGAAATTTTGTTTATATCAGTAATTAATATATTGTAATAGCTGTATGTGGATTCGTGACTGGATGTTTCAGAATTAGCTATTTCCAAGACAGGCTGATTTCTTTTTAACAGAGCTGGAGTTCGATTTTGGATATTCGTTGTCAGATTTTTTTCCTAACTTCATTTTCACTGGTACGAGTATGAGTTATTAGCACTAGAAGGATTATGTAAACTAACTTAGCCATGGTCATTTTCATAACTGCTTCGCCAGAAATTTAAATCCTAGGACAAGATGAAATACCATGCTGATATCGGCCTGATACAAAGATGCCTGATATATTTTTTTATATCAGGTCACTAGCGTTTATATCAGTCAATGTTTGGAGGTACGTCATATTATTCGGAATCAACTATAAAGTAAAGAGTTTCAGTAAAAATGATTCAGATTAAAAAAACAAAACAATTTGATATATATAAGAACGTATATACTTTATTATTTTTAATCGTCATGAATCACAAAAACGTTATTTTTTTAATATTCACATGAACCCGCACTTTGGTAGTGAGACGACGTCTCTATGGAACACAATAAAGCATCCATACAAATTTATTTCAAAACATTCATAATAAATGCACTAAAAGTCACTACAAAGCATCAGTTTATGTTGAACCAAAAACATTATTACCAAAAGCTGAACACACTGTAGCCAAATACTGTCAATATTGACACGATCTTGGATATGTCAATTTTAATACACAACTCCAAAATGGCGTCTCCAAACAATTCGGCGATATGTGTTATCCGATGAAATTGATCGTTGCAATCCATTTCAGTTCGCATTTTCAGTATTTTATGAATGAGCATGCGCGTAATCTATGTATTATTAGTGAAAACAGTTAACTTATCATTACGAAATGTTAATAATAAGGTACTATCCAGTCAACTTTTAGAAATCCATAACTACATGTACGTGAACGTGTAAAAGTCGGCTCAGCAAAATCAGCGCCGTCCTTGGTTTTTAAATATATAAAAATCAGCTCGTTTGGTGATATTTTACGAAAAATGTGGTATGATAAATAGAACAACAGGTTACTGCCTGGTCTTGTGTAATATATCAGGTTCGGCACGAATAAAATAACGGCTCGGCAAGCCTCGCCGTTATATTATTCTAAGCCTCACCTGATATATTATACAAGACCAGGCAGTAACCTGTTATTCTCTATGTATCCTCCAGAGTAGCGTTTACAAATATTAAGCCGCTCAGTTCCGCTTCACTTCACCGCAAAATGTCCGAGGTCCGTTTTTTTTGGCGTTGTAATCCCACACCATTTACATTAAAATTTTATAGCGATTCGTATTTTGTATGTCATACTATGTTGATATCATCTGTAGTTTTGAAATATATATGTACATATATTTTTCCGTTAGAATTTTCTTGTTTTCACAAACAAAGGGCAATACCTCTGGTTTCTGGTCCGATCTTGCTTATATTCGACTTCACCTTTAATCTTATGGTCATAGACAAACTGTGCAAGATAGGTGAAGATTGGATAAAAAAATGAAGTCTCTATCTTGAATAACAGTAGACGGATGGTCCACGGCCGTCCATGGCTTTGCGCATGCTCCTAACAAGATAAGATATAAGATATTTTTGCCTCTGTAATGTCTCACAAAAGATATAAATATTTTTATTTTTATTTTAGAATGTTCATGTTGAAATATTAAACGTGATTTCTTCGTTAATTAACTGAATACCAATTAATCAATTCACTTTTATTTTAACAAACAAGAATACTACAACATAGAGAAAATGTTTCTTTGAAACTAATACAATGTATTCATAAAACTGCGGTGGTTAAATATTAAATAAATGTTAAATAACCTTAACACAACAATTTTTTGTTAAAAATGTATTTTGACATCTACTTGGGTTGCTTTATTTGCAATTATAATTTTTTTTTTTTATAAAGTTTTTGCCAACATATTAATTTATTTTAATTTTATGACATTGAAATTTAAGCAGTTTTAGTCCGTACGATATTTATTTTTCTGAGATTTGTTGTAAGTTATTGTTTAAATAACCGTGAATACAACTAATGTTTCTGCTTTAAAATCTGCTCTACAAATTATGTCAACCATTTTTACATGCCAAATGACGGTTATAATTTCTTTTTATTATTGTCATTCAATGTATTATGTGTTATTGTTATGTGTTATTGTTATGTGCCGAAAAAAAATAAAATAAAATAAAAACTTTAGTCTAGCCTTTGAATCTGCATGGTATGTTTTGTGGTGGAAAATAATAAAGCATACCCCTTTAGTAATGCAACACTAATCGATTAATTCGACTGCAAGAAAACCATTTGAATATTCACACTTTTATTGCTTTAAACATAATATCCAGAATGCTTAAAATAACTGTTTTCAAAATTAAAGGTATGACAAAGTTTTCCGCTTCATTAATCTGACCTACAAAGTCAGAAAACTGGCGATTTTATATAAAATTACGATTATAATTGTTCATTAATGAAATGCAAAGAATTTTGTGATACATAATGTACTCAATATTTGTATGATTGGAATTACGATGACGACACATTAACCTAAATTAATAAACATTGTCGATTTCATATATTCCAACTTTGTCCCGATTTCAACTTTGCGCACGGACTATTCTAGAACTGCTGTGCACGTTTTTGGAATTCCAATAAAAGCTGACCGTACTGGAATTCCAAAAACGCGCAGGGCGATTCTGGAATCGTCCCGATTCCAATATTGCGCAGAACATATATACCATACAAGCAGCAAGTAGCATGGTGCACTCTAAATTGTGTAAAAATATTTTTGAATTAAGGAGAAAATGTAAAACAGTGTAGAAGTATTTTTTCAATTAAGGAGAAATAATAAATCAGCTTCAAACAGGCCCGTCGCCGGCATTTTTAGAGTGGTGCATCCAAATTAATATTAATATTATGTGTGAGTTTAGGATTTTGGCGCTAAATAAGAGCCACTTTATGACATGACGTAGATATACCGTTTTGCACAACTCTTAGGCTGCGAGAGCTGTGCATGCATAAAAAAAAATGAAGAAAACACAGACGATAATACAATTCAATATTTAATTCTTTCATTTTCTTTTTTAATTTTATCAGTTTATACGTTTAAGTATGTACATGCACACAATTAAATATTTTGGGATAAATATATGTATTTTTGAAGAGATGAAGGACGTGTCCATAGCATGGTGCTAAATCCGTCAAGTTAATGCAGTTGATAAATGCACGTTTGCATGTATAAAGAGATACGAGTATTATGTTTCCATAGAGGCCAATGCAGTGCTTTGCAGCATAAACTCACACACATGTACCAAACACACAACGATTCGTTCCCTGGTTGCACAAAACTCATTTGCCACTTGTTTAAGGTCACTTTGATCAGTTCTCTCCTTGTGTATGTGCAGCATCATCAGGTGATTTAGACGTGACTGGGTCATGGTTGTACGAAGGTACGTTTTAATGCGACGCAACGCAGAGAAGGTCCTCTTACTAGTCGCATTGGTCGCGGGAATGACGAGTAGTATTTTTAATAACAACACAACCTCGGACAATAATTCCCTCGAGTTTGATTAATGTAATACAATGTATGTATGTATATACAATGTATGAGATATCATATGTCACATATTATATACTAATAGAAAAATGAAACTGGATATTGTTTCATTTCGTATTTTTATATTTTGTAAGATTTTAATATGGATGAATTTGGTTTAGATGACGTTAACGTTTAAATGATTTATCAATTTTGGGGGCATTACAATTATTTATTAGTTAGTTGGCTCAAAATATTAAAAAATTGTTGCACTTTTTATTCGTAAAGTGAACAATAGATACATTCTGTACCAATAAAAGACAAAACAGCTTAGTGTTATCTTATCGAAATGAAGACTGAACCAAATGATAGGAAACATCTGACAAATTCATTGTTGGAAGGATGCCTTCCTAGAATTGGTCTGTAACTAAGTGACTGACTGATCACTAAATTATCTGGCCTTTATTAATTAAGAGAGACCTTAAATTTATAGATAAAAGGCCCACTGGTGATGAAATTGTGCTCATTTAAGGTACACAAGCAGTTACGCTCTTAAGTGGCCGAATATACAGGAAAAGAGGCTACGTGACCTACTTAGGCTTTTTTTTCTCATTTATTATCATCCATGCATATTTTAATGTTACACATCAATGTCACAATATCAAATTGTACTTATATAATGATATGCTCACTCTCGCACTCCCTCACGCTTATTCGTTCTTACACATCCACACACACTCTCTCTTACACACACACACACACACACACACACACACGCACGCACGCACGCACGCACACACACACACACACACACACACACACACGCACACTTACACACGCACTCATACACGCACGCATTCGCGCACCCTCGTACATGATGCATTTTATATAAATACATAAATTCCTAAATTATACACTTATTTTTCTGTTCATTAATAACAAACATAGTGTTAAATAAAACTATGTAAACTATGGTATTCTATTGGAAGTATAGATAAAATTATATCAAGATCTTTGCAATGACTGTCAAATGTTTTATTAGGTTATGTAAATGACTTTAGAAACATCTCAAATAGTAAATTGGTTCCATTTTGGCAATGTTGTTCATATTTGTCTTTCATTAGCGAGATTTCAGCTTCAATGTTAATTTTGGATTTTAGATAATCTATAAAGCTTTCAGAAACAGGCACAATGCTCACGTTTTTCATTTTCAATATGAATTATTTCATTAAAATTATAATGAAATTCAATATTTTTGTAAAAGGTTTCTTTCTACGAAACCTAAAATGGCAATTTGTTTCGTTATCGTTGTATGTATATTCTTTGCTTGTAATAGGGTTTCTAATGTTCTCCAAAGGTCTTGCACGTGATTACATTCCCAAAATAAGTGGTCAATTGTCTCAGTATGTAAATTACAAAATTCACATAAGTCGTTAGTTTTTATTTTGCATAAAAATTTAATTGTGGGAATAATTCTCATTATGAATTTATACTGAAAACTTCTGAGCGTTACATCTATTGTGGATTTATATGGGACAATGTATATTTTTTTCCAATGTTCTTTTAAATTACAGTTTAACTCAGTACTCCATTTGTTTTCGACATTTTCATTTGCGTTACGGTTTTGAATCTGTATCTTATATAGACATTTATTGTGCTTTTTTTGCTTTATAACTAGATGTTTCAAGTTTTCATTATTCCCTGATGTGTTTGGAGTTTCTAGCTTTAGTTTTTCTTTGTATTCCGTTGGGATTGCGGACAAAAGAGAAAAGTATGCTAAGTAATCGCTATTTGGTATGTTATATAGAAACTGAATATCACTGAACGTGTAAAATGCTTTTTCTTAGTAGTTATACAAATGTTGAATTAATGTTATTCCTCTGTCATACCAGTCTTCATAGGAAAATGATTTTGTGTTTGATGTTATAGTTTTATTGTTCGAAACAATTTGTGTACTTACCTTGTTTGTGTTTTTTTTAAGGTTATATTTATGTTTTATTTCAGCCCAAGAGAAAAAAAATTATTTGTCCCGCAAATTCTTTTAATTATTGCGCTATCTATATTGCTATAAAAGATTAACTGATTCCCAAAATTTTTAAGTCTGTATTTCATTAAATATTTCCATTTTCCTTTGTTGTTTTCGTCTAAATATCTTTTTATCCATCCGGCTTTTATAGCATGTAAAAAGCATTCGATATCTGTGATTTTTAACCCCCCATACTCATAATCTTGTATCAGTGTTTTCCGTTTAATCTTTTCAGGTTTTGAATTCCTCAGAAAACTGACAATTGCTTTAGTTATGTCATTTATTAAAAACTTTGGTGGATTTGGAAGTACAGAAAAAGGGTAAATTAGTTTGGGGAGAGCAAATGTTTTAATAAATGTAATTTTGCACATAAGCGTAAGTTTTCGGTGTTGCCATTGTTTTAGACATTCAATAAATTCGTTGATCTTTGGACTTTAATTGTTGTGGATATTTAAGTTTCTGTTATTGTGAAAGTTTATGCCTAATGTTTTTGTACTTTCTGATGTCCATATAAAAGATTTTTCGCTACAATATTGGATATTTGACTTTGCCAATGAACCAACTCTCATTATTGTAGTTTTTGATGTGTTCAGATTTAGGCCTGAAATTTTACTAAAGTTTGATACAGTTTCGATTAAGCTTTCTAATGATTGTTTTGTTCCACAAATAAAGAATGTCGCATCATCTGCAAAAAATGTTCGCTTTATTTCTTCGTCGTTAACTTTTATGCCAACAATATTTGGGTTTTTATTTATATAGTTAGACAATATTTCAAGGCATATATCATGGTAAAAAATGTCAACCCACTGGATAAGGTCATTTCCAAAATTTAAATGGTGCAGACATTTTATTATAAAAGTATGGTTAAGGCTATCAAAAGATTTTTCAAAATCTGCAAAGAACAGTAAACCAGGTATGTTGTTTATTTCTACATAATCTATAATATCGAAGATCAAGCGTACATATTCTCCTATATATCTATTTTTCATGAACCAAGTTTGGTGGAAACTAATTATTTTTGGAAGTATATTTTTTAATCTATTTGAAATTGTTTTAGTGGCAATTTTATAATCAGTGTTTAGTAAGCTAAATAGGTCTCCAGTTTGCAATGTAGTGTAGAATTTCCCCTGTTTAGGCCTACCTAGGCTTAGATTCGGTATTCTAGCTGAAACTTGAATGCGTTTTGATTGAAGAAATACACTAGTAATGTTAAACTTTTAAGGACTAGTAGGTCGTTTTAGTTTATATTGTGTTACTTGTTTTCTTATCTAGAATCCTGTTTCGCCCCAAGATGTTTCGCCCCAACCGTCCTGGAGTATGGAGTACAAAAGGAGGCTAGCGTACAATTGTTGAAGGACAATTGATGAAGGTTTAAAGCCTATGTTAGCGCTACCAGTGGCCAAAATAGCCATTGACTACTTAACTAATTGGCAACTAAAAATTCCATTTGGCTACAAAAAATGTTGGAAAATATTTAAACATGACGCATATTTTCTCAAAATATTTCTTAATAATGGGTTTTCTTTGCCAAACCAATTTTTTGGGCTACTAGTTCAGATTTCTTAGCGCCAACCTAGTAAGCTTATTACTTGAAACTACAGGTCTTAATTTTGGTATTAGCATTTAGTAAACATTCTAATGTAAATGGACCCATATATTATTAAAGATTAGGTACGATATTACAACAGGCATAGTGACATAAATTATCAGTGATACTTCAACAACCCAATACTGTTAATTACCATATACTTAGCTTAATCATGGAAGAAAAGTAAAGGTAAACGAGTTGTTTAACACATAATTGGCTACTTTTTAATCACAAACTTGTTTTCAGCTGTACATCTGGAAACTTCAATAAATGTATAAACATTGACTTGACAGTTATTTTAGGTTACTAATAAACGATGCAAGTCAACAATCATGTTTGTTGATTTATTCAGTATTTTTGAGTTTCCATCTACATGTTAATGTTTATCTATCTGCTTCAAGTTATATCTGCTTTCTTGATATGAAAGGCCTTTCATATATTTTGTAAACTGTAAAGTAACAAAACCTTGAGCACTTTCGGGGAATGGGCAGACACTGAAACCATGTCACTATAGAGCTAGCTCAAAACTAAAAGCAAGACTGTTAAAAGCACATACGGCGCTTCTCCTTTTATTTATTAATTTAGGAGCCAGGCACATCTATGTCTTGCATAGTAAAATAAAAAGCATGCCAATATATGGCCATGAAACCTTACTTCAGAACTGTCATTGTCTTATGAACATTTTCTTTACTAATTATAATTTTCTTTGTAATTATCTTATATATTAAAATGTTTATGCATGCTGCATCTATTCTAGTGTAATTGATACTGTTATAATATAGTAATACAAACTAATGAATTAAATAAAAAAAAATCTAATAGAACTCCAATAATTAATCATTATGTTAGATAATACAAAATAAACAGATATTTAAGAAATAATTTTCAATATTGTATATTGGCCAATAAACAACGATTTGGTGTTCTGATGCTTAGGAATAAAACCATGAGGACGTTGGCCCGAGTGGTTTAATAGCCAAGCATCAGAACGACGAAGAGTTGTCTATTGGCCAATATTACAATGCTAAAACTATCGCGATTCTAATATGATCTGACACATATTTTTTGCAAGTTTAATAAGGACTACATTTTGCTATTCTCCGCTCAGAATCAGGTCTACTTTTTGTAATGTTTATTGGGTAGTTAAACAACGATAATTTTGTTCTTTGTCTTTATTATTCCACCTGTCCGTCGGTCCGTCCGTCACGCTTCTTGTGCGGAACATAACTCCATTAGTATTGAAAGGATTCAAATGAAACTTCATATAATGATAGAGGACAATGAGAGGAAGTGCAGAGCACAAGGACCACAACCCTTTCTTCAATATCTACGGAGTTATTGTCCTTTGTTTTATGTATGTGAAGCATTATTTTTCTTGTCAGGAGCATAACTAGATTTGTATTGAAGGGATTCAAATAACACTTCATATAATAATAGAGGACAATGAGAGGAAGTGCAGAGCACAAGGGCCACAATTCTTTCTGCAATATTAACAGAGTTATTGCCCTTTTTAAATTTTCTTGTGCGGAGCATAACTCCATTAGTATTGAAGGGATTCAAATGAACCTTAAAAATGATAGAGGACAATGAGAGAAAGTGCAGAGTACAAGGACCACAACTCTTTCTTCAATATTTACGGAGTAATTACCCTTTATTTTTTTGTGCAGAGCACAACTCCATTAGTATTGACGGGATTTTAAATAAAACCAAATACATTGATAGAGGACATTGAAAGGAATTGCAGAGTACAAGGACCATAACTCTTTCTTCAATATTTATGAGTTATTGCTCTTCAGTTAATTTTCTAGTGAAGTGCCTAACTCCATTAGTATTGACGTAATTTAAAATAAAACCACATAATATTTATATTGATAGAGGATGTCGAGAGGAAGTGCAGAGTACAAGGACCATAACTCTTCTTGTAGGAACTGTCATTTTTGCCAACATGTAATTGACATTGTGTTGTCTTCCTCTGACAAGCATATGCTTTGGGGGCATACGTCACATCCTGTGACAAGCTTTGTTCACCAGTATTATACATTGTAGTGTTGTGCTCATTTAGGCAAGACACCTCACCAACCTACTGGTTGTACTGGTTAATTAATCAGATAATTAATCAAGGAAGGCGCTGCACCATAGCAAAGGTAGCAAATCTTATAGCAAAATATACTGTAAAACTGATTGTATTATTCAAGTATGACATAATGATAATTATTTTATCATTTTATGTTTTTAATCATTTTAATTTTATTTGTTTTCATTAAAATATTGTAGGTGGAAGAACATGATGTTGACTGGTGATGTAGGGTGCTAGATGCAAACTGGCAGGATTCTAGGAGTAGGACATACAGGTATTGAACTACAGTATGAGTATTAAAACGGGCGTTTATACAAGTACTCAATTAATATTTATCAATATATTAACTTTATGGAAACATATACAGCAATTTTTGTCACTGCTTTGGGAATGGCTCTGGTACCCATCAAATTGGGAGTTTTACGTCGTGAAATCTGGCGATTGGGAAACATTTAATAAATATATTTAATCAACGAGTAACTAAAACTAGTGTTATAATAGTTAAATTTGGTTTTGAATGGTGTGTATATTTTACCATACAAGTAATTTCATGATTTACAACTTATATTCACATTTCCTATGTATTTAGGATTTTGTCTCTTATGATTTGGGAACTTTTCATTGCAATTGAGAAAAATTAACCATATTTGGCATTGGGAATGTGTCCTTTAAACAGACCCTGTTATATACTGAACAGACCCTGTTATATACTGAGCAGACCCTGTTCTATTCTGAAAAACATCACTGCATATAGGGTCGGGGAAGGAAAAGGGTGCTATCAGGGCTTTTTTTTCTACAATTGTGAATAGGCCTAGGCTTTTCATTTTGTGTTATGTAAGCACGTTAAAATGGTAAATTGTTAAAAATGTAATGCACAGTATTAGTTCCATATTGCCCAAAATATCTAAAAACAACATATTCAAAAATATATGATGATTTTTGTATCATTTCAATATTACCTTTTTTAGCTCACCTAAGCACGAAGTGCTTGGTGAGCTATTGGTGTAGGGGACCTCTCCTGCATCGTCCGTCGTATGTCGTCTGTATGCCATCAACAATTCGTATCGTTCTCACGCCGGAGACTTCACTTTTTATCCAATCTTAACCAAACTTGCACAGTTTGTGTATAAACATAAAATCTCGGACAGAATTGGTACTGGGCCAGATCACACCAGTAACAGTTATTGCCCCTTTTCATGCAAAAAAGTGCAAAAATGCCTTTTTCAACATAATTATAGACTTTATTTTCCATCCAATCTTGTTGATGTATTCATTTATGAAGTAAAAAGATGTTTAAAACTGTACTTTTAAAAACAATCTAACAACTTTATTGCTTTTACTTACATGTATATTACATTTAAGTATCTCTATTATCCAGTCAATTTTGTGTAGATATATACATTTGTATTTACACTGTAATTAAAGCAATGAACTGGGCAACCCAATAAACTTTCAATTGATCTAAAAAAAAACAAGTAAAAAATATGCGCTATCCTGTTAAGTCACCATGTACACATATGTGGTGTCATTGTTTCTGGGTGATATAATTTGGTTGACCATTTTTGTGCAGTTCAGAGCTGGCCTAGCAGATCTTCCAAACAATGTATGTCCGGGCACTGCACTGTTTCATAATAAATTGTCCTCATGTTGACAACTTCTATTAACTTTCGTCAAAATTAGCTGAATACTCTTCATTAATCGATGTCTACTGATCATTGGTTCGCCACTATTATTAAAAAAGTTGTTTCATCACTATTATTAACAAAGTAAAATATGTGGATTCATATTTCTTGAAAATGAAGGCATTATGTATTATTTCCTTATAGAGTGAATGTTCCCAGTACTAATGCTGACCAATATTGCAGTTTAAGAACGTATTAATAAATGGTGTTTAAATTATACTAAATTAAGTTGTATCTTCATTATATTGTTAAATTTTGTTCCTTACAGAACAAAGTATTAAATTATTAAGTTACTTTTGTGAAACTGTAAATTTAACATTTTTAAGCTGTTTACTTCAATATCATGTTTCAATTTTAGGTTGTCCCAGACTACACTGATGCCTTTGCAGAAAAAAGCATGAAAAGAGGTGATATATCAGGTAAACTGCCAATACATGTGCTTCATAACTGATTATGACCATTATGTAGTAGCTAGTTTTGCATTCATATGCTGGTGAAAACACTAATGCTCTAACCACATATACCATTTTTAGCGCACCTAAGCACAAAGTGCTCAAGGGTCAACTATTGTGGTCAGTCACCGTCTGACGTTTGTCTGGCATTTGTCGTCTGGCCCCGTGTTCACAAAACAAGTTGAGCCTGATTTTCAGGTTCAAGATGAACATGTGCCAGATATTTCAGGATCAGAATCAAAAATGATGTTCACTAAAATCAGGATCAATTTTTAATTTTGGTCCAATATAGATTATAAACGAGTATGAACTCTTATTGGTGTACATTTGCTATCTGATATAAAGATTTGAATATTATATTTTTATTTAATCAAATAGAAAAGTGATTTCGAAAATAAATTATTTTTGATATTCCGCTCATTTGAGCTAGAAGATCAATATCAGCTAAGACTGATCTTGATCCTGTAGTTAATCCTTTGTGAACACGGGGCCTGGTGTTTGTCATCAACCATTGCTTCAAATGACTTCTTCTGCAAAACCGCAGGGTGGATTAAATCAAACATGGCAGGAATGTTTGTGGGGTGGTCCTTTATCAGATTCCTTCAATTGAATGTAGGATATGAAAAACTCTGGTTGCCATGGCAAACAAAAGCCTAAAAGACACAAACCTTTAAAAATCTTCTCAGAAACCACTGGCAGGGTTTGAAAGGATTTTCATAAATGTTCATTTGGCGACCATCTGCATCAATTTTCATTCAGTCTTGCCTAAACTTGCACAGTTTGTGCGTGATCATAAGATCTCAAAAGAAGCCAAAGATCGGCAAGTTTGGCCCACAAACACTGGAGTTTTGGCCACTTGTTGTTTTGAAAAAAAATCACAAATTGTAGTTTTCCTTAAGTTAATAGAGAATTCATTTGTCTTCTTATTCTAACTAAACTTCGCAGTTTGTCTGTGACCAAAAGATCTCGACAGAAGCTAACAATTTGCCAGATTTGACCACAAACACTGGATTTATGCCCCCCTTGTTTGTGGAAAAATGCAAGATTTGCCTTTTCCTTTATAGAGACTTCTTTTTCTGCCAATTTTCATCAAACGTCTACAATTTGTATGTGACCTTAAGATCTGATCAGAAGTCACCAATGGGCTAAATTGGGTCACACACACACACACACACACACACACCACTTTTTCTATATAACAAATTGTTACAATTTTATTTTTCATGCACTCTTTATCGAACTTCCTCAGGCCATAAGATCTCAGCTGATACAAACATCTGGGCCAGAGAGATCAGGCCACAAACACTGGTGATATTGCCCCTTAATTCGGAAAAAAGATGCAAAAATAGACTTACTGCATGACAGGGACTTATTTTTTCACCCCACCTGGACAAAATTTGGATCAAAAGAATCTATGAACATTTTGAATATAGGAAGGGTGGATGGTAATACACTCAACTATTAGGAACAAGCCGACAAACATGGCATGATCATTGCACAGCCGAGGCTGTTATCTTTCAGAATGTCACTATTAACACTATGGTGAAATAGTCTGCCAAAAGTTGGATACTAGGAGAAAGAAAATATACCCAGGTCCCTACTTGTTTATCGACCAAGTGTTGTTTTGATAAGCATCAGCAAGCTCATGAAATATGACAGTTTATCAGCTAGGCAAAGGAGGTCAGGACATTAAGACATACTTTTCAAGCCTGTCGCAACATTATGGTCTTCATCTTTGCTAGTACTATGGTGAGTCCTGTGGGCCATCATGGTTCTCTTGTTCTGCATTTCAGCTTCAAGCCTATTTTTGTCTACGCAGGGCAAACCATTGTTATGTGTCAAAGCAACACAACTGCAAACCACCTTTTTTGTATCAAAGCAGAATGTGAGGAGTTTAATTGATAGCTCTAGTTATGTCCCCATCGAAGATGGTGGGGTATATTGGTTTGCTACTATCGGTTGGTTGGCCGGTAGACCACTTTTGTTTTCGCTCGCTTAGTCCAACACATTTTATCTGATCTTCACCGAATCAAACGAGCGTTGTTCAGGCATGTGAATATTTCCCGCTACATATGGCGAACGTAAGGTAAAGTATTTATTTGTAGCAGTACATTGCTCACCCAGATTAATTATGTCAAAGTGGGAACTAATTATCTCAGTACGGTGTACACCACATACTTTGACAAGTTTCAAGCTCTCCCTGGAGATAATTACCCAGTTATTTGCCATCATTTTAAATGCCAATGGTAAATTTTCTTTGGTTACAGTTGTTGTACAAAACCGTTCATAATCACCATCCGTGAATAAATTTATCATACAGCTATTCCTCAAAATAACTGAATAAAGAGGACTCTCAACCGACCAATATTTTACGTCTCTATGCCTACACGATTCCAATTCTTTATCAGACAGAAACGCATAAAACTGTCTAGCTTTATCGATAAGAAATCCACGCGCTTCCAATGTGTAGCTTGCTGCCAGCTCAGCAGCATCCTTATCGCGGTGTTTAGCGAGCGGTAATGGAGAAGTAATTGGTACAGGTATCGCGCGGTACACTTCATAAACCTCATCTAGTCTTATCATTGGTGTTGACAGCATAATCAGGATCTTTCCATCTAAAAACAATGTGGAGCTTGTTAAACACCTGTAGAATGTCCAGATGTCGGTCTTGGGATCACTAATTAGTGACATAAATTTCGGAGAAGCTTTCTAAATTTGTGCGAGCAGCATTACGAGACGAGCATTACGCGAGCAGCGAGACGGATTAAATTATTCGTGTAGAAATTTTACCAGGTGAAAGGAAATCAAGTTGGGACTGTAGTGTGTTTAAGTATAATTTTGCGTCTCGCAGCAGAATGTTAATTTCACCAAATAACAATTCCAGCTTAGCGATCACTTCAAGAAAATATCGATTTCCAATTATTCCCTTTGCGAGCTCTTCTGTCATCATGCGTAATTTCGTATCCAAACTTCTTAAGCTGTCTTTTACCACATTTAATGAATACCTAAGTTCTTGAGATTCATTAATTAAAGACAGACTTTGCTCCCCTACATGTATGATGGACAGTTGGTTTTTCGCAAGGTTATTTATCTGACTTCGAATCGCTCTAATATCGCTGTCGGATACCGTCCCAAATAACCATGACAACGCTTCACCCACAAAAAGAAGTAGTTGTTACAAAAATTAGAATGGGAGGGCGAGTAGTTCATATCTTCAAACGTCACACAACAGAATATACACTCTACATTTTATTTACACTCTACGATAATAAATATATACACCAATCTAGTTCATGAATAACTCTCACTCAAACTCCTCACATCATCACATGTCCAAGCTCAACTCCCAACTCTCCTAGATTCTGCGTGTTCCTGGCTTTTATACGAATCTGCTTACTCTCCCATATTTGGGTATTACCAAGGTGTGGATTGACAATGATAGGCCCCTAATATTTATTAGGATAACTGTTAAGCGATTTATATTTCCAGAACACAGTCTTGTCACTACAATCATTGTTTATTATAATAACTGTTAAAAGACAAAACAGCATAACATGAAGTTATCTTCATTAATTAATATTTATGAAGGCAACTGTTGAAAGTTCACCCAAACAGACTCTGCCGAGCAACAGAACAGACCAGTCTTTGCTAATTTATGATGGTAAACGATGACAACATACCCTGTTCAGATAACTGATTTCCACCATACCAAGATGGCATCAAAGAAAGCAGTCTTAATTTATTTCTAGTACTTAAAAATACAACACTCCCCTCCCCTTAGCTTCTTAATTGTCCCCAATTAAGCCAAATAGTTGTAAAAATGACTAAAGAACCAGTCTCACACTCACTACATGTAAGTTGTGTATGCTCAAACACTTGATATCAATATAATAAAACTACAAAAATCTACAGTTACAAATATACTATGTATTATTAATCCTAAGATTAGAAACCTTCTCCACAGCAAGGAATATTACTAGTAAATGACTACATAACATTACAAGAAACATCCCTTTAAAATTACTTGTACTGCAAATTCACTTCTCAATACAAAATACAAAAGACTTGTGCATCAAAATAATGAAGCATTAGCAGTACCCTCTTTAATTATCCGGAAACACATTCAAAGAAGAAAATCCTTTGAAAACGTATTCTCCAATTTCATGCATTATACTTAAAACATTGTAAGAGTTTGGTATATGAAAACATGAATAAACATGTGTAGTCCTATGCATAGTAAACCACTGTTTAATAAGCAAATCCACAAACTCTTCTTTCATCGTCCAACTTATTACTAGAACAGAAAGTCTTAATACTCCATTACACGAATTCACACAATCACACATATCACTATCACACAAACGTCCTGATATGCATCCGCATTAAGTGCCTTTTAATCATTACTTTAAATTAACATTTTAATATGAATCTGTAAAATAGGCACTTCAAATTTAAAATGTTTATGAAACTTGTAGTAGCAGTCGTCCTGCTAAATTGTCCTGTGCGCCTTACTATTAAATGAACATATTTTTATATTATAAACAATGCTATAAGAATATGGCGCAATTGTTTGATTCTGAAAAAGAATTAATTCCATGTGTGCACTGTGTTAAATCCATGGAATTCTTCAAACACTCTGGAAACACTGATTAAACCAAATTAACACAAAATATATTCCAGAAGTCATCGGTTTGGAATTAAATCACTAAACACATGAGAAAAACACACACTATATATTCCAATTTTGACAGTGGAGACACACACATGTAGAATTATCCAGATTCCTGCTCAATGAGATGAAATGCGCTGACAGATTTCAGTTCTGATCTGCAAATTCAAAGTTGAACTGCAGGGAAATGTAAACATCTAACCATTAATTGTCCACCTTATCAGCTTAATGGCCATTAAATCAGGCTGTTGTCCAGCACTAGCTTTGGTAACGGTGAATTGGCTTTCTTTGTCGAAGACTTCTGCGGGGCTTAACGACATCTTTCTTGACCTTGTTAGCTGTCTGGGATGATACCTGCTTAGCGTTCTTATTTCCTTTGTTCTCTGGTGTCGGCAGCAGGTTAACATCTTGACCTCGAATGCACCAGTCAGGGAATCTGTTGCCTGTGTATGGCTTCAATCTGTCATGATGTACAACTTTAACCTGTGATCTCCTACCTTGTTTCAATGTGAACAAAAGGTCACTGATTTTTCTTTGAATTTGATAAGGTCCTTCCCATATATTTGGTGTAATTTTCTTTGATAGTCCTTTACATTTTCCAGTATTAATGCACAACACTAAGTCCCCAACTTTATAATTATGTTTACTGATTCGTGAATCATAATCCTTCTTCTGGCGAACTGCATTTTTCTTGAGTGTCTCTCTGGCAATTTGATACACATAAGATAGTTTCTCCTGAAGTTTATTAACATATTCCATTGAACTGTCTGGGGTATTCCTTGTCACTATGCAGCCCAACGATATTTCAGCTGGTATAGTCACTTCCCGACCCAACATTAGCATGTTTGGTGTAAATCCAGTCGCATCATGCACACAGCTACGATATGCTGACGTAATAAGATTCAAATCGTCATCCCAGTTAGTTTGATTATCATTCACATAAGTTGTAATCATATTTTGGAGCACCTGGTTGAACCGCTCTGGAGCACCATTAGCCATGCCTCTATAACCCGAGGTTCGTGTTTGATTTATTTGCAATAAGCGACACACTTCCTTAAACAGATTTGACTGGAAATTCGAGCCTTGATCCGAATGAATGTCTAAGCACATTCCATATCTTGACAGAAATTCATACACTATTTTCGTTACTACTGTACTTGCCAATTGATCCTTCATTGGGTACACTTCAACCCATTTCGTGAAATTGTCAATCACTACAAGGCAATATCTATTCCCATTTTCAGTTTCAGGTAATGGACCCATGATGTCAGTTGAAAGTCTATCCATTGGGAATCCCACAGTGTATTCTGTCTGTGGACTTCTAGGTGTTTTTGCTGGCCGTTTCCGCTTTGCACATTTTTCACAAGACTTAACGTGGTGTTTTATGCTGTCTTTCATTTTGTACCAAAAGAATTTAAGTTTAATCTTCGAATACGTTTTATCAATGCCCAAATGTGCACCAGTATTTGAGTCATGTGCTGATATTAAAATCTCTCTTTGCATTACTCTTGAGACTATCAATAAAGGACATTCTTCATTCGTTTTCAAAATGAATTTCTTGAACAAAACACCGTCAATCAAAATCAATAAGTCCCAATCTAGCCATAAATTTCGAACACTAGGTGAATAGCCAGAAACAGTGTCTCTTGGGGGTCTTCCACTGTCAGATTTAAGCCACCTCACAACAGCCCCAATATCTGGGTCCTGCTGTTGGAGTCTGGCCATTCTCTCCGGTGAACAGTTAACTGTGCTGAATTTCACAAGACTTCCTACAGGAGATGCCACTTGACCTAAAGTAGGGTTTCCGTCTATTTTCAGCATTTTCTTGTTTCTGTCACCCAACTTTGAACTGTGATCTGCATCTGGGTTGTCAGAATTTTCACGGAAGCGCAGTCGGGATATCCGGTAGCGACAGTATTTCCTTATTCTGAGTAATCCACGATACATGAAACTTACACAGTTCAACAACTTCACCATCTGAAGCTGTAGCAGCAAGAGAATCCAACTCCAGAATCCACTTTCATGAAGTTTTACTCTGGAAACTCTTGCTTTCAACGACCCCGAGGTTTGTGCTGTCTCAGCATTCCTTTTTGCAAATAAAGGAACTGCGTCGTCAAACTGAGAGAAATCCGACCACTGCTGATGTTTTTTTCAAGCACGTGTCACACCCCTTACACGGTAACTCTTCTAGTGTTAGATGTCCCTCATAACACTGACATGCTTCTGGTTCGCTGGGTATTCGACTGAGGCTGTCCACATTAATGTGTTTTCGGCCACTTCGATGTTGTATCCGAAAATCGTACTGCGATAATACTTCCAACCATCTTGCCATTTGATCTGTTGGTGATCGGAATGACATAATCCATCTCAAACTTGAACAGTCAGTCCGTAATACGAACTCTTTACCCATTAGATAATGTCTGAACTGTGTCACGAATGTAACAACTGCCAATAGTTCCCTTCTTGTCGCACAGTAACGACGCTGACATTTATCAAGTGATTTGCTCGCAAAAATGATAGGTTTTTCTACATATTCCTTTGTAACTTCACACCACTGCATCTGACTTAAACATCCACCAATCGCGAAGTTACTAGCATCAGTGTCAACAATAAACATTCCGTCATCCTGTGGATACGACATGACTTCTTTCCCCGTCAACACAGTTTTCAGGTCCACAAATGCACTTTCTTGCTCATCACCCCAATTAAACGCTTGACCGGCCTCCATTAAGCGATTAAGTGGTGCGGCGCGATGACTAAATCCCTTTATGAACCGTCTATAATATGAACAAAAACCAAGAAATGACCTCAAATCACTTAAATTTCGAGGTCGAGGCCACTGGCGAACAGCTGCCACTTTTTCGTCATTCGGGCGTATTCCGTCACAGTCAATTGTGTGGCCAAGAATATCGATCTGTTTTTGAAGAAGGTGGCACTTGCTGGGTTTTAGCTTCATATTTGCCTTCTCTAACCTTCCCAAAATGACATCAAGTCTCAAAATTGCCTCTTCAAAAGTTCTCGCATAGGAGCAGATATCATCTAAATATATTATTAGTGTTTTCCACTGAAGACCTTTAAACACTAAATCCATACATCTTTGAAAAGTTGCTGGCGATCCATGAAGACCTTGTGGCATGGTAACATACTGATACAATCCCCCATGGGAAGTGCAGAATGCTGTCTTCTCTCTATCCGCAGCATTTAATTCGATTTGATAAAATCCACTTAACAAATCCATGGATGAAAACCACTTATTTCCACCCAAACTCTCTAAACATTCGTCTATCCTTGGAAGAGGGTATGCATTCTTTTTCGTTACCTCATTCAGGCGTCTATAGTCACACACTACGCGAACACCTCCATCTTTCTTTCTAATGAAACACAATGGTGCTGACCATGGACTGGTGCTTTCCTCAATAATACCCATATCTAATTGCTCCTGAATTATTTTCTTCTCCTGATCTATAAATGTTCTAGGAACTCGTCTTGGTGGTATTTTAATTGGTCTTATATTTGATGGTGTCTCAATATAATGTTTAACTAGTGATGTTCTTCCTAAATCAGTTGGCGAATTTGAGAAAGTCTTCTTGTACTTTTCCAAAAGACATGATAAACGTTCTTTTTGTGACTCATTCAAATTTTGCGACGATCTTTCATACAAGGCTTTTAAATCATCACTCCATAATGTCATATCTGGTTTAACATCACTTAAGTTTTCGCTAGCACAGTTCTCCGTGTTTAAGTCAACATTTTCTTTCAATAATTCATGGGAGTCAATTTCTTGTAAAAATCCCAGTGTAGCACCTTTAAACAGCGTAACATTCCTGGAAGAGGTATTCACCAGCCTAACAGGTATTTGATTGCTTTTAACTGTCCCTGGGGAGATTAAAGTGTGCCCTAATGATATCCCATTTGCAGGCTGTTTATTTGACGAAGGGCATACAATCCCAAGAGGCGAATTAATTGACCCAAGATTTATTGCCTGTCCAGGTATTATGCACTCTGATTTGGCTGGAATTTTCACCTTGGATCGTGTAGTGACCCTAACTGCCCTCAGAGGTATTTTCTCAACAAATGTTTTACACCTCTTCCCATTCAAACGTAATCCATTCTGAGCACTTAATTGATAATCATAGTCATATAGAAAATCCATACCAATAAGTCCATCTTCACGAATTGGTGCAACAAACACAGTATACTCAAACCACTGTCCGCATGATTTAAACTATATTTTACACTGTCCATCTAAAACTAAAATCCCATCGTCCGCTACTTCAAGACACACTTACAGATCAACTTTCATAAGTTCCGGTCGTTTTTCTATTGGGATCTTATTGTAAACGCCAGTTGATATAATTGTTGTACAGGCTCCTGTGTCTATAACAAAGTTCACATTTAGAGACTCACACAATTTAACAGGAAAAAGCACGGTAGGTCCATCACTTCTAGTACTTCTACATTTAATTGTCTGAAAATGTGTGTCTGTCTGTGAGACCAACGCTGGGCCGTTAGCCTTGGTCTGCCCTAGTTTTCCGAACGGTTATTTTCGACATCTGTAGCACATTCAGATGCGAAGTGTCCACGGCGATGACATCTGAAACATTCAATGTCTTTCCTGTCACGTGTTGTGAAACGCTGCCTTTGATCACCATTCTTACTATTTAGCTTGTCTGCTAAATTATCGATCTTCTTTCCAATATTTGTTTTCAAATCCCGACCAAAATCTTGGAGTCTTGCTTCTGTTACATAATCATGTTGTTGTGGTTTCGACTCGACAGTTCTGACACGCGCCCCTTTGACCTCTTCCCGTAGGCTCTGGTACGTTTCCAATAGATCACGAGCTTGATCTATTGTTTTTGGTTCCTTCATTCCTATGAATACTGCTGCTTGTGTATCTAACAGGCCTTTCAGGAAGTGGCGCATGTTTATAGTTTCCCGTGTTTCGTAATCAGCGGTCGGAAACCCTTCAACACAAGCCGTTTGATATCCGCAACATATTCTGCTAATTTCTCTTTTTCCTTGTTGAAACGCCTTGTTTCAAGTTCAGCAAGGTATGATGAGACGGAACGTTTCTCCTTAAACCGCAACTCCAAGGCTGATTTCAGGATGTCATAATTGTTCAGCGTGTCTGTTGCAAGCTGCCGAAAAGTATATTCTGCTGCTTCTCCTCTCAAACTGTTTTTGAGACGAAACAGTCGTTCTTGTTCGTCCCAATTGCACGCGTTGACCATCTCAGAGAACGGATGTATGAAGCTCTCCCAAGAAGACTTCCCGTCAAACAATAGTTGCCTGGGCATAGGAACCTCATAATTACGTCGTTCTGCCCCACTGCTTGCGCGCCTGTGACTACCATTTTGAGACTGTTCACGCAACAAACTATTTTCTTGCTGAAGGTCATTGATTTGTTTCTCTTTATCTGTATTAATGTCATTTATACGTTGTTGATATTGTCTCACAAGCTCATCTCGTTGGTGCACGGCTGCTTCTTCACCAGTCCTTAATCTTCTTTCTAATTGTGCATTTTCTGTCTCTGCTAAATGTAACTTTTCTCGCAAATGTAATATTTCATCATCAACACTTTCTTCGCCATTACAAGAGTCCTTCTCATTTTGGCGTTTTGGTCCCATGGCTTTGTTCAGAATATAATTGCAAATATCCGACGTGTTAAAGTCCTGATCCCGACACAGTGATGAATAAAATATCCACTTTTCTCAAAAGCGTGTTAAAGTCCTTATCCCGCCGCTGCCACCAGTGTTTCAAACATTAGAATGGGAGGGCGAGTAGTTCATATCTTCAAACGTCACACAACAGAATATACACTCTACATTTTATTTACACTCTACGATAATAAATATATACACCAATCTAGTTCATGAATAACTCTCACTCAAACTCCTCACATCATCACATGTCCAAGCTCAACTCCCAACTCTCCTAGATTCTGCGTGTTCCTGGCTTTTATACGAATCTGCTTACTCTCCCATATTTGGGTATTACCAAGGTGTGGATTGACAATGATAGGCCCCTAATATTTATTAGGATAACTGTTAAGCGATTTATATTTCCAGAACACAGTCTTGTCACTACAATCATTGTTTATTATAATAACTGTTAAAAGACAAAACAGCATAACATGAAGTTACCTTCATTAATTAATATTTATGAAGGCAACTGTTGAAAGTTCACCCAAACAGACTCTGCCGAGCAACAGAACAGACCAGTCTTTGCTAATTTATGATGGTAAACGATGACAACATACCCTGTTCAGATAACTGATTTCCACCATACCAAGATGGCATCAAAGAAAGCAGTCTTAATTTATTTCTAGTACTTAAAAATACAACACTGTGAACGTTTTTCGCGATTATTTATTTGAAATAATTGCTTTAAACCCTTCCGAATATCCTGCTTTACATCTTGTATGTAGTATACTTCAGCCAATAATCCTTGTAACACGTTTACAAAGGGTACATAATTTATATTATGTATATTATGCAAGTAACTCGTTATTGATTCTTGCAGTATAAAATGTGCCTATTTTACGTCATCTGTAATTAATGACATAAAGCTTTCAATGTCGTCAAAATCGATTATAATTGTGGCTAGCCATTTTGCTCTAGTTTGTTTTATAAAACACAACGTGATCCTTCACCAAAGTATGTCCCTACATAATATCAGAACAAACAATTTTAACGAAAACGTCTACGATATGAAATTAGAAGAAAAACGCAGACGCAATGAAAACAGTAGAATAACGCATATGATATGAAAATAGTAGGAAAACGCAGATAATATATAAATAATGGGAAAACGCAGACGATATGAAAATAGGTAGAAAACGCAGATGGTATGAAAATAGAAGGAAAACACAGACTCTCTATAAACAGTAGAAAACCACATACGATGAGAAAATAGTAGGAAATTGCAGACGATATGAAAATAAAAGGAAAACAAGGAAAACGCATACAATATATTAAAAGAAGAAAAACGCATACGATATGGAACAGTCAGAAAACGCAGACAATATATAAATACATGTAGTAGGAAAACGCAGACGATATGGAAATATAATTAAATGCAGACGATATATAAACAGTAGAAAACGGATACGATATGAAAATAGTAGGGAAATGCAGACAATATTGAAAGAGAAGGAAAGAACACAATCTCTACTTAAACAGTAGAAAAACGCACAAAAAATCAAAATAGTAGAAAAACGCAGACGCTATGAAAAGAGTAGAAAAACGCATACGATATGAAATAGTCGGAAAACAGAGACGTAATGAAAATAGAAGGAAAAGGCAGACGCTATGAAAATAGTAAGAAAACACAGACGATATTGAATCAGAAGAAAAAACATAAAATATGAAGTAGTTGTTAAACGTAGACATATATAGAGAAACGCATACGATATGAAACAGTAGAAAAATGCAGACAATATATACGTAGTAAGACAACGCAGACTATATGAAAATAGAAGAAAAACGCAGACTACCGGTATATATAAACAGTAAAAAAACCGCATACGATATATGACAATAGGTGGAAAATGCAGATAGACTCGTACATAAATAGTAGGAAAAAGCAGACGATATGAACATAGAAGGAAAACGCAGACGACGTGAGCATAGAGGAAAAACGCATACAATAAAAAAATACAAGGAAAATGCAGACGAGATATAAAGAGTAGAAAAACGCATGCGATAAAAACTAGTAGGAAACGCAGAAGATATGAAAATAGAAGGAAAACGCAGACGATACTAAAATAGAAGGAAAACGCAGACGATAAGAAAATACAAATATGATCTAGTAGGGTAACGCAGATGCAATGAAAAGAATAGGAACAAACGCTACGGTAAAAGTAAGAACACGCACACAATATGAGCATACTACAAAAACGCAGATCATATGGTATATGGCTACACATTATAATTGGATATACAAAGTTAAGAAACTATTAGATGAATATGGATTCAGTTATGTTTTTAGCAGTGTTCATAATATTGATAGTAACAATTTTATACCTATTCTGAAATCTAGAATTATTGACTCATTTAAGCAAAACTGGTATCGTACATTAGAAAATAGCTCCATGTTAGATGTTTATAGAACCTTTAAGACCAACTTTGAATATGAGATTTATTTAGACTTAGTAACGAAAAGTTTAAGATTTTACTTATGCAGATTAAGATTATCTGTACACCCTCTTCGTATACAAACTGGTCGATATGATAGAAATAATATTGCTACTGCCTAGAAATGAAATATATGGTCTTTGTTGCAATTCCATGGATATCGAGGACGAATGTCACTAACTTTGTTGGTATTTGTTCGTCTATTAATGAAATACGAAAGAAATACATTAAACAAGAGGGCCATGATGGCCCTAGGTCACTCACCTGAGTGTAAAGAATCATAATGGCTTTTAAGAAGAAGATTGTTTGAGATTTCAAAAAAGCCATATATGGAAAACTGTCTCGCCCCCAGGCAGCCATGTTTTTTAACAAATCGCGAACATAGGCTATTGTATATGTACATGAATGGTCTGGAAAGTTATATAGCGATCTGGCTATATCGCGATAGAGATCCATGGACCCCGCGAATTGCGATATAACGATTTGCAGTGTACCAAAGAAAATACTGTCACGGTATCGTTAAACTTGTGAAACACGTGCACGGACTAAAATGAATGTAAACACAGATACAGTTAGAGCGCCTAATTTGTGCTAATACATGTGACGAGTATTAGGTTAATGTTTGCTAGCTACACTAGTCTTTGTGCCCCATGCTATGCAAGTCTATCTTCTTAAACAAGTCAACAAGCCTATCCATATCTATTTTTACAATGAAATGGGCTAGCTGGACCTGGATTAAATGGTCACACCCCTTACCCTGTAACTCAGTTTGTACTCAAGTTATTAAACAGACAGCATTTTTTTCTTTTTAGTAATGGTGCCCTTGACCACAACCACCCCAGATGCAACCTCAAGCGAGGCATCTATGTATGAAGTTTTATTACAATAGCAATTTTTGTTCTCAAGTTATTGTTCAGAAACCAAAAGTTGGTGCTGCTGTCAAGTCTGTCAGCCTACATGCTCAACGACATACTCCAATCTAATAACCACAAATTTTCATTTGGTTAAAAATGGCTATCTTAGATACTTGTTATAACTTCATCTGTAAAGTAATTAAATGATACTGCAATCCACTGAAATCCAGCAAATTAAAGTTTTAGCATAATACCTGCTTATGTGCAATTTTCAACACTTTTTCCTGATGCAAAAAACAACAATTAATTAAAATGCAATATCTTACAATTGCCCTCTATAACCACACAAAGTTCCATGAACCTAGCTTTTGTATTTATTGAGTTATTGCAGGACCCAAATTTTATTGCACAGACATACAGACAGAAACATAGATGGAGTGTGTCCCATCTGATCATGCAACCAGTAGTGGACAAATAACGTTCAAATAACGTTCAAAACTCTTTATAAATGTCAGTGACATATAGATATTAAATTTCTAGGCACATGACTAACATGAAAAAAATGAAAATATTTCTCTGAAACAGAACCTTTCCAACACAGAACCCAGTTATAGTACGCCTTGAAAGAATCATGTGCAACTATTCCATTGTTATTGATAGTGCAGTTTACCGATTGTCTAGCAAGCTGCTTAACCACAGGCCAAGTTCATTGGCGACATGATGATAAATAGGTCAGTTGGAGAAAGTTATACAATTCCTTACATAACATGTATATTGGATAAGAGGTCAAATAAGATTCAAGTAAACAGTTGCTCTGGTTTTTGTGTTCCTCCTTGATGAGATTTTCTGGATATTATCATAATTACCTGAAGTATTGGGAATATTTAATTTTTGATATTCAAATATAATTATAATATTGGGTTGTTGTTTATGTTCATGCCTCATCACCACAACATCATCATCATCATCATCATCATCATTACAGACGTTTCGTTTCATCCTACAGTGTTAGTGACCATTTTCCAATATGTTTTACATGGCATATACATAAGAACAAACATTTATCAAAAGAATATAGGCAATTAAAATTTTTACAAAATTGAAATTAAAAAATGATTTTTCAATGGCAAACTATGACATCATTGAAACATTCGCAGATCCCAATACAGGTCTCAATTATTTACTCAATGTAATAAACACAACGTTAAACATCCATGCACCTTTAAAAACAGAGAATAAAATCAGAGCATTTACGCGGCTGGTTTTCAGACGAAATAAAAAATGCAATTAAAATTCATGACTGGTTCAAAAAGTATCACAAAATAGATGAGTACAAGAAACAAAGAAATCATATAACTTTTCTTATTAGGAAAAGCAAACAACATTTCTATGTCAACTAAACATTTATGGAAAACCCTCAATTCCCTAACTCTTCCTACAATAATTAAAGTAAATAACGAAACTGTTGACAAGGTTTACGACATCTTAGAAGCATTCAACACACATTTCACTAACATTTCCGATATAATATCTAAAACAAAATTTGAACCAAACAATTATCACACATTTAAAGCATATCTTAATGATAAACTTAACACTCATACATTTGACATTGCACCAATAACTATATTCGATGTCCGGAAAATAATCGACTCTCTGAAGAATAAAAAAGCATCAGGACTTGATAAGATATGCCCTAAAATACTCAAACATTGTGGTGATACTATTGTCGGTCCGATTACTTCCATTATTAATAAGAGCATAAAAAATGGAATTTTTCCTGACCACCTTAAGGATGCCTACATTTTACCTTTGCATAAAGGTTCAGATAAAAGTGATCTTAACAACTATAGACCAATATCCATACTTCCAACCGATTCAAAGATATTTGAGAGACATATTGCAAATCAAATTAAATCATTTCTTGAGAAACACCAATTATTGCACAGTTTCCAGTCTGGTTTTCGTCACAATCATTCTTGTCATTCTTCATTGATTCGACTTGTAGATTCATGGCTAAAGAAAATTGATTCTGGGCAAATCGTGGGTTCAGTATTCCTTGATCTCCGAAAAGCATTTGACTTAGTAGATCATGATATTTTACTTGAGAAACTTTGTATGTACCATTTCTCTGAAAGTGCGCTTACCTTGATGCAGTCTTACCGATCTAATAGCAGACAATGCGTTAAGGTGGGATCAAATAAGTCATCTTTTCAAAATATTAAGGCCGGAGTACCACAGGGGTCTATTTTTGGCCCGCTTCTATTTCTGATATACATAAACGACATTCCCTTTTTTCTTCAAAATTCAACTATTGATCTTTATGCTGATGACTCCACTATACACATATCTGACTTTAACATTCAAAATATACAACGTTCATTGCAAAATGACTTGGACATAATATCTACTTGGTGTGCCTTCAACAATATGTCCATACATCCGAACAAAACTAAATGCATGGTATTATCAAATGCTAATAAATCTGCAAATACTCTCACACTTAATATTAAAAGCATTGTTCTTGAACAAGTAAATGATTTCAATTTACTCGGAATAACTGTTGACAAGCATCTCACTTGGCAATCGCATATAAATAACCTCTGTCGTAAACTCAATTCTAAACTAGCCTTATTAAAAAGAATTAACGGCTTCCTTAATTATGAAACAAAGAAATTAGTTTACAACTCATACACATTAACATCTATGGACCATTGTGCATTATGGTGTTCAGCAACACGATCAAACTTAAAGAAATTAGTCTCTATACAGAAATGGGCTGCAAAAATAATAATGAATAAACCGTTTTCATCTCCGTCAATTCCTATATTTAATGAACTTGGTTGGTTGTCATTTGACAACCGGTGTACTTTCCTTTTTGGAACTATCGTATATACTTTTCTACACGGTTCAATGACTTCCTATTTCAATGACGTAATTACGTTGTAAAATAACAATGCATACACTCTAAGATCCACCACCCACAACGATTTATCATCTGTTGCATTTAAAACCAAGTATGGAAAACGACCTTTCGCTTATTGTGCAAGAAATGTATGGAACGTAATTCCGATTAATATTAGACAAGCATCTACAATTAATACTTTCAAACGGAACTTAAAACAATACTTAATAACAAATCAATAATGTTTTATGTATTCATACTGATTGTATTCCTATATTTTTTACAGTTTACAGTTGCATTGTGATTGTCTGTTGTTTTGAAAGAATGTAACAACTATGTATATTATTATTAGTAGTAGTAGTATTAGTATGGTCGTTGTTGTTGTTTACTGGCTCATATGTTTTAAGTATGCATGATCTTGGATAAGCTAATGTTTATATAATGTATGTTTATTGAAGACCACATTGTAAAAAAGAAATGTTGTTCGAAATTCTTAATGTGATATCTTCATAAAATAAAGTTGTTATAAATATAATTATGATCTTCATCATCATTATTATCATCACCATTATCAGCATCATCATCATTATCATGAAAAACACCAACATCACAGTATCATAAGCATCATAGCATTCATCATTTTAATATTTATAATCATCTTCAAAAATAAGCAACATCAACAACAGCTTTAGCAACTTAAACCGAGGTCTATTTATAAACATTTACCTGACCTACCCTAAAAAATGCCCAGACCATAGAACATTTTTATTAAGTTTGTCAGATATTTCGTTGTTTTATTTTTACAATAATTAATTTTTTTTGGTTATTAAATAAGTGTTTTGTTTTGATAGCATCCACTTTATAAGGACTTTGGTAGAGGGTCATCAAAGGAACATTTATGTGAAATTTTGAAAGTTTGAAATCCAGCCAGTGGTTTCAGACTAGATTTTCAAAGTTGTCAATATAGCCATATAAGAAAAACTGCCCCGCCCCCTGGCGACCTTTTTTTTTTCATTAATCAAAATGATTTGAAGGAATTTGGTAGAGGGTCACCCAAGGAACATTTCTTTGAAATTATTTTGAAATCCAGCCAGTGGTTTCAGACTAGAAGATTTTTTAAGTTTCAATACAGTTATATCAGGAAACCTGCTTTCGCTCCCTGGCGGCCATGTTTTTTAACGAATCAAAATGATTTGAAGGAATTTGGTAAGGATCACCCAAGGAACATTTCTGTGAAATTATTTTGAAATCCAGCCAGTGGTTTTAGACAAGAAGATGTTTAAAGTTTTCAAATTAGCCATATAAGGAAAACTGCCCCGCCCCCTGGCGGCCATGTTTTTTAACGAATCAAAATGATTTGAAGGAATTTGGTAGAAGGTCAGCCAAGGAGCATTTCTGTGAAAACTATTTTCAAATCCAGCCAGTGGTTTCTGACAAGAAGATTTTTTAAGTTTTCCAGTTTTTAAGCTTTTGGTTGCCATGGTTGCCAGAGTTTTCAATATATTTTAATAAATTGAAGGAATTTGGTAAAGAACCATCCCAGGAACATTCCTGCCATGCTATGTTAAAATCCACCCAGTGATTTCAGAGAAGAAGTTGTTTGAAGTAACATGTTGACGACGGACGACATACGACGGACGCCGGACACAGACTGACCACAATAGCTCACCCTTGAGCACTTCGTGCTCAGGTGAGCTAAAAAGAGTCTCCAAACTACAAGCCCTTATTAATATATACCATGCAAGCAGCAAGTAGCATGGTGCACTCTAAATAGTGTAAAAATATTTCTCAATTAAGGAGAAAAGGTAAAACAGTGTAGAAGTATTTTTCAATTAAGGAGAAATAATAAATCAGCTTCAAAAATCATGTAAGATAATTACTTGAGTTTCCATAATCCCAATTCAAATGTCCAAAAGTAACATGACTAAATGATACTGAATAAGTGACTAACTAAACCGTTAAAAAACTACAGAAAATAATTCACCTTTTCAGGCACTAGATCACATGATCTAAATCCTACAATCTGTTTGCTTGTTTACAACATGAATTCTAGCTATTGATTAATGTTTAAATGTAATGATGCTGATCTCAAATAGAAGTATCATGTTGACTCTGAGTGATGTATTCATTTTACTAATAAGCAGACTCCACTATCTGGGTTATATCTGTGAATGAGCTACAAAGGAATATAACACATAGCTGGCAATTATCTTCCTAATAGTTCATTTACTTCCCTTTACCAGGTGAGTTATTCAGGAATAGATGTATTTGGGACCAAAAAAGGAACAATAACTATGGTGTTCCTGGTCCGATCGGGCCCATTATCGAACCCGTCCAAGATTTTATGGTTATACACAAACTGTGCAAGTTTGGTCAGGATTGAATAAACAATGGAGTCTTTATCGCGATAACGGGCCAAATTGTTGACGGCATACGGACTACGCCGGAGAAGTGCCGTATACCAATAACTCACCGAGCACTTCGTGCTCAGGTGAGCTAAAAATATTACTTCATTAAACCATCTGTATTTGAGTATGTTAAACTGCTACAATCCATCAATAGATCAGAACTTTAAACAAATCGTTTATTTGTTAAAGAATCGTTGAGTATTATATCAAATATTATTATTCGTATAACACAAACTTACCAATTGTTCAGCCTCTGTACTTATGTTTAACTGTCCTGTACACAGGCCAGGCTTCAAAAGCTGTTTTTAAATTAAATTCATATTTAATTAATTTCCCTTTAATCTCAATACATACCAAGTTACAGTTATTTGATCAGCATGTTTTACCAATTTTAAATTATGGATCAGAGGTTTGGGGTTTAACTGAGTCGATGACTCTAGAGAGAGTTCATTTACATTTTTGCAAAAAGATGTTAGGTGTGAAAATTCAAACCCAAAATAATTTTGTATATGGCGTACTTGGTAGAACATCCTTGATAACCAAAGGAGCCGTTAATGTGATTAGGTACTGGTTAAAAATTGTTAAGTTAGAAGAGCATAAATATGTTAAGTGTATTTATTTGAATATGTGTAGCAATTTATTAAGTAGGCCAAATGCCCACTCATGGACAAAATCTGTATGTAATTTGTTGCAATCTTTAGGTTCACATTATGCATGGCTAAACCAAGGTGTAGGGGATGAAAAGTGTTTTTTGTCATTAGTAAAGTCAAGAATAACTGATGCATTTATACAAGATTGGATAACAGAACTAAATAACTCATCTAGAGCAAAAAGTGACAATATGTTTTGTAAATTTGAATTTCAACCTTATCTAAAACATGTTAGTATTAATAAGTTTAGATTTGATCTTTGTAAATTGAGAGTTTCTTCACATCGGCTAGAAGTCGATTCAGGCCGATGGCATAAACCTGAATCTATACCTTTTCATGAAAGAAAGTGTCAGCATTGCAATGTTCTTGAAGATGAGTTTCATTCTTGTCAGAATGTTCACTGTATAGGGATATTAGAAAACTATATATTAAGAAGTATTACTGGAACAAAACAAATGTACCCACATTTATAGAATTAATGCAATCCGACAATGTAATTATTAACAGAAACTTAGCTATGTATGTCCATAAAGCGTTTATTCAAAGAAACCAATACACATTATTATTACGATTAATATTTCCGTAAATGTATTCACACTTGACTTCTCGCTCCGCATTTTGCTTTATATATTTATTAAATACTCATTTAAATTGATATTTTGCTGTTGTTGACTATATTGTTAATATTTGTATTTATATGCGCAACCTGATGTAATTTATTTATGCTTAATTCAGTCGAGAATTAGTATTACACAGATGACCACTATGCATGCTTTTATATATATTTGTGTACTACTTCATGTATACTCATGGACTGTATGTCTGATGTATATTATGTAAAACCATTATATCACTGTATGTTGATACTCTGTTATTTTCTGTGTATACACGTTGACATATGTCATTGTTAACCATATGTGATGTTGACGATGTACGCTGTGCAAGTCAAATAAAGTGTCTGTCTGTCTATCTGTCTGTCTATAGGTATGTGTGAACATGTCACAGAGATGATATTGTATACTGTGTATGAAGTAACAATAACTTTTGACACCTACGGGATGAAGCCAATTAGGCGACTGGTAAGGTATCTAGTTATCTCGGCACCTGGTTACGTCGGCCCCGTAATCAAGTGTCAATTCGGCACTCAAGTTTGGCCATTTCGGCATTCGGAATTAGTTACTGAAACAGACAGATAGACAGACAGACAGACAGACAGACAGACAGACAGACAGACACTTTATTTTACTTGCACAGTGTCGGTTTAACTTTAAAACAATCGAGTACAGTGCTCGCTCTCTGCGTAATCAAATCGACCTACATACCTCGTATTGACGTAATTGTTGAAAGATAGTCATTTTAAAAAATGACCGCTATGCAGGAGCGTTTTGCACGAAGTCATAGGCGGAGTTTAATACCATAAGGTATGAACTATTGAAATAAACAAATACTCTTAAGGTTTAAGACATTAAAAGAATTAAAAAAATAATTCCCGTGTGTTTAGCCGGGACAAAGCGAAAACAAAAATAGACAGGACTTAAGTATACAAGTATCAGTTAAATAATATCTTTATTCAAATATGATTAAAAACCGTGTCACCAAGGTTTGAATAACTTAGATTAATTTTTGTAAAATTTTTAATGTCCTACCGTGGACATTAAATCTATACTAACAGAAAAAGAAACAAATCCTCAAAGATAGTAAGAAACGCTGAAACTTTATGGAAATATGTCCGCGTAGGGACAATCTCAGTATTAATACATTGAACTTTCCTGGACATTATATACTGATTTATTAACATAATAATGTGAACAGGTTTTCCTCTTTTTCTTTGGCATTTCCCTTACTGCCGCAGCTGTTGGAGCATTTAGATGCAACTTTTTAACAAGAGATGTTTGTAAAACATGTATGCCTACCGACTTGCAGCCAAGTCGTGAATATGTGCAATTGTTAAGATTTTTTTAAATATTGTATGTGCACATGAACACATGCGGAGGAAATTAAAGTTGATGCTTTAGAAAGTAAATATAAAGCTGAAAGAAAGATAGAGTATAATTATGGATTTATTTTTTTGCAGTCTATTATATAAGTATGCCTGTTTTCTGTTTGATTTAAACATCAAACAGGCCAAAACATCTCTAGATATCCTGCGGAAACAAAATGGTCTACGGAGAAAACAGTTTTCGTGTTACAAGCCCCTGTGACCTTGACCTTTGACCTGTTGACCTCAAAATTGATAGGCGATTTCCTTTCCTCCCGAGTAACCAGCATACCAACTTGGATGAGCGTAGGTCAAAGCGTATTCTACATATCATGCGGAAACGAAATGGTCTACAGAGGAAACAGTTTTCATGTTACAAGCCTCTGTCACCTTGACCTTTGATCTGTTGACCTCAAAATTGACAGGCGTCTTCCTTTCCTTCCAAGTAAGCAGCATACCAACTTAAATGATCGTAGGTCAAAGCGTTCTCTAGATATCGGTTGAAAACGAATTTCATGTTACAAGCCCCTGTGACCTTGACCTTTGACCTGTTGACCTCAAAATCAATAGGCGTCTTCCTTTCCTCCTAAATAACCAGCATACCAACTTAAATGATCGTATGTCAAGGCGTTCTCTAGATATCGTGCGGAAACAAAATGGTCTACGGACAGACCGACCGACCATCCGACCGACCGACGAACAGGTGCAAAGCAATATACTCCCACTTCTTCGAAGGGGGGCATACTTATTAAGCAGAAACCGTTTTGTCTTTTTAGTAACATTGACATTGACCTTGATCTCACCCACTCCATATGCAATCCCAAGCGTGGTCTAGATACAAGGTATCTATGTATGAAGTTTCATTCAAATATCTTGATGCATTCTACAATTATTGAGCGGAAACCATTTTTCTTTATTTAGTAATGGAGACCGTGACCTCACCCACCCTATACCTATATATGCAATCCCAAGCGAGTTCTCGATATATGGTATCTATGTATGAAGTTCATTAAAATATCTCGATGCGTTCTCAAGTGATTGAGCGGAAACCATTTTTCTATTTTAGTAATGGTGACCTTGACCTTGACTCCACCCACCCCATATGAATACCCAACAGAGGTCTCAATATAAGGTATATATGTATGAAGTTTCATTAAAATATATCGATGTGTTCTCAAGTTAATGAGCGGAAACCGTTTTTTCTATTTTTAGCAACGGTGACCTTGACCCCACCCACCCCATATGCAATCACAAGTGAGGTCTTGATATAAGATATCTATGTATGAAGTTTCATTGCTGGTAAGTGTCATGGACAGGAAATAATGCAAGATTAAGACAACTCATGTTGACATCTAGATCGTGTCTTATGGTCATTATTTTGTGTTTGGTTTTTGTTTGGCTGTGTAATATGTTTCTTAAGGTAATTAATTGTGCCGATACAGATATTATAATATGCTTTCTTTTGGTCACAGTGATCGGATTGCAAATGCTTGAGACATCAGGTAATGCTTGATATTTGTTAAAGACAACTTGTGTCTGTTGTTAATTTATATCATTAAGTACAAAATGCAGGCCACATCTACTCGTAAAACAAAGTATTACAAATATACACACATTCAGTATACCGTCGGTGCCTTTCGCCTTTGATAATTTGGACTGCGTTGTCCTATGCTCATGTACACGTTTTGTCAGCGCTTCTGTTTATAAATAATATAGTAAAAGTAAATGCCTACATAAATCCATAAATATTTTCAATAAATAAACATAATGCTTTCAACATTCGTAAACATCATTTTAGCACCCTATATATATTATTCGTTTATTACATCTCTCACAATATTTGCATTAAACAACATATAAGGAATAAACTTTCAATAAAATATCACTATTTTATGAATTAAGATTTAATTTTAAACGTTTACACACATAATAAACATTACATGTTGGCAAAAATGATGCTTCCTACAAAAAGTTCATTCTAATATTTGACCTTTTAAGTGTAACCTTGGACCCACAGACCTTGACCGAGGAACATGTAAGTGGTATGCGACACATCATCTGGTCATGGGAAAAAATAATCTAAGATAATATTAAAATCCTTCAAGGCTTTTTGAAGATATAAAGCAAAAATAAAATCCCTTGGCATTAGACCTTGACCTTTGACCGAGGACCATGGGAGTTGTACACGACACATCGCCTGATCATGGGAAATAATAATCTGAAGTAATATTTACATCCTTCCAGACGTTTAGAAGTTATGGTGGATAAACAGAAATCCTTCACATTTGATCGTGAATTGTGACCTTGACCTTTGACAGACGAGCATGGGAGTTGTTTGCGACACCTTGTCTGGTCATAGAGAATAATAATAATCAGAAGTAACATTTAAAGGGACTTGTTCACAGATTGGGACATTTTTTGAAGTGTGTCATTAAATGCCTTAAATTGTTAGATTTAAACATCGGAACTCTAGAGCTCCATTATAATAACAAGAATAGAATTAAAAAAGAGAAATTAAAAGAAAAAAGTTTGTCCCTATCGGGGCTCGAACCAGTGCCCTTTGGATTAAAAGGTTATCGCCGTAACCACTCGGCCATCCGGACTGTTATAAGAAGCCTGCGTTTAATACTTGATATAAGTGATCCACGTGTTGTTACAAAATTTAACGGAAACAACAGAAACATTCCAAATTATTCAATCGTTTGGCGTTTGTAACGCTTTATAATTTTATCAATTTCAAATGATCACTATTCATAAACGAAACTGTATTTTCATAATGAGTCTACGCCATTAGTGTCATTTCGCTCCCTGGTGTACAGTGTTCTTTTATTTTTTGAATCTGTGACAAAAAGTTGGGAAAATGTCATTTTGACAATCTGTGAACAAGTCCCTTTAAAGTAACATGGAGGGATCCAGACATTTAGAAGCTATGAAGTGGAAACAAAAATAATAGACCTTTTACCTTTAATTGTGACCTTGACCTTTGACCGACGATCATGGGAGTTGTACGCGACACATTGTTTAGTCATGGGGAATAATAATCTGAAGTTATATTAAAATTCTTCCAGGCGTTAAGAAGTTACTGAGAAGAAACAAAAATTCATGACCATTGACCTTAAATTATGACCTTCACCTATGACCGACGAGCATGGGAGTTGTATGCGACACATCGTCTGGTCATGGGGAATAATAATCTGAAGTTATATTAAAATCCATCCAGGCATTTAGAAGTTATGGATTGGAAACTAAAATTTATGACTTTTGACCTTGAATTGTGACCTTGACCTTTGACCGACAAGCATGGGAGTTGTACGCGACACATTGTCTGGTCATGTGGAATATTAATCTTAAGTTATATTAAAATCCATCCAGGCGTTTAGAAGTAATGGAGCGGAAACTAAAATTCATGACCTTTTACCTTGAATTGTGACCTTGACCTTTGACCGACGAGCATGGGAGTTGTACGCGACACATCGTCTAGTCGTGGGGAATAATAATCTGACGTTATATTAACATCCATCCAGGTATAAAAACGTTACAGAGCGGAAACGAAGTCTGGACGGACGGACACGCACACCCACGCACGCAGCCAAGGACGGACGTTGCGACTACTATATGCCATCCTTCGGGGGCATAGTAAACATCACCGTCAAGGTTTTGAACACAATATAATCTCAAATGATTCCTCCGTGGTTAATGATATACGCTGAATTCACTTAAAATTATGAAAATTATTAGTCTAAATAGCTCACCAGTTGTATTTCATTTGTCTTTGCAAAATTAATAAAGCCTAAGAGATGTTACTACTGGCCACATCACACGTAATGGCACCAGAAAAGGGTTATTTAGAGAAGAGTTTATGTCTACTACCCATTTAATCAAAAATAGTGCAAATGTTCACACGCAACATTTATCCTGTAATAAGTCTTATTTTTTCACATATATATTCGTAGTTTTAACATTTGTTTGACAAAATACTGTGTTTCAACATGTACAATGTATAATCCATGGGGGTCACTGAAACTGTTTCTATTCACAATTAAGCACCAAAAGGGGGGCATGTAAAACAAGACTCCAAACACAAAATTTACCTAAGAAATTATAAGTTTATTTGTTTCAAGAAAGCAAGCAAAATGATCAGTTTGAAAACTATGTACACAAATTAAAATAATAAGGCTAAAAAGAATAATGATTTGTTTCTCAGGCAGCGCCGCAACGTTTTTTTATGGCCCGCCACGAATTTGATTTAATGCCAAAAAAATAGCATTTACTATTTTTTGGCGATCGCGCCCGGGTTTTAAAGGAGCAGCCCAGAAATATGTTAATAAAAATAAAACTTTGCAGAAAGTGTTTCTAATGGGCACGTTACCGAACAAAATACAAAAACGACGCATTGAAATCTGTGAATTATTAACACTTAGGTAACTTTCTATCGTCTATTTTCTGTATTCGATAAATGGTGATGACTCTGGAGTAAACAAACATGTACATTATAGTATATTCCGTTCGTACCAAGTGCTTTTCGTAAATAAGAAACAGATATCGGACGAATAAACACCATAAACGTTCATAAGAACTATTACATAAATTACGATGTATTGAATTTGATCCCATGAACAGCGGCTTAAAAATTAAACGAATCCGCATTTTAACATAGCGGAAGAAGAGTAATCCGGTGGAGAAGTCGGTATTTCCAGTAACTTTCTTCCTGTCTGATTTAATTATTTAAATAGGACAAACACAAATTGTAAAAATACTGTGCACATTTTGAAAAAAGTCATATTCGATTACAAATATCGTCTTTGTGTTGATTGTTTCGTAGATGCTTTTGCTTGTGAAATAGCATTTCATATGTTATGAAGAAAATCTGTGTCAATATAAGTCCTATGGAAACAAACGAAAATGCCAGCTGCATTGCCAAGTGTTTATTTTCCGTTCCAAAAATTATTGGTTATTTATTGCAAAAATAATTCCTATTTTTGACAGTTATAAAAATATGAATTACGAAACGTTAAATTCTATAAATAGAAGTACTTTAATGCTGTTGGTATATCAATTTAAAGGCACTTACGCGAATTATGAACATTCAAATTGGAAAACGCATACAATATAAACAAAGAAGGAAAATGCAGACGGCATTCGGAATGCGTTTATATGGTGTTAAATGCACTGTAAATGTGTTTGTTATGTCTGTAAACGTTCAAACTTAAATATTAATTACTTAATTCGTGATATTTTATTTAAAATTAATTGTATATGTTGTTTAATGCAAAAATTGTGAGTTATGTATTTATAAACGAATATATCGGTGGTAAAATGATATTTACGAGTGTTGAAAGTAATATGTTTTTTTAATTATAACTATTTAAGGATTTATGTTGTCATTTACGTTTTTACTATTAATGTTTTTTACAAAAAACACTGACAAAAAGTGTACAATAGCATAGGAAAACGCAGTCAGATTTATTAAAGACGAAATTAAGGCACCGACTGTATTCGGAATGAGTGTATATTTGTAATAAGCGCGTATTAGATGTGGCCTGCCTTTGTACGTAGATCAACTTAATGCTTAATGGGATAAATGAACAACAGAACAAATTGTCTTTAACAAATATAAAACATTACCTGATCTCTCAATCATTTGCAATCCGATCCCAGTTATAATTCCAAACGAAAGCATATTATGTCTGTATCAGCACAATAAATTACCTTTAGAAACATTTTACACAGCCAAAGAAAATCCAAACACAAAATCCAAACACAAAATAATGTGCAAAAGACACGATCTAGATGTCAACAATTGTGGTCTTAATCTTGCATTATTTCCGGTTCATGACACTTACCGGTCGCCTAATTGGCTTCATCCCGCAGGTGTCAACAGTTATTGTTACTTCATACACAATATGTAATACTATCACTTTGACATTTTCACACATACTAGTAATAAGTAGCCATATTTCATGTCGTCTGCGTTGTTCTAGTATGTTCATATCTTAGCGTGTTATTACTTTTATCATAGCGTTTATGTTTCCATATTATTTTCCTGCTATTTCCAATCGGATGCGTTTTCTACTATATTTGCATCGCGTCTGCGTTTTCCTTCTACTTTCATGTCGTATGCGTTTTCCTACTGTTTATATATCGTCTGATTCTTCCTACAGTTTTCATATATACCGTCTGCGTTTTACTATTCTTTATATATCGTCTGCATTTTCCTACAAAATTCATATCGTCAGCGTTTTCCAAGTATTCATATATTGTCTGCATTTTTCAACTATTTCTATATCGTAAGCGTTTTTCTCAAGTTTATGTAGTGTCTGTGTTTTCCTGCAATTTTCATTGCGTCTGCGTAATCCAACTGTTTCATATTGTATGCGTTTTCCAACTTTTTTCATGTCGTATGCGTTTTTCTACTGTGTAAATATCCTCTGCGTTTCCCTACAATTTTCATTACGTCTGCAACTCAAACTCAACTCAAATTTATTGTACATATAGGCATACGGCCCAAAATCCAGCATATATACAAAAAATATGACAACCACCTTGCAATTTTTATATAACAGGACATATTCGTAGTTTCGATACAATAAGCGATGAGAGCACGTACATGTATAAATCTTTACATTTTTTTTAAACAACGTTACTTTTCAATTTCATTCAATAATTAAAAAATGTAAAAAGTTTAATAGATTCAACATCCTCAGTTTTCATCGAATTGATAAACAACATTTGATCTCTCTGACCACTGTACCAATTAAACAAAAGGTTCATTCTAATTTCGTTATAAAGCGGACATTCGAAGAAAGCATGGAACTCATTCTCAACAATACTTATATCAAAACGTGTTTAGCAGTTAACATAGTCTTCTTCGTATTTCGCATTTTCCAACACTTTTCAAGGTTTTCGCTGTAGAAATCGTGACACATTCAAATCATGAAAATAATCGCATTATTGCCGTGAAACGTAAGACATCAAATAAAACCACTCAGTTACATGGTGATTTTATTTAAAAAAAATGCCCCTTTAGCGCCGGTCCCTGTTGTTTTGTTTAGGTTACAATATACTCATTTCAATCCCAAGAAATTTAATGTAAAAGCGATAACTTTAACAAAAATAAACGCAACATTTTGCACATAGGGACTCTCATAAATATACATTTTCTTAAAGAGTATTCTAAGCTGAATAGATTTTAATAATAAAAAGGTATGTCATGTTGCATGTAAGGAAGAACTCGACACTAAATAAAGTTGACTGTTTTATCACCATCTTTTACCGGCTACCCTCTATTTGAATGTAACGCGCATTCGCGCAGTGTTGTACTGTAGTCTCCAATCTTTACACATATCAGTGATTTGTTAGTGTGCTTACCAATGCTAACCCTACCAAAATGTCGACAAAAGGATTCCATAGAAAGTTTCTAAACATAAATACATGTCTTCGAGTTTATCTAGTTATTTATTTAGAGCCTACACATCCTCCACAGCTTATTTCATTAGAGTGTTGTGATCCATAATTTTATACTTCGTACCGTCGACGTTTCGCTAGCATTTCCATATTCGTATACGTTTTCTGACTACTTTCATATCGTATGCTTTTTCCTAATATTTTCATAGCGCGTTAGTTATCCTAATTGTTTCATTTCGTATTCGTTTTTCTACTACATGTAGTTCGATATTGTCTGCGTTTTTGTACTTCGTTCATATCGTCCGCGTTATTCTACTAGTTGACTGCGTATTTCTGCTATTTTCTTTGCGGGTGCTTTTTCTGTTTATTTTCATATCGTGTGCATTATCCTACTACATATATGTTCATATCATATGTGTTTTCATACCATACCGTGTGGCCGAGTGGTGATCGTTACTGCTGCGGTGGTTGTCGATCTGATCCCCGGTGCTCTTCTGCACAATTACCTCTTCTGGGTCTAGTCAACATGCTTATGTTAGTGCAGTTAGGATGCATTAACATTTGTTAAACATACGAAAATATGTGCATAACTAGATCTACCTTGAAATCATTTGCGACAAACACTAGAACTCTTGTACGTGCATGTTGTTTTCTAGCTTATAACAGCGCTTGTCAAAAAAGGTTGATCTACAGTGGTTGAACGTTATTCATTATTAAAGGTTGATCTACAGTGGTTGAACGTCATTCATTATTAAAGGGTATTCATTGAATTCGTCTTGATAGTGACGTAAAACTTCGTATTTCATTACTGCCATAGTCTTTTATTTAAAAAAAAAACTATGACAAAATACTGGTTGTGTGCAAATGCTATATTTCATCGATAATAAATCTTGAACTATAAAAATAACAGTTTTGCACATTTTTACTATTTATTTATAGCAGGTTAAAGATCGCGCTCGGTACAAAAAGTCCTATAGTTAACAGCCACTATATAGCAATGAAAGGTCATGTTAAGAAAACAGCAACAACGATAATAACAACATCAGCAACAACAACAACATCATCTTAATCATAAAGTACTGTACAAAGTAAACGCTCAAACAAAATTTTTATATGTGTTCAAGGACCTGTTCACAGATTGACAAATGGACAATTTTCCAACTTGTTGTCACATATTCCAAAAATAAAAGAATATTTTATACTTATGACAGAAATAACACTACAGACACATTAATATACTGTGAATATTGCTTCGTTAATGAGTTTAATCATCAGTTGAAATTGATAAATTATAAAGCGTTTTAACGCTAAAAACATGCAAGCAGTAAATATGAGGCGTGTCGTGGGAAAACCGGTCTTAATGCATGTGCGTAAAGTGTCGTCCCAGATCAGCCTGTGCAGTCCGCACAGGCTAATCCAGGACGGCACTTTCCGTCTACAGTGGATTTATCTATAGAAGACTCTTCATACAAACAGAAAATACCATAAAAGCGGAAAGTGTCGTCCTGGATCAGCCTGTGAGGCCTACGTGCACATGCATTAAGACCGGTTTTTTCTCGACACGCCTCATATAAAAAACGGAATGGTCAAGTGGTTAAGGTGTTAGCCTTTAGTTCGGAGGTACGAGATTCAAAAGGAGTCACTTTTTTATTTAAAACAATATTTTTCTTGTAAAACATGAGTTCCGATGGTTTAATCTGCCATCTTGAGACGTAATGGCGTACTCACAAGTACAAAAACATCTATGAACAAGTCTTTTAAATCATATACAATAAATATGCATTTTTGCAAATTAGATACAGAAGTCCGGTTTTCACTTCGTAGTGCAGCTTTCTCCGTTGTTTTGGGAACAGTCGAGACGCCGCTGGAATCTAACGGCCGTAATAACACGGGCGTAACTGCAAAAACAAATTAGAAAACTCGCGAGTATCCAAGTAATACAAATAACTGTTACATTATTTAGGTACAAACTATTCACCGTTGAAGACTATACACTACTTTGCTTCTTTTGTAAAGTCAATAGCAACAGTCACTTACTTTCTAACAAACACCATAAAAGTTGGTTTTATTCAGTACTCCCAGTGTCGTATTTATATGTTATCTCTGTTATTAAGAACACCCCATAACATGTACATATGGGTATGACTAGCAAATGTTACAACAGGGAAACCAGTTCGACTGTATTAAGTTGTAGTTGATGTTTTATCAAATAGAATAGAATGGTATACAACTGTTCAAAGTTTAAAACGCGCGCGTTAGATATTTGTTATAATTTATTTTAAATTGTTTTTAACATTCAATAGTCACCAACGTTATTTTAATGTTATCTCTTGCTATGTGTAGCATTAATTTATACACATTAACAAAAATCGCAAACGAACTCTTCATCATTCCTGGACATATCCAATGGTATATGGATACACGATTTATGGTAACAGGCAAGACATCGGTCGCATTGAATCATATTATCAACGCATTCTGGAAGGTTACATATACAATAGTTATTCATTCTAACGCATTTTTCAACAAGCTTTCTTCGTTTGCTCAATGATTTGTTTGTGACAAGAAACAAAGATATCTCGTCTTGTTCGAAGCAGTTCAGCACGTGTGATCTCATCTTAGAAGAATAAAAAATTATTTCGAATTCTAGTTGTTTTGTGAGACAATACTGGGTAGCAAAGGCAATGGCATACAGTCCACAATCAACTTTATTGTTTTGTTTCATGACGGTTGGGATGTTGACATCAATGTATTCTTTGTCTTTACCAAACAGTATCGACTGACTGACTGACTTGACCGACTGCCAGAGACAGACAGTGAAAATATCATTTTCTATGAACACTCGTGAAATAAAATACGATCTTACACCAAAATTTATTTCAAGAAAATCATATATAATTTTTGGCTTAATGGAATCCAGACCCTTTATCTCCATCTCATGACACCACATTGGCAGTTGCCATAGTAGCAATAACCCCTGTAGGCTATAAACCTAGGATAAGAGCATACTGGAAGACCTGCTTCTGACGTCTAGCTAAATGTATGCGCCCACATTAACATTCAATTACGTTATTTACTTAAAATTGCACTCAATACTATATATATATATATATGTACATAATTTATATATATTTTATAATTATATCAATATTTAGAAACACATATTTTATGCGCATATTTGATGTGCGCCTGTTTCTATAATCATTTAAGAACTCTGGTATTAAAATAGGGTATCTGGACAATGTTTAGTGATTAAAAATAATGCAGGACTGATTAACCCGCAGTTAATTAGTTTTTATCCTGCTACTTACCCAAACAGTGACCTAATAAAGCGGTGACCGTATAAACTTGTTGATATCCGGCAGTAGATCACGTGACTGATATACCGTCAATAGGTATTCGTACGCGCCGGATAACAACATTGTCGAGAATGACACAGCATAAAGTTTACTTACCAGAGTTTTTCATCGATACAAACTTTGTGTTGTCTAGTTTAACATAGTTAAACAACACATGAGTTGTTTGTCCTCACATTCCATTTAAATGGTTAACAACAACTTCCTTCCAGTTCCAATTCAGCACACTTGAATCTGATGCAAGCGGTTTATTCTTTGTGGATAGACTTTCTTTGGTCAACCAACAGAGCATATTCATCAACGAAATAACCTTTTATATAAATTTGCGATGAAAAGGAATGAAAAAAGTTATCAAAATTTTAACGTAGAACTAAACATTTTTTGATTTATTTCACTTTCAGTTACACTGTCCTCCACCCACAACTATCAGAGTAAATTGTAGAAAATTGAAAAGGGATCAATCTCACCGTTTCCATTCGAGGCAAATATTCCATACACTTTTTATCTGAATGCTCTTGCATAATATACTCCATCTAAAACACAGAAACACTAAATATTTATTCCGATTTCATGTATTTTTGAAAAAGGTGATTAAGAAATAGAGAACTATTTTTTTCCGGGTAGTACGCATTCATGCAAGCGAGTTATTAGGTCGAGGCCCGTCTAGAATGTTTTTAAATGTAAAACTTTAATTAGTGTTTGGTGTTTTTAAATTTAATTGAATAGATATCAGGATAAATAGAATACACGTAGGTGCCGGGAAGGAGAAAGTTTATCCGGTTCGGCCCGAAAACAAAAATAGGGCTCGCTAAAGCTCGCCCTATTTTCATTTTCTAAGCCTCACCGGATAAACTTTCTCCATCCCGGCACCAACCATGTATTCTCTATATTCATGTACAATTTTACCATTATTGATAATATTTATGTTTCCTTAAAACTGTGTGTTTAAATGAATAATTATTAGAATTATTGAACAACCAATATATATATATATTAATAAATGTTTTCTGAATGTCAGATATCCAAATAAAAATTAATACTGTTTCAATATCAAACAGTACAATTAAGTTGATATGTACATTACAATAGTAATTACACTTATAGGATAAAGTTTCATCATTCATCAGTATGTTCATCACCCATATATGATTTTTCGAAGAATAAAAAACAACAAAACTGTGAATTATACTGTATGGTGGCATTGTAACGCTATATTATTATGCACGTCGTGTCAAAAACGTGAGCAAACGCGTCTAAACTAAAAAATTATCAATATTATACCTCTATTTAAAACTTGGAAAATCATATTGTCAGAAACCACTGATTTTTCAATGCAAAGACCTTACAGCGTTTATGCAAAAATGCACACCACACTTTTATCTCGAAAACGGTACCAATAGACGTACAATAGAATCTAGAGTAGCAACGTTATTATACCCTAGCATAATGAAAATTTTGGTAGAAGAAAACGGCAAAACGTCTGTCTGGCGTTAGACAAATTACACTTTCACTTTTAACCTTAAACACGAAGCAACACAAATTTAATGAAATTTCTCAGAAGATGGTCGTGTATGCTCAAAATGGATTCCATTTGGAAAATTACCAATTAGTTAGTTATGTCTCTTCATAAATATTTTTTTGTTACTACTGGTATTCAAAATTAACAGAATACGCTCTGTTGGACCGTATACAGCTTCGCCGAACACAGCTTAATTGCGAGCTGTATACGTTGATTACAAAACCGTATACAGCTTGCACCGAATACAGCTCACCGTAAGCTGTATACGTCAAGATGCTGCCTATCACCGTATATAGCTCATGTCTAAAAATATTTATTATCACCATCATTATCATCATTGTCATCGTCGTCAACAGCATTAGCGGCAGCGGTATCAGCTTCAAAACAGTTTTGCGAATGCAAGTAGTTGTTGTTGCTATCATATTTGCTTATGTTCGTAGTTGTCTTGTTACTGTTGCGGTTGAAGTAGTAGGTGGTGTGTTTGTCTGTCCTTCTGTCTGTATGCCTGTGTTTGCCCGTCCGTCTGTTCTTTCCACTTTCATTCGGAGTAACTATTCATTAAAATTTACAGGGGCCATTACACCACCGTGGTTGAAACTTCCTTTCCTCAGTTTATTTCTTTTATTTTTTCAGTTTCCTTTGGTGTCACTTTACTTTGTCATACATATTTTGGCATAACAATTCTTCGTTGCACACATTGATGGCGTCGTTGGACCGATTTATCTTTAATATATACTTCTACTACTACAACAACAACTACTACTACTGTTGTTGCTGATGCTAATGATGTTGCCGCTGATACTGCTTCTGCTACTTCTACTATAATAATAACTTATAATAACAATTATCTTCTCTAGTAGTCACTGACCATGTGAGACGTAAAGACGAAAGACCTATTTCAAAAGTATATGTATGTATCCAACGTTTACACGTATGCTGTATACGTTATCAACCAATGAATATAGCTCATCGTAAGCTGTACAAGTCTAACAATGCTCGCTTCTCTGAAACCCACGCCCCGGCTCAAGGTCAACGAACCTGTAAAGAAGCAATCAACAGTTATCAATCATCCGGCATCATCGTTTTTATATTCCCTTATTTTTATTATTTTGTAAAATATTAATGTTAGTTTACTTTATGTGTAAAACGGACATACATGTCACTTATACGAAATGATTACTTAATGTGTTGCGCGTGGTCGCATAAAAACAATCGTTCTATATACTCGGGTTATAAATGAGAATCTACCGGTAGCCGCATTTATGTAAACGCGTTTGCTTGTTTTTATGCGACGCGCATTGTTAGACCGTATACAGCTCACGCCGTATATAGCTTACGTTTGAGCTGTGTACGTTGGTTGACAACGTATATAACTTACGGTGAGCAAAATTCGTTGGTTGACAACGTGTACAGCGTTCGGTAGCTTTATACGTTGGATATATACATATACTTTTGAAATAGGTCTTTCGTCTTAACGTATATAGCTCACATGGTGATTGACTATTATACAACATACATTATTGTGATTACTAGTATACTTGATCGTCATCACCATCTTCGTCGTAGTAGTAGTAGAAGTAGATCTGGTAGCGGTAACAGTAGCAGCATCAGTGGTAGTAATAACAGTAGCAGTAGCATACGCAGCAGCAATTGTGATTGTGGACGGACGGACGGACGCACGACGGATAAATAGGATACTAGCAGCTCACCCTCCTCCATGGTAGAATAACGACCATTGTATTTTTTCTAACAAGTTACTGCGATTTAAGGACGAATGAACGGACGGGCGGAATGGCGGACGGAAAAGGCCGGACAGGTAGACAGACAGACCTCAGCAGCAACAACAACAGCAACTACAAACATGCATCGCCACATGGTGTTCAGGACGACTTCTGCTGCTTCTGATGATAATGACGCTGTTGATGACGACGACGACAATGATCATTGTCATCTTTTAGACATGATCTATATATGGCGATATGCATCATCTCGACGTATACAGCTTAAGGTGAGCTGTATTCGGTGTAAGCTGTATACGGTTGTATAGTCGACGTATACAGCTCACGAGTAAGCTGTATACCGCGTGAGCTGTATAGCGCATATACAGTGGAACGTGACATACATGATTATATACCTCTGTATGAGAAGGCTTAATATTGTTCATGGAACTTCACGAAATTTCAATATTATCAACTATTGATGAAACTAAACACAATTTCCCGGAAACGATTTTAGCCCACTTCACTTACAAAATACACCCAGTCACCGCGATGAGTTTACGAATAGTTTCTGACGATTTTTTTACTTTTCCGGGCTGAGCCTCTTTCGGCCTTCTGCTGGGTCATTTTAGGCATCGGCCGGTTGCCGGGTTTATTTTAAAACGGAGTTTAAATCTCAGCGACATTTTTCCATCGCCTACAGCTAGACCAATGTCGGCCTAAACAGTTGACTCCACTGGACGGCACCGGGTCAAATTGGGTCCTGTTCTGGGCGTTCTTTAGTAACCAATATTTTATAACACTATAACACTTCGTAAGAAATGTTGCATTATTGGTCCAGGTACATATATAACTATATATTAAGAGTTAAAAAAAAAAAAAAAGCAAACATAACAAGACAATGATTTAACGTGTTTTCCTTCTGCTCGTCCACGATTTTAATTCTAGCCATAATGATCTATGGACATTTGGAACTTCCGGCATGGATTTCAAATCGAGCTATGCTCGGATCTAGTAACAGTAAAGCTTTGCGAGGAGGTTAATACCTGTCTGATGCCGGGCTGGCTCAGGCAAGACTCCTTCTGGGTTCCGCGAGAAGTAAGTCCAACGAGGATTTGTGTCATCTTTATATACGGTCAACATCATGAATACTAACAAGACTTCGCGTTAGTGTGTATGACCCTATGCGATCAGAAGTTAATAAAAAAAGAAATATTTGTTTTGGAATATCTATCTGTATCTGTATGGGTACGTCGTATTACCCAATGCTGGCTTCATACACGGGAACATAGTAATAAATACGTTTTTAAGTATTTATGTTTGAAAAAAGTTTCGTGAACCAACTTGCAGATTATTTTATGCAGTAGCTAGTGGCCACTACTATGACTTTTTCTCATGAACGAAATTGACCAAACAATTTTTCAAATTTCTTCAATTTTCGTGATAATTGTAAAAATAGAAGCAAGCTATCATACTGACGGAAACGAAAACCTGACAACGTATTAAAACATATAATAAAAAGAAATAATGATACAAAAAATAAACAAATGAAAAATATAATATAGAAATAAAGATAAAAACGAATAACATACACAACATGTGTTACTGAGATAATGTCTTTTAAATAAAATGTGTCATATGAATGTCTTTGACATGATGCGTACATTGAGTAATGAATTTTAACACATGAGAAGCCAGTTGACACTCGACCGGATAAACCTCAAGGTCGCCACTTATCTAGATCTAATTATGACATGAACTTTGGCTTTCATTTCGTACACTTACAATTACAAATTCGTTATAATTTTGGTCTGTGTTTTCTAGTGAGGGAATAACATTGTGTTCTGTTCTAAAAAGTCGGCTATAAAATTATCAGGTAATATTTACAATATTAATACACAGCGGATATTACATACGTCTCTTAGTGGAAAAGTCGGAACAAGCTTTATAAAAAACTCATATGATATGAAGAAAAGTAGAAAAAACGAAGACGATATGAAAACAGTAGAAAAATGCATACGGTATGACCATTGTAGACAAAATGCAGACAATATATAAATAGTAGGAAAACGCATACGATATGAAAAAAAGTAGAAAACAACGCAATTGATATGAAAACAGTAGAAAAACGCATACGGTATGAACATAGTAGAAAAACGCAGACGATATCAAATTAGAAAGGAAACGCAGACGATATCTAATCAATAGAAAAATGCATACGATATAAAATAAGAAATAAAACGCACAGACGATATATAAACAGTAGAAAAATGCATACGATATAAAATTTGAAAGAAAACGCCGACGATATATAAACAGTAGACAAACGCAGACGCAATGGAAATTGTAGGAAAACGTAGACAATATATAAATAGTAGGAAAACGCATACGGTATAAATATTGAAGGAAAACGCAGACGCTATGAAAACAATACGGTATGAAAATTGTACGAAAACGCAGACGATATATAAACAGTAGAAAACGCAGACAATATATAAATAGAAGGTAAACGCAGACGATATGAAAATATAAGGAAAACGCAGACGACATGAAAACAGTAGAAAAACGCCTACGATATATATCGAAATAGTAGGAAAACGCAATGAAAGTAATAGATCACAGTTATTGTAGAAGTACGGTTTTGTTAGTTTATTGTGGATAACTCTTTCGAAATAAGTTATTTAATTGCGATAATTTATGATTTTTTTTTTATTAGAATAAGGCCTACATATGTTGCGTATTTGAAATACATTTTTAAATAGATATTTATGACGTGTTGTTTTTTTTGCAAAAATAACACGAGAAAAAATGTTGGTATATGAAATAACGTTATAATTACAGAAATGCATGTGTTATTTTAGAGTTACTGGTTATTTACACATAATTAATGTAAATAAACATTAAACCAAGTGACACTTTATATAAAATAAACACCGCTCAATGTTAAAATGCTATTAATGTCTCGTTAGTCATAATTATCGGTAATAAAAATAATATTACACTTATTTTATCAAGGTAATGTTATGTTTACAGGTGAAGAACAACTTTACGGCATTTTAATAACAATTAAAATCTATTTTTTGAAACCCGTATCCCGTCTGCGTTTTCCTTCTTTGTTTATATTGTATGCGTTTTCCAACGTTATCTATATCGTATGCGTTTTAGACAGTGCCCCTAATGGGCTAGCTAATTTCAATTTTCATAAACGTTCGCTAGGAAAGAAACATCCAGAACAACGTTAATCAACCCACGCTGGTTTGCAGCTTAAAAACATGTGTTGATATTTCACATACTGGTATAATAATTTTGTGGATATTTCATATTTTATCATAGAATATTTTTATGAGCATCTGACAATTCTTGAGATTGTTTACCAGTTTATAAAATCCACTTTATGTATAGAATCATTAAATTGCACCAATAAAGTAAATGCGATAATATTATATTCATGTACGTATTGCGTTCAAATTAATTTCTAAGTACAGTCCCTGGAATAGTCTAAAATGCGATATTATACTCATTTAAATTCGGAGAAAAAGTCTAAATCTGGAAGCTACACCCCCCCCCCCTCGCCGCTCCAATGTTGAAATGTTGCCGACGCCCCTGGAAAGTGGTGGTCCACAGGACCGGCTACCTTCAAAGCCTACAGGTCCGGTACTGTATGAACTGGTCCCGATAATCATAATACATCGAACTGCATTGTGCATACAATATCTTAAAAACAAAATGATTATCAGAATTGGTATCGGAAAATATATTGAGCACACATAAAAAGCTATTATTAAATATATAACATATTTTCGCTCAAAAAGGTGTATGAACATATTACCTTTTTCAACTTTGCATAAATTGACATTCATTTGTTTTCGTGTGCTGAGCAATCAAAATGTAATTAGAGCAATTGAAAATATAACAAGTGATGTTTGTAAAACATGTATGCCCCCTGACTTGCAGCCAAGTCGTCAATATGTGCAACTTGTTAAGAGATTTTTTAAATATTGTATGTGCACATTAACACATGGGAATGAAATTAAAGTTGATGCTTTAGAAAGTAAATATAAAGCTGATAGAAAGATAAGAGTATAATTATTGATTCATTTTTACAGTATACTATATAAGGATACCTGTTTTCTGTTTGATTTAAACATCCAATAGGCCAAAACATCTCTAGATATCCTGCGGCAACAAAATGGTCTACGGAGAAAACAGTTTTCATGTTACATGCCCGTGACCTTTGACCTCAAAATTGATAGGCATCTTCTTTTCCTCCAGAGTAACCAGCGTACCAACTTAGATGATCGTAGGTCAAAGCGTATTCTACATATCATGCGGAATCGAATTTCATATTACAAGCCCCTGTGACGTTGCCCTTCGACCTGTTGACCTCAAAATCAATAGGCGTCTTCCTTTCCTTCCAAGTAACTAGCATACCAACTTAAATAATCGTAGGTCAAAGCGTTCTCTAGATATCGTGCGGAAACGAAATGGTCTACGGACAGACCAACCGACCGACAGGTGCAAAGCAATGTACCCCCACTTCGTCGAAGGGGGCATAATAATTGTGTCTAAAAGAGAATACCTTCAGTATTCAACTCTTATTGAACCAGGAGTATTTTTTATATTAATGATATCCATGTACAAAGTATTAAGCCAAACTTCGTAATTTCTGTTTATGGTCAAAGAAATATGTGAACAACATTAATTGACCCTGCTAGTGTTGCACATTGAAAAGAATCTATTATTAACTCATTATTTTATACAATATTTGTTGTTTGAAAAAATTTGTATTAAAATAATAAAATGTTATTAAAAGGTTATAGATAATTATTATAAATGGAAATTGTTTCTCTAAAAAGCGAATACAATGCCCCTCAGAACACGCTGTTAAAACATAATGTTAGGAAATTTGAGGGATTGACAAGGTGCGATCTATACTAGAGAGCTTGTAGTAAAATGCTAATAAACAATATCATCTCCCTCTATTCTTAATCACAAATGATAATTCACAAATTACACAGTTTGAACCAATCCAAAAACAACTGGTCACCAGACCGGTCGTCCTTCGAAAACAACCGGTCCGAGCGAAAAATCACAGGTCACGGACCGACGGACACGCGTTGAGGTCAAACCCTGGCCGTGGCCATGTTTTTATAAACGAGTCAAAATGATTTGAAGGAATTTGATGGAGGGTCCAGTTTTTTAAGCTTTTGGTTGCCATGGCATCCAGAGTTTTCAATCTATTCAATTGAACTGAAGGAATTTGTTAAAGGACTATCCCAGGAACATTCCTCCCAAGTTTGGTTAAAATCTGCCAAGCGGTTTCAGAGAGTTTGTTTGAAGTAAAAATTTTGATGATGGACAATGGACGACGGACAAAGACTGATTCCAAAAGCTCACCATCATGTACTGTGTGCTAAGGTGAGCTAAAAGGGGGCATAATTCTGTCAAAACAAAACTTTCATTGGTAAAGACATTGATAGTAAAGAAGTATTTCAAGTAAACACCTTTGATAGTATTCAAATGTTGGACTTTATTACAAAAAAGTTAACAAAAATTCCTACCTTAACAAGAGGGCCATAAGGCCCTAGGTTGCTCACGTGAGGGGCTAAGGAACTAAACTGTTCTGAGCAAGTTTCACAAAGATTCTGCTAAAAATGTGGCCTTTAGTGTGTTCACAAGCTTTTACTTCAATTTGGCCTGGTGGCCTAGTTTTTGACCCCACGTGACCCAGTTTCGAACTCGTCCGAGATATCATTGAGACAAATGTTCTGAGCAAGTTTCATGATGACTGGGCAATAAATGTGGCCTCTAGTGTTCACAAGCTTTTTGAAGTTTTCAATATATCCACATAAGGAAAAACTGCCCCGCCGCCTTGCTGCCATATTTTTCAATGAAGCATAACCATTTTTGAACTCAGCCGTATCTCGGCTCAGAACATATGTTCTAATGATATCTTCATTAGAACAAATGTTCTGAGCAAGTTTCATGTCGATTGGGAAAAAATTGTGACTTCTAGAGTGTTCTCAAGCTTTTTCTACAGCCATATAAGGAAAACTGACCCCCCCCGGGCGGCCATGTTTTTCAACGGAACAGAACCACTTTCGAAAGCGGCCGAGATATCATAAGATTAACTGTTCTGAGCAAGTTTCATGTTGATTGGGCAAAAAATGTGACTTCTAGAGTGTTCATAAGCTTTTTCTAAAGCTATATAAGGAAAACTGCCTCGCCCACTGGTGGCCATGTTTTTCAAAGGAGCAGAATCATTTTCGATCACAGCCGAGATATCATAAGAACAAATGTTCTGAGCAAGTTTCATGTTGATTGGGCAAAAGATGTGATTTCTAGAGTGTCCACAAGCTTTTTCTATAGCCATATAATGAAAACTGCCCCGACCCTGGCGGCCATGTTGTTCAACAGCGGAACCATTTTTGAACTCAGCCAAGATATCATAAGAACAAATGTTCTGAGCAAGTTTCAAGTTGATTGGGCAAAAAAATGTGACTTCTAGAGCTTTTTCGATAGCCATATAAAGAAAATTGCCCCACCACCTGGTGGCCATGTTTTTCAACGGAGCTGAACCAGTTTAGAACTGGGCCAAAATATCATTAGAACAAATGTTTCATGTTGATTGGGCAAAAAATGTGACTTCTAGAGTTTTCACAAGCTTTTTCTTCAATGTTACTTGGTGACCTAGTTTTTGACCCCACATGACCCAGTTTTCGACCTTGTCCCAGATATCATTGGGACAAATGTTCGAGCAAGTTTCATGAAGACTGGGCAATAAATGTGGCCTCAAGAGTGTTCACAAGGTAAATATTGACGACGAACGACAGACAAATGGCGATCACAAAAGCTACATGAGCACATTGTGCTCAGGTGAGCTTAAAATTGGGCATAAATCTGTCAAAAAACAAAACAGTTATGGGGGTTGCTTTCCCTGGTTGATAGTAAAGAAGTTAAGTTAAATACCTTTGATAGTAATAATAATATTGGATACGGACGGATGGTTTGATTTTAATATGCCCACCCCAAACGGCATAAAATGAAGTCTCTATCCTACTTAAGTCCATTTTTGTACTTTCTTTGCACAAACATGGGGCAATAATTCTGGTGTTTGTGGTTTAATCTGGCATATGTTTAGCTTCTCTCAGACCATATGGTCCTACAGAAACTGTAGGATTTTGGTTAAGATTGGATGAAAATTGAAGTCTCTATCCTGCACAAAGTCCATTTTTGATTTTTTTTTACACAAGACAATTATTTGGTGCTTGTGGTAAGATCTTGCCCATTTTTGGCTTCTGTTGAGATCTTATGGTCATACATTAACTGTGGAAGTTTGGTCATGATTAGATGAAAATGAAGTCTGTATTTGGAAAATGGCATTTGTCCATTAATAAGGCGCAATAACTCTAGCGTTCCTAGTGTAATCTGGATCATTACGAATCCCAGCTAAGATCTTATGGTCATACACAAACTGTCAACATCCAATAAAACTAGATGTGTCACAGACATTGATGCCCCAATGACAAGGTTTGGAAATAGACAAGGGGCGTGTTGCCAACACTAAGTTTTGCCTCCAGAAATTTATTTTCATATACATTCTATTGTGCAAATAATGACAAACGGCTATAATTTTGGTTAAACTTTGTCAAAGCCAGAATTTGTTTTTTATTGAAAAATGAGCAATAACTCTATAGTGTTCCTGATGCAATCTGGCCCAATATAGATCCCATCCATGATTTTATTGCCATACTCATAGACACAATCTGTGCAAGTTTGATCATGATTGAATAAAACTTGAGCTTCTCTCGCAAAAACAATCTAATTTTTGACGGCATACGGACATCGCAATTGACGTCCCCAAAACCAAAAACTCAGAGCACGAACACCACCGAGCACTTCAAGCTCACGTGAGCTAACAATAGCCATTGCCTGTTAATAATACATTTAGTTAAAATAATATAGAGGTTTCTTTACACTCCTCTCAACAAGAAGATTCATCTAAATATATTCATTGCTTAAGGAGTTATATGTTTATAAAGTTTCACTCTAGCAGTTATACTTTTGGGGTTACACGCGACACAAGTCCAAAATGCACACAAATCCAAAAATGTCATTTTTTGCTAAAAAAGGGCCATAACTTTGCTGATGTTCGAACAAACTGTGCCAAAATACTCAGGCGCACAAGTTAACATGCTGATGAATATGTTCTTAAAGTTGTACTTTTTGAGTCACACGCAACACAAAAATCTGATGGCCGGACAAGAGCAAATCTATATGCCCCATACTGAAAGTGGGGACGTAAAAAGTAGTTAATCCATAATACTGAAGTTATGGTTTCAGCACCCGTATGCCATCTCAATGCCTCTAGCATTTCAATCTGTTTATAAGTCCATAAACCTCTCTATAATTAGATTTCTATTATACATTTTGGGTTATTCTCCACTTAAGATTTATGGTGGACGGAGTCAGATGAATGGACATGGAATTAGACGTACCCCCTTAGTATCTTCATATCAACAGTTCTTGAAAACTTGTATCTGAGGCAGCTATTTGTTTGCTGTAGCTGGTATCTTGGAGTCTGGACATAAACAACATACATTCTTTTCCATGATTTGTTGCAATTAAACGCTATGAAATATCAAGCCCAAAATTATTTACAACAATCACAGTACACATAGGTCCATTTATGAATGTGTTTTTCTCTGTAGTTTCTATCATCACATCCTATTATTGCATCTTGGACACTTCATATTTGTCAACTTCTTCATCTGAATCATCAATCAAGGTTTTGGCTCTGAAATAAAGGAAATAACACATCACTAGTCTATATTTGGAAAATATGTCTCAAACCTGTGAGAAATTTGGGTTACTGCCGGTCACCCTGCCACCTGGCCGCCATTTTATTAGCGAATGACGCAAGGAACATTAAGGGAAAATTATTCTGAGTTGTCAATATAGCCATGTAAGGAAAACAGCATTGCTCCCTGTAGGCCATGCTTTCTAACGAATCAAAATAATCTGAAGGAATTTGGTAGAGCTGTCAGAGGAATGTGCACAGATTATTCCAGTGTTGGTGCATCTTTTGAAAGTTGACAGGAAAAAGTACAAAAGAACCATAGACTTAGTTTCAGTAATAAAGGTAGTAACAAGAAACGTGGAAATTCCACGAAAACCTGTTTTTTTTAATGAAATGCATTTAAGTCTGCAAAAAAAAAATATTTTAAGTAATGGCGTAATAAGGTATCTATGTATGAAGTTTCATTATAATGTCTCAATGTCTTCTCAAGCTATTGAGCAGAGAGTGTCTGTTTTTAGTAATGGTGAGCTCGACCTTGACCCTACCCACCCCATATGCAATCCCAAGCGAGGTCAAGATATAAGATATCTATGAATGAAGTTTCATTAAAATATCTCAATGTGTTCTCAAGCTCTTGAGTGGAAACCGTTTATTTTTTATTTTTAAGTAACGGTGACATCGACCTTGACCCCACCCACCCTATACGCAATCCCAAGCGAGGTCTCGATAATAAATAAATAAAGTTTCATTAAAATATCTCATTAAGCCTAAACAGTTTTTTCTACTTTTAGTAACGGTGACCTTGACCCCACCCCATACCCAATCCCAAGCGAGGTCTTGATATAAGGTATCTATGTATGAGTTTCATTGAAATATCTCAATTCGTTCAGAAGTTATTTAGGGGAAACAGTTTTTCTATTTTTAGTAACAGTGACCTTGACCCCACCCACCCCATACACAATTCCAAGCGAGATCTCAAGAAAAGGTACCTATGTATTAAGTTTTGTCAAAACATCTCAATGTCTTCTTAAGTTATTGAGCAGAAGCCGTTTTTCTATTTCTAGTAACAGTGACCTTGACCCCACCCACCCTATATGCAATGCCAAGCGCGGTCTAAATGTATCGATGTTTGAAGCATCTTTAAAATATCTCAATGTGTTCTCAAGTTATTGCGTGGAAACCGTTTTTCTATTTTTAGTAACAGTGACCTTGACCCCCACCCACCCCATATGCAATCCCATGAGAGGTCCTGTTTTCATACTGATTGAGGACCTGAACTTGATGGACCACTGGTCCAGTTAGGCCACACCAACTTGAAGTGTCATTGGGATTACCACACTGATTTTGTGCAAATTAAAAAAAAAAAGCTCTGCGCTCGCTCCAAGAAACACGAGGGCCATGATGGCCCAAAGCGCTCACCTGAGTCTGAGTACTATGGCGACCATTAGGGATGCAACAGGTACCCGTAAATACCCGCATTCTCGGTACTATTATAACAAATTTCACATGGCATTAACATATAGGGTGATAAAAAAAAACATGGAAATAATTCTATAAAAATACATAAAGAGCTTATGATTGGATACTACCATCTTTTTTTCACATACCAGTATATGTTTGAATTAAAATAATAAATTATTTATTAACACCAGTACACAGACCAATTTGATGTCAGTTCAACTTTGCATATCAGTGATTGACATATTGTTCTGTATTGTTGTTTTCAAAAAAGTTTTACATGTTTTTGCAACTAAGTCCATAAGCATGTATATAACCTTATGAGTTCGAAACTGGTACATACAGTGACACTCTATACTCTACGAACACTTCCTAAATATCATCATAATGGCACCATATAAATGTATCAAACCAAGTAGATTATTCTGGGTTTGCGGGCCCATCTAGCTCAGTTGGTAGAGCGCTATACTCTCAATTAAGGGTTCTTGAGTTCGCGCCCCAGCCCAGCCACATAATTTGTGTGGGGATTGGTCGTGAAATAATTTCTACGGCCGTTCTCCCCTTACCTCTGATTCAAGTAGGGCAGTTGTTATTTACTGGCATTAAGTATGTGCACTTGGTACTGGTAAAAAGTTACATCGGCTTAGTTTGCCCGAAAAAAGTGTGAGTAAGTTAACTGACCGCCATTATATCACTGAATTACTGGTAAATAAGGTGAAAAATCCAAACAAACAAACTTTCCAAATGTACTCTTAGGAGAAGGAAATTTCTAGGTTACATAGAATACTTATTATTAACATTAACAACCACACAACTATCAACATTGTCAAATTAAATTACAAATAACTATAAAACCTTTTAGTTGTTTTGCATAAAAACTTACTAATAATTTTGAGTCAATGACACCCACAGAGACAAACTTTCCAAATGTACTTACTGTTAGGAAAAGGGAAGTTCTATGTTATATAGGAATACTCATTGTTAACATTAAGAACCATACACCTATCAACATTTTCAGATTAAATAATAAATAACTATACAACCTTTTAGTTGATTTGTGTAAAAACTTACTAATAATCACACCAATTTTGAGTCAAAACAGTGTATTTTTCAAGTAAGGAAAAACAATAAATCAGCTTCAAAAATCATGTAGGATAATAACTTGAGTTTCCAAAATCCCAATTCAAATGTAGAAGTCAGTTCAAAAGTTACATGATTAAATGATACTGAATAAGTTACTAACTAAACGGTCCAAAAACTACGGAAAATAATTAACCCTTTCACATGATCACATGATATTAATCATATATTCTGATTGCTTGTTTACAACATGAATTTTAGCTATTTATTGTTGTTTACATCTTTTTCCTGACTGGATGCCAAGACAGACGGTGGACAAATTTACTGCTGCACACATAGCCAAAATATAGGTCAGCAGCAGGCTATACATGCATTACTATGTGTAATGATGCTGATCTAAAATATAAGTATCATGTTGACTCATAATGACGTATTGATTTTACTGATAAGCAGACTCCACGATCTGGGTTAAATCTGTGACCAACTGGAAATAACACATTTATGGCACTTATTTTCCACGTGAGTTATTCAGGAATAGATGTATTTGGGGCAAAAAAAGGAACAATAACTCTAGTGTTCTTGGTTCGATCGGGCCCATTATCGAACTCATCCAAAATTTCATGGTCATATACAAACTGTACAAGTTTGGTCAAGATTGAATAAAAAATGTAGTCTTTATCGTGATAACGGTCCAAATTGTTGATGGCATACGGACGTCGCTGGAGAGGTCCCCTATACCTATAGCTCACCGAGCACTTCGTCGTGCTCAGGTGAGCTAAAAATCAAAACGCATGTGAATTATGAGTGCATTTTTGCTATAAAGGTAATATTTGTTTGAATGAAGTTCAATTTCCCACCTTTAAACTTTATAATGTGGCTTCTAATTCAATAATATTTGACATCATAATAAATATAGGATTTGACACGAGTTGTCATTTCATATAATATTTTATTAAACTAGTTCAGGAATTTTGTTAGTAAGCGAGCCTTTGGCGAGAGTGTGAGAACTTTTTTATCACATTTTAAACGAAAAAAATGCTTCTAATTTTACCAAAGCATGTCGATAAATCCTAAAAGTTGTTTACTGCATTGACGTCATTTCATGTTGACGACGTCATTTCACCAAAATAACGTCATGCGATTGGTCAGTAAAAAAATATTTAGCCAATGAAAACGCTCAAAATGTTATCTTACACATGTGTAAGATAAAAATATTCATAATGGTTGTATTACATGGAAAACAAGGTATAGCATGTGATAAAAACTAATTTGTAAGTAAAAAAAAAAAAAAAAAATTGAGGTAGTTATCTTATGCAAACGGAATTACTTACATGCCAGTTAACAAGTCAACCTGCAACGGGCCAGAATAACCGATAAAGGGTAGTAGTTAGGCTTAACGACTGTTAGTGCTTCGTAGCCAAAGATCAATCAATAAATGTGTTTATTTATAGATATTTGTTCGTAGCCTACTTAGTCAAAAGTAGGTCACAAGATGCAAGCTCTCGATCTTTCATAGTACTGTTTAAATTAGTAAACTGCAGTAATTTCTTTTCAAAATATTCAGAATGAGAGTAGGTAACAAGAAAATAAACTTATGCAACAAGTCAAAAATAACCAATGTAGCGCATTAATTTGGTGGTCTTATTCCAGGACACTCCGGTGAATATTTTGGTTACATACAAGTAAATAGCAAAAGCAGGGGTGTCATTAGTTTTAAGTTACATTTTTTACAAGCTGTTATTGTAATAAATCACATGATATATACATTATAATACATATTACATACAATATTTTTAATAACTACAAGGTAAGAAAATTGGTGTAAAATTTTGCTGTTTTGAAGAAGGACCCTTTCTGGTTTCGATTTACTGACTAATAGCCTGCAAAAGACCGTTGGCTTCCGCCAGCAGTCTAACAAAGCTAAAACAGTAAAATAATAATATATTCTTGTGGAGCTAGTCATTTGAACAACGGAATAACAATCAACATTTGAATTGATTGTTTGATATATATGTATTTATTTTACTGTTCAGTTAGATTTGTAAATTACACATGCATACATCAAAAGTGGCATCCTCAAGCCTCTGCGTACATTTGTACCATGAATAAAAATCTCAGTCAACATTGAATAAATGGATTGATATTGATGTATATGAACATAACATCGAATATATCATCTTCATGTGTTTGAATGTTATTAATTGCTATAAAATGATAAGTATTTATGACTTTGTCAAATTGAAAGGGGCAAGCTTTATATTAATTTAAAAATATTGGTTATTTACATAATACATTATGTTTTTGAAAAAGTTGTGCACTGAATAATTCAATGTGTAAATTTGTGTTTTTATATGCATGACGTTTATTTGTTTTGGAATACAAATCATCAAAAGATATATGTAATGAATAACAAATATTGAATTGAACATACCTAATTTCACTACATGTATCAGTAAGTATTTACTTTGCACATTGATCAATATAAGTGTGAATATGTTAAATTAATTTCTCATCATGATCTGCATTAAAAATAACACGTTTTTTTTCAAATTTAAGGAATATAAACCCCCAAAATATGGCAAATTTTCATGATTATTATATGATAAGTGTAAAACAATGGTTACCAGACAAGACTTCCAACAATAAAATGCCATAATATTTTTGTTTTATATTTATCTTGAATATATATTTCAAATATAGAAATAGTTTAATTTCTCTTATCCAAAGCATGACAATTGGACATAATATAAGTGCTTACATTTTACATTTAAATTCCAAACAAGTTCATTAATGAATACTTGAATGAACTGTTCATTGATATTTGTTAAACTTTAAACACTTTCGATATTAAGAGATATCTTATGTTAGGTCTGTTCATCTCATGGTTCATTATTTTATACATTTATTACAAAAAAATTTCATGTTCAAAGCAAAAATACTTAATTTATATCTATAAATTTGCGAAAATTATGCGCTCGCTCCGAAATAACCATAATTGAAAAAATATATATATATATTTTTTGAGCTCGCTCGCTCCAAATTTTTTTCAAACAAATCTGATGACTAAGTATTCAATTTGGTGTGGCCTTAACTTACAAATTTAGGACAAATAATTATGGTGGACTCAGTCCGTCCAGTTCTTAATCTTCAAGACTGCCATGATATTAGGAACTTTATCACGACAATATTCAAAAAAAGAAAAGTTTATTTTTCATGAAATGTGTGCTTAATTTGCTTTTTAATGATCAATATATTCAAATATTTAATCTTAACTTCTTCTGCATACATGCCATAATTTTTCTGATCATTTCCGGGACTCTGCCCATGAATTTCTGGGATTTTTTCTGATTTTCCGGGATATGTGCGGGAATTAATTTATTTTCTAGATAAGTGTTCTTATATTTGGCTGGAAAATCATTTTGGCGGAAAATAGGGTCGTGTGTTCATGCATTTATACAAAAAGAAAAGATTTCAAAGTTCTTTCACTATGAAGTTTTTACTGCCAGTTGACACGTCTATATTTAGCAAAGCAAATGGTTGGTACAAGCACGCTTTCCATGCGTGGAACATTACGTTGTTGCTGCCAGCAGACATTTCGCGCTCTTTTCTAGCAAAAAAAGGGTTTTACCTGGCATAACAAAAAAATTGTGTTTACAACTATTTTATCCGAAATTTCAAGGAAAGTAATTTAAAACGCTGCCTTATTTAGGTAGTAACTAACTGTGGATACTATGTACATGCAGTGCCCATCCAAGAAGGGAAACAATTGAGTAAAAACTGCTTTTACTTTTGGTCGGGATTATAAGTACTCTTTCGCTATCAACTGATGCATGTATGCTCTAATGCGTGTATAAATGTGTATTACACTGATTGGTCGATTATTCACGTCATTGGCAAACTGAAATAACTTGGCGTTTTAAATGGCTAATATCAATTTTTCTGGGGGAATGAAGCTCCGCCTTAAGGGCAGAGCTACTCAGTGACTGATTGCAGCTTAAGAATGCAGCCGATTAGAGTGAAAGTGATTTTGATGTTGAAGTATTTTGAATTATCGCTATTTTGAACCCATTAATCCAATACCAACTCAAATGTTAATTCGAAGTGCTAACCTGCATGATCAAACTCAATTGTCACACATATTGTTATTATCAATTATGATGGTGTTTTCTCTAGGTTAGAAGAAGCACTAACAATCAGTGCGCCTAACTACTACGCTTTATCGGTTATTCTGGCCCTTCCAGATTGACTTCTTAACTGGCATGTATACAATTCCGTTTGCATAAGATAATTAGCTCGAACAAAATATTTTTTCGATTCTTACAATTAGTTTTCATTAAGATGTCGAATACTATTGAATAAGAACCCAAATTATAAAGTTTAAAGGTGCGAACTTCATTGAAACAAACGTTTCCTTTTAGCAAAAATGCACTCATAATTCACATGCTTTTAGTTTCTTTTGTCACCAACCATCTTTCTACGCTGTCAGCGTTTTGATTAATAACAGTGACCTTGATCCCTCCCATATGCAATCCCAAGCGAGGTCTCGATATAAGGTATCTACGTATTAAATTTCATTAAAATATCTCAATGTGTTCTCAAGTTATTGAGCGGAAACCGTTTTTCTATTTTTAGTAACAGTTACCTTGACCCCCACCCACCCCATATGCAATCCAAAGCAAGGTCTAGATATAAGGTATCTATGTAGTAAGTTTCAATAAAATATCTCAATGCATTCACAAGTTATTGAGGGGAAACCTTTTTTTATATTTTTAGCAACAGTGACCTTGACCCAACTAACCCATATGCAATCCAAAGCAAGGTCTAGATATAAGGTATCTATGTAGTAAGTTTCAATAAAATATCTCAATGCGTTCACAAGTTATTGAGGGGAAACCTATTTTTATATTTTTAGCAACAGTGACATTGACCCAACTACCCCATATGCAATCCCAAGTGAGGCCTCCCTATAAGGTATCTATGTATGAAGTTTCATTACAATAGATCAATCCGTTCTAGAGTTACAGAGATATCGATTTGGTGCACGCAAACTTTAACCTGAATTTCTAAGTACAACAAGGCTTGTCACAGGATGTGACGTATGCCCCCGAAGCATAAGCTTGTCAGAGGAAGGCAACACAACGTCCGTAACATGTTGGCAAAAATGATGCTTCCTACAAAAAGCATTATGGTCCTTGTACTCTGCACATCCTCTCAGCATCCTCTATCAATATATGTGTTTTTATTTTAAATCAATTCAATACTAATGGAGTTAAGCACTGCACTAGAAAATTAACTGAAGGGCAATAACTCCATAAATATTGAAGAAAGAGTGATGGTCCTAGTACTCTGCTCTGCCTTTAAATGTCCTCAATCAATATATGTGGTGTTATTTAAATCCATTCATTACTAATGGAGTTATGCTCTGCACAATCTGGGCTTTTGTTTATAGAATAGGTTCATCACTGTCATGAAGTATGTTGAATTTCAAGTCAATACCTCTTGTAGATATTAAGAAATTTGACCTAAAGCAAAAATGTTAAGTTGAAAAAGGGCAATAACTCCACCAAAATCCTTGATATAGTTACCTCATCTTGTCTACAGAATGGTTTAATAACTGTGATTAAGTATTTAGAGTTTTAAGTAACTACCTGTTATAGATATTGTGAAATTTGACCTAAAGCAAAATTTCTAAGTTGAAAAAAGGGCAATAACTCAATAAAAATCCTTAATCGACTTATCTCCTCTTGTCTACAGAATAAGTTCATCACTGTGATCAAGTACTTCGAGTTTCAAGTCAATACCTCGTATAGGTATTGAGAAATTTGACCTAAAAGGAAAATTGTAAGTTGATGCCAGTGGGCCATAAGGCCCTAGTTCGCTCATCTGAGGGGCTAAGGAATTAAACTGTTTTGAGCAAGTCACATCAAGATTCCGCTACAAATGTGGCCTCCAGATTGTTCGCAAGCTTTTTTTTTCAGTTTGGCCTGGTGACCTAGTATTTTACCACATGTGACCTGGGTTCGAACTTGTCTGAGATGTCATTGCGACAAAATGTTCTGAGAAAGTTTCATGATGATTGGGATACAAATGTGGCCTCTAGAGTGTTCACAAGCTTTTTAAAATTTTAAAGATATCATATGAACAAATGTTCTGAGCAAGTGTTATGTTGATTGGGCCAAAAAAGTGACTTCCAGAGTGTTCACAAGCTTTTTCTATCACCCAATTAGGAAAACTGCCCCCACCCCCCTGGCAGCCATGTTTATTGACAGACAGGAACCATTTTCGAGCTCGGCCAAGATACCCATAACAACAAAGGTTCTTAGCAAGTTTCATGTTGATTGGGCAAACAATGTGACTTTTAGATTGTTCACAAGCTTTTTCTATAGCCATATAAGAAAAACTGTCCCAACCCCCCCCGCCACCCATTAGGGTTGTCATAATATACGGGTATATTGGTTTATTGCAATATTTGATTCTGCAATAAAATATCGCAATATGAATGTCCATACCAATATGTATTGCATTATTTTAGTGGTCTTTTACAGTTTTGTGTTTTTGTCCTGTTATTATTACCTTGGTTACAAAACTTTTGACTGCATTAAAACAAGCTTATTGTCAGTGATAAACAATTGAAAGCCAGTATCATTTTGTAATGTTGATAGTTTTGTTGGGGTGAAGGTCAAAAGTCGGATCATTATAGACTGTACTGGCGACCAATAATATTCCATTTATGTTAGGTATACAAGTTTTCTCTTAAAATGTTTATGCTTAATAATACATTAAACCTGATACATTGTTTCCAGTTAAAATAAAGAGTGAAATACATACATAGTTTATGCACAAAGCCACACAACAAATATACACCATGACTGGAGTACCTGTATATGTAAATATGACTTTGTATATAATATAATAAATACAGCGAACAGCCATGACAGTCGGTTTGAGACTGTTTCTCATAATTGCTTTGCTTCTCTATCTGCTGTTTATATGATGCTATTGTTGCGCCTATCATCAACATCGGTGAAAAAAAACAAAAAAAAAACACATCCTATAAAAGATTGCGCTGTTCATACTAATTTTATCAATCTTAAGCTTATTAAATACATAAATACACAGGTCACAATATTTCTCAATAAATATTGTGATAAATTAAACAAGAGGGCCATGATGGCCCTAGGTCGCGCACCTGAGTTTAAGGCATCATAATGGCTAATAACAAGAGGACAAAATGGCACTAAACCCCTTACCTGAGTATAAAAATCTGGGCCTTGCAAGTTCAGAAGTGTTTCAGTCTATATAAACCATGTGACCCACAGGGCGTGGCCACTTTCTACCTTAGGGGCATAATTTGAAAAATATTTGTAGTGGACCACTATTCAATGTTACATACCAAATATGAAACCACTGGGCCTTGCCGTTGCAGAGAAGATTTTTAAAGTCATTTTGCTATTTCAATGTACATAAACCATGTGACCTCCAGGGGCATCATTGGAACAATCTTTGTAGAGGACCACTCCACAATGTTTCACGCAAAATATAAAACCTCTGGGCCTTACAGTTTCAAAAAGGAAGATTTTTAAGGCCCACTTGCAAAAAATAAATAAAATAAGTCTATATATACCATGTGACCCCAGGGGTAGCCCAGTTTGACCCCAGTGGCATCATTTGAACAATCTTTGTAGAGGACCACTATACAACGTTACATACCAAATATGAAACCTCTGGGCCTTGCAGTTTCAGAGGAGACGATTTTTAAAGTCATTTTGCTATTTAAGTCTATATAAACCATAAACGTAAATACTCAGTCATAAGTCGAGATTTTAAGCCTCTAAAATCGTAGTTATAAAGTACATTTGACTTCTGAGGCAGTTCACAAAAAAATCTTAGCATATAATATTGAAATATTCGTCAAATGCATATCATTTCTTACCTGCATATTTGCTAATCCACACACTATTATCCATTCATAATTATCACAGTTGGCACTTTCTATTAATTACCGACAATTAAGACAAAATGCATAACTGTTTCATTATTAAATAAGATGCAAACTGTGAATGAAACTATCGACTCTATTTAAATTGACTTCCCCACTTTAGGCCCCAGCTAGACCATCAGCCACCAATAAAAAATCAATAAACCTGCAGACGCAAAAACCCATGATTTCCGTGTATAGCATATTGCTAATTAAACTGGCTGGAACCGGTTTTTGTCTACATCAAGACCTGTCACCGAGGATAAAGCAGTGAGCTTACACTTCAAGGCATTTACTACAGACTGAACCTATATACCTACTTATAGGGCATACTCCGGCCAATTTTCAGATGGTGTTTAATGATCATTCTAACTCGATTTATGGAATGATTATTATTAGAAATACGTTTCTGGAATGAACTTATGACTGCGTATTTACGGTATACAATGTTACATACCAAATATGAAACCTCTAGGCCTTGTGAGGAGATTTCAAAAGTCATTGTGCTATTTAAGTCAATATAAACCCCCCGGGGTGTGGCCAGTTTTTACACCAGGGGCAATATTTGAGCAATCTTTGTAGGGAACCACTGTACAATGTTACATACCAAATATGAAAATTCTGGGCCTTGCGGATTCAGAGAAGATTTTTAAAGTCATTTTGCTTTTTAAGTCTATATAAACCATGTGACCCCCGGGGTGTGGCCAATTCTGAACCCAGGGGCATCATTTTAACAATCTTTGTAAAGGACCACTATACAATGTAACCAACCAAATATGAAACCTCTAGGCCTTGCAGTTTCAGAGGAGATTTTTATAGTCATTTTACTATTTAAGTCTATATAAAATATGTGACACCCGGGTTTGGCCGGTTTTTCATCCAGGGGTATCATTTGAACAATCTTTGTAGAGGACCACTATATAATGTTACATACCAAATATGAAACCTCTGGGCCTTGCGGTTTCAGAGGAGAAGATTTTTAAAATCATTTTGCTATTTAAGTCAATATAAACCATGTGAGCCCTGGGATGTGGCAAGTTTTGATCCCAGGGGCATCATTTGAACAATCTCTGTAGAGGACCACTATATAATGTTAAATACCAAGTATGAAACCTCTGGGCCTTGCGGTTTCAGAAGAGAAGATTTTTAAAGTCATTTTGCGATTTAAGTCTATATAAACCATGTGACCCCTGGGGTGTAGCCAATTTTGAACCCAGGGGCATCATTTTAACAATCTTTGTAGAGGATCACTATACAATGTTACCAACCAAATATGAAACCTCTAGGCTTTGCGGTTTCAGAGATGATTTTTAAAGTCATTTTGCGATTAAAGTCTATATAAACCATGTGACCCCCGGGGTGTAGCCAATTTTGAACCCAGGGGCATCATTTTAACAATCTTTGTAGAGGATCACTATACAATGTTACATACCAAATATGAAACCTCTGGGCTTTGCGGTTTCAGAGAAGATTTTTAAAGTCATTTTGCTATTTAAAAATATATATACCATGTGAACCCTGGGGTGTGGAAAGTTTTGACCCCAGGGGCATCATTTGAACAATCTTTGTACAGGACCAATATACAATGTTACATACCAAATATGAAACCTCTGGGCCTTGCAGTTTCAGAGAAGATTTTTAAAGTCATTTGCTATATAAGTTTATACAAACAATGTGACCCCCAGGGCGTGGCCAGTTTTAACCCCAGGGGCATTATTTGAACAATACTTGTAGAGGATCACTATACAATGTTTCGTACCAAATATGAAACCTCGGGGCATTGCGGTTTCAAAGGAGAAGATTTTAAGTCATTTTGCTATTTAAGTCTATATAAATCATGTGACCCCCGGGATGTGGCCAGTTTTGACCCCAGGGGCATCATTTGAACAATCTTTGTAGAGGACCACTATAAAATGTTACATACCAAGTATGAAACCTCTGGGCCTTGCGGTTTCAGAGGAGAAGAGTTTAAAAGTCATATTGCTATTTAAGTCAATATAAACCATGTGACCCCCGGAGTGTGGCCAGTTTTGACCCCAGGGGCATTATTTGAACAATCTTTGTAGATGACCACTATACAATGTTTCGTACCAAATATGAAACCTCTGGGCCTTGCGGTTTCAAAGGAGAAGATTTTAAAAGTCATTTTACTATTTAAGTCTATATAAACCATGTGACCCCCGGGGCGTGGCCAGTTTTGACCCCAGGGGCATCATTTGAACAATCTCTGTAGAGGACCACTATACATTGTTACATACCAAGTATGAAACCTCTGGGCCTTGAGGTTTCAGAGGAGGAGATTTTTAAAGTCATTTTGCTATACAAGTCTATATAAACCATGTGACCCCGGGGCGTGGCCAGTTTTGACCCCAGGGGCATCATTTGAACAATCTTTGTAGAGGACCACTAGAGGATGTCACATATCAAATATTAAAGCTCTGAGCCTTGCCGTTTCATATAAGATTTTTTTAAGTTTTCATTTTTTAAATCTATTTTTAGCTCTGTCGACCTACATATGCAGCGGACCAGAATGATCTGAACAACTTTGAAAGAGGTCCACCCAAGGATCCTGTGAAGTTTGGTGAAAATCTGCCAAGCGGTTTAGGAGGAGATGTTGTTTAAATGAAAAGTTGACGGTGCACGCACGCACACACGCACAACGGGCGATCACAAAAGCTCACCATGAGCACTTTGTGCTCAGGTGAGCTAAAAATATCGCAATATATTGCAATACGGATTTTTAATATCATGACACCCCTAGCGCCCATGATTTTCAACGGACCAGAACCATTTTCAAACTTAGCCGATACATCATAAGAACAAAGGATCTGAGTAAGTTTCATGTTGATTGTGCAAAAAATGTGATTTCTAGAGTGTTCACAAGCTTTTCCTATAGCCATATAAGGAAAAATGACCCCACCCTCCCCACCTGGCGTCCACGTTTTTGAACGGACCAGAACCGTTTTCGAACTCAGCTTAGATATTATAAGAACAAAGGTTCTGAGCAAGTTTTATGTTGATTGGGCAACAAATGTGACTTCTTCTAGAGTGTTCACAAGTTTTTTCTTTAATTTCACCAAGTGACGTAGTTTTTGACCCCACAAGACCTAGTTTCAACAATGTCCAAGATATCATTGGGACAAATGTTCTGGGCAAGTTTCATTAAGCTTGGTCAATCAATGTCACCTAGAGTTTTTACAAGGTATATGTTGACGACGGACGACTGAAAAAAGGTGATCACAAAAGCTTACCATGAGCATGTTGTACTCGGGTGAGCTAAAAAGGGCCATAGCTCCGCTATGTCGGATAAAACTGCACCAAAATACCCAGGTACACAAGCCCCAATGCTGAAGAATATGCTCATCTCTCTAGCAGTTATACTTTTCGAGTTATGCGCGACACAAAAATCCGACAGGCGGACGGACAGACAAGGGCAAATCTATATGCCGTCCTCTAAAGTTTCATTGAATATTGGCTAGTAGTTGCTGAGAAACAGTCCAGACAAGAATTGCACACTATATACTAATTGTAGCAAACTTACCATAAGTCCCATAACTCCAAGGAAAATCACTGAAAGGGAACATCCTGTACTGTGCATACCTCATTTTGATAATGAAGCATACCATACAGTTTCCTTGTATGCTGGCCAGAGGTTGCGGAAACATAGCCCGGACAAGAATTGTGCCCTATATTCTAATTTCTGAGATCATCAAAGTCCCATAACTCTTAGAACAAGAGGGCCATGAAGGCCCAAAGCGCTCACCTGAGAACTTGTACAGATGAAGACCATACTGTTGTGACAGGTTTGAAAATAAAGGTATCTGAACAATACGCAGAGGGGGATAGGATCAACTTTGATTTAAAACATCGGTTAGTGCAATGGGCTAACTAAAGTATGAGTTGGGTAGTGGATGTGCGTTTTTTTTGCCAATGGTTCTCAAATCATTTTTTTCGATATTCTTCACCTGCAGTCTTACGTTCATAGACAAACTGTACACGATTGGTGAAGATTGGATGAAAAATGAAGTCTCTTATCTATCCTGAATAATGTCCATTATTGCATAATTAAGGTATCTGAACAATACGCAGAGGGGGATACGATCAATTTTGATTTAAAACATAGTGCAATCGACTAACTGAAGTATGAGCTGGGGAGTGGATGTGCGTCTTTTTTCTTATGGTTCTCAAATCATTTTTCTCGATATTCTTACCTGACCCTTTTTCATTTAGTCATTGACAATTCTGGAAAATGCAGACACAGTAGATTTTGATGTCTTTTTCGCAAAGAGTTTTCGAGAACTAGTTGCAATGCGATAATTGCGATGGCTGTGTTATAAGGTAAAGTTTTGCTTTTTCTTTGATAATTTTCTGTCCAATCATGATAAATGATGATAATGCAGGCTCTGAAGACATCAATGTTGCATGTACAAATAACTGCATGCAAGTCTTGCAATTGTTGGAAATCAAATTGTATCAATCAAATTTCATGGTCATGCACAAACTGTGTAAGTTTGGACAACATTCAATCAAAAATCGTGTGTGCAAGCCAATCATTGATAACTTGTTGATTTTCACCTGTAGTCTTACGTTCATAGACAAACTGTACATGATTGGTGAAGATTGGATGAAAAATGAAGTATCGTTCCTGAATGATGTCCATTTTTGTATATTTTTTTCACAAACAAAGGGCAATAACTCTGGAGTTGGTCATACACAAACTGTGAAAATTTAGTTAAGATTGGATGGAAAATAAAGTCGATACGTTGGAAAAGGTCATTTTTGCACTTTTTTGCATGAAAAAGGGGAAATAACTCTGGTGTTACTGGTGTGATCTGACCCAATAATAAACCCATACAAGATTTTATGTTCATACACAAACTGTGCAAGTTAGGTCAAGATTGAATAAAAACAAGAGCTGTCGGAGGACAGCGTGCTCGACTTTTCTTGTGCTTGTCAGAGTTACTGACATTTTTTTTCTTGAACAAGAAACATGGAAATTCCACAAAAACCAAATTTTTCAAATGAAATGCATTGAAGTCAGCGCATCAATAAATTTTTTAGTAATGGTAAACTTGACCTTGACCCCACCCACCCCATATGCAATCCCAAGCAAGGTCTCAATATTAGGTATCTATGTATTAAGTTTCATTAAAATATCTCAATGCATTCTCACGTTATTGAGCGGAAACCATTTTACTATATTTAGTAACAGTGACCTTGACCCCAGCCACCCCATATGCAATCCCAAGCAAGGTCTTGATATAAGGTATCTATGTATTAAGTTCCATTTGAATATCTCAATGCGATCGTAAGTTATTGAGCGGAAACCATGTTTCTATTTTTAGTAACAGTGACCTTGACCCCACCCACCCCATATGCAATCCCAAGCAAGGTCTCAATATAAGATATTTATGTATAAAGTTTTATTAAAATATCTCAATGCCTCCTCAAGTTATTGAGTGGAAACCGTTTTTCAACTTTAGTAACAGTGACCTTGACCCTAAACGCAATCGCAAGTGAGGTCTGGATATAAGGTATGTACGTATTAACTTTCATCAAAATATCTCAATGCGTTCTCAAGTTATTGAGCGGAAACAGTGTCTATTTTTAGTAACAGTGACCTTGACCTTGATCCCACCCACCCCATATGCTATCCCAAGCGAAGTCTCGATATAAGGTATGTATGTATAAAGTTTCATAAAAATATCTCAATGTGTTCTCAAGTTATAGAGCAGAAACTGTTTCTCTATTTTTAATAACAGTGACCTTGACCCCACCCACCCCATATGCAATCCCAAGCGAAGTCTCGATATAAGGTATATATGTTTAATAAACATATCTCAATGCGTGTTCAAATTATTGCAGAAACCGTTTTTCTATTTTTAGTAACAGTGACCTTGACCCCACCCACCCCATATGCAATCCCAAGTGAGGTCTCGTTATAAGGTATCTATGTTTGAAGTTTCATTACAATTGCTTCATCCGTTCTCAAGTTAGAGAGCGGAAACAAAAAGTTAGGAAACTAGCTTACCGAAAAACTTGAACCTGTCCATATAGCTTATAATATGTAAAATTTTTAGTGTAAAGGATCATAATTTTGACAAATTTTAAACTAGAGTTATCAAAATTGGCCTATGAGTTCATTTTAATATAGGGAATAAGTGTTCGAAGTTTGAATGAAATCCGTCAAGCCATTCCTGAGAAACCAGCTTACTGAACATTTTTAACCTGTCCATATAGTTATATGTAAAATTTCTAAGTGTAAAAAGGCTCATTATTTTGACAAATTTCAAACTAGAGTTACCAAACTTGGCCTATAGGTTCATTTTAATGTGGGGAATAAATGTTTTAAGTTTGAATAATATCCCTCAAGCCATTCCTGAGAAACTAGCATACTGAAAAACTTTAACCTAGCCAACGCCGAGGCGAGTAGAATAGCTTGCCTTTTCTTCGAAAAGTCGAGCTAAAAAATGTAGTCTTTATCGCGATAACGGTTCAAATTGTTGTTGGCATACGGAGAGGTCCCCTATACCAATAGCTCACCAAGCACTTCGTGCTCAGGTGAGCTAAAAATCATTGAAGCACAATGCCCTGGTTCAGTGCACACCTCCTCTTGGTAATGAAGCTTCCTATAAGGTTTCATTTAATTCAAACCAGTAGTTGCGTAGAAAAAGACCGGATAAGAATTGTGCACTAAATGTTTATTTCTGAAATCTTTAAAGTCCCATAACTCTGAGACAAATCAAGAAAGCGGAATGTCCTGATTTAAAGCAGGTCTCCTCTTGGTAATGAAGCTTCCCATGTAGTTTCATTGAATTCTGGTCAGTAGTTGCTGAGAAATACTCAATACAAGGAAACAGGACGGAAGGACAAACGGATGGACAAAGCGGTGACTATATGCTCCCCCAAACATTTTTCTGGGAGCATAATAAACAAGGATATTAGTAAATCAGCTCCCCAATGCGCTTTGTCAAGCAATGGGAATGCAAGTAGAAGGGCTGAGATATTAAAATGACTAAAAATCACTAGAATTGCAGGACCAAATCTGTGGCTAAGCAATCGCATGGACAATAAATGTCCACTACATAGTAATTTTAGCAATCTTTGAAAAGTCCCATAATTCCAAACAAAATCATGGAAGCCGAACATCCTGGTTATGATGCAGGTTATATGCACACCTACTCTTGTTTATGAAGCTTCCCCATGAAGTTTCATTATATTCCAGCCAGTAGTTGCTAAGAAATCACCTGGACAAATATTATCAAGTTTATACTAATTTAAGCAATCTTTGAAGTCCCATAACTCCAAGCAAAGTCATGTTAGCGCACATCCTGGTTATATGCACATCTACTCTGGATAATAAAGTTACATTGAATTCCTCCCAGTAGCTGCTGAGAAATAGCCCGGACAAGAAAGTAGGACTGAAGGACGAAGGGATGGACATACGGACAGACGGACTGAAGGACAAAGCCGCAAATTTTTCGGGGAGCATAAAAATAAATAGGTAACAAAATGTCAACTGAGCCCAAAACACATATCTTAATAATGTGTTATTTGACATTTAATTATTAATTATTCAAGGTGTTCTATCTTTCAATATTAGGTTTCAAAGATAACATTTTCACATGTCACTCCATATGAAGACAGAGCTGCAGCTGAAGAAAACAAATATCAAGTCCTATTACTGTACTTTGTTGTTGACCGCTTTTCCATACACTTGGGATTTTCTGTATCTGCTTTTAAAGCAAGTGCTATGTCTAGAACATAATTTAGCTGTATTTCAACTAAATTGTAATATAAATAAAATACATATCTTTTCAATGTTCTGTTTACTAATTTAATTAAATGCAATATGATATAATCTGTACTATACAATGACAAAATATCAGTCACTGTGACAATTTGTTGAGTTTAATTTTTTTTTGGAAATTTGTTTTTATAAGGAAGGCCCTGGCTACATGCGACCTTATTTTAATCACAGATAATGAATACTTCACCATAACACAGATTTTATGGCCTGACTTCAATCTGATCAAGTTTTAACCAGTTGTAATGAAAAAAAAAAAGTCCTTAAAGTGTAAAGAAGCTGTTTACATTATTTGACCCAGTGACCTAGTTTTTGACAGCAGATTTTATCAGAACCTAGATTTTATGGAGGACAAAAAAATCTGACCAAGATTCAACCCCATCTGATGATAAATGTAGTTCCTACAGTGTAAACAATGATATTTACGTAATTTGACTGAGTTACCTAATTTGTCATTGTATATGACCCATATATTGTCATAACCTATATATTACGAAGGACAACGATCTAACCAAGTTTTAATATGATCTAATGAAACAAGTGGCATCTTGAGTGCAAATATTTTTTACTTATTTGACCTAGTGGCCTAGTTTTTCAACCAACTTGACCCATATTCAAACTGCATCCAGTTCCTATCGAGGTCAACATTCTGACAAAGTTTCAGCCTGATCAGAAGAAAAATGAAGCCGCAAATGTCACTTTAAAAGGTTGAAAAACATGCAATTATGTCAACTGACTTCGTAACCTAGTTTCTTACCGCAGGTGACCCATATTTTACCAGAGCCTAAAATTCATAGAGGACAACATTTTGGCAAATGTAAACATGATCTGATGATATAATATGGTTTTCTTCTTTGTGAGCTTGTGATCTAGGTTTTCAACTGACCTGACCCACAGGTCCAGATTTCATCAAGGTTAATAATCTGACAAAGTTTCAACTTAACGAGAGAAAAAATGAAGCTGCTAGTTTGTAAATGTTGCCTAAAAGCTGAAAAACATGCAATTCTGACAACTGACCGAGTGACCTAGTGTTTGACCCAACACGACCCAATTACATTAACTGAGGACAACATTCTGACAAAGTTTCATGGTGACCTAATAAAAAATGTGACTGGTAGAGTGTCAAGTGTGGACGATGGCTGACAGATACAGGAGAGTCTGTGCCAGATGAACTAATAACTGTATTATTTTTACTTTTTATTTCAACACTTTCTTCCAAAAAAACTTACTTGTCTGATAGTGTTGAGGGAATATTTTCTTCTACCCATTTCAGATCCTCCTCCTAAAAAGAAATACAAGTGAATTTCAATAAAACTAAGAAATACAATTACCGTAACTATGGGAATAAAATGACAACTAACTTTTTTACTTTTGGACTGAATATCACCATGTAACTCAAGCAGGTTTCAGGCAAAAGAATGGGAACAAATAACTAATTATTTATTTGAACTGCATGGTCTTCTTACGGGCTTTCACATGCCCAAGGACAAAAAAGCAAGGCAAAAAGGAGATCAATATTGGGGAAAAAGTAGGGATTTTTTTAATTTATGAAAAAGTAGGGATAGTAAGGTTTTTCTTACCTTTTGGGTTTGCCAAAAATGAAAACAGAACCCTATATCAATCCATTTTGCAGCTGTATAGGTTTGCAGGACACCAGTGCTTCAAAATAGGCCCAGCAACTATACGAGACGAACCTTAAATATATGGTCTTGGACTTCTGCTTGCCAGAAAACACAGCCATTTCCATCCTGAAGCACTTTTAAAGCACTGGTGGCCTGCTGCATCCTATAAACATACTAGGTTTTGCTTCCCAAAAAGGAAAGTACAGGGTGTCCGAAAGGAAAGGTAACACTTTAAAATAAATAATGTATATCAATCATGCTATAGGTCTACCTTTTTGTATTCTCCACATAATATCTTTAAAAACAAGATTCTGTGTTTGATAAACACACATGCCCCCGGTTGGTGCTGGATAGCCTATTTCTTCGTCCAACTGTGTAAGTATCCAAGTGTTGTAGTAAGCGGTATTGGTGCTAGACGAAACGGTAAAATCTACTTCACCTTGTCATGGACGGAAGGACGGACGGACAGACAGGACAATCATTATATGCCTCTAACATCAAGATGCCACGGGCATAATAGAAATCAAATTTTTTTCATAAAAAGTTGGGAAAGTAGGGCTTTCTAAACAAGAGGGCCCTAGGACGCTCACCTGAGACCTTGTAACCCAATTGGAATTTGCATCCCTGAGGCGTGGCTTATTTTAATCCCAGGGGCATAAGTTGAACAACCTAGAACAAACCTCTGGGCCTTGCAGTTTCAGGTAAAGATTTTTAAAGTCATTTTGCTATTTAAGTCTATATAAACCATGTGACCCCTCGGGGGTGGCCAGATTTGACCCCAGGGGCATAATTTGAACAATCTTTGGAGAGGACCACTATGCAATGTTACAAACCAAATAGAGGAAAGCTGTGGGCCTTGCGGTTTTAGGTAAATTTTTTAAAAGTCATTTTGCTATTTAAGTCTATATAAACCATGTGACCCCTCGGGGGGTGGCCACATTTGACCCCAGGGGCATAATTTGAACAATCTTTGGAGAGGACCACTATGCAATGTTACGTTACAAATATAGGAAAGCTGTGGGCCTTGCCATTTCAGAGGAGAAGATTTTTAAAGTCATTTTGCTATTTAAGTCTATATAAAGCATTTGATCCCCCCGGGCGTGACCAGTTTTGACCCCAGGGGCATAATTTGAACACTCTTTGTAGAGGACTACTATACAACGTTACATACCAAATATGAAACCTCTGGGCCTTGTGGTTTCAGAGGAGGAGATTTTAGAAGTCATTTTGCTATATATTCTAAATAACCATGTGGCCCCCCGGGGTGTGGCCCGTTTTGACCCCAGGGGCATAATTTGAACAACATTTGTAAAGGACCACTAAAGGATGTTACATACCAAATATGAAACCACAGGGCCTTGCAATTTCAGAGGAGAGGATTTTAAAAGTCATTTTGCTATATATTCTATATATAAACCATGAGACCCCCTCTATATATAAACCGTGGCCAGTTTTGACCCCAGGGGCATTATTTGAATAATCTTTGTAGAGGACCACTATAGGATGTTACATACCAAATATGAAACCTCTGGGCCTTGTGGTTTCAGAGGAGAAGAGTTTTAAAGTCATTTTGCTATATATTCTATATAAACCATGTGACCCCAGGGGCATGGCCCATTTTGACTCCAGGGGCATAATTTTAACAAACTTTGTATAGGACCACTAAAGGATGTTACATACCAAATATGAAACCTCTGGGCCTTGCGGTTTCAGAAGAGAAGATTTTTAAAGTCATTTTGCTATATATTCTATATAAACCATGTGACCCCGGGGCTTGGCCCGTTTTGACCCCAGGGGTATAATTTGAACAATCTTTGTAGAGGACCTCTAGATGATGTCACATATCAAATATGAAAGGTCTGAGCCTTGCGGTTTCATAGAAGATTTTTAGTTTTCACTTTTTAAATCTATTTTTAGCTGGTGACCTACATATTCAGCGGACCGGAAAGATCTGAACAACTTTGAAAGAGGTACACCCAAGGATCATTCCTGTGAAGTTTGGTGAAAATCTGTCCAGCGGTGTAGGAGGAGATGTTGTTTTAATGAAAAGTTGACGACGAACACACGCACGCACGCACGACGGACAACGGGCGATCACAAAAGCTCACCATGAGCACTTTGTGCTCAGGTGAGCTAAAAAAAAAAAAAGGAAAAAGTTCAAGCAGAATAAACAAAAAGCCAAGCACTAACTGAGTACTTGTAATGACAGAGACCATATGATATCAGATGAAAACCATCACCTACAAAATGACCCACATTAGACAGACATCTTACTGTTGTTACCTTCCAATCGACAGATGCAATACAGATGCATTTACGGTCGAAACTTTTGGGACCAACAACAAGCAATGGGCGATATGTTTACCATGCCTAATCACACTTACATTACACAGAGGTTCATCCAATCTCTGCAATCACATGAGGTTCATACATTCACCTAAATTCCATATATGCTGTTTTGTTCTTATTTGTACAGAACAATTATTAAAACAGTGGCAAGTGACAGCAATAAAGACACCTGTCAGCATTAAATAAATCATTGATCAGGACAAGTCAATCAAACAGACCATCATACTGGATGTACAGTAGATCACCGTTATTTCGAACACCATTAATCCGAATTCCTCGTTATTTCGAAGTTTTTTTTCGGTCCCAATTTTTTCCTTCTTATTTTAATTAGAATTTTGATGTTTAAGTCGAACTCCGTTATTTCGAATTATCGCTATTTCGAACCCATTAATCCGGTCCCAACACTTGTTTTTCAGTGCCTTTATCAATTGTTAATTCGAAGTGTTAATAATAGAGATGGAGATAATTTTCACACCTTGACCTCAACCGTATCAGCTGTGACAGCATTTGCTCTCTGCTTCATTTTCACACCTTTCCGGAGTTAATAATCGATTAAACCAAGCTGTTGTATTTGTATAATTAAAGCGTGGCAAGCTATTGCTTTAACAAGACTGAATTGCAAATGTCAAAACTTAAGAGCAATTATTAGGTTTCTGTATTTAAGTTAGACTTGCATTTGTCAGATCATCAGTTTGTATGTACTTGCGCTAATATTCACGATGTCAGAAGCAGTAATAAATACAGAAAACATCAATCTATTGCCAAGCAATCTGGAGAAGGGCCCGGTAACCAACCCGGGAGGATATCTGGATTGGCAGCAGGAAAGGGCGTTAAATGATGCCGTACATCGAAAACCTACCAAGAAAAGTACGGTGCCATCATGGAAGTGGAGCGTGGTGTAAAGTCAAAGAAAACGATCGCTGAGGAATTTTATAAAATAAACTCACGTACATCAAGTTATCGTATTTATTCATTTCTTATAAGTCCATTTTGCAGTTTTTCTAATAAACAAGAGGGTCTTAAGGCCCTAGATTGCTCACCTGAGGGCTAAGGAACTAAACAGAAAGGGAAATAAATGTGGCTTATAGTATTCACAAGCTTTATCTGCAATTTGCACTGGTGGCCAAGTTTTGGACACCACATTACTGATGTCATCTGAGATATTATTATTAAGGAATCATGAAATATTGTGCCCAAAAAGTTGCTTATTTAACAAAAGTGGTAATAGTTGTACACTAAAGTTTTTGTCAAGGCTGCTGATAATTTTTCTTCATGTCCTAGTTATTAACTTCATATAAACTAGCTAAGAACTCTTTGAAGCATCCTGATAATAAAATGTATGGTCCAAGTATCCTAAAGGCTGGGCATAAATTGTGGATCTGAAGATAGTGCTCACCAGCCTTTCAAAGAGGTCAGATACGTTATTGGCACATAATTTTCTGAGCAAGTTTTATGCAAATTGGGCTATAAATCTGGCCTCTATTATGTTAACAAGCTTTTTCTTCAACTTGGCCTAGGTAACCTAGTAAAAGGTATCATTGAAACCAATGTTCTGAGCAAGTTTAAAGAATATTGGGCAAAAAATGTGACTTCTAGGGTGTTCACAAGCTTTTTCTTCAATTTCAAGGATAAAACTGCTCTGCCCCCCCCCCTAGTGGTCATCAGGGCCCTCTTTCCATTTTCGGGATTGCTACCCGCCATCAGGGCCCTCTTTCCTTTTTCGGGGATGCTACCCGCAACCCTCAGATGGGGAATTTTCCCACTGTTTTTTTTATTATGGGGGAATTTTAAAATCAAATAATGTAACTTGCAACATGTATTAACAATTCAGTAAGTACCTATTATATAGTTTATAATATAGTTGAACAATTAAAAAATCAACCCAGTATAGTTTGTATAAATAACTAGCAAATAAATTCATAGAAATATGCAAAAAGCATGTTGTTGTTTTTAATAAACATGTCTTAAAATATCCTTTTCTTCTTAATCTAATTAAGAATATATATGTATTGTGTGTTTATGTAACATTAGTGTTATAAATCTCTACTAAATATTGATGTATTTCAAAATAACACTGTGAATAATTATGTGAATATTCTTTATAAATCTTGATAAAGTGTTCATGTTTACAATTTAACTTTTTTATTGATAAAATTAAGTCTGCATAATTTGACAATAATTATTGTTAACAAATTTTAATGAATGATTTACAAGTTGAATTACATTTTATATTTTAATAAAACATTTTAAATATTGTACAGTAGCAAGAAATAAGCAAAGAAGACTAATTTGTGTACGATAATTTGTTTCAATATTAATTCTGACCATCCCAAAAATGAAACAACAGGCTACAAGTGTATTTTACGCATACCAGACAACCACCTTCCCAGGTCCTGTAATCTTATCCTTATTTCGCTCTTATATCTGTAGTATTTACCAATACTTGTTCAACAGTCATCTTAAATATGATGGCAACTGCCGACAAACTGCTTAGTTTCTTAACCACATTAATTGCATACCGATCTGTACACAACAAAATGGCTGTCATGTCAGACTGGTTTTCTCTTTCATCAACAATGTTAATGAATAGTCTATTTCACACAATAAACCATTCTTAAAATATCAGTGGCTGTAGCAACAGCAGGTGCGTGTATTGTATTTCACTGTAGAAAAGAAAATACATTAACTCTGGAGGAAGGAGCCAAATTTTGGTTGTAAAAATGACCGATCGAGGGCCCTAGCCATGGTTTTCAACGGAGAGCAACCATTTTTGAACTAGATCGAGATATCACAAGAACAAAATTTAATGAGCAAATTTCATGTTGATTGGGCAACAAAAATGTGGCCTCATTGAATGTTCACAAGCTTTTTAAAGTTTTCAATATAAGGCCCCTCCCCCTGGTGGTCATGTTTTTCAATGGAGTGGGAAACATTGTCGAAATTGACCTGGATATCATAACAAGAGGGCCCAGAGGGCCCTGAGGGCTCTAGGATGCTCATCTGAGACCTTGTAAACCAATTGGATTTTGCATCCCCGAGGCGTGGCTTATTTTTATCCCAGGGGCATAAGCTGAACAACCTTGAACAAACCACTGGGCCTTGCGTATTCAGGTAAAGATTTTTAAAGTCATTTTGCTATTTAAGTCTATATAAACCATGTGACCCCTCAGGGGGTGGTCAGATTTGACCCCAGCGGAATAATTTGAACAATCTTTGAAGAGGACCACTATGCAATGTTACGTACCAAATATAGAAAAGCTGCGCGCCTTGCCGTTTCAAAGGAGAAGATTTTACAAGTCATTTTGGTATTTAAGTCTATATAAACCATGTGACCCCCCCAGGCGTGACCAGTTTTGACCCCAGGGGCATACTTTGAACAATATTTGTAGAGGCCAACTATACAATGTTACATACCAAATATAAAACCTCTAGGCCTTGCGGTTTCAGAGGAGAAGAATTTTAAAGTCATTTTGCTATTTAAGTCTATATTAACCATGTGACCCCTGGGGTGTGGTCTGTGTTGACCCATGAGGAATAATTTGAACAATCTTTGTAGAGGACCACTACAGGATGTTAAATACCAAATACGAAACCAAAGGGCCTTGCGGTTTCAGAAGAGAAGATTTTAAAAGACATTTTGCTATTTACGTTTATATAAACCATGTGACCCATAATTTGAACAATCTTTGTAGAGGACCACTATACAATGTTACATACCAAATAACAAGCCTCTAATCTTTCGGTTTCTGAGGAGACGATTTTTAAAGTCATTTTGCTATTACAGTCTATATAAATCCTTTGACCCCCGGGGCGTGGCCAGTTTTGACCCCAGGGGCATAAATTTAACAATATTTGTAGAGGACCACTACAGGATGTTACATACCAAATATGAAACCTCTGGGCCTTGCAGTTTCAGAGAAGATTTTTAAAAACATTTTGCTATTTAAGTTTATATAAACCATGTGACCAGTGGGGGGTAGCCAGTTTGACACCAGGGGCATAATTTGAACAATCTTAGTAGAGGACCATTATAGGATGTTACATACCTAACATGAAACCTCTGGGCCTTGTGGTTTCAGAGGAGAAGATTTTTAAAGTCATTTTGCTATATATACTATATAAACCATGCGATCCCCAGGGCGTGGCCCATTTTAACCCCAGGGGCATATTTTGAACAATCTTTGTTAAGGACAACTTAAGGATGTTGCATACCAAATATGAATACTCTGGGCCTTGCCGGTTCAGAGGAGAAGATTTTAAAAGTAATTTTGCTATATTTTCTATATAAAACAAGTGACCCCCGGGGCGTGGCCCGTTTTGACCCGAGGAGCATAATTTTAACAATCTTTGTAGAGGACCACTATAGGATGTTACATACCAAATATGAAACCTATGGGCCCTGCGGTTTCAGAAGATTTTTAAAGTTTACACTTTTAAAATCTATTTTTAGCTCCGGTGACCTACATATATAGCGGACTGGAAAGATTTGAACAACTTTGAAAGAGGTTTACCCAAGGATCATTCCTGTGAAGTTTGGTGAAAATCTGCCAATCGGTTTAGGAGATGTTGTTTGAATGAAAAGTTGATGACGCACACACGCACGCGCTAACGCACGACGGACAACGGGCGATCACAAAAGCTCACCATGAGCACTTTGTGCTCAGGTGAGCTAAAAACAAATGTTCTGAGCAAGTTTCATGTTGATTGGGCAAAAAATGTGGCCTCTAGAGTGTTCACAAGATTGTTTAAGTTTTCAATATAGCCATTTAAGGAAAACTACCTCGCATACTGGTGGCCATGTTTTTCATAGGAGCATAACGATTTTCAAACTTGACTGAGATATCATAAGAACAAATGTTCTGAGCAAATTTCATGTTGATTAGGCAAAAAATGTGGCCACTAGAGTGTTTACAAGCTTTTTCTTCGATTTGACCTAGTGATCTAGTTTTTGTCACCACATGACCCAATTTTGAAAATGTCCCAGGTATGATTGGGACAAATATTCTGGGCAAGTTTCATGAAGAATGTGCAATAAATGTGGTCTATAGAGTGTTCACAAGGTAAATGTTGACAACACACAACAGACAAAAGGCCATCACAAAAGCTCGAGAACCATGAGTACGTTGTGCTCATGTGAGCTAAACAAGAGAGCCCTGAGGCCACTAGGATGCTCACCTGAGACCTTCTAGCCCAATAGGAATATGCATTCCAGAGGCGTGGGTTATTTTTATCCCAGGGGCATAATTTGAACTAGGGCTCACCTGAGACCTTGTAACCCAATTAGAATTTGCAGCTCCGAGATGTGGGTTATTTTTATCCCAGGGGCATAATTTGAACTAGGGCTCACCTGAGACCTTGTAACCCAATTAGAATTTGCAGCTCCGAGATGTGGCTTATTTTTATCCCAGGGGCATAATTTGAACATTTTTAACAAACCTCTGGGCCGTGCAGTTTCAGGTAAACCTTTTTAAAGTAATTCTGCTATTTAAGTCTATATAAACCATGTGACCCCTTGGGGTGTGGCCAGATTTGACCCCAGGGGCATAATTTTGAACAATCTTTGGAGAGGACCACTATGTTACGTTATACATATAGGAAAGCTGTGGGCCTTGCCGTTTCAGAGGAGAGGATTTTTAAAGTCATTTTGATATTTAAGTCTATATAAACTATGTGACCCCCTGGGCGTGACCAGTTTTGACCCCAGGGGTATAATTTGAACAATATTTGTAGAGGACCACATATACATACCAAATATGAAACATCTAGGCCTTGCGGTTTCAGAGGATTAGAATTATAAAGTCCTTTTGCAATATAAGTTTATATAAACGTGTGACCCCTGGGGTGCAGTCAGTTTTGACCCATGGGGCATAAATTGAACAACTTTGTAGAGGACCACTATATGATGTTACATACCAAATACGAAACCTCTGGGCCTTGCAGTTTCAGGAGAAGATTTTTAAAGACATATTGCTATTTACGTTTACATAAACCATGTGACCCCCAGGGCGTGGCCGTTTTGACCTCAGGGGCATAATTTGAACAATCTTTGTACAAGACCACTATACGATGTTAAATACCAAATAAGAAACCTCTGGGCCTTGCAGTTTCTGAGGAGAATTTTAATTTGCTATTTAAGTGTATATAAATCATGTGACCCCCAGGGCTTTGCCAATTTTGACCCTAGGGGCATAATTGAATAATATTTCTAGAGGACCACTATAGGATGTTACATACCAACTACGAAACCTCTGGGCCTTGCGGTTTCAGAGAAGATTTTTAAAGACATTTTGCTATTTAAGTCTATATAAACCATGTGACCCCCCGGGGCGTGGCCAGTTTTGACCCCAGGGGCATCATTTGAACAATCTTTGTAGAGGACCACTAAAGGATGTTACATACCAAATATGAAACCTCTGGGCCTTGCGGTTTCAGAGAAGATTTTTAAAAACATTTTGCTATTTAAGTTTATATAAACCATGTGACCCAGGGGCGTGGCCAGTTTTGACCCCAGGGGCATAATTTGAACAATCTTAGTAGAGGACCATTATAGGATGTTACATACCTAACATGAAACCTCTGGGTCTTGTGGTTTCAGAGGAGAAGATTTTAAAAGTCATTTTGCTATATATTCTGTGGTATTTTGTGGTTTCAGAAAAGGAGATTTTTTAAGTTTACAATTTTAAAATCTATTTTTAGCTCTGGTGACCTACATATGCAGCGGATCGTAACGATTTGAACAACTTTGAAAGACGGTCACCCAATGATCATTCCTGTGAAGTTTGGTAAAAATCTGTGGTTTAGGAGGAGATGTCGTTTAAATGAAAAGTTGACGACGGACGCACCCACGCAAGACGGACAATGAGCAATCACAAAAGCTCACCATGAGCACTTTGTGCTCAAGTGAGCTAAAAAAAATAAGCTAAATATTAAGTTATTTCAACAAGGATATAAGTGCAACTAATGCTCCATGATAATGCGCTTTCTCAATTAATGGGAATAACATTTAAAGATGTTTTTAATAAAAACTTAAGATCCCAAGAACTACAAGACCAAATCAGTTGTCAAAACTAAAACAAGAGGGCCTCGATGGCCCTAGGTCGCTCACCTGATATCAATGTATGAAGTTTCATTAAAATATCTCAATATGTTCTAAAGTTATTGAGCAAAAACTGTTTTTCTATTTTTAGTAAAAGTGACCTTGACCCACCACATACATAAAGCAAGGTCTCGATATAAGGTATCAACGCATGAAGTTTCATTAAAATATCTTAATGCGTTCTTAAGTTATTGAGCGTAAACCGTTTTTCTACTTTTAATAACAGTGATCTTGACCCCACCCACCCCATAAGCAAACCCAAGTGAGGTCTCAATATAAGATATGTGTATTAAGTTTCATTAAAATATCGCAATGCATTCTCAAGTTATTGAGCGGAAACCGTTTTTCTATTTTCAGTAACGGTGACCTTGACCCCATCCGCCCCATATGCAATCCCAAGCAATGTCTCGATATAAGGTACTTATGTATAAAGTTTCATTAAAATAGCTCAATGCGTTCTCAAGATATTTAGCTGAAACCATTTTTCTATTTTTATAATGGTGACCTTGACCCCACCCATCCCATACGGAATCGCAATAGAGGTCTAAATATAATGTATTTATGTATTAAGTTTCATTAAAATATCTCAATGCGTTCTCAAGATATTGAGCGGAAACCGTTTTTCTATTTTTAGCAACAGTGACCTTGAACTTTACCCCTCCCACCCCATATGCAATCCCATGCGAGGTGTCGATATAAGGTATCTATGAATTAAAGGCACACACAAGGTACGGCAAGTTAAGACAACCACCAATATTTAACCAAGATGTAATCAACACATAAAATAAAACATTATGACCAAACACTAGTTTACATTTTCTTAAAATAAATGAAATTTGATTCGTTTTATTTCCACTTGATTGTTTACATTTAAAGACTTTTCGTGTCCTAGTTTCCTGTAAAAGGAATGCAAATCCTATGCATGATTTTTGCATGGAAAAATCCCGTTATTGTGGTCAGTGAAGTGTTTCAATTTCAAGGGTCGTCTAATAAACTTATACTAGTATCCGAATTGAATAAAGACATTGGTACAACACATTGAGAAAACAAAGCAACATGGTTTTTTTATGCAAATTTACTTATTAGAGTGGTCAGAAAACTTACCAAGGTATTTTTAGTTCGTGAATTGTTGCATGTATTTTATATTTATATTTTGAACTTCAAATACTGTACAAAACGTTTCAGAGACGGCCCTCAAAATGACTTGTTTATGACAAATGATAATTACTGTTAGCAGTACAGTTATTCATGAAAAGCATGGAACTTATGAAAATCACCACATTAGCAAATAAGCAAAGGAAGTGTTTATAAACAGTTTACTTGGAGGATCAGTCTTTTTATTTCCAATTGTATTCAAAAATCAATAGTTTTCTGACGCTGGGTATAAACATACAATTTTATCCGACATTTAAATGTCTGTTTTAATTGTTTAATATAAATTTAACAATTTTCACCTTAATTGAGGCTTTCAGTTTCATTAAAATATCTCAATGTGTTCTAAAGTTATTGAGCGGAAACCGTTTTTCTATTTTTAGTAACAGTGACCTTGACCCCACCAATCCCATATGCAATCCCAATCGAGGTATCGATATAATGCTTTAACCAAATATGAAACCTCTGGGCCTTGTGGTTTCAGAGAAGAATTTTTAATCATTTTGCCATTTACGTCTATATAAACCATGTGACCACCGGGGTGTGGTCAGTTTTGACCCCAGGGGTATCATTTGAACAATCTTTATAGAGGACCACTATTAAATGTTACATACCAAATATAAAATTTCTGGGCCTTGCAGTTACTGAGGAGAAGATTTTTAAAGTCATTTTGCTATTAAAGTCTATATAAACCATGTGAGCCACAGGGTGTGGCCAGTTCTGACCCTAGGGGCATTATTTCAACAATCTTTATAGAGGACTACTATACAATGTTACATGCCAAATATAAAACCTCTGGGCCTTGAGGTTTCAGAGAAGATTTTTAAAGTCATTTTGCTATTCAAGTCTATATAAACGATGTGATCCCAGGGCCATGGCCAGGTTTTACCCTCGGGGCATCATTTGAACAATCTTTGAAGAGGACCACTAGAGGATGCCACATACAAAATATGAAACCTCTGGGCCTTGCGGTTTCAGAGGAGAAGATTTTTAAAGTCATTTTGCTATTTAAGTCTATATTAACCATATGACACCCGGGGCGTGGCCAGTTTTGACCCCAGGGGCATCATTTGAACAATCTTTGTAGAGGACCACTATGCAATGTTACATACCAAATATGAAACCTTTGGGCCCTGCAGTTTCAGAGGAGATGATTTTTAAAGTCATTTTGCTATGCAAGTCTATATAAACCATGTGACCCCCGGGGCATGGCAAGTTTTGACCCCAGGGGCATTATTTGAACAATCTTTGTAGAGGACCACTAGAGGATGCCACATACCAAATATGAAAGCTCTCAGCCATGCAGTTTCAAGGAAGATTTTTAAAGTTTTCACTTTTTAAATCTATTTTTAGCTCTGGTGACCTACATATGCAGCAGACCGGAACGATTTGAAAATTTTTGAAAAAGTGTCACCCAAGAATAATTCCTGTGAAGTTTGGTGAAAATCTGCCCAGCGGTTTAGGAGGAGATGTTCTTTGAATTAAAATGTTGACACACGACGGATGACAGACAAAAGGTGATCATAAAAGCTCACCATGAGCACATTGTGCTCAGTTGAGCTAAAAAACATATGTCTCCCCCATGCACCGCCCAGCACATTTTGGGAGGTTTTAGGGGAAGGTGGCGTGTTCTTTCAAGAGGGGAATTTAACAGTAAAAGGGGAATTTTCAGGAATTTTATTAAAAAAATTATTATACATTACAGATTAATATTATTATCTACTATGTAATATAAACATACATAAATTGTTATGTAATACATTTTTTAAATGCATCCAACTGGGTTTATTGAAAAAATTTTTTTTTACATTGTTCACGAAAATGCCTCTATCTAGGCCAATTTTTGTCTGATTTTGGTCAAATTTTGGTCACACTTTTTCTACATAAAGTAAAAATTCTGAAAGGAATAGTACGGTTAAAATAGGGGAAAGATATTTACTTTTTGATAAGGGGAATGGGGCCAAATTTAGGCCCCCAAAATGGCATAAAAGAAGGCCTGCCGCCATAAATCAGCCCCAAATCCACCTACCATGACATGCTGAAGATATGCAAAACCACACTTTGTACAAATCAATCCTGTGAAGTTTGTCGAATTCCAGCCAGTGGTTATGGAAAACAAGCACAGACAAGGTCTGTTATGTCAAAAACTTGTCATAACTCTGCCCAAAATCTGCATATGGTGACATTCTGACAATATGCACAACTACACTTCATTACTTTAATATTTCTTCAAAATCCAACCAGGGGTTACTGAGAACACGCTCAGACAATGTCTGTTATAAGAAAAACTTCAAATGGCTATAACTCTGACAGTAAACCGCCGACCATGACATTCCGTCGACATGCACAACTTGACTTGGTACTGATCAATCCTGTGAAGTTTAGTCAAAATCTGAACAGGGGTTATGGAGAACAAGCGCAGACAACATCTGTTATGTGAAAAACTTGATGTGAAAAACTTCAAAGAGCCACAACTCAGTGTTTTTTTTTCACCTTTGGGGGTAAAGGTGGCGGGGCCCTTCAGATGGTTAATTTTACGGCAAAAAGGGAAATATTTGTTAGAAAATCATTATTACGTTTATATTCTTCTCTGTTATGAAACATTAATCAATTGCTTTGCTACAAAAGATAACTTTGATTATTCACTAACTCGGTTTGATGAAAAATTGATGGGATTGTTTACGAAAATGTCTCTATCGTAGTCAATTTTTGTGTGATTTTGGTCTGTTTTTTTTCAAAATAAAACTTGCATTCTGAGGGTAATTTTAAGGTAAATATAGGGGAAAAATATATAACTTTTTAGCAGGGGAATGGGGCCGAATTTCAGCCCCAAAAAACACTGAAAGTGCACCCAAAATCCCCCGACTACGACAAACCGACAATGTGCATAAGTAGACTTGGTACTGATTAATCATGGGTTATGGAGAACAAGCGCTGATAAACCTTTCTTTTTTCACCAGTACAGACAACCATCCAGACAGACAAATACATCTTTCCAGCACAAAATCAATATGTCTCCATACCCACTATGTGGGATGCGACATAATAATGCATAGGAATGGTCGTCTGCAATGCAGTACTGACACCAATAAATAAATGTGTATAAAACTTACAATGGTATTCTGCTTCTGCTTGGGGGATCCATGGTCTTGCTTCTTCCTGGCTTTCACATCTGTAAAAAGGATATCAGTGAAACTGATACATGCTCCCAATACGAACATACGGATGATGCATATTTGTAGATGCGCCATGAAAGTAATGTCAGTTATGGTTTCTACCAATGACTAGAACAGTGATGTTGAAGAGCAAACTGTTCATGGAAAAATGCAGGATTTGAACAAGGCTTGTCACAGGATGTGACATATGCCCCCGAAGTTATATTACAATCCATCAAGGCGTTTAGAAGTTATGGAGCGGAAACGAAAGTTCATGACCTTTGACCTTGACTTGTGACCTTGACCTTTGACCGACGAACATGGGAGTTGTACGCGACACATCGTCTAGTCGTGGGGAATAATAATCTGAATTTTAAATATTAAAATCCATCCAGGTATTAAAAAGTTACAGAGCTGAAACAAAGTCTGGACGGACGGACCCATCCACCCACGGACTGACGGTGCAACTACTATATGCCCTCCTTTGGGGGCATAAAAAGAACAAAAATTAATAAAATGTAACTTAATACATAGACAAGAGCTGTCTCAGGACAGCACACTCGACTATTCAAACCACTTTGTCAGAGTTATGGGCCTCTGTCAGTATAAACAAGAGAGCCATGATGGCCCAAAGCGCTCACCTGAGTACTAGCAATGACAGAGACCAGATGTCATCACCTACAAAACAAGAGCTCTCAGGACAGCGCGCTGGACTATTCACTACGCTTTGATACTATATATATTCTGTCAGTGACCATGATCATGAAATGTATGTGAAATTTCAATTGAATAAATTTAGTAGTTACAGAGACTCACAAACAACTTTAACCTGAATATTTCTAAGTACAAAAAGGGGCATAATTCTGCTAAAATGCTGGTCAAAGTTATGGGCATTGGCCAGTGGCGTTATATTTTGATCCTGAAGACATGTGTGAAGTTGCAGCTGAATATCAGCAGTAGTTACAGAGATATTTACTTGAATGCAAACCTTAATATGAATTTTCTCAGTATAAAAAAGGGCATAATTCTGCTAAATTGCAGGTTAGAGTTACATAATGACCCCCGACATGTGTGAAGTTTTAAAGGAATATCTGTAGTAGTTACAGAGATATGTACTTGATGCATGCAAACCTTAACCTGAATTTTCTCTTGCACGCAAACCTTAACCTGAACTTTCTAAGTACAACAAGAGCTGTCTCAGGACAGCGTGCTCGAAAATTCAACCACTTTGTCAGAATTTTGGGCCTTTATCACTACAAAAAAGGAGCATAATTCTGCTATAATGCTGGTCACAGTTATGTGCCTTGGCAAGTGACCTTATATAATGCCCTGAAGAATTGTGTGAAGTTTTAATTGAGTATGTGTAGTAGATAGTGGATATACAGATATGAAGTTGTTGCACGCAAACTTTATCCTGAAAAGTAAAACAAGAGTTGTCTCAGATCAGCGCACTCGACTATTCAACCACTTTGTCAGAGTAATGGGCCTTTGTCAGTACAAGAAATGGTGCATAATTCTGCTAAAATGCTGGTCACAGTTATGGGCAAAACAGTGACTGACCACAATAGCTCACCCTTGAGCACTTTGTGCTTAGGTGAGCTGAAAATTGAAAAATATTACAAATATAGGTTTTTAAAAATATAGGAAAAATCTTCGAAATATAGGAAAAAATAGGAACATAGGAATTGGTTGACGACCTGTGTCTTCAATAAACACACATGCCCCCTTTTGGTACTGGACAGTCGAAATTAGGTCAAGGTCAAAGTGAGGTTGGGTGATATGGGTGGATTCGGAATGGTCATAAGCAATAACTTTGTAAGTGCCCAAGAGTTGCTATAAACTGTGTTGGTAATAGACAAAATGGTAAAATCTAGTTAACCAAGACATAGACCATTTGAATTATTCTAAGTGCAAATTAGGTCAACGTCAAGGTCAAAGTGAGGTTGGGTGATATGGGTGGATTGAGAATGGTTCTAAGCAATAACTGCAAGTATCCAAGCTTTCTAGTAAGCAGAGTTGGTGCTAGACAAAATGGTCAAATCTAGTTAACCAAAAAATAGCCCATTTGAATTATTTGTTTGTTTGTTTGGATTTTTCGCCGTATCCAACAGTATTTCAGTCATATAACGGCGGTCAGTTAACCTACTCACACTTTTCCTGGGTAAGCTGGTTTACCAGTACTGAGTGCACATACTTATGCCAGTAACTGACAACTGCCCTACTTGAATCAGAGGTAGGGGGGGAATGGCCGTAGAAATAATTTCATGACCAATCCCCACATAAGTTATGTGGCCGGGCTGGGAATCAAACCCACGATCCTCGGATTTGTAGTCCAGCGCTCTACCAACTGAGCTAGCCGGCCCGGCTCCATTTGAATTATGTCACGGTCAAGGTGAGGTTGGGTGATAAAATTATGTCACGGTCAATGTGAGGTTGGGTGATATGGGTGGATTAGGAATGGTCATAAGCAATAACTCTATAAGTATCCAAGTGTTGTATAAAGCAGTGTTGGAGCTAGATGAAATGGTATAATCTAGTTAACCTAGTACGGAATCACGAACGGACGGACAGGACAATCACTATATGCTTCAAACACAAAGATGCTGCAGTTCCAAAGTGGCCCTAGGTCGCTCACATGACCAGAAGTAGTGTCACAGTGACAAATCCAATATCAAAGAAAGTAACCCTGCACCTAATTGACCATAGTTTTTCAACCATTAAACACAATTTGCATAGTTAAGCAAGAGAGTTAAACAAGAAATAGTTCTGCGAAATTATTTCGAATTCCATCCTGTGGTTTTGTGTGACACACCACCACATAATGATCATCTCTCCAGCCCAGTTATTTTAAAAATCTTTCACAATGGACAAAATAATATTTACTACAAAAAATAATCATTCTTATATTTGACCTTAAAGTGTGATAATGGACCCACAGGCCTTGTTCTTGCCTGGGACATCCTCTCATGATGGTGATAGATTTGTTCAAAGTTATACCAGAATCCCCCTTTGCATACGGAATACATGTTTTTAAAAAGAAACATCAAAATATGACCTGAAAACAAATATTACATCTTATATTTCACCTCTGACCTCTTAGTGTGACCTTGACCTTTAAACTAAGTACCTGGTTCTTGCACAGGACATAACCATCTGATCATGGTGATCATTTCTGAAATATGGATGGATGTTTTTATATTTGAGCTTTGACCTCTAAGTGTGGACATATAAATGAATCATAATCAAACGTAATACTAAAATCCTTCCAGGGATGTACTACTTGTACTCATACTTACTCGAGTACTGATTTTCCAGCACTCATCAGTACTCAGTACTCATCTTAAATCATGAGTACATGTACTCGTAATTACTAAAGTACTGCAGCAAAATTGTCAGTACTTATAAGTATTTTATGAGTACTCTATGGGTACTTTCACAATTTAATCAAAGTTTAATGTGAAATAAATTCAAATAATATGAATATCAACCAAGTTTTATATCGATCATTGATAGTGTACACAGAATTGTGACACTTAAAAAGGATTAATAAAACTACCCTAAGGGCATGCACTGAATAGCTACATGTATATATAACAAGATATGTCTTTAAAAAAGACAATCGGCATTGAAATTAATATTGAGATGCCATTTTTCACCCGAAACATAATACAAGAGGGACAATATGATCGGTTACGTGACTTCTCGGACCCCAGCTTTTTTGGTCCCCACTAAGTAGATTTCTCGGACTGTAGATTTCTCAGACACTATAAGAAAACTTATCGGAGCCAAAAATTAATTTGAGATAAACTCAAACATTATTAATATGTGTACCGTGAAAACACCGACCATACCTTCCATGTTTCCACCAGTGATAAAAGAATAACCTAAATGCTACTAATTTATGTTACTATAACTGTTACATGAATTGGTCAAGCAAATTTAACAAAAAACTTTTTCTCAGAAAATAATTGCGGGAATTAATGACAACTATTATATATCAGACAAGAGTGCATAGTTATGTTAAATAATATACTATACATATCATCAGTTTTGCAAATAGTGTATTCATGCTACGCAAATGAAGTAAAGTAACTTGACCAACATTTCGACGTATTACAAGACTTCTTTCACCACATTTTACTTATAGAAATATGTTAAATATTTTTAGAGATTGAATAACATCTACTGGAAAAGTTGATAGAAAGGTGCAATTATAAATAATTCTCAATAAAACACACCCGCAATTCAAATATAAATTAACATTCACAGTAAGTTTATAAGTATAAATTCCTCATTTATTGAAATTCTCGGTTATATTAGCATAGCTATACCGCGCGCTATTTTCAAAATGATGCACCCTTTATCTGGAGTGTGTTGAATACGCAAGAATGGATCATTCATACCGATCTTCGTCTAATATCTACGTATGGCTCCAAAACGTTTCAGAGCGCAATAGTTCTCAGATATCGGTCAACCAATGGGATCATTGTAAGTGCTATTTATAGAGCGTGCTGCTGATGTAGTCTAAACACAATAATTATTTCATTATGTGAATGAATATTACATTCTGTTCATGACATACAATGAGTAAAATTGTTCCTAACTATGTTCAGTTCTAGAGTGTATGTCGAAGATATGTTTATAACTTTATTTTAACCGTAAATTCAAACAATTATGTAAAATTTAATCCCCAAAAATATGCAACAGTTATTGGTAGACATCAAACCATTGTTGTAAGTTTGCATTCCCTAAAATTAGAAAATTTGCCAAATTCTATTGGCATTCAGTTTTCCCGCTGCATAAAATTATCGCAAGAAATCTAGGTCAAAAGTGATCTTAGACAGCTACGCCGAATAAAAACCAATTATGGTATTAACACCTTTACAAACTGGTAGATTTCTGTTGGGTACATAGAAGTCACAGAATCTCACCCTTAGGCTTGTACAGAGTAAACTGTTCAAGATTTCTGGATGATACATTTGAAAGGCTAACACTGATAAGATGCAACAAAAAGTGACTATTAAAGTAGCCCTTCTATGATTGAGTGGTTATTTATTTTGTGATTGTACCCTTTTAGTGCTGACTGCTGACCTACTGCTCACCTGTCCTATTGTGTTTAATATATTCTACATAAAATGTGCATAACATTCAAGTCATGTATCATATTTTAATCGTGACCAGCATTTATAACTTCTATAAATTCCATAAACAAGAGGGCCCTGAGGGCCCTAGGACTCTCACCTGAGACCTTGCAAGCCAATTGGAATTTGCATCCCCAAGGTGTGGCTTATTTGTATCCCAGGGGCATAATTTGAACAATCTTGAACAAACCTTGCGGTTTCAGGTAAAGATTTTTAAAGTCATTCTGCTATTTCAGTCTATATAAACCATGTGACCACTTGTGGTGTGGCCAGGTTTGACCCCAGGGGCATAATTTGAACAATCTTTGGAGAGGACCGCTATGCAATGTATACAATGTTACTACATATAGGAAAGCTGTGGGCCTTGCCGTTTCAGGAGTGGATTTTAAGTCATTTTGCTACTTAAGTCTATACAAAACATGTGACCCCCAGGGCATGACCAGTTTTGACCCCAGGAGCATAATTCGAACAATATTTGTAGAGGACCACATATACATACCAAATATGAAACCTCTAGGCCAATGCTGTTTCAGAGGAGATTTTTAAAGTCATTTTGCTATATAAGTTTGACCCATGGGGCATCATTTGAACAATCTTTATAGAGGACCACCATAGGTCGTTACATACCAAATACAAAACCTCTGGGCCTTGCGGTTTCAGAGAAGAAGATTTTTAAAGACATTTTGCTATTTAAGTCTATATAAACCATGTGACCCAGGGGCGTGGCCAGTTTTGACCCCAGGGGCATAAATTGAACAATCTTTGTAGAGGACCACTATAGGATGTTACAAACCAAATATGAAACCTCTGGGCCTTGTGGTTTCAGAGGAGAAGATTTTTAAGGTCATATTGCTATATATTCAATATAAACCATGTGTCTCCTGGGCGTGGCCCGTTTTGACACCATGGGCATAATTTGAACACACTTTGTAAAGGACCACTAAAGGATGTTACAAACCAAATATGAAACCTCTGGGCCTTGCGGTTTCAGAGGACAAGATTTTTAAAGTCATTTTGCTATATATTCTATATAAACCATGTGACCCCCGGGGCGTGGCCAGTTTTGACCCCAGGGGCATAATTTGAACAATCTTTGTAGAGGACCACTATAGGATGTTACAAACCAAATATGAAACCTCTGGGCCTTGCAGTTTCAGAGAAGAAGATTTTTTAAGTTTACACTTTTAAAATCTATTTTTAGCTCTGGTGATCACACATGCAACGAACCGTAACGATTTGAACAACTTTGAAAGAGGGTCACACAATGATCATTCCTGTGAGGTTTGGTACAAATCTGCCAAGTGGTTTAGGAGGAGATGTTGTTTGATTGAAAAGTTGACGACGGACGCTAGCACGCACGAACGACGGACAACGGGCGATCACAAAAGCTCACTTAAAGTACTCAAGTACTTTGGAATTATATAGTACTCAGTACTTACTTAAGTACTGATCTCCAGTACTCGACCCCTCCCTGAATCATTCCAGGCATTTAGAAGTTATAGAGCGGAAACCAACATTTGACCTCGAATATGAACACTGTCCTTGGACAGCACAGCATGGTTGATGTATGCGACAGATCGTCTGGGCATGGGGAATAACAGTTTGAAGTAATATTTAAGTCCTTTTAGGCATTCAAAAGTTATGAAGCAGAAAAAAAACTGTACAGACGAACCCATATAACAGGACGGACAATATGAATTTTTTATGGGAGGCATAAAAAGAAAATACCCTGCTTGATTACCACCTCGATACTGCGACCATCCTGTTAAATCGGACACTTTTTAAAAGACTCGATTGTTTTCCTATACATTTCAATGGTTGCCAACACCGATTATATGGGGACCCAGTTATTCCATATTACGACCACCAATCCCAGACCCAAAATACGAAATGACGCTCAAAATGACCCCGTTATTCCAACCAGTGTCAACTGGTCATTCTCATTTGTGTCATCAACAAGAGATGTTGTACATATATATGCCCCCCGACTTGCAGCAAAGTTGTGAATATCTGCAATTGTTAAGAATTTTTTTAAATATGCAATTCCAAGCGAGGTCTCGATATATGGTATCTATGTATGAGTTTCATAAAAATATCTCGATGCGTTCTCAAGTTATTGAGCAGAAACCGTTTTTCTATTTTTAGTAATGGTAACCTTGACCTTGACCTCACCCATCCCATATGAAATCCCAAGAGAGGTCTCAATATAACGTATCTATGTATGAAGTTTCATTAAAATATCTCGATGCGTTCTTAAGTTATTGAGCGGAAACCGTGTTTTAGCAATGGTGACCTTGACCCCACCCACCCCATAAGCAAACCCAAGTGAGTTCTCGATATAAGATATGTGTATTGAGTTTCATTAAAATATCGCAATGCTTTCTCAAGTGATTGAGCGGAAACCGTTTTTCTATTTTCAGTAACAGTGACCTTGACCCCACCCACCCCATATGCAATCCCAAGCAATGTCTTGATATAAGGTGTCAAGTTTCATTAAAATATCTCAATGCGTTATAAAGTTATTGAGCGGAAACTGTTTTTCTATTTTTAGTAACAGTAACCTTGACCTTGACCCTACCCATCCCATATGCAATCCCAATCGAGGTCTCGATATAATGTTTAAACCACATATGAAACCTCTGGGCCTTGTGGTTTCATAGAAGAATGTTTTAATCATTTTGCCATTTACGTCTATATAAACTATGTGAGCCCCGGGGTGTGCCCAGCTTTGACCCCAGGGGCATCATTTTAACAATCTTTACAGAGGACCACTACACAATGTTACATACCAAATATAAAACCTCTAGGCCTTGAACTTTCAGGGGAAAATGTTTTAAAGTCATTTTGCTATTTAAGTCTATATAAACCATTTACCACCGGGGTGTGGCCAGTTTTGACCCAAGGGGCATCACTTGAACAATCTATGAAGAAGACCAGTATACAATCTTACATACCAAATATGAAACCTCTGGGCCTTGCGGTTTCAGAGGAGATGATTTTAAAAGTCATTTTGCTATTCGGGTCTATATCAACCATGTGACCCCCCGGGGTGTGGCCAGTTTTGACCCCAGGGGCATCATTTGAACAATCTTTGTAGAGGACCACTATACAATGTTACATACCAAATATGAAACGTCTAGGCCTTGCAATTTCAGAGAAGATTTTAAGTCATTTTGCTATTTAAGTCTATATAAACCATGTGAGCCACGGGGTGTGGCCAGTTTTCACTCCAGGGGCATCATTTGAACAGTCTTTGTAGAGGACCACTATACAATGTTACATAACAAATATGAAACCTCTGGGCCTTGCGGTTTCAGAGGAGAAGATTTATAAAGTCATTTTGCTATTCAAGTCTAAATAAACCATGTGATCCCCGGGGTGTGGCCAGTTTTGACCCAAAGGGCATCATTTTAACAATCTTTGTAGAGGACCACTATACAATGTTACATACCAAATATGAAACCTCTGGGCCTGGCGGTTTCAGAGAAGATTTTAAAAGTCATTTTGCTATACAAGTCTATATAAACCATGTGACCCCCGGGGCATGGCCAGTTTTGACCTCAGGGGCATGGTTTGAACAATCTTTGTAGAGGACCACTAGAGGATGTCAGATATCAAATATGAAAGCTCCAAGCCTTGTGGTTTCAGAGAAGATTTTTAAAGTTTTCAGTTTTTAAATCTATTTTTAGCTCTTATGACCTACATATGCAGCAGACCGGAAAGATTTGAAAAATTTTGAAAGAGGGTCACCCAAGGATCATTCCTGTGAAGTTTGGTGAAAATCTGTCCAGCGGTTTAGGAGGAGATGTTCTTTGAATGAAAATGTTGACACACGACACGATGCACGACGGACAAAAGGCGATCCTAAAAGTTCACAACATGCTCAGGTGAGCTAAAAATTCGTCCATGCCTGATAAAATTATGCTTCAGACAGAGTCCATGGTATCAATTCTTATATTTGACCTTTAAGTGTGACCTTAATCTTGGACCTAGCTCTTGAGGGTGACACATCGTGTTATAATGGTTATCACTTCAGCCATAATGGTTATCACTTCTGCCAAGTTATTTGAAAATCTTTCAATGCTGGACAAAGTTATTGCCTGGACAAGAATCTTAACATATATACATATAATTGACCTTTCCAATGTGACCTTGACCTTGGACCTAGGCATCTGGTTCTTGCACGCGACACACAGTCTCACCAGTCTTAGCACTTCTGCCAAGTTGTTTGAAAATCCTTTCTTGCTGGACAAAATTATGCTCCTGACAGGGTCTACGGCTTAAATTATTATATGAGACCTTTGATCTTTAAGTCTGACTTTGACCTTGGACCTAGGGCCATGGTTTTTGCACGCCACACACCGTATCCCTAACACTTGTGCCAAGATATTTTAAATTCCTTCCATGTTGGACAAAATTATGCTGCACAATTATGGGTTCAATTATTATATTAGACCTTTGACCTTTAAGTGTGACCTAGACCTTGGACCTAGGGACCTGGTTCTTGCGCGTAACACACCATCTCACCATGCTTAGCAATTCTGCCAAGTTATTTTAAATTCCTTTCATGCAGGACAAAATTATGCTCTGGACAGGGTCTATAGCTTTAATTATTATATTTGACCTTTGACCTTCAAGTGTGACCTTGAGACCTAGGGACCTGGTTCTTGCGTGCAACACACCGTCTCACCATGCTCAACACTGGTGCCAAGTTATTTGAAATTCCTTCCATGCTGGAAAAAATTATGCTCTAGACAGGGTCTATGGCTTGAATTCCTATATTTGACCTTTGACCTTTAAGTGTGACCTTGACCTTGGGACCTGGTTCTTGCAGGCGACACACCGTCTCATTATGCTTAACATTTCTGTCAAGTTATTTGAAAATCCTCCAGTGCAGGACAAAGTTATTGTCCGGACAAAAATCCGAACATACGTACACACGTACGTACCCACGGACAGGGTAAACTCTATATGAACCCCCCATCATTGATGGTGGGGGCATAGTAAATCAAAGTAATGGACCATTACTGTAATACCGGTATGGTTATTTCAATTCCTAGTTATTTAGTTTTCCATCAAGCATCATTGAATTTCATATAGCAGTTCCTGAGAAACAGATATGACACAATTGACATCTTCACAGTCCCATATGACACAATTGACATCTTCATTGACATCTTCAAAGTCCCATATGACACAATTGACATCTTCAAAGTCCCATAACTCCAAGAAAAATCATTGAAGCGGAACGTCGTGGTAATATGCATACCTCCTGTTGGCCATGAAGCTTCCCATATAGTTTTATTAAAATCTGGCCAATAGTTACCGAGAAAAAGCCTGTACAAGAATTGTGCATTTAAAATAATTTCAAAAATCTTCAAAGCAGCATAACTCTGAGAAAAATCTTTGAAGCATAACATCCTGGTAATATGCACAACTCCTTTTGGTAATGAAGTCTCAATGAAATCTGTCCAGTAGTTTCTGAGAAAAAGCCCAGACAAGAATTGTGCACTATATACTAATTTCAGAAAGCTTCAAAGTCCCATAACTCTGAGAACAAGGCTTGTCACAGGATGTATGCCCCTGAAGCATATGATTGTTAGAGGAAGCAATACAATGTCAGTTACATTTTGCCAAAAATTACCCTTCCTACAGAAAGAGTTATGGTCCTTGTACTCTGCACTTCCTCTCAACATCCTCTATCAATATATGTGGTTTTATTTTAAATCACTTCAATACTAATGGAGTTATGCACTGCACAAGAAAATTAACTGAAGGGCAATAACTCCATAAATATTGAAGAAAGAGTTATGGTCCTTGTACAATGCACTTCCGTTCAATGTTCTCTATCAATATATTTGGTTTTATTTAAAATCCCTTCAACATTAATGGAATTATGTGTGCAAAAAACAAAAACAAAGGGCAATTGCTCCATAAATATTAAAGAAAGAGTTGTGGTCCTTGTGCTCTGCACTTCCTCTCATTGTCCTCTATCATTATATGAAGTTTAATTTGAATCCCTTCAATACTAATGGAGTTATGCTCCGCAAAAGAAAATGTAACAGAGTAATAGCTCTGTAAATATTGAAGAAAGAGTTGTGGTCCTTATGCTCTGCACTTTCTCTCATTGTCCTCTATCATTATATTAAGTATCATTTGAATCCCTGCAAAACAAATCTAGTTATGCTCCGCACGTGAAAATAATATTTCACATATGGAAATAAAACAAAGGGCAATAACTCCGTAAATATTGAAGAAAGAGTTGTGGTCCTTGTGCTCTGCGCTTCCTCTCATTGCCTTCTATCATTATATAAAGTTTCATTTGAATTCCTTCAATACTAATGGAGATAAGCTCCGCACAATAAAATTAATGTTTCACATACTGAAATAAAACAAAGGGCAATTACTCCGTAAATATTGAAGAAAGAGTTGTGGTCCTTGTGCTCTGCACTTTCTCTCACTGTCCTCTATCATAATATGAAGTTTCATTTGAATCCCTTCAATACTAATTGAGTTATGCTCTGCAAAGAAAATTAAACAAAGGGCAATAATTCTGTGAAAATTGAAGAAATAGTTATGGTTCTTGTGCTCTGCATTTCCTCTCATTGTCCTATATCAATATATGACGTTTCATTTGAATCCCTTCAATACTAATAGAGTTATGCTCCGCACAAGAAAAATAATGCTTCACATAAGGAAATAAAACATAGGGCAATAACACTGTAAATGATTAAGAAAGAGTTGTGGTCCTTGTACTCTGCAATTCCTCTCATTGTCCTTTATCATTACACGAAGTTTCATTTGAATTCCTTAATACCAATGGAGTTATGCTCCGCACAAAAAGCGTGATGGACAGTCCGACAGACGGCCGGACGATGCGGTTACTATATATTAATTAAAGCAAACATCCTATATATAGACTATATAAAAATCACTGAAGCGAACATCCTGGTAATATGCACACCTCCTCTTGGTAATGAAGCTTCCCATAAATTCTGTCTAGTAGTTGCTGAGAAAAAGCATGGACAAGAAAGTCAAGAATTGTGCATAATATACTAACTTCAGAAATCTGCGAAGTCCCATGACTCTGAGAAAAATCATTGAAGCGGAATGTCCCGGTATATGCACACTTCCTCTTGGTAATGAAGCCTCCCATAAAGTTTTGTTGAATTTTGGCCAGCAGTTGTTGAGAAATAGTCCGGACAAGAAAGTCAAGAATTGTTCACTATATACATATTTTAGAAAATCTTCAAAGTCCCATAACTCTAAGAAAAATCTATGAAGTGGAACGTCCTGGTAATATGCACACCTCATCTTTGTAATGAAGCTTCCCATAAAGTTTTGTTAAATTCCGGCTATTAGTTGCTGAGAAATACCCCGGATGAGAACGTGGGTAGGAAGGACGGACGGAATGACGGACGGAAGAACGGACAAGGCGGCGACTATATGCTCCCTCGAAAATTGTTGGGGAGCATAATAAAAATATCAATGAAACTGAAACAAAATGAAATATTCGTTATGCATTCATTATTTTTCATAAAATTTAAATAACAGACACATGTACTGACTCAGTGATTGGTAGTACCTCAATAATACGACCACCCCACTATTAAGACTACTTTTATTAAGATCCACTAGTGGTTGTATAAGCGAGGTTTTATTGTATACATAATGAAGGAAAATAACATACCAGACACAGAAATATATTGGAAACAATGTTGTTTATGGATCAACACTAATTGAAATGGATACAAGACTGGATAGCTCTTCTGAGTTTTAGGCATTATAATGGGTTGTGAACATTTAGCGTGTTCACAAATGTTTGAACTTAAATGCTGACAACAAATGATAATGATGGATCCCTAAAAGCCATGGTTTTAATAAATCAAAATAATTTGATAAGAGATTTATCACAGGAGCATTTCTGTTAACACTATTTCGAAGAAATTGTTTGAAGTAAATTGTCGACAATGGACAAAGTAAAATGGACAGTGACTGACCACAATACCGCACCACTGAGTACTTCTAGGTGACCTAAAACTATGCCTTCTTAGTTAAGAAACACACGAAACTCACCAAAGGCATCGCTGCTGAAGTTAGTCTCCTCCTGCTCCTCATCATCAGACGCATCGATTAATGGAGAGAAGGCATACCTGAAATTTCATGCAGAGCAGAAAGTAAGATAACAGAGAAATATGCATATATGCATTTTTTATAATCTAAACGCATACAGTAAAGCTTCCAAAACTGTAACAGCGATAGTGGAAAACATACGATAACTCCAGCAAACCTCAAAGTCCTATTTTAATACTTCGATTATAAATTACCACCTTTATTTCGAGCATCAATAACTTGAGCAATGACCTTAGTCCATCCTATGTACTATTGATTTTTACCCTTGATACCTCAAGAAAGTTTTTCAATCGCAATATACAATTTCAATCCTGTATATATATATATATACTGAACTGAACTGTAAACCGGCGGTCAATTGTTCAATTAACACTATCATTTAAATATGAGAAAAAAGGTGTTAGTGAAAAACTTCAATGGACTTGATATGTATTGTCACAGGTGTCAAAACTTCAAGACACTATATAAAACGGATACAAATAATTGAAATAAGTGTGAAAATACCACTTTGACAATACTAAAAAATTTGATTTACTTGTAAAGAAACTGTGTATAAAGCGCACATTTTTACTCTAAAATTTGGCTATGAAACTTTAATGTGTGTTTTACACTGTAACTCATCTCATTTTCTGCCATTTTTTTTCTTGTTTTTTTCTGTTTTAAATTTTAGTTTTATAATGATCTATATCAGTGCCTTCAGCAGGCCGTTTTAGCACCCCGGTCCCGGGGTGCTTTAATTTTAACTTGAACATACCCAGGGCGCCTAAAATTAGTGTTGCGCTTGTAAAAACCACCCGGGGCACATGTTTTTTATCAATAAATAAGCTGTGTTGACTGCAGCAGCCCGACAATTCCTGCTGTGAATGTACATGTACACCCACTCAACAAAGTCGGCAAATGATCAAAGCGAGTGTTACTTTGCGGAAATTTTTTAACAATTTACTGTTATTCCTAAGCCGCAATCAATAACCGTGAAGCATCACGTTTCACCACGCAGTAAAATCGATGTGAGCCAATAGAAACGCTCAGTTTATTTGCTTTGGAATGACGTTATGAAAGACCAATTTGCGCAATAGGCAGGTATCCATAGACAAGTAACCTTATACGCACGTCAAAGCGTATTATCAACCTAAAAAGTAAATGCGCTTTGCTCATCCCTTTCGTATTTTATAATATCCACACTTATTTAATAAAAAAATAAACCATGCAAAATCAGTCTGAAATACGCTAATATGAAATCGTAATTGGAAAAGCCTGCCTATGTTATTGTTGTAGTTTGTAAACACAAGCTGTCTTATGTACATGTATGCAATGTAAAACCCGTGTTTTCTACAAAAGAGTGCGATGTCTGCTGACAACCACGACTAGACGTTCCACGCATGGAAAGCATGCCGTGTTTTAATAAATACAGGTCTTTAACAGTTGACGTGCATAGGCACGACATGCACGAGGAAATTTCCCCGCCGTTTTTGCAAGAACAAAGAATTATATATCATATACATGTATCTTAATCCAGATCTTTACAATTCACCAATTATCAACTCGGTACTACGTTCAACAGCTGTAACGATTAAAACAGTGTTAAAACACTGAAAACATGCCCATATGAACATAATTATTTGAATGCAAAAGGCTTCATAAGTAGATCGAGTGTAACCTAAAGATTCGAGAAAAACGAGAATAGTGGGTTTGGACATGATGTCACTGCGCGAATGTGATGCGCACCGGACATAAACATCTGCAAACAAGAGGGCCACGATGGCCTAGGTCGCTCACCTGAGTTAATGGCTTATAACAAGAGGGCCAAATGGCACTAAACCACTTACCTGAGTATAAAGATCTGGGTCTGCAGTTTCAGGAGATTTTTATAGTCTATATAAAACATGTGACCCACTGGGAGTGGCAACTTTCTACTCCGGGGCATCATTTGAACAACCTTTGTTGAGGACAACTATACAATATTACGTACCAAATATAAAACCGCTGGGCCTCACTGTTTCAAAGGAGAAGATTTTTAAAGTCATTTTGCTATTTAAGTCTATATAAACAATGTGACCCCTGGGGCTTGGCCAGTTTTGGCCCCAGGGGCATCATTTGAACAACCTTTGTAGAGGACCACTATACAATGTTACATACCAAATATGAAACCTCTGGGCCTTGCGGTTTCAGAGGAGACGATTTTAAAAGTCATTTTGATATTAAAGTCTATATAAACCATGTGACCCCCAGGGCGTGGCCAGTTTTGACCCCAGGGGAATCATTTGATCAACATTTGTAGAGGACCACTACAGGATGTTACATACCAAATATGAAACCAATAGGCTTCGGTTTCAGAGGAGGAGATTTTTGAAGTCTAAATAAACAATGTGACCCCCGGAGCGGGGCCAGTTTTGACCCCAGGGGCATCATTTGAACAATCTTTGTAGAGGACCAGTATGCAATGTTACATACCAAATATGAAACCTCTGGGCCTTGTGGTTTCAGAGGAGAAGATTTTTAAAGTCATTTTGCTATTTAAGTCTATATAAACAATATGACCCCCGGGGTGTTGCCAAATTTGATCCCAGGGACATCTTTTAAACAATCTTTGCAGAGGACCACTAGAGGATGCCACATACTAAATATGAAATCACTGGGCCTTGCAGTTTCAGACGAGAAGATTTTTGAAGTAATTTTGCTATCTGAGTCTATATGAACAATGTGACCCCCGGGGAGTGGCCAGTTTTGGACTTAATACAATGTTACCAACCAAATACCAAACCTCTGGGCCTTGCGGTTTCAGAGAAGATTTTCAAAGTCATTTAACTATTCAATTCTATATAAACCATGTGACTCCCAGGGCGTGGCAAGTTTTTACCCCAGGGCATCATTTGAACTATCTTTGTAGAGGACCACTAGAAGATGCCACATACAAAATATGAACGCTCTCAGCATGCAGTTTCAGATAAAAAAGATTTTTTAAGTGTTCACTTTTTAAATCTATTTTTAGCTCTGGTGACCTACATATGCAGCGGACCAAAACGATTTGAATAATTTTGAAAGAGGGTCACCCAAGGATCATTCCTGTGAAGTTTGGTGAAAACCTGCCTAGGGATTTAGGAGGAGATGTTGTCTGAATTAAAACGTTGACGCACGACGGACGAAAGGTGATCACAAAAGCTCAACATGAGCACGTTGTGCTCAGGTGAGTTAAAAATAATTACTTTCAGTTTCGCAACAACAATGACGCTTTTGCTTATAAAAGGCTTGAGGTATACCGTTCAAAATGATGTTTGTTTATTAAATTTCGTTTAAACTTCTACAAAAAATTAAAAACGTTTTAGCTTTAATTTAAAGAGCTAAAACGCACCAAATAACATCATTTCACACATGCCGCAAACAAATTGATGTATACCCCTCCCTAGCCAACCCCACTCAGGACCGAAACGCCTGAAAAAAATCCTGGGGAAGGCACTGATATATGTATTCATTATATTTTTTTTCCACAAAACACTGCGTTCTAATGACCTTGCAATTCAAATTCCAAACATATCTGTTAGAACACAGTCATTAATAATAACACCTGTTAAAACTAAGAGGATTGACAGCACAACATCATCAGTTAGCCAGGCTTCCAAATCTGCAAGTTGATAGCAACAGCCATAGCAACAGTGTTGGATTGACTTCAAATGCCTTTGATGTGACTGCCAAACTGAGGCTATATAGTGTAGCAGTTTTTTTGGCCGATTTTGAGTGTGTCCGAAAACTGAGATTAAACACTGAATGAGGAGTGTCCGGAAATTTCATAGACTGCTCAAATATTATTTGTTTTGCATTAAGAAAATTTATGGGAACTACATAATTAAAATAAATACAAGTATAATTGTTAAGATTTAAAATATCTGTTGATGAATGGTTAACATATATACAATATCAGTGTTTTTTTTAGGGCCAATTTAGGGAAGTTAGACCCCATTCCCTGCTTAAAACGTATATTTTTCCCCTATATTTACCTTTAAATTCCTCAGAACATAAGCTTTGATTTAAAAAAATTGATAAAAATAGGACAAAAATTGACTAAGATAAAAGGAATTTTCATAAACAATCCCAGCAATTTTTCATCAAACCAAGTTAGTGCATAATTAATAAGTTATCTTTTGTACCAAAACAATTTATTAATCATTTATGTTATTTAACAAAGTAGAATATAAACATGTAATAATGCTTTTTTTTTAAAATCCTCTTTTGCTGTAAAATTCCCCATCTGAAGGGCCCTGCCACCTTTCCCCCAAAGCGGAAAAAAACACTGAATATGTACTAAAAATAGTGCAACACACGAAGTACGGAGCAGTTTGACGCCGATTACGACATCATGTGCACATAACGTCACTATTTCTCTAAATATTTTCCAGACGATGAAACACACTTTCTATGAAGAATACCCACTTTGTACAGATTTTTAAGTAATATTATCTGCCGTATTTCTTCATTCCTGATTCCAAGGCTGCTTATTTTCTGATAGAGTGAATAAGATCTCAGGGTATGACGGGGTATGGAACTGATATTTGTGAAAAATCATAATCATATCGTCTTTTTTTTATGTGATTGTTTCTAAAGAGTTGATAACAGCATTTAATTTAATTTAATGTTATAAACTATATTTATTTATCAGAAACTTTACATTCTGATACTATATTTAATATCAGAAACTTTACATTCTGATAATATGAAACGTTCAGCATGGTGTGACTGGGTATAGCATGTTGAAACTCCATTCAGACGGAGTTCAAAAAGAAAATTAACATGCTGTTATTTGCTTTCCAGCATTTTTTTCAACCGTAAATCGACAATGTCATTGAATCTCCAACTGGGAACACCCTCCAGACAAATATACTAGAATGAGGAATATCCACGTGACCGTTGCATTTATTCCAGGAATAATACACAACCTGATAACGCTGCACTGCTCCGTTAGACTTAGGTCGGATTTAAGATCCTGTTAATATTGGCCCCTGGGCCATTTGATACACCAAGTATCTCCCACTGTGGGGATTTACACAAAAATGCTCGGCTGTAAGGTGGGGATTAGCATAACAAGTTAGGCCCTGTGCCAATATTGAGCTACTTTTTATATGGGCAATATTGGCAGGACCTAACTGGGGAAAGACCAATTCTGTGGTGGAAATTTCTCCCTATATGTCTATAGAGTAGCGACAGGATTTTCGTCGCAACTTTCATGCGCTGAAATGGCATGGTTAGCATTAATATTTCTTAATAAAATTTACATACCTGCACAGAGAATTTATTCCTCAATAATGTTTCATAAATATTTGTACGATAGCACTTCCATTTTGGATGCAACACCAATTAAAACCTACACACTATTGCATTCTCAACACATCTCGCTGTACTCCACTGTGTAAACTTTAATCCATATTCTACAACACTGAAACTATTGCGTCATTTTGGTCATTCAATTCTATCATTCATCATCCGATTGGCTGAAGCATATAACAAGGCAAGGTAAACATGGTGGACTGTACATGAATGTAGATTTATTCGCAAGTTTAAATCGGAATTAAATGCATGTTCTAGGTAAATTTCGGCACATGTTAAGCAGTTTAAGTGTTGTTCAAGTAAAATACGTTGATAACTTTATTGTCACAAATAATGGAAATTAATGAAAATTTAAACTTTTAGGTTTCCACCACATAAATGGTCTTTAGGCGATGAGACGTTCCAGCGAATTTAGCCCTATATAAAAAGTAACACTAAATTAACAGCACGTCTCATGAATTAGACTAGGTGGGGAATTAGACCTGAACAAAATAAAATTTGTCCAATTCCCCCCCCCCCATTATGACGTCATTAAACATTTAGACTTAGCACACGTTTGAAATAGACATAAAGGATGATGTTGCATTAAAATTATGCAGATTTGCGGGGAATTAACAAATAAAGAAGTGTTTGAAAATTCATGTACTAAAGAGCTAGAAATGTGTCCACAGACACAGATGCCCCCACCAATGCAGCCATTTTTAAATGGCGCTGCTTTGTCTGTATGCATACAAATTATTTTGCAAAAGGAACATTTATACTGTACTTAATGCTTATTTATTATCTTATTCTGTGAATTATGTTGAGTTATCACAAAATAATTTTAGTCCTGACAAAAAAATCAATAAAGGGTAGTAATTAAAACTTTTGGGCAATTATGAGTTATGATTCTTGTATGCTTCACTTACTTTTGCAATCTTAAATCATTCTGTGCAGAATCAACAAAATGTCTTTTACCATTTTTCAATTATGATTTGCACACTTATGAATAATGGGAAATATTTACATTGCATAGGCATTTTAATATGGAAGGGGTATGCTTTCATAATCGTATGAACGCAATGCCTTATCACCGGTGTAGTAATATCTGTGTGTCCTATTTTTATGCAAATGATATTTCGACAAGAATATTTACATGAACTAAGATGTCTTATACTGTTCAATGTTACTTTTTTTGCATTTATTGTTGACAATTGATTAAATGTTTTTATAATTAATATACATGAACATTTCGTTCCAGTTCTTCTTCTACAAAAATCAATGAGACATTTTTTTCTCTTTTGCCTGATAGTATTCTGTCATGCAAGGTCTACCAGTGTTATTATTAAACAAAGCCATTTTGCTAGCAAGTAATATGCACATGTTATGGTATTTTAGGTAAACATTACTTTTCTTAGAAGCGACCACAGAAAATCTCCATGACGTAACATCGGTTCAGGAACGTAGCTTTAAAATGGATTTTATTTGACATTGATGTGTCTATTTGCTAGATGCATTTAGATCGTCTAATTTATAGTGCATTTATATCACAGTTAATAAGGATGAATTGTGTAACATGTACAATAAGAAACACGAGGGCCCTGAGGGCCCTAGGATGCTCACCTGAGACCTTGTAACCCAATTGGAATTTGCATCCACGAGGCGTTACTTATTTTTATCCCAGGGGCATAATATGAACAATCTTGAACAAACCTCTGGGCCTTGCGGTTTCAGGTAAAGATTTTTTAAGTCATTTTGCTATTTAAGTCTATATAAACCATGTGACACCTCGGGGGTGGCCAGATTTGACCCCAGGGGCATAATTTGAAAAATCTTTGGAGAGGACCACTATGCAATTTTACGTACCAAATATAGGAAAGCTGTGGGCCTTAAGGTTTCATTTAAAGGTTTTTTAAGTCATTCTGCTATTTAAGTCTATATAAACCATGTGACCCCTCGGGGGGTGGCCAGATTTGACCCCAGGGGCATAATTTGAACAATCTTTGGAGAGAACCACTATGCAATGTTAAGTAACAAATATAGGAAAGCTGTGGGCCTTGCCGTTTCAGAGGAGAAATTTTGCTATTTAATTCTATATAAACCATTTGACCACCCCCCCTCGTGACCAGTTTTGACCCCAGGGGCATAATTTGAATGCTCTTTGTAGAGGACCACTATACAATTTTACATACCAAATATGAAACCTCTAGGCCTTGCGGTTTCAGAGAAGAAGATTTTTAAAGTCATTTTGCTATTTAAGTCTATATAAACCATGTGACCAATGGGGTGTGGTCTGTTTTGACCCATGGGGCATAATTTGAACAATCTTTGTAGAGTACCACTATAGGATGTTAAATACCAAATACGAAACCTCTGGGCCTTGCGGTTTCAGAGGAGGTTTTATGACATTTTGCTATATAAGTTTATATAAACCATGTGACCCCCTGGGCATCGCCAGTTTTTACCCCAGGGGCATAATTTGAACAATCTTTGTAGAGGACCACTATAGGATGTTACATACCAAATATGAAACCTCTGGGCCTTGTGGTTTCAGAGGAGGAGATTTTAGAAGTCATTTTGCTATATATTCTATATAAACCATGTGACCCCCGGGGTGTGGCCCGTTTTGACCCCAGGGGCATAATTTGAACAAACTTTGTTAAGGACCACTAAAGGATGTTACATACCAAATATAAAACCTCTGGGCCTTGCGATTTCAGAGGAGAAGATTTTAAAAGTCATTTTGCTATATATTCTATATAAACCATGAGACCCTCGGGGCGTGGCCAGTTTTGACCCCAGGGACATCATTTGAACAATCTTTGTAGAGGACCACTATAGGATGTTACATACCAAATATGAAACTTCTGGGCCTTGCGGTTTCAGGAGATTTTTATAGTCATTTTGCTATATATTCTATATAAACCATGAGACCGCCGGGGCGTGGCCAGTTTTGACCCCAGGGGCATCATTTGAACAACCTTTGTAGAGGACCACTTTAGGATGTTACATACCAAATAGGAAACCTCTGGGCCTTATGGTTTCAGAGGAGAAGATTTTTTAAGTCATTTTGCTATATATTCTATATAAACCATGTGACCCCCGGGGCAAGGCCCGTTTTGACCCCAGGGGCATAATTTGAACAATCTTTGTAGAGGACCTCTAGAGTAGGTCACATATCAATTATGAAAGGTCTGAGCCTTGCGGTTTCATAGATTTTTTAAGTTTTCACTTTTTAAATCTATTTTTAGCTCTGGTGACCTACATATTCAGCGGACCGGAAAGACTTTAACAACTTTGAAAGAGGTCCATCCAAGGATCATTCCTGTGAAGTTTGGTGAAAATCTGCCAGGCGGTTTAGGAGGAGATGTTGTTTGAATTAAAAGTTGAGGACGCATGCACACATGCACGCACACACACACGCAAGACGGACAACGGGTGATCACAAAAGCTCACCATGAGCACTCTGTGCTCAGGTGAGCTAAAAATGCATTTTGAGATTTATATTAAAATGTTATCCTTTCTAATACAAGTTATGCCCAGGCAAAGCAAAGAGCTTAGATACGCCCGTGTGGATGCTATTGATCGATGACCTAGCTTACACGTCATCACTCGTTTAGTGATGTCATTTTTGGATTGTTTTGCATTTTTCTCGTCTAGTGAAAATTTGGATATAAGGTGTGGATTTAAAGCATTTACGTCTCCATCTGTTGTGTTAATACTTAAACAGGATTATCCAGGATCTGTTAAACTGTAAGCCTAGGAATTGTGTGATTTTAAAGTGCCAGAACTCAACTGTGGTATAGAAGTATTCATGATGTGGATTTACTGTCTTACTAACAAAGCACCTCTTATTTTATATTAATCTTTCTAAAGCATTAATAATGTTTGATGCTTGTTGGCTATACCGGCCGAAAGAGCAGTTCTTCTTGATGTCATAGGTATTTTTGCATTTGTTTAAGTTACTTTTTTAGTTTTGTAGCGATATGATTTATGCAAGGAAAATGAAAATGTTATGACTCATAATGTTTACATTAAACTTCATTTGTCGCAGAAAATTGAATGTAAAATAAGGAGAAAATGACATTTTTGTAGGGAACTATTTTATTAATCGTAGTTTGCATTCTATTTTGTGTAGTTTGGTTACAAGGGGCGGTACTTCGCTGTTCCAATCAGAAAACTGCTGTACGTGATATTTCTCTTAGAATGGCAATAAAATGCATGTTAAACAAAAATAATATAAAGGAATGCTATGAAATCATCCCAAATATAATGTAAATATAAGTATTGAAATTAATTTTGGTTGCGTTCATGCGATTATGAACGCAATTGTCAAACTGGCAAATTATCCATGAAGCGCTAGCGCGCATCATGGATTTGCCAGTTTGACCATTGGGTTCATAATCGCATGAACGCAACCAAAATTAAATTCAATCCTTAAGTATTTCACTAACTTCACAAGTCAGGTTCTTGCATGTAACACACCATCATGTGATGGTGATCATTTCTGCCATTTTATCTGAAAATCCCTGCATGCATAGCAATATTATGCTCTAGATAATGACCTTTGACCTTGATTATTGACCTTGACCTTTCTGCTACAGACCTGGTTCTTGAACGCCACATGCCATCTCATGCTTATCACTTCTGCCAAGTAATTTGAAAATTCTTCCATGCTGGACAAAATTATACTTCGGTCAATGTCAATGGCTTGAACTCTTATATTTGACTTTTGAACTTTAAGTGTGACCTTGACCTTAGACCAAAGGACCTGGTTGTTACACACCACATGCTGTCTCATAATGCTTATCCTTCTGTGAAGTTATTTTAAAATTCTTCCATGCCGTACAAAATCATGCTCCAAACAGAGTCCATGGTATTAATTCGTATATTTGACCTTTAACCTTTAAGTGTGACCTTGAAAATAGTTCTCGCGGGTGACACTTCGTCATAATGGTTCTGCCAAGTTATTTGAAAATCCTTCAATGCTGGACAAAGTTATTGCCTGGACAAGAATCTTAACATATACACATATACTTGACCTTCAAGTGTGACCTTGATTTTGGACCTAGGGACCTGGTTCTTGCTTGTGACACACCGTCTCACCGTGCTCAACACTTGTGCCAAGTTATGTTAAAGTTCTTCCATGCTGGACAAAATTATGCTCCGGTCACGGTCTATGTCTTAAATTATTATATTTGAACTCTGACCTTGAATTGCGACCTTGACTTTGGACCCAGGGACCTGGTTCTGGCGCATGACACACCATCTCATTATGCTTAATATTTCTGCCAAGTTATTTGAAAATCCTCCAATGCTGGACAAAGTTATTGTCCGGACAAGAATCTGAACATACGTACACATGTACGTACCCATGGACAGAGTAAACTCTATATGCCCCCACATCATTGATGGTGGGGGCATACAAATTTCAAGTGCTCCGTACTTCATTAGTTGTGTTACTAAGACTCTGTAATTAATGAAAATATAGTAGTAAAATATTATCAAAATTCACAATATTGATAGTAACATATGTTTAAGCAAGTAATCAAAAAGAAATTGTTTTAAAATTATTATATTTTATTTTGTGACACCAGTCTACAACTTTCCGGACAACCCTTGTAACCTGTAAACACTAGTTTTCGAAATGCCTGCAATGTATAGCAACATTTAAGAAATAATTTTACTAGTTTTAGCATGCACTGGTATAAGTAATGATACCATACCTCTGGTTATTGGATGAAGGCCTCCATAGGATCATGATGATACCAAGGATGATGGAAAACAGCAAATGCCAGAATGCTTCCTCAACCCACAACTCATAGTAGTTCTGAAGTTATGAAGAACGTTAATGCTCGTTGAAAGCTGATGGGCATGACATAAGAAGTAGAGATATTTTTTAACAAGAGCACCGCGTACGGGTTGTGGACGCTCTACTTTCTTATATTTGATAGTACTATGGGCTTTTGTTTATAGAACAAGTTTATCACTGTCATGAAGTATTTTGAATTTGAAGTCAATACCTCTGTGATCAAGTATTTTGTGTTTCAAGTCAATACTTCTTATAAATGTTGTAAAATTTGACCTAAAGCGGAATTTCTAAGTTGACAAAAAGGCAATTACTCAAGCAAAGTCCTTGATAGAGTTACCCCCTCTTGTCTACAGAATAAGTTCATCACTGTGATCAAGTACTCTGAGTTTCAAATCAAAACCTCATATAGGTCTTGAGAAATTTGACATAAAAGGAAAATTGTATGTGGTAAAAGGATAATAACTCCAACAAAATCCTTGAAAGAGTTACCTCATCTTGTCTGTAGAATGGTGTCAGCACCATAAATAAGTACCTTGAGTTTCAATTTAATGTCTTTCATAGTTATTGAAAATTTTTATATTTACCAAAAATTGTCAAAATATGCTAAGTTTTAAGTCCAAACAAGGGAAGACAACTCTGGAAATACAAATCACAGGGTTACCTGCCTTGTTGTAATGAAGTACCATTTTGATAGCGAACAAGTATTGAAAGTTTCAAATAGATACCTTTGATAGTTTTTGAGAAATTGACTCTGACAAAAAACTTAACCAAAACAAGAGGGCCCTGAGGGCCCTAGGACGCTCACCTGAGACCTTGTAACCCAATTGGAATTTGCATCCCCGAGGCGAGGCTTATTTTTATCCCAGGGGCATAAGTTGAACAACCTTGAACAAACCTTTGGGCCTTGCGGTTTCAGGTAAAGATTTGTAAAGTCATTTTGCTATTTAAGTCTATATAAACCATGTGCCCCCTCGGGGGGTGGCCAGATTTGACCCCAGGGGCATAATTTGAACAATCTTTATTGAGAGGACCACTATGCAATGTTACATACCAAATATAGGAAAGCTGTGGACCTTGCGTTTTCAGGTAAAGATTTTTTAAAGTCATTTTGCGATTTAAGTCTATATAAACCATGTGACCCCTCGGGGGTGGCCAGATTTGACCCCAGGGGCATAATTTGAACAATCTTTGGAGAGGACCACTATGCAATGTTACGTTACAAATATAGGAAAGCTGTGGGCCTTGCCGTTTCAGAGGAGAAGATTTTTAAAGTCATTTTGCTATTTAAGTCTACATAAACCATTTGACCCCCCGCCCCGGGCGTGACCAGTTTTGACCCCAGGGGCATAATTTGAACACTCTTTGTAGAGGACTACTATACAATGTTACATACCAAATATGAAACCTCTAGGCCTTGCAGTTTCAGAGAAGAATTTTGAAGTCATTTTGCTATTGAAGTCTATATTAACCATGTGACCAATGGGGTGTGGTCTGTTTTGACCCATGGGGCATAATTTGAACAATATTTGTAAAGTACCGCTAAAGGATGTTAAATACCAAATACAAAACCTCTGGGCCTTGCGGTTTCAGAGAGGAAGATTTTAAGAATTTTGCTATATAAGTTTATATAAACCATGTGACCCCCTGGTCGTAGCCAGTTTTGACCCCAGGGGCATCATTTGAACAATCTTTGTAGAGGACCACTATAGGACGTTACATACCAAATATGAAACCTCTGGGCCTTGTGGTTTCAGAGGAGGAGATTTTAAAAGTCATTTTGCTATATAAACCATGTGGCCCCCGGGATGTGGCCCATTTTGACCCCAGGGGCATAATTTGAACAAACTTTGTAAAGGACCACTAAAGGATGTTACATACCAAATATGAAACCTCTGGGCATTGCAATTCAGAGGAGCAGAATTTAAAAGTCAGAAGAAGATTTTTAAAGTTTTCACTTTTTAAATCTATTTTTAGCTCTGGTGACCTACATATTCAGCGGACCGGAAAGATTTGAACAACTTTGAAAGAGGTCCACCCAAGGATCATTCCTGTGAAGTTTGGTGAAAATCTGCCAAGCGGTTTAAGAGATGTTGTTTGAATGAAAAGTTGACGACGCACACACGCACGCATGACGGACAACGGGCGATCAAAAAAGCTCACCATGAGCACTTTGTGCTCAGGTGAGCTAAAAACTTAACCAAAAACCTTAACTAAAACAGATGCTGACGCAGTCGACAGGGCAACGACAAAACCTCGACTTTTTTTCTTCGAAAAGTCAAGGTAAACATGAAACAAGAGGGCCATGATGGCCCAAAGGGCTCACCTGAGTACTGGAAAAGATGAAAGCCTTACTGTTGTGAAAGGATTGTGGTAATGTACACCATAATGTCCTTAAATAATTTGTCTAGCTGATTTACTCTCATACATATATTTTCTCTACCCTGGTATCCAACTTTTCACAGGCAATCTTGAAGGAATAGTGTTAATGCTGCAGTTCTGAAAGATAATGGCGACCGCTGAGCAAAGGTCACTTCCTTTCAAAGAGTAGAGTGTATTACCATTTACCTGTTCTATATTGAAATTCGCTTAAGATTTTATGGTCCTTGACAAATGGTGCAAGGTGTGGTCCAGACTGGTTGAAAATGAAGTCCCTCTCTTGCAACAAATTCATTTTTGCATTAATTTTCACAATTAAGGGGACATAACTGCTGTGTTCATGTCCTGTCTTATTTGCTGCTTGTGTTTTGATCTTATGACCCTACAAATTATGTGGAAGTTTTATCAAGATTGAACGAAAAATGAAATCTTGATGCACGAAAAAGGCAATATTTGCATTTTTATCATTAACAATGGGGCAATAACTCTGATGTTTGTTGCCCAATCTGATCGATTGTTGGCTTCTGTTGCAGACTTATGATCACATACAAACTGTGGAAATTTGGTCAATATTGGACGAAAAATAAAATCTCCATGAACAAACAAGAAGGCCCTGAGGGCCCTAGGACGCTCACCTGAGACCTTGTTACCAGATCGGAATTTGCATCCCCGAGGCATGGCTTATTGATCCTAGGGGCATAATTTGAATAATCTTGAAAAAACCTCCGGGCCTTGCGGTTTAAGGTAAAGATTTTCAAAGTCATTTTGCAATTTAAGTCTATATAAACCATGTGACCCCTCAGGGTGGGCCAGATTTGACCCAAGGGGCACAACTTGAACAATCTTTGGAGAGGACCACTATACAATGTTACATACCAAATACAGGAAAGCTGTGGGCCTTGCCGTTTCAGAGAAGGACCACTATTCGATGCTAAATATCAAATATGAAACCTCTAGGCCGTGCGGTTTCAGAGGAGAAGATTTTAAAGTAATTTTGCTATTTAAGTCTATATAAACCATGTGACCCCTGGGGTGTGGTCATTTTTTACCCATGGGGCATAACTTTAACATTCTTTGTAGAGGACCACTATACGATGTTACAAACTAAATACGAAACCTCTGGGCCTTGCAGTTTCAGAGCAGAAAATGTTTAAAGACATTTTGCTATTTAAGTTTAAATAAACCATGTGACCCCCGGGGCGTGGCCAGTTTTGATCCCAGGGGCATAATTTGAGCAAACTTTCTAGAGGACCACTATACGATGATACATACCAAATCAGAAACCTCTGGGCCTTGCGGTTTCTGAGAAGATTTTTAAAGTCAATTTGCTATTCAAGTCTATATAAATCATGTGAACCCCGGGGCGTGGCCAGTTTTGACCCCAGGGTATAAATTGAACAAACTTTGTAGAGGAACTCTATAGGATGTTTCATAATAAATATGAAACCTATGGGCCTTGCGGTTTCAGAGAAAAATATATCTGAAGACATTTTGCTATATATTCTATATAGAGATGGGGCCGAATATTCGAATATTTGAATATTGGATAATATTCGAATATAAAAAAACGAATACGAATATTCGATTTTCTCATTGATTTAAAGAACATAATTTCTTTAACAAATCATGATTCTTCCAGTTTGATTGCAAAGTTAACATGAATTCCAGTCGTATTTCCTGCCTAGCAGGTGGGCAGGGGTGTAACGTTTTTACAACACATGCTAAACATGTCCAATTAACGACAATTGATAATTGACAGGGGGGGCCACGTCTGTACAAGGGCCGTGAGTTAACGGTTTGTAGGAGGCGCGAATATGACGCAATGTATCCACAAATAACAAAACTGGGCCATGTTGTGGTAACGGTTTCACAGTTAGCACAAGGCGTACATTGTTGTTTATTATCCTTAAGTGACATCTATACGGTTAACTTGTTTACAGTAAATTGCAATTACTCTCAAAGTAAACCAATCAAAATGAATCCATTATCAACCAAGCAATTTCTTTAACAAAATTAGCATGATCTCGTCAATCTTACTATATGTCACTTGTAAATTATTCTCAATTATATCAACACCGTATATTATACAAGAGTCTTTATTATTAAACAATGCCACCATCACGTGCTTGGAAGTACTTTATGCAGTCATTAGACAAAACCCAGGCAACGTGTAATCTGCACAGCAGATACAAGCTTCATGGTTCTGAAAAAAACCTGAACGATTAACAAATTAATTAACAATACATTTAACAATATCTTACATTTCTTTATATTTGCCTAACACTCACAAAGTTATATCGCTCATTTACCATTGAAACAAGGTAAAACAACTTCGTACACGAAGTATACATATTTTGCATAGGTAAATATTCGGACAGGGTGCCGTATATAGTAGCATATAGTAGTATTTACAAAACGAATATTCGAATTTATTCGAATACCTAAAACGAATATTCAAATACTGATTTCAATATTCGGTCCCATCCCCAATTCTATATAAACCATGTGACCCCCGGGGCATGGCCCGTTTTGATCCCAGGGGCATAATTTCCACAAACTTTGTCAAGAACCACAGAAGGATGTTACATACCAAATATGAAACCTCTGTGCGTTTGAGGAGAAGATATTTTTTTAAGTCATTTTCCTACATATTCCATATAAACCATGTGACCCCCGGGGCGTGGTCAGTTTTGACCCCAGGGGCATAATTTGAACAATCTTTGTAGAGGACCACTATAGGACGCTACATACCAAATATGAAACCTCTGGGTCTTGTGGTTTCAGAGAAGATTTTTAAAGTCATTTTGCTATATATTCTCTATAAACATGTGACCTCCGGACCATAGCCTGTTTTGACGCCAGGGGCATAATATGAACAAACATTGTAGAGGACCACTATATGATGTTACATACCAAATATGAAACCTCTGGGCACTGCGGTTTTAGAGATTTTTTAAGTCATTTTCATATATATTCTATATATACAATGTGATCCCCAGGGCGTGGCCACTTTTGACCCCAAGGGCATAATTTGAACAATCTTTGTTGAGGACAACTGTAGGATGCTACATACCAAATATGAAACCTCTGTGCCTTGTGGTTTCAGAGGAGACGATTTTAAAGTCATTTTGCGATATATTCTCTATAAACCAAGTGACCCCCGGTGCATGGCCCATTTTGACCCCAGGGGCATAGTTTGAACAATCTTTGTAGAGGACCACTATAGGATGTTACACACCAAATATGTAACCTCTGGGCCCTGCGATTTCAGAGATTTTTTAAGTCATTTTCCTATATATTGTATATAAACCATGTGACCCCCAGGGCATGGCCAGTTTTGACCCTAGGGGCATAATTTGAACAATCTTTGTAGACGACCACTATAGGATGCTATATACCAAATATGAAACCTCTGTGCCTTGTGGTTTCAGAGGAGGAGATTTTTTAAAGTCACTTTGCTATATATTCTATATAGACCATGTGACCCCCGGGGCATGCCCCGTTTTGATCCCAGGGGCAAAATTTGCACAAACTTTGTAAAGAACCACTGAAGGATGTTACATACCAAATATCAAACCTCTGTGCCTTATAGTTTCAGAAGAGTAGATATTTTAAGTCATTTTCCTATATATTCCATATAAACCATGTGACCCTAGGAGCATGGCCCGTTTTGACCAAAGGGGCATAATTTTAACAATCTTAGTAGAGGACCATTATAGTATGTTACATACCAAACATGAAACCACTGGGCCTTGTGGTTTCAGAGGAGAAGATTTTTAAAATCATTTGCTATATATTCTATATAAACCATGTGATCCCCAGGGCGTGGCCCGTTTTGACCCCAGGGGGCATAATTTGAACAATCTTTGTAAAGGACAACTTAAGGATGTTGCATACCAAATATGAATACTCTGGGCCTTGCAGTTTCAGAGAAGATTTGTAAAGTAATTTTGCTATATATTCTACATAAAATATGTGACTCCCAGGGCGTGGCCAGTTCTGACCCCATGGGCATAATTTGAACAATCTTTGTAGAGGACCACTATAGGATGTTACATACAAATGATGAAACTTCTGGGCCCTGCGGCTTCAGAGAAGAAGATTTTTAAAGTCATTTTCCTATATATTCTATATAAACAATGTGACCCGTAGGGCGTGGCCCGTTTTGACCCCAGGGGCATAATTTGAACAATCTTTGTAGAGAACCACTATAGGATGTTACATACCAAATATGAAACCTCTGGGTCCTGCGGTTTCAGAGGAGAAGATTTTAAAAGTCATTTTGCTATATATTCATTATAAACCAAGTGACCCCCAGGGCGTGGCCCGCTTTGACCCCAGGGCCATAATTTGAACAATCTTTGTAGAGGACCACTATAGGATGTTACATACCAAATATGAAACCTCTGGGCGATGCGGTTTCAGAAAAGATTTTGTAAGTTTATATGTTTTAAATCTATTTTTAGCTCTGGTGACCTACATATGCAGCGGACCATAACTATTTTAACAATTTTGAAAGAGGGTCACCCAATGATCATTCCTGCTAAGTTTGGTGAAAATCTGCCAAGTGGTTTAGGAGGAGATGTTGCTTGAATAAAAAGTTGACGACGGACAATGGGCGATCACAAAAGCTCACAAGGAGCCACCAATGTGGCATACACAAACCGTGGAAGTTTGGTCACGATTGGTAGTACAAGCAGGCCACGATGGCCTTAGGTCGCTCACCTGAGGTATTGGCATCATAATAGCTTATAACAAGACGGCCAAATACCCTTAACAAAAAAGTGTATTTAATACGCATTAAACGCTGCGGTATTGGCACCATATTTTGTCTGCATTTAATGCGCATTTAATACACTTGCAAACGCAGAAAAAATACCCTTATTACAGACATAAGGTGTATTTTTTTTGCATATTTCCTGCATTAACAAACTTAAGTGCATTCAAAGTGTATTTTTCTCCTTGAAAAATACACTATATCTTCAAAAAATTTGCTTAAGTGTATTTAAAGTGTATTTTAGGTGTATTTGTTAGTGCATTAATACACTTTTTTGTAAAAAATGCAGAAAAAGTACAGAAAAAATACACTAAGTGTACTAAAAGTGTATTGAATGCGCATTTAACGTAGAAAAAATACGGTGCCAATACCGCAGCGTTTAATACTCATTAAAGGCGTATTAAATACACTTTTTCGAGAAGGGTAGTACTAAAGCACTTACCTGAGTATAAAGATCTAGGGCTTGCAGTTTCAAGAGATGAATTGTATAGTCTATATAAACCATGTGACCCACAGGGCATGGCAACTTTCTACCCGAGGGGTATAATTTGAACAATATTTGTAGAGGACCACTATACAATATTATAAACCAAATATGAAACCACTGGGCCTTGCGGTTTCAGAGGAGAAGATTTTTTAAGTCATTTTGCTATTTAAATCTATATGAACTATGTGACCCACAGGGCGTGGCAAGTTTTTATCTCAGGGGCATCATTTGAACAATCTTTGTAGAGGACCACTATTCAATGTTACATACCAATTACACGAAACATGGATATTCCATGAAAACCTACTTTTTCTAACGAAATGCATTAAAGTGAGCACAAAATTTTTTAGTCCATTTTTAGTAATGGTGACCATACCCACCCGATATGCAATCCCAAATGAGGTCTTCATATAAGATATCTATGTATGAAGTTTAATTAAAATTTCTCAATACGTTCTCAAGTTATTGAGCAAAAACTGTTCTCTATTTTTAGTAACAGTGACCTTGACCTTGACCCAACCAACCTCCTACGTAATCCCAAGTGAGGTCTCGATATAAGGTATCTAAGTATGAAGTTTCATTAAAATATCTCAATGCTTTCTCAAGTTATTGAGCGTAAACCTTTTTTTAAATTTTATTTACAGTGACCTTGACCTTGACCCCACCCACCCCATGAGCAAACCCTAGTGAGGTCTCAATATAAGATATGTGTATTAAGTTTCATTCACATATCGCAATTTATTCTCAAGTTATTGAGCGGAAACCGTTTTTTTCTATTTTCAGTAACAGTGACCTTGACCATGACCCCAGCCACCCCATTAGCAATCCCAAGTGAGGTATCGCTATAGGGTCTCTATGTATGAAGTTACATTACAATAACTCAATCCGTTCTCGAGTAAGAGAGGAAATGAAAAGTGCTACGGCACAAACGCCCGCCGGATCACCCGCCCACACAACGACATACGCCAATCTAATAACCGAAATTTGATTAACAAAACACTCGGTCTTGCAGTTTCAGGAGAAGATTTAAAAGTCATTTTGCTATTTAAGTTTATACAAACCATGTGACCCCGAGGGCATGGCCACTTTTTACCACAGGGGCATCATTTGAACAATCTTTGTAGAGGACCACAATACAATGTTACATACCAAATATGAAACCTCTAGGCCATGCCGTTTAAGAGAAGATTTTTAAAGTCATTTTGCTATTTAAGTCTATATAAACCATGTGAGTCACATGGGTGTGGCCAGTTTTGACCCCAGGGGCATAATTTGAACAATCTTTGTAGAGGACCAACGTACAATGTTACATACCAACTATGAAACCTCTGGGCTTTGCGGTCTCAGAGAAGATTTTTAAAGTCATTTATGTATTTAAGTCCATATAAACCATGTGACCCCCGGGTCGTGGCCAGTTTTGACCCCAGGGGCATCATTTTGAACAATCTTTGTAAAGGACGACTAGAGGATGTCACATTTCAATTATGAAAGCTCCGAGCCTTGTGGTTTCAGAGATTTTTAAAGTTGTCAGTTTTTAAATCTATTTTAAGCTCTTGTGACCTATAAATGACAACAACGATTTGAACAATTTTGAAAGCGGGTCACCCAAGGATCATTTCTGTGAAGTTGGTGAAAATCTGCCTAGCGGTTTAGGAGGAGATGTTCTTTGAATGAAAATGTTGACACACGACGCACTACGTATGATGGACAAAAGGCGATCCTAAAAGCTAAAAGATCCTAAAAACGTTATGCTCAGGTAAGCTAAAAATGAAGTCTCTATGAACGAAAAAAGGCTATTTTTGGATTTTTCTCCACAAACAAGGGGCCATAACTCTAAGGTTTCTGGTCCCATTTGGCCCATTATCAATACCAACTGAGATTTTATGGTCATACATAAAATGTGCAAGTTAGGTGAAGATTGAATACACAAGAGCTGTCAGAGGACAGCGTGCTCGACTTTCAAAGTATTTCAGTTGGTACATATTTTGGATAGTGGAAGGGGCATACATTTGTTAAAATACAATATTTTTAAGTGAAGCCTTGTATAGTTTATAAATTTTTGGAACAAAAACTTTAACCACAAAGTCTATGTAAAAAGTGGGCTAACTCTGTCAAAATACAAAAAAGAGTTATGGGCAATGTTGCCCCTGATACTAGAGTTTATTACAAAGGTTAGTTCCAAGTTTCAAGTGAATAACTTATGTACTTTTGAAGTAACAAAACTTTTGAATATAAACTTTAACCAGAAAATCTATGTGAAAAAGGGGCATAACTCTGTCAAAATATAAAACATAGTTATGAGTAATGTTGCCCCTGATACTAGAGTTGATGACAAAGGTTAGTTCCAAGTTTCAAGTGAATAACTTATGCAGTTTTGAAGTTACCAAACTTTTGAATATAAACTTTAAACAGAAAATCTTAGTGAAAAGGGGACATAGCTGTCAAAATACAAAATAGAGTGATGGGTAATGTTGCCCCTGGTACTAGAGTTGATGATAAAGGTAAGTTCCAAGTTTCAAGTGAATAACTTATGTAGATTTGTAGTTACACAACTTTTGAATATAAACTTTAAACAGAAAATCTATGTGAAAAAGGGACATAACTCTATCAAAATACAAAACAGAATCATGGGGAATGTTCACCCTGATACTGGAGTTGATGACAACGGTATATTCCAAGTTTGAAGTGAATAGCTTTTGTTGCATTGAAGTTACAAAACTTTTGAATATTAACTTTAACCAGAAAATCTATGTGAAAAAGCGGCATAACTCTGTCAAATACAAAAGAAAGTTATGGGAAATGTTGCCCTTGATACTGGAGTTGATGATAAAGGTTAGGTCCAAGTTTCAAGTGAATAATTTATGTAGTTTTGAAGTTACAAAACTTTTGAATAAAAACTTTAACCAGAAAATCTATGTGAAAAAGAGGCATAAATCTGTCAAAATACAAAACAGAGTTATGGGGAATGTTGCCCCTGACACTGGAGTTGATGACAAAGGTATATGCCAAGTTTCAAGTGAATAACTTATGTAGTTTTGAAGTTACAAAACTTTTGAATATAAACTTTAACCAAAAAATGTATGTGAAAAATGGGCATAACTCTGTCAAAATACATAACAGAGTTATACAGAATGTTGCCCTTGATACTGGAGTTGATGACAAAGTTTAGTTACAAGTTTCAAATGAATAACTTATGTAGTTTTGAAGTTACAAAACTTTTGAATATAAACTTTAACTAGAAAATCTAAGTGAAAAAGGGGCATAACTCTGTCAAAATACAAAACAGAATTATGGGGAATGTTGCCCCTGACACTGGAGTTGATGACAAATGTATAACTTATGTAGTTTTGAAGCTACAAGACTTGAATAAAACTTTAACCAAATTCAGACGTGGACGTGGACGCCGGGGGTAGTAGGAAAGCGCACCTATTTTTCGAATTGTCGAGCTAAAAATGAAGTCTCTATCTTGAACAAGGCTTTGATAGCATTGCAAGCAATACATGAGTCCCCTACCAGTGAAAAGCCCTACCAATTAAACATTGTGCAATACCGTCAAATCGCCCTTTATCTCTAGATGTACCAAGTTTCATATTCAAATCCCATTTGTCACTGCAGTATTAAGTTGTTGTTTTTTCTATTTTAGTAACATTGACTAGATATTCGAGTTACTTTTTGAGTAATTGCAGTATTAAACTGACAGAGGGCAATCATTTAGTCTATTCTGTGTACCAAGTTTCATGATCATATGTTATGTTCTTTTCGAATTATTACAGTATTAAGTTTATTTCTATTTTATGTAACAGTCACGTTACCTTTGACCTCTGGTGAAAAATAAAGGGTCGTGTACAATCATCACCTTGCTCTTTCTATGTATACAAAGTTTCATCAATCTTCAGTACTTTTTGAGTTATCGCAGGATCCAGGTTTTGGGGACGGGACAGACAGACAGAGTGAGACCAACGGACGAACAGACAGACAGACGCACACAGACAGAGGGCAAACCCATAGTCCAATCTGTGTACCAAGTTTCATGAAGTTTCATGATAATATCTTATGCACTTTTCAAAATATTACAGTATTAAGTTTATTTCTATTGTTAGTAACAGTCACATGACCTTTGACCTCTGGTGAAAAATAAAAGGTCGTGCGTAATTCTCACATTGCTGTTGCTACGTATACAAAGTTTCATCAAAGTGTCTTCAGTGCTTTCTGAGTTATTACAGGATCCAGGTTTTGGGGACGGACGGACAGACAGACATACGGACGAACAGACAGAACGACACACAGTCAGATGGCAAACCTTTAGTTCAATCTCTGTACCAAGTTTCATGGTCATATCTTATGTCCATTTCGAATTATTACAGTATTTAGTTTATTTCTATTTTTAGTAACAGTCACGTGACCTTTGACCTCTGGTGAAAAAAAAGGTCATGCATAATCCTCACATTGCCACATTGCTGTTTATATGTATACCCAGTTTTATCGAAATAAGTTCAGTACTTTTTGAGTTATTGCAGGAACCAGGTTTTGGGGACAGATGGACGGACAAACATACGGACGAACAGATCGATAGACACACAGACGGATGGCAAACCTATAGTTCAATCTTTGTACCAAGTTTCATGGTCATATCTTATGTACTTTTCGACAGTATAACAGTATTTAGTTTATTTCTATTTTTAGTAACAGTCACGTGACCATTGACCTCTGGTGAAAAAGAAAAGGTCCTGCATAATCCTCACATTGCCGTTTATATGTATACCAAGTTTCATCGAAATATCTTCAGTACTTTTTGAGTTATCGCAGGATCCAGTTTGTTTAATTTTATTTCTATTTGTAGTAACAGTCACGTGACCTTTGACCTCAGGTAAAAAATAAAAGGTCTTGCATAATACTCACATTGCTGTTTATTTGTATACCAAGTTTCATCGAAGTATCTTCAGTACTTTTTTAGTGATCGCAGGAACAAAATTTTGCGGACGGATGGACAGACAGACGGAGGACAAACATATAGTCAGTCCCCTCTGGTGAAACACCGGTAGGGGACTAATAATGTCCATTTTTGCATATTTTGTTCACAAATAAAGGGCTATAACTCTGGTGTTTCTGGTCCGATCTTGCTTATATTCGACTTCAACTGTAATCTCATGGTAATAGACAAACTGTGCAAGAATGGTGAAGATTGGATGTAAAATGTCTCTCTCTCTATCCTGAATAGTGTCCATTTTTGTATATGTTTTTAATAAACAAAGCGCAATAACTCTGGTGCTTGAAACACGATCTGGCCCATTTTTGGCGTATGCTGAGATCTGATTGTCATACAAAAACTGTGAAAGTTTGGTTAAGATTTGATGGAAAATAAAGTCTATACGTTGCAAAAGAGCACTTTTGCACTTTTTTGCATGAAAAAGGGGCAATAACTCTGGTGTTACTGGTCCGATTTGGAACATTATCGAACTCGTCCAAGATTTTATGGTCATACACAAACTGTGCAATTTTGGTCAAGATTGAATAAAAAAATGTAGTCTATCGCGATAACGGTCCAAATTGTTGACGGCACCTTGACGACCGACGATGGAGATAGACGACGCCGGAGGTCCCCTATACCAATAGCTCACCGAGCACTTTGTGCTCAGGTGAGCTAAAAATTATGGCATGTATGCTGTGCAGTATACTGGACGAGTGCGTGTCATTGGTATGCAAGAGGCCGCACATCACAGACTAAGGTATGGAGTAATTATTATAAGATAAATTTTCTCTTCATTTAGATTGAAATTTATTAAATAACAAGAGATGTTTGTAAAACATGTATGCCCCCCCCCGGCTTGCAGCCAAGTTGGCAATATGTGCAATTGTTAAGAGATTGTTTTAATATTGTATGTGCACATTAACACATGGGTAGGAAATTTAAGTTGATGCTTTAGAAAGTAAATATAAAGCAGAAAGAGAGATTCGAGTATAATTATGGATTTATTTTTACAGTCTATTATATACCTGTTTTCTGTTTGATTTAAACATCAATTAGGCCAAAACATCTCTAGATATCCTGCGGAAACAAAATGGTCTAAGGAGAAAACAGTTTTCATGTTACAAGCCCCTGTGACCTTGACCTTTGACCTGTTGATCTCAAAATTGATAGGCGTTTACTTTCCTTTCCTCCCGAGTAACCAGCATACCAACTTTAATGATCGTAGGTCAAAGCGTTTTCTACATATCATGTGGAAACGAAATGGTCTACAGAGGAAACATTTTTCGTGTTACAAGCCTCTGTCACCTAGACCTCTGACCTTGAAATCAATAGGCGTCTTCCTTTCCTCCCAAGTAACCAAGCATACCAACTTAAATGATCGCAGGTCAAAGCGTTCTCTAGATATCGTGCGGAAACGAAATGGTCTACGGACAGACTGACCGACCATCAGCCCCTGTGACCTTGACCTCTGATCTCTTGATCTCAAAATCGATAGGGGTCTTCCTTCCCTCAAGACTAACCAGCATACTAATTTATATGATCGCCGCCAATTCGCGATATATTGGACATCTGCAGTGTATTAAGTTTCATTAAAATAGCTCAATGCGTTCTCAAAATATTTAGCGGAAACCATTTTTCTATTTTTAATAACGGTGACATTGACCTTCACCCCACCCACACCATATGCAATCCCCAATCAAGGTCTCAATATAATGTATTTATCTATGGAGTTTCATTAAAATATCTAAATGCGTTCTCAAGATATTGAGCGGAAACCATTTTTCTATTTTTGGTAACAGTGACCCTGACCTTGACCCCTCACACCCCATATGCAATCGCGTGCAAGTTGTCCATATAAGGTATCTATGTATTAAGTTTCATTAAAATATCTCAATGCGTTCTAAAGCTATTGAACAGAAACCGTTTTTCTATTTTTAGTAACAGTGACCTTTACCTTGACCCCACCCATCCCATATGCAATCCCAATCAAGCTCTCCATAGAATGCTTTAACAAAACATGAAACCTCTGGGCCTTCTGGTAACAGAGAATAATTTTTAAATCATTCTGCCATTTTACGTCTATATAAACCATGTGAGCCCCAGGGTGTGGCCAGTTTTGACCCCATGGGCATCATTTGAACAATCTTTGTAGAGGACCACTATACAACATAACATACCAAATATGAACCCTCTGGGCCTTGCAGTTTCAGGAAAGAAGATTTTGAAAGTCATTGTGCTATTTAAGTCTATATAAACATTGTGACCCCAGAATGTGGCCAGTTTTGACCCCAGGGGCATCATTTGAACAATCTTTATAGAGGACCACTATACAATGTTACATACCAAATATGAAACCTTTGGGCCTTTGCGGTTTCAGAGAAGATTTTTTATGTCATTTAGCTATTAAAATCTATATAAACCATGTGACACCCGGAGCGTGGCCAGTTCTGACCCCAGAGGCATAATTTGAACAATCTTTGTAGAGGACTACAAAGAATGTTACATACCAAATATAAAAACCTCTGGGCCTTGAGGTAATAGAGAAGATTTCAAAAGTCATTTTGCTATTTAAGAATATATTAACCATGTAACCCGGGGTGTGCCCAGCTTTGACCCCAGGGGCATCATTTGAACTATCTTTGTAGAGGACCACTACACAATGTTACATACAAAATATATAACCTCTAGGCCTTGAAATTTCAAAGGAGAAGATTTTTACATTTTGCTATTTAAGTCTATATAAACCATGTGACCGCCGGGGTGTGGCCAGTTTTGAACCCAGGGGCATCACTTGACCAATTTTTGTAGAGAACCACTATACAATGTTACATACAAAATATGAAATCTCTGGGCCTTGTGGTTTCAGAAGACATTTTTTAAGTCATTTTGCCATTCAAGTCTATATAAACCATGTGACACCCGGAGTGTGGCCAGTTCTGACCCCAGGGGCATCATTTGAACAATCTTTGTAGAGGACCACTATACAATGTTACATACCAAATATGAAACCTCTAGGCCTTGCGGTTTCAGAGAAGAAGTCATTTTGCTATTTAAGTCTATACAAACCATGTGAGCCCCAGGGTGTTGCCAGTTTTGACCACAGGGGCATCATTTGAACAATCTTTGTAGAGGACCACTAAACAATGTTACATACCAAATATGTAACCCCTGGGCCTTCTGGTTTCAGAGGAGAAGATTTTAAAAGTCATTTTGCTATTTAAGCCTCTATAAACCATGTGACCCCCTGGGTGTGGCCAGTTTCGACCCCAGGGGCATCACTTGAACAATCTTTGTAGAGGACCACTATACGATGTCACATACCAAATATGAAACCTCTGGGCCTTGCAGTTTCAGAGGAGGAGATTTTAAAAGTCATTTTGCTATTGAAGTCTATATGAACCATGTTACCCCCAGGGTGAGGCCATTTTTGACCCCAGGGGCATCATTTGAACAATCTTTGTAGAGGATCACAATACAATGTTACATACCAAATATGAAACCTCTGGCCCTTGCGGTTTCAGAGAAGATTTTTACAGTCATTTTGCTATTAAACTCTATATAAACCATGTGACACCCGGAGCGTGGCCAGTTGTGACCCCAGGGGCAACATTTGAACAATCTTTGTAGAGGACCACAATACAATGTTACATACCAAATATGAAACCTCTAGGCCTTGCGGTTTCACAGAAGAAGATTTTTTAAGTCATTTTGCTATTTAAGTCTATACAAACCATGTCAGCCCCAGGGTGTGGCCATTTGACCCCAGGGGCATCATTTGAACAATCTTTGTAGAGGACCACTAAACAATGTTACATACCAAATATGTAACCCCTGGGCCTTGCGGTTTCAGAGGAGAGGATTTTTTAAAGTCATTTGGCTATTTAAGCCTATATAAACCATGTGACCCCCCAGGCTGTGGCCAGTTTTGACCCCAGGGGCATCACTTGAACAATCTTTGTAGAGGACCACTATATGATGTTACATACCAAACAGGATCTCACTAGGATTTTAAAATAGGAGTCCTGGGACTCCTTCCCCCAGGACTCCTTCCCCCTAAAAAGTAGGAGTCCCAAAATAGAAAAATAGTAAAGTAAGCGACGCGCGAGAATGAATAAAATTTGTGCAATATATTTATAAAATAAATTATATATGACTGTATAAATCAATAATCATGAGAATAATAATAATTGTTATTCTTATTGTTATTATTTGGTTATGTAACTAAAACAATTTTTTTGTACCAATAATTAATTTTAAAACAGGTAAATTCTGGACAATTAGCAATTGATGGTCTAAACTTGTTGACTGATTTGTAATGTGTAGGCCTAGCAAAAAGTTATGATGCGCTGATTACAGAACAACAGGCAAGTACCAAAGCATAAGTTACTGTCAAGTAGAGTAATTGTGAAACAGGTTAACAAAAATGTAAGAAAGGAGCAATTATTGGTGATAATAAACGCTAAAATATGTGTTTGCATGTGTTTTACAAATGTGTAAAGTCGGCGACGAAAATTTTCGCGAGGTCGCGAAAATACGTGTCATTGCAAAATTCTGCACTTAAACTACTGCCAGTATTGTTAATTTATGTCTTGTCATATGTGTTATAGACTAGAAAAATTCCTTTATGTATGATTATTGGCCGATGCTTTTATATTCCTGTCAAAATTCAGCCCTAGATTTTCGTATAAAATTTCTGTCAAAACAAAATCTATCACCGTATTACTGAGATTTAGTTGCCATTCATGAAATTTGATTGGCAATATAAATTAATGAAATCAGCTGAAGCTGTTTTTCACTCATTTTAACAATGTTGTTTGTTTTAAGTTGTCAACTATGTTTTCATTGCTCTTAATTGAGCATGCCTTTTGTCACCTTTCGGCGATTTAGCACATTCTTATTTACTTGTTGATTAAAGCACATCAATGAGGACAAATGTAGCTTACCTGTGAAAATTTAAAGTAACTGTCTGAAATGGTGTGGGTGGAGCTAAAGCACTAAGACTTTGACAGCTGCAGTGTGTGCCATTGATTTTATCGCGACTACTACCGAGATTACTGCAGGCACTCATGTATGTGTTAAGTAACAGGGTACTGGTTAGCGAGTATTTTTCGGACAGTAGTATTATCCGGACGTTTTTAAATATTCGCGTTTCGTAACCGCTTTTCATATTTTATCATCATAATACAAATAAACGCTTATATTTTCATGTAAGTTACGTTTTTCTTCGAAAATAGTTTATTTTTTGGTAAAACCCCAAATGTTTACGTTGATAGTCTGAAACGCAACTGTCGTCTGGGGAAGTAAAATGACATGCGCATACGCGATAAAATCCCAATTTGGGGCCCAGACAGGGTTTGTGATAGTTTTGGCTATCTGCTCATTATAGCAGACGAACTCTAGCAGAACATTATTTAACCCGCTACGACGTTTAGGACGTGCGTAGTAGCTACATAGATATGTAACCTCTAGCAATTATTAAATCATTTCATAAACTGGTATTATTTTGATATAAATTATGCATCTGATTATTTATTTGTTGTCTAATGTAGATTAAATAAAGTTATTAAGCATTTCTCCATATATTTCACTGTTTTAAAAATGCGTCCTTTTGAAAAAATATGCGTCCAAATACGCTTGATTCTCCGTTTCCGAGATCCCTGCCAAATATGAAACCTATGGGCCTTGCAGTTTCAGAGGAGGAGATTTTTAAAGTCATTTTGCTATTCAAGTCTATATAAACCATGTCACCACCGGGGTGTGGCCACTTTTGACCCCAGGGATATCATTTGAACAATCTTTGTAAAGGACCACTATACAATGTTACATACCAAATATGAAACCTCTAGGCCTTGCAGTTTAAGAGAAGAAGATTTCTAAAGTCATTTTGCTATACATGTCTATATAAACCATGTGACCCCCGGGGCATGGCCAGTTTTGACCCCAGGGGCATCATTTGAACAATCTTTGTAGAGGACCACTAGAGGATGATGTCACATATCAAATATGAAAGCTGCAAGCCTTGTGGTTTCAGAGAAGATTTTTAAAGTTTTCAGTTTTTAAATCTATTTTTAGCTCTGGTGACGTACATATGCAGCGGACCAGAATGATTTCAACAATTTTGAAAGAGGGTCATCCAAGGATCATTCCTATGAAGTTTGGTGATAATCTGCCCAGCGGTTTAGTAGGATATGTTCTTGGAATGAAAATGTTGACACACAACGCACGATGGACAAAAGGTGATCCTAAAAGCTTACCATGAGCATGTTGTGCTCAGGTGAGCTAAAAAATACAAAAATATATGCTATTAATTTCTAACAGTGAAATGGACTTTATTATGTTATCGCATTTTTGCAAATTTTTGTTTTGATATAATGTTTTATTTTTGTTTTTTGTTTAATATAAAAATGAAATTTCTCAATAAAAAAAATTAAATACTTCCAAGTCTACTTTATTGTTTAGTGTTCTTGAAAAATTTGGAGAACTTCGGGCTAAAAATACAAAAGTTATAGCTGATTAAGTGAAGGTCTAGTTAGAAGTGCCCATGGGTGTAAATATAAAAACATTGTCAACAAGAGGGCCAAATGGCCCTGGATCCCTCACATGAGTTTAATCAGTCGAACAATTTTCCATGTGTTAGATTTTTATACTGATATGGATATACTGATACGGACTGATGGAAATGCGGCCTTAATCATCATGGTTTGAAAAACTTAAGTGGCAACAGACATACACAATTTCGAAGTAGATATTGAAATTGAAGCTTTTTCTTCAATTTGACCTAGTCACCTAGTTTTTGACCCCACATGGCCCAGATTCGAACTCGGCCATGATACCATTGGGACAAATGTTCTGACCAAGTTTCATGACGATTGGGCAAATAATGTAACTTCTAGAGTGTTAACAATCTTTTTCTTCAATTTGATCTAGTAACCTAGTTTTTGACCCCACATGACCCAGATTCAAACTTGGCCGAGATACCATTAAGACAAATGTTCGAACCAAGTTTCATGAAGATTGGGGAAAAAATGTGACTTCTAGAGTGTTAACAAGCTTTTTCTTCAATTTGTCCTAGTGACCTAGTTTCTGACCCCACATGACCCAGAATCGAACTCGGCCGAGATATTATTGGGACAGATGTTTTGACCAAGTTTCATGAAGATTGGGCAAAAAATGTAACTTTTAGATTGTTAACAAGCTTTTTCTTCAATTTGACCTAGTGACCTAGTTTTTGACCCCACATGACCCCGATTCAAACTCGACTGAGATATCATTAAGACAAATGTTCTGACCAAGTTTCATGAAGATTGGGAAAAAAATGTGACTTCTAGAGTGTTAACCAGAGGGCCATGATGGCCCAAAGCGCTCACCTGAGAACTGTTACAGATGAAGACCATACTCTTGACAGGTTTGAAAATTAAGATATCTGAACAAAACACAAAGGGGGATAGGATCAATTTGATTTAAACCATGGGTTAATGAAATGGGCGAAGTACGAGTTGGGTAGTGGATGTGCGGTGTTTTTGCTAATGTTTCTCAAATCATTTTTCTCAATATTCTTCCCTGACCCTTTTTCATTAAATCAGTGACAATTCTGGAAAAGGCAGCAACAGTAGATTTTGATGTCTTTTTCACAGACAGTTTTGGAGAACTAGCTGCAATTCAATAATTGAGATGGCTGTGCTTAAGGTCAAGTTTTGCTTTTTTATTTGATAATTTTCAGTCCAATGATGATCAATGATGTTAATGCAGGCTCTGAAGACATCAATGCTGCATGTACAAATAACTGCATGCAAGTCTTGCAACTGTTGGAAATCAAATTTTATCAATCAATTTTTATGGTCATAAACAAACTCTGTAAGTTTGGTCAACATTGAATAAAAAATCGTGAGTGCAAGCCAATCATTGATAACTTGTTGATGTTTTTTTCCAAACACAAGAGGCAATAACTCTGGTGTTTCTGGCCTAATCATGCTTTTATTCAACATCACCTGTAGTCTTACGTTCATAGACAAACTGTACACGATTGGTGAAGATTGGATGAAAAATGAAGTCTCTATCCTGAATAATGTCCATTTTTGCATATTTTTTCACAAACAAAGGGCAATAACTCAGGTGTTTCTAGTCTGATCTTGCTTATATTCAACTTCACCTTTGATCTTATGGTAATAGACAAACTGTGCAAGATTGGTGAAGATTGGATTAAAATGAAGTATCTATCCTGAAAAATGTCCATTTTAAAATATTTTTTTAATAAACAGAGGGCAATAACTCTGGTGTTTGAAACACGATCTGGCCCATTTTTGGCGTATGCTGAGATCTGATAGTCATACACAAACTGAGAAAGTTTGGTTAAGATTGGATGGAAAATGAAGTCTATACGTTGGAAAATAGCATTTTTACACTTTTTTTGCACGAAAAAGGGGCAATAACTCTGGTATTCCTGGTCCGATTGGGCCCATTATCGAACTCGTCGAAGCTTTTATGGTCATACACAAACTGTGCAATTTTGGTCAAGATTGAATAAAAAATGTAGTCTTTATCGCGATAACGGTCCAAATGTTGATAGCACCTTGACAACTGAAGGACGGCCGCCGCCGGAGTGGTCCCCTATACCAATAGCTCACCAAGCTATTTCTTCAATTTGACCTAGTGACCTAGTTTTTGACCCCACATGACCCAGATTCGAACTATGCCAAGATATCATTATGACAAATGTTCTGATCAAGTTTCATGAAGATTGGGCAAAAAATGTGACTTCTAGAGTTTTTTCTAGCTTTTCTTATAGCCATACGAGGAAAACTGCCCCCTCCCTGGCGGCCATGTTTTTCACCGGACCGGAATGATTTTCGAACTCGGCCGAGATATCATCAGAACAAAGGGTCTGAGCAAGTTTCATGTTGATTGGGCAAAAAATGTGACTTCTAGAGTGTTCACAAGCCTTTTCTATAGCCATATAAGGAAAACTGACCCCCCCCCACCCCCTGCGGCCATGTTTTTCAATGGACCGGAACCATTTTCAAACTCGACCAAGATATCATAAGAACAAGAGGGCCATGATGGCCCTAGGTCGCTCACCTGAGTTTAAGGCATCATAATGGCTAATAACAAGAGGGCAAAATGGCACTAAACCATTTACCAGAGTATAAAAATCTGGGCCTTGAAAGTTCAGAAGATTTTTTAGTCTATATAAACCATGTGACCCACACGGCGTGGCCACTTTCTACCCCAGGGGAATAATTTGAAAAATATTAGTAGTGGACAACTATTCAATGTTACATACCAAATATGAAACCACTGGGCCTTGCGGTTTCAGAGGAGAAGATTTTTAAAGTCATTTTGCTATTAAAATGTATATAAACCATGTGACCCCTGGGGTTTGGCCAGTTTTGACCCCAGGGGCATAATTTGCAAAATATTAGTAGTGGACCATTATTCAATGTTACAAACCAAATATGAAACTACTGGGCCTTGCGGTTTCAGAGGAGATTTTAAAGTCATTTTGCTATTTAAATGTATATAAACCATGCGACCCCCAGGGGCATCATTGGAACAATCTGTGTAGAAGACCACTCCACAATGAATCACACAAAATATAAAACCTCTGGGCCTTACAGTTTTAACAAGGAAGATTTTTAAGGCCCACTTGCCATATAAGTCTATATAAACCATGTGACCCCCGGGTCATGGCCACTTTTTACCTAAGGGGCATACTTTGAACAATCTTTGTAGAGGACTACTATACAATGTTACATATCAAATACGAAAACACTCTGGTTTCAGGGGAGATTTTAAAGTCATTTTGCTATTTAAGTCTATATAAATAATGTGACCTCCAGGGCAGGGCCAGTTTTGAACCCTGGGACATCATTTGAACAATCTTTGTAGACGACAACTATACAATGTTACATACCATATAGAAAACCTCTGGGCATAGCAGTTTCAGAGGAGGAGATCTTTGAAGTCATTTTGCTATTTAACTTTTAAGTCTATATAAACCATGTGACCCCCGGGGTGTGCCCAGTTTTGACCCCAGTTTTGAACAATCTTAATCTTTGTAGAGGACCACCATACAATGTTACATACCAAATATGAAACCTCTGGGCCTCACGGTTTCAGAGGAGATTTTTAAAGTCATTTTGCTAATTAAGTCTATATAAACCATGTGACCCCGGGGGTAGCCCAGTTTGACCCCAGTGGCCTCATTTGAAGAATCTTTGTATAGGACCACTATAGAACGTTACAAACCAAATATGAAACCTCTGGGCCTTGCAGTTTCAAAGCAGAAGATTTTTGAAGTCATTTTGCTATTTATGTCTGTATAAACCATTATAAACCATGTGACCCCCGGGTTGTGCACAGTTTTGACAATCTTTGTAGAAAAGCACTACCGTAATTACTCAGTCATAAGTAGAGATTTTAAGCCTCTTAAATCGTGGTTATAAAGAACATTCGACCAGGGTTGGCATAAAACCCGGTTTTCATAGTATTGACCGGCCCGGGCGGGTACTACTGGGAAAAACCGGGTTTTAATGGGCAATAGTGGGCAACCCTGGGGAAAAAAGATATTGCACAACTATGTTTACATTACATACTAATACTGAGTTTCTACATTATAAACACATATCTATTAACAATTATATACTGTAAGTTACATTGTTTATTTCAATTTCATGTGGAAACATATTGATAATTTATTTTCTTTTTCACAAAATTTAAGTTTGATTTTTTGGTCAGTCTGGACTATACATTATTGCTTGGCATCTGTGGTCGAACTCTCATTAATTATATTTTTCTCAGTATATACTAGTGTATAATGTAACAGAATTATGTTTATGAAAGAAAAAGAAGAAATGAATGTATAAGAGATATTTGACAATTCCAACATATTTTTATGTTATAAAATATTTTAGTAAATATCATGTTGCAACAAGACCCTATTGCAGCCCCATGCAGTACATTAAATTAATGACATAATATTGTGATATCATTTATGACCCATCCACAATATGTACTCTTAAACAAACACAAACATTTATTGAATTGACAGATGCAAGTGCTAAAAGAACAATTAAACTGGACCCCTTGAATATAAACATTAGACCTATCTCAATGAGGGGTCAGGCAAAGGCCCATGTCAAGTAGGGGCCTTCTCCAAACCATGAAAACATGCATTGATTGGCACCTTAAGTGTCTGATTTCTGCTGTTAATTGTGCATCAGTATCAAAATAATTGTTTATTGCTTCATCATTATTAATCATGCTTTGAAAGTGAAAAAAAAAAGAAAGTAAGTAATGAAAATAGAAGATAAAAGTGATTTGTCCAGTAATCCCAGGTATCGCCGAATATCAGATTATAATAATATTGACCAGGCTGGGGTTTTTGTCCAGACAGAGAAGGCCTCCCTATGTTCTACTGTTTACACAAAAAAAGAATGCAACAAAAAAAAAAAGGATGAATAACTTAAATAAGTGTAGACATATTTCAATATCAAGCAGAATCATTTCACAAACATTATAGAAAATATATGATAAGCGTTGTCATAAAAAATGAATGAATGAACCAGTGGATATGCGCAGGCACTAACAAAAAACACTGTAACTATGCATATACTGGATCTGCAAAACTAAACAAGTCATTTTCTTAGTGACATAAGTTAACTGAGCATTTAGATTTATAAAAATTAAAACTGCCAATCAAATGAAGAAAAAATAGTATTGCCCAGTATTGCACAGTATTACCCACTTTCAGAGAATTGACCGGAGCGGGGAAAACCGGTAAAACCCGCCGGGAAAACCTGGGGGTGGGTAATTCGTGCCAACCCTGCATTCGACTCATGAGGCAGTTCACAAAAAATCGTAGCATATTATATTGAAATATTTGTCATTTCTTACCTGCATATTTGATAATCCACACACTATAATCTATTCATATTTATCACAGTTTGCCCTTTCTATTAATTACCGACAATTAAGACAAAATGCATAACTGTTTCATTATTAAATAAGATGCAAACTGTGAATGAAACTATCAACTCGATTTTAATTGACTTAATTTCCCCACTTTAGGCCCCAGCTAGACAGTCAGCCACCAATGAAAAATCAATAAACCTGCAGTTGAAACCCATGATTTTTGTGTATAGCATATTGCTAATTAAACTGGCTGGAACAGGTTTTTGTGTACATCAAGATCTGTTAAAGAGGATTTGACAGTGATTTCAGAGTCAAGGCATTTACTGCAGACTGTACCATATACCTACTTATTAGGGCATACTCTGGCCAAGTTTCAGATGGTGTTTTATGATCATTCTAACTCGACTTATGGAATGGTTATTATTAGAAATACGTTTCTGGAATGAATTTAAACTTCTTGACTTATGAGACATTTACACTTATGACTGGGTATTTACGGTATACAATGTTACATACCACATATAAAACCTCTAGGCCTTGAGATTTCAGAGATTTTTAAAGTCATTTTGCTATTTAAGTCAATATAAACCATGTGACACCCGGCATGTGGCCAGTTTTTACTTCAGGGCCATTATTTGAACAAAGTTTGTAGAGGACAACTATACAATGTTACATACCAAATATAAAACCTATTTGTCAAGTAATTTTAGAGAAGATTTTAAAAGTTTGATTGGTATTTTAAGTCAATTTAAACCATGTGACCCGTGGGGTGTGGCCAGTTTTGACCCCAGGGGTATCATTTGAACAATCTTTGTAGCGGACTACTATACAATGTTTTATACCAAATATAAAACCTCTGGGCCTTGCAGTTTCAAAGGAGATTTTAAAGTCATTTTGCTATTTAAGTCTGAATAAACCATGTGACCCCGGGGTGTGGCCAATTTTGACCCCAGGGGGATCATTTGAACAATCTTTGTAAACAACCACTATTCAATGTTACCAACCAAATATGAAACCTCTAGGCCTTCAAGTTTGAGAGGAGAAGAGTTTTGAAGTCATTTTGCTATTTAAGTCTCTATAGATCATGTGACCCCCGGGGTGTGGCCAATTTTGGCCCAAGGGGCATCATTTAAGCAATATTTGTAGAGAACCACTACACAATGTGGAATACCAAATATGAAACCTCTTGGCCATGCGGTTTTAGAGAAGATTTTTCAAGTTATTTTGCTATTAAAGTTTATATAAACCATGTCACCCCCGGGGTGTGGCCATTTTTGACCCCAGGAGCATCATTTGAACAATCTCTGTAGAGGACCACTATACAATGTTACATACCAAATATGTAACCTCTAGGTCTTCCGAATTCAGAGGAGAAGATTTTTGAAGTTATTTTGCTATACAAGTCTATATAAACCATGTGACCCCCGGGGCGTGGCCAGTTTTGACCCCATGGGCATTATTTGAACAATCTTTGTAGAGGACCACTAGAGGATGTCACATATCAAATATGAAAGCTCTGAGCCTTGCGGTTTGATAGGAGAAGATTTTTCAAGTTATGTTGCTATAGAAGTATCTATAAACCATGTGACCCCCGGGGCGGGGCCAGTTTTGACCCCAGGGGCATTATTTGAACAATCTTTGTAGAGAACCACTATACAATGTTGAATACCAAATATGAAACCTCTGGGCCTTGCGGTTTTAGAGAAGAAGATTTTTGAAGTCATTTTCTATACAAGTCTATATAAACAATGTGACCCCCGGGGCATGGCCAGTTTTACCCAAGGGGCATTATTTGAACAATCTTTGTAGAGGACCACTATACAATGTTACATACCAAATATGAAACCTCTGGGCCTTGCTGATTCAGAGGAGAGGATGTTTAAAGTTATTTTGCTATACATGTCTATATAAACCATGTGACCCCGGGGCGTCGCCAGTTTTGACCCCAGGGGCATTATTTGAACAATCTTTGTAGAGGACCACTAGAGGATGTCACATATAAAATATGAAAGCTCTGAGCCTTGCGGTTTCATAGGAGAAGATTTTTAAAGTTTTTACTTTTTAAATCTATTTTTAGCTCTGGTGACCTACATATGCAGTGGACTGGAAAGATTTGAACAACTTTGACAGAGGTTCACCCAAGGATCATTCCTGTGAAGTTTGGTGAAAATCTGCCAAGCGGTTTAGGAGTAGATGTTGTTTAAATGAAAAGCTGACGACGCACGCACACACACACACACGCACGCACACACGCACGACGGACAACGGGCGATCACAAAAGTTCACCATGAGCACTTTGTGCTCAGGTGAGCTATAAAAGGTTCTGGGCAAGTTTCATGTTGATTGGGCAAAAAATGTGACTTCTAGAGTGTTCACAAGCTTTTTCTTCAATTTGACCTCGTGACCTAGTTTCTGACCCCACATGACCCAGTGTCGGACTCTGCCGAGATATCATTGGGACAAATGTTCTGACCAAGTTTCATGAAGATTGGCCAATAAATGTTGCCTTTAGAGTGTTCACAAGGTAAATGTTGAAGACGCACGACAAACAACTAAAGAGACCGCAAATTAAACAGTCAAACAACTATGATCCTAACAGCGTTAGGGCAGTCGACTACGCGAAAGTAAGAAGTGCCATTTTGAATATCGTTTAATTTGTCAAATGGTAATAATTAAGATAATGAATTTGATTAGAACATGACACGTTGCAAAAACTTCAGTCATAAACTTTCAATGTAGTATCAAATATGACTGTTCTCGCAGAAAAAAATAAAATAGTATGTTATGCGAGGTCCTAATTCATTAATGAATAAAAATCTTTGCGAGCTGAATAGAAAAAATCTAACCTGTACCTATTCATCTTGTTATCGCCGACTCATGTAAAGATTATTTGTTGAGCATTGTGTTTAGAAGGGAATGTTTTATTACAATTGTATTACGCAGAAGCGGTTGATTTTTACGGAGCATTCCCATGATTCCGGATATAGTCATTGTATCACGATTGCGGTTGGATACACTAATCATATCAGAAACTCCAATAGACAGAATTTGAAACGTGTCAAGTCGAAGCGCCAATAGCGTAGTGGTTAGCATGTCGGATTTGCATTCTGACAGACCTGGGTTCAATACCAGACAGTGGTTGAAAAAATTTTAATATACTTTTTTGACAGTTTTGCTACTACAGATGCTTAATTAATTGAAAGGGAATACATTTTAAGACATTTCCAAAAGAAACCAACAATATTTTGATAGTAACTCTATTTAAGGAACTTATAACACTTGTTAATACGGTAGCACAGTCTTTGCATTCATATAATGTTTAATAAATTTAATATTCATCATCTTGTTTGTTTTTAAGGATAATATAGAGTTTTGTTCAACTCCAAAGCTTTTGATCTCCGACAGCGTAATTATCTGTCTTCCATAGAGAGTGTCTGGTTATGAAACTCATAATGGTCGTTTTTCACTATATACATGTACAGCCAGATCAAGTGTGTTAGTAATGAAAATTTGATGTTGGAATGTCAAGTACGAATGCCATTAAATTAATAAATGTGTGTAGCCCAAAGAAAGAATATGCAATTGCTAATAGAAAAAAGAATTTGTCTCAGTAGGTTTCTTGCCCGATATTTTTTTTTTCATTTTGAATTGATTTTATTTTTAAGGATTTATAAATATATTTTACTCGCACAGAATTTTAAGCTGCTGAAAGTGACTTTATCTAGTTTTTACACCTGATGTCATTTTCGTTAGTGGCGTACGTTTTACAATGGAGCTTAATTCATCAGCTACACATTTGACGCAATAAATATATTGAATTGAAACAATTTAAAACGGCTTGAGAAAAAAATAACATAATAACACAATGACGATATATTTATTTCAAAGTTTGATTTACATGTTCTATTAAATACATAAATGAATATTTTCGTTTAAACATTTACAACCACTGCATTTAAAGTGACGTATATCATCCCTATCTAATTGCCCAGACTGTCCATGATGTGCCCAGTGTTACGCAATAGCGAACAACTGCAGTGCCTTCAGCACTTTATGATTGGGATCAAAATTCAGCTGCTTTGCCAGGCAAAAACAGTGTCATTATCTGCATAAAATGTTACATCATGCTTAGTCATTAGCATTAACAGGAAGAATTCCAAAGTTGTTATAATAGCCGAATAAGACAAACTTGTGGCAACCATGTTTGTTAAGAAACCAAAATGAATAAGGAATTTGGTAAAAGGTCATCCAAGGAACATTTATGTGACATATGTTTGACATTAATTCAATGGCTTCAGACTAGAAGATTGTCAAAGTTGACAACATCACCATAACAAGAAAACTGCCCTACCCCTGACAACCACACATTTTAAACAAATCAAAATGTTTTGATGGAATTTGGTAAATGGTAAGGAACATTTCTGTGAAAGTATTTCAAAATCCCGTAAGCAGTTTTAGATAATTCCAAATTTTTTATATATTGCCAAATAAGGAACACTGCCCTGCCCCCTGGTGGATATGTCTTTTAAGATATCAAAATTATTTAAAGGAATTTGTAACAGGGTTACCTCAAAGGAACATTTCTGAGAAGGAACATATGAAGGTGTGATATTATTTGAAAGTCCAACCAATGGTTTCTTACAAGATTTTTAAAGTTTGGATGGGTAAATAGACAGATCAATGAATGTGTGAACAAAAAATCATACAGTGGAAACTGAAAAACATATAAAAAAACACAACAAAAACTGACTGATTGTATAAATTTATGCTACCCAAAAATGATAAGAAATACTCACCTGACAAGATTTTATTCGGACTTGAATGAATGACCAAACCATGAAAATGAGGGCAGCTGAAAAGCATTTACAAAACCTGTAAATATATACAGTTATTAAAATTGAAGAACATACAAAATTGCATAAATTGAGTACAGCGTATATGATGTACATGAGTCATCTGTAATGTTTGTGGATTAGTAATGCTATTTATTATCCTAAGACAACTAAAGTAACACTCCGTCTCACCATGCTTGTCACTTCTTCCAAGTTACTTGAAAACCCATTCATGCTGGACAAAAGATATGCTCAGGACTAAGCAGTAAGGAATAAATTCATATATTTGACCTTTATGACCTTGGACCTCAGGACCTTGTTCTTGCACGTGACACTCTGTCTCACCATGCTTATCACTTCCGAAAATGTTACTTCAAAACCCATTAATTCTGGACAAAGATATGCTCCAGACAAAGTGGCAAAGATTGCTTTCTTATATTTGACGTCTGACCTTAAATTGTGACCTTGGTCATAGGGACATGGTTCTTGCACGCAACATTCTGTCTCACCATGCTAACTACTTCTGCCAAGTTATTTGAAACTCAATGCATGCTGGACAAAAGTATCCTCCAGACAAAGTAGTAAGGACTGATTTCTAATATTTGACCTTGAATTATGACCTTGACCTTGGACCTATTGACCTTGGACATATTGACCTGGTTTTTACGCATATCCATGCAGGAAAAAGATATGCTAAAGACAAAGTGGTAAGGACTGATTTATTATATTTATCTTTGATCTTGAATTGTGACCTTGACCTTGGAGCTAGGGAACTGGTTCTTGCGCCCCACACTCCGCCTCATCATGCTTATCACTTCTGTCAAGTTATTTAAAAATCCAACCATGCTGAACAAATTTATGCTCCGGGCATTGCACATACGGTGGCCCCGCCACCAGCCCGCTTGGGCGTTCCCAGACTACAAACCGTTTTTCAAACCTACATAAGAGGATCAACAGTACCATCAAAGAGTGCTAGACCCTGGACTTTCTCTTATTTTTAGGGGGACATAATTGTTAAAAAAATATTTTAGTACATGAAACAAGGCTTGTCACAGGATGTGACATATGCCCACGAAGCATATGCTTGTCAGAGAAAGGCAAAACAATGTCAGAGTACAATATTATGCCCTGGACAAATATCTTGAGATTTCAGCAACACAGCTGTTTGTTGTTGTGACACACTGCCTCATAATGATCTGCATTCGCACCAAGTCATTGCATTCCTTAAGTTGGCAAAAATTATGCTTCCTACAAAAAGTTCATTTTAATATTTGACCTTTTAATTGTAACCTTAGACCCACAGACCTTGACTGAGGAGCATGTAAGTGGTATGTGACTCATCATCTAGTCATGGGAAAATATAATCTGAAGTAATATTAAAATCCTTCAAGGCTTTTGGAAGTTATAGAGCAGAAAAAAATTCCTTGACATCTGACCTTGAATTGTGACCTTGACCTTTGACTGAGACCATGAGAGTTGTATACGACACATCAACTGGTCATGGGAAATAATAATTAGAAGTAATATTAAAATCCTTCCAAACGTTTAGAAGTTATGGTTGAAAAACAGAAATCCTTTGACCTTTGACCTTGAATTGTGACCCTGACATTTGACAGACGAGCATGGGAGTTGTATGCGACACATTGTCTGGTCATAGAGAATAATAATCTGAAGTGACATTTAAATCCCTCCAGACGTTTAGAAGTTATGAAGTGGAAACAAAAATAATTGACCTTTGACCTTGAATTGTGACCTTGACCTTTGAAGGACCATCATGGGAGTCGTACGCGACACATTGTCTGGTCATGGGGAATAATAATCTGAAGTTATATTCAAATCCTTCCAGGCGTTAAAATGCTACAGAGCAGAAACAAAAATTAATGACCTTTGACCTTAAATTGTGACCTTGACCTTTGACTGACGAGCATGGGAGTTGTATGCGATACATCGTCTGGTCATGGGGAATAACAATCTGAAGTTATATGAAAAAATCCATCCAGGCATTTAGAAGTTATGGAGCGGAAATGAAACTACATGACCTTTGACCTTGAACTGTGACCTTGACCTTTGACCGACCAGTATGGGAGTTGCACGTGACACATTATCTGGTCATGTGGAATAATAATCTGAAGTTATATTAAAATCCATCCAGGCATTTAGAAGTTATGTAGTGGAAACTAAAATTCATGACCTTTGACCTTGAATTGTGACCTTGAACTTTGACCAACGAGCATTGGAGTTGTACATGACACATCGTCTAGTCATTGGGAATAAAAATCTGAAGTTATATTAAAATCCATCCAGGCATTAAAAAGTCACAGAGCTGAAAAAAAGTCTGGACGGACATACCCACCCAACGCCCACCCACCCACGAACACACCCACGCACAGACGGATGGTGCGACTACTATATCCCCACCTTTGGGGGAATAAAAAAAGTTTTTTGATGAGGCAGCAGATTGATCCATTCCTTTGAATGGTAGAGATTAACAAGAGCTGTCGGAGAACAGCGCGTTTGACTTTTCTTGAACTTGTCAGAGTAACTGGCATTTTTCTAAAAATAACTTGATAGTAGTTGCTATTTAAACAAAGTTAACTTCATTCTCGATTTGCTGACTAAAAAGCATTTTTCTAATTTTCAAAACAGTGACCTTGACCAAACCCACCATGCAATCCCATGCAATGTCTCTCTATATGGTATCGATAAATTGAGTTTCATTAAAATATTTCAATTTGTTATCGAGTTATTGAGCAGAAACTTTTTTTTTCTATTTGTTATAACAGTGACCTTGACCCCACCCACCCCACCCCAAATGCAATCCAAATTAAAGTAATGCTTTTAGGGCATCAATGTATGAAGATTTGTTCTCATTGAAATCTGGCAAGTAGTTGCTGGACAAGTATTGTGCACTAAGGGGAGTAAGAAGTTCCTAATGAACTCATTGGTTGCCTAGGATTCAAGGATTCCTATATAGCCTCCATATCTACTGGAAGTGTGGGTATAATAAATAGCTGAAAGTTGCAGATATTATTCAAAATTCGTTTAAACTTTCTGTGCGTCTCTATAATCTCACATAATGCAGCTTCGGTGCAGAAGGACCTCGTCAACAACAACAAAAAGTTTTTGTAATAAGAGCTCTCAGAGGACCACGCGCTTCGAAGTATTTCAGTTGGTACATATTTTGGAAAGTGTAAAGGGCATAAATTTGTTGAAGTAAAAAATTCCAAGTTTAAATTGAAAACCTTATGTAGCTAATTACATGTGTAGTTTTGAAGTTATAAGAGTTTGAATATCAACTAACCATAAAATCTATCTGAAAAGGGGGCATAACTTTGTCAAAATGCCAAACAGAGTTATAGGGTGGTTTCCCCTGATACTGGAGTTGATGACAAAGGTATATTCCTATTTTCAAGTGAATAACTTACGTAGTTCTGAAGTTACAATTGTTTTGAATATAAACTTTACCCAGAAAATCTATGTAAACTAGACGTGTCCGTGGGACACGGATGCCCCCATATTCCGCTGGATGTCACAAAACTCCGCTGATGTCGGAAAAAATGCACCAAAATACCCAGGTGCACAAGTTCACATGCTGATGAACATGTTTATAATGTTTCATCAGTCTAGCAGTTATACTTTTTGAGTTACACACGACACAAATCCAAAAATGTCATTTTTTTGTTAAAAAATGGGCCATAGCTCCACTGACGGCAGAAAAAACTGCACTAAAATACCCTGGTGCACAAGTTCACATGTTGATTAATATGTATATAAAGTTTCATCACTCTAGCAGTATTACTTTTTGAATTACATGCGACACAAGTCCAAAAATGTTTTTTTTTTGTTAAAAAAGGGCCAAAACTCCGCTGATGTCTGAAAAAAACTGCACCAAAATACCCCGGTGCACAAGTTCACATGCTTATTAATATGTTTATAAGGTTTTAATACCGTAGTGAAAGTACTTATAGAGTTACACGCGAAACAAGTCCAAAGATGTCATTTTTTGCTAAAAAAAGGGCCATAACTCCGCTTATGTCGAAAAAAACTGCACAAAAATACCCAGGTGCACAAGTTCAGATGTTGATTAATAAGTTTATAAAAGTTCATCACTCTAGCAGCAATACTTTTGGAGTAACGTGTGACACAAGTCCAAAACTGTCATTTTTGGAAAAAATAGGGCCATAACTCTGCTGATGTTGGAAAAAAATGCACCAAAATACTCAGGTGCACAAGCCCCGATGCCGATGAATAAGCTTATAAAGTTTCATCACTCTAGCAGTTATACTTTTTGAGTTATGGGAGACACAAAAATCCGACGAACAACGGACAAGGGCAAATCTATATGCCCCCCCCCTCTAAAGTGGGGGCATAATTCTGTCAAAATACAAAACAAAGTTATAGAGAATGTTGCCCTGACAATGGAGTTGTTGACAAAGGTATATTCCAAGTTTCCAGTGAATACCTTACGTAGTTCTGCAGTTACAAAAACTTGAATATAAATTTTAACCAAGAAATATATGTGAACAAGATTCTGTGTTTGATAAACACACATGCCCCCGGTTGGTGCTGGATAGCACAATTCTAAGTCTAAATTAGGTCAAGGTCAAGGTCAAAGTGGGGTTGGGTGATATGGGTGGATTGGGAACGGTCATAAGAAACAACTGCGTAAATATCCAAGTGATGTAGCAAGCGGTGTTGGTGCTAGACGAAACAGTAAAATCTCGTTAACCAAGAAATGGCACATTTGAAAAGTCCAAATCAGTTCAAGGTCAAGGTCAAAGTGAGGTTGGGTGATATGGATGGATTGGGGATGGTCATAAGCAACAACTGTGTAAGTATCCAAGTGTTGTAGCAAGTGGTGTTGGTGCTAGATGAAACGGTAAAATCTACTTGACCTTGTCACGGACAAACGGACGGGTAGGACAATCACAATGTGCCTCCCGCATCAAGATGATAGGGGCATAAAAAGGGGCATATCTCTGTTGTTATTGTTTTGGGGTTTATAGTCCTTCCGTGCCTGAGGCTGCATTATGTGAGGACTTGGGAATATCTCTGTCAAAATACAAAACAGAGTTATAGGGAATGTTGCCCCTGATATTGGAGTTGATGACGAAGGTATATTCCAAGTTTCAAGTGATTAACTTGTGTAGTTCTGAAGTTACAAAACTTTTGAATATAAACTTTAACCATAATATCTATTTGAAAAGGGGGCATAACTCTGTCAAAATACAAAACAGAGTTATAGGGGATGTTGCCCAAACACGGGAGTTGCTGACAAAGGTATATTCCAAGTTTCAAGTGAATAACTTGTGTTGTTTTTTTTTAAGTTACAAAACTTTTGAATATAAACTTTAACCATAATATCTATGTGAAAAGGGGGCATAACTTTGTCACAATACAAAACAGTTATGGGAAATGTTGCCTCTGATACTGGAGTTGATGACATATCTTATATTCCAAGTTCCAAGTGAATAACTTATGTAGTTTTGAAATTACAAGACTTCTGAATAAAAACTTTAACCAAATTCAGACTTGGACGCCAACGCCAGGGCGGGTAGGAAAGCTCACCTATTCTTCAAATAGTAAAGTTAAAAACACATATAAAAATATCATCATCAGATTTTTGTTGATAAGCTGCTTTAAGTTTTTTTTTACTGAAGTCACATATTCTAAAGAAGTTTAACTTGTCCACAAACTTTACAGATGACCCTCAAATAACAATAATTTATTAAAAAGATTATTTTCAAATTACACATTTTCCACACCTACTTTTAAGACTCAGCGGCAATAGTCTGAATCTTTAGTAGAGAAACTCCAACACAATTGCTTTTGACATGGCAAATTGCACAGTCACTTCCCCTTCTTCACTGATAATACGGCCAATAAGAACTGCAACATTTCTTACTTCTTAGTCTATAATTTATAACTTACATAGTGAGCTCTCTTATGACCTTTTATTTTATATGGCAAGCTGCAGCCTTTCAGCGTTCAACGCTTAGACTCCCCTTGAGGACATCATTCATTAGTTCAGGATGCACATCATGGTACATAATGTACATTACATTCAACGATTTCACTACTATTACTTATGTTCCCAAACCTTGGAAAGTGTCATCAATGACCACTGTTAATGCCCACTTGACAACCACCCTGATTTTAAAGCAACCACATTAAATGAGAGTATTTTTGATAACTTCTTGTTCTCCTTTATTTTACATCTAATGTCAAGGTGTGTCAACAGAATATATATTGTCATTTGAAAACCAGATGGTGTCATCAGCATAGGTAAGTTCAAAGAAGGCTGATAGCAACTTCTGGCTTTCAAGAGACGGTATTATAGATGTGCGACTCAACATAGACAAATGTATATCAACTGGATCTGGTCACTGTGAGCTACCATTATAAATGTGCTCATAAACTGTACTGAACTGCGCATGGAATAAATGACCCTTTTCATGTAAAGATCCTTTGCAGAAGAAGACATGAACTGAGCAAAAACATGCATTTATCTATATAAACCCAGTATGGTTACATTCAAAATACATACCAATAACTGTGAAGACAAGAGTATTTGTAAAGTGTCTGTACAGGCTCAATTTAACGATATTTCTTCGTAGCCGCAGCTGTCGAGTTGTTTGTATGAGTCCAGAGAATATGTACTTCATGTTAAGGAATAATAAAGTCATAACAAGAGGGCCATGATGGCCCAAAGCGTTCACCTGAGAACTGGCACAGATGAAGACCATACTGTTGTGACAGGTTTGACAAGGATATCAGTAAAACTAATGGATGTTCCCCCAATGCCCTTTGTCAAGATATATAAATGCAATGAGAAGGGCAAACATATTAAAATGACTAAAAATCAATAGAAATGTGTAGTATATTTCAGAAATTTTTAAGTCCCATAACTCTAAGAAAAATCATTGAAGTGGAACATCCTGCTTATATGCACACCTCCTCTTGGCAATTGAGCTTCCCATGAAATTTAATTGAAATCTGGCCAGAAGTTGCTGAGAAATAGCCCGGACAAGACTTGTGCACTATATATTATGTCAGAAATTTTCAAAGTCCCATAACTCCAAGAAAAATCATTGAAGCAGAACATCCTGCTAATATGCATACCTCGTCATGGCAATGAATCTTCCCATAAAATGTTATTGAAATCAGGCCAGAAGATGATGAGAAATAGCCCGGACAAGAATTTATGCAGAATAATGAAATTAAAGAAATTGTCCAAGTCCCATAACTCTGAGACAAATCATTGAAGCGGGACATCCTGGTAGTATGAACACCTCTTCTTGGTAATGAAGCTTCATATAAAGTTGTGTTGAATTCCAGCAAGTAGTTGCTAAGAAATAGCCTGGACAAGAAAGTGAAGAATTGTGCACTATTTACTAAGTCCCATAACTCTTAGAAGAATCATTGAAGCGGAACGTTCTGGTAGTATGCACACCTCCAATTGGTAATGAAGCTTCCCACAAAGTTTCGTTGAATTCCAGCAAGTAGTTGCTGAGAAATAGTGCGGACAAGAAAGTCAAGAATTGTGCACTATATACTGATTTCAGAAATCTTCAAAGTCCCATAACTATGAGAACAAGGATATCAGTAAAACTGATGGATGCTCCTCCAATGCGCTTTGTCAAGCAATATAAATGCAATGAGAATGGCAAAGATATTAAAATGACTAAATATCAAAAGAAATGTGTACTATATTTCAGAAATTTTATAAATCCTATAACTCTAAGAAAAACATGAGGGCCACGATGGCCCTGGGTCGCTCACCTGAGTTTAAGGCATCATAATGGCTTATAACAAGAAGGCCAAATGGCACTCAACCACTTACATGAGTATAAAGATCTGGGCCTTGCAGTTTCAGGAGAAGATTTTAATAGTCTATATAAACCATGTGACCCAAAGGGCATGGCCACTTTCTACCTCAGGGGCATAATTTGAACAAAATTTGTAGAGGACCACTATATAAAGTTACATACAAAATATGAAAATTCTGGGCCTTGCAGTTTCAGAGAAGATTTGTCAAGTCCACTCTCCATATACCCGGTAAGTCTATACAAACCATGTGAATCGGGAGCGTGGCTAGGTTTGACCCCAGTGGCATAACTTGAACAATCTTTGTAAAAGACCAATATAAGATGTTACATACCAATTACAAAACCTCTGGGCCTTTTTAAAGTCATTCAAGTCTATACAAACCATGTGACCCCCGCAGTGTGGCCTCGTTTTACCCAAGGGGCATAATTTGAACATTGTTTGTAGAGGACCAGTATACAATGTTACATACCAAATACAAAACCTTTGGGCCTTGCAGTTTTAGAGATTTTTAAAGTCTACTTGCCATATATAAGTCTATAGAAACCATGTGACCCCCAAACGTGGCCAGGTTTGACCCCAGGGGCATAATTTGAACAATCCTTGTAGAGGATCACTATACCATGTTACATCTTAGCGGAGTATCACTTTGTAATTTAGTGTAATCTTTATACAGAAATTAGAAAATTGTATATTGATAAATATTATTGGAAAAGACCAAGTGTGTATAAATTTGTTGAGTTAATGAAGTCAGAAAATGATCGAACTAATAATAACCTTGCATTATATGTTAACAAGGCTTTCAAACTCTGAACTTTGTTTAATCAGTACTATAATTAATTTTTCTTAATATATTTGATATACATTGTTTCATGTATAATGATAGACCTCTCGCTGCAATTCATATAAGTGTAAATCTGTCTCTTGTGTACTTTATTTACATACTAGTTACGTGACTGACTGATTGCAAATATGTTTTTATAATATGTATTCTATACTCATGGACAGATGTCCAATGTATAAAGCAATAAACTAAAACTACGTACCAAATACAAAACCTCTCGGCCTTGCAGTTTCTGAGATTTTTTACTCATTTTGCTATTTAAGTCTGTATTAATTATGTGACCCCTGGGGCGTGGCCACTTCTTACCCCAGGGGCATTATTTGAACAATCTTTGTAGAAGACCACTATACAATGTTACATACAAAATATGAAACCCCTGTGCCTTGCAGTTTCAGAGCAGATTTTTAAAAGTCCACTTGCAATTTAAGTCTAAAGAAACCATGTGACCCTCAGGACAAGACCAGGTTTGATCCCAAGGACATAATTTAAATAATCTTTGCAGAGGATCACTTTAAATTGTTACAGACAAAATATGAAACCTTGGGAGATTGAGGTTTCAGAGGAGAAGATTTTAAAAGTCATTTTGATATTTAAGTCTATATAAACCATGTGACCACAGGGGTGTGGCCAGTTTTGAACCCAAGAGAATTATTTGAACAATTTATTTTGTAGAGGACCACAATACAATGTTACATACAAATTACTAAACCACTGGGCCTTGCAGTTTCAGAGAAGATTTTTGAAGTCAGTTTGTTATTTAAGACTGTATGCACTATTGACCCCATGGGCGTGGCCAGTTTTGACACCAGGGTCATCATTTCAACAATCTTTGTAGAGGACCACTATACAATGTTACATACCAAATATAAAACCACTGGGCCTCAGTGTTTCAGAGGAGAAGATTTGTAAAGTCATTCTGCTATTTAAGTCTATATAAACTATTAACCCCCTGGGCGTGGCCAGTTTTGACCCCAGGGTCATCACTTGAACAATCTTAGTAGACGACCACAATACAATGTTCCATACCAAATATAAAACCACTGGGCCTCAGTGTTTCAGAGAAGATTTTTAAAGTCAATTTGTTATTTAAAGCCTCATTTAAGGTGAAAATTATCAAATTTATATTAAACAATTAAAATATGTCTGGTAAAATTGTATTATAGCTTCTCTTATACCCAACCTCAAGAAACTATTTGATTTTTGAATACTGTTTAAAATAACAACACCGATCCTTCAAGTAAACTGTTTATAAACACTTGCTTTGTTTATTTGCTTGTGTGGTGATTTTCACAAGTTCCATGCTTTTCATGAACAACTGTACTGCTAACAGTAATGTCATTTGTCATAAACTGGATAAGTCATTTTGAGGGCCGTCTCTAAAACGTTTTGTACAGTATTTGAAGTTTAAAATATATATTACATGCAACAATTTACAAACTAAAAATCACTTGGTAAGTTTCTGACCACTATAATAAGTAAATTTGCATAGAAAAACCATGTTGCTTTGTATATAATTACCTTAGGATTTGCATTCCTTTTATGGGAAACTAGGACACCAAATGTCTTTAAATGTAAACAATCAAGTGGAAATAGAATGAGTCAAATATCATTTATTTTAAGAAAATGTAAACTAGTGTTTGGTCATTATGTTTTATTTTATGTGTTGATTAAATCTTAGTTAAATATTGGTGGTTGTCTTAACTTGCAGCACCTTGTGCTTTTAAGTCTATATAAACAATGTGACCCCCGGGCATGGCAAGTTTTGACCCCAGGGGCATCATTTGAAAAAAATCGTTGTAGAGGACCACTAGAGGATGCCACATACCAAATATGAAACCACTGGGCCTTGCAGTTTCAGAGGAGAAGATTTTTGAAGTAATTTTGCTTCTTAAGTCTATATAAACAATCTGACCCCCGGGGCGTGGCCAGATTTGACACCAGGGCATCATTTGAACAACATTTGTAGAGGACCCCCTATACGAAGTTACCAACCAAATATGAAACATTTGGGCCTTGCAGTTTCAGAGGAGTTTTGCATTTATTTTGCTATTTATACTATATAAACAATGTGACCCTCGGGCGTGGCCAGTTTTGACCATAGGGGTATTGTTTGAACAATTTTTGTATAGGACCCCTTTACAATGTTACCAATTTTTAAGTCTATAAAATCCATGTGACCACCGGGGCGTGGCCAGTTTCGACCACAGGGGCATCATTTGAACAATCTTTGTACAGGACCACTTTGTAGAGGACCACTCCACTATGCAATGTTACATACCAAATATGATACCTATGGGCCTTGCGGTTTAAGAGGATAAGATTTTGTTAGTCATTTTGCTATTTAAGTCTATACAAACAATGTGATCCCCGGGGCATGGCCAGTTTTGACCCCAGGGGCATCATTTGAACAATCTTTGTAGAGGACCACTAGAGGATGCCACATACCAAATAAGAAACCACTGGGCCTTGCTGTTTCCGAGGAGATTATTTAAATAATTATGCTATTTAAGTCTATATAAACCATTTGACCCCCACGTCATGGCCAGTTTTGGCCCCAGGGGCATAATTTTAGCAATCTTTGTAGAGGACTACTATACAATGTCACTAACCAAATACCAAACTTCTAGGCCTTGCGGTTTCAGAAAAGAAGATTTTTAAAGTCATTTAGCTATTTAAGTGTATAGAAACCATGTGACCCCTGGGGCATGGCCAGTTTTTACCCCAGGGGCATGATTTGAACAATCTTTGTAGAAAACCACTATGCAATGTTACATTCCAAATATGAAACCTCTGGGCCCAGCAGTTTCAGAGGAGAAGATTTTTAAGTCATTTTGCTATATAAATCTATTTAAACCATGTGACCCCCAGGGCGTGGCAAGTTTTGACCCCAGGGGCATCATTTGAACAATCTTTGTACAGGACCACTAGAAGATGCCAAATACCAAATATGAAAGCTCTCAGCCATGCAGTTTCAGAGATTTTTAAAGTTTTTACATTTTAAATCTATTTTTAGCTCTGGTGACCTATATATGCAGCGGACAGAAATGATCTGAAGAATTTTGAAAGAAGGTCAACCAAGGATCATTCCTGTGAAGTTTGGTGAAAATCTGCCCAGCGGTTTACGAGATGTTGTTTGAATGTAAATATTGACGCAAGACACATGACGGACGATGCACAATGCACAACGGACAAAAGGTGATCACAAAAGCTCACCATGAGCACCTTGTGCTCAGGTGAGCTAATAATTGAAGTGGAATATCCTGCTAATATGGACACCTCCTCTTGGCAATGAAGCTTCCAATTAAATTACATTGAAATATGGCCAGTAGTTGCCGAGAAATAGCCTGGACAAGAAAGTCAAGAATTGTACACTAGATATTAATTTCAGAAATATTCAAAGTCCCATGACTCTGAGAAAAATCACTGAAGCGGAACATACTGGTAATATGCACACCTCCTCTTGGTAATGAAGCTTCCCATGTACTTTCGTTGAATTCTGGCCCGTAGTTGCTGAGAAATACTCTGGACAAGAAAGTAAAGAATTGTGCACTATATACTAATTTCAGTCCCATAACTCCATAACTCTGAGACAAATATTTGAAGCGGAACGTCCTGGTAGTATGCAAACCTCCTCTTGGTAATGAAGCTTCCCATAAAGTTTCGTTGAAATCCAGCTAGTCGTTGCTGAGAAATTGCGCGGACAAGAAAGTAAATGATTGTGCACTATATACTGATTTCAGAAATCTTCCCATAACTCTAAGAAAAATCAAAAAAGCGGAAAGTCCTGGTAATATGCACACCTCCTCTTGATAAAGAAGCTTCCCATGAAGTTTTGTTGAATTCCGGCCAGAAGTTGCTGAGAAATACACCGGACAAGAAAGTCAAACATTGTACACTAGATACTAATTTCAGAAATATTCAAAGTCCCATTACTCTGAGAAAAATCACTGAAGCGGAACGTACTGGTAATATGCACACCTCCTCTTGGTAATGAAGCTTCCCATGAACCTTTGTTGAATTCTAGCCTGTAGTTGCTGCGAAATACTCCGGACAATAAAGTAAAGAATTGTGCACTATATACTAATTTCAGAAATATTCAAAGTCCCATAACTCTGACAAAAATCATTGAAGTGGAACGTCGTGGTAATATGCATACCATCTCTTGCTAATGAAGCCTCCCATGAAGTTTCGTTGAATTTTGGCAAGTAGTTGCTGAGAAATACTCCGGACAAGAAAGTGTGACGGAAGGATGGACGGACGGACAAATTTTTCGGGGAGCATAAAAAATCATTAAAGCGGAACGTCCTGGTTATATGCACACCTCTTCTTGGTAATGAAGATTCCCATGAAGTTTCGTTGAATTCCGGCCAAAAGTTGCTGAGAAATACTCCGAACAAGAAAGTCAAGAATTGTGCACTATACATGTATTTCAGAAATATTCCCATAACTCTAAGAACAAGAGCTGTCAGAGGACAGCGCGCTCGACTATTCGAAATATTTCAGTTAGTATGTATTTTGGATAGTGGAAGGGGCATACATTTGTTAAAATACAAAACTTTTAAGTGAAGCCTTGTATAGTTTATACATTTTTGGAACAAAAACTTTAACAACAAAGTCAATGTAAAAAGAGGGCTAATTCTGTCAAAATACAAAAAAGAGTTATGGGTAATGTTGCCCCTGATACTAGAGTTGATGACAAAGGTTAGTTCCAAGTTTCAAGTGAATAACTTATCTAGTTTTGAAGTTACAAAACTTTTGAATATAAACTTTAACCAGAAAATCTATGTGAAAAAGGGGCATAACTCTTTCAAAATACAAAACAGAGTTATGGGTAATGTTGACCCTGATACTAGAGTTGATGACAAAGGTTAGTTCCAAGTTTCAAGTGAATAACTTATGTAGTTTTTAAGTAACCAAACTTTTGAATATAAACTTTAAACAGAAAATCTAAGTGAAAAGGGGGCAAAACTCTGTCAAAATACAAAATATAGTTATGTGTAATGTTCCCCTGATACTAGAGTTGATGACAAAGGTATATTCCAAGCTTCAAGTGAATAACTTATGTAGTTTTGAAGTACAAAACTTTCGAATATCAACTCTAACCCGAAAATCTATTTTAAAAAAGGGGGCATAACTCTGTCAAAATACAAAATAGAGTTATGGGGAATGTTCACCCTGATACTGGAGTTGATGACAAAGGTATATTCAAAGTTTCAAGTGAATAGCTTTTGTAGTATTGAAGTTACAAAACTTTTAAATATAAACTTTAACCAGAAAATCTATGTGAAAAAGGGGCATAACTGTGTCAAAATACAAAACAGTGTTATAGGGAATGTTGCCATTGATAATGGAGTTGATGACAAAGGTTAGTTCCGAGTTTCAAATGAATAACTTATGTAGTCTTGAAGTAACAAAACTTTTGAATATAAACTTTAACCAGAAAATCTAAGTGAAAAGGGGGCATAAATCTGTCAAAATACAAAACAGAAATGTGGGGAATGTTGCCCCTGACACTGAAGTTGATGAAAAGGTATTTTCCAAGTTTCAAATGAATAACTTATGTCGTTTCGAAGTTACAAGACTTTTGAATAAAAACTTTAACCAAATTCAGACGTGGACGCGGACGCCGGGGGTAGTAGGAAAGCTCACCTAATCTTCGAATAATCGAGCTAAAAATCACTGAAGCGGAACGTCCTGGTAATATGCACACTGCCTCTTGGTAATGAAGCTTCCCATTAAGTTTCATTGAATTCCGGCCAGTAGTGGCTAAGAAATACTCCGGACAAGAAAGTGTGATGGAAAGACGTACGGACAAAGCGGCGACTATTATGCTCCCCCGAAATTTTTCATCTGTTAATGGGCTAACTGAAGTACGAGTTGAGTAGTGGATGTGCAGTGTTTTTGCTTATGGTTCTCAAATCATATTTGTCTATATTTTTACCAGACCCTTTTTCATTAAGCCAGTGAAAATTCTGGAAAATCCAGAAACAGTAGATTTTGATGTCTTTTCGCAGACAGTTTTGGAGAACAAGTTGCAATGTGATAATTGCGATGGCTGTGCCATAAAAGGTGAAGTTTTGCTTTTTCTTGTCCAATAATAAATGATGTTAATGCAGACTCTGAAGCCATCAATGGTGCATTTACAAATAACTTCTTGTAAGGTTTCTAATTGTTGCAAATCAAATTTTATCAATCAATTTTTTTGGGTCATAGCAAAATGTGTAAGTTTTGTCAACATTGAATCAAAAATCGTGTGTGCAAGCAAATCATTGATAACTTGTTGATGCTTTTTTTCACACACCAGTGGCAATAACTTCGGTGTTTCTGGCCAGATCAAGCTTATATTCGACTTCACGAGAAATCTTATATTCAAACTCTGTACGATTGGTGAAGATTGGATGAAAAATGGAGTCTCTATCCTAAATGTCCATTTTTGTATATTTTTCCATAAACAAAGGGCAATAAATCTTGTGTTTCTAGCCTGATTTTGCTTATATTCGACTTCACCTTTAATATTATGGTCATAGACAAACTGTGCAAGATTGGTAAAGATTCGATGAAAAATGAAGTCTCCATCCTGAATAATGTCCATTTTTGCATACTTTTTTCACAAACAAAGGGCAATAACTCAGGTGTTTCAGGTCCGATCTGGCTTATATTTGACTTAAACTGTAATCTCATGGTAATAGACAAACTGTCCAAGATTAGTGAAGATGAAAAATGAAGTCTCTATTCTGAATTATGCCCATTTTAGTATATTTGTTCTGGTCTCAAATTTTGCGCTCGGATAAAAAAGTGAGAAATATTGTGTTTTTAGTGATAATAATCGCTTCAAATGCATGTTTTATACAAGTATTGGTGGATTATTATGTGGTGGTGTAGATTATAATGCCAAAAAGTCAGGGGAATAAGCAAAAAGAGCATAACAGCAATGGGAATAGTGGCGATTTGGCGAACAAAAGCAAGCATTGTAAACAAAGAGGCCCGTCGGGTGATCTGGATCTGGACACATCAGTAAGTGATTTACTTAACCAAGCTAACAGTGTTTTGTATGGCGGTGATTCAACACAAAGTAAATCCATTGATTCATGTTATTTATTTATAATTGATAGAGCCACAATCGGGTCGAAATGGCGAGTGATGGGGGTCAACCCGGTATCAGGGATCTGACTCTATACAGTCACTGATACAGCGAATGTGTTCTACGGAAAAGAAACTGGATGGTATACAGTTACTAGAGAAGGTCACAGACTTTGAAAAGGAAACAAGAGATGTTTGTAAAACATGTATGCCCCCTGACTGGCAGCCAAGTTTTGAATATGTGCAATTGTTAAGAATTTTTTTTAATATGCAATCCCAAGCGAGGTCTCTATATACGGTATCTATGTATGAAGTTTCATTAAAATATCTCGATGCGTTCTCAAGTTATTGAGCGGAAACCGTTTTTCTATTTTTAGTAATGGTGACCTTGACCCCACCCAACCCATATGCAATCCCAAGCGAGGTCTCGATACAAGGTATCTACGTATGAAGTTTCATTAAAATATCTCAATGCTTGTCAAGTTATTGAGGGAAAAGCGTTTTTCTATTTTTAGTAACGGTGACCTTGACCCCACCCACCACATATGCAATCCCAAGAGAGGTCTTAATATAAGATATCTATGTATGAAGTTTCATTAAAATATCTTGATGCGTTCTCAAGTTATTAACCGGAAACCATTTTCAATTTTTAGCAACTGTCACATTGACCTTGACCACACCCACCCCATATGCAATCTCAAGCAAGGCTTCGATATAAGGTATATATATATATATATGAAGTTTCATTAAAATATCTCGATGCGTTCTCAAGTTATGGAGCAGAAACCTTTTTTCTATTTTTAGTTATGGTGACCTTGATCTTGACCCCACCCACCCCATGTTATCCCAAGCCAGGTCTCAATATATGGTATCTACGTATGAAGTTTCATTAAAATATCTTTATGGACTCTAAAGTTATTGAGCGGAAACTGTTTTTCTATTTTTAGTAACAGTGACCTTGACCCACCCAACCCATATGCAATCCCAAGCGAGGTCTCGATATAAGGGATATAAGGTATATATGTATGAAGTTTCATTAAAATATCTCGATGCGTTCTCAAGTTATTGAGCGGAAACCGTTTTTTTTCAATGTTTGGAACAGTGACCTTGACCCCACCCATCATATATGCAATCCCAAGCGAGGTCTCAATATAAGATATCTATGTATACAGTTTCATTAAAATATCTCGATGCGTTGTCAAGTTATTGCGCAGAGACCGTTTTTATATTTTTAGTAACGGTGACCTTGACCTTGACCCAACCCACCCCATATGCAATCCCAAGCGAGGTCTCAATATAAGGTATCTTTGTATGAAGTTTCATTAAAATATCTCTATACGTTCTCAAGTTATTGAGCGGAAACCGTTTTTCTATTTTTAGTAACAGTGACCTTCACCTTGACCACACCCACCCCATATGCTATTCGAAGCGAGGTCTCGATATAAGGTATCTATGTATGGTAACTATGAAGTTTCATTAAAATATCTCGATGCGTTCTCAAGTTATGGAGCGGAATTCGTTTTTCTATTTTTAGCAACCGTGACCTTGACCTTTGACCTCAAAATGTATAGGTGTCTTCCTTTCCTCCCAAGTAACCAGCATACCAACTTCCACGATCGTAGGTCAAAGTGTTCTCTAGATATCGTGCGGAAACAAAATGGTCTACGGACAGACCGACCATCCGACCGACCGACCTGCAGACCGACTCACATACCGACGGACGGACAGGTGCAAAGCAAGATACCCCCACTTCTTCGAAGGGGGGCATAATTAGAGAAGTATGGATTGCTTTAGAGAATCATGCTTAGGCCACAGAGGAGCGGGTAAGCCGGTTGGAGGACAGGGTAGAGGTGACTAATATGGGCTCAGCTCTGATATCCACCAGGGTCAATGAACTGGAGAGACAGAGCCATGAGCTGCAGGACGAGGTAACGTTACTCTAATCGAAAGGTGCCTCCAATCGCAGTCGATGAGGAATAACCTTATCTTTACAAACATTCCGGAAGACAATTCGACCAGAAATGAACCAGCGGAAGTGTCAGAAAGGAAGCTGCAGAAGCATCTATAGACAGCCCTTAAGCTTTTGAAGGTAATGGTGGACTCGATCCGGTTTGAGCGGGTTCACCGTTCACCTGGCAGACCGATTTCCAGGAAAACGAGGAATATTGTGGCAAAGTTTACGTTCTTCCAGGATCATGAACGTGTGCGAAGCAAGTGGAAACAGCTGAAGGGTACGAAATATTCAATGTTTGAACAGTTCCCAAAGGCGGTATTAGACAAGCGCTGGAAGCTTGTGAAACAAATGGAAGCTAGAGACCAGGGTAAACGTGCTTGGCTTGTATATTATACCTTATATGTGGACAGGAAACCGATTAGAGACTAGGGGCATGCCGAGGGTGAGCTATCAGTTCTCTTGTGGAACGTGCATGGACTCTCAAAGGAGAAACAGCAGTCACCGGATTTTGTAAATACTATTGCTTGTTCTGACATTTGTTCCTTTATGAATCATGGTCTCATTCTGCAAGTAATGTTTCACTAAATGGTTATATTACACACAATTTTTACAGAAAATTTCAACATCGTAAATCTAAAAGAAATAGTGGAGGCATTGTTTTGTTATATAAAGAGTATTTAAAAGATGGCATTCAAATAATTAAACATCATCACAACACTATTATTTGGATTAAATTAGATCACATGTTCTTCAATACTGTTGAAAATATATATTTGTTAGGGGCATATATTTGGGGTGAGGATTCTCCAGCCAATAATTTTGTCAATATTGATTTGACACTATCGAAAACGATATTTCTGTATTTAGTTTGCTTGGTTGTGTTGCTATATGTGGCGACTTAAATAGTATGGTTGGTAATACATGTGATTTTATTACTTTTGGTTGTGTAAGTAATTCATTTGATGACCCTGACTATGAGCCTCATTGCACCCCAGTACGGGCCTCAGTCGATAATGTTCTGAATAGCCACGGTATTAAGATGTTAAATCTTTGTAAATCTACATCTCTTTGTATTCTGAATGGTCGTATTTTTAATACTAATAATTACACGTTTTGTTCCCATAACGGTTGCTCAGTTATTGATTATCTTTTGACGAATGAACGTCATTTTTGTCTGGTCAGTGATTTTACAATTGGACCGTTAAATGCGTGGAGTGACCACACACCGCTACGCTTTCCACTAGTCTATTATGTCCAAAAACTGTCAAACATGAACAATTACAATACGAGATTAAATTTAAATGGATGATGCCAATAAGGAAGTTTTCAGGCATTATTGGATATTTACTGTGTTTCAACGATACAGTCAGTAATACTGATATATGTTGCAGGGACTCTATTAATAAAACTGTTGACGATTTTTCTTTAGTTATTAGGTCACCCCTTGTTTTCTAAGTGTTGTTTTTCCAATAACAGGCCTTTTTTCTTTGATGATACTGTATTAAAAAGCTGACTGGTTTAATGATGATTGTGTTAATGCGAGAAAATTGTATTTGCAAGCACTACGCTTATTCAATTCTGAGCAAAGTAGCACAAATAGAGCTTTACTGATGGAATGCAAAGCGTCTTACAAAAACATTGAACAAAAAGTAAAAATACCTGTTACAAGAAAAAGATGAAAGAAATCGAAAGTCTTAAAAAATGTAAACCCACGGCATTTCAGAAATATTTTAAAAGCAAATCAAAACAAGATATTTCCTTAGATGCATTTAAAGAGTATTTTGCTAATTTAAGTAATGGTTTGTCTGGCTGTCATTATGAAGAAGTAGAATATTTCTGTAACCATCATGACCCTACTAATTTATTATATACAAACTACGAGCTGGACCAGCCTATTAATATCGGTGAAATCCACAGTGCAATAAAATCACTCAAACATAATAAGGCTTCAGGCAATGATGATTTATTAAACGAGTATTTTATCGAAAGCATTGATATTCTCGCCAGCCATTTAAGTTACATTTTTAACGGTATTTTAAATTCCGGATATTACCCTGAAAGTTCTTTCACTAGTTTGTATTGCTAGTTGACACGTCTATATTTAACAAAGAACATCGTCCGTACAAGCACGCTTTCCATGCGTAGAACATGACATCGTTGGTGCCAGCAGACATTTCGCGCTCTTTTCTAACAAAACACGGGTTTTACATGGCATACCAAAAATTTTGTTTACGACTATTTTACCCAAAATTTCAAGGAATTTTTTTAAAAACAATTCCTTATTTTGGTAGTAAACTAACTGCAGATATTGTGAACAATGGAAACCATTAAGTAAACTGCTTTAAGTACTCTTTCGTGATCAACTGATGCATATATACACCAACTAATGCGTGTATTAAAGCAGTATTACGCCGATTGGTAGATCGTTCACAGCATAGGAAAACTGAAATAACTCTGCGTTTAATTGGCTAATCTCAATCTTTCTGTGGGAATGAAGCTCCGCCTGCTACATGTGGACTGATTGCAGCTTAAATATGCAGTCGATTACAGTGGAAGTGTGACAACTGCTATTAATTGCTAGATTATGACACATTACCTAATTGGGTATGCATTGCCTTGCGGACAAATTAAGGGATTAGTGGTCTGTCAAAAGTTAATCTAATATAGGTATGCAGAGTTTTTATGATTTCCAGGACATATGAACTAATTAGGGACTGTGGGGCAGGCACTTCATTTCCGAGACAATCCCGGACGATCCGGGACATATGGCATGTATGATCATAGTCCCACAACTGTAAGAAAAATCATCGAAGCGGTGCATCTTGGACCAGTTAACACCTGCTCTTGGTAACGAAGCTTCCCAAAAGTTTCATTGAATATTGGCAATTAGTTGATGAGAAACACTCCAGACAAGAAATGAGCACTATACACTAATTTTTGCAACCTTCAAAGTCCCATAACTCCAAGGAAAATCACTCAAAGGGAACATCCTGTACTGTGCACACCTCATTTTGATAATGAAGCATCAAATACAGTTTCATTGCATTCAGAGCATTAGTTGCGGAGAAACAGCCCGGACAAGAATTGTGCACTCTATTCTAATTTCAGAAATCTTCAAAGTCATGCAACTCTTAGAAAAAATAATTGAAGCGGAAAGTCCATATTCAGTGCACACCTCTTGGTAATGAAGCTTCCCATGAAGTTTCATTGAATTCTAATCAGTAGTTGCTGAGAAATACTCCGCACAAGAAAATGGGACGGACGGATGGAAGGACGGACGGACGGACAAAGATGCAACTATATGATCCCCAACTTTTTTTTCGGAGAGCATAAAAAAGCAAACATTAGATCTATATGACAGGAAAAATTAACGGTTATACATATGTAGCATATTAAGGTTGCTTGATATTGAACATACCATTATTTAGACCAGGCTGAATTGTTTTTTGTTTAATATACCATAATAAGTTGTATCATGTTGAATCTCCAACAGTCCATGTTTTAAAAGTTGTTTTCCTCGAGGTTTTTCTTGAGATTAACAGACCAGTCAGTTCGTTGTATGGTAAAGTAACATCACGGTATGTAATTCTAAAGTTAACCGGATAAATAACATAAGCAGACAAAGGTGTCTGGAATTTGATGGCTAGATGAAGACTCTACTTGACCAAAACATGCTGCGATTAACCAATGGATGCATACACTGACACTGAATTTTTATTTGCAGGTCTGTCAAATTTGCAGACATGATTCCTAACAAGATTTCGGAGGATAGTACAAGGGTCTTTAGCTTTAAAAGGATATCCACCAGCATATTGATGCGTCCAGAATTGCAAGTGGTAGAAGTGCCAGCGCAGAATCGGATGACTGGTCTCCCTTGGGCTGCAATACAAACGTTCACATTTGTAGAAATTACATCTAATATACACGATGGGTGAGAACAAAATACATTACAGAATTACAAATGTTAAGAAAATGATAGGAGAGTGCTTCCAAGATGGTCAATTGACTTTCAACAATTTTGTTTGTGTGTGTGTGGGGGGGGGGTTAGGGATACAAAATGAATAGTATATGCATGCAAATGTTGTGTTTGTGTTGATAATATCAACAATCTGCTTTATTTGTCCTAAATCCATTTCTTTTGAACACCATTAATCTCTTTGCTCTTTATCGTCATATAAAGTTCTTGACACACAGTAGTGTACATAGTTTACAGCATATGTTACATTGAATGTACATATTACCGGACTAAACGTACTATCCACACACTGGTAATCATATGCGGTTTAGTTTTTAGACGATCATCCCGGAAAGTGTTATCTAACAATTACTAAAACAAGAGGGCCAAGATGGCCCAAAGCGCTCACCTGAGCATGGGCAATGACAGAGAATAGCTCTAAGATCTGAATGACATCGCCTACAAAACAACCCTCATAAGACAGATATCTTACTGTTGTTGACCTGCCAATTGACTGGTGCAATAAAGATGCTTGTCCTGCCTTCTTCTGTAGTTAACCTGGCAATCGACAGGTGCTTATATAGATGCCTGTCCGGCCTATTTCAACTGACAATAAATAGGTGCAACACAAAAATGTAGGGAACAGCTCAAGCAATCGGTGATATGTTTACCATGCCTAATAACAATTAACATTACACAGAGATCATCCAATCTCTACAATCTCATGAGGTTTAAACATCCAGCTGATTCCAATTTACAGTATTTTGTTCCTTATTTTTACAGAACAACATTGAAAACAGTCGTAAGTGACAGCAATAAAGACACCTGTCAGTGTTACGTTGATCATCGATTAGGACTAGTGAATCAAACAGATCATTTGCCTGTAAATTGTGTTTTTAGGTCTAATTAATGATACTTACCAGTAAGCAGCTCCAATACCAAAACTATTAAAACTGGTAACTAAAATTCCATTTGTTGCCATCCCTAGTGAAAAACAAGAGGGCCTACATGGCCCTAGGTCACTCACCTGAGTTTAAGGCATCATAAAAGCTTATAACAATTAAGAGGGCACAATGACCCTAAAGCACTTACCTGAAAAAAAAGATCTGGGCCTTGCAGTTTCACAAAAAGATTTTTTAAGTATATGTAAACCATGTGACCCCCAGGGCGTGGTCACTTTCTACATCTGGGGAATATTTTAACAATCTTTGTAGAGGACCTTGCGGTTTAAGAGATTTTGCCATATAAATCTATAGCAACTATGTGATCCCGGGGCATGGCTTTTTTTTTACCCCAGGGGCATAATTTACACAATCTTTGTAGAGGACCTCTATACAATGTTTCACGTAAAATATGAAACCTCTGCGCCTTGTGGTTTCAGAGGAAAAGATTTTTATAGCCAACTTGCCATATAAGTCAACGGCAACAATATGACCCCCAGGGTGTGGCCAATATTAACAATCTTTGTACAGGACCACTATACAATGTTACATACCAAATAGAAAACCACTGGGCCTTGTGGTTTCATATAAGATTTTTAACGTCACGTTGCTATTTAAGTCTATATAAACAATCTGACCCCCGGAACATGGCCAGTTTTGACCCAAGGGGCATCATTTGAACAATCTTTGTAGAGGACCACTATACAATGTTACATACTAACATTGGCCAGTTTTTACCCCAGCAGCGTAATTTGAAAAATCTTTGCAGAGGACCACTACACAATGTTTCATGCAAAATATGAAACCTCTGGGCATTGCGGTGTCAGAGATTTTTAAGGTTATTTTGCTATTAACTCAATATAAACCATGTGTCCCCCGGGGCGTGGCCAGTTTTGGCCCCAGGGGCATAATTTGAAAAATCTTTGTAGAGGAGCACTACAAATTGTTTATTGCAAAATATAAAACCTCTGTGCCCGACGGTTTCAGAGGAGATTTTTCAAGTCATTTTGCTATTTAAGTCTAAATAAACAATGTGACCCCTGTGGCGTGGCCTGATTTGACCCCAGGAGCATCATTTGAACAATCTTTGTAGAGGACCACTAAACACTGTTACATACTTAATATGAAACCTCTGGGCCTTGCGGTATCAGAGGAAAAGAATTTTAAAGTCATTTTGCTATGTAAGCCTATATAAACCATGTGACCCCCGGGGAGTGGCCAGTTTTTACCCCAGCAGCATAATGTGAACAATCTTTGTAGAGGACCACTACACATTTCATGCAAAATATAAAACCTCTGGGCCTTACGGTTTCAAAGGAGATTTTTAAGGCCCACTTGCCATATAAGTCTATATACCGTAAACAATGTTACTCTCGGGGGGTGGCCAGTTTTGACCCAAGGGGCATCATTTTAACAATCTTTGTAGAGGGCAACTATACAAGGTTACATATCAAATATGAAACCACTGGAGCTTGTGGTTTTAGGAGACGATTTATGACGTCATTTTGCTATTCAAGTCTATATAAACAATGTGACCTGCCGGGGCGTGGCCAGTTTTGACCCCAGGGGCATCATTTGAACAATCTTTGTAGAGGACCACTATACAATGTTGCATACCAAATATAAAACCACTGGGCCCTGCGATTTTTAAAGTCATTTTGCTATTTAAGTGTATATACACAATGTGACCCCCATGGCGTGGCCAGATTTGACCCCAAGGAAAATAATTTGAGCAAACATTGTAGAAGACCACTAGAGGATGTCACGTATCAAACATGAAAGCTCCAAGCCTAGTGGTTTCAGAGAAGAAGACCTTTAAGTGTTCAGTTTTTAAATATATTTTAGCTCTGGTGACCAACATATGCAGCGGACCGATTTTGTATTTGGGTCACCCAAGGATCATTCCTGTGATGTTTGGTGAAAATCTGCCCAGTGGTTTAGGAGGAGATGTTGTTTAGGTAAAATTTTAATATTAAACGAGACTTACCTTGGTTTAGTCGATGTTTGATTGCAATTTTAGGAGTAATGGGAGTTTTTAAATTCTATTTCGCAATGGTTCAGTCAGTCTTAAATGAGACTCCAAAGCTATAAAACCTAAAATATCATTGTCTTCATAAAATTAATCACTATTGTAATAAAGCAAATATCATACCAGAGTATGAAAGGTTTGTTACAACTGTAAGACAGCATCAGCAAATGTGTTGTGTTTCTGAATGTTCTTCTGGTAAAACTTAATGAAAGTACTCTCCCTTGACCATCCTGCTGTCCGCCACTGGCACCATCATTGCCTTCACCTTAGAACAAGACGCTGCATGGATACTGTGTGCACCAAACCGAGAAATGTCAATACCTGCACGAGCCATGACAACTTTGATCCATCGACTAATGGTATTTCTTGTTACTGCGTTGAATGTAACTTATAAGTAATTGTCCCTCACCATCAGCTCGTAAGTCCCTAGTTCTTTTTAAGTATTCTAACAATACAGTAACTACACACAACCTCCTGTCTGGAGGATATGATTTTAACAGTAAACTGGACCAATCAAATCCTGGCTGGTTTTGTTGCAACAAAGAAACTGTTACGAATAACCAACTTTTAACTTCTTCATGTTCCTACAACTCAATACATGCACTCAAGTTGCGTTTGAAAGACCAAGTAGCATCACTAATTTCAAAGTTAAATCCTTTAAACTTAATCATTTCACAGTTTTTTCAGGCACCACAAAACCTTATCAACATCCCAAGTCTCTGTATTTCTGGGAATAGGAGTACGAAGATTGTATAAACCTTTCATAAATCGCACAACCATTTGGTAGATCCTACTGAGAATGAATCAATCGTAAGTCCAAGTGAAGACAAAGCACCTCGTGCAGTATTCAGTGCACTGTAATCTAGCCCATGCTGATATTGCTCTATAAGAAACTCTATCACATTGTTCACAGAAATTCGAAATCCAGATATTTGTTGTTCATCACAATATTAAAGCCATTGTTAAATAAAACACTGATATTCACGTTGTGTTGATTGTTGCCATGACGACATGATGATGGAGGTAGCTTGTCTTGAAAATCCCTGGTCTCTGTACATAATCTGGACGTTTTGCATGCCATGAGAACCAACCTTGGTTGCTAAGGAAGATTTTCGTTGTTGTGTGGAAGGCTTAGGATCTTCCCCTTGGGAAGAATGACTGGGTGTTGTCTAACAGTTTCATCAATGGAGAAAATCACACCTGTGTGGGCCAAACCCACCCTGTGTGGGCCAAACTGGGTAGGATCTTCCCCTTGGGAAGAATGACTGGGTGTTGAACTAACAGTTTCATCAATGGAGAAAACCGCACCTGTCTGGGCCAAACTGGGTAGGATCTTCCCCTTGCGAAGAATGACTGGGTGTTGAACTAACAGTTTCATCAATGGAGAAAACCACAACTGTGTGGGCCAAACTGGGTAGGATCTTCCCCTTGGGAAGAATGACTGGGTGTTGAACTAACAGTTTCATCAATGGAGAAAACCACACCTGTGTGGGCCAAACTGGGTAGGATCTTCCCCTTGGGAAGAATGACTCGGTGTTGAACTAACAGTTTCATCAATGGAGAAAACCACACCTGTGTGGGCCAAACTGGGTAGGATCTTCCCCTTGGGAAGAATGACTCAGTGTTGAACTAACAGTTTCATCAATGAAGAAAACCACACCTGTGTGGGCCAAACTGGGGCTATGATGGTCGCCCGTGCTTGAAACTGCTTGATCGTCCGAACGCAACGCGTCAGCAAACTGAAAGGTGGACAATCTAACAGTGTTAAAAAAAAATTCAGTTCAAATAAAATGCGTCTATGAACTTTCCCATGCTTGACTTTAGCGCACTGATCTTGGCCCTCTCAAGGCAGCGATAATGAAGAGCTGAAAACCGGATACTATGAGGCCAATTATTTGAGCAACAAGACGGATTTTTGCTGTTTTAATGAAATAAAGCTTTTTGCATTCTGAGGCCAGCTTGTCTTTTTTATCATCTGGTAACAGAACAGTTATACTGACCGAATCAATAATATTTCCTAGATAACAAATTTGTGTGGCCGGTACAGTCACCGACTTTTCTAAATTGACCATAAACCCCAAATATTGCATTAGAGACTGTGTGTGTTCAAACCTATGTCTGCACTCAGACCGAGTAGAACCACAGTAAACTGTCGTCAATAAAACCAGTACAAATATGGCCACCTGTTCGTACTTTGGCATCAACTTGCTTCAACAATTTAAAAAAATTTCTGGAAGACAACACAGTCCATTCGGACATGACGTTAAGGCATAAATTTGATCTTTCCATACAAATCTAAGATATTTCCTATGTTCTGTAGCAAACGATACAGAATAGTATGCATGACGAAGATCAATGCTGCACATAAACATGCCTTTAGATATCATAGTAATGGCCATTTCAAATGTTTCCATTTTAAAATGCCTGTATTCAATGTATTCATTGAGTTTCTTTAGAGTTTAATATCAAACGATATTCTCCATTTTCCTTTTGCCTTAAAAATATGGGTGACAGAAACTGATCTTCGTCACATTTTCTATGACTTCCTGGCTAAATAGCTTTGAGACTTCATTATCAATGATAGCAGTTTCTTTTTCACTGAAAATATGTTGTACATGCATACCGGGCTTTGGCTTAGGAGGCAATTCCGCAAAGTGTACATGAAATGTTGTACCATATCAAGTATGGAAGGGTCTGAAGTCAGTTTTTGCCAATTTTCAACATGATTTTTTATTCTACCAGCTGAAAATGCACATACCTCCGTGGTCTTGGCTAATTTCTCGGGAGGTTCCTCGATCCTCCCCTCTTTTGGACTTTTTTTCATAATCAGACCCGGTCGTATATGGGCTGTATGATTCTGGACCAGCTCAAAACCCCGTCCACGAGGACGAGAGCGACTGCGAAAACCGCCTCGACCACCATGGAAGCCACCCTGGCCCCGGAGACGAGAACTGCATCTATGCACCCAATCGAGCGTAATCCTCAACCTCTTTAGCAGCTTTTGCGACATTGTATTTGGAAAAATTTAATTTCAATACGAGCAATAACTCTGTCAACATTTAGTGGTTTGTAACCAAAGTTGAACTTGATCTGTATTTTATGATGTTACACCTATGTATCAAAAATAAGTTAAATATGTGAAGACTTTCATGAGTTATTGTCCATGTTTTTCTGGAATTTTAGTCAAACAGGGGGGCCACAACTGTGTCAAAATTTAGTGGTTTGTAACCAAAGTCGAACTTGACCTGTATTTTAGGATGCTACACATGTGTACCAATAATTATTTAAATATGTCAAGCCATTATTGAGTTATCGTCAGGAAACCATGTTTTTGGGGAATTTAAGTCAAATAAAGGGCCATAACTCTGTCAAAATTTAGTGGTGTGTAACCAAAGTCGAACTTGACCATATTTTATGATTCTACACCTGTATAACAAGAATTATTTGAATATGTCAAGCCATTCTTGCGTTATCGTCTGAAAATCATGTTTTTAGGGAATTTTAAGTCAAAAAGGGGCCATAATTCTGTCAAAATTTAGTGGTTTGTAACCACCATCGAACTTGACCTGTATTCTATGACATGACACGTGTACCAAAAATGATTTGCATACGTCAAGCCTTTCTCGAGTTATCATCCGAAAACCACGTTTTTAGGGAATTTTAAGTCGAAAAGGGGCCATGACTCTGTCAAGATCTAGTGGTTTGTAACCAACATCAAACTTGACCTGTATTCTATGTTGTTACACAAGTGTACCAAAAATTATTTGAATATGTCAAGCCTTTATTGAGTTATCATCTGGAAACCAAAAACCAACAGACCGACAGACCAACAAGCTCACTCCAATATACCCCCCTAAACTCTGTTTGTGGGGATATAATGCAATAGCATCAGTAACTTTACCCACTTTACCCAGTTCATTAATATTTTATTCCATTTTGACAACCCGTTCAACAACTTTCGTCAGCACGGTGGCTGACTTGACAACCGACGTTTCGATGTTTTGCATTTTTTGTCGTTAGTTCTAACAAACCAGGTGGTGTTTTTTTTTACATTTCGCCACACACAAACAATCACAGTTAGCTGGCCACGCCAGTCTGTCACTTTTCAGCATTTCTTGATGCTGTTCTTCCTCCATCCCCTTATGGAACAAGTCTGTCACATTTGAGGCCAAAAAACTGTCATTATCATCACTGGTAGCCTCTTGACCTTTAAAACGCTTGGCACGAGTGGCAAACCTACTGTCCCCGGGGCTTTACACATTGTTATTCGGGTCCAACTCCGGCAGCTCCTCACGACAATGCTTTGAGCATCCTGGCTCTTCAATTTCCTGATCATAATATTCCTCATACTCACAATTTTCAAGGTCCTCGACCCTTTTTGAGACACTTTCCGAAAGTTTCTCGGACGTTTCCATTTTCAATTTCATAGAAATCAAGAGTTCCATAATTTTCTCGTCCTTTTCACTAGAAGAAGGAGACTGTTTCCGTTTTCCCTTTCCCTATGAACGCAACGCATCCTTTCAACTACTAGAACTGGTATTTGTCGTCTGCGATGACGTTTTGTCCTTGCTACCTACGGTAGCTTCTTTCTCACTCATGGTGAAAATTCACTTTCACTTTCGCACAAAAAGCACCACAACAAAACTAAAAATAATACGAGTTTAACACGAACCTGTGTAAATCAAATGCACACAATAATGAATAAACCCAGAAACTACGTCTAGGACAGAATATAATTAGTTAAATCTGCTTTAAAATGAATCGAATCGCGGACACACTTTCCTGTTCAGCAAACGACGTCCGCCATGAACTGCATGCGATAAGCACACTGATCTGCTGATGCCCGGCACTATCTCATTTAAGACCGACTAAACAACTACACAATTGCGAAATAGAATTGTTGACGACGTCAGAAAAACGACGGACGATGACTGACCACAATAGCTCACCCTTGAGCACTTTGTGGATGGATTTGATCATTTTTATTCACTTACATGCATATTCAAGGATAATTTTCAACTTTCCATGAAATTTTTTAAAAATTAAACTATTTTTCCAAGATAAAATCCAAATTATAAAGATTCTATGATTTGGCCAGACAAAGCTCATTTTCCATGACTATACCAGATACGTAGGAATCCTGTTTTGAAAATTGTAGTTACATTTTTGTTGTATTGATTTCATTTTTAATCCTTTTTTTTTAATTAACAAAATTACCTTGAATCATATTTCCAATTTGAACAAACAATTAAATCTGTTAAAAACACCGTCATTGATAATAACACCTGTTACAGCTGAGAAGAGTGAAAGTGCAATGTCATCAATTAGCCCGGCCTCTAAATCTACAAGCTGTTAGCAACAGCCATAGCAACGGTGTCAGTCTGAGTTCAAAAACTCTTTGATGTCACTGCCGAGCTGGAGCCACTGTCTAGTGGTTTGTAGCACTAAGCTTGTAAAGCTGATTAGCACATGGTCAGTGAAAAAAGCATAAATCAAAACTTCTGTACCTGAACAAAATGCAAGCACTGTCGATAGAGCATTAATGAATAAGCGTTCTAGAGTAAATGTCAAGGGTGTAAAAAAATTCAGACAGTTGTTTTGTTGCATTGGATGAATTGGAGATTTCAATGGGAATAACGTAATATACGTGTATTGGAATTAAAATAGATATTGTTACAACATAAACTTATTGAATATTAACATGAATATTTGCATTCAATTTGGATTAATACCTGTTTTATCCCCCACAAATTTTGCTTTAAAAATTGAGTGCGCTTTATACATTGGTGCATGTAATACATGATCTTGTACGGTATGTTTTTTAACAAATCAAAATTATGTGAAGGAATTTGGTAGAGGGTCACCAAAATTATTTCAAAATCAAGCAAGTTTCTGACAAGATTTTTTAGTTACAGGACCCCCCCCCCCCCCCTCCAAACAGCAACATTTCGGCCAAGTTTTATCTAAATGCACCAAGTGATTTCAGAGTTGTATGAAGTAAATTGTGGATAACGGACGATGAACAACAGATCACAGATGATGGAAGCTGATTGACCTCAACAGCTCATGCTCAAGAAGTGAGCTAAAAAGCTAGATGTTCCACAGACTGAATAACTTACAACCACAATGTGCACTAAGCTACAGTTCAATTACCTTCAGTGTCCTCATGCAACCTTCCACCACACCCAGTATGAAGTAAAGTCCTCCAACAAACAACACCTTGTGGAATGTGGGACCAAGTCTAGGCCTGCAAAAAAATTGCTCTTTCGGTTTGCTCTCGTGATTACTTTGCTCACAAATAACTTCAGAATATTTGTTCAATTTTCTTTCATATGATAAATTGAAACAAGAGGGCCATGATGACCCAAAGTGCTCACCTGAGTACTGGCAATGACAGAAAACAGCTCTGACAAAATGACCCAAATCAGACAACCTGATCTGGCAATCGACAGGTGCAATACAGATGCCTTTCCAGCCTTCTACTGTAGCTAACCTGTCAATCTACATGCACTATACAGTCTCATGCCAGTCTAGCCTACTTTCTGTTATTTACCTGGCAATTAAAAGGCGCAATACAGATGCATTTATGGTCCAAACTGCTGAGACCAAGATGAACCACAAGCCATCGGTGATATGTTTACCATGCACAATCACACTTACATTACACAGAGGTTGACATCCAATCTTTGTAAGGGCACATTTTTTAGGTTCAAACATCCAGCTGAATTCCATATACGGTGTTTTGTTCTTATTTTAACAGAACAATAATTAAAACAGTCACAAGTGACAGCAATAAATGACACATGTCAGCACAACATATATCATCGATTAGGACTATTCAATTAAACAGACCATTCTACTTGATGTATTTCCATTTTAATTGTGTTTCAGGTCTTATAAATGATATTTAGCTCACCAGTTAACAGCTCAAATACCAAAACCAATGAACCAGTTACTGAAATACTATTTGTTGCCATCCCAAATGTAACTAGATGCGTCACAGACACGGATGCCCCCATGACGCAAATTTGGAAACAGACAAAGGGCGTGTCATCAACACTAATTTTTGTCTTAAAAAATTTATTGTCATAAATTCTAGTGGAAAAAAAAGGGCCATAATTCTGCCAAAATTTATCGCAAAATTCCTTCCTTTACGATCACCACCACATTAGGGTTGTTCAGCTGTGAAAGTTTGAGCGAAATCCGGCCAGCCGTTAAAAAGGAGTTGAGTCCACAAAATTTCATGAAGTATATATAGGAGGGCTCGACATTAACGGTAGTCCGACTGTCCAGGACAACCAAATTGTTGATCCGGACAAGTTAAAAAAGAATCTGCTAGTCTGACGGGACAAGTGTTCTTTATCTCTAATTACGTAGCAACAAAATTGGCTTAAAAATCCAGTAGTTTCGCTGAATCGCCTTCAAAAAGTTATTGTTTACATTCTAACGATAAAGCGCGAGGTATTCCGATACTTACATGTAATACTACACCGTACTGTTGACAAGGACAATAATTCTTACATTTTTTAATTCGCCGCACTGACACGGTTACTCCCCTTATATATTATTTTACGTCATCATTCTCACTTGCGGTTTATTTACGTTAGTTACACATTCAAGTACCATGTCGTCTGCTTAAAATGTCAGGTTTATTTTCCTTTGCTTTTTCCTCGTCAAAATCAGCAGAAACATAAAAAAAAATCCCATAAAGGTCGTAAAAGAAACAAAACGTAATTATGAAAAAACAGAAAGCGCAAGTCTGTGCCTAAATGGCTGGAAGACTTTGAATGGCTAAGATATGATGAAATTATATGAGATACAGCCGCGGGTGACACCCTTTCTAGTCAGTTTTTGTGTCTGTAAATGTTTGTTTAATAAATATCTTTTTAAACACTTAACTGTTGTTGTGAAATATTGAATAATTGCATTTGAAGGTCAGGACAAGTAATTTGGGGCTACTAGTCCGACCGGACAAGTGGTTTCAAAAGTTAACGTCGAGCCCTGTATAGTGGAAAAAATTTCAAAGGGCCATAATTTTGCCAAAATTGGTCACAGCCAAACATGCTTCCTTTACGATCAACCACACATAAAGGTTGTTCAGCTGTGAGAGTTTGAGCAAAATCCATCCAGCCGTTAAAGAGGAATGGAGTCCACAAAATTTCATGAAATAATTATAGTGGAAAAATGTCAAAGGGCCATAAATCTGCCAAAATTGGTTGCAGCCAAAATTCCTTTCTTTAAGATAATCTACAAAATAAGGTTGTTCAGCTGTGAAAGTTTGAGCGAAATCCACCCAGCTGTTAAAAAGAAGGATGTACACTAAATGTCCACTAAATTTCAGGATGTACAGATGGACGTACAACAAGTGCAATGCTTAATGCCCCCCACTTTGTGGTGGCATAAAAAGTGGGCATACCTTTGCAACAAGAGGGCCCTAGGCCACTCACCTGAGGGGCAAAGGAACTAAACTGTTCTGAGCAAGTTTCATGAAGATTTGGCTAAAATTGTGGCCTCTATAATGTTCAAGCTTTTTTCTTTCAATTTGGCGACCTAGCTTTTGAACACGTCACCTGGTTTCGAACTTGTCGCAGATATAATTGGGACAAATGTTCTAAGCATGTTTCGTAATGATGGAGTGTAAATGTGGCCTCTAGAGTGTTCACAAGCTTTTTGTTTAATATGGCCTAGTTTTTTACCCCACATGACCCAGTTTCGAACTCATCCACGATTTCATTGAAACAAATGTTCTGAGCAAGTTTCAAGAAGATTGGGCAGAAAATGTGACACAAGCTTTTTCTTCAATTTGCCCTCATGATGTAGTTTTTGACCGACGTGATCTAGTTTTGAAATCGTCCAAGATATCATTAAAACAAATGTTCTGAGCAAGTTTTAATGATATTGGGCAAAAAATGTGACTTATAGAGTGTTCACAAGCTTTTCTTCAATTTGCCCTAGTGACCTAGTTTTTGACCCCACATGACCCACTTTCAAACTTGTCCGAGATATCATTCGGACAAATGTTCTGAACAAGTTTCCAGAAGATTGGGTAAAAAATATGGCTTCATAAGTGTTCACAAGCTTTTTATTCAATTTGACCCAGTAAACTAGTTTTTGACCCCACATGATCCAGTTTCAAACTCGTCTGAGATATTTTAAGAACAAATGTTCTGGGTAAGTTTCATGAAGATTGGGCAATAAATGTAGCTTCTAGAGTGTTCACAAGCTTTTTAAAGTTTTCAATATAGCCATAAATATAAGGATAACTGCCCGCCCCCTGGCAGCCATGTTTTTCAATGGAGCGGATCCATTTCGAACTTGGCCGAGATATCATCAGAACAAATGTTCTGAGCAAATTTCATGTTGATTGGGCAAAAACTGTGACTTCTCGAGTGTTCATAAGCTTTTCATATAGCCATATAAGGAAAACTGCCCTGCCCCCTGGCGGCTATGTTTTTCAATAAAGCGGAACCGTTTTCAAACTCGGCCGAGATTTCATAAGAACAAATGTTCTGAGCAAGTTTCTTTTTGATTGGGCCAAAAATGTGACTTCCAGTGTTCACAAGCTTTTTCTATAGCCATATAAGGAAAACTGCCCCGCCCCCTAAAGGCCATGTTTTTCAACGGCGCGGAAACATTTTCGAATCAGGCCAAGATATCATAAAAACAAATGTTTCGAGCAAGTTTCATGTTACTTGGTCAAAAAAATGTGACTTTAAGAGTGTTCATAAGCTCTTTCTTCAATTTGACCTAGTTTTTGACCCAACATGACATAGTTTCGAAATCATCCAAAATAATATAGGCACAAATGTTCCGGTCAAGTTTCATGAAGATTGGGTAATAAATGTGGTCGATAGTGTGTTCACAAGGTAAATATTTACATTGCATAGGCATTTTAATAGGGAAGAGGTATGCATTCATAATTGTATGAACCCAATGCCGCATCACCGGCATAGTAATATATGTGTCCTATTTTTATTGAAATCATATTTCTACATGTTATTCTTATTTACATGAACTAAGATGTTACTCATTTTTGCATTTATTGTTAACGTTTGATTAAATGTTTTTATAATTAACATACATGAGCATTTCATTCCAGTTTTACTTTTACAATAATCAATTTGAAATTGTTTCACTTTTGCAGGATAGGATTCTGTCAAGCATGGTCTGCTGTGTTATTATTTAGGGGTGTCACAATATTAGAAATCCATATTGCGATATATTGTAATATTTTTTAATTTATCATAATATTTATTGCAATATATTGCGCCTTTTGTATGCATGTATTTAATAAGCTTAAAACTGATAAAATCACTATGAACAGCACAATATTTTATAAGGTTTTTTATTTTTTTTTTTTTTACTTTTTTTTTTCACTGATGTTGATGACAGGCGCAACAATAACATTATATGCAGATTTAAAATGATACTGGCTTTTAATTGTGTATCACTGACAGTATGCATGTTTTAATTCAGTCAAAAGTATTGTAATCAAGGTAATAATAACAAGAAAAACTGACAATATAAATAGTGCAATATATCGGTATGGATATTCATATGAAATATTTTATTGCAGAAGCAAATATTGCAATAAACCAATATACTGGTATATTGTGACACCCCTATTATTATTAAACAAAGCCATTTTGCTATCATGTAATATGTACATGTTATGGTATTTTAAGTAATCATTACTTTCCTTAGAAGCGACCACAGAAAATCTTAATGACGTAACATCGGTTCAAGAACGTAGCTTTAAATTGGATTTGATTTCACATTGATGTGCCAATTATCTAGATGCATGTAGATCATCTAATTTATTGCGCATTTATATCACAGTTAATTATGATGAATTGTTTAACATGTACAATAAGAAAAAGATTCTGTGTTTGATAAACACACATGTCCCCGGTTGTTGCTGGGTAGCCCATTTCTTAGTCCAAATTAGGTCAAGGTCAAGGTCAAAGTGAGGTTGGGTGATATGGGTGGATTGGGAACGGTCATAAGTAAAAACTGTGTAAATATCCAAGTGTTGTAGTAAGCGGACAGAAGGACGGACAGGACGATCACTATATGCCTCCTGCAACAAGATGCCAGGGGCATAAAAACTGCATTTTGAGATTAATATTAAAATGTTATCCTTTCTAAGACAAGTTATGTCCAGTCAACGCAAAGAGCTTAGATACGCCCGTGTGGATGCTATTGATCCATTACCTAGCTTACTATATACCTCATCACTGTGTTTAGTGATGTCACTTGTGGATTGTTTTGCATTTTTCTCGCCAAGTAAAAATTTAGATACATACATGTATGGTGTGGATTTAAAGCATTAAAAAGCATTTAAGTCTCCATCTGTTGTGTTAATAATTAAACAGGATTATCCAGGATCTGTTACACTCTCAGCCTAGGAATTGTGTTATTTTAAAGTGTCAGAACTCAACTGTGATATAGAAGAATTCATGATGTGGATTTACTGTAGCATTACTAACAAAGCACCTCTTATTTTATACAAAAGCATTAATAATGCTTGGTGCTTGTTGGCTATACCCGCCGAAATGGCAGTTCTTCTTGAAGTCACAGATATTTTTCCATCTGTTTAGTTACTTTTTTAGTTTTGTAGCGATGTGATTAATGCAAGGAAAATAAAAATGTTATGACTTATAATGTTCACATTAAATTTCATTTGTTGCAGCAAACTAAATGTTAAACAAGGACAAAATGACATTTTTGTAGAAAACTATTTTATTAATCGTAGGTAACATTCTATTTTGTGTAATTCAGTTACAAGAGGCTGTACCTTAATGTTCCTATAAGAAAACTGCTGTGCGTGATATTTCTCTTTGACTGGCAATTAAATGCATGTTCAACAAAAACAATATAAAGGAATGCTTTGAAATCATCCCAAATATAAATGTTAATATAAGGACTGAAATTAATTTTGGTTGCGTTCATGCGATTATGAACGCAATGGTCAAACTGGCAAATTATACATGAAGCGCTATCACGCATCATAGAATTGCCAGTTTGACCATTGCGTTCATAATCGCATGAACGCAACCAAACTTAAATTCCAATGTTGACGATGAACGACAAACGACGGTCAAAAGGTGATTACAAAAGCTCACCATGAGCACGTTGTACTCAGATGAGCTAAAAATACAAAACAGAGTTATGGAGATTGTTGAACCTGATGCTGGAGTTGATTGCAAAGGTATATTCCAAGTTTCAAGTGAATAACTTATGTAGTTTTCAAGGTATAAGACTTCTGAATATAAACTTTAACCAGAAAATCTATGCGAAAAAGGGGCATAACTCTGTCAAGATACAAAACAAGAGTTATGGGGAATGCCCTGATGCTGCCGTTGATAAAAGTGCATTCCAAGTATCAAGTGAATAACTTAGGTGTTTTGAAGTTACCAGTCTTTTGAATATCAACTTTAATGAGAAAATATACGTGAAAAATGAGCATAACTTTGTCAAAATACAAAACAGAGTTAAGATAATGTTGACCTTGATACTGGAGTTGATAACAATGCAATATTCCAAGTTTCAAGTGAATAACTTTTTGAAGTAACAAAATGCTCAAATATAAACTTTAACCAGAAAATCTATGTGAAAAAGGGGCATAACTCTGTCAACATGCAAAACATAGTTACAGGGAATGTTGCCTGTGATACTGGAGTTGATGACAAAGGTATACTCCAAGTGAATAACTTACGTAGTTCTGAAGTTAGGAAAGTTTTAAATATAAACCTTAACCAAAAATCTGTGTGAACAAGGCTTGTCACAGGATGTGACGTATGCCCCCGAAGCATATGCTTGTCAGAGGAAGGCAACACAACGTCAGTTACATGTTGGCAAAAATGACGCTTCCATAAAGAGTTATGCTTCTTGTACTCGGCACTTCCTCACAACATCCTCTATCAATATACATGGTTTTATTTTAAATTACTTCAATATAAATGGGGTTATGCCTGCACAAGAAAATAAACTGAAGGGCAATAAAAAATTGAAGAAAGAGTTATGGTCCTTGTACTCCGCCCTTTTTCTCAATGTCCTCTTATCAATATATGTGGTGTAATAATCAATATATGTTGTGTTATATTAAATTCCTTCAATTCTAAGGTAGTAATTATCTGCAAAAAAGGGCAATAACTCCGTAAATATTGAAGAATTAGTTATGGTCCTAGTACTCTGCACTCCTCTCAACGTCGTCTATTAATATATGTGGTTTTATTTAAAATCCCTTCCATACTAATTGAGTTATGCTCTGCACAAAAAATAAACAAAGGGCAATAACTCCATAAATATTGGAGAAAGGGCAATAACTCCATAAATATTGGAGAAAGAGTTATGGTCCTTGTACTAGCACTTCCTCTTATTGTCCTCTATCATTATATGTAGTTTAATTTCAATCCCTTCAATACTAATGGAGTAATGCTCTGCACAAGAAAATTAAACAAAGAGCAATATTTCAGTAATACTGAAGAAATAGTTATTGTCTTTGTATTCTGCAGATCCTCTCATTGTCCACTACCATTCTATGCAGTTTCATTTGAATCCCTCTAATACTTATGGTAGTATGCTCGTCTCAAGAAAATTAATGCTTCGCACAAGAAAATAAAGCTACTCCATAAATATTGAACAAAGAGTTGTGGTCCTTGTACTCTGCATTTCATCTCATTGTCGTCTATCATTATATGAAGTTTTATTTGAATCCCTTCATTAATGATGGAGTTGTGCTTTGCACAAGAAAATAAAACAAAGGACAATAATTCTGTAAATACTGAATAAAGTGTTGTGGTCCTTGCATTCTGCACTTCCTCTCATTGTCCTTCATCATTATATAAAATTTCATTTGAATCCTTTCAATACTAATGGATACTTTCAATCCTAATGGATATGCTCCGCACAATAAAATTAAACAAAGGGCAATAACTCCGTAAATATTAAGAAATTGTTATGGTCTGTGTGCTCTGCACTTCATCTAATTGTCCTCTACGTGAAGTTTCATTAAAATCCCTTCAATACTAATGGAGTTATGCTCTGCACAAGAAAATTAATGCATCACATCAGGAAATAAAACAAAGGGCAATAACTTTGTAAATATTGAAGAAAAAGTTGTGGTCCTTGTGCTCTGCACGTCATCTCAATGTCCTCTATCATTATGTGAAGTTAATTTGAATCCTCCAATACTAATAGATATATGCACAGCACAAGAAAATTACACAAAGGAAAATAACTATGTTAATGTTGAAGAAAGAGTTATGGTCCTTGTGCTCTGCACTTGCTCTCATTGTCCTCTATCATTAAATGAAGTTTCATTTGAATCCCTTTAATACTAATGGAGTTATGCTCTGCAAAAGAAAATGAATGTTTCACATAAGCAGTGTTCTGCCGTGAATTTGGACTATTTGGGACAAGGGCCCTCTTGGCTTTAAAAAGTGGGGACAAATTACAAAAATGTAGGGACACAGACAAAAAAGCTGTTCACCTCATGAATATTCCCAAAGCAGATTTTTGTTTTGAAAAGTACGTACTAGCTGTTTTCATTCATGTTTATTTTTTTATTTTCTGTTCAAAAAAGGATTAAAATAATACTGTTTTCTTAATTAATTCATAACGTTCTGTTGATCAATATTACACTGCATTCTTAAATACCTTATAACCTTGCATTATTAATTTTAATTTGAACAAACAATAAAATCCGTTATAAACACAAGGCATTAATAATGAAACCTGTTAAAACTACAAAGTGTAACAGTGTTCAATCATCAATTAGCCGGGCTTCCAAAACTGTAAGCTGTTAGCAACACTCATAGCAACGGTGTTGGTAATTCGACCTCAAAAGTCTTTGATATTTCTGCCAAAATGCGGCTGTCGTCCAGCAGTTCATTGCTGAAAAGCGTGTTTCACGCTTAGCATGTGGACCGCGTGTACAATTATCGATTGATACTACTGTATCTGAATTGTTCAAGCGCTGCGATAAAGCATTAATGAATTGGTGTTCTTATGAAAAAATTTGTAATAAATTGACGTCACGATCAATGATATATAAATTTTACTAAACACGCCGAATGATTTACTTGTAAACTGTGTGCGCCCGCGGACCCGCTTACGAAAATTTGTGGGGACAAATCATTTATTTTTGCGCCAATGGCGCAAGGCCGCATCCACGGCAGAACACTGCATAAGGAAATAAAACAAAGGGATATAACTCCGTTAATACTGAAGAAAGAGTTGTGGTTCTAGTGCTCTGCACTTCCTCTCATTGTCCTCTATCATTATATGAAGTTTCATTTGAATCCCATCAATACTTATGGAGATATGCTCCGCACAAGAAAATTAAACAAAGGGCAATAACTCTGTCAATATTGAAGGAAGAGTTGTGGTCCTTGTACTCTGCACTTCCTCTCATTATCCTCTATCATTATATGAAGTTTCATTTGAATCCCTTCAATACTTACGGAGTTACGCTCCGCACAAGAAGCGTGACGGACGGACGGACAGATGGACAGACGGACGGACGATGCAATTACTATATTCCCTTTGTAGGCATAAAAAGGGGCATAACTCTGTCAAAATAAAAAACAGAGTTATTGGAATGTTGCCCCTGAAAGTTTCAAGTTAATAACTTAACGTCCTTTTGAATAAAAACTTTAATTCAGACGCAGACGCCAACGCAGACACCCACCCAAGTAGGAAAGCTCACCTATTCTTCTAATAGTTCAGCTAAAAATCAGCAGACCAAAACTACCTGACTATATGCGCATGTTCTTTTGGTAGGGATGATGTATATATAAAGTTTCATTGAATTCCAGTTATTAATTCCCGCAATTTTGCACGGAAACAAAAATTTTGTATTAAAATGTCCTATTCATAATTAAAGGGCAATAACTCCCTGAAAAACAAGGGCTGTCTCAGGACAGCACGCTCGACTATTCAACCGCTTTGTCAGTTATTGGCCTTTATCACTATAAAAAAGAAGCATCATTCTTCTTAAATGCTGGTCACAGTTATGTGCCTTGGCCTTATACAATGACCTTGAAAAGACATGCGTGTAGTTTTAATTGAATATCTGTAGCAAATATAGAGGTAAACTTTAACCTGAACTTTATAAGTACAAAAAGGGGCATAATTCTGCTAAATTGCAGGTCAGAGTTATGGGCCTTGGTCAGTGATCTTATACAATGACCCTGAAAACAAACTGTTGACGGCACACGGACGAAAGACGACGCAGGAGAGGTCCCCTATACCAATAGCTCACTGAGAACTTCATGCTCTGGCGAGGTAAAAAGCATTATTGCTCAATATACCTACAAGTAAGCATGTACTACAATAATACAAACAAATTAATTGAATTTAATGTATTGTTCCAAAGTACAGCTGTACGCAAAGGTTATTTTAAAACATTCTTACCTTACAACACCAAAGCCTACACTGACTATAATGATCAGCATTCGTGCCAATGCACGTTTGAAACAGGAAATGACTTCAGCGAAAATCAAGGTTCCTTCAGTGACAGACTGACCAGTGTTAGCAATGCTCTGGTACTCTGAATAAAACACTGCCTTCTCTAGCATTCCTGAAAAAAAAGAACATCAAATGAATGCAAGAGCCAAGATGGCCCTGCATCACGCAAAGATGGCTATATATTATTATGAAATAAATAACTTCCATGTTTCCAAGATACTATAGTAAACACCATTAATCAATGGGAGGAAAATGTGTCTTCCTAATCAAAACGATAAACAACAATTAGCCCTTCGAGCATTATCCCCTTTGTCAAAATTTGCATATGCATATGAGCACCTTCCTGAATATTCAAGAAGATATTATCCCCTTTGGACATTTGCCTCTTTCAACTAGGACACTATCCACTTCTACACAGCTTATTGGCCCCTTCATGTTTCACAGTGTACTTAATTATTGTTCAATTAAAGTAACTCCATTGTTGAATTAATTAAACTAGTGCATAATAAACTACATTTGTAATTTTTCGTTAATTACTGACAATGTTCACATAAATATATAAAACATCTGCTTGTATTTAATGAAACTGTGATTCCTAAAATGGCTTCATACTGCATTCGCATGGGTTTTAATTCGTACAGAGCAAAGGGGCTATTGTTTGACTGAGTCAATACTGGAAGGGTTTTTTTAAAGGTGAGAATCAGTCATTTATTTAGGGCCATTTTGGGGCCGATATTTTGCCCCATTCACCTCTTAAGAAAGTATATATTGTTTCCATATTTTAACCTAAAAATTCCCCTCAGAATATATTCTTTATAAAGAAAAAGGTTTGACCAAATTTGGACAAAAATAGGCCAAGATAAAGGACTTTTCATGAATCATTACATTTTTGTCAAGAAACCCAACTGGATGCATTTAAATATAAAAAGTGAAGGATATAACAATGTACGTATGTTTATATTACATGGTATAATGCATAATAATGGTTTCATAAAATTGCGGAAAATTCACCTTTTACTGTTTAATTCCCCACTTGAAGGGCCCGCCACCATTCCCCAAACAGTGAAAAAAAAAACACTTTTCCTGGGCAAGCTTAGCCAATGTAAGTGGTTTACCAGTACTAAGTGCACATAACTATGCCAGTAACTGACGACTGCCCTACATGAATCAGAGGTAGGGGGAGAATGGCCGTAGAAATTATTTCATGACCAATCTTCTCACAACTTATGTGGCTGGGCTGGGATTCTAACTCACGATCCTGGATTGACAGTCCAGCGCTCTACCAACTGAGCTAGCAGGGCCCGGCAACACTGAGAATAAAATTTGTCAGTGATATATTGTTTGTTTCCCCTCATGATACCTGTGATAATAAAACGTGGGTAGGTAGGTTGAGAAAGAACAATTTTTAGTATACACAGTCAGTCATTTTCAAGCATGATTTTTTTCTGTGCAAACATTTCAGTTATAAATTCATAATATATTGCTTGTAATTAATTCAGAACGTTCTGTTTATAATGTTAAACAGCTTTATAATTACCTTGCAATAATATTTCAAATTAATAAAAAAAAAATAAAAATCAGTTAAAACACAAAATGTCAATAATAAAAACCTGTTAAAATTAATAAGACTAATGTCATCATCAATGAGTCGAGCATCCAAAACCAAAGCCATAGCAACAACGTCAGTTTTACTTCAAATGCCTTTTTGTTTGTTTGTTTAGATTTTTTCACCATTTTTAACTGTATTTTAGTCATATCATGGCTGTCATTTAACCTCAGTGTTCATTCTGGGCCGAGTTGCAGGTGGGCCAATGGCCCATCAGCCACAAAATCAGTGCGCCATTTAATGATTTTCTTGGGGAGGGGGGTGACATACTATATCATATTTTTCATGTTACTTTTATTATGTTTTTTACAAATGTCAAAAACATCAAATTACTCTTATCAGTGTACGATAACCCCGAAAATTTCTCTAACAATCCTTTCTAAAATTTGTGACCGTCAACCTTTGTGGAAGATTTATCAGTTTGTTCACCCAAACTTCCTGACAAAGCATGGCCCTATGGCCCGCTGAATCAACGTATGTTTTATCGCCCTCATTTTCGACAGTGTTCTGATTTTGCCTAGGAATTTAGGTGGACAATTCAAAATATTTAGTCCCTCAATGCTCTCTTTATCTGCTTTTTGCTTCAACATCATTTTTTTCTTATTCAAATCAACTAAAACCGCATGTAAATTTCAGAGAGCACTGTTTGTGATGATGTAAGCGAGGTCAAAGGGCACGTGACCTTTATCGGCCAATAAAATCACGAGTTATAAAACAGTGCGCACACGGTAGCCTAGCAACGGTTAATTTCCACCATCGATTTTCGATAAAATTCTTGCAAAAATAAATCGCCAGCAAATGGAATTTTCGATGCGCCCATTATATTTATCATGCGCCTGAATGGCCCACTGACCGTATTTTGGTTGCGCCCATTTATTATTTTTTTTGCGGGAATCCCGCAAAGGCGCAGCCCAGAATGAACACTGTAACCTACTCAAACGTTTCCTGGGCAAGCTTAGCCGATCTTAGTGGGTTGTCAGTACTAAGTACAAATACTTATGCCAGTAACTGACAACTGCCAAACTTGAATCAGAGGTAGAGGGCGAATGGCCACAGACATAATGTCTTTAATGTGACTTCCGAACTGCGGCTATCGTCTAGCAGTTTGTAGCTGAAAGCGTTTTACACTCTAGCAAAAGGATAGTGTTGTCAAAAAGCAAGTGTCAATACTACAGTACCTGAACAACACAAGCGCTGTTGATACAGCATTAATGAATTAGCAATGAAGGGGAAATTTAAATGTCAAGGATGTAAAAAACTCAGACGGTCATTGTTCTCTATCATTAGATGAAGTTTCATTTGAATCCCTTTAATACTAATGGAGTTATGCTCCGCAAAACAAGTGTGACGGACGGGCGGACAGACGGAGGGACGATGCCATTACTATATACCCGAAGTTCCCTTCGGGTGCATAAAAAATGGGCACAACTCTGTCAAAACACATAACAAACTGTCATGCCCCAGTTTGTACATGTAAACATGTGTACACTGTTCATTTTATTTCAGTTTCTGCGAAAGTTGTGAATTTATTACTGGCCAAGAGGACCAGTAATGCCCCAAATATTACTGGCCCGGACAACCTATTGCTGGCCACTTATTTTTTTGCAAGAAACATTTAAATACGATAAAAACAATATCTTTTAAGAAAACTAAACCAATATACACTTGAGAATGCTTTATTAACTAAAGCAACTACTGTCAGCATGTTAATTTTGCAAGATATATATGAATTCAACTGTATTTTTGTCAAAGTCCCTTCAACGTCTTCCAACAATCATTCTACACAAAACATTTCACACTTAATGTTAAAATTCAACTGGAAATATAATACAACAACATTGATAGGTTTCCTGTTACACAGTCATTACAGTGTCACGTCAAACATGGAGTCGGGAACCAATTCTCTCGCCAAATTTGTGACGTCATCTTATTGAAACACAAACATGTTTAAATTCAACAAATTAAAACGCAATACGGGACCAGTCGAACGAAAACCGAAAACGAAAGGAGGTTCCGAGAGTGACATAATTTTATAAACATAATGTACAGCAATCGGTCGTAAAATATTTTTGACTGAAATTTCACCGGACATGAAAACCAGTATTAGGACAGATTTTCCCGGACCTCACGAATTATGTCTGAGGTCCGACGGTCTTTCGCGGAGACTGTTATTTGTTAGAATTTTCATTATTTAATATGAATGTCACTGTTATTCAATACATTAATTAGATGCTATATTGTATGCAGATATGATTACAACCAATAGTTACCTTTGTCACTTCTTAATTACTCGTTAAATCCTTTAATAGTTTTACATGGTAAAAAACATCTGTTTACATGTCCGCCATCTTGGATAAACAGGAAGTTGAACTTTTGACCTTATACAAGTGCATTGTGGGTAGTTTACTATGACCAAAGGATTTTGACTGTATAGTTATTCGAAATAATCCTTTATTACCACATATTCCTTCATTAATATTTGATTTAAAGGTAACCGTCATCTTTATAATTGTGTAATTTACTAAACTGCTATAAATATGATTATTGTTTAATTCATGTTTATGACAAAATCTCTGTTTAAGACGAGTGACATTTACAGTGTTAAGAACGCTCAAATTTTATTGTGCGCTTCTGTGCGTTATGTGAGTGCTACCTGTGCGCTGTTTGTGCGCATTTCTTGATCTGCGCTTTTACTTTATTATTGCACAAAGTTATATATGCGCTTTTGGAAAGTATAAAAGGCACTGACATTTCTCATTTAAGGACTCTGAACTTTGTTTTCATAGGTGTGAGAACTATTTTATTTTATTATTCTAAATTCATAAACAACATAATTTATCAGTAAAAATAAGACTTAACATATAAATTAAGATATATAATAGCTCATATAAAAATTATAAAGATTATTTTTAGGAGAGTTGTGTAAATACTTATATCATCTTTGAAACTGTATTATTTGTGAATTTCATGAGAAATTGTTGCATTTGTTGACTTATTAGAATTTATATAGAAATTTGTTGACCATTCATTATTCATTATGGACAAATAAATGATAGATATGTTATAAATCTTGAGTTTATATTTTCCTGTTGGTCTTCAAAGAACTTATGCATAATACTTTATTATTAGTTCACTGTTTATCAGAGTCCATTTTATTTCAATTTCATGTATGAGAAATACATTAGATTCTATAGAGAAAAGGGGAACAGTTAACGGCCAAAGTAAAATAGAGCAAAAAGCTCAGCTACCGCTCGGCTCGTGACAATACGTATGGTGAATGTTGCAATTGATAGTGGAGTTGATGACAAAGACACATTCAAAATTTCTAGTAAATAATTTTCAAGTTTTAAGACTTTAATATAAACTTCAACCAGAAAATCTATGTGAAAAAGGGGCATAACTCTGTCAAAATACAAAACTGAGTTATGGGAATGTTGCACCTGATGCTGGAGTTGATGACAAATGTAATTCAAATTTCAAGTGATTAACTTGAGTAGTTTTGAAATTACAAGACTTTTGAATATAAACTTAAACCAAGATCAGACGCGGACGCCGTCACCGGGAGAAGTAGGAAAGCTCACCTATTTTTCAAATAGTTGAGCTAAAAAAGTATTTGTAGACAATGAGTATAGTGTCTTAAAGCCAATATTGTATGGAATTCAGAAATGTAATAAAATCAACATTTAGTATTTTCCAAACTGATACCCAATACGATGACGCCTCCAATCCAGAACTGCAGCCTCATCAAGTCCGTCCAGTTACAGGCCAACAGCACGATCCACACCAGGCCATAGATTATGTACACAAGACCCATAACACCATAGAACTGTCAAACAAAAGATTTTGGTAATAAGGATTCGAAAAGCTATGTAAATATTGAGACGTTGTTGCCTTAATTAAAACAGTTGAAATGAGTACAGTCAGCACTCGTTACAAAGACACAATCCGTTCCAGCTAAAAATGTTGCTATACCAAATTTCCATTAAAATGAATTCCAGTGATGACAGTATATTACGTTAACGATACAGTCATGTACATAAGTCATGTGTTGTAAACATTATGTCTATTGTTTTATTGATTTTGTCCATTTAATGAATTAAAAGGACAGGTATAATTAATAAATACAGGATTTATGTACTTTTTTGTAATTTAAGCACAAAGAATACAGGTTAACCCAAACAGACAAACAAAAACATCTTAAGGCCAGACTTTTTTTATTTACTGGTTCTCAGACATTTTTGGAAAGGCGTCCGGTTGGAGGAGGGAAAAAAATAACAAGAGGGCACACATTTTGCTATTTAGGTCTATATAAACCATGTGACCCCTCTGGGGGTGGCCAGATTTGACCCCAGGGGCATAATTTGAACAATCTTTGGAGAGGACCACTATGCAATGTTACGTAACAAATATAGGAAAGCTGTGGGCCTTGCCGTTTCAGGGGAGAAGATTTTGAAGTCATTTTGCTATTTAAGTCTATATAAACCATTTGACCCCCCCCAGGCGTGACCAGTTTTGACCCCAGGGGCATAATTTGAACAATCTTTGTAGAGGACCACTATACAATGCAACATACCAAATATGAAACCTCTAGGCCTTGCGGTTTCAGAGGAGAAGAATTTAAAGTCATTTTGCTATTTAAGTCTATATTAACCATGTGACCTATGGGGTGTGGTCTGTTTTGACACATGGGGCATCATTTGAACAATCTTTGTAGAGTACCACTATAGGATGTTAATTACCAAATATAAAACCTCTGGGCCTTGCGTTTTCAGAGAAGATTTTAAGACATTTTGCTATATAAGTTTATATAAACCATGTGACCCCCTGGGCGTGGCCAGTTTTGACCCCAAGGGCATAATTTGAACAATCTTTGTAGAAGACCAACAAAGAAGACCAGTATAGGATGTTACATACCAACTATGAAACCTCTGGGCCTTGTGGTTTCAGAGGAGGAGATTTTTAAAGTCATTTTACAATATATTCTATATAAACCATGTGACCCCCGGGGTGTAGCCCGTTTTGACCCCAGGGGCATAATTTGAACAATCTTGTAGAGGACCACTATAGGATGTTACATACCAAATATGAAACCTCTGAACCTTGTGGTTTCAGAGGAGAAGTGTTTTAAAGTCATTTTCCTATATATTCTATATAAACCATGAGACCCCAGGGCGTGGCCCGTTTTCACTTCAGTGGAATAATTTGAACAAACTTTGTAAAGGACCACTAAAGGATGTTATACATACCAAATATGAAACCTCTGGGCCTTGCGGTTTCAGAGGAGAAGATTTTTAAAGTCATTTTGCTATATATTCTATATAAACCATGTGACCACGGGGCATGGCCAGTTTTGACACCAGGGGCATAATTTGAACATTCTTTGTACAGGACCACTATAGGATGTTACACACCAAATATGAAACCTCTGGGCCTTGTGGTTTCAAAGGAGAAGAATTTTAAAGTCATTTTGCAATATATTCTATATAAACCATATGACCCCCGGGGCGTGGCCCATTTTGACCCCAGGGGCATAATTTGAACAATCTTTGTAGAGGACCTCTAGAGGATGTCACATATCAAATATGAAAGGTCTGAGCCTTGCGGTTTCATAGATTTTTAAAGTTTTCACTTTTTAAATCAATTTTTAGCTCTGGTGACCTACATATTCAGTGGACCGGAAAGATTTGAACAACTTTGAAAGAGGTCCACCCAAGGATCATTCCTGTCAAGTTTGGTGAAAATCTGCCAAGCGGTTTCGGAGATGTTGTTTGAATGAAAAGTTCACGACGCACGCACGCACACACGCACGCACGTCGGACATTGGGCGATCACAAAAGCTCACCATGAGCACTTTGTGCTCAGGTAAGCTAAAAATAAAAACAAGGCTTGTCACAGGATGTGATGTATGCTCCAGAAGCATATGCTTGTCAGAGGAAGGCAACACAATGTCAATTACATTTTGGCAAAAATGACGCTTCCTACAAAAAGAGCTATGGTCCTTGTACTCTGCACTTCCCCTCTACATCCTCTATTAATATATGAGGTTTTATTTTAAATCACTTCAATACCAATTGAGTTATGCGCTGCACAAGAAAATTAACTGAAGGGCAATAACTCCATAAATATTGAAGAAAGAGTTAAGGTCCTTGTACTCTGCACTTCCTTTCAATGTCCTCTATCAATATACACTGCAGATCAGTTATATCGCGATCGGTTACTTCTCCATATCCAACATATCCTGAATTGGTGGTGGATCCCGAAGTTTTGTCATGTACTTTTACTACTACACGACGTTCATAAATAAATCCAGTTTGGTCCCGATTTTCATGCCTATATCGCTTCTCTTTCATTCACACTCTAAAGAGTTAGACAAACAATAACCCCACCCACTCAACATCAAAGTGTAACATATTTACGCAATCAGCTTACACACCCATGACAACGTCCTTTCACTGCTGTCGATTTAATTAGCAGCCAAATTACATGCCGTCCACATCGGGGGGTGTATACAAAAACCGTATGCCATAGATCAATACTGACCTATCTGAACGACTTTAACATTACCTATATGGCGTAACAGTTTCTTTTCTTTTTTTTTTTTTTTAGTAACAGTGACCTTGACCCGTCCACCCTATACGCAATCCCAAGCGAGGTCTGGATATAAGGTATCTATGCATTAAGTTTCATTGAAATATCTCAATTCATTCTCAAGTTTTTGAGGGGAAACCATTTTTCTATGGTTAGTAACAGTGACCATGACCTTGACCCCACCCCCACCCCATATGCAATCCCAAGCGAGGTCTCAATAAAAAGTATCTATGTATTAAGTTTCATTAAAATATCTCAATGAATGCTCAAGTTATTGTGCAGAAACTGTTTTTCTATTTTTAGTAACAGTGACCTTGACCCCACCCACACCATATGCAATCCCAAGCTAGGTCTCAATATAAGGTATCTTTGTAGTAAGTATCATTCAAATATCTCAATGCGTTCTCAAGTTATTGAGCGAAACCGTTTTTTATTTTTAGTAACAGTGACCTTGACCCCAACCACCCCATATGCAATCCAAAGCGACGTCTTGCAATAAGGTATTTATGTATGAAGTTTCATTACAATAGCTCAATTAGTTCTCGAATTAGAGAGCGGAAACGAAAAGTTGATGCTGCCACTACACCATTGACCTTGAATTGTGACCTTGACCTATGACCTAGGGACCTGGTTCTTGCGCGCAACACTACATCTCACCATGCTTGTCACTTCTGCCAAGTTATTAGAAAATCCATACTTGCTAGGATAAGATATGCTCTGGATTAAGTGTTAAGGATTGACTACAATATTGGACCTTTGAGCTTGAATTGTGACCTTGACCTTGGACCTGGTTCTTACGCATGACGTCTCACCATGCTTGTCACTTCTGCCAAGTTATTTAAAAATCCAATAATTAAACGAGACTTACCTTGGTTTAGTCGATGTTAAGTTGAAATTTTATTAGCAGTGGGAGTTTATGAGGCCTTAAATGAGATCTGTGCTGCGCATGCGCAATCAGTTTTTAAATAAAACAAATTGTTTGGGCATTTAAACAATCTACATAATATAAGACTGTCTGCAGACATCTTAATTTGGTAATATATATTCCCTATGCACAAATATTTAATAAGCTGGGAGGGAGGGCGGCATTTAAGGCCTCCTAAACTCCCATTGCTCATAGAATTTCAACCAAACATCAACTAAACCAAGGTAAGTCTCGTTTAATTATTAAATTCTATTTCACAAATGGTTTAGTCCTTAAATGAGACTTCAAAGCGAAATGACCAAACAATTACAGACAACAACCAAAAAATCTAACAATTATTCCATGTAGTTACCTTAATTCTTCACAATTTCAACACTGTATTCATGAATCTGTTTTCACCCTGGATAGGTTTTGTTGTAATACTTCGCAAAAGTGTTCTCCCGATACCATCCTGCTGTCTTAAGTATGTCCTGTATCGTTACCAACATGGCTTTAGCTTTAGAACTAGATGCTGATTTCAAACTGTTGGCACTAAATATTTTGGTGTCAATACCTGAGCGAACCATCACTACTCTAATCCATCTGCTGATATAGTGTCACGACTAACAGATTTATAAGGTTTTACATAACTCAGAAGTAAACTGTCATTATCATTATGTCTAGATGGTTTAGTCCTTGGTAAATATTCTTTCAACAAAGTAACAACACAAAGCCTCCTATCTGGAGGATAAGATTTTACTTCAATACAAGAACAATCAAAGCCTGGTAGACTTTGCTTCAACAAACTATTAAACTTCAACAAATAACCAGAACTAATATTTTCTGACAACTTATAACTAAGAACATGTACAGTTTGTACTCTGGCTGCGTTTGTAAGTCCCAACAACATTGTAAGCTTCAGTGTTAAATCTTTCAATGAAAGAGTGTTCACCCGTGATAACTTTCGTAAATATTTCAGAACTAAGTCAACATTCTAAGTTTCTGTATGCCGAGCAACTGGAGTGCGAAGATTAAAAACACCTTTAATGAAATGCACAACAGTAGGGTGTGACCCTGCTGAGAAATTTTCCAACCTTATTCCTAATGAAGAAAGTGCTCCACGTGCTATATTTAATGCACTATATCCAAGTCCTTTCCTATACTGTTCTGTCAAAAATTCTATAACATGGTTCACAGAAACTGAAAATCTAGCAATCTGTTGTCTATCACAGTACAGAAACCATTGTGAAATATAGCAGTGATATTGGCGTTTTGTTGAACTTCTCCACGATGACATGATAATTTTGGTAGCTTCTCTAGAAAAACCTTGCTTTCGGTATGAATTCCTGACACCTTGCAGGCCATCAGAACTAATTTTTGATGAAGTGGATGCTCTTTCTTTTGATGTGGAAGGTGAAGAATATTTTTTCTTGGCAGAATGACTGGTTTTTGTACCAGAATCTTCATGAGAATCGGAAACCATGTCTGTGTCGGCCATACTGGGGCAATCACCAGTGCTCGAGCTTGGTCTTGTCTGATCTTGCGAACGCAGCGAGTAAGCAGACTGAAAGGTGGGAAGATGTAACAATAATTTAACATATCCCAGTCCAATGTAAAAGCATCAATGTGTTTTGCACCTGGATCTGCCCTCCAGGAACAATAATCCTTTAATTTAGCATTTAGCCTAGAAGCAAACAAATCTATTGATGGAGTTCCATAAACAGAACAAACAGAATCAAACATTTTGTCACATAACGCCCATTCAGTACGATCATTGAAATCTCTGGAGGGTTCGTCAGCCTCATTTTCTTTTCCAGGAATATATGTGAACAAGAAAGCCACATATCATGTTTGATGCAGTACAACCAAATGTCTTTACTGATTTGATCGCAAGCAACTGAGCGAATACCACCCATGTTAGTCACATAGCACACTGCTGTGGAGCTGTCTGTTATAATTTTTACCTGCTTATTCTGTACTTTAAAACAGAAAGACTGCAATGCAAACAAAATTGCTAACAATTCCAATTCATTAATGCGGCGCAAACGTTCTTTGCTAGTCCATCTACCATCTGTTTTTGAATTGTCACAGACTGCTCCCCAACCTACGAGGCTTGCAGCCGTCACAATGCTTACAGTGGGGTTTCCTCTATCTATACGTCTACTCTGAACATGTATATTTTCAAACTACCATTTTAACTCCTTTTTCATACTCACAGAATATTCATTTTTTCATCAAAATTTCCTCTCGATAATTTTAAAGCCCTAATTTTAGACCATTCTAATTCTCGATAATGGAACTTTGCATAATCAACAGCTGAAAAACTAGAAACAATCAGGCCTATAACCTGTGCCACTTGTCTGATATCAGAGATATTTTTATTGAACAATTTTTTGCATTCACTTGCAAGTCTATCTTTTTTATCATTGGCCAAAATTACAACCATATTTTCGGAATCAATAATGTTGCCAAGATAGCAAATTTTTCTTGTAGGAATCACTACTGACTTATCAAAATTCAGCATAAACCCCAATTTCTGCATTAAATTAGATGTTGCTTGTAACGTGTCTAAACATTCTTGCTCTGTATTTCCACATAACAAACTATCATCCTGTGCAAACATGACCATCTGATCTCAATTTAGCATACACTGGTTTGAGTAGTTTTGTGAATTTCAATGGCATACAACATAAAATGATTAGGACAACATGTAAAAGCATAAATCTTATTATTCCATTGAAATCTTAAGAACTTTCTGTGCTCTTCAGCTACTGGTACTGAGTAGTATGCATGACAAAGATCAACACTAAACATATATGCATTTTTTGTGATCATAGCGAGTGCAATTTCAAATGTATCCATTTTGAAATGCCTGTATGGTATGTACTCGTTTAGTTTCTTCAAATTTAGAATAAGTCGGAACTCACCTTTTTTCTTTTCTCTACAAAATATTGGAGATATCAATTGATCTTCGTCAAAATCAACTTTCTCAATGACATTCTGGGAAATAATTTTTTAATTTCTCTGTCAATAATTTCGGTTTCTTTCATACTGAAACCACAAGGGACAAAATACTCTGGCTTCGGAAGACAATTGTCAATAAATTCTAAATGAAAATGTTCAACTATGTCTAATATCATTGGATCAGATGTAAATGTTTGCCATTTACTGACAAAATTTTTTTAAACACCCAGCACTAAATACGTGTACCTGAGAAAGATCTCATTGCGTTCGGGGTTCCTCATTCCTCCCCTCCTCTGGCCGTTTTTTACATCGTTGCCGATCGGACCAAACGACCGTCGGCCTCGACCAAAACCTCTTGATCGTATTCTAAATCGACTCCGGAAACCCGCACGGCCTTGTCTAAAACTGCCAGACCAACGGTAGGCACCATGAACATAATGTAGCATTTTACTAACAATTTTTGCACAACCTTCTATTTCTTTTGCAGCTTTGGAAACATCGTCTCCGAACAACTGACAAGTGTATATGGCATCTGATGTGTGCACAAATGAGCATATTCATTTTTCAATTCCGACTTCAGCAAGTCCTTACGTGTCAGATTTATTTGCCTAAAAGAGCAAGAGCATCATTTGCTTCATTGATTATGAAAGAGATGTCCCCTCAACCTTTTTTTTCATTTCCTTTTCCAAGGTGTTAACCATGTTAACCATCTTGGCCAGAACTGAGGCAGACTAGGCAACAGACATTTCAATATTCTGTAATTTTTTGTCTGTAGTTCTTGCATTAGGTGACAGCAAATCCCATACCAGCTGATTGCATTTGACAACCGTGAGTCCTTCACAATTTGCTGGCTGCGCCAACTTATCATCCTTTAACAAGTCATTGTATTGATCCTCATCCATACCTTTACGGAAGAGGTCAGTAATATTGCCTCCTAAAACAGAATCAATATCAGATGCTGTGGTTTCTATCTGAATTATTATTGTCGTCTCGAGCCCTCTCAAGGGGACTCTTACGTAGGGTTTTCCTGGCATAAATCATAATCCCCTTCAAAATCAAGGTTCTGATCACCGTAATATGCATAATCGTCATACTCGTCCGTTTTTTCCAGGTCCTCGACCCGTTTACAAACGTTGTTTAACATTTTAGATTCCTTAGTGTTTTTGTACGTTTTACCCTTAGTACTGTTCTCCGATGAGTTATTATCTGCCATATTGAACTGTTTTACACTCTTACAGTAACTCCGATCATAAATAAACTCCTGAATGAATGAAAAAACACCGATATAAAATAGTGTCACACACTAAATACATGTTTAAAACAAAAAATTTTTACTAACAAAATGAATTACGGACCACGTCCGCCATATTGCGTCAGCACACTGATTGCGCATGTGCATAACAGATCTCATTTAAGGACGACTAAACCACTTGCAAAATAGAATCCATTCATGCTTGACAAAGAAATGCTCAAGACAAAGTGGAAATAGGATTGATTTCTTAAATTTGACCTTGAATAGTGACTAAGTTATTTAAAAATCTATCCATGCTCGACATAGAAATGCTCCGGACAAAGTCTTAAGGATTGATTTCTTAAATCTTACTTTTGAGCTTAAATTGTGACCTTGACCTTGGTTCTAGAGACTTGGTTCTTGCGCGCCACACTCCGACTCACCATGCTTGTCACTTCTGCCAGGTTATTTGGAAATGCATCCATTATGGACAAAGATATGCTCGGACAAAATTTTTAGGATAGATTTCTTAAATTTGATCTATGACCTTGAATTATGACCTTGACCTTGGACCTAGGGACCTGGTTCTTGTGCGCAACATCCCATCTCTCTATGCTTGTCACTTTTGCCAAGTTATTTGAAAATCCATCCAAGCTGGACAAAGATATGCTCCGGACAAAGTGTTTAGGATTGATGTCATAAATTTGACCTTTGACCTTGAATTGTGACCTTGACCTTGGACCTAGGGACCTGGTTCATGCGCGTCGCTATGCTTGTCACTTCAATTAAGTTATTTCAAAATCCTTCCATACTTGACAAAGATATGCTCCGGACAATAAGGTAAGGACTGATTTCTTACATCTGACCTTTGACCTTAAATTGTTACCTTGACCTTGGACCTAGGGACCTGGTTCTGGTGCGCGACACTCCGTCTCATCAAGCTTGTCACTTCTGCCAAGTTATTTGAAAATCCATCCATGCTGGACAAAGTTATGCTCCGGACAAAAAGTCAAGGATTGAATTCCTATATTTGACCTTTGACCTTGAATTGTGACCTTGACCTTGAACCTAGGGACCTGGTTCTGGTGTGCCCAACAGCTTCTCATCATGCTTATCATCTCTGCCAAGTTATTTGAAAATCCATCCAGGCTGGACAAAATTATGCTCCGGACAAAGATCTCCCGCCGCTCGCCCACCTGCCCGCCCGCTCGGGCGTTCCCATTATACGGCTGTTTTTCAAATGGGAGTATAAACAGGGTAGTTAATTAGGTTTATGGTTTGAGATCGTGAAAATAAGCTAGTGTATGCATGTTTTTCTATATGTACATGAATTACTTGACTAATTATATCGCGATCCAGATTAATCGCGATTGCGATCGATGGACCCCGCGGATTGCGATATAACGGATCTGCAGTGTATTTGATTTTATTTAAAATCCCTTCAATAGTAATGGAGTTATGCTCTGCACAAAAATAAACAAAAAGGGCAATAACTCTGTAAATATTAAAGAAATAGTTGTGGTCCTTGTGCTCTGCACTTTCTCTCATTGTCCTCTATCATTACATGAAGTTTTATTTGAATTCCTTCAATACTAATGGAGTTATGCTCCGCACAAGAAAATTAAACAAAGAGCAATAACTCTGTAAATATTGAAGAAAGAGTTATGGTCCTTGTGCTCTGCACTTGCTCTCATTGTCCTATCATTATATGAAGTTACATTTGAATCCCTTCAATACTAAAGAAGATATGCTCCACACAAGAAAATTAAAGCTTCTCATAAGGACATAAAACGAAGGGCAATAACTACTTAAATACTGAAGAAAGAGTTGTGGTCCTTGTGCTCTGCACTTCCACTCATTGTCCTCTATCATTATATGAAGTTTCATTTGAACCCTTTCAATACTAATGGAGTTATACTCTGCACAAGAAAATTAAACAAAGGGAAACAACTCTGTAAATATTGAAGAAATAGTTATGGTCCTTGTTCTCTGCACTTCCTCTCATTGTCCTCTATCATTATATGAAGTTTTATTTGAATCCCTTGAATACTAATGGAGTTATGCTCCCCACAAGAAAATTAATGCTACACATAAGGAAATAAAACAAAGGGCTATAACTCCGTAAATATTAAAGAAAGAGTTGTGGTCCTTGTGCTCTGCACATCCTCTCATTGTCCTCTATCTATATATGATCTGACGTTATATTTGAATCCCTTCAATACTAATGGAGATATGCTCCGCACAAGACAATTAAACAAAGGGCAATAACTCCGTAAATACTAAAGAATGAGTTGTGGTCCTTGTATTTTGCACTTTCTCTCATAGCTCACTCATTACATGAAGTTTCATTTGAATCCCTTCAATACTAATAGAGTTAGGCTCAGCACAAGAACCTTGACAGACTGACAGACAGACGATGCAATTACTATATGCCCCACATGTACCCTTAGGGGCATAATAAAAAAATAACACATGCTTGAGTAAATTAATGCTTAAAATTTCTCAAATGGAAATGGATAGTGATATTAAAATCTTTATGAATAAAACTTTCAAAAATCATATAACACAACTTAATCACTGCATGATAACCATGACATTTATACCAATAATAGTAACATTAAAAGGCAGTGCTTATCATATAAAAACTACTGTTAAAATATGCTCACACTTAAACATGGCAGGCCATCACCATATCGCTGGACAGGGGCCATATCATATATATAACAGCATGTTTAATAAGTGAAAACTAACTAAATATATCTTATTAATTAATCAATATACACCAATGAAATTTGTTAATTATAATATTGATATAAAGATATAAAATAATAAATGTGTATTTAATACAATGATTCTAAGAGCTCAACTGGTTTTACTGAGTATTTTCTTCTTACTTGAAGTGTTGCATAATGTATAAAATAGCACAGAGCAGATAATATGAATCGTACAGAGATGTACAGTCACAATCCATACTACATAACATTTAGTCATTTTTTCTGCATTCTTTTTTTTTGCATTCTGTGTAACAGGTTGAAACCCTTTCACAAGGTCATTTTTACAATATCGGTTACATTTTACAAATTATTATTTTTTTGCTTTTTGGAAAAAATCGGGTCCGTGGATCCGAAAACCAAGAAATAAAAAAACTCTTGCCATAAATTTATTGCAATTTGATATGCATGCAGATCCATTTCTAACAAAAAAAGTCAGCGATGGAAGGCTGATTTTGAGATCCATTATAGTTCTCCATGGACTAGGTCCAGGTTTCATCCTAACCTATTGTCGTACCATCACTTACAACAAAACATGTATTACCGGTAGTTCTTATATCTCAAATAAAGACTTTTAATTTGAATGTAATGAAGTATTGGATGCGTGAAAAAGATTATCACACCTACATTGTACTGGCTAGAACCAGTGTACGTGCAAAAAGAATCGCTTTTAAAGTGAACATGACAATCAAGCCTTTGGTCTTTCACACCTTTGTCGCAAGGAGGCTTCTCATTGTCGCTTTAACGAAACCGTTCGACGTTTATTCTATTATTTGGTTCCCAAATAATTTGTGTCAGAGTCAGAAACCAAATATTCCGTTATAACGAGAATAATTACGCTGAAATAAATCTGTTCCTACTGAAAGCGCATCAGATGTTGAATACTCCGTTATATCGAATGTCGTTGTAAAGAGGGCCGACCTTATATTAAACATGTAAACCATAATTTCTCTAAATACTGGGACCTGGAAGTAACCCAAAAGTGTCATGTGTTTACGATGAATTTTGTTAGAATTCTGTGTTTACTGCATAAAAAGCATTGTAGGTTAATTAATATATAATAGAAGTAACTTAACTACTAATTTTACTGAAACTTAGGTAGTAATTAAAGATAGCAAATAATACCAAATGAAGAATTTCAATTTTGAGCAGGCAAGTGCAAGAGCATAATCAACAATTAGTTAATTATTTTATACACTCACCAGGATGGCATGCATTACTTTCAAAATGCACATTACATTTAAATGCACATTTCAAAGACAGGGAATATATATCGCATTTTTTAGAAATTGACATATTGGTTGTACAAGAGAAAGGTAGTTACTGTGGTCCAAATAAAACATGGGTGCCACAGGTGCTTGAAAGACTTGGGCTTGCAATTGTGTACATGTGTGTAAGAAAATTAACCTAACCGCAGGTGGCACCGTTGTTAGCACTAACCCCATACATGGCAGACATGTTTTTGATTTATCAAGATGGCTAACAGGAATTTTGACTTTGTGGTCAGGTGAACTAAATAGGCAATAACTTACGATTAGTAGAGGCCATTCCACTGCAGAAATATAGCCAGTTCTTCCTTTCATTTCAACTTTCACTGGAATCAAGAGCGGGTATTTACTAATTTGCAAAATAACTTTCATTTAAAATATAAAATTGTATATGTTTAACTTTTTCATTGCAGAATTAATTATAAAAACAACCAATGACAAGGCTTGACACAGGATGTGACGAATGCCCCAGAAGAATATGCTTGTCAGAGGAAGGCAACACAATGCTTGTCAGCGGAAGGCAACACAATGTCAGTTATGTTGGCAAAAATGAAGCTTCTTACAAAAAGAGTTATGGTCTTTGTACTCTGCACTTCGTCACAAAATCCTCTATCAATATATATGGTTTTATTTTAAATCAGTTAAATAATAATGAAGTAATGCACTGCACCAGAACATACACTGAAGGTCAATAACTCCATAAATATTCAAGAAAGAGTTATGGTCACTGTACTCTGCTCTTCCTCTCAATGTCCTCTATCAATATATGTGGTGTTATTTTAAATTCCTTCAATACTATGGTAGTAATTATCTGCACAAAATAAAACAAAGGACAATAACCCAGAAAATATAAACAAGAGGGCCCTGAGGGCCCTAGGACGCTCACCTGAGACCTTGTAACCCAATTGGAATTTGCATCCCAGAGGCGTGGCTTATTTTTATCCCAGGGGCATAAGTTGAAAAACCTTGAACAAACCTTGTGGTTTCAGAGGAGAAGAGTTTTAGTCATTTTGCTATATATTCTATATAAACCATGTGACCCCCCGACGTGGCCCCGTTTTGACTCCAGGGGCATAATTTGAACAAACTTTGTAAAGGACCACTAAAGGATGATACATACCAAATATGAAACTTCTGGGCCTTGCGTTTTCAGATAAGATTTTTAAAGTCATATTGCTATATATTCTATATAAACCATGTGACCCTCGGGGCGTGGCCCGTTTTGACCCCAGGGGCATAATTTGAACAATCTTTGTAGAGGACCACTATAGGACGTTACATACCAACTATGAAACCTCTGGGCCTTGTGGTTTCAGAGGAGGAGATTTTTAAAGTCATTTTGCAATATATTCTATATAAACCATGTGACCCCCAGGGTGTAGCCCGTTTTGACTCCAGGGGCATAATTTGAACAAACTTTGTAAAGGACCTGCACTAAAGGATGTTACAAACCAAATATGAAACCTCTGGGCCCTGCAATTTCAGAGGAGGAGATTTTAAGTCATTTTGCTATATATTCTATATAAACCATGTGACCCCCGGGGCGTGGCCTGTTTTGACCCCAGGGGCATAATTTGAACAATCTTTGTAGAGGACCTCTAGAGGATGTCACATATCAAATATGAAAGGTCTGAGCCTTGCGGTTTCATAGAAGAAGATTTTTAAAGTTTTCACTTTTTAAATCTATTTTTAGCTCTGGTGACATACATATTCAGCGAACAACTTTGCGAAAGATTTGAACAACTTTGAAAGAGGTCCACCCAAGGATCATTCCTGTGAAGTTTGGTGAAAATCTGCCAAGCGGTTTAGGAGATGTTGTTTGAATGAAAAGTTGAGCTAAAAATGTTCACAGACACGATTTTACGTCGCACCGGCTTTTTTAAGTACGAATAGAAAAACGCTGCCGTACAATACACAATTCTCTGTCTGGTTTGCAGTTTTGTCACTGCGGTGAGATTTCATCCATATAATTAATTTGGCAGTCTGAAAACTCAATATCAACAGATGCTCATTACATCTTGAAGGGGATACGCAAGCGTCTGCGTGGTGTATTTTTCTCAACTGAAACAGTTAGACATACACAAAATGTAATTGCTGTAAAATCCCATAGAATAAGAGGAAATCCCATATTTTTTGAAAAACCCATATATTTTTGTGGACATGAGAAATTATCTCATATGCAAAAATCCTTTCCCATTCACTGATGACCTAGTATTTAATAGCATGTGACATAGCCAAATTAATGTATATATAGCGAGGTCGAAGCCAAACAATATGATACAAATTTACTGCAACAGTTGAAACAAATTTACTGCAACAGTTGAAATCAAAATCTTCTCTTGACCCCACTCAACCAATACAAATCCCAAGCAAGGTTTTAATATAAGGTATCTATATATGAAATTTCATTGAAATATCTTAGATAGTTCTTGAGTTATTGAGCGGAAACTGTTTTTCTATTTTCAGTAATGATGACCTTTACCTTGTACCCACCCATCCCAAATGCAATCCTAATCGATCTCTTGATATAAGGTATCTTTATATGAAGTTTGTTTGAACCATCTTAAAAAAATTCAGTATCGAGTTATTGAGTGGAAACTGTTTTTCTATCTGTAGTAACAGTGACCTTGACCTTGACCCCCCATCCCAATTTGTTCTCGAGTAATGAGCAGAAAATGTATTTCTATTTTAAGTAATAGTGATCGTGACTCCCACCCACCACAGAAGCAATCCTAAGGAAGGTCTTGATTTAAGGTATCTATATGTGAAGTTTCAATGCAATATCTCCATTTGTTTTCGAGTTATTCAGCAGAAACCATATTTTTATTTTTAGTAACAGTGACCTTGACCTTAACTCGAAACATTCCATATGCAATCCCAAACAAGGTCTAGGTACAAGGTATCTATATATGAAGTATCATTACAATGCCTCAATTTCATATTGAGTTATTGAGCGGAAACCGTTTTTCTATTTTTAGTAACGGTAACCATGACCTGGACTCCACCCAACCCATAAGCAATCCCAAGCGAGGTCTTGATATAAGGTGTCTATGTTTGAAGTTTCATTAAAATATCTCAATTCGTTGTCACGTTATTGAGCGGACAACGTACGCAGCCTGACCGACCAACGACATACCCCAATCTACTAACCAAGAAAAATGAGGTTAAAAATAAGTTGTGCCAGTTTGGTCAAGATTGTACATAAGAAATGAAGTCTCTGACACATCCTAAACTTTTGCTGGGATTTCAATCACATTGTGAACTTTATTGTGTTTACTTTGTTTTCAAGGAAAAAAAAATTAATTTGTGTAGTGTGAACCAAAGGACAGGATTACCATACTCTTTGGTAAGTACATGGAAACTAGTGGAAGAAACATACCTTGGAGATTGTTAGAAGCATTTTCGGAGGCCTTGACTTTTAAGATGAGCACATAGTAGCCACTTTTCCAAGCTGCTCCTATTTTGGCATCATGATCGGTTGCCTTCAATAAATAAGACAGTAAACATGTAATTAATATATCAAGAGCATTGCATGCAGATGTCATAGCTTGTCTGAATAACATCCTAAGACCACACGACAAAAATAGCTTGATACAAACAAGGATATCAGCAAAACGGATGGATGCTCCCCAATGCAGCTTGTCAAGCAATAGGTCTTTCCCAAAACTAGGTGATCTCCCTTGGAAATTACCTCCCGTTATTGCGAATTCACATCCGCCATATTTGAAACCCGAATTCCGGCGACGTTTTCCCTAGCTTTCCATATAAAGTATTATAGATCTAAGACCAAGCGGCTTTCAAAACTTGTAATGGAAATTTTTAAAACCATATGTTTTTGATTAAATATTATAAAAAACTCATAGATTATATATCTTACAAAAATAAATTATAGGAACTAAATGTAGTATCGTTTTAAAGTCATTACTAAGGCCACATGTCCGTACGACAGGTATCCAGAAAAAAAGAAGTAGTCTCCTTGTCTCGTCTTAAACGGTTGTTTTCCATACACAGGGATTATCCTAGAGGGCGACATGGGCGAAATCGTCGCCCTATGGTGTCTGACTTCATTGATTAAAGCGAAATCAAAATCGCCGAAAATTTTCAATACTAATGCTTATTCTTCTAATCTTATGCCTACTACTGTCATGGTTTATCTGACTGTGGAGATAACGATGCTACAATTATCCGTAATCGATCTGTAGACAGCGTGAGAAAGTTTGTTACACATCACTGACCTGGCATTGTGTTAATCAATCAACCAATCGGCTAAGGTTATTCCAATTGCGGTTCCTGACTTCGCTTACTTGCTTTCAAAGTAAATCTGTTATTAGCAAAGGCTGCCCAGAACCAAGAAAGCGAGTGCACACTGGGCGATATGATCAACCGGTTTACACTAGAATTTACAGTCATTCAGAGTTATTACCATTTTACGTACTGTAAGGGAACTTACATTCAGGCTGTGAATATTTGCTGTTTGCTTAATTGCGATGTTTGACCTTAGATCTGGCAATTAATTTAAAATTAAAACAAAATGATACACTGATCAATTATTTTCCATTTCCGCAATTAAAACAATCATAAACACCGCGTGTGAAAAGTAACAGATAATCCAATTCCCACTTTGTAGTAAATGACGTCATCCAAACAAAAGCATTGAACAACACGCGACACCATTACAACGTTATTTCATTCTCCTGTGGTTTCTTTGTTCTGACGCCGACTAACGGCGGGAAAATTATGTTGCATGATTTCCACGTGCAGCTTGCTGACAACCAAGTGGTGTACAATACCGGTACTTGTCTACCTGAGCGATGTATAACATGTAGCGTTATAAGAAAAATATCAAGGGCGTTAATAATTTACATTGTAACATTTACTCTTTATATCATGACATTATTTTAAAGAAAACCAGTGACTGCCTTATGAAGTGTTAGTATCAATTGTCATAAACATAAACATGAGTGCTTGTTTTTTTGAAAATACTGTTTCTAATGCCAATAAAACTTATTAAGCTATTTTGTGTTTCTCTTTCATTACTACAGGTTGTAGTCTTTGTAATTAATTAATTATACATAATTCAATTGATTGATTGGCTAAATAGCGTTAATAATTTACATTGTAACATTTACTCTTTATATCATGACATTATTTTAAAGGAAACCAGTGACTGCCCTATGAAGTGTAAGTATCAATTGTCATAAACATAAACATGAGTGCTTGTTTTTTGAAAATACTGTTTCTAATGCCAATAAAACTTATTAAGCTATTTTGCATTTATCTTTCATTACTACAGGTTGTAGTCTTTATAATTCAATTGATTGATTGGCTAAATAGCTGCTTTACGCGCCAGTGTCAGTTATCGATAAACTTCTCCCTGAAATCAGCAAAAGGAGAAGTCACTTCTCCCTAAAATTTTGAGCTAGGATGATCCCTGATATATAAATACCACAACATGTTCTCTCAATGGACACTTAGTTATCTGACTGAAGAGGGGGTCATAAAAATACCAAAGCCATAAACAGCTGGGATCTTATCAAATTGTGCTTAGAACAATACTGCTAATCCGTGCAATGGCGTAATGCATTGATGATAAAGATCTACATGCAGAGACAACTAACATGTCACACTTCGTCTCCATTGTTTACGTCTCAAATTAAAGTTTATCTCGCATTTTTAAATGTTGTCTCCGTTGTTGTTCTTTGCCTATCACCCTATGAAATTTCGCCACTTTATTAAAAACATTAAACACTTTTCAAATTAATAAATTGGTTTAAATTGAAGAGTGAAATAATGTAGCACAGCATTTAATTTTCAATTCTGAAGAATTGAAAGGTGGTGAACATTGAAGAGCTCATCATGTTTCGTTTTTCTAAAACATACGGGAATTACCGTAGCTGCTGCGAGAATAAAATGTTGTTTGTTTACCACAATTCCGACAGAAATGAAGAAATAATCTCAGTTAGAGTTATATACATGAAGGAAAACTAAATACTTGATCAAACAGACTCAACAAGTATAAAATATTTATTCAAACGTATATTAGACTCTTCTGCTGGCTTAGTTAATTGCTTACTCTGAATTGTGTTATCTTTTTTCAAAATGTATATATCTATGCCTGTTTTATTATAGATACCCACCCTATTATGTACATAATTATCACGACATATCGATTTCCTGTTGACATATAGACCCATTGTGGTCCTTGTGCTCTGCACTTCCTCTAATTGTTCTCTATTATTATATGAAGTGTCTTTTGAATCTCTTCAATACAAATCTAGTAATGCTCCACACAAGAAAATTAATGCTTCACACAAGGAAATAAAACAAAGGGCAATAACTCCGTAAACGTTGAAGAAAGAGTTGTGGTCTTTGTGCTCTGCACTTTCTCTCATTGTCCTCTATCATTATATGAAGTTTTATTTGAATCCCTTCAATACTAATTGAGTTATGCTCCGCACAAGAAAATTATACAAAGGGCAATAACTCTGTAAATATTGAAGAAATAGTTACGTTCCTTGTGCTCTGCACTTCCTCTCATTGTCCTCTATCATTATATGAAGTTTCATTTGAATTCAACACAAATGGAGATATGCTCCGCACAAGATAATTAAACAAAGAGCAATAACTGACAGTTATCGCCTACAAAAAGACCCACATTTGTTATTTATTTTTTATTAACGGTGACCTCGAACTTGACCCCACAAACCCTATACACAATCCCAGGCCACCACTACGCCCGACCACCTGCCCGCTGCCCGCCCAACTAAAATCCCGAATTGAAAAATTTGGTTAAAAACTGTACAAACCGAATACTAGGCATTTCAAGTGGTCTTTTTCAAACCCAATCAGTCTCAGACCAGCAAAACCGAAAATAATTTGATTCCTTAGTATTAGCATTAAAGTCATACAAACAATCACAATGTACATACATGTACCAAACTAGTTGATTCAGTTGAGTTCTTAATTATGCTGCTGGACGTTGTTTGCACAAATCGCTTCTGTCTGTTTATATTATCCATGTTTGTTTCAGCCACTCCTGACTGCTCTTGCTTTGCATTATCACCTGTCTTATCCTCAGGGTCATGTTGCTCTTCCATTCCTGATTGGTCCTGCACTGCACCCTGCATAACATATAATCCTTGTACACTTGTTGATAAGCAAACCATTTCATAACAATGCTTTACTATAAAACAACTTAAATTTCAATGATCTTGTCCTTATTTTGTAATTTATTTATTTTTAAAGTTTTTATACATGTATACACTGCAGCTCTACTATATAATGATTGGCACCGTGCATCAGCTCAGCATCTATATGTTATGACTCTGAATATGTGAATATTCGAAAAATGAATAATATTTGAATAAGTTATAGGTATTCACATTTTATTTGTCCGATTAATTAAATTTTAATTAGCATACAAAGTATAGTATATCTCAATGTTAGCCTCAATATCAAGCCTTGATGTCGCCTTAGCTTCTCTAGTACGCAGGTTAGGTGTCAAAGTCGACCTAGCATTGTTGAGAAGATGACAGTTGTTGTTACTGCATGTTAGTACCAGTATGTGGATCATTGTCTCTTTATCAGTAGTACCCTTTTCAAAAAAGTGTATTTAATACGCATTTAATGCGTATTAAATACTGCGGTAATTGGCACCGTTTTTTTCTGCGTTAAAAAAAGTGTACTAATGCACTAGCAAATACACCTAAAATACAATGAAGCGTATTTTTTGAAGATATAGTGTATATTTCAAGGAGAAAAATACACTTTAAATATACTTAAGTGTGGTAATGCAGGAAAAATGCCGAAAAAATACACCTTATTTCTGTAATAAGTGTATTTTTTCTGCATTTTCAAGTGTATTAAATGCGCATTAAATGCAGACAAAATATGGTGCAAATACCGCAGCGTTTAATACGCATTAAATGCATATTAAATACACTTTTTTGAGAAGGGTAGGAGATTAAAGCGTCTTGTTGATGCTAATTGGTGTTACTGCGTACATGTGCTCTGAAATAACGCATCACGTCCCTAGGTAGTATATCCGATGGTTTGTGGTACTCTGAACACATGTTTGAATATCGTGGGCACAGGAAGCAAGGGCTAACTCTTTCTCAAATGTGATACAAAACATAGTTCTAATATGTAGCACTTTGTCTGTGAATTGGCCGCAGTTTTCTAGCCTTGTTAAGTCTTGTTAACATAACTATAATAATAATTACTTCATCCGACAATCAAATATTCAAATATTTGAATACTTTATCAATTGAATATTTGAATAACAATTTTGGTATTCGTTTCCATCCATTATTATATTGTTTGTTTGTTACAAACACTTGCCTGAAGTCCTTGAATTAAACTGAAAGGTACATTTCAGTTGCATTTTTTGCTTGAAGATTATTTTTTGTTTACAAATAAATTATTTTTGAAAGTGTATAAAAGCTAAAATTTAATTGCTGCTCAATAACAAAACTGAGTGAGAGGCCTGCACCTACTGTGTTCAAAACACTGCAAACACAGTAAGCGACCTGCTCCAATTACAGGTACAACAAAAGTGTCTCATTCAAAAAATATCATGCAGTGTTGCAGGCTAGCAGCCAATGTCGACTGTGTTAAAATGCTTGCAACAAGCATGAAGAAAACTTTATCATATAAAATGACAGTAATACTGAATAGAGAATTTATATATATTTATTTATAATCTCACCATGCACGTTAATATGAATTATGGTTGTGTTTTATTTGGACTTATTTAGACAAACAAATATCCTCTATATATTATAATATCCACTGATGAAGTATAAAACATGTAATGTTATTTAGGAAACCAGTGCTTTCACTATCAGGTGACATTTGCCCACAAATGATGCAGTGTCAGTAAGTCCAACCTTTGACACCAAAATAAACCTTTGTTAATATAGGTGAAGGAAAACTGTAAACTTCACTATTTCAGTCAAAATGGCTGCTCTGGTAACTTACAAAAAACTTAAACCAAAATGTCTAAGTTAACAAGAGCTGTCGGATGACAGCGCGCTCGACTTTTCATGTGTATAGAAGGGGCCAATTAAACAAAATTAATTTCTTTCTCGAGTTACTGAGTGGAAGCATTTTTCTAAATTTCAAAACAGTGACCTTGACCCAACTAACCCCATATGCATATCTCATTTTACAGTATCTATAAATCAGTGCTAAAGATAATTTTTCAGGCAAACAGTTTTTCACTTTCTAATTTTGTAATCAAATTGTTTTTTTACTGACCACCTTCAAGACTAATTAGTTTTTATCAATTTTTAAATAGTCTTCAGTCTATAGTTTACAATTAAAAAATCAGCTTTTTTTCGTCCATTACACTTTTGCTTGTTGAAAAGCTGTAAAATTTAGTTCACTATTTCATAAATGGTTGCAAATTACTGTAATAAATGAACAATAAATGGAGAATTTAGCCTTTGAACAATATTAAAATCAACGTTGAGAGAAGTTTGTTTTTGATTTTCAATTGAACCATGTTTTTCTTTCAATACTGGTTCCAATTAAGTCAAAACGGTTAAATGGCTGGTTCCCAATTCTTATAAGTTCCCTTCGGGGGCATAAAAAGGCCCATAATTTTGACAAATTTCTAACTAGAGTTATCAAAATTGGCCTATAAGTTCATTTTAATATAGGGATTCAGTGTTCCAAGTTTGAATGAAATCCCTCAAGCCATTTCTGAGAAACCAGCTTACCGAAAAACTTTAACCTGTCCATAAAGCTTATATGTAAAATTTCTAAGTGAAGGCCTATATGTAAAAATTTTAAGTGTAAAAAGGCCCATAATTTTGACAAATTTCAAACTAGAGTTTTCAAAATTGGCCTATGAGTTCATTTTAATATAGGGCATAAGTGTTCTGTTTGAATGAAATCCCTCAAGCCATTCCTGAAAAACCAGCTTACCGAAAAACTAAACCTGTCCATATAGCTCAATATATGTAAAATTTCTATGTGTAAAAATGCCCATAATTTTAACAAAATTCAAACAAGACTTACCAAACTTGGCCTATAGGTTAATTTTATGTGGGGAATAAATGTTTTAAGTTTGAATGAAATCCTTCAAGCCATATCGAGAAACTAGCTTACCGAAAAACTTTAACCTAGCTCGGATGCAAACGTCAACGCAAGTATAATAGCTTGCCTTTTCTTCGAAAAGTCAAGCTAAAAAGGGGCATAAATCTGTCAAAATACAAAACATAGTTATGGGGGTTGCTTTCCCTTGTGGTGACACTGATAGTAAAAAAGTATTTAAAGTTTCAAGTAAATATCTTTGATAGTATTGAAGATATTTGACATGCTAAAAACTTTAACTTTGGCCGCACGGACGAACGGATGCACTGACGGTTGGATTTTAATATGCCCTCCTTCAGGGGCATAAAAAACGAGTACAGAAAAGACAGATGTGTTATCTAATATGTTTTCGTAACATGTGTGTTTTATTTTAAGTACAGTTTATACTACGCAGGTAAAATCACAGTGAAAGCACTTGTTACCTGCTTGATAATCTACCTGAATGATAATCTACATTCATAAACTATCTACAGTCATCAAATCCCAAGCATAAGTATTAATCCTCTATTATCACCTTGTTGTTTTTTTCACGCTTTATTGATTGTCATAAGAGCTGCAACGATTCTTTTGATGCATGAATTAATTCCCCGATTTGATTGTCGATACTAAACCAGCCAATATCGAATTGATTATTTTTTATATATTTATAGATGATTTGTCATCAAACTATTAATTACAATTATGGTTTTGTGTAGAATTGTCATGTAAATTTATTATGGCATCATGTCTGCTGTTATACTGAATCAGTTTTCTAAACATAATCACCATTTTTTACTTTTCTAATTTATATTGATATATTTAAGGTACATACATGAACAATATGACGACAATAATACTATAAATATAATAAAAATATAATCTATCTTATATTGCAAGTCATGACTCCTGAATACGCAAAAGCCGATATAAAGGAACAAGAGGGCCAAATGGCCCTGGGTCGCTCACCTGAGTTTCATTAGTCGAACAATTTTTCATGTGTTTGATTTTTATACGGAAATGGATATACTGATACGGACTGATGGAAATGCGGCCTTAATCATCATTGTTTGAAAAACTTAAGTGACAACAGACATTCAAAATTTGGGAAGTACATATTGAAATTGAAGCTTTTTCTTCAATATGACCTAGTGACCGAGTTTTTGACCCCACATGACTCAGATTCAAACTCCGCCGAGATACCATTTGGACAAATGTTCTGACCAAGTTTAACGAGGATTGGGCAACTATTGTAACTTCTAGAGTGTTAACAAGCTTTTCTTCCATCTGACCTAGTGACCTAGTTTATGACCCATATGACCCAGATTCAAACTCGGCCGAGATACCATTAAGACAAATGTTCAGACCAAGTTTCATGAAGATTGGGCAGAAAATGTGACTTCTAGTGTGTTAACAACAGGGGTGATACTGTGTAAAAAAAAAAAAAAACCTGAAGTTTTTCGCTGGGGGTCCAGGGGGGCACGATAGCCCCCCTTGTAGGCCCTGGTAGGGGTCATAGGGGGCGAAGCCCCCTGAAGCTCCTGGCACTTGCGTATTTTAAGTGACTTAGATTAGCTTAAAATTATGCTCCGGCAGCTGGTATTCTGTTCTGTCTCATTTGAATTGTGAAATTCACTTCTTCAGTGATCATTACCTGCATATTTAACTTTTTAGTTGGTCATTTAATGGGGTTATATATGACAAACCCACCACCAAGCTCCTTTTAAACAATTATTTAAGAAGGAACATAGACAATCTATTATATTAATATCTTTATTCTTTAGGAAATCTTACTACAACAAATTTCAAGCAACTATTCTGAAGCAGTTCAAAACTTCCAACATTTCAAAATAAATACACCTGTACATGACTAGTGCCAGTGAATATTAATATTTTTTATTCTTTAGGAAAATTCAACAATCTAACTACAACAAACTTCAAGCAACTATTCTAATGAAGTTCAAAACTTTTAACATTTCAAAATAAATACACCTGTACATGACTAGAGCCAGTTTAAATTATATTTTTTTATTCTTTAGGAAAATTCAACAATCTAACTACATCAAACTTCAAGCATCTATTCAAATGAAGTTCAAAACTTTAACATTTCAAAATGAATACACCTGTACATGACTAGTGTCAGTGAGTTTTAATTATTTTTGTAAACAGCTAGTGGAAGTGTCACAGAACAGTCACAAAAATTATATAAGCACATTTTGCTTTATTCCAACGTAGTTATTATGCACACACCAGACACACTGATTGGTGTAATTTCTCATCACTAGTCAGGCAGTTACACTTTTTGATGCTGATCATGGAGGATATGCAACATGGGCTCTTTGGACTGAAACAACACAGAATACTGCTTCAGGCATTTCAGCACAGAGATGTAAAGTCCTAACAGCATCCTAGTCTTCTTGCGTTGATCAAACATCTTGTTGATAACTCTCTCCTTCTGAGTTTCCCCGTCCTTGGTCATTTTCTTCTACCGAAGACGCCGTCCGATGGCTTTGACCTCCTCCTGACTCTCATCTGAAACATGATTTCTTTGAAGAAGGCTATCAATGATTGGTGCCAGTCTCTCTCTTTCCTTTTTTGACAGGAACTGATAATAGAACACTGTAAGATTCAAACAGTCTTGAAGTTTCCACGGCAAGGTTATGAGCTGACAGGAAACGATGAGACGTAAATCGCTCTGGTACTGTAAACTAGCCCGCACATCGTCCTTGTCTGTGGCAAAGTCAAGAGGCATGCTGAATACCTACAAATCAAAACATTCGTATTATATACATTTTCTGCCAAAGCATAGGACATTTTTTACTGCGTCCGTTATAATGAACTCAATTGTTTGAGTACTTTTTTTATTCATATAAGACATATATTAACAGTTGTTTTCAATATCATATACTATTGCTTTAGAGACACACAAAGACTTCTGTTTAACAAAAAATAATTTCTTTTTGTGACTTGTATGCATAATTAGTTGTCCTATCATGAATGGCTTTCAGTATTTTGAATTTACCGATATATTGAAAGTTTTCTGTCCCTGGAATCGTAATTTGTTTTCATGAAAACAACTTGTAGTCATATCAACTAAATATCAAGATGTTTAAAAAAAATCAGCACAGGTCCTCCCTGCATGTCTATAGCCTGTATTAATATTTAAACGCTTTAAAAAAATGTTATGTACAAATTCACATTTTCAAAAATTTACTATGGGTTCCCCTACCTGCCCATGCTTTTGAAAATTTTGACAGGTTACCCATGAGAACTTTTTATCAATGTAAAACACATGTTGCTGTTCGGCTCATATTTTAGGGGCATATAAAAATAATTAAAACAGACCTGTCCGTACCAGCAACAGTGTTATGGTTAATAAAGGGAGAATACAGAAGAGGATGCGGACCGCAGCCATGCCATTATTGCCACTCACATTCGTTAAAAAAAATTTAAAAGTCAAAAGACAATCTGCTAGAATTTTGATAATTCTAAATTTCAATATTGCTAACTTTATCAAATTATGGCACATTCGGCATGGATACTATTTTAACTACAGTAACTAAACCTCTTCCGTAGAGGTAGACTTACGCTATTGGAACTTACCAATCGTGATGTCAAACTGTTCAAAAATATCTACGTTCTTGACAGACGCCTATTTATACAAATTTTCCGCTGGTAACAAAGATCACTTCCGGTCGCTTATGTACCTGCAAATAACTAAATGAAATCGTTATTTTCCGGCATTTCCCGAAACATATACGGACGAATATCGACCAATAGCATTCAATAACACAAAAGACAGGTTCAATTCGTTGAACTCCGGAAAATTCCCGCAGTTTCGTTTCCTATTTTGATTCGTACCCAAGTGTTTTCATACCACCCCAACCCACCCTACTAAATAAAACCCCGGATTTATATCGATCTGAAAATCGAATTTTTGGAAAAAGAAAACCGGAAATCCGGCATAAACCGGAATTTTATCACCCCTGTAACAAGCTTTTTCATCAATTTGACCTAGTGACCTAGTTTTTGACCCCAGATGACCCAGATTTGAACTCAGCCGAGACATCATTGGGACAAATGTTCTGACCAAGTTTCATGGACATTGGGCAAAAATTTTCACTTCAAGAGTGTTAACAAGCTTTTTCTTCAATTTGACCTAGTGACCCAGATTTTGACCCCACATGACCCAGATTTGAACTCGGCCTAGATATCATTGCGACAAATGTTCTGACCAAGTTGCATCAAGATTGGGCAAAACGTGTGACTTCTAGAGTGTTAACAAGCTTTTTCTTCAATTTGACCTAGTGACCTAGTTTTTGACCCCACATGACCCAGATTCGAACTCTGCCAAGATATCATTGGGACAAATGTTCTGACCAAGTTTCATGAAGATTGGGCAAAAAATGTGACTTCTAGTGTTAACAAGCTTTATAAAGTTTTCAATATAGCCACATAAGGAAAACTGCCCCGCCCCCTGGCACCATGTTTTTCAACTGAGGGCAACCATTTTTGAACTCCGCTGAGATATCATAAGAACAAATGTTCTGACCAAGTTTCATGAAGATTGGGCATAAAATGTGACTTCGAGAGTGATAAGCTTTTTCTTCAATTTGACCTAGTGACCTAGTTTTTGACCCCACATGACCCAGATTCGAACTCGGCCGAGATATCATTGGGACAAATGTTCTGACCAACGATGTAAATGTTGACGACGCATGACGAACGACGGACGATGAACGACGGACAAAAGGATTATCACAAAAGCTCACCATGAGCACGTTGTGAGCTAGAAATGAATTCAATCAAAATATTCAAAAATGATCTTTGAAATCGAAATCGAATCGAGCCATGGCTGAATCGTTGCAGCTCATAATTGTGCAAAACTTAAATCGATAATTGCAGACGATCAGCACCAGACGCTAATCTCATTCAAGAGGTATTCCGGTATTTCTGGTGTATTTTGTTAAGTCGTATGACCGCTCAGGTAAGCTATAAATCAAGAGGATATGTAAAACTTACTTTAATTTTTTCTTTCTCAACTGCTGGTAGAACATCATTCTGAAACAGACAGAGTTATAGGACAGCATGCTTGACTATTCAAATAATTTATTCCAGTTGGTGAATTTTTAAAGAGGATGAGACAAATTAAATCCCCATTCAAATACCTAACAAGATTTTGAGTTTGATAAACACACATGCCCCCAGTCGGTGCTGGATAGCCCATTTCTAAGTCCAAATTAGGCCAAGGTCAAAGTGAGGTTTGGTGATATGGGTTGATAGGGAATGGTCATAAGCAACGACTGTGTAAGTATCCGAGTATTGTAGCAAGCGTTGCTGGTGCTAGACGAAACGGTAAAATCTACTTAACCTTGTCACGGATGGAAGGACAGACGGGCAGAAGGACTGACAGACGGACAGGACAATCACTACATGCCTCCCGCATTAAGATGCTGGGGGCATAAAAACATAGACTATTTCTTAATAAATGTAGTAAAATTACAGATACATCACACCATTGGCCTGGCCCAATATCAAACTTGTCTGATATGTACGCACAAGTTTAGTTATTGCATGATAAATGTTTTGTGAAATTTCTGTCATAATAGCCAACTAATATCTTCTACATAATTGTATCATTTATTACACACATGTCATATTCTCAACAATATTGTACCAAAAGCTCACCTAGCTAATAATAGTGTTTCTATGTAATAAATCATTCATGTACTGTTTTCCATATCAAACAATAAAATATTTTATATTACATTCCAAATGCATCTTGGGAAAGCAAGCTGATCACAAATATATAGATTGAAAACGTTCGTTTGATCTTACTGTAAGGTCATATGCTGCAAATCTATGGTTACTTACAACAAGATAAATTTTCTGGTTTCCAAGACTTGAACAACTGTTTTTGGTTGATCCTTTAATAAATTCCACATCAGAATAGTTGAATGGCAGATGTTGAATTTCTGGACTATCAAGGTAGAAGCTCAAAATTCTGCCCACTTCATCCCTCTGAAATCCATAACAAAAAATAGAACGTGGAAACCTTATTAAAACCAGATTTTTTTGGTAGAAGGAGGTATATGTACAAGTCGATCTTGATGAAGAAGTGTAGAAAATTCATGTACATAACAGAAAGCATATGTAGTTGATATTGGTAGGACTGGGTAACAATTTGGAAGAGGGCCAAGGAACTTTGGTATGGAATAATTTGAAAATTTATCCACAAATGAGATAAACAATCGAGCAGATATAGAAATGGATTTTTTTATTTTTAGCTCCAGTGAACTGCAATCATTTTGGTAAAGAACGACCAAATAAATATTTGCATATAAAGAAGGTTAAATTACACTATTATTTAAATACCCGATTCGACCCGAATTTTCCGATGAATAACCAAACTCGAGTAAATTTGAATGGAACCAAGAATGTTGGTATTTTCTGATACCCATTGCATCCCTATTAAATCTAACCATGAAAGCTGCGTTTTTTACATTAAAGGGACTTGTTGACAGATTGGCAAATTGACAATTTTCCAACTTTTTTTCACGGATTCCAAAAACAAGAGGGGCCTGAGGGTCCTAGGACGCTTACCTGAGACCTTGTTACCCAATTGGAATTTGCATCCCCGAGGCGTGGCTTTTTTATATCCCAGGGGCATAATTTGAACAATCTTTAACAAACTTCTGGGCCTTGCGGTTTCAGGGAAAGATTTTTAAAATAACTTTGCTATTGAAGTCTATATAAAGCATGTGACCCCTCGTGGTGTGACCAGACTTGACACCAGGGGCATAATTTGAACAATCTTAGGAGAGGACCACTATACAATGTTACGAATAGGAAAGCTGTGGGCCTTGCCGTTTCAGAAAAGATTTTTAAAGTCATTTTGTTATTTAAGTCTATATAAACCATGTGACCCCCGCGGCGTGACCAGTTTCGACCCCAGGGGCATAATTTGAACATTCTTTGTAGAGGACCACTTGAGGATGTTACATACCAAATACGAAACCTCTGGGCCTTGCGGTTTCAAAGATGTTTAGAGACATTTTGGTATAAAAGTTTATATTAACCATGTGACCCCCGGGGCCTTACCAGTTTTGACCCCAGGAGCATAATTTGAACAATCTTTGTAGAGGACTACTATATAATGTTACATACCAAATAAGAAACATCTGCGCCTTGCGGTTTCTGAGAAGATTTTTTAAGTCATTTTGCTATTAATGTCAATATAAATCATGTGACCCCAGGGGCGTGGCCAGTTTTGACCCCAGGGGCATCATTTGAACAACATTTGTAGAGGACCACTATAGAATGTTACATACCAGATATGAAACCTCTGGGCCTTGCGGTATCAGAGGACATTTTTAAAGTCTATATATTCTATATATAAAGTCTATATATATAAAGTCTATATATTTGCTATATATTCTATAAAAAACATATGACCCCTGGGGCGTGGCCAGTTTTGACCCCAGGGGCATAATTTGAACAATCTTTGTAGAGGACCACTATAGAGTGTTACATACCAAATATGAAACCTCTGGGCCTTGTGGTTTCAGAGGAAAAGATTTTTAAAGTCATTTAGCTATATATTCTATATAAACCATATGACCCCTGGGGCGTGGCCAGTTTTGACCCCAGGGGCATTATTTGAACAATCTTTGTAGAGGACCACTATAGGATGTTACATACCAGATATGAAACCTCTGGGCCTTGTGGTTTCAGAGGAAAAGATTTTTAAAGTCATTTAGCTATATATTCTATATAAACCATATGACCCCTGGGGCGTGGCCAGTTTTGACCCCAGGGGCATTATTTGAATAATCTTTGTAGAGGAACACTATAGGATGTTACATACCAAATATGAAACCTCTGGGCCTTGTGGTTTCAGAGGAAAAGATTTTTAAAGTCATTTTGATATATATTCTATATAAACAGGTGACCGCGGGGCGTGGCCCGTTTTGACCGAAGGGGCATAATTTGAACAAACTTTGTTAAGTACCACTAAAGGATGTTACATACCAGATATAAAAACCTCTGGGCCCTGTTGTTTCAGAGATTTTTACAGTTTACACTTATTAAATCTATTTGTATCTCTGGTGACCTACATATGCAGCAGACCGTAATGATTTGAACAACTTTAAAAGAGCGTCACCTAATGATAAATCCTGGGAAGTTTGATGAAAATCTGCCAAGTGGTTTAGGAGTGGATGTTGTTTGAATGAAAAGTTGACGACGCACGCACACACACACACACGCACGACGGACAACGGGCGATCACAAAAGCTCAAAAAAAAGAACAGTGCATATAAAGGAGCAAAATAACACTACGGACATAAAAATATACTGTAAATACTGTTCCGTTAATGAGTAACTATCAGTTGAAATCGATAAAATTATAAAGCGTTTGTAATGCTAAACGATGGAATAATTTGGAATGTTTCTGTTGTTTTCATTAAAATTCTTCAAAGCACGTGGATCATTTACACAAAAGAAAAAAATAGACTTGCAATATAACAATCAGAATGGCCAAGTGGTTAAGTTTTTTCTTTCCTTTTCGTGAACTATTATAAATAGGGCACAGGTCTTGAGTGTGACACGTCGTCTCCACATGGTGAACATTTGTGGCAAGTAATTTTACAATTGCCTGATGAATGAGTTACAGTCCGGACAAGATCGAACGGTCAGATGCAATGACACACAAATACACCGAACCGCCATTGTGGCAACTAACTCGAGCTGACCGCAAGCGGGTTCGACAGAAATTAAGTCTCTATCCTGCATTATAGTCCATTTTTTTGCAAATTAATTTAAGTACTATCATCATCACAATTGTTGTTTAAAGAGGATTTTTTTAATAAGAACATTAAACAACAGTGCCATTGTCACAAAGATACGCCCGTCAAAGAAGCTTTTTTGGGGTAAAGATTCAGTGACTAAAGAGAAACAATTAAAAAATGAACAAGAGCTGTTTGTTAAACAGTTATGCTCCCTCTATGTTAAAATAACTGAAAAGGCTATTTAGCTAATCAAGGACCCTCCACAGTTACTAGGATTATTTGGCTGATTATCAAAATTAACTGAGATAATACGCCCACAAAGACTTTCACCAAGTTTGGTGAAGATCAGCTATCAACTGTTGGACGGAAACGGCTAAAAAGGCCGATTTAAGTTAAGTCAAGGACCTTAACTCCACAATTCCTGGGGTGATTTGTCTGATAATTAAACTTGGCCAAGATATTATGCCTACAAACATGTTCATGAAGTATGGTGAAGATTGGATGAATATTGTTGGACTTAAGAGAGCGGAAACCGCTAAAAATGCCAATTTCAGAGAAGTAAACGGCAATAACTCCACAATTCCAATGCTGATTTGACTGGTTATCAAACTGGCCGAGATATTATTATAACAAACATTTTCATGAAGTTTGATGAAGATCAGATAAAAACCATTTGACTAGCATGCGGAAACTGCCAAAATGGCAAATTTCGGTAAATTCAAGGGCAATAACTCCGCAATTCCTGGGGCAATTTGGCTCATTATCAAACTTGACCTAGATATTATTAAACATTTTCATGAAGTTTGGTGAAGATTGGATGAAAACTGTTGGCCTAAAAGGCTAAAAGGGCTAATTTGAGATAATTCAAGGGCCATCACTCCACAATTTCTGGTGTGATTTGGCTGATTATTTAACCTGACATGAGATATTATGCGAAACAACATTTTCATGAATTTTGGTGAAGACCGGATGAAAACTGTCGAACTTAGAGAGTGGAAACGGCTAAAAAGGCCAATTTTAGAGAATTCAAGGGCCATAACTCCACAATTCCAAGGGCGATTTGGCTGATTATCAAACTTGACCTAGACATTATGCCCACAAACATTTTCATGAAGTTTGGTGAAGATCAGATGAAAACTGTTGAACTTAGAGATCGCAAATGAAAGTGGTCTACCAACATACCGACCGACCAACATTAGCAAACCAATATACCTTGCCATCTTCAATGGGGGGCATCATAAGGTAGAGTCATGGTATTTGTGCAGCTAATTCATCTCCAAAGCCTCTCTCTGTGTGGGGAGTTGAGGTGTAAGGATTCTGTCAGAATTGGGTATTACCCCATCATATTTTAAATAATTGAGTACTGAAACAAGGCTTGTCACAGGATGTGACATATGCCCCCGAAGCTATGCTCATCAGAGGAAGGCAAAACAATATCAGAGTACAATATTATGCCCTGGACAAATATCTTGAGATTTCAGCAACACAAGTTTCTGTTTGTTGTTGTGACACACTGCCTCAAAATGATCTTCATTCGCACCAAGTTATTACATTCCTTACATGTTGGCAAAAATGATGATTCCTACAAAAAGTTCATTTTACTATTTGACCTTTTAAGTGTAACCTTGGACCCACAGACCTTGACGAAGGAGCATGTAAGTGGTATGCCACACATCATCTGGTCATGGGGAAAAAAAATCTGAAGTAATATTAAAATCCTTTAAGGCTTTTGGAAGATATAGAGCAGAAAGAACATTCCTTGACATTTGACATTGAATTGTTAACTTGACCTTTGACCGAGGACCATGGGAGTTGTACACGACACATCGCCTGGTCATGGGAAATAATAATCTGAAGTAATATTAAAATCCTTCCAGACGTTTAGAAGATATAGTGGAGAAACAGAAATCCTTTACCTTTGACCTTGAATTGTGACCTTGACCTTTGACAGACGAGCATGGGAGTTGTATGCGACATATTGTCTGGTCATAGAGAATATTAATCTTGAGTAACATTTAAATCATTAAAAACATTTAGAAGCTATGAAGTGCAAACAAAAATTCATGACCTTTGACCATAAATTGTGACCTTGAACTTTGACTGACGATCATGGGAGTTGTACGCAACACATTGTCTAGTCATGGGGAATAATAATCTGAAGTTATATTAAAATCCTTCCAGGCGTTAAGAAGTTACTGAGCGGAAACAAAAATTCATGACCTTTGATCTTAAATTGTGACCTTGACCTTTGACCGACGAGCATGGGAGTTGTACGCGACATATCATCTGGTCACGGGGGAATAATAATCTGAAGTTATATTAAAATGCATCCAGGCATTTAGAAGTTTTGGAGCGGAAACAAAAATGCATGACCTTTGACCTTGAATTGTGACCTTGACCGTTGACCGACGAGCATGGGAGTTGTACGCTACACATCGTCTAGTCACGGGGAATAATAATCTGAAGTTATATTAAAATCCATCCAGGCATTAAAAAGTTACAGAGCAGAAACAAAGTCTGGACGGACCCACCTACTCACCCAAAACCCACCCGCGCACCCACCCACTGACGGAAGGTGTGACTACTATATGCCGTCCTTCAGGGGCATATAAATATTTGAGTATTTTAAATTATGTTACCACATTAGGATAAAAAGAATTGAGTATTGGACAAAGTTGATCTCCAAATTTAGTACAAGAACAACAAGCCGAAAATGGTGTGAGTTTTTTTTATATTTTAAACAAACATAAACATATTTCTCTTTTCACAACACCAAATCTGAAATCTGTTCTCAGCGCATAAGTAAATAAACTCTGGACATTGGATAAATTATTAAAATGTTTAAAACTTTGTTTGGTAAAATGCTAACAGTTTTCAAGGCGAGGTCTGATAAGTAGACCCGATGCTGACACAATATAAAACATTGCCACAAAATATTTACACTGATGAATGGTATTATTCTTGCCATTTTTTGCCTCTTTGTTTTTGTCGCCTAAATGACATCGGAAAAAATCCATTATGCGATTACCCTGATGAATACGATGTAACCTCAATTTGTCGATGTTTTGGTATTATTTAAAATATCAAAGGCCAATGTAAAAAAAAATGAATATTTCAATGGTTTCTCGACTATTTTAATTTAAAATCTCACATAATTTTGCATATTACAACAAGAGGGCCAAATGGCCCTGGGACGATCACCTGAGTTTCATTAATCTAACAATTGTCCATATGTTAGATTTGTATACAGATATGGATAAACTGATACAGACTGATGGAAATGCGGCCTAAATCATCATGGTTTGAAAAACTTCGTGACAAAAGACATTCAAAATTTTGAAATTGAAGCTTTTTCTTCAATTTCACCTAGTGTCCTAGTTTTTGACCCCACAAGACCCAGATTCGAACTCGGCCGAGATACCATTGGACAAATGTTCTGACCAAGTTTCATGACAATTGGGCAAATAATGCAACTTCTAGAGTGTTAACATTCTTTTTCTTCAATTTGACCTAGTGACCTAGTTTTTGACCCCACATGACCCAGATTCAAACTCAGCAGAGATACCATTAAGACAAATATTCTGAACAAAGTTTCATGACCATTGGGCAAATAATGTAACTTCTCGAGTGTTTACAAGATTTTTCTTCAATTACCCCATATGCCCCGCCCCGCCCCCTGGCGGCCATGTTTTTTACCCGCCCGGGACCACTTTTGAACTCGGCCAAGATATCATCAGAACAAAGGTTCTGAGCAAGTTTCATGTTGATTGGGCATAAAATGTGACTTCTAGAGTGTTCACAAGCTTTTCCAATAGCCGAATAAGGAAAACTGACCCCCCCCTGGCGGCCATGTTTTTCAACATATTGGAACCATTTTTGAACTGGGCCGAGATATCTATAGCCATATAAGGAAAACTGCCAAGCCCCCTGGCGGCAATGTTGTCCAATGGAGCGGAACTATTTTCTAACTCGGCCGAGATATCATAAGAACAAAGGTTCTGAGCAAGTTTTATGTTGATTGGGCAAAACTTGTGACTTTTAGAGTGTTCACAAGCTTTTTCTATAGCCATATTAGGAAAACTGCCCCGCCCCGTGGCGGCCATGTTTTTCTACGAATCGGAGCCATTTTCTAACTCGGCTAAGATATCATTAGAACAAATGTTCTGAGCAAGTTTCATGTTGATTGGGCAAAAAATGTGACTCCTATTGTTCACACGCAATTTGAACTAGTGACCTAGTTTTTGGCCCCACATGAATAAGTTTTGAACTCGGCCGATATATAATTTGGAGAAATGTTCTGACCAAGTTTCAAGAAGATTGGCCAATAAATGTGGCCTCTTGAGCGTTCATAAGAAAAATGTTGACGACAAACGATTCACGACAGATGACGGACAAAACGCAATCACAAAAGCACGTTGTGCTGAGGTGAGCTAATAAAAATATTATCTTTGGATTTAGGGTACGTCAAATTCGGGTTAAATTACGATCATTCTTGGTAAAAGGCAGAAATATCCTCAGCTAATAATTTTATGAAAATAGGCTAAACTATTTCGGAGATACTGTAATCTCAATTGGACAGTTGTGATTTGTGTTGAAAAGAACATCCACTCAAACTGCTTCGTATTATATGGTTTTCTATCATTTCGTAACAACAATTTCGTAACCATTCATTTTGGGCGGTTTTGTATACATTGATCAGTCATTTCGTTCCCATGTCAGTCAATCACTTTACGCACCAAGTTTGCAGTTTTTTGCGTACTTGGTACTTTAAGTGAGTTTTGTTACTCATCAAATATATAATTAATTGCGTAAAGGGGTTTAGGAATTGCGTATTTATGCAAATACGCACCTTATCTGTTGCTCTGTTAAATCTATAATCAAAATGACAAAATAAACATGGAAATTCGTAAAAAACCTGATTTCTGGAACGAAATGCACAAGTCAGCACAAAAATGAAATTTTTAGTTATGGCGATCATGACCTTTACCTAACCCACCCCATATGCATTCCCAAGCGAGGACTAGATATAAGGTATCTACATATGACGATTCATTTAAATATCTCAATGTCTTCCTAAGCTATCGAGCGGAAACTGTTCGTCTATTTTGCAAACGGTGACTTTGACCTCTCCCACCCCATATGCAATCCCAAGCGACGTCTAGATATATCTCATTGTGTTCTCAAGCTATTCAACGGAAACATTTATTTTTTTTTAGTAACAATAACCTTGACCTTGACCCTACCCACCATACACTCAATCCAAAGTGAGAAATCAATATAAGGTGTCTATGTATGAAGTTCCATTAAAATATCTCAATGTGTTGTCAAGTTTTTGAGGGGAAACCATTTTTCCATTTTTAGTAACAGTGACCTTGACCCCACCCAGCCCATACACAATCCCAAGCGAGGTCTCAATATAAAGTATCGATGCATTAAGTTTCATCAAAATATCTCAATGCATGCTCAAGCTATTGAGCAGAAACCGTTTTTCTATTTTAAGTAACAGTGACCTTGACCCCACCTACCCCATATGCAATCTCAAGCGAGGTCTCGTCTCGATATAAGGTATCTACGTATAAAGTTTCATTAAAATATCACAATGAGTTCTCAAGTTATTGAGCGGAAACCATTTTTCTATTTTTAGTAGCAGTGACCTTGACCTTGACCCCACGTACCCCATATGCAATCCCTAGCAAAGTCTCACAATAAGGTATCTATGTATTAAGTTTCATTACAATAGCTCTATTCCTTCTCGAGTTAGGAGAGCAGAAACAAAAAGCTCACGCCGCCACTACGCCTTTACCTTGAATTGTGAACTTGACTTAGACCTAGGGACCAGGTTCTTGCGCGCGACACTACATCTTACCATGCTTGTCACTTCTGCCAAGTTATTTGAAAATCCATACATGCTGGACGAAAATATGCTCTGGACTAAGTGTTAAGGATTGATTTTTTATATTTGACCTTTGACTTTGAATTGTGACCTTGGACATAGTTAACTGGTTCTTGCGCACGACACTCCGCCTTTCCATGCTTGTCACTTCTGCCAGGTTATTTAAAAATCCATCCATGCTGGGCAAAGATATGCTCCAGACAAAGTGTTACGGATTGATTTCTTAAATTTGACCTTTAACCTTGAATTGTGACCTTGACCTTGGACCTAGGGACCTGATTCTTGCGTGCGACACTCTGTCTCATCATGCTTGTCACTTATGACCAGTTATTTAAAAATCCATCCATGCTGGACCAAATATGCTCCAAACAAAGATTTTCCGCCCCCTACTGCCCGTACGCCAGCCCGCCAGGGGCGTTCCAATGTCCCGTTTTTCAAACGGGCATTTTCAAACGGGCGTATAACGGGCGTATAACAAAGACAATAACTCCAGAAGTAATGATGACAAACTATATTTTTGTATTTCCTCTAAAATAATGTCCTTAATAATTATTAAAATTCTATTAAAGCAGTTATGATCAGCAAAACAATAAAAATTCCTTACATTTTCCAACACTGTATACTCTTGAGCACATGGTGAATATCGCAGCATCCAGTCAATGGTGAATTCTCCAGTCACAAAAGCTTGTATACAGGCCACTGCAATAACAAAACAAGAGTGCCAAAGTGGCGCTGGCTCACCGGAGTATAATTAATGTTCACTAACAACTTTAACTTTGTGTCAATGATAAGCACTGAAAATAGGGCCTTTGAGGGCTGAATGTAACACGCTTTAAACGTTGATGTTCATTATTGTCCTATTTTTCACAAATATGGTTTGTGATTTGTGTGGAAATTGCGTTTTCATTGAGAAATTGGTAGTTGATCACTGCAAATATGTTGAAACGAACGAAAAAAGTTGATTTAATTTTCATGTAATTCTTTGGATTTCCCATAAATGTGTAAACCTGTGTGTTGCTTAACACCTATAAACACTTATTAAACTATATACATTACTTGATAACGGATTCTCTTTGTAATATCCAAGATATTTACCATTTTATTCAGTCAGCGATTCTGCTAGTTCTCACCACAGTTTTCAGTTTGCAGTAATCCCTTTCTTATTTTGGTTTAAAGTATATTTTGGTTGTAATAAATGACTGCAAATTAAAATAGTAAATAAATAAATAATTATAAATAAATATAATAATTTTGGTGAATTTTGGTGAAAGGAACCATTTACTAAGAACATGAATGACGAAGTCATGTAACTCGACAAATTGATCGCGTCAAACGTCTTATTTTGTTAAAAACAAAACAATGACTAAATCTAGTAATAATTAACGAAAGTGTTATTCAAACTCATCAATGCACATGGATAAGAATTATGCAAAAACTTTGGCTGAGGCAACATTTTAATGAAAGTTAGCGGAACTAAAGTCCTTGTCAAAAATGACAGTAAATAAACTTCAGCGCCTTTTCTTTTTATTTTAATTTATCAAAAATGTTATGTTGCTTTCTTTTTATTAATAAACAAAGTCCTATTTGTTTTGATTTCCATAGAATGCTAATTCATTTATTCTCTAGCATTTGCGTTGTTCAGATACAGTATTACAGATTGATGCTTTTAAACACTATCCTCGTGCTAAGTGTGTTACACGCCATTCAGCTACAAACTGCTAGCCGCAGTTTGACGGTCACCGTTGCTATGACTGTTGCTAACAACGCTCTTTTTTGGATGCCCGGTAAATTGCAACGTCACGCTATTACTCCTTAGTTTTAACAGGTTTTTATTATTAACGCTCGTTTTTAACGTATGTTATTGTTTGTTCAATTTTGATAAATTCTTGTTATTGTTATGTAATTAGAACATAGTATTACGTAAATAAGAAGAACGTTATTAATCTACTACAACAAAAATATAAAGAATTTATTCTATAATGTAACATTTCAAACATAAGGAAAACATGAATGAAAATGACTTGTTGTGTATACAAATAAAATATTTGCCCGAACTACCGACCCACCCTTTATGAGCATGGGTCGTGGGAGGGGAAACAAACATTATTTTATTTACTGCCTATACTCCACATTGTCCATTTTTTCACACAACCAAGGGGCAAAAATTTCTGGTGTTTGTAGCCCAATCTAGGCCATTTTATTGATTATTTTGAAATATTCAGTTCATGTACTTGCTGTGCAAGTTTGATCAAATTCAGATGAAAAATGAAGTTTGTATGTTGCACCGAGTCCAGTTTGCAGATTGTCTCATGAAAAAGGGGCAATAAGTCTGGTATTCATGGTCTGATTTGGCCCATTATCTATCCAAGATTTTATGGTCATACACAAACTGTGCAAGTTTGGTTAAGATTGAATAAAAGTGAAGTTTGTATCACGTCCACATGCCCAATTGTTCCGATGCACTACAGACAACGCAGGACAGTCCCCCTATACCAATAGCTCATCGAGCATGAAGTGCTCAGGTGAGATGAAATGCAATGAAAGTGATGCACTGGAAGTCACTTTTATTTTGTTGAACTATAAAAAAGAGTCCCCAAACTACAAGCCCTTCCTTATATATACCATACAAGCAGAAAGTAGCATGGTGCATTCTAATATTGTAAACATATTTCTCAATTATGGAGAAAATGTAAAACGGTGTAAAATTATTTTTTTCGATTAAGGAGAAATAATCAGCTTCAAAAATCATGTAAGATAATTACTTGAGTTTCCAAAATCCCAAATTCAAATGTAAAAGTCAGTCCAAAAGTTACATGATTAAATGATACTGAATAAGTTACTAACTAAACAGTCCATAAACTACAGAAAATAATTAACACTTTCAGGCACTAGATCACATGATCTAAATCCTATATTCTGATTGCTTGTTTACAGCATGAATTCTAGCTATTGATTATTGTGTAAATCTTTTTTCTGACTGAATGCCAAGACAGACAGTGGAAAATTTTATTGCTGCACACACAGCCAAAACATAGGTCAGAAGCAGGCTATCAATGGTTACAATGTGTAATGCTGATCTCAAATAGAAGTATCATGTTGACTCTGAGTGATGTATTGATTTTACTGATAAGCAGACTTCACTATCTGGGTTATATCTGTGAATGAGCTACAAAGGGAAATAACACATTTCTGGCAATTATCTTCCTGATACTTCATTTACCTCCCTTTACCAGGTGAGTTCTTCAGGAATAGATGTATTTGAGACCAAAAAAGAGACAATAACTCTGGTGTTCCTGGTCCGATCGGGTCCATTATCGAACCCGTCCTAGATTTTATGGTTATACACAAATTGTGCAAGTTTGGTCAAGATTGAACAAGGCAGTCCAAAGGACAGCTATATCCCCTGCCGTGATCCTTCATTAGATTTTAAAGGTGACTTTGAAGTATCACACTGAACATAATCTGTTTCATGAAAATTCCTTTAAGGGCATAGGAGATATGGAGCTGACACGAAAATTGAGGCTCAAACATTTGACCTTTAAGTGTCACCTTGACCTTGAGGTGGCAAGACTGCTCCATGCCTTCTGCACATCGCCTCAATGTGACAAACATTTGAGCCAAGTTTTATGAAAATCCTTCAAAGGGCATAGGAGATATGGAGCATACACAAAAAATGTAGGCTCAAACATTTGACTTCAAGTGTGACGTTGACCTTAAGGTGGCGTGACTGCCTCATGCCTTCTGCACACTGCCTCTATGTGATAAATATTTGAGGCAAGTTTCATGAAAATCCTTTAAGTGTGACCTTGACCTTGAGTTGGCGTCAATGGCTTATGCCTTCTGCACATGGTCTCAATGAGCAAAACATTTGAGCCAAGTTTCATGAAAATCCTTCAAAAGGTATAGGGGATATGTAGCGGACACGAAAAACGGACACGAAAATGGAGGCTAAAAATTTAACCTTTAAGTGTGACCTTGACCTTGAGCTGGTGTGAAAGGCCCATGCCTTCTGCACATCGTCTCAATGACCTAAACATTTGAGCCAAGTTTCATGAAAATCCTTCAAACGGCATAGGAGATATGGAGCGGACACGAAATGGAGGCTCGAATATTTGACATTCAAGTGTGACCTTGACCTTGAGCTGGCGTGACTGACTGCACATCTGGCGTGACTGCCTTCTGCACATCGTCTCAATGACCTAAACATTTGAGCCAAGTGTCATGAAAATTCTTCAAAGGGTATAGGAGATATGGAGCGGACACGAAAATGTTACGGACAGACGGACGGACGGGCTGACGAAGGGCATTCCTATAACCCCCTCTCGCTTCGCGGCGGGGGATCAATAAACAAGAGGGCCATGATGGCCCTAGGTGGCTCACCTGAGTTTAAGACATCATAATGGCTAATAACAAGAGAGCAAAATGGCACTAAACCCTTATCTGAGTATAAAAATCTGGGCCTTGCAGGTTTAGAAGTTTTTTTAGTCTATATAAACCATGTGACCCACAGGGAGTGGCCTCTTTCTACCCCAGGGGCGTAATTTAAAAAATATTTGTAGTGGACCACTATTCAATGTTACATACCAAATATGAAACCACTGGGCCATGCGGTTTCAGAGGAGATTTTTAAAGTCATTTTGTCATGAAAATAAAAGGTCCTGCATAATCCTCACATTGCCATTTATATGTATACCAAGTTTCATAGAAATACCTTCAGTACTTTTTGAGTTATCGCAGGATCCAGTTTGTTTTAGTTTATTTCTACCTTTAGTAACAGTCACATGACGTTTGACCTCAGGTAAAAAATAAAAAGTTGTGCATAATACTTACATTGCCGTTTATATGTATACCAAGTTTCATCGAAGTATCTTCAGTACCTCTTGAGTTATCGCAGGAACAATATTTTGCGGATGGACGGCGTGACAGACAGACGGACAAACCTGTAGTCCCCTCCGGTGAAACACCGGTAAGGGACTAACAAAGTTAATTTCATTATCGAGTAACTGATAAATTGACACTGACCTTAAGCCCACCCACCCCATAAGCAATCTCATGCGATGTCTCGCTATATGGTATCCATAAATAAGTTATTATTATTTCATTATTATTACTATTTCAATTTGTTCTCGAGTAATTGAACAGAAACGGTTTTTTACTATTTTAAGTAACAGTGACCTTGACGCCACCCACCTCATCCTAAATGCAATCCCAATTAAATAATTACTGTAGGGTATCTATGTATGAAAATTGAGTCTCGAGTTAGAGAGTGGAAATCAAAAGTTGATGCTTCCACCATGGGGGAATCAGTGATTTTTTTAGCCTATTTTTACTGCCGAATAACGGCCGTTTCCCCTTGCAAATAAACCTCCATTTTTCCCCTAAAATAACCAAATTTGTCCCCAAAATAAGAAACATTTTCCACTCAGTCTGGCTCAGACTGGGTTGGCATTTCAATCAAAAATTGACGAAACTGTATTGCTTCTTTACACACAATATTAGGTTTCAAACAGACCGAAAATTAGCGTTCGAGACATCGATAAAAACAGTTCTGGTACTACCGTGTATAACGCGGTCCCGAATTTGGAAGGAAAATTTGAGGTTTAAAATCTGGTAAGCATTTGCAGCTGATTTTGCCATGTCTGTTGATGTTATATTGCACTTTTTTGTCTGTATTTGTTTAATGTCGATATTCTGTAATATTACACCAATTTAATCAAAACGTAATTAACAGTAAGTAAATACGCACACAGAATTACCTTATGCATGAAACACGTATTTATCCATATATAATTAAATCCTCTCAATATTCAATGTATAGTACGTCACCCCGAAATTAAATATCCAATTTATCCAATGCAACAAATTTATCCAATGCAACAAAACAACAGTTTGAAATGTTTAAATCCTCGATATTTCCCTTTTATATATTAATGCTCTATCAACAGCGCTTCCTTTGTTCAGGTACAGTACTTAGTAGCATCAGTCGATGCTTTTTGACACAGACCAAATGCTCAGTGTGTTACACGCTTTTCAGGTACAAACTGCTAGACGATAGTCGCAATTTCGACTGTCACATCAAAGCCATTTGAAGTAAAACCGACACCGTTGCTATGGTTGTTGCTAACGGCTTGCAGATTTGGAAGCCCAGTTAATTGATGACGTCACGCTGTCATTCTTTAGTTTTAACTGGTTATATTAAATAGAATCGCGTTTTTAAAGAATTTTGTTGTTTGTTCTAATTAGAAATAATTTTGCAATTTATTATAATACAGTGCTTGTGTTAAAAAAACATTAATTAAGTATGAACAAAATATGATGAATATATTACTTTTTTTTATAGAAAATTTTTCACTGTTAACATGTATAATGTGCACCACATTACCATAGCCGAATTCTAGGGTAAAAATTTTCTCTCTAATGGCCACCATACATACTAAGAATAGAAAACGGTTAACCCAAGGTCATCTAGATGCCACTATGAGGATTTGCCGCCACCAAAGACACCTCACAGATGAAGATCTTGAACTATTGGTTGACAAATTCAAGGGCCATAAAACAAGAAAACTAGCATTGCGACTCAGCAATTGCCCTCAGAAATCTGACTCTTGTGTTCATCATTCAAATATTGTAAAATCTAAATGAATATTTGCTGTAACAATCAAGTAACTCTAATTGATATCAGTTTTACATTAAAATTTTGTTGGTTCAATTTTAATATAGGAATAATGAAACTCCAGAGAAATCATCAGGAGAGAAACACTTATTACCATCCATTAGTCCTTTATTTGAGGCAATTGACCAATGAAGAAAACAATAATTATCTAACTTTAAGAATCATATCATCTAATGATCATGTGTTAAAGGTGTGCACACAGTCACTGCAGAATAAAAAGTTAAATATATCAGTAGAAAAATAAAAATATAAAATGTTCACAGTTGACAATTAAGAATATAAAAAAACTTTACTAATTTCCCCTTTTTGAGGTTTGTCGCGCTAAAATTCCCCTAGTTCAAAGGCACGGGTAGTTGTAAAAATCTATAAAAAAATCACTGGGAATGTTAAAATTCTAATTGTGAACGGCCCATAATTTTGACAAATGTCAAACTAGAGTTATTAAAATTGGCCTATTGGTTCATTTGAATATTGGGAATAAGTGTTTTCAGTTTGAATGAAATCCCTCAAACCATTCCTGAGAAACTAGCTTACCGAAAAACTTTAACTAATCTAAATAGCTTATATGTAAAATGTCTAAGTGTAAAAAGGCCCATAATTTTAACAAATTTCAAACTAGAGTTACCAAACTTGGCCTATAGGTTCAATTTTATATGGGGGATAAATGTTTAAAGTTTGAATGAAATCCCTCAAGCCATTCCTGAGAAACTAGCTTACCGAAAAACTTAACCTAGACCAAACACCGACGCCGGGTTGAGTAGAATAGCTTGCCTTTTCGTCGAAAAGTCGAGCTAAAAACTTACCTAACTAACTCTGACACAAACGCAGACGCCAGGACGACAATAATTACTCCACTTTTTTTTCTTCGAAAAGTCGAGCTAATAATAACTTCAATGCAATGCAATAGTAAATACATACCTTCTACTCTGACATCAGTGTTTATGTACAAGCTTTTGACGAAGAACATGTGGTCCTGCAATAAACGGAATAAAATGTGTTTTATTAAAATTATACAAGAGGGCCAAAATGACCCTGAGTCGCTCACCTCAGTTTAATAAATCATTATGGCGTGTAAAAAGTAAATAGCGTGTTTAGAGATGATCGAAGAAAAACCTTGCGCGCAACACTCTGCCTACCCACGTGGGCGTTCCCATAATACGACCCAGGCCTTTTCCTGACCTTTTTGGGAAAAAGTACATTGTAATTTAAGAATTTTGCAAAGTAATTAGTGCAATAGACACCTGCAGATATAACTGCATCAGTAAAATTGATTTTGCCACAAAACTGGATACTTGTATGCATTTACAAAATTTTCACACAAAAATTAAACTGTGTCCATGCGTGCATGAACACAGTTTATAAATACACTAAAAATGATCAAAGACACACTCAGTTTGAATGAAAATGTCATGGAAAAATGCATATTACACAAATATGATTGACAGAATATAACAAACATACATACACAACATGAAATGCTCAGTTTTATGTGAAAAAAGAACAAAAATCATGTCCATTCTATGTTTGATGTCTTATTCTAACTTCACATAATACAGTGTTCTTGGTTAAATTGGGAAATTCACGACGTAAACTTTTTCGAAATTGGGAAAAATTAGTATCGCTAAATCGTAAGTATAATGAAGACATTTACAGTTTTAACAAAATTAAATAAGAATTTTGAAAAGAATTTCTTGTAAGTATGTGTATATTTCTAAAGAAGTATCACCAAATCTGACCAACTTCACCAAAATAAAATTGTGGTATCTACTGTCTACATGATTTAGTTGTAATGATGTGTTAATAAACATTTTGTAGTGCCTACACTACGTAGGTCGCGAAAATATGTAATAACTTGAAAAGCAATCTTTACCTCCATATATTTAAATCCTTCCATTAACTGACACATTCACTTGTGTAAATAACAAAATATTTGCCAATAATTCATGTTAAATTTCATCATGATAGAGGACAAACAAATTGTTTTTCTTCGTGTTACCCATTTTATTTCACAGCTATTGGAGTGTTCTGCCCTTGCAAACAATGTCAACGATAAAATTAGAGGATATCCAAGTGTATAGCCTGTGTGACAAAATCGGCTGTAAAGTATAGAGAAATCGTATTTTCACTTTCATTGTCGAAAAAAATACAGCTTTTACAATTGGGAATTTTGGGGTAAGAATTGGGAAAAATTATGCATATTTGGCATTGGGAACGGGTCCGACTATCGGACCCGTGAGAGCAGTAAAAAAAGGCCTGCCACCCATTTTTCAAATGGGCGTATAAAAACAACAAAGGGACATAATTCTGCCCAAATTTGTCGCTGCCAAAATTCCTTCCTTTACGAACATCTACACATTAAGGTTCTTCAGCTGTGAAAGTTTTGAGCGAAATCAGCCCTGCAGTCAGTGTTTTTTGAAGGCCAACTCAGGGGCGAAATTCTGCCCTGCTGCCCAGCTAAAATAGTATATATTTTTCTATTTTTCTATTTGCCTTAAAATTCCCATAAGAATGTAAGCTTTTATTTTGAAAAAAAGATCAAAATCAGGCAAAAATTGACTAAGGTAAGAGGCATTTTCGTAAACATTCCCAGCAATTTTTCATCAAACCAAGTAAGAACATTACATGGGCTTCCCCAGGCCGTTTTAGCGCCCCGGGACCAGGGCGCTTGAATTTTAACTTGAACATTCCCGGGGCGCCTTAAATTAGTATTGCACGTATAAACATCGCCCGGGGCGCCTGTATTTTTAGCAATTAATCAGCTATGTTGACTGAAGTAGACCGACAGTACCTGCTGTGAAAGCTAATCTTTCGCGTCATAAAGGCAGGTTTTCACTCTTTAAACATGTACACCCACTCAACCAAGTCGGTTAATGATCAAAGCGAGTGTCACTTCGCCGAAAATTTTAATAATTTGCTGTTATTCATAAGCCGCAATCAATCACCGTGAAGCACTGCCCCTGTAGGCGAAGTTCCATTACGCAGTAAAATCGATAAAAGCCAATAGAAACGCTCAGGTTATCTCTATGGAACGACGTTATCATTGACAAATCGCCGCAATCGTATTTTATAATATCCACACTTATTTATTTGCTAAATTTAATAATTACAATAAAAAATTAAACTGCAAAACATCAGTCTAAAATACACTAATATGAAATAGTAATCGTAAAAGCCTATCCAGTGTTACTGTTGTAGTTTCGTAAAATAAGCTGTCTTGTTTTACATGCATGCCATGTAAAACCCGTGTTTTCTACAAAAGAGCGCGAAATGTCTGCTGACAACCACGACGTCACGTTCCAAGCATGGAAAAAGCGTGCGTGTACGGACCATGTGCTTTACTAACATTTGACGCGCGTAGGCACGACATGCACGAGGAAATTTTTCCGCCATTTTGCACAAGCAAAGAATATATTATATAAATGTATAATTTTTGTCAAGATCTTTACAATTCACCAATTATCCAATCAGTACTATGGTCAACAGTTGTAACGATTAAAACACTAAACGCATGCCCATATGAACATAATTAATCGAACAAAAAAAGGCTCCGTAATTAGATCGAGTGTAACCTAAATATTCGAGAACGACGAGAATAGTTGGTTTGATCATGACGTCACTATGCGAAAGGGATGCGCACTGGACATAAACGTCCGGAAAACATTATTAATTACTTTCAGTTTCGCAACAAAATTGACACCCCATGCTTCTAAAAGGCTCGAGGTATACCATTTTAACGGTGATGTTTCATTATTTCATTTCGTTTAAACGTTTACAAAAAATGAAAGCTGTTTGCCTAAATTTTAAGAGCTAAAACGCACCAGATAACGTCATTTGACACTTGCTGCGAAAAAAATTCCCACGTAGGGAGGGGATACCACCCCCTAAGCCACCCCTCTCGGGACCGGGGCGCCTGAAAAAAATCCTGGGGAAGGCCCTGCATTATCATTTGTAGAATAAAAACATCTAATAATGCTTTTCTACAACAAGAGGGCCATGATGGCCCAAAGTGCTCACCTGAGAACTGGTATAGATGAAGACCATACTATTGTGACAGGTTTGAAAATTAAGTTATCAGAACAATACACAGTGGGGGTAGGATCAATTTTGATTTAAAACATCGGTTAGTGCAATGGGCTAACTAAGTATGAGTTTGGTAGTGGATGTGCGTTGTTTTTGCTAATGGTTCTCAAATAATTTTTCTTGATATTCTTACCTGACCCTTTTTCATTTAGTCAGTGACGATTCTGGAAAATGCAGAAACAGTCAATTTGATGTCTTTTTCGCAAACAGTTTTGGAGAACTAGTTGCAATGCAATCATTGCGATGGCTGTGCTATAAGGTAACGCTTTAATCTTTCTTTTACAATTTTCTGTCCAAAGATGATAAATGATGTTAATGCAGGCTCTGAAGACATCAATGTTGCATGTACAAATAACTGCATGCAAGTCTTGCAACTGTTGGAAATCAAATTTTATCAATCCATTTTTATGGTCATGCGCAAACTGAGTAAGACTGGTCAACATTGATTCAAAAATAGTGTGTGCAAGCCAATCATTGATAACTTATTGATGTTTTTTTTTCCAAACACAAGGGGCAATAACTCTGGTTTTTCTGCCCCGATCATGCATATATTCGACTTCACCTGTAGTCTTACGTTCATAGAGAAACTGTACAAGATTCGTAAAGATTGGATGAAAAATGAAGTCTCCATCCTGAATAATGTCCATTTTTGCATATTTTTTTCACAAAGGGCAATAACTCTGGTGTTTCTGGTCCGATCTTGCTTATATTCGACTTCACCTTTAATATTATGGTAATAGGCAAACTGTGCAAGATTGGTGAAGATTGGATGAAAAATGAAGTCTCTATCCTGAATAATGTTCTTTTTTTGCATATTTTTTCACAAACAAAGGGCAACAACTCCAGTGTTTCTGGTCTGATCTTGCTTATATTCGACTTTCAATGTAATCTCATGGTAATAGACCAACTGTGCAAGATGGGTGAAAATTGGATGAAAAATGAAGTCTCTAATGTCCATTTTTGTATACTTTTTAATAAACAAAGGGCAATAACTCTGGTGTTTGAAACACGATCTGGCCAATTTTTGGCGTTTGCTGAGATCTGATGGTCATACACAAACTGTGAAAGTTTGGTTAAGATTGGATTGAAAATAAAGTCTATATTTTGAAAAAAACTTTTTTGCACTATTTTTGCATGAAAAAGGGGCAATAACTCTAGTGTTACTGGTGGGATCTGACCCTGTAACAATCCCGTCTGAGAATGTCATAAAAATGGTCATACACAAATTGTGCAAGTTTGGTAAAGATTTGATAAAATGTTAAGTCACCAGTGTGAGAACGAACCCAATTGTTGATGGCACAAGGACGACGGATGATGCAGGAGAGGTCCTCATGCAATAGATCAGACAGCACCATCAAGCGTGAGGAAGGCATTCTGGATGGCAGGCATTATGCCATGTGACAGGACTATCGTCATCGACTCCACACAGCTGACACCACCAACTTTCTGCATTGTCAGGCAGGAAAAGGAAAACGACGCGTTGGGAGCACGTACCTGCGGGACCTGTGGGCAGTTTGTTGGCTGCAACCCTCTGGTGTCACGGGGCATCATACCAGCGTCACTGGCTGAGGTGCTCCTACCTGCCCCCATAGACAACAAGGCAGCTGACAGGAAAAGCCAAGCACCAAGAGGGTCACAACATGAAGGGTAATCACAGGAGGAGAAATGCTCCCGTCGCTCAAGGTTTGTACAAATATCCTTTATTGTTTATGCCCCTACAAATTGGGAGGCATTAAGCATTGCACTTGTCCGTCCATCTGTCTGTCCATGCTTACATACTTCCCGAAATTTATTGGACTCAACTCCTCTTTAACGGCTGGGCGGATCTCGCTCAAACTTTCACAGCTGAAAACATTTCACATGTGCAACCCATTCCTCGCTTCTTGGATGCTTTGCATCAATATTCTTCTTGTTAAACTGTTATTTCAAATATGAACTTTTTGGTGTGCGTAATGTTTACATATACAGGCGGTAAAATGTGGGGCACTTAAAAGGAAATTATTTCACTAGGAAGTTGGAAAAATACCAAAATAACACATTTTTAAGCATATATTAAAAAGAAAATTAATATTGTTGATTAGGTAGCATATCTATGTTTGCTTTACAAGTGATCATATGATATGATATATAATATTTTTACCTGTGGCGTAAATTTCCATGATCTCTCGTGGATCACAAATCGCTATTCTACCGAAACTAACAAATATCCTCTATGTATTGACTGTTGTACGTCGTGTTGATTTATAGGAAAAAGAGGAACTTGAGAAGTCGAGGCAGGAGGAGGAGGGGAGGGCGAGAAAAAAGGCAGAGCGACCGGAAGAGAAGAAACGGGAGGATGCTGAGAGACTGGTAAAGCGGCAAAAGCGTGACGATGAAAATAAGTTGAGGGAGACTGAAAAACAGAAGGCAGTGCTCCAGATAATTTTTCAGACAAACAGTTTTTCACTTCCTAATTGTGTAATCAAATTATTTTTTTACTGACCACCTTCAAGACTAATTAGTTTTTATCAATTTTTAAATAGTTTTCAGTCTATAGTGTAAAATTAAAAAATCAGCTTTTTTCGTCCATTACACTTTTGCTTGTTAAATAGCTGTCAAATTTAGTTCACTATTTTATAAATGGTTGCAAATTACTGTAATAAATGAACAATAAATGGAGAATTTAGCCTTTGAACAATACTTAAATTACAAAATCAATGTTGATCGACATAAAGTTTTTGTTTTTGATTTTCAATTCAACATTGTTTTGCTTTCAATACTGGTTCCCAATTCTTATAACTTACACTCTACCCTGAATATCTGGTTGATAATGAGGCAAAAGTAGGGAACCGGACAAGTCAAAACGGTCTCTATTTTGATGTGGTGCAATTGTAATTATTAACTCAGGCAAATAATCCTTGTCAACAAAACATTAAAAATTCTTTTTTGAAATATTAGTTTTTTAACTATAAATTTTACAAATTAAATCGTTTTTCTAGAAAATCAATTCGTTATAACAAAAACGATACTTACCTGTAGCACTGAGAAGGAGAAAGATCACATCAAATATGGAAGACTGGCAGATATCAAATACACTTGTGGTGTTTGCGGCGTGAGGGGATAGGTGCGGGGTGAGGCCATTGGAGTGCTGTGGTTTGGATGCGTCAGTGGGGAGGGAGACTGTGTGTTAACCGGTTGGTTCCACTACAACTGCCTCTCGACTGCAGAGAAGTGTACCATGAATAACTGCAGTGAGTGAAAGTGTCGCCACTTCTTCCAGTCATAAGTGTTCGCCCCAATTTTCTAGCCAATCAGAAGTCCACGAATAATGAAAATGTAAAACGTTTTGTGTAAGAGCTCGCTATATTTTGTGTAGAACATTTTGCGCTTCGTGCATGCGCGGTTAAACCCACCTACCTATGAATATTAATATCAATGGAATGCTATCTCGAAAAAACAACGTTTTACATTTTCATTATTCATAGACATTTTTGGAATTTTTCGCCATTTTAACAGTATTCTGAAATCGCGGCGGTCAGTTAACTTACTCACACTTTTCCTGGGCAAGCTTAGCCGATCTAAGTGGTTTACCAGTACTAAGTGCACATAACTATGCCAGTAACTGACAACTGCCCTAATTGAATCAGAGGTAGGGGGAGAATGGCCGTAGAAATAATTTCATGACCAATCCCCACACAAGTTATGTGGCCAGGCTGGGGTTCAAACTCACGATCCCCGGATTGCCAGTCCAACGCTCTACCAACTGAGCTAGCCGGGCCCACCAAAAAACCCAGACAAAACCAACTTCGTGAACTGATAACGATGCATTTAAAAGCACCATACATGTATCAAATAACAAGAATTAAATGCACATTTATTATAAAGTACATTTAAAACAAGAATACATGTATTACATACAAGTTTAAATGTCCATTACTATCCGTTTGCCATCTTTTACCACAACAATCTTTTTGACGCATTTTTGGCACAGTTACAGTTAAGCAGTCGTCCTGGACACAATCATCCGGCTCTTTGGTGCACGTTTCCGGTTTACACAGCACAAGTTCAGTTTTTGTTTCAGCAATAGGCTGGGCCTGGGGAGACGATTTGGAATCTAAAATGTTCACGATCTCACCCAATTGTTTAAAGTTTTCTGGAATCTAAAATGTTGATGATCTCACTCAATTGTTTAAAGTTTTCTTGCTGGTACATCTGTACTGCATTACTGCGGTGGTGGCTCCAGCTGACAACCGCCTTGTCTGGGAATTTCTCATTGTACAGCACGAGCACAATGTTACACGGGCAGAATGGTTCGTGATTCTTCTACTGGTCACGTCTATTTAAGCATCCGAGAAGAATTTCTTGAACATTTGTTTCATACTGTTCTGGGGTTTGTGCCACAGCTATAACGGAGATTACCATTTTCGTCAATTCCGTCCAATGGTTTCCTGTAAAAAGCCCCCTTGCTTGGGATCAATGCAAGGTACTTCTCAAACAGTTTGTACACAGTTTCATTTCCATTTTCATACTGCGTTATAGGTTCAATGTTTATACGCCTGTGCTTAAGTCCACCCTGTAAATTTTTCCTGATGGGAGGCACAAATCGCACAAATTTAACACCATTTGCATGATCGTAACTGCATTACTTAAGCCATATGCCGTTTGCATACTGAACACGCCAGATGTCCATTATAGTTTCATTTCGTCGTCAGGCGTTATTGGATCAGATGACGTTTCTTTTACTCCAATTCAAGTAGACACAAGCTCTTTCATTCTTGTATCTAAAGTTCGGCGGGATTTCACGAAGTTCACGTCATCTTGTTTAAAAATGGATATATGTTTAAATGTTGGACTGAATTTTAAATGTCTCTGAAGCCCTGAGCATAGTTTTACGAGGGTTTCACCAGGGTAAGGCTGTCCATCTTTTCTCCGTATCACTAACACAAAACGTTGTAGCCAATAATCAAGCATGGTATCGTCCATAAAATCACTTATTTCCTCTGCAATTGGACGTCCGGGTTCGAGCATCGTCTGGACCTGTTGATTACGATTTTTTGCCCATTCTCGCCATACCGAGAGTGCCCATGCGTTGTTCTGACGAGTTTTCTTGGGCGCAGCTTCCACTTGTTTACTTCTAACCTGCTCTTCAGACACTGGCGGCGCAAACCGTTCAGACATACTCTCTGAAAATAAACAAAAATATGATAAAACAGTCGCTCTTAAAATGTTTGTGCGACGAAAAAGCATATTAATGTCTAATGGCATCTTAGCAACTGTGAAATCTGTCCCTAAGATGTAAAACTCAATCATAATACGCACTGTTTTAAAAACTGAAAACAAAATGCACACAAAATATCATTCGGAAAATAGGTACAGGAATACCATTCCTACCTGCCAGTATCTTTTCTTCCTTCAATAATGTTTGAGTAGGGATTGTCATCAGCTGTGTCAGTGATGCTTCATCCTCAGTGGAAAACAACGATGCTTTAGCGTTCGCAGCTCAGTTAAAAATGCTAGATCTTCGCTGTGAAATCGTTGCAATGGCCTAACCCATTACATCGGTGGGAGTTAATACTTACCGAATCTATACAGCATATGGTAAATCAATATACAATAGACATACAGTCCAAAAATAGACACCGAACATATATTATATATATATATAAAGATATATACGTAAATGAAATGTCAATAATCCAGATTGAGAAATTTATATAATGAAAATTACAAACACATGACATATATATTTATAATCCCATGTAACGTGTTTGTACTTTTCATATATATATATATATATATATATATATATATATATATCCATGCATATACATGTCGGTGTATTTGATGGAAGTGTCGACTGTGCACATAACCTGAATACCCCTAAAAATGTAATGGTCCATTTCGATATAAATTTATTTATTTACCGCCGAAATGTGATTGACAGGTCTGCGCAGGCTATAACAAAAATGGGAGGGGCTAACACTAAGTAATTTAGAGAATTCTTCAGCAATAAGAAGCCCAAAGTGAGGGAGCGCTAACTTATACAAAGAGTAGCTGTTAATGTGATACTTGTTCTAACTTGTTGTAATCTTGATTTCATGTGCCTTAAAAAAAAAATTAAGGAAATATTACATTGCTGTATACAATAAAATTAACAGAATCATGCAAAACAGACGTTGTTGCTTACAAGCTGAGATCGATAACCTACTGCGCTGAAAAAATACCATTTTCCGGCATACACTTATGTAAGCAGAGACCCATTATCAGTCTCCGCGAGTCGTGAATCTATTACTGGCCACAAGGACCGGTAATGCCCCAAATATTACTGGCCCGGACAAACTATTGCTGGCCACTTATTTTTTTGCAAGAAACAATTTAAATACGATAAAAACAATATCTTTGAAGAAAACAATAACAAAATACACTTGAGAATGCTTTATTAACTAAAGCAACTACTATCAGCATGTTAATTTTGCAAGATATATATTAATTCAATTGTATCTGTCAAAGTCCCTTCAACGTCTTCCAACAATAATTCTACACAAAACTTTTCACACTTAATGTTAAAATTCAACTGGAAATATAATACAACAACCTTGATAGGTTTCCTGTTACACAGTCATTACACTGTCACATCAACCATGGAGTCGGGAACCAATTCTCTCGCGAGACTTGTGACGTCATCTTATTGAGACACAAACATGTTTAAATTCAACAAATTAAAACACAATACGGGACCAGTCGAACGAAAACCGAAAACGAAAGGAGGTTCCGAGAGTGACATAATTTTATAAACATAACGTACAGCAATCGATGTCTTAAAATATTTTTGACTGAAATTTCACCTGACATGAAAACCAGTATTCGGACAGATTTTCCCCGGACCTCAACAATTTTATCCGTAATGTCCTAGGCCCGACGGTCTTTCGCGGAGACTGCATTATCACCGCTAATCTGGCATTAAAATTTAATAATATTACATCATAATTATTGAATATAAAATAGTACAGGGCAATTAAAATCTTGAGATGTTTACCACAAAAATCGCATTTTTTGCTGAAAGGAACAATCACGGATACTAAAAGTACTAGTTTTACTGTTAACATTTGTGGTTATTACCCATTTGGCGCCCCTTATATGGACAAACCGTATGATGTCATGACAAGATATTTACATCCTTGTAAAGGAGCCTAACTTTATACTGTAACAAGCTTTTTTTTTAAATATTAAGTACGCGATTGGAAAGAGATAAAAAAAGCACACAAAAATCAACTACTCGCCAACCAGTATACCAATAGCTCACCAAGCACTTCTTGCTCAGGTAAGCTAATGATGAACATCAATATCAAAATAATATTTATAGGAAGAGAAAAAAACTTAGATTTAGAAAGTTAGTTGTGTTGGGTGGGGTAACACTAACAGCACGTTATCCCCATGTCAAACAAAATAGTTGTTTTACTATTACCTCTTCAAACTTTACATTTTGCCATTTCCCCTGATCTGAAAAAGAATTGACATCATTAAGAGATGCCCAAAACGTTACGAAATACAGTAACAACATAGGCCTCCGCATTTTCTTGTTTTAGATCGGATCCCGTTTTAGGTTCCCGTTCCTTTTAGAAAACAATATTTCAAGGCGGGCCTGTCTGGCTTTACGACTTCTGGCCAAAAGAGTTACAAGTAACGTGTCCTCCGTTTCCGTGTTTCGTAGATGTTTTGTGTTTTTTGGTAAATATAGATGAGCCACTTAATGATATGATAACTATTAGCGTGTTGAAATAGCACGTCGTCCAACTCAATGTTTTTTTCCTTAACATGCTAAAAAGGACATGTTATTTCTATTACTGTACTTTCACGATCCTGGACTAACTATATCAGCATAAACTTAGTAGTTTACATATTAAAATCCTATGAAATTTCATTAAGGAATTTTATCAGTGAGATATTACATTCTTAAAATACATAAGTTGAACGTAGATACTGTAATGTTAAAATATACATGTATATTTGATACCCTGGAACCCGTTTTATTTGAAAACATAAAATAATATAGAATCTATAAGTATGTGTCTCTGTAATTTCGCTAATTATTCGCATAGGGAAAATCTAATTCAATTACAATAATGATTCTCAACATTACTTTGATAAGGGATTTACTGGCGCAGTGCCTAAAACCGCCACATTTGGGGGGTATTTGTACGATATTTTAAAAAGTTTTTTACCGATTGACCTAAAAACTCACATAAATAAAGTTAGGTTTAATGTGCATTTGCTGGCGTGTTTTGGTTACATTTCAAATACTTGGCAAATAAAAAATAATTATTGAGATTGAAGACCTAAACGGTGTTAAAAAATGAGCGTGGGAGTGATTAAATCCGCCACCCCTCTTTAAAATGTTCAAATTCCTCGAAAATAATATTCTTTAATGAATTCCGTTTTAAAAGCAACTTCTATTTACTTATATTGACAAAACTCCTACTTTTGTTAATTTAAGGTTCATTTTATAGTGTTTAATATAAAAAAGGTGATCCGAAGTTGCTTGGTGAAAATCGTAGATCAGGAACCTTGACATGCTTATTCCACAGTTGACTATTGTTTTCATTTAATTTTCTATATTGAGCAGCTCGATGTCTGTTGTTAATACAATGTTTCAATTTCTTCAAATACTCGTTTGTATTTCTAAACATAGCTCTGAAACTGAGGCCCCGCGTGCACGTGGGACAAATAATGGGGGTTTTGTGTAGCGAGACATTTGCGCTCTCAATAAGCAGTTTTTTTTCCACATTTATTGTATGTGATGCCAATGAATAATGGTTAATGTTATGCTGCACATGCTCACATTGACATACTATTAAAACACCAAAATATAATTTAATCGTGGACACCATGCGGTGCCTCAAAACTGCGCATGCGCAGTATGAAATAGATTCCCCGCATGCAGTTTGTTTGCATTTACGGGTTATGTACAAAATAATTGGATTAACTATTCATTAATGCACACATCAAGATGAAAACTCTTAGGCGTTGTTAAGTGACAGTATCTGATTGATCGAGATCAACAAAATAGAAATCGCCGGTAAATAAACGCTTATTCGGATGGGGTGGCGGATTTAGGCAAGTGGCGGATTTAGGCACTGCGCCAGTAATTACTTCAATAAAGGATTTTCAGTTTGTTGCAGCTTCATTTTTGTATGATAAGCAACAGTCTTTAAAAAAAATGTATTTCATTCATTTGGTCCTAATTACAACTACAAGTATGGTAATAGCGTTGTTTTACGTGTAAAAAACAAAAAACAACAGAGCATTTCCTAGATACATTATTATTATTTGTTGTTCCATATATGGTATACTCTATTCGGATGGAGTCGCGGTACGGACGGAGTCGCGATACACGATAAACATCATCTATCGGACAATTCTTTGCAAACAAACCCCCACTCGTTTGCTAGAATCGGCTTCTTATCATGAAAACTATGTGAAAATTCATAGTACAATTTGTTTTATTACAATTTGCTTGTATAATGCATTGCTGCTAAGAGTCTCATCCGATTTCATTGAAGTATTTAGTAAGATATTGTTTTTACTCTGTCGTCTGCGCCAAAGTAGTAGGAGTACTTCCCTATGGGTTTGTACACAAGTTATTTTCTTTCCCGTAATTAAGGTTTTAATGTACACTATTTATTTTTCAAAATTGGAAAGGATTGCTTTCCTTGTTACCGATAACCGCGACTCCGTCGTGCAAGTTGTCAAATTTAACTTATAGACAGTGTTGTGTGGTTTGGTGTTTTACAGGATTCCGAATTAACTAATTGTTTATTTGTTGATTGTCATGTGAGTGTAAGATATTTTTACAGCTTATAATCGTTTATTAAAAGTTGTAAGTGTTATTTTTTCTGTTGAATTATTGAACAAATCGTTGGTACCGCGACTCCATCGGAACACAGATACAAAATACATCCTTTCCGTTTCTTACGAGGATTACGGAATATTGGTTACACTTGAAAAATTAATGTAAAAAAATGTTAACAATAAGTCATATATGGCCCTTTCCGTATAATAAACGCCATTTCCTCGGAAAGGGGCCCTTTCCGTTCCTTACGAAAATTACCGTCTAGCCTTTCTTTAGTGTTCGGCCCTTTCCGTGACATTATATCGGTGGACCTGTAAAATCCTTCATAAAGTCATTATTGCTTGATGGAATTGGATGAAAATTGTAGTATGTACATATTTTAACTAGATAACTATTATAGTACTGGTAATAGTTTTCAAAATGTTAACAATAAAACGTACGAGACCCTTTCCGAACACAGAAAGCCCTTTCCGCGGAAAGGGGCCCTTTCCGCTATTCAGTTTTACCGGTTTGTCATCCCATGTAGCAGGCTAGAGCTATCACTATATATAAATGATAATTCCAATACCCCTACGCATTGATACAGCTAGATGATGAGGTATGTAGTTGTGGCGCTTTGATATGGAGCTATGTTTTATTTGACAAAATTACCTGCATAAGAAGAAAAATGGGATTGAAATGAAACGGGAAGCATACATTATATGTCCTGGACAAATATTTTAACTTTTCACCTTGAGTGACCTTGAACTTTCAATTACAGACCTGGTCCTTGCGTGTTCATCATAATGGTACTCTCTTCAGTAAGTTATTTCAAAATCATTTCATGTTGGACAAACCTTGGCTTCATACACAAACTTAATTCTTATAATTGACCTTGACGTGTTTTACCTTTGATTCGCAGACCTTGTTTTTGCCTGGGACACATACTATCATGATCATGAGTACTTTGTTCCAAGGTTCACGACACATCGTCAGGTTATTTGGAATAATAATGTTAATTAATATTAAAATCCTTCCAGGCATTTAGAAGTTATGGTCTGGAAACAAAATAAAAATAATTGTCATTTAACCTTGAATTGTAACATTGAAGGTTAGAAAGCTTGAAAAGCTCAAAACATATTTCACAGAACGAAACTATCCCATAAGAACTGTGAATGAGGCTATTTCAAAAACATTTTCACTTAGTGCAGGAGACGCTTTACAGCGAAGTTCTAAATCTTCATCAAAAGACATTATTCCATTTGTTTGTACTTATAACCCATCATTACCTAAAATTGGAAAGATAATTAATCAATACTGGGGATTGTTACGACAATAAAAAAATAAGTCAGTGAAAGATCTTTCCAAACTCAAACCATTATTGCTTTTAAACGTCCTTCTAATTTACAAGATAAACTTGTTCATTAGAAATTAACAAATGTTGTCACTAGTGGTCAAGTTTCTAAATGTAATAGAACAAGATGTACTACAATCGAAGAAAATGACATATTTTCAAGTACTACTTTTTGTAAAGACTTTAACATTAAGCAAGAAATATCTTGTTCTTCCACAGTAGTGATTTACCTTATTACTTGTAAGAAATGTCAGAAACAATATGTTGGCCAGACAGAACAAAAATGTAGTCAAAGAATGAACAGTAATAAGTTTGATATAAAACATTTTCCGGAAACATTAACCAATGTTTCTGAACATTTTAACATTCCTGGTCATAGTCTTGATGATTTTTCTGTTATGCCTATAGACCAAGTTCAAAATAATTGGCAAAGGCTTTTAAAAGAAACTAAATGGATGCACATTCTTGGAACTACCAGTCCAAATGGAATGAATTCACAAGTATTATTTTAATTATTTGTGTGCATTGTTGAAATCCAACAGTCCGTGTTGATAATACATATATGTTATATAGTTAATACTGGCCTCTCTTTATTCTTGCTTTTTTATTTGCATCTTACAGTATTATTGTATCATATTGTATCTTATTTAACAAATATGCGCAAAAATGTACGTCATATTTTGACGTTGCCGTTGACGTCTGATGACGTCGACGTCATTTCCTGTTTATAATAAGAAACCTGATGAAGGCCAACATGGCCGAAACGTTGTTTCAGTTTTAAATATAAATATAATTTCCTAGTTGAAGTTGGACTTCTTTTTTCATCACTAACATTGACATATGCCATACAAGCATGGGTCACATAATTATGTGATATATTATCTGGTCATGATAAATAATAATATCAACTAATACTAAATTTTTCCAGACATTTAGAAGTAATATGGAGCACATCATCTGGTCATGGGGAATCATAATTTGAAGTTATATTAAAATCCTTCCATGCATTACAAAGTCATGGTGCGAAACGAAATACAATTATTTTATTTTTGACCTTGAATTGTGACCTTGACCTTTGAAAGACAAGCATGGGCCATGTATGCGACACAATATGACATCTTCTGTGTGGTCAAGATGAATGATAATTTGAAGTTATATTAAAATCCTTCTACGCATTGCGAAGTTTTGGTGCGGAAACAAAATACAAGTATTTGACCTGTATTTGACCTTCGACCTTGAATTGAGACTTGACCTTTGAAGGACAAGCATGGGTCAGGCTGAGCTAGGAGTTGAGATTTGAGCTGGGAGATTGATCTCAAGGGTTTTATAACCTCGGGTCATGGGGAATAATTATCTGATGTTATATGATTATTAAAATCCTTCCAGCCATTAAGAAGTTACGGAGCGGAAACGAAGTACACCTTTGGACACACATGGGCTAGGCCTATGTACGTGACACATCGTATGGCCATGGGGAATAATAATCTGAAGTTAGTTTTAAATCCTTCCAGGAATTACGAGGTAATGGAGCAAAAACGAAATATTGGATGGACTTTCTGACGTACTGCCCCCACTTTGGGGTATAATAAGATTCGTTTCATATTTTTATCTGCTAAATATTTTATATATCTATAACTTAGGTTTAATTTATATTTAAAATGGAATTTTGAGTATGTATATTTCTTTCTAAATAAAAACGCAGAAACTGCGCGGAACATTAAATTCATCCCGTTTGGCCCTCAACATTACACCCACAACAGCCCGTAGTTAAGTGCTACCCATATCGGATATAATACAACTTTAATACGTGCTATTTTTTTATGAAAAATACCCGCACATTTTGTAATAAGATTAACATATTATAATCTAAAGAATTATTGTATCTGTGTTTATGTATCCTTTTGTAACACAGTGACACGTCATTATTATCATCTGCAGTTCAAGATGGCTGCGCCCATACCGAAGTAGTAACGGGAAATTTCAACAATAGATCTAGATCATGTTCAATTTGATTGTAGCGCTGTCCTTTATTCTATTTTTGATATGTAGTTTAGGAACAGCAAGCCTTAGTCCACTGAAAGATGACGATTTATTTGCAATTAATTGGGCAGGACCAGCTGACTTAGAAAAAGTGAAACTTGTAAGTGTGTCTGTTACTAGTGTTAGTCTTATTTATAAGACGTTGTTGTTGTTGTTTTGTAGTTTATTGACCGGTAATCACACCTGCTACTTATAGTCTCCGCCCACTGCTTGGCAAAAGGTGGTGGGCATAACATTGGCATATATAGATAATATTGAAGAAACATTGGTTAATTTTCACAATAATTCAATGCTTTTAAATATTTTGCCACATAATAATGTTATAATAAAATATATTTCATTATGAAACGTTTGTTTTTATAATGATTGTTTACTAATGATGAATTTAAGTCCTAAATTCAATGTGCCCAATATCCATTTATGCAACACTTATACAAGACAAAGTTGTTGTTCGTGACAAGAGAAGAAAAAAACAACAACATGCATTTAAGTCTACTTGTTCCAGAATACAGGGCACTAAAAAATAATGATATAAAGCAATTATAATGGATCATGCCAAATAGGCCTTATGTAATACATTAATTAAATATTGAAACATTACCAGAACCTACACAGGTCAGGAAAACCTTACCTGCTTATATAGTTTAATCCATTTCATAAAAATAATATGGTAGCTAACTTGATCTTAATTTGTATGTTTTCACCAGCTTGTGCATATTTCACACCCTACCCATCGTTTAATAATTTAATCCGGCGTTTAATTGCCCCTTGTTTGAGCACATACCCACTATCTCATTATAATAAGATACTGCCTAGACAGATACTAACTAACAACATGGTGCCGGGTCCGGCTAGCTCAGTTGGTAGAGCGCTAGACTGTCAGTCCGGGAATCGTGAGTTCGCAACCCAGCCTGGTCACGTAACTTGTAAAAGAATGTCCTAATCGAGACTTTTTCAACATATTTGAAATAATAAACACAATGTCCTGTTGTTTAATAAACATATTATCAATCTTCATAGATACCAAGGTCTGAGCTCTTGGTGCCATAGCCAAAGCCAGAAGAGGTACAGTTTTCAAAGTCAACATCTTCAAGGATAAAACCTGTATAGGCACTAATGTTTACAAATAGTTCAACACAACAGACACATCCCACGAAATAATATACTGGGGTTTAGGAGGTAGACACAGAAAAAACACTTCATAAACCTAGATACTAAAACACAATCCTTACCCAATGATTACTAAAAAAAGAGGGAAAGAGTTTGTAGCAGCATAGCTTAATGTGTGGTAATCACTGAATATGATTTTCACAATCTAAAAAGATAATCCAAATATCTAAGTATCACCGCTTCAGTCGTGTAAAAAGGGATAACTATCCCGGATACCATTCCAAGTATACAAGTGCTACCATGCGAAATGGTACTGCTTCTTGGTTCTGACTGACCAAGGTATGCATATGAACTGTTCAACTGGCCACGAAATTCCCTGGACAAGAAGGGATTTCCTGATACAACCGCCGCAATAAAGTGCAGACGCCTTCCCGAAGGGTGAAGTTGATAGTTGTGCGATGGAGCCAATAGGTCCTTGTGCCTGGATAACCGTATTGAAATGGATAAAATGATTTCAAAAATAAAATGAAACAAAAGTTGCAAAGTACATTAAGGAAATGAAATAACGCCTTTCCATCTTGTCTATCAATATCATGTTTACCACCTCTGCAATCATATTTAAATGGAGGAAAAATATGGAATTCATTCACTCCAAGGGAAATTAAAAGTATTGAATGCGTTAACGCCCGGTTCTGGAAATCAGGACACAACAATAGGCAATTGTTTATCCTGCTTTGAGACAAATAAGTCAATAACAAGGTAAAAACATTGTCTACACAATATCTGAAAAATTCTGCATTTCAGTTCCCATTCAGTAGAATCCAAGAAATTTCTAGAGTAAAAATCAGCTTTGTTTTGAACTCCTGGAACATAAATTGCAGACGAAATAATATCTCTTTCTAAACACCAATCCGAGATTCCTTTAGCAAGAGAATCCATACATGTAGCGTAAACGCCTGGTTCTGGAAATCAGGACACAACAATAGGCAATTGTTTATCCAGCTTGGAGACAAATAAATCAATATCAAGGTAACAACATTGTCTACACAATCTCTTAAAAATTACGCATTTCAATTCCCATTCAGTAGAGTCCAAGAAATTTCTAGAGTAAAAATCAGCTTTGTTTTGAACTCCTGGAACATAAATTGCAGATGAAATAACATCTGTTTCTAAACACCAATCCCAAATTTCTTTAGCAAGAGAATCCATGAGAAAAAGAAGTCATTCCTCCAAAATCATATATATAAGAAACAGCTGTTACATTATCTCACTGTACTTGAATGTGCTTACTGCGAAAACTACTATACAGTGACTGTAATGAGAAATAAACAGACAAAAGCCTCCATTTTTTATTATTATTTCTTGACTCTTTTTGCATACACCTACCATAAGCGTGGACATGCGTGACTAGGTCAACACAAGCAAACCCTTCCAATGAGGCATAGGTTTGGCAATGAACATCCACTGGGTTTTGTCTAATGAATTTCACATTTTTGCTGTTAACATTATTTATCCACCAATATAACTTCCTGACGCTTGCGTCATACAACTGCAATGTAAAACTAAAGTCTACAGAAGTCTGGAGACCTACTAATTTATCTCTTTCAAGTGTACGGTAATGCATCTTGGCTTCAAAATTTGCAAAAAAATGTGTTAATGCCAAGTCCACTGAAATAAGCTAATTGTCTGACCTCAATCCACTCTAAAGAAACCGACATGTTGGCCATAGAAATGATATTTTCCATGCTTTTATCAGCCAAGTAAACCTTAAACTTGACAGAATCAATAATGAAACCAAAGAATATAACTGACACAGTTGTTACACAGATTTACCAGTATGCTAGTTTATATCAAAATCTAATGCAACCAAGGTATCAACCAATGTACTGGTATTATAAAAACACTCCAGTTTGATATGATTCACAATAATGGAGTCATCAATATAATAACATCGAATGTTTTGCATTCTAAACCATGCAAAAATGGGTTCGAGAATTTTCGTAAACAAATATGGTGCAATTGATAAAACAAAAGGAAAACATACACATTTGTATAGTCTGCTGTTCCACAAAACTTTCAAGTATTTAGTGTGTGTTTCATGTACAGAAACCGAAAAATAAACATTCCTATGTACAAGATCTAAAAGAACATAAAAGGTTTCTCTCTTGCTTAGAAAGGTTGTATTTAACCAACTGATTCAAATATTTTAAATTAATAACTGGTCGATATTTTGCATTTGACTTGGGAACAATAAATAAATTTGATATGAATTCACCAGTTTCATGTAAAGTTTCAATGATAGCACCTTTATTTAGTAATTCACAAACCTCACTATTTGCTATCTGCCATCGTTCTTCTTTAAATGCGATTTCTTTAGGAGTGACATTCTAATATGGTTCATTTTCAAGAACAATTTGACATCCAGTAACTGCATTTAAAATCCATGAATTCTTTGTAAATTGTTTCAAAATGTGTAAATGATTTGTAAAATATTGTATTATGGGCTGGTGGCCCTTTATTTACAATAAAATTCTGTTCTGTTCTGTTCTGATTTCTTAAATTACCAACAACACTTACTTTATGCAGTCCTGATCATATGGGGCTGTAAAGATTGCATTCGGAGCTCTCCTAGGAGGCATGGACCTGCCATACTGTCTGTAACCCCCAGAAGTACCTCATTGTGGGTAAGGTTGATATCTGACAACCTGACTGAACGATCCCAAAGGACGTCTAGGATACCTTCCTCTGCCTCGAGAACTGTAATTGTAATTTCCACGCTTTCCTCCAACGTATGTGTAATAATTTTTTCCCAGCGAAACTTGAGAATCACACTTGTTGAATTTTCATTCTCGGACAACATAGTTGTAATGGACATAGAAGTCTGACACAGACTGGCATACTTTTTCTTAAAACATGGCCGAATTAGATAACTTCTTCGTACAGATAAATGATACTGAATCTGTCCAAACAGAGTCAGAGAATCAGATAACAAGATTAGTGCCTCAGAAGAAACATGGCTTTTCAATAACTCCGCCAACTGAATGATAGGCGCAATACGGCAGAAACTTAAGACTGAAAATCAACCAGAAGCCTGTCATTAGCATGTACGTTCTTGTCTAATATTCTCCATATCACCTGGTTCGCAAGAGGCAGAGTAGCCTTGTCAAATTTTTTGGAATTTTATACTTATTCAAGAGCACATCTGTATAGCATTGAACTGTGCAACACACATTGATAAGCTTGGCAAGAGAGTCTGAAACAGATTTTCCTTTCTCAGGTACTTTCAATTTGGGTAAAACCCTTTCATCATTACTTATATTGTCATTCTGACTGTCACTAGAACCAAACAAAGCTTCAGAAAAGCTACGATTTAAATCACTAAAATCCTCATTGTCAAAGACATCTCTAGCATCAAATTCAATCATCAATGGCTCAAATGGTACCTCAACTTCAAAACTTGCCACACCTCGGGGGTCACATGGTTTATTAAGACTTGAATAGCAAAATGACTTTAAAAATCTTCTCCTCTGAAACTGCAAGTCCCAGAGGTTTCATATTTGGTATGTAACATTGTATAGTAGTCCTCTACAAAGATTGTTCAAATGATGCCCCTGGGGTCAAAACTGGCCACACCTTGGGGCTCACATGGTTTATATAGACTTAAATAGCAAAATGACTTTTAAAATCGTCTTCTCTGAAACCGCAAGGCCTAGAGGTTTCATATTTGGTATGTAACATTGTATAGTGGTCCTCTATAAAGATTGTTCAAGTGATGCCCCTGGGGTCAAAACTGGCCACACCCCGGGGGTCACATGGTTTATATAGACTTAAATAGCAAAATGACTTAGAAATCTTCTCCTCTGAAACTTTAAGGCCTAGTGGTTTTATATTTGGTATGTAACATTGTGTAGTGGTCCTCTACAAATGTTGTTGAAATGATGCCCCTGGGGTCAAAACTGGGCACACGCCGGGGGTCACATGGTTTATATAGACTTTAAAAGCAAAATGACTTTAAAAATCTTCTCCTCTTAAACCGCAAGGCCCAGAGGTTTCATATTTGGTATGTAACACTGTATAGTGGTCCTCTACAAAGATCGGTCAAATGATGCCCTAGGGTCAAAACTGGCCACACTCCGGGGTCACAGTGTTTATATAGACTTAAATAGCAAAATGACTTTTAAAATCTTCTTTCCAGAAACCACAAGGCCCGGAGGTTTCATATTTGGTATTTAATGTTGAATTGTGGTCCTCTACAAAGATTGTTCAAATGATGCACATGGGGTCAAAACTGGCCACACCCCGGGGCTCACATGGTTTATATAGACGTAAATGGCAAAATGATAAAAAAATTCTTCTCTGAAACCACAAGGCCCAGAGGTTTCATATTTGGTTAAAACATCATATTGAGACCTCGATTGGGATTGCATATGGGATGGGTGGGGTCAAGGTCACTGTTACTAAAAATAGAAAAACGGTTTCCGCTCAATAACTTTATAACGCATTGAGATATTTTAATGAAACTTAATACATAGATACCTTATATCGACACCTCGCATGGGATTGCATATGGGGTGGGAGGGGTCAAGGTCACTGGTACTAAAAATAGAAAAATGGTTTCCGCTCAAAATCTTGAGAACACATTGAGATATTTTAATGAAACTGAATATATAAATACATTATATTGAGACCTTGATTGGGATTGCATATGGGAGAGTGGGGTCAAGGTCACCATTATTAATAATTGAAAAATGGTTTCTGCTAAATATCTTGAGAACGCATTGAGCTATTTTAATGAAACTTAATACATAAGTACCTTATATGGAGACATTGCTTGGGATTGCATACGGGGTGGGTGGGGTCAAGGTCACTGTTACTGAATATATAAAAACGGTCTCTGCTCAATAACTTGAGAAGGCATTGCGATATGTTAATGAAACTTAATACACATATCTTATATCGAGACCTCACTTGGGTATGCTTATGGGGTGGGTGGGGTCAAGGTCACTGTTATTTAAAGTAGAAAAACGGTTTATGCTCAATAACTTAAACACGCAATGAGATATTTTAATGAAACTTCATACGTAGATACCTTATATCGAGACCTTGCTTTACGTATGTGGTGGGTGAGGTCAAGGTCAAGTTCACTGTTATTAAAAATAGAAAAACAGTTTTCGCTCAATAACTGGAGAACGTATTGAAATATATTTAAATGAAACTTCATACATAGATATCAGGTGAGCGACCTAGGGCCATCGTGGCCCTCTTGTTGTAGGAAATATTTTCATTTTTATCATTATGGTTTAAATGAATTATGCTGTTGATGATGACCTTGCTACTACTGTTTTGATTAATGATGAAAAGCAAAAGTCAATACTGAACATCAAGAAAACAAACATTGAAATTCGGATTGAAATTATTTATCCGTATATATTTGTCCGAAATTATAGCTAGTTATGCAAATTTTTTTTTCAGGGATTTTTGGTTATTATTTGAAGAAATATTGTTTTCACTTGTATTTTTCCATAGTTAATGAATAAAGACCACATTGAGTCTACATTTATATGCATTCTGCCCTTTGTTATCACGTTTATGATAAACATACACTAAACAAAAACATGTTAGAAATTGCATTTGAAAACGAGGCTGTTAAAAGCAGACAATTTACACTCATTTTTTCAAACAAAATTGCATGTTTTTATTGTACCTGGACACCAACTCATAATCTGACTGCCCCAGCTGCTGATCTTATCAGTTGATCACATATTAGTTTATAATAACATGCCATCACAAAGGGCCGTCGTTAACAATCAATACAGTAGACAGATAAAAGGGCACGAGGCCCTAATTGCCTTTGAAAAGGGCATGGTGGCGGATCAATAAAGGGGCGTGGCATGGCGCGGCACTGATTAGGTCTGGATAAAACACTAATAATATGTTCACCGTCCAGTGATTCTTGTATATGACGTAGGCCTACTGTGTTCAAGTGTGAGCATATTTAGCTCACCTGAGCACAAAGTGCTCATGGTGAGCTTTTGTGATCGCCCGTTGTCCGTCGTGCGTGGGTGCGTGCGTGTGTGTGTGCGTGCGGCGTCAACTTTTCATTTAAACAACATCTCCTCCTAAACCGCTTGGCAGATTTTCACCAAACTTCACAGGAATGATCCTTGGGTGGATCTCTTTCAAAGTTGTTCAAATCTTTCCGGTCCGCTGCATATGTAGGTCACCAGAGCGAAAAATATATTAAAATAGTGAAAATATTAAATATCTTCTCCTATGAAACCGCAAGGCTCAGAGCTTTCATATTTGATATGTGACATCCTCTAGTGGTCCTCTACAAAGATTATTCAAATGATGCCCCTGGGGTCAAAACTGGCCATGCCCCGGGAGTCAAATGGTTTATATAGACTTATATAGCAAAATGACTTTAAAAATCTTCTCCTCTGTAACAGCAAGGCCTAGAGGTTTCATATTTGGTATATAACATTGTATAGTGGTCCTCTACAAAGATTGTTCAAATAATGCCCCTGGGGTCAAAACTGGCCATGCCCGGGGGTCTCATTGTTTATATAGACTTATATAGGAAAATGACTTTAAAAATCTGCTCTGAAACTGCAAGGCCTGGAGGTTTCATATTTGGTATGTAACATTGTATAGTGGTCCTCTACAGAGATTGTTCAAATGATGCCTCTGGGGTCAAAACTGGCCACACCCCGGGAGTCACATGGTTTATATAGACTTAAATAGCAAAATGACTTTAAAAATCTTCTCTGAAACCGCAAGGCCCAGAGGTTTTATATTTGGTATTTAACATTGTATAGTGGTTCTCTACAAAGATTGTTCAAATGATGTTCCTGAGGTCAAAATTGGCCACACCACGGGGGTCACATGATTTATATAGACTTAAATAGCAAAATGACTTCGAAAATCTTCTCCTCTGAAACTTCAGGGCCTAGAGGTTTCATACATGTATGTGGTTGGTAACATTGTATAGTGGTCCTCTACAAAGATTGTTAAAATGATGCCCCTGGGTTCAAATTTGGCCACACCCCGGGGGTCACATGGTTTATATAGTCTTCAATAAAAAAATGAATTTAAAAATCTCCTTTGAAACTGCAAGGCCCAGAGGTTTCATATTTGGTATGAAACATTGTATAGTGGTCCTCTACACAGATTGTTTAAATAATGCCCCTGGGATCAAAACTGGCCATGCCCCGGGGGTCACATCGTCTATTTAAACTTATATAGCAAAATGACTTTAAAAATATTCTCCTCTGAAACTGCAAGGCCTAGAGGTTGTATATTTGGTATGTAACATTGTATAGTGGTCCTCTACAAAGATTGTTCAAATGATGCCCCTGGGGTCACATGGTTTATATTGACTTAAATAGCAAAATGACTTTATAAATCTCCTCTGAAATCTCAAGACTTAAGGTTTTATATTTGGTATGTAACATTGTATACCGTAAATACCCAGTCATAAGTGTTGACGTCTCATAAGTCAAGAACTTAAAATTCATTCCAGAAACGTATTTCTAATTTTTAAAACAATCCATAATTCGGGTTAGAATTATCATAAAACACCATCTGAAAATTGGCCAGAGTATGCCCTAATAGGTAGGTATATGGTACAGTCTGCAGTAAATGCCTTGAAGCTGAAATCACTGCCAAATCCTCTTTAACAGATCTTGGTGTACACAAAAACCTGTTCCAGCCAGTTTAATTAGCAATATGCTATACACAAAAATCATGTGTTTCGTCTGCAGGCTTATTGATTTTTTATTGGTGGCTGACGGTCTAGCTGGGGCCTAAAGTGGGGAAATTAAGTCAATTAAAATAGAGTAGATAGTTTCATTCACAGTTTGCATCTTATTTAATAATGAAACAGTTATGCATTTTATCTTCATTGGCAGTAATTAATAGAAAGGGCAAACTGTTATAATTATGAATGGATTATAGTGTGTGGATTAGCAAATATGCAGGTAAGAAAGAATATGCATTTGACAAATATTTCAATGTAATATGTTACGATTTTTTGTGAACTGCCTCATGAGTCAAATGTACTTTATAACCTCGATTTAAGAGGCTTAAAATGTCGACTTATGACTGAGTATTTACGGTAGTGGTACTCTACAAAGATTATTAAAATGATGACCCTGGTGTCAAAACTGTTCACACCCCAGGGGTCACATGGTTTATGTAGACTTAAATAGCAAAATGACTTCAAAAATCTCTTCCGAAACTGCAAGGCCCAGAGGTTTTATATTTGGTATGTAACGTATAGCGGTCCTCTACAAAGATTGTTCAAATGATGCCACTGGGGTCAAACTGGGCTACCTCAGGGGTCACATGGTTTATATAGACTTAAATAGCAAAATGACTTCAAAAATCTTGTCCTCTGAAACCATAAGGCCCAGAGGTTCATATTTGGTATGTAACATTGTATGGTGGTCCTCTACAGATGATTGTTCAAATGATGCCCCTGGGGTCAAAACTGGGCACACCCGGGGGTCACATGATTTATATAGACTTAAAAGTCAAATAGCAAAATGACTTTAAAAATATTTTCCTCCGAAATTGCAAGGCCCAGAGGTTTGATATTTGGTATGTAACGTTGTATAGTGGTCCTCTACGAAGATTGTTCAAATGATTCCACTGGGGTCAAACTGGGCACACCCGGGGGTCACATGATTTATATACACTTAAAAGTTAAAGAGCAAAATGACTTTAAAAATCTTCTCCTCTGTAACTGCTATGCCCAGACGTTTTGTATTTGGTATGTAACATTGTATAGTTGTCCTCTACAAAGATTGTTCAAATGATGTCCCCGGGGTCAGAACTGGCCCTGCCCTGGGGGTTACATTGTTTATATAGACTTAAATAGCAAAATGACTTTAAAATCTCCTCTGAAACCGGAGTGTTTTCGTATTTGATATGTAACATTGTATAGTAGTCCTCTACAATGATTGTTAAAAGTATGCCCCTGGGGTAAAAAGTGGCCATGACCCGGGGGTCACATGGTTTATATAGACTTATATTATATATTGAAGTTATATGGCAAGTGGGCCTTAAAATCTTCCTTGTTGAAACTGTAAGGCCCAGAGGTTTTATATTTTGCATGAACCATTGTGGAGTGGTCCTCTACGAAGATTGTTCCAATGATGCCCCAGGGGTCAGATGGTTTATATACATTTAAATAGCAAAATGACTTTAAAATCCTCCTCTGAAACCGCAAGGCCCAGTGGTTTCATGTTTGGTATGGAACATTGAATTGTGGTCCACTACAATTATTTTTCAAATTATGCCTCTGGGATAGAAAGTGGCCATGACCTGTGGGTCACATGGTTTATATAGACTAAAAAAACTTCTGAACTTGCAAGGCCCAGATTTTTATACTCGGATAAGGGGTTTAGTGCTCTCTTTTTATTAGCCATTATGATGCCATTATGATCAAACTCAGGTGAGCGACCTAGGGCCATCATGGCCCTCTTGTTACAGAAGTTTTTATATGACAAACAATACCTTTTAATGTTACTATTGATACACACAAGGTGTGACAGTAAACTTACCTTTTTTAGCTCACTTGAGCACAACGTGCTCAAGGTGAGCTTTTGTGACACCTTTTGTCGGTCGTGCGTCGTCCGTCGTGCATCAACATTTTCATTCAAACAACATCTCCTCCTAAACCACTGGGAAGATTTTCACCAAACTTCACAGGAATTATCCTTGGTTGACCCGCTTTCAAAATTGTTCAAATCGTTTTGGTCCGCTGCATATGTAGGTCACCAGAGCTAAAAATAGATTTAAAAAGTGAAAACTTTAAAAATCTTACATGAAACTGCATGGCTGAGAACTTTCATGTTTGGTATTGGCATCCTGTAGTGGTCCTCTACAAAGATTGTTCAAATGATGCCCCTGGGGTCAAACTTGCCACGCCCTGGGGGTCACATGGTTTTTTAAAGACTTACATAGCAAAATGAATTTTAAAATCTCCTCGTTTGAAACTGCAAGGCCCAGAGGTTTCATATTTGGTATGTAACATTGCATAGTGGTCCTCTACAAAGATTGTTCAATGATGCCCCTGGGGTCAAAACTGGCCAAACCCCGGGGGTCACATGGTTTATATAGACTTAAATAGCTAAATGACTTTAAAAATCTTCTCTGAGACTGCATGGGCTAGAGGTTTGGTATTTGGTTGGTAACATTGTATAGTGGTCCTCTACGTAGATTGTTCAAATGATGCCCCTGGGGTCAAAACTGGCCACGCCCCGGGGGTCACATTTTTTATATAGACTTAAATAGCATAATGACTGTAAAAATAAAATCTTGTGAAACCGCAAGGCCCAGAGGTTTCATATTTGGTATGTAACATTGCATAGTGGTCCTCTGCAAAGGTTGTTGAAATGATGCCCCTGGGGTCAAAACTGGCCCCGCCCCAGGGGTCTCATGGTTTATATAGACATAAATAGCAAAAATCTTCTCCTCTTAAACCACAAAGCCCAGTGGTTTCATATTTGGTATGTAACATTGCATAGTGGTCCTCTACAAAGATTGTTCAAATGATGCCCCTGGGGTTAAAACTGGCAACGCCCCGGTGGTCACATGGTTTATATAGACATAAATGGCTAAATGACCCTGAAAGTTTTCTCTGAAACCGCAAGGCCCTGAGCTTTGGTATTTGGTGGGTAACATTGTATAGTGGTCCTCCACACGATTGTTCAAATGATACCCCTGTGGTCAAAACTGGCCACGGAGCGGGGCTCACATTGTTTATATAGACTTAAATAGCAAAATTACGCAAAAATCTTCTCTAAAACCGCAAAGCCTAGTGGTTTCATATTTGCTATGTGGCATCCTCCAGGAGCATATCTTTGTCCAGCTTGGATGGATTTTCAAATACCATAGCAGAAGTGATATGCATGATGAGACGAAGTGTAGCAACGAGAACCAGGTCCCTAGGTCCAAGGTCAAGGTCACAGTACAAGGTTAAAGGTCAGATATAGGAATTCAATCCTTAACACTATCCGGAGCATAACTTTGTCCAGCAAGGATGGATTTTCAAATAACTTGGCAGAAGTGACAAGCATAGTGAGACGGGGTGTCGCGCACAGGAACTAGGTTCCTAGGTCCAAGGTCAAGGTAACAATTTAAGGTCAAAGGTCAAATTTAAGAAATCAATCCTAAACAATTTGTCCGGAGCATATCTTGTCCAACATGGATGGATTTCCAAATAACCTGGCAGAAGTGACAAGCATGGTGAGTCGAAGTGTCGAGCAAGAACCACGTCCCTAGGTCCAAATTCAAGGTCACAAATCGAGCTCAACAGACATATTTAAGAAATCATTCCTTTACGCTTTGTCCGGAGCATATCTATGACGAGCATGGATATTTTCGCGCGCAAGAACCACGTTCCTAGGTCCAAGGTCAAGGTTACAATTCTAGGTCATAGGTCAAATTTAAGAGAACAATCCTAAACACTTTGTCTGAAGCATAGATCTGTCCAGCGTAGATGGATTTTCAAATGACCTGGCAGAAGTGACAAGATGAGACAGAGAGTAGCGAACAAGAACCAGGTCCCTTGGTCACAATTCAAAGTCAAATTTAAAAAATCAATCCTGAACACTTTGTCCGGTGCATATTTTTGTCAAGCCTGAATGGGTTTTCAAATAAGTAGCAGAAGAGACAAGCATAGTGAGGTGGAGTTGTCGCGAGCAAAAACCAGGCCTCTATACCTAGGTCAAGGTCACAATTCAAGGTCAAAAGTCAAATTGAAATAAACCTGAACACTTCATCCAGAGCATATCTTCGCCCAGCATTGATGGATTTTTAAATAACTTGGCAGAAGTGACAAGCATGATGAGGTGTTGTGTCTCGCGTAATAACCAGGTCCCTAGGTTCTTGGTCAAGGTCACAAGTCAAGGTCCAAGGCGTAGTGGCAGCGTCAATTTTTCGTTTCTACTCTCTAACTCAAGAAGGAATTGAGCTATTGTAATGAAACTTCATACATAGATACCTCATTGCAAGACCTCGCGTTGGATTACATATGGGGTGGGTGGGGTCAAGGTAACTGTTACTAAAAATAGGAAACACAGTTTCTGCTCAATAACTTGAGAACGCAATGAGATATTTTAATTAAAATTAATACATAGATGCCTTTTATCAAGACCTTGCTTGCGATTGCATATGGGGTGGGTGGGGTCTAGGTTAAGGTCACTGTTACTAAAAATAGAATAACGGTTTCCACTCAATAACTTGAGAATGCATTGAGATATTTTAATAAAACTTAATACATAGATAGCTTATATCGAGACCTCGCTTAAGATTGCATATGGCGTGGTGGGGGTCAAGGTCACTGTTACTAAAAATAGAAAAACAGTTTCTGCTCAATAACTTGAGCATGCATTGAGATATTTTAATGAAACTTTATACATAGATACTTTATTTTGAGACCTCGCTTGGGATTGCGTTTGGTGTGGGTGGGGTTCAGGTCACCAATATTAAAAATAGAAAAACGGTTTCTGCTAAATAACTTGAGAACACATGGAGATATTTTAATGAAACTTCATACATAGATACTTTATATTGAGACCTCGCTTGGGATTGCATTTAGTGTGGGTAGGGCCAAGGTCACTGTTACTAAAAATTAAAAAAAGTGGTTTCAGCTCAATCGCTTGAGAACACATTGAGAAATTTATTAAAACTTTATACATAGATATTTTATATCTAGACCTCGCTTATGATTGCATATGGGTGGATGGGGTCAAGGTCACTGTTACTTAAAGTAGACAAACAAGTTTCTGCTCAAAGACATTGAGATATTTTAATGAAACTTTATAATGGATACCTTATATTTAGACCTCACTTGGGATTGCATATGGGGTTGGTGGGGTCAAGGTCACCATATCTAAGATTTTCATTTTTTGTGCTGACTTTAATGCATTTCATTCGAAAAATTTGGTTTTCGGGGAATTTCCACGTTTCTTGTTTATTTTGGCATCTTGATTATAGATTTAAGAATATATATGGAATAGTTTTTATACCTCAACTCACCACACAGAGAGAGACTTTGGAGATGAATTAGATGCACAAATACTATGATATTCCTTATTTTATTTTTTTTGTTGTTTCTCATCAGTCATTTAATCTTAATCCCAAAAAAGCTTCTTTGACAGGCGTATCTTTGTGACAATGGCACTCTTGTTTCAACTTAGAATTTTAGCTTTAGGTCAAATTTCTCATGATCTATAAGAGTTATTGACTTGAAATTCAACACACTTCATCGCAGTGATGACCCCATTCTATTAACAAAAGGCCGGAATAATATCAAATACGAGAAAGTCGAGAATCCAGCACCAATAAGCGGTGCTCTTGTTGTATTTTGACAGAGGTATGTCCACTTTTCACAGAGATTTTGGGGGTAAAAGGTTTTTCTTCCACAGTCTTATAATGTTTATACTACGTGTATTCACTTGAACTTGGAATATTCATGAAATAATTGCCATAACTTAGCTTTGTATTTCAACAAATTGATGCCCCTTCCACTTTACAAAATATGTACCAACTGAAATACTTGAATAGTCGAGCAACCTGTCCTCTGACAGCTCTTGTTCAACATTTCATTCAAACAACGTCTCCTCCTTAACCGCTCCATCTAAACCTTTGAAGTTTCATCAAACTTCACAGGGATGATCTTTGGGTGACCCTCTTTTAAAATCGTTCAAATCAATCGGGTCTGCTGCATATGTAGGTAACCAAAGCTGAAAATAGATTTCAAAAAAGTAAAAACTTAAAAGGGACTATGTCATTGAAAAGGGCCCCATGGGGGCAATGTCGTAAAAAAATATGAAATTAAAATATTAATACTGGCATATAATAACTGTTAAAACAAGGCATATATAGTGGGAAAAGAGAGTATGCATTCTGAGATAAAAATCAATTTATAATACGGGTCGTGTTTGTTTGGCCCTTTTCATGTTTACATTTTGATGTCAGAATTATGGCCATTTTGTATAACCATAGTTTACACACTATTCTTTACCAAGCAGAATAGCGCAGTTGGTTAAAGCGCCAATCTCATTAAAATCAAATCCTAACATTGTTAGGATCTGAAGTCATCGTATAACAGGTCACATTCTAATGACCTTTCGAACAATACAAATCTCAGCCCTGCTGTGCCCAATGAAATTGCTTTTTGCTTAGCAAAGTTTGAGCACGGTTAAAAAAACGGTTTAAAAAAAAAGTGATGCCTTTTCAACTAATCCTCGGGAATAAATAATTTACAGTTAATTTCAGTGTGGATAACAATGAATATAGTGGTATCTTAGGGGACTAGACATCCGAATTTCATGTTACTTTCGTGCATAGTTTTTTGTGTTTTATATATAAGTTATACCTCAACATTTTGAAGTCAACAATTTGATTGGCTCAGGAAAAGGTCGTCTGAACGTGAACCCCTTGTTTCTATCAAATATCTCATTGTGTATTATTATATATTACACTGCAGATCCATTATATCGCAATCTGTTATTTTCGCGATATCCAATATATTGCAAATCAGCCGTGGATCCCGATTGTTTTCATATACTTCAATATATTACACGACGTTCATAAATAAATCCAGTTTGGTCCGGATTTTCGCACCTACATCCCTTTTCTTAAGAGTACATTTGAAAAGTATGACTCAAAATTATTAGTAAGTTTTTATGCAAAACAACTTAAAGGTTTTATAGTTATTTGTAAATGAATCTGACAATGTTGATAGTTATATGGTTGTTAATGTTAACAATAAGTATTCCTATGTAGCCTAGAAATTTTGTTCTCTTAAGAGTACATTTGGAAAGTTTGTTTGTTTGGATTTTTCACCTTATTTACTAGTAATTCAGTGATATAATGGCGGTCAGTTAACCTACTCACACTTTTTCTGGGCAAACTAAGCTGATGTAAGTGGTTTACCAGTACCAAGTGCACATACTTATGCCAGTAAATGACAACTGCCCTATTTGAATCAGAGGTAGGCGGAGAATGGCCGTAGAAATTATTTCGCGACCAATCCCCATACAAGTTATGTGGCCGGGCTGGGGCTTGAACTCACGAACCCTTGATTGAGAGAGTATAGCGCTCTACCAACTGAGCTAGACGGGCCCGCAAAGCCAGAATAATCTACTTAGATTGTTTTAAATCAAAATTGATCCTACCCCGCTCTGCATATTGTTCGGATACCTTAATATTCAAACCTGTCACAACAGTATGGTCCTCATCTGTACCAGTTCTCAGGTGAGCGCTTTAGGCCATCATGGCCCTCTGTTTCATTCACACTCTTGTACTGCGACAAACAACAACCCGCCCTGCTCAACATGAAAGTGTAACAGTTTAAGGTCTTAAGCGTACATCGCGCCTGCCACCCATGACAACATACTTTCACTGCTGTCGCTTTAATTAGCAGCTGAATAACACGCCGTCCACATGGAGGGTGTATACCGTAACCTTATGTCATAAATCAATACTGACCTATCTGGATGACAATAACATTATCGATACGGCGTAACTGTTTCTTTTTTGTATAAGAGGTAATGCTAACTGCACATCGTTTGTGATATCGATACCCAGTTTTGTTGTTATGCGCTACAAAACTTTTATACAAAAGTAAAGATCTCAATGTTTTCTGCGCTACATTTTTTTTTTATACAGCAATCAAAACACCCACGCTTTCCATGCGGAAAATGTTACGTTGTACACGTCGGCATAATTTTCACGCACTTTTCTAGCAGAACAAAGGATTTACACGAAATACATGTGCAGTTTAATTGTAAATAGAAATCGTGTTTATGTCATGTGCACAGTAAAATTCAGATAGGCATTTCGGATTTGGAATTTATTGTATGTAATTTGAAATTAATTACAAGGAATAACATTTTATTTTTATATACAAATGTTAATATTTTACGTTTGGATATAACACATTGTGTCAGGCCGTTTTCTGTCCTTTTTGGGAAAAAGTACCTGGTTTGAAATTGGGAATTTCTCAATGTAAATTTGCCAAATTGGGAAAATAATCTATTAATAAATAGTTTTGTCAGTATTAATTTCCATTGATTAGTCGATCCAATTGCAATGTTTATCTAAATGTCATTATGATTTTTTAATGTTTTTGTTCTCTAAATATTTTTGAAGTAATTTTCTTCAAGATTTTAATAAATGTCCAACCAAATTCTGTAGCGGAGGGGAATTTATTTTTTCAATTAGGAAAAAACAGCCATATTTTGCATTGGGAATGGGTAAGATATTCTGACCCGTGAGGGCTATAGAAAAAGGCCTGTGTGTGAATGAAAAATGAAAAAGGTGAGTTAATTATGTTTATGTTTTGAGGTCGTGAAAATATGCTAGTCTATAAATGTGTACATGTATAGTGTGTGTTTGTTTTTATTATAGTGTCACCCCTCGCGATTAAGGGCCAGCCAGTTTTGACTTATGAGACACCTTTACTGATGAACATCTTTACTCCCGATTCCTATCCTATATGCCGGGCGCTTGGCAGAAAGGCAATTGGTACCCCTCGATTTAACTTGCTGGCAACCGGCCATATCAGAACAAGCCCTGTGTAGGACTCGAACCTTCGACTTCCCGCTCCGTAGGCGAACGCCCTAACCACTAGGCCACGGAGACGGTTAAAATTATGTCCCTGGAGTAAAAAGTGACCTACCCCAGGGGGTCATGTGGTTAATATAGACTTATATAGCAAAATGACTTTAAAAATTGTCTCCTTTGAATCCCCAAGGCCCCGAGGTTTAGTGTTTGGTATAAACGTGGTATATTGGTCCTCCACAAAGATGGTTCAAATTATTCACTTGGGGTGAAAACTGACCACGCCCCATCTGTAACGTGGTTTATACAGACTTAAATATCAAATTGACTTTAAAAATCTCCTCTGAAACGTCAAGGCCCAGATCTTTATACTCAGGTGAGCACTGTTGGGCCATCTGGCCCTCTTGTTGCATATGTCCTGCAAATTTAATTTTAAGGGTAAAAAAAACACTAATACACATAGACTTTAACCATATATTATTTTTACTTACAGGAAGGTAATAACAAAGAAATCATCTCAGTGCAAACGGAAGAAAATGAGTATTACCAGTGTATTATTCCAGAGTCAAGGGAATCTCTTGATGCGGTAAGATGATTCTGTGTATTTTGTATCTTGCTTTTTCTTAGTGAAATGTGCAATAGTTTCTTAATAAAAATGACCTTTTTGCATTAAAATATATGTGTGCTGTTTATGGTAAAATGATTTTGCATTTGTCCATTTAAAGTAAAAAAGAAAATTATGTTCACATTCAAATATAGTTATTGATGTTTTCAGACAATGAGTATATGTGCATATGGTAGTAGGGAATACAAAACAGTAAACTTATATATTATTGAACCAGGAAGTCGTGATTGTTGGAACTAAATTTTGTGCTTAATACGTAGAAGTTATAACAGCATAGTTTGATTTTGTCAGTCGTACAAAACTTATTGTTTTCAGACCAGAAAAGCAACATATAATGGTCTAAGTCCAGAAGAACTGATGAAGGAGTTATTTTCTTCACCCTCCTGTTCATATAGGGTATATTACCTATCATTGTGTTCAACTTTGGTGGTAGAATTAAGGCCACATCAGGTTGTGGTCATCATGATTACCACACTGATTTATATGCCCCCCCCCCCCCCGGCATTCTTGATGCAGGAGTCATATAGCGATTGCCTTGTCCATCCGTCTGTGATTTCGTACGAGAATTTACCATTTTGTCTAGCACAAATACCGCTTACTACAACATTTGCTTACTTAAATAATTTGTTGCTTATGACCATTCTTATTATTCATAATTGCCCTAATTGTACTCGAGTTATGCCCCCTTTTTTTAAATGTGCAAATAAGGCTTATGCAGGCTATAACTTAAGAAAGTTTTGTGCAATCGTTTTGTAACAGTAGGAAAAGTGTTAGTACTCAAAAAGGAAAGTCATGTTTGGTTTTCGACATAATTGCTCTTCTCGTACTGGAGTTATGCCCCTATTTTAGAAACAAAAATGTTCAAATAAAGCTTGTGCAGAAAATAACTTTAGAAGTTTTTGTGCAATCATTATGAAACTTTAGGAAAGTGTTAGTTGTCATAAGTGGAAGGTTAAGTTCGTTTTTCAGCATAATTGCTCTTATTGTACTTGAGTTATTCCCCTTTAAAAAAAAAAAGTTCAAATAAGGTTTGTGCAGACAATAACTTGAGAAGGTTTTGTGCAATGAAACTTTAGCGAAGTGTTAGTAGGCATAAAAGGATGGTTAAGTTTGTTTTTTTGGCATAATTGCTGTTATAGTACTTGAGTTATGCAGGTCAAGTGACACATCCGACTCACGGAGTTCTAGTTCTTAAAGAAAGCACCAATTTTCTTTATGCAACCCTGAGGTGAGTTAACAGAATGAATGAATGCGCATGCACCAAAATCGTAAATAAGACCCACGGAATTAGGGGGACACGGCAAATATTAAAAGATATTGTTGGAGGCAAGAATTAGGTCACTGTTGTTGATCCTAATTTGGCTAAAATGAAACAAAATAATTGAAAATTGAAAAAAAAAAACGTATAAAATATGCAAGCTTTTATTCTTCCTCAGACGAATGAAAAGGTGTTGTTGTTTAGATAAATTTAGTGCGAGTTCAAAATGACAATTTTGTATAATTTTTTTAATAACAAAACACTGCATTCTAATTACCTTTCAGTAATATTTCCATTTGAACAAATAATAAAATCGTTTAAAACACAGCCATTACTAATAAAACCTGTTAAAACTTAGAAGAGTGAAAGCGCAACATCATCCATTAGCCAGGCTTCTAAATCTGTGTGCCATTTGCAACAGCCATAGCAACGGTGTCAGTTTGACTTCAAAGGTCTTTGATGTGACTGCCAAACTGGGTCCATCAGCTAGAGATTTTTAGCAGTAAACATATAACAAGCTTAGGGCATACCAATTTGATTCTATGTTTAGCATCCTCGGGCCGGTAGGCTTTTGAATGCCTGAATGAAAAAAACAATTTTGACAATGTGCAAAATCTAGTTGGAAAGCATATAAAAAATTGGGAAAGGGGACTTTTAGGTGTTTTTACTAATATTTGTAGAAATAGTGTCCAACTAGTCAATTCACACAGTTAATATACTGTGTAAAAGTTGGTTCAAAATATGAAGATGATATATAACAATTTGGCAGGTAAACATTAGCTTTAGTTTGTACAACTGCCATGAATAAGTTATGAAAGAAAAATAATTTTTTTCAACTTATTGTTTGTTTTTCCTGCCTGGTTGGTAGGTTTAGAAAAATCTTAGAATAAAATAGAATAAAAATTGTATGGCCTTAGCACTTGGTCAGTGAAAAAAGCATCAATCAATACTACTGCACCTGAACAATGCAAGCACTGTCCATAGAGCTTTCAAGAATTAGCTTTCTAGGGGAAATGACTACGGTGTCAAAAAAATCAGACTGTTGTTTTGATGCATTGGATAAATTGGAGATTTATATGGGGGTGACAAAATATAACATACATGCTCTAGAATTAAAATTTATAATGTGATTTGGTTGTACGACAAAAACTTTATTGAATATTAACATGAATATTTACGTTCAATGTGGATTATTAAGTCTTTTGCACTTAAGGTAATGATGCGTGCATATTTGAAATTTACTTTTTTTATGAACGTAAATTTAGTGCAATATTACAGAACAACAACAACAAATATGGACAAAACGGGAATAAAAAAATATATGGACAGTGACAAAACATGCACATGTATGTGTTTGAACAATTAAAATATTGAAAACGATTACACATATATATTCTCTTAATTATTGTTTGTAGAATAATACAATCATTCACCTAAATGTTTGGTCGCGAAATTTTTTTAATTTTTTGGGCGGCTGATTATTTAGATATCAAAATAATTCCCTAAAAAATTCGGCCGAAATTTAAGATACTCATGAAAACATGGTTCCGGAAAGTAAAATAATTAGAGTCTTACCGAAGTGTGAGCGCACAATGCGATATTCAATCAATAATTGTTAAATAAACATCCTTTGTTTATCAATAAACACCTTATTGTACATTTTGTCGAAAGCCGTTAGATGTCGTAAAGTGGGGTCGCTCAGTTGACAGCAGCTGGCATATGTTGCAAAAGGCTTCTTATCAATTTGAACAACAATTAGGGTGTTGGGGCTTTTTCTAAGCAATTTGCGATTGCCAATTATAGGTGTCATTACGCATTAAACAATACGCTGAAAGAATAACCTTTAATAATTTGTTATGTGCAAATATTTTGATTTTAAAATGTACTACCCGGTAATTTCATAAACATTTGAAACTGTCCGATTTGAATTCTGCATAATTGTCAAAACGCTTGATTTAGTCGAACCTAATCATGCAGACGAACGCCTGTTGCTTAGCAACCAATATAGGCTCATTCGGAAGCGCACTATCAGCTCGAGTTTGATTGACACATCACACATCTACCAATCAACACAGTCCTGTTAAGAGGCTTTCAAATTGTATAGAAAGCAGTCTGATGTCATGCGGTGTGCTACATGCTTTGTTCATAAGTACATGACAATGTGGCAAGTTGTATTAGTTGGGTTGGCAAAGCGACATAATTTTCATTTGACTTACGGATTTAGCACACACAAAACTTGTGATATAGGTAACAGATTTATATGTACGAATTTTTAGAAAAAATACTTTCATTTAAGGGTCCGGATTTAGATACGTAAAATAAATTATTTGCACATAAAAAATATGGTGTCCGAATATTTAGTTAGTCCGAGCATTTAGGTGAATTACGGTAGTTTTATAACTATAAGATGCATAAACTTTTGCGCTTGAAAATCAAAATATGGTCCATTTTACTTGTGTATTCATACTATTACATATTTATTAAAAGGGTGACAATAAAACAATCAAATTATAATGGTCTAAGCCACATTCATAAAAAATCTGACAATAATAATTTAAGTTACTTTTAGAAGTAATATATTTGAATTTGTTAAAAAAAATATAAACATCTCATTCAGACACTCACTGTCTCATTTTGGTAGAACTGGTTGCAAAGCAAGTTAATTGTAGTCAATATTATACATTTCTATTTATAATGCAGGGGTGGTCCCAGGATTTCGGGTTGGGGGTGCGTAAACTTTTGATCGTGCACTTATAATGTGGGTCTGCTGTGATCAGCTGCAGATCCGTATAAAAATATATGATAAATCTTTCTAATCATCATCATCATCAAATGCGCTTTGTTTCACTGAATGAATTAAAACTTCACCGTATTATGTTGAAAAGACATGCTGGTTCATTTGTATGTCCTGAATCTGTTTTGGCAGTAAATTGCCCTCGTTTGATGTGCCACGAGGGGTCACATGGTTTATATAGACTGATATAGCATAATGACTAAAAATCTTCTCTGAAACCGCAAGGCCTAGAGGTTTCATATTTGGTATGTAACATTGTATAGTGGTCCTCTACTAAGATTGTTCAAATGATGCCCCTTGGTTCAAAACTGGTCACACCCCGGGGGTCACATGGTTTATATAGACTTAAATAGCAAAATGACTTTAAAAATCTTCTTCTCTGAAACCGCGAGGCCCAGAGGTTTCATATTTGGTATGTAACATTGTATAGTGGTCCTCTACAAAGATTGTTCAAATTATGCCCCTGGGGTAGAAAGTGGCCATGACCGAGGGCGTCACATATAGACTTATATGGCAAGTGGGCCTTAAAAATCTTCCGTGTTGAAACCGTAAGGCCCAGACGTTTTAAATTTAGCGTGAAACATTGTGGAGTGGTCCTCTACAAAGATTGTTAAAATGCTGTCCCTGGGGTAAAAATTGGCCACCCCCTGGGGGTCACATGGTTTATATACATTTAAATAGCAAAATAACTTGAAAAACTCCTCTGAAACCGCAAGGCCCAATGGAATCATATTGGGTATTTAGCATTGAAAAGTGGTCCACTACAAATATTCTTCAAATTATGCCCCTGGATCACAAGGTGGCCATGCCCTGTGGGTCACATGGTTTATACAGACTAAAAAAACATCTGAAACTGCAAGGCCCGGATCTATATACTCAGGTAAGGCATTTAGTGCCATTTTTCCCTCTTGTTATTAGCCATTATGATGCCTTAAACTCAGGTGAGCCACTTAGGGCCATCATGGCCCTCTTGTTTATCGAACCGAACTTACGGACAAACACACTGGTATGATTGTGTTGTGAAATAATACTGCATAAGTGATGCTGACGTGTCAATTTCGCTGACTTAATAATATGGTGCCGGAAAAATATGAAATCTCCAGGAATTGGAGCCAACGTTGTGGACACCCTCTGCTTTCAATGATAACTTTATATATTTGTTTATGAATGCATAAAACAATATGAAATTTGGTGTGATTGCAAATGGAACAATAAACAAAAAGTTTGTCGATTTAGATTTTTGTGATCTAAACTATTTTTGAGACAAAACTGTTTAAACTAAGTAGTCATTGATTTTACTTGAATTGCGACTTTTAAATCATATTTATTCGAAAAGTATAAATGTTTTTTATGTGGTGTCCTGTGTCAACGGTGTATGACATCTGACATCTTTAAATAATATATGAAAACAGTACCATCCACAAATAAAGGTGTATATAACCATTGTCTAAAGTTAAGTGTTTTCGATGAACTTTTGCGCCGGTACTACGGTGTACGTAAGAAATCGTAGGGCTAGGTCGGATATGTTTTACTGAATTTTATGTGTATCTGTAACCAAATTGAGCGAGCGAAAAAATATATTTCCAGTTCTGACCGTCTTATATATGCACATGTATGTATGGTCCGGTAGTTTGGGAGGGGGGGGGCGCCGGGTGCGCCCCCGCCCTGGATCCGCTAGTGTAATGTGCACACATATATAGGATCTGACACGTGTTGTCATTTCATACCATATTTTGTTAGTAAGAAAGCCTTTGGCGAGCTTACTAACGAATTTCCTGGACGAGTTTAATAAAAATATGGTATGAAATGACAACGAGTGTCAGATCTTTTTTATCACATGCTTTTAAACGAAAAAAACACCTTCTCATTTTACCAATACATGTGGATAAATCCTAAAAGTTGTGTATTGACATGACTTCATTTCATGTTGATGATGTCATTTCACCAAAATAACGTCATGTGTAAGATAGAAATATTCGTAATGGTTGTATTACACAGAGACAAGGTATAGCATGTGATAAAAATTGTTATGGGATTTTTATTATATTTTTTTCTCTCCTCCAATCCTAAGATAGAGTACAAAAAATATGAGAAACAACAAAGAAAAAAACAGTGGCCTTATGTTGGTGATGCACCGTTTGTATGTGTCAAAACATGTGTCGTGGGGGCATCCGTGTCTTTGACACATCTAGTTTAATTTTCTTCAAAATCTGTTTATCATGGCTGTAGACAAATCAGTATCAGCTCTTAGGAAAGGAAAAGTTTAATACATGTATGTGTACTCTTGTTTCAGATTGAAAGTTATTGGACTTATGAGCTATGTCATGGGAAGCATATAAGACAGTATCATGATAACAAAGAACTGGGAGTGGTATGTTTTACTGAATATTCTACATGAATAAGATCTAATGATTTTATCTGGTGCCACATTTGTGTAATTGACATTTACATGATCTGGATTAAACAACATAATGACAAGTGGAAATCCAAAATATTTTTTTATGAAATGTTTTTACTTTTTCCTTTCTCCCACCACAAAGTATTGAAAGCTAAACCTTGGGAGTCCTTGTTCAGTGCCAGCTTGTATGCTCTGATGTATATTGCCTCCTTCACCACCCTTTCATATAGCCTTCAATATTTTGTTGTGTGAGAAAGGAAAATGTAAAAACATTTAATAATGATTGAAACCACACAGTTGAATATTCATTCAGAAATTATATTTGTTTATAGTATCGAAACAATTTATTTCATTGTCACAACATAATGGCACATATTACCGTACTTTGAAACATACACTCAACAAAAGTTATAACGCACAGCATGGAAATTGTTGTATTTTTAGCTCACCTGAGCACAATGTGCTCATGGTGAGCTTTTGTGATCACCTTTTGTCCGTCGTGCGTCAACATTTTCATTCAAACAACATCCCTCCTAAACAGCTGGGCAGATTTTCAACAAACTTCACAGGAATGATCCTTGGGTGACCCTCTTTATAAAATTGTTCAGATCGTTTTCGGTCCGCTGCATTTGTAGGTCATCATGCTAAAAATAAATTTAAAAAGTGAAAACTTTAAAAATCTCTGAAACTGCATGGCTGAGAGGTTTTATATTTGGTATTTGGCATCCTCTAGTGACCCTCTACAAAGATTGTTCAAATGATGCCCCTGGGGTCAAAACTTGCCTCGCCCCGGGGTTCACATGGTTTTTATAGATTTATATAGCAAAATGACTTTTAAAATCCTTCTCTGAAACCGCAAGGCCCAGAGGTTTCATATTTGGTATGTAACATTGCATTGTGGTCCTCTACAAAGATTGTTCAAATTATGCCCCTGGGGTCAAAACTGGCCAGGCCCCGAGGGTCACATGGTTTATATAGACTTAAATAGCTAAATGACTTTAAAAATCTTCTCTGAAACTGCAAGGCCTAGAGGTTTGGTATTTGGTTGGTAACATTGTATAGTGGTCCTCTACAAACCTTGTTCAAATGATGCCCCTGGGGTCAAAACTGGCCATGCCCCGGGGGTCACATGGTTTATATAGACTTAAAAAGCAAAATGACTTTAAAAATCTTCTCCTCAGAAACCGCAGGCTCAGAGGTTTCATATTTGTTATGTAACATTGCATAGTGGTCCTCTACAAAGATTGTTCAAATGATGACCCTGGTGTTAAAACTGGCCATGCCCCAGTGGTCACATGGTTTATATAGACTTAAATAGCTAAAGGACTTCTCCGACGAAACCGCAAGGCCGAGATGTTATATATTTAGATGGTAACATTGTATAGGGGTCCTTTAAAAAGATTGTTCAAATGATACACCTGGGGTCAAAACTGTCCACACCCCGGGGTCACATGGATTATGTAGACTTAAATAGCAAAATTACTGCAAAAATCGTTTCCTCTGAAATTGCAAGGCCCAGAGGTTTCATATTTGGTATGTAACATTGCATAGTGGTCCTCTACAAAGATTGTTTAAATGATGCCCCTGGGGTAAAAACTGGCCACGCCCGGGGGTCACATGGTTTTTATAGACTTAAATAGCTAAATGACTTTGAAAATTTTCTTCTCTGAAACCACAAGGCCCAGAGGTTTGGTATTTGGTTGGTAACATTGTATAGGGGTCCTTTAAAAAGATTGTTCAAATGTTACACCTGGGGTCAAAACTGTCCACCGCCCGGAAGTCACATTGTTTGTATAGACTTCAATAGCAAAATTACTTCAAGAATCGTCTCCTCTGTAACCGCAAGGCCCAGTGGTTTCATATTTGGTATGTAACATTGCATACCAGTGTTCTTCAAAGGTTGTTCAAATGATGCCCCTGGGGTAAAAACTGGGACGCCTAAAACTCAGCTAGGGCCATTGTGGCCCTCTTGTCTTTATTTATAAGCATTTCAGCTGCGCCATGGTAAATAAGAAATTCTTTCGTATTTTTTGCAATATTTTGGTATGAACACATGCATGTATAACTCAAATAATCATAGCTGACATTTTAAGCTGCAATTATTATTAGTAAAGAAAATAAAACAATTCCCATTTATTTCCATTTGGTGTGTTGTAACTTTTGTTGAGTGTAGTCTTCAAATCACTTTGTTTTACTTTTCAGCAGGTGAAGACCCAAGAGTATTTTTTGGGGAAAATGGAAACTGCTAAAGAATCAGGTATTTGGTATTGTTTGATTCAATGCAATACATACAGTATATGATAGCACAGAATACTGTACAATCTTGTGGGTCTGATGGGCATGGTTTGTTATTAGCTCGACTATTCGTAAAATTGGTGAGCTTTCCTACTCGCTCTATCATCTGATATCTTGGTAATGGTGAAATCAGAAGTCCCAGTGGCATACTTAAGTTTGAGGTATTTTGTAAACTGTAATGATATTTTGGTTATGGTGAAATCAGAAGTCCCAGTGGCATACTTAAGTTTGAGGTATTTTGTATACTGTAATGATATCTTGGGAATGATGAAATCAGAAGTCCCAGTGGCATACTTAAATTTGAGGTATTTTGTATACTGTAATGATATCTTGGGTATGGTGAAATCAGAAGTCCCAGTGGCATACTTAAGTTTGAGGTATTTTGTAAACTGTAATGATATTTTGGTTATGGTGAAATCAGAAGTCCCAGTGGCATACTTAAGTTTGAGGTATTTTGTATACTGTAATGATATCTTGGGAATGATGAAATCAGAAGTCCCAGTGGCATACTTAAGTTTGAGGTATTTTGTATACTGTAATGATATCTTGGGAATGATGAAATCAGAAACCTAGTTGCTTACATTAGTTTGAGGTATTTTGTATACTGAAATGATATCTTGGTAATGGTGAAATCAGAAGTCCAAGTTGCATACATTAGTTTTAAGTATTTTGTGTACTGTAATGATATCTTGGGAATGGTGAAATCAGAAACCTAGTTGCAATACATAAGTTTGAGGTATTTTTTATACTGTCATGATATCTTTGGAATGGTAAAATCAGAAGTCCCAGTTGCACACTTTAGTTTGTCTGGGCAAGTCCATTTTGAGCTCTTTTGAGCATAAAGTGCACCGTGAAGTCCCTTGCCGGCATCTATTGGCTGGCATCAGGTCTTTGTCTGTCTGTTGTCGTCGTCAACAATTTACTTAAATAACTTCTTCTGTGAGTCTACTTTGTGGATTTTAACCAAACATAGCAGGAATGTTCATGTGATGGCCCTTTCAAAATGATTTCACAAAAATGTTCCTGGTAGATCTAGCCCTCTACCAAATTCCTTCAAATTAATTTGATTTGTTAAACAAAACATGGCCGCCAGGAAGTCAACATTTTACTTCAAACATCGGTGAACACGCTAAACAATTTGTACCAGCCATTAAGTTTCATTTAACTCAAATGAGTGAGACAGGGCCATTGTGGCCCTCTTGTTTCACTTTAATGCAAGGCAATAAATGTGTGTTAAGCCTCAGTCACACTGTCACAATTTTGGCTACGATTGCCCATGATTTACCAAACCTTGTTGAAGCGTGGTTAAGCGTGAACACATACATACTGGCATCTGTGTGAATCTTGAAGAATCTTGGGGGATGCTTATCAATTGGGAAGCACTACAACAGTTATGAACATGTTTAAAACATTTGTTGTTTATCCTAGCCCCACCACGATTTTTCCAAAACGTAGGACAATCCTAGTCCATCGTATCTCAATCTGGCTTATTCTTACAGCCATCGTAGAGGATTTCGTGGCCTTTCGTGTTTAATCATGATTAATCGTGACCAATTTTATGACATATATATTACAAGACTGTAGTACGTTATGGTACGTTTTGCTACGTATATGGTACGGATTTCTACCCATGCCCTACAGTTCCGTTTCGATTCCAGAAAGATCTTTAGCGACAACTATCATGACTACTCATGAATATACATGATGGACCACGACAACGCGACGATTGGACTGGGTTGCTGGTACGGTTTATCATAATGTTACTACGCACACACTACATTTTTGCCTACATTGATGTCCCAATTATACACGAGGCATCGTGATGTCCAAATTGCCTTGAAGCATAGAGAAGCATGAGAATTATTGGCTGCTCGTAGGTTTATCGTAATGATTCGTCTTTAATCTTAATACAAACGTAAACAATCGTCTGTAATAGTCTGTCACCATAGCGTATACCTGACGCTAGCGTATTACAACTGTAACAGATCGCATCATATCTTGGTAAAACCATGAGGAATCGGCTGCGGAAACCAACAAGTGTCGTTAATATTCGTTGTCTCGTCCTACAACAAGCGCAGGTAGTAGGAAAACACAATCGGGACCCTGTGCATCCTGACTTGTCACGATTAACACGTCCACGATCAATCGTGGGCTATCATAGCCAAAATTGTGACAGTGTGACTGGGGCTTTTTGTACATAATGTTTGATACAATATTATGTTGGTGAAAAATACTCAATGAATAGCGATAAAGTAATCACAATTTTGTTCTAGTGAAGAGTGTAAGAATAATATAAAATATTTTCTATAAAAAACTATATAGTGTACTGCCCATTAGTTTTAAATTAAATATGCCTATTTTATGTACCACCAAAATACCAATGTGTCATGTGTTGTTTAAACGAAGACAGTTAATGACCTGAGACTGTTGCATTTATAATCATTTTCCAGTAGTTCTGATTAAACTAAATAGTCAACCCTTTTTACAACAACATTCGTATATTCAACAACGGAATATTCAAATTCTGACACAATTTTGTTGCGAACTGATTATTTTCCATTAAACTGGTACCCGTAATAATGGAATATTCGGTATCTGACTCCGACGCAAAATACGCAGAATCCAATCAATAGAATGTGCACTAATTCGATTCGTTATAATGACATTCAGACAGCGCTCGAATATGTTAATTTGTCACAGGTCCTATTGATTTGCTTAATCAAGTGTTCTCAGCAGGTGTCACAGGATTAGCCAGATATACAACTAAGGTTTGATAACCAGTTTTACGGCGTACACTTAATTGACATAATAGTGAATGCCATACGATTACCATAAATGTTTTATTGTTTAAAAAGATGGTCTTGTTTATATATTATTTTTTAATTAAAAGGTATTAAATTTTAAGAAAAAAGCAATTTTTATTCCATCTAACCCCCCGTGCAAGTAAAAAGACATGCTTGTTTATGGTGCCAAAAATAGTAAAACATGTAAACAATCGGAATGTCTAAAAGATAGATTTATATTCTGTTATTCTATCATAATATTGCTGGAATTCGCTATAACGGAAATTCAATGTAACATTTTTAATGGCAACGAATTTTGTCGTAACGAGGGCTGACTGTAAAATGTAAACTCCCAATAAACATACTCATGTGTTTTATAACATCAATGTAAAATGTCTTTGCATAAACATATTAAATATAGTATGAAATTCTTGACTGCAGCACTTTATGCAGATAAAATGCAGTAGCTATAGTATACAATGTATCATATAGTAATCCACCTGTTTTTTTAGAGCAAAAAGACCAGCCATCAAGAGAAGTGGAGACACAGACCAATGAACAAGTATGCTTACTTTTTAGCTCACCTGTGCATGACATGCTCTGTGAGCTATAGGTATAGGGGGACTGTCCTGCATTGTTCGTCATCTGTTGTCCTGATGCTATCAACAAATTGCCTGTTGCTGCAATAAAGACTTCATTTTTAGCTTGACTATTAATTGAATAGTCCGAGCTAATCTACTCATCGGTTTGTCAGCGTCGAAGGTCAAACTATAGAAATCAATCCTTAACACTTTGTCCGGAGCATATCTTTGTCCAGCAAAGATAGGTTTTCAACTAACTTGGCAAGTATTAAATATTGTGAGACAGCATGCTCCAATATAAGAAATCAATCTTAAAAACTTTGTCCGTAGCATGACTTTGTCCAGCATGGATGGATTTTCACATTGCTTGGCTAAAGTGTTGAGCTTGGTGAGATGCTGTGTCGCAAATAAGAACCAGGTCGTTAGGTCCAAGGTCAAGGTCAAATATTTTTCCTTAGAATAATTTTCTCATCCACGGAGCTATTTTCTAATAAGTTGGTATAAATGATCACCATCATGATGTGGTATGTCAAGTTCAAGCACCAGGTCCCTAGGTCCATGGTCAAGGTCACATTTAAAGGTCAAAGGTCAAATATTTGCCCAGAGCGTAATATTGTAATGCATAGAGGGATTTTCAAATCATTAAGCAGAAATGATCGCCATCATTGGATGTGGAAATGAACCATACAAGAACCATAACTCATAATTACCCAAGTTTTAATTACCCCCCCCCCCCCTATGGACTATGTTTTCGTATTAATTTCAGATTTACGATTATAGATGGAACACCTCAACTTACCTAACAGGGATTTTTCTTTTTAGTCATTGAATCTTTACCCCTAAAAAAGCTCCTTTTACTGGCTTATTTTGTGACAATGGCACTCTTGTTGCACTTCGAAAATTCAGGTTAAGGTTTGCGTGCAATTACATATCTCTGTAACTACTACAGAAATTCAACTGGAACTTCGCACATGTTTTCAGTCATTATCTAAGGTCACTGATCAAGGCCCATAACTCTGACCTGCAATTTAGCAGAATTATGCCCCTTTATTTACTTAGAATATTCATGTTAAAGTTTGTGTGCAACAAGTTCATATCTCTATGTCTACTACAGATATTCTATTCAAATTTCACACATGTCTTCAAGGTCATTTTAATTATAAGGTCACTGGCCAAGGTCCATATCTGTGACCTGCATTTTAGCAGAATTATGCCCCTTTGAAATATTCAGGTTAAAGTTTTTACGCTAGTACATATCTCTGTAAGTACTACAGATATTTGATTGAAATTTACACATGTCCTCGGGTCATTATTTAAAGTCACTTACCAAGGCCCATACTCTGACAAAGAGGTATGAATAGTCTAGTGCGCTGTCCAGAGACAGCTATTGTTTATTCAGCCTTTACATAACTTGCACAGTTTGTGTACGACCATAAATTCTTGGTTGGAATCGATAATGGGCCAAATAAGACCAGGAACCCTATAGTTATTGCCCCTTTTTCATGAGAAAAAATTGTAAAAGAAAATGTTTTTCCAAAATAAAGACTTCATTTTTCTTCCAATCTTGGCCAAACTTTCCAGTTTATGTGTGACCCTAAGATCTCAGCAGAAGTTAAACTGGGCCAGATTGGGCCACAAACACCTGAATTATGACCACTTGTTTGTGGGAAAAATGCATAAATTGCCTTTCTGCTGCATAGAGACTTCAGTTTTTATCCTTGATCAAACTTCCACAGGTTTTATATGGCCATAAGATCCCAGCAGAAGCCACAAATGGGACAGATCGGGCCAAACAACCTGTGTTTATTGTCTCTTACTCCGTGAAAATAAATGCAAAAAGTGACTTTATGCAGGATCACCCAATCTGAACCAACCTTGCACAGTTTGTATATGACCATAAGTTCTTAGGCGAATTTGAATATAGGAACTATAGATAGTATACACCACTCGGCTAATCAAGGCGTCAAGTATAACTTTACCTTTGCACAGAGTCGCCACTATCTTGCCCAACTGCAGTATTAACACTTTACCTGCAAAACTGCTGGTGAAAAGTTTGATACCAGAAAATATAACCATATCCCTACTTGTTTATGACCTTTACTTTTTAGCTCACGCGAGCACAAAGTGCTCATGTGTGAGCTATTCTGGTCAGCTATTCTGGCCTTTTTTCTTATGTGGCTATATTGAAAAATTTATAAAAAAAATCTTGTCAGAAACCACTGCTTGGATTTCAAAATTTTCACAGAAATGTTTCTTTTTGGGTGACCATCTATTACCAAAATACTTCAAATTATTTTGATTTGTTAAAAAATATGGCCACCATCTTTATTTTACTAAATTTAAAACTTTGAAAATCTTATCAGAAACCACTGGTTGGATTTCAAATTAACTTCACAGACAGCATTGTTCCTTCGGTGACCCTCTACCAAATTTCTTCAATTTATTATGATTTATACAAAAAAACATGGCTGCCAGGGGAGTAGTTTTCCTTATTATGAAAACTTTGCAAATATTCTTTAACCATTAGCTGGATTTTGAAATAATTTCACACACAAAAGTTTCATGGTTGACTATAAGATACCAAATTCCTTCATATGATATGGATAATCTAAACACATGGCTGTCAGTGGTCCATCAGTTGTCACCTCTGAACATGCTTTAAAAGTTAAACATACCATAATGATTCATTAAACTCAGGTGAGTGACCCACCCAGGGCCACTTTTAAGAGATCACTAAGAAACTTGGATAGAATGTTGTCCGCAATTAATGTACGGTGATTCCTGAAATTAGGTTAAGTTGGGTCAAAAAGTAGATCACTAGGTCAAATTACATTAAAAACACTAGGACCCACATTTATCATCAGATCAGGTTTAAACTTGGCCAGAATGTTGTTCTAGAGGCTTTAGGGTCTGATTAAGTTGAATCTCTGTCAGAATGTTAACCTTGATGAAATCTGGATATAGTTCGAATATGGGTCAGGTCGATTGAAAAACTAGGTCACTAGGTCATGTAAAGGAAACGCAATATTTACCCCCCCTAGAGCCCACATTTATCCTCAGATCAGATTTAAACTTTACCATAATGTTCTCGGCCATAGGGTCAACTTAAATAATTGTATTGGACTTTTATGTGACGTTTACAATCTAGCAGCGTCATTTTTCTTCTGATCAGGTTGAAACTTTGTCAGAATGTTAACTTCAGTAGAAACTCAATACAGTTCGAAGATGGGTCAAGTCAGTTGATAATCTAGTGCACTAGGTCAAATAAAGTAAAAATATTAATTTATACTCTAGGAGCCACATTTCTCATTAGATCATTTTCATTTAAACTTGGTCAGATTGTTATCCTCCATAAAATAAAGGTCCTGTTAAAATATGGGTCATGTACGATTAAAAACTAGGTCACTAGGTCACTTATGTAAATATAATTGTTTACACTCTAGGAACCACAGTTATCATCAGATGAGGTTAAAACTTGATCAGATTGTTGTCCTCCATAAAATCTGGGTTCTGTTAAAATATGGATCATCGGCAGTCAAAAACTAGGTCAAATCATGTAAACAGCTTCTTTAAGCCTTAAGGACATATTTTTTCATTGCAACTGGTTAAAACTTGGTCAGATTGTAGCCATTCCGTGATCTATGTTACGGTCAAGTATTGACTGTAATAAACATTAGGTCGCATGACATAAATGGCTATTGACTGACTTTTTAAGTTGTTTTTACTCTCTTGTGTCATGTGCCCTCTTGTTACAAACTACAAATCGCTTTGTTTGCTGGTTATTTATTCCATATTGCCCCTTGAAAAGCAACTGTCAGATCACTTTTGAAATAATTAGGATGTCAAATTTTGTTGATATAATCATAAAATTAAATAACGAAATGGTGATTTGAAAAAAAATTATTGTCTAAAGACTGTTTGACGTGTTTCTGATATTTGTTTCAGTACACAACATATTTTTGCTACGCACATGAAGGAAAAGTAAAATGTATAAAAAAAAAGTATGCATACATCTTTCCTGATACATCTTTCCTCATAGCATATTTACAGAAAGATAATATGTCTATTAATAGATTGAACCTGTACATGATTATCTGGTAGAAAGGCGTCCTTCTTAATAATTTTATCATTACATTGTCTGTGACTGTTGTCTATGGAATGTTGCTTATTCACAGTATACATGGTCACTGTATACTGATGTAATAAAACTATGTTACCTTTATAATGAATGGATAGGCACCACATACTTATGGACAAATAAATAGAGTGCAGTGAAAGAAAATGTTAATTTTCTGTTAATTGTCTTTGGGTTGTTATCATTATATGACAATAATTTTAGTTCTACGGAACACAGTGGGTATCACTGCTAAATATTCTTGCACCATATTTTCCTGAAATTCGTCCCTCATCATAGACGAAGTGAAAAATGTCCATGTCTTTTATTAATAAAGTGATTTTTCAAATATAAGCTCAGATTTCTCTTCCATTTGGCAATAATTCGTGAAGCTCATTTAAGTTTATGTGATCTTATCATTGATTTTTTGTTGAAAAAATACGTTTGGAACTATAAACTTTATATTGAAACTTAAGGTTTAAATGCCAATTATGCATATCATTTAATACAGGTACTTGTTTCTAGCTCACCTGAGCACGAAGTGCTTGGGCTTGGTGAGCTATTTGTATAGGGGACCTCTCCAGCGTTGTGCGTCGTCCGTATGCCATCAACAATTTGGACCGTTATCACTATAAAGACTACATTTTGTATTCAATTTTGACCTAACTTACACAGTTTGTGTATGACCATAAAATCTCTGATGGGATTGTTATAGGGTCAGATCACACCAGTAACACCAGAGTTATTGCCCCTTTTTCATGCAAAAAAAAGAGCAAAAATGCCCTTTTCCAACGTTTAGACTCTATTTTCCATCCAATCTTAACCCTTGCAGTGCTGAGACCGGATATATCCGGTCAAGCTATAGGTAACCTGGCCCATGCTGAGACCGGATATTTCCGCCAAATCTTGTATTCCTTAGGTCCTCCACTTTCTGGTCGTTTTTCAAATAAATACAAATGTGACATCCTTTATGCTGTATATAATCCAATTCCTGACACATTTCTGCACCATTCTGTTCAATCTTTTCTGTTTTCCAATTCAAATTACACTGTATAAAAGTGTTTGATTTTCTCTGTTAATAACTGTCAACTACGTCCGCCATTTTGTTGTTACAACAGTTGTACATGAGGTTAAAAAATCTTTAATATTATTAATAAAAATCAGGTGTCATGCTTGTTGTCTTTTCAAACATGGTTAAAAAATAAATTTAATTATTAAATTTAGTAATCATTGTTAAATTTAGTTCGTATTTTAATTTGTTTTGCACAGGAAATGCAAGAGATTATTTCCTGTCAAAACAAACAAAATGGCGGACGTAGTGTTTGTTTCCACTTGGTATGCAATGTAAAGGAAATTTTCCACTGTAAATAAGAAATTAACAATGTAAAAGCACAGTATTTCTTGTGTTTTGAGGATTTCTCTCCATTATTTACAAAAACATTGGATTCGGAAATAGGTAAGAAATCTTACACAGGCTATAGTTATAATTATGTCAATTTGCTTTCACTTTCACTTTCAAACTGCTTTTGTTGAATTAGTTGTTTTGGTTCTACTTATTTTATATTCAACAAAATTATATAAGTACTCTAAAGTTTATGAACTATTATTTTTTAAAGTGTACCAATTTACACATCATTTTAAGGTGATTGGGAAAAAACTGATGAGTATTCGTGGAGTAACCAGTTCTCGAGCTAAACCTATTCTCGAGCTATTACGTAGTTTACAGTTGCGCGTGAGTCTATGACGTATTTTGACATTAGGAAACACCACTTCCACAGTAAACTGCATTCTTGACAGCCACACAAAAATGAGCAACTTTCTTAGAATTAAGGTAAGTGAAGTCACAAGTAATCATGAGAGTACTTATTTTTCCATATTTTCACTAAATCCAAATTTTGTAACGCACAAAAACTGTATTAAATTCATTTTTCACTGATTACAAATGTTCGTCTGTTGTTATTCCTGACCTACATTGTTTTGCAAGTCACTGATTGTATAAACCTACACCCTATAATACATTTTGTAGGTTACAAAACACCAGTTAGACAATGGTCATTGTTATTTACTGGAATTAGTTTCTAATTAATTTCCAATTAATGTTGACATGTTTTCAGTTCAAACCAGAGAGCAAAAGGGGTCATTTGAGACAGTATTCCCCCACAAGCATGACAAATGCTTATCAAATGGTAAAGAAAAGGGGTGTATTTGTGAATATGGCAGCTAAACTACATGGAGTTCCAATCACCACACTGCGAGACCGGGTTGATAATAGAATTTCAATTGACACTGTGAAATCTGGGCCAGAACCTGTTTTGAGTCTTGAAGAAGAACAAAGTCTATGCAATCATTTAAAGTGTTTGGCAGTAGTGGGTTATGGGTATACACGGTCTGAAACTGTTACTCTGGCCCATGAGTATGCTGTGTCTATAGGAAAAAGGGCCATAGATGAGCCATTCACCATTTATGGTTTCATGAAACGTTGGCCGGACATGAAGGTTGTGCAACCTTCAAGTTTGTCAGAACAGAGAGCACGCTGTACAAATGAAACATCAATTAAAAACTATTTTCAGGAACTGGCTAGAGTAATGGAAGAATACAAAGTAGTTAATAAGCCTCAAAATATATATAATATTGAAGAAAAAGGAATTAACACTGAGTTTAAACCCCCAAATGTAGTTTCTGCTAAAAATTGTAGAGTACAGCAAGTTATTGCAGAAAGGTCCAAGACAATAACTGTAATTGGTGCTGGTAATGCTTTGGGAACCAGTATTCCACCATTTTTTGTTTTCCCTGGCGAAAGACTGGTTGATGGGTTGATGTCAGGTAGGTCGGCAGGAGCGGATGGTGTAATGACAAAAACTGGTTGGTCTAATTCCGATACATTTGAACATTACTTAAAAAATCACTTTGTCAAATATGTTCAATGTAGAAATCAAACTGAAACAGTATTGGTTTTATATGATGGACACAGAAGCCATATTAGTTTGGAGCTAATTAACTGGGCAAAAGACGACAACATTGTATTATTTGTATTGCCACCCCATACATCCCACTTATTACAACCTATGGACATCGGCTGTTTTGGCCCATTTCAGCGAAAATACAGCCAGGAGTGCACAAGGTTTGCAAGGGAAACAGAGTTGTAACCAAATATGATGTATGTGCTCTTGCTCGTAGAGCATATTCAGCAGCTATGTCTCCATCTAATTTGCAGTCATCATTTAAAAAGGCAGGTATTTTCACTCTTCTTGATGCACAGTCAATGCTTGACTCGTTAGGTACAAGCCTCAAACCTTCCACTCTTTACAACTTGGCAAATGTAGTCGACACTGTATCACATGAAAGTGAGGATTCTTCCTGCAACAAGAACAGTAATGATGAGTTTTTTTCTAAGAAAAAGGCAGTTGCATGTGAAAAAGTAACAACAAAAAAGAAGAACCGTTAATGCTGTTGTTGGTGGAAAAGCCTTAGAAGGTAACACAGTAACAGAACTCAATCAATATCTCAATGAAAGCAACCAAACATGGGTACACAATTAACAAAAAAGAGTAAAACCTCAAAAGCTCAGTTTATCCCTATTCCAGAACACCCCATTGATTTGCAAAGTGACATAAGTGACACTGAAAACACACCAGATGTTGATGCTGTTGATGATAAGGACGTATGTTGTGGATGTGGTAGTTTTTATGTACCAAGACATTTATTGGATGGCACTTTGCATATCACTTCATGGGCTCAATGTGACGTATGTGATCATTGGATGCACTTAAAATATTGTTCCAATGTAAGGGTTGTGAGAAAAGATACATTGTTCAAATGCAACTGTTGCTTGTAGCCAAATGATGTGTTGAAAACCGATATAAAAACTATGAAAATGAAAATAACAAAAACAAAATAGCAAAAAAACACAGTTTTAATAAAATGTATAGCACTTACCTTTTTGTTGAACTGTTTGTGTTCGGTTAATAAACAGGATGTGAACAGTAGGGTTGTCTTTTCAAGCCATATATAAATAGCTCGAGAATAGGACAGCCATCTTGGAATTCCATGCAGATGATGTACTATATTATTAACTACAGCAGTCGCATTTAACAGGTAAGATTGAAATAAATTTGCATGAAATCGACAGAATATTGATTTTTCTTAATAAAAATAACCTTTTTTCACTAAGTTTTGTGTACTATTGCATTTATAGAAAACATTGAATGCTATTGTGTCGAGAACTGGTTACTCCATGATATAATAACATTTATAAAATCTTATAAACATTGCAATGTTATTGATTTCTGCTGAGTTTTTGAAAAATTAACATGTTGAACTTCCCAGCTAATATTTTACAAATTTTCTTTGCACGTGTTGATTACCAGTGTGCCTTTATTTTAAATTAAATTTTACTTTAAAATGTTTCAACTTTTGTTTATGAATGAATAGAAATGAATAGGCTTATCTATGCTGAGTTATAAGCAGCGGCTAATCAAATACTTCTGTACATATTAGTATAAACATACACTGTATATGCTGTTCAATATGTGATAATTTTCTCCAGTAAATATTCTGTGTTGTTTATTATATTATTATTTATTTGTAATTTTCTGCCAAAACTGCAATTGCAATATAGAAGTAGCAATTTACCTTCACTGGTAAGGCCAGTCCTTTTTTATTTTCTGGTTTACAAAATTTTTTGGGGAACATGTCCACTGGCAGGTCGAAAAAAAAGAAGAAAAAAAGTGTTCAAATCTTAACACAACGAACGATTTCCAGTTAGCAATTTATAATTAATAACAATGTCAACATTAAAACATACTATTATGTGAAGTTAGAATAAGACTTCAAACATGGTATAAACTGTTTTATTACACCAATGTTTCATATGCAGTTTAACCATTTGTATTTATGAATTTTACAGAGTAAATAAGTGGAATAGATGCCTGCATATATTTTAACAGCATCATTACAATTGATTTTACCACAAAGTTGTATACTTGTATGGATTTACAAAATGTAAAGTGAGATGCCTTTTTAAAAGAAGACGAGTTAACCTGTGCAGGACTGGAATCCACAACTGCCCGAACACAGACCTTGCAAAACGAGCTTAATCTAACCACACAACGCAAATTTTGAAAATAATTGCTGTGAGGTCTCGAAAAACATTAAATTTAACTATATCAAGACAAAAGTCCAAATAATATGACGTTAATTGTTTGGATTCTTATTAAGTCTTAATTCTTATTAAAAAAGAGAAACCAGTTTTAACATAATTTTTAAAAAAAATATTCAACTCTGTGTAAATGCTAAATCTTCATGTATATATGAAATTTATCAGATATAAACTGAACTGCTAGTGTGTGTTAAATTATTGCATTACAATTGTGACAGAAACAAAATACAAGGCAAATAAGAAATTCTCATTGTGTCGCGAAAATATATATCATAAACAAAATGCAACCATTACTTTTTCTTTTAAGTTTATACGAGACAAACCTGTCTGTCCCCACATCCTCGTTTCGATGTGCCCGCAAGAAAATCTTGTTACTAATGATATTATTTGTTACAAATGCCACTTGAAAATATACATCCAGTGCCTTCCACAGGATTTTTTTAGGCGTCCCTGTCCTGAGAGGGGTGGGTTAGGGAGGGGTATCCCCTCCGTACGTCAAATTTTTTTGCAGCATGTGTAAATGACGTTATCTGGTGCGTTTTAGCTATTAAAATTAAGGCTAAGATGTTTTCAGTTTTTTTGTACAAGTTTAAACGAAATGAAATAAACGAAACATCACCGTTTGAACGGCATACCTCTAGCCTTTTAAAAGCAAAAGCATCATTGTTGTTGCGAAACTGAAAGTAATGATTTTTTCCGGATGTTTATGTCCAATGCGCATCACATTCACACAGTGACGTCATGTCCAAACCCACTATTCTCGTCGTTCTCGAATCTTTAGGTTACACTCGATCTACTGATGGAGCCTTTTTTATTCAACATATAGGCATGTATTTAGTGTTTTAACACTGTTTTATTCGTTACAGCTGTTGAACAAAGTACTGACTGAATAATTGGTGAATTGTAAAGATCTTTATTAAAATATATTTATATTATATACATGCTTTGTTCCTGCAAAAACGGCAGGAAAATTTCCTCGTGCACATCGTGCCTGCTTGTCAAATGTTAAATACCTGTATGTATGTAAAGCACATGATCGGTACACGCACGCTTTCCATGCGTGGAACGTGATGTTTTGTTTCAGCAGACATTTCGCACTCTTTTGTAGAAAACACGGGTTTTACATGGCATACATGTACATAAACAATGGCGGACGCCTTGCTTAAAAAAATAGTCCGTGAAATTCCGGAACAATTTGTTGATCTCGATCGGCAATCACAGTGTGATACCGTCAAAAACAAATGATTATATTCGTACTCAAAATATTTAGAAAATTTGAACGTTTCGTCCCCATCGGTAAAACAAAAATCATTATTATATATATTTTTTATTTTTTTCACTTTCTGAAAATTTACGTTCGGCGGTTTTGTAAACCGTAAAATCAAAAAGTCCTTGCCTAATAGAACTTAATTACTACTGTATATGCGCATTGCTTGACGAGTAGAGCTGCAGCTAATCTTCTGATGCATCTTTCGATGCATAAATCAGTTGTAAATGTCCCGATCCGATTGTCTATACTAAACCAACCAATTTCGATTCAAATCTCTTTTATATATGTATAAATGATTTGTCATAAACTGTTAAATATACATACAGTGTTTGATGGTGTAGAATCATTGTGTAAATTGATCATGGCATCAGGGTTGCTGTAACACTGAACTATTGATCTAATGTCAAACATTATCACCAAATGTTTTTCCTTTATTTTTATTGTATTTAAATATTAGGCACACACACTGACATTAACCATTACAATGGCATTAAACAAATACAACTCGACTATACTTCAAGTGATGCCTCATAAATACACAAAACCAAGCCAGTAAAAAGGAAATATAAATCGAATCGAAATATTCAACTATAAATGATGTTTGAAATAAAAATCAAATCAAGTCATTGCTAGATCGTTGCATCTCTATATTGACAAGACTATATCATTTGATGATTTGAAAAACATTTAAACAAGTCATTTCAAAATTAAAGAAATTTCCTCAATGCATGGTTTAATTTATATGGGAATATTTTCAATTTATTCATGATCAACTTCATACAATTAAATGTAATTAAATAGATAATGTCAATAATTGGTCATATTTGGAAGGATGCAAAATAAGTCAAGATAAGATTCTTATTAACATTTTCTTGTATTTTATTTTTAAATAAAAGTGCAAATATGATGTTAAACATCTAACTACTTGGCCATTTGGAAGAACTAATCACATGACCTTTTGGTCACATTAAGTTAATAAAATACAAGACCAATAGACGATGGACCTCAGATCTAAAGAAAGATTACAAAGCTTGCACTGTTACAGTGGCACTCAGGGGTGTGGAAATCCTATGCCTGACTTATCTGATGCGGGTAATTTTACTGTCTGACAAGTACATTTTTCCTGTCTACTTGTCCCTGGTAGACAAGTACAATTTCAGGGTGTGAATGTGTACTAGCTGGAAGTTAATAAAAAATATTTTCATATTATTATATACTCAAATAAATTTATTTATTATTTAAGGAAAACACATCATGAAGGAAGACCTGGAATAAAACTATATTTTTGTTTGGACAAGTTACTGTTGATTGCGAACAAGTAGATTGTTTTCAATAAACTTGTCCATGGATTAAAAACAATTTTCATATTTCCACACCCCTGTTGCACAGATGACTGTCAGTAATGGGTGTTCTGCTATTTGCTATGAAGATTAAAGAAACATTTCCAATAATCTTGAACATTTGACCACAATATATGATTTTATTAATTTGCTTTACAAAACCAATATCATGTTAACTAGTTGTTTCGCTGTTACTAATAAAGATAATCAAGCTGTCAAGCAAGCAAATCATGTGGCAGTTCCTACAGTCTCTAATATTTATGAATACTGTGTCTCTTCTGTCAGCTATAATAACACAACTGACAAACATTTCATTATTATTTTATACTGAATATCAACTGCATGAGCGGCAAATATTGTTCTAATTACTAAAACTTGCATGATGGTAACCACAGTGTACATGTATATCATCCAAGATAATATTTCATTGTCTTTTACAACAATTAGTGGAAACTTTAAAGCTACCAGAAGTTCCATGAGCTGTCAGCCTTTTATAACCTTTTACTTTGCATGTTTGCTTATTTGCTGAAGATGATACAGATTTGTGCAAAACAAAACGAATAAAAAATAAAAGTACATGTGCTCGCATTTTCACGCAAAGTGACAGTCAACACAGGTCATGATTTTTTAACTATACAACTTTAATACACACAACATTCAGTTATTCATATTATGACAAAATAATTAAATGTATGTTATTTGATCAATGTCATTACAGTTCAAGAACATTGATTCTTGAAATTTATATTTTCAAAACATACTGTGTTGTTTACATCTTATCTGATTTTACCAGATAATCGGTCAAACAATGTCGTGGATTGTGTGTATATTCTATAAGAGCTACACATGTGTCTGTTATGTTTTATGGAATAATTTTATATGCATCATGCTAACAGTAAGATTGTACCAACTTACTGGAAACTGTAACTCATTTCAAGAAAAGTATAACAAGCGTTACATTGAGTCTTACTAACTGAAATGTATGATTCATGAATGTATATTTGCCCACTTTTTTAGAATTGACTTGTTGTTAAACTACAAAAATATCATTAACTGTAACATATTAGCACTGGAATACATCTGCCAGCTGGATAAAACTAAATCAACTAAACAAAATAAAACAATTATTATAACAGCATGTTTGTAAATATTATAAGCACCCCCCCAAAAACAATTTTTCTTTTAATGTTATGTTGATTTTTTCTCCAGATAAGACCGGTAGTTGTTGTTTATTCATAATTTACATTATTATAATATATATAACCCATTCTTCCCATAAAAATTAAATGTTCTGTGGGATATATGTCTCGGATACTTAAAATGTTGAACAATACTCTTTCAATTCCAACAATGTGAAGTTTTGGCGTCTGTGTTATACATTATTTGACATAAGTCCAACATTTTTTGAAAGAATGTACTGAAACATTAGTAATAATATTCAATTGTAACTAGGTTATTCATATTTTTAATGCTGTTATTTCTTTCAATGATAGTTGAATGCATAGAGTCCTTGTTTTATGAACTGAAAATGTAATATGCATAGCTTAATATAAAGTTAATATTCTAGATAAAAAATAAGACAAAAAATAAAACGGTAAACGATTTCAAAACTTTTAAGAATGTAGTAAATGTTGTAACCATGGCAACACAGTTTGCTTGCTTCCTCATAAACACAATTCTTAATACTGGTACATGATTCTATTTCACAATAGATTGTATTTTTTTTATAAAAGCAATAGTGCATTAGGTGCTTCCTGATGCATTGTATTAGGATAATGTTCTATTTCAATATCTGTATGGTGTAAGTAAAATATTGCTGTTAGGTAGTGTAGTTTATCTGTATCTATACTCACCAAAGGATGTCGTTTTGTGTTTATTTGTTTAAAGGACATTTCTTTAACTATCAACATTCAATTCTTAAATAACAGAACATATTAGTTATGAATAAAAAGAAACAAAAACCTTAAAAAATGTTGTTTTTAGTGGGTTTTTTTGTTACCATGGTAACTGATTGATAGTAAAGTTCCTTTTTTTTCATTAGTTAGGAAGGTCATCATATACCCATTCTACTGTTCAATTTTTGTGTAAATTGTCCTTGTTATGTTAATTTTACAGCACTTTTAGTACACCCATAGTATTATTTATGTTTGTCATAAAACAATTCAGCACTGGCAAATAATACAGTTGAAATCAATTCAGCACTGTAAGGGTTAATCAAACTTTCACAGTTTGTGTATGACCATCAGATCTCAGCAGACCCCCAAAATAGGCCAGATCGTGTTTCAAATACCAGAGTTATTGCCCTTTGTTTATTAAAAAATATATACAAAAAATGACATTATTCAAGATAGAAACTTAATTTTTCATCCACTCTTCACCAATCTTGCACAGTTTGTCTATTACCATGAGATTACAGTTGAAGACGAATATAAGCAAGATCGGACCAGAAACACCAGAGTTATTTTCCTTTGTTTGTGAAAAATATGCAAAAATGTACATTATTCAGGATAGAGACTTCATTTTTCATCCAATCTTCACCAGTCGTGTACAGTTTGTCTATGAACGTAAGACTACAGGTGAAGTCCAATAAAAGCATGTTCAGGCCAGAAACACCAGAGTTATTGCCCCTTGTGTTTGGAAAAAAACATCAACAAGTTATCAATGATTGGCTTGAATTGATGATTTTTGATTCAATGTTGACCAAACTTACACAGTTTGCGCATGACCATAAAAATTGATTGATAAAATTTGATTTCCAACAGTTGCAAGATGTGCATGCAGTTATTTGTACATGCAACATTGATGTCTTCAGAGCCTGCTTTAACATCATTTATCATCATTGGACAGAAAATTATCAAAGAAAAAGCAAAACTTTATCTTATAGCACAGCCATTGCAATTATTGCATTGCAACTAGTTCTCAGGTGAGCGCTTTGGGCCATCATGGCCCTCTTGTTTCATTTGTGGTTCAGTGTATCTTATCTCTCTTGAATTAGATCAAAACTCTTAAAATTGATGGGATAGACCTACCCTACTATGCTGTGGAAATGAGTGGTGGTACGAAATGTGATTTAACCGACAAGCCTCGCATCAGTCATGTGAAATACATCTGCCAGCCCAATGGACGGGGTGAAATATACCACTTAAAGGAGACGTCTAGTTGTGAATATGATGTCATCATTCTCACAGCTGTGCTATGCAGGCATCCAGGTTTTAGGTGAGTTGCATATACTGTTTAATTAAGTTCCCATAAATCATGAAGATACTGCTATTCACAATTATCACAATATGTATTGGTTGCTGTGAACAGTTTTAAGTTACACTGTGATTATATATTATTATACGCCCGTTTGAAAAACGGCTGTATTATGGGAATGCCGAAGTGGGCTGGCGGGTGGGTGGGCTTCTGAGCAGTGGGAGATCTTTGTCTGGAGTATAACTTTGTCCAGCCTGGATGGATTTTCAGATAACTTAGAAGAAGTGATCAGAATGATGAGATGGAGTGTCGCGTGCAAGAACCAAGTCCAAGGTCAACGTTGCAATTCAAGGTCAAAGTTCAAATTTAGGAATTCAGTCCTTAACACTTTGTCCAGAGCATAACTTTGTCCAGCATGGATGGATTTTAATATAACTTGACAGAAGTGATAAGCATGATGAGACGGAGTGTCGCGTGCAGGAACCAGGTCCCTAGGTCCAAGGTCAAGGTTGCAGTTCAAGGTGAAAGGTCAAATGTAGGAATTCAATCCTAACACATTGTCCGGAGCATAACTGTGTCCAGCAATAACGTTGCAGAAGTGATAAGCATGATGAGACAGAGTGTCGCGCGCAAGAACCAGGTTCCTAGGTCCAAGGTCAAATATTAGAAATCAATGCCAGTGCGTCCACTCTCCTATATTTCCTATTTATTCCTTTATTTTGACTATTGTCCTATATTTTCCTGTAATTGGCCAAAATTCCTATATATTTCTATATTTTTGGGAAAAGTTAGAATGGGTTAGCTAAGAAAGTAGCATTTTGAAGACAATTATTTATTAAAATTGTTCTGAGTATCTTATAAATCACATAAAATGTGTTTATCCTTCAAAATAAACATTCTTAAAAGTTTGGCAACCCTTCCCAGCACAGCCAGAGTTTGTTTTCATCTTAGATATGGATCCATTCTTAACATGTAATGTTTTAAAAGATTTTCCTTGCGACTTAATATTGCGTGTCATAAGACATACCAGTAAATCAAAATGCCAAGTGACAAAAAAATCATTGAAGTTGGCTTGAACTCAAAAAATGGTGTGCTTTGAGGCAATTCTGAGTACTTTGCAAGATATGTAATCATTAATGGATAATGAAATCAAATGGGACAACAGTGGTGTTAAGCAACATTCAACATTCTAAATTAAATCAGCACAAGAAACTCTGCCGGTCTGTTCTTTCAGCCTCACAAACCAAGTTGTAATTAAAACCTAGAGTAACAGTTACATCAGCGCAACCAGGCTCTTCCAAGGAAAAAGGACCATCCACAAACCAACAAACAGAAGGATCAACACTGACATACACTGTTCTGGGTGAAGATCTGATGAATGCAGAGAGTGTTTGGGCAGTAAAATGTGCAACATCTGATATTAATATCAGTTTTAGTGCTAGTGATGGCATTTCTGAGACATTCAAAGCTATGTTCAAGTGCAAAATAGCTTAGAGCTTTAGTCTTGGAAGAATAAAGCTATCATACGTGCTATCCAGCTTTTTCCAAAGCTTTTGTATGATGTAACGAACTCTGAAAGTTACTTTTCACGACAGTATAATGAGACCACACAGGCTCAGATGGACATATTAGGTACTGGTCACCAACACATAATGATGTCTGGTGTAGGTATAACAAGTCCTAGTTTTTCACTCATGCAGATGGCAAAACAGTTGCTAAAAGTATTTTTGCAGCCCTACAGGAGGATGGATTCCCACTTGATATGTTGGCAGCTTTGGGGAGTGATGGTCCTAATGTTAACACGACCATGAACATGGAATTATCAAGCTTGATAAATGATGAATATCCAGACTGGCATGGTTTTATAGACATTTGCACATGCAATCTTCACACAATGCACAATGCATTTTGCAAGGGATTCATGAATATGGCCAAGATGTGGAGATTTTTGCCCTCGGTTGTTTAGCCTGTTCAAATTGTCAGCTGGTAAACGAGATTACTTCAGAGTGCAAGCTGATCTCTGCCTCCAAGAAGAGTTGTTCATCAAACACTCACAAGTTCGCTGGCTCATCATAGGTCCACACTTGCAGCGCTTCATTGATCAATGGCCATTCATTTTGTGACACAGCTTGAGAAAGATCCAAGAACTGTCCCCATTTGTGAAAATTTCAAGATTATTAGAGATGCTGTTCACCGATCAGATACGAAATTCAAGATTCTGTTCTTGTTGTCTGTGATAATGTGTTTGAAAATTTCTTGACAGAATTTCAGATTGAACTGCTTTTGACACATTTGTTGTATAGCAGAATGACCAAGTTGTTAAACACCATTTTGCAAAGATTCCTTACACGATTGTGAATAAGACACATGGCAAGAATATCTTTTTGTTGTTATTTTCTGATTAATAATAAATAGAATAATGGTGTAAACTTAAAAGGGTAAACCTAATTTGGCTTGTTATAATCCGATATTTTCCTATATTGTGGCCTTTAAAATTCCTATATTTTGATTTAATTCCTATATTTTTGTGATACGAAATCAGTGGACGCCCTGGAACCAGGTCCCTAGGTCCAAGGTGAAGGTCACAATTCAAGGTCAAAGGTCAAATTTAAGAAATCAATCCTAAACACTTTGTCCAGAGCATATCTTTGACCAGCATGGATGGTTTTCCAAATACCCTGGCAGAAGTGACAAACATGGTGAGTCGGAGTGTCCTGCGCAAGAACCATGTCCCTAGATCCAAGGTCAAGGTCACAATTGAAGCTCAAAAGTCAAATTGAAGAAGTCAATCCCTAACACTTTGTTTGGAGCAAATCTATGTCGAGCATGGATGGGTTTTCAAATAACTTGGCAGAAGTGACAAGCATGGTAAGACGGAGTGCCGCAACCAAGAACCAGGTCCAAGGTCAAGGTCACAATTAAGGTCAAAGGTCAACTTTAAGAAATCAGTACTAGACACTTTGTCCGGAGCATATCTTTGTCCAGCATGGATAGATTTTCAAAAAACCTGGCAGAAGTGACAAGCATGTTGAGACGGAGTGTTGCGAACAAAAACTAGGTCCTTAGGTGAAAGCTCATGGTCAGGTCCTTAGGTCAAAGCTTAAGGTCACAATTCAGGGTCAAAGGTAAAATATGGAAATCAGTCCTAAACACTTTGTCCAGAGCATATCTTTGTCATTTGTGATTTTCCAAAGGAGATAGCCCGGTGGGCAAGTCAGCTATCATAGAGAATCTTTCCGATATTTTTCCTTTATTATTATTTTTTTCTTAACATTAATATCGATGTCTTACAGCTTTAAGTAAAACTGATTTTAATTGCTCGTTTGCGTGGTATCAACCAATCAAACCGCTCGAAACAGGTTCTATTCGGCAGTTTCTCCAAAAATGGCGGACAATAGCGATCCAAAGTCGTCAAAAGTTCTTTCAATTTTTAAGAAAGTAAATAATTTCAATGAGCAAAAGCTGTCAAATAAACAGACATTAGAAAAATACAAAAAGAAAATTTGAAAAGAATCACGTAAACAAACTTTCCAGACCTCATGGCTTAATGTTGATAATGAATGTGTGAAAAACAGAAAACAGATCATCAGAAAATAAAACATTTGTGAATTCAGAATTGTTTCTGTTGATAGCTTTTATTCATAAAAAAGTCATTAAGTTTAATACATGTTTGTTGAAATACATCTAATCATGCATTAAATTGCATTTGTATGCTTAAAAATGTCAAAAAAACTGACTTAAAGTTGGGGCAACCTTTTTTTCACTTGGGGCTAGTAGATGTTTAAAGTAACTTGCCCCCTGGGCAAGTGAAAGTCAAATCCTTAGGTAAAGCCCTGCATGGGGAGTTGTAGTGTTGGGCGCAATAACCAGGTCCTAGGTCAAGGTCACAATTCAAGGTCAAAGGCGTCGTGGCAGCTTCAACTTTTCGTTTCCGCTCTCTAACTCAAGAACAAATTGAGCTATTGTAATGAAACTTCATATATAGATACCTTATTGCAAGACCTCACTATGGATTGCATATGTGTTGGGTGGGGTCAAGGTCACTGTTACTAAAAAAGAAAAACGGTTTCTGCTAAATAACTTGAGAAAGCATTGAGATATTTTAATGAACCTTGATACATAGATACAGTGACACCTGCCCAAACCGAACCCTGTGAAAACCGAATCCCTGTCAAAACCGAACGGCTGTGTCAGTCCCGATTTTTTTCCTTCTTATTTTATATATCAAAAAACCTTAATAAACCAAACCCTGTCCAAACCGAATACCGAAGAATTTGATCTCATTCAACCTTATAAAACCTTAATAAACCGAATGGTGTATACTGTAAGGTGTCACTTCGCGATACCGCGGAAGCGTGAACCCGATAATTGTTGACACAAGAACACACAAAGGGCATAGTCGCCGTGGTGATAACAGGGCAGTGGTGCAATAAGCGATCAGCAAGTTGGTGCATACGACAATAGTCAACTTGTGAAAAACAGATTCATCGGTCGTGTTTTATGTTGAAATTTATGTACATTGTAAAAATTTTAATGTTTCACAATAGTGTAGTTAATTTATACATATAGTAAATTCTGGCACGGATCTCGTTTAGCCTAAGGCTTGCCATATAATCGAGCTAAAATAAATATGTTTAAACTGATCAAAGCAGTCAACAATTGGTGATTTCTTTAAACAAATGTAAATAAGTTGTACGTTAAATACATTCATGAACTTGTGTGATTGATAATTTTAGTGTTGTTTTATGTACAAATACACATTTTTACTTGCAAATAACAAAAATAATAAACAATTATAAAAGTGTTAACATTAGCATGTTGTGTTGTCTTATTATATACTCGAATAAACATATATAATAGAATATACATTTTTAACCCTTTCCCACATAGATACGTATAATCCCGACTGTATCGACTCCCCAATACATACGTATAAACCCGACTGTATGGATTACTGCATACATCCGACTTTTCCCGACTTTTCCCGACTATCCATTACGCCATAAACCTGTATATTAACGACTTCCATTTTAAAAGCAAAATCTTCCCAAAATGGATGATAAATGTGTTTAAGAATTGCATAAACACAAGCGTTCATAATTTTTCACAAGTATTGAATGAGTTTTGGGATATGTTACTATTTAAAGATTTGATGCAATTGAACATGCCTAAATCACGTACTGAGATGTACGCGCATCGGGTAAAGATCATATTTTAAAATAGCAACCAGTCTAATAGTGTTTTTAAATTTAATTGGAATGAACCTTTTTCAGAAAAAAGGGTGAATCATATTTTTTCTATTTGAATAAACATCCTGCATTCGTCTGTATTTGAATCGTCAGTTATTTATCATGATTTGTCATTGTATAAAAACGATATTCATTGCATTTTAGCAGATAGTACTGTACATAATTTTAATAAATCTCGTTTTTCTTTTCTTGTTTCTGCAAATCTCGTAATGGCGTGCCTATGTGATTTAATTGCGCAGCAATAGAGGCTGTGTAATGACATACAAGATTATTGTTTTGACAGCTGACACTTGCTTATCAACAATTTGAGTCTTATTATTCACACGTCTTGGGCTTGTGTGTGCACTATTGGGTCATACAATGATCCCAGGCGGTCCTTCTTCAGTAGCCACGGATGCCGACTTGATCAATATCAGTACTTAAATATGCACAATTATGATCTGGTAACAGCATGGGTTCCCTGATTAGGTTCGAGTCTGTCTGGAATTTGTCGGCGCATCAAAGATAATTGGCTAATTGAAAATGGTATAAATTTGAGATTTTATAATTTGTCGTCTCTTCATTTTTTGAATGCCTTACGTTTGCGTACAGAATTTTCTACGAAAAGCGATCTTTATTTGAATATGTTATTAATTTAGAGTAAATTAGTATTGACGATGGCTGATATCTAAGATCGTATTTTTAATAGTGATTCTGATGAGTCTGACTTTTCTGGATTCTTTGAGTCAGATATTGAGCTTGGAGAATTTTCTGATGATGATAGCATTCCTGATAATGATGTTGCTGATGATGAATGGACCGACAACATCACTGGTCTAAAGGTGCGTTTATAAGATAACCATCTGAACATTTTTTAACTTTCTAATTCATATTTTTTTAATTCTTTTATAAATAAATAGTATATATATTCAATAAAAAGTAAAATCAGCAACATGGGTGTGTAATAATTTATTTTCCCACCGTTTCCTATATATCATAAGGGCAAATTTTCATATGTACATTTATTTGAAATGTAGGTGAAGTGTAAATGTTTGTACAATGGGATGGTTGCTGCCCTTAGTGAGTCTATTCCAAATAGTAAACAATGCAAACAATAATAATTCATACATTTATTATAATTTTACCGACATTAATTAAAAATTTGAAATCATTTACTTACTTATAAACATACAATACTTCAAATGCTTCCACCATTTTGTGGCACAACTTGTTTGACATCATGGACAATAATTTAGTAATGTTTGTTTGTTTGTTGTTATTTTCAGTTTGATGACCACTGAACAGCCTGGAGCACACTGCCTGATGGGTTTGATACCTCAACTGCCACGCCCATTGACTACTTCTGGTTACTGTTCTCCCCCCAGCTGTTGGGGTCTATCGTGAACCACACCAACAACTACTTCGCTTGGAAGATGGCCCAGCCGGATCAGAGAATGGATGACAGGTGGTCGGACATGACGGAAGCAGAGATGCTGGCGTTCCTGGCCATCAACATCCTGATGGGCATCATCCAGGTGCCGGAAGCTGACATGTTCTGGTCTTCCGATACGTTCATTGGGAATGTTGGTGTCAAACACGATGACCTGCAACCGCTTCCAGAAGATCCTGCAGTACTTCCACGTGGCAGACAGGGCATCGAAAGGGGCGAGAGGAACGCCAGCATACGACCCTCTCTTCAAAGTGAGGCCAGTTATGGACAGGGTTTCAGAGACATTCCAGACGCTCTACACGGTCTCCAGAGAAGTATCCATTGATGGGGCTATGATTGCCTTCACTCGACGACTGAGTTTCAGACAGTACATGCCTGCCAAGCCGATTAAGCGCGGGATCAAGGTCTGGATGCTTTGTGATGCCAGGACTGCCTTCCTATCACGCTTCGAGGTATACCTGAGGAGACAGAACAACCAGACGGAACATGGACTTGGATACAACTTCGTAATGCGGTTGTCCGAGCATCTTCGCCATACGTTCCACAGGGGCTACTTCAAGATTCTTCAGAAGGGAGACACCAACCTGACTGCCACTGTCTGGAAGGACAAGCGCTTGGTCCGCCACCTTTTGACTTTCAGCGACCCCACTGATGTGAAGGATGCACAGCGAAGATTGGGCGCCAACATACTCCAGCTCCAACAGCCAGACAGTGTGCTTACAACAAGTTTATTGGCCGGGTCGACCTTCATGACCAGTATCGTATGAAGTACGATGTTGGACAGCAGTCGAAGAAATCCCGGCGCTACCTCTTCTGTTTCCTGCTCAACTGCTGTATCGTCAATGCCTTTCTTCTCTACAAGATGACCTCCCGCAGGCGAGTTGCCAAGCAGTGTTTCACACCTCTGGACTTTTTCTTGAATTGATCCGCAAGCTGGTTGGCGGGTTCTGTAAGAGAAAGAGAGCAGCGCCAGAACACGGGACGAGAGGGACTGGTTGAGCAGGAGAACATGGAAGGACATTATTCTATGAAACTTTCGGACAAGACCCAGACATGTAAATACCATACACGTTACCTCAAACAGTGCAAGGAAACAAAGTTTGGATGTTCAGCATGTGGAGTCCACCTATGCAGAGATGGATGCTTTGCCAGGTACCACAGCATGTGAGTTGCAAACCTTGACTCATGAGACAAACATTGTACAAATGGTTTATCATAAATTGCACTGTATTCTTTGTACTTGTATCCGCTTTTTGTTTTGTTTTTCGTTAAATCATACTGTCTAGTACAATATTTTTTACCTGATTGAAAAATAAGTACTCAGTATTTTTGGGCCCTAAATTTTGTTTGGGGTCTTATTTGTAATTTTATTTTATGCTCTTTTTTTTCAAATATTCGCTTATTTTGTAAATTATTTAATAAAAATTTCAGGCATAAAATGTTTAGCATATTATCTGTTGAAATTAACAAAGATTTAATGTAAACAATAAATCAAAATATTTTTGTAGTGTCAACATTTTGTTTCTAATTTGGTTTTACAAAAATACTATGCTGGATATGATGTGTTTATTTCATAAATATGTGTAAATATTTATGTATTTTACTGTTCAAATGTTATTTTTATTATGTTTTTGTTTGTTTTAAAATTATGTGAACATTTAATAAACTACAATTGCTGTTGATTGAAAAATAACACTGAATAAAAACATGATTTGAACTTAATAGGGTCTTCCTTGTTTTTATTGTACTGTAGCTTGGGTGATTTTAATGATACAATTATGCAATTTATATGGTTTTAAAAAGAATTTAATTCACTAAATAGTTTATATTGACACAATTAAAGTCACATAAGAAGAAATAACTGAAAATTAAGCCTAAATGAGACAGGTGTAAAACTTGAGAAATTTTCCAATATCCCTATGGAGATGGTGTAGTCAGGCTTATCAGCTATACATGGAGTAGATCTTGTCAATAGTGCAGAGTCACTATAGGTCTAGGCTATCTAATCTGGCCACACGGCTGTCCGGCTAGCGCAGTGGTTGGTACACTCACTTCTCGCCTAGGCATCCGGGGTTCACTTTCCAGTCCCGGCGCATGTTGGTGGTCACTATACCTGACAGGTGGGGTTTCCTCCGGGTACTCTGGTTTCCCCCCACAGCACAAGGCCACACCAAAATTAAAATCTTTCAGTAAAAAATAAATAGCTGGAAATTGCAGCTATGATTCAAAATTCGTCCAAACTTTCGTGAGTCTCTATTAAGTTAATTAGGTAGGAGTGCTGGGACACACACCGGGTCCTCACATAATGCAGCCTCAGGCGCGGTAGGACCTCATAAACTTCGAAATACACACATCTAATCTGGCCAGATATGTATGGAGGAAGGGGTTAAAGGAAAATGGCATTTTAAAAAAACCTGGGTAAACTGAACATCTCTAAAACCGAATCATCAGCCTGGGTCCTGACGTTCAGTTTATACAGGTTCTACTGTACCTTATATCGAGACCTCGCTTGGGATTGCATATGGGGTGGGTGGTGTCTAGGTCAAGGTCACTGTTACTAAAAATAGAAAAACAGTTTCTGCTCAATAACTTGAGCATGCATTGAGTTATTTTAAGGTAGTCACACACTAATGGTCATGATCACAAATGTATTTAATTGTTTTTTCATCATAATCTACAATCAATAAGACACTGTATTTGAAATTTAAAGACTTTACGGTGTAATAAAAAAGTTATTAGCATTTTTGTAATGCCACCCCCTTGGACAAAAAAATTGCTCAAGCAGACCTGATGTCATATTAAAAAAAGCCACAAAACATGTTCATGTTTTTTATTTTCAGCATATTTTAAACTTCATAACAGTTACATGGACATCTATAAGCAGAATAATAACAACTGTGTGATGTTTATATAAACAATATAAAGAAAAAAAAAAATATGTACAGTACCCCTATCGAAAATAAGGACAAATTAAAATAACTTGAAAATGAGTGTCCATACTTTAAAGTCAGTTGTGATCACATAGGTAAAGGGTATAGGTGAATTTAGCCCACTAAAATTATGTACATACTTATGCAAGTGAAATACCAAAAAGGTATGAACTTTCACCGTTGTATAACAGAAATATTTGCAGCTAATTACGTATACAGGGTTCGGTTTTGAAAAACTAGTACAGTAACGTGCCAAATGCTGATTTTAGTACATATCACAACTGAACATGTCACAAAACTTCATAAATTCTAATATTCTGATTCCAATATCAGCTTGGTGACTTAAACTATTATTTTAGACAACTAATACAACTAAATACTAAACATTGTTACTAGAATCAACTATTAGAGTCACTTGGAAAACAGTCGTCAGAGAATACTATAGCCATGGACACAAATGTCAACATACAGGACCCATGACATCCAATAACTGAATGATTTATCCAACCATTTTTATTACCTAGTATTCACATAAAAATATACTGACATGCTTGTGTTGCAGAGAATAAAATCATTTAAAATTAATCTTGTAACAACAGTTGTCGAGGTTAACAAATTACTAAGGGTAAAACACAAGAAGAACTGAAGAGTTTTAGTTTCTGTTGATCTAAATATATCTTTTTATGTAGTTTAAAAATACATTTATTCCCATTTATATACAATTAAAATAGACTACATTATCATAATTATACATAAAATACACAGCTTTGTGATGTTAACAGCAATCATATATTGACAAATAAGCAAAATGTTAAAGTACCCCATCTAAAAACAAATTCTAACACTTTTATAAAATGTGCTGGGCTATTGTTCAAGTGTATGTGACCCTCCAAGATTAATTTTATTTTGAATACAAATAAACAATGCAAAAATATAAACTTTTACCATTTCTAACTAGTCAGGAAATATATGCTGATCAATGAAGTATGGAAGGGTGGTTTTAAGAATTGACAACAGTTATTTGTAAAATATTATTTATCCGACATATTAAAACTAACATTGTCACAAACTCTAGTTTATTCAAATTTTTTACTTGATTAAGTTGAAATAAATGTTTAGGAGCTTTACATGTAATTTTGGGATTAAATTAACAACTGAAACACCTAACTTATTTTGCTATTTAACTCAATAGTTACTCAAAGTGTATCAGCAAATTTAAAACAAAATGTTGTAGCTGCATGTTGTAGTATTCAGGCCTCCTAGCGAAACCTTTAAAACCTTTATAAACCTTTCTTTTATGGAAAATCCTTTAAAACCTTTATTTTTCCTGGAAAACTTGTAAAAACCTGTAATTCACTGTCAAAACCTTTATTTTTAGCTCACCTGAGCACAAAGTGCTCATGGTGAGCTTTTGTGATCGCCCGTTGTCCGTAGTGCGTGTGTGCGTACGTTCGTGCGTGTGTGTGTGTGCGTGCGTCGTCAACTTTTCATTAAAACAACATCTCCTCCTAAGCCGCTTGGCAGATTTTCACCAAACTTCACAGGAATGATCCTTGGGTGGACAACTTTCAAAAATTTTCAAATCTTTCCGGTCCACTGCATATGTAGGTCACCAGAGCTAACAATAGATTTAAAAAGTAAAAACTTTAAAAATCTCTTATGAAACCGCAAGGCTCAGAGCTTTCATATTTGATATGTGACATCCTCTAGTGGTCCTCTACAAAGATTGTTCAAATAATGCCCCTGGGGTCAAAACTGGCCACGCCCCGGGGGTCACATGGTTTATATAGACTTGTATAGCAAAATAACTTTAAAAATCTTCTTCTCTGAAACAGCAAGGCCTAGAGGTTTCTTATTTGGTATATAACATTGTATAGTGGTCCTCTACAAAGATTGTTCAAATAATGCCCCTGGGGTCAAAACTGGCCACGCCCGGGGGGTCACATTGTTTATATAGACTTGTATTGCAAGATGACTTTAAAAATCTGCTCTGAAGCCGCAAGATTTAGAGGTTTCATATTTGGTATTTAACATTGTATACTGGTTCTTTACAAATAGTGTTCAAATGATGCCTCTGGGGTCAAAATTGGCCACACCCTGTGGGTCACATGATTTATATAGACTTAACTAGCAAAATGACTTCAAAAATCTTCTCCTCTGAAACTTCAAGGCCTAGAGGTTTCATATTTGGTTGGTAACATTGTATAGTGGTCCTTTACAAAGATTGTTAAAATGATGCCCCTGGGTTCAAAATTGGCCACACCCCGGGGGTCACATGGTTTATTCAGAATTAAATATCAAAATGACTTTAAAAATCTTCTCTTTTGAAACTGCAAGGCCCAGAGGTTTTATATTTGGTATGAAACATTGTATAGTAGTCCTCTACAAAGATTGTTCAAATCATGCCCCTGGGGTCAAAACTGGCCACACCCCAGGGGTCACATGGTTTATATAGACTTAAAATAGCAAACAAACTTTTAAAATCTTCTCTAAAACCGCTTGGCACAGAGGTTTTATATTTGGTATGTAACATTGTATAGTGCTCCTCTACAAACTTTGTTCAAATAATGCCCCTGGGGTACAAACTGGCCGCACCCCAGGTGCCATATGGTTTATATTGACTTAAATAGCAAAATGACTTTAAAAATCTCTGAAATCTCAAGGCCTAGAGGTTTTATATTTGGTATGTTACATTGTATACCGTAAATACCCTGTCATAAGTGTAAACGTCTCATAAGTCAAGAAGTTAAAATTCATTCCAGAAACGTATTTCTAATAATAACCATTCCATAAGTCGAGTTTGAATGATCATAAAACACCATCTGAAAATTGGCCAGAGTATGCCCTAATAAGTAGGTATATGGTACAGTCTGCAGTAAATGCCTTGAAGCTGAAATCCTGCCAAATCCTCTTTAACAGATCTTGATGTACTCAAAAACCGGTTCCAGCCAGTTCAATTAGCAATATGCTATACACAAAAATCATGTGTTTTGTCAGCAGGTTTATTGATTTTTTATTGGTGGCTGATGGTCTAGCTGGGGCCTAAAGTGGGGAAATTAAGTCAATTAAAGTAGATAGTTTCATTTACAGTTTGCATCTTAATTAATAATGAAACAGTTATGCATTTTTTCTTAATTGTCGGTAATTAATAGAAAGGGCAAACTGTGATAATAATGAATGGATTATATTGTGTGGATTAGCAAATATGCAGGAAAGAAATAAAATGCATTTGACAAATATTTCAATATAATATGCTACGATTTTTTGTGAACTCATGAGTCAAATGTACTTTATAACCACGATTTAAGAGGCTTAAAATCTCGACTTATGACTGAGTAATTACGGTAGTGGTCCTCTACAAAGATTGTTAAAATGATGCCCCTGGGGTCAAAACTGTGCACACCCCGGGGGTCACATGGTTTATATAGACTTAAATAGCAAAATGACTTCAAAAATCTTCTCCTCTGAAACTGCAAGACCCAGAGGTTTTATATTTGGTATGTAACATTGTATAGTGGTCCTCTACAAAGATTGTTCAAATGATGCCACTGGGGTCAAACTGGGTTACCCCGGGGGTCACATGGTTTATATAGACTTAATTAGCAAAATGACTTTAAAAATCTTCTCCTCTGAAACCGTAAGGCCCAGAGGTTTCATATTTGGTATGTAACATTGTATGGTGGTCCTCTACAAAGATTAAGATTGTTCAAATGATGCCTCTGGGGTCAAAACTGGGCACACCCCCGGGGTCACATGGTTTATATAGACTTAAAAGTTAAATAGCAAAATGACTTTAAACATCTTCTCCTCTGAAACTGCTATGCCCAGAGGTTTTCTATATGGTATGTAACATTGTATAGTTGTCCTCTACCAAGATTGTTCAAATGATGTCCCAGGGGTCAGAACTGGTCCTGCCCTGGGGGTCACACTGTTTATATAGACTTAAATAGCAAAATGACTTTAAAATCTCCTCAGAAACCGGAGTGTTTTCGTATTTGATATGTAACATTGTATAGTAGTCCACTACAAAGATTGTTCAAAGTATGCCTCTGGGGTAAACAGTGGCCATGACCCGGGGGTCACACGGTTTATATAGACTTATATGGCAAGTGGGCCTTAAAAATCTTCCTTGTTTAAACTGTAAGGCCCAGAGGTTTTATATTTTGCATAAAACATTGTGGAGTGGTCTTCTACACAGATTGTTCCAATGATGCCCCTGGGGGTCACATGGTTTATATACATTTAAATAGCAAAATGACTTTAAAATCTTCTCCTCTGAAACCGCAAGGCCTAGGGGTTTCATGTTTGGTATGTAACATTGAATAGTGGTCCACTACAAATATTTTGCAAATTATGCCCCTGAGGTAGAAAGTGGCCACGCCCTGTGGGTCACATGGTATATATCGACTGAAAAAACTTCTGAACCTGCAATGTCCAGATTTTTATACTGAGGTAAGGGGTTTAGTGCCACTTTGCCCTCTTGTTATTAGCCATTATGATGCCTTAAACTCAGGTGAGCGACCTAGGGCCATCATGGCTGGACTACAAATCCGAGGATCGCGGGTTCGATTCCCAGCCCGGCCTCATAACTTGTGTGGGGATTGGTCATAAAATTATTTCTACGGCCAATCGTCCCCTACCTCTGATACAAGAAGGGCAGTTGTCAGTTACTGGCATAAGTATGTGCACTTAGTACTGGTAAACCAGCTAACCCAGGAAAAGTGTGAGTAGGTTAACTGACCGCCGTTATATGACTGAAATACTGTTGACTACGGCAAAAAATCCAAACAAACAAAACTTGTTGGATAGTTGAAATAATCATTTAATACTCTGAACTTGTACGTGGAAGTCCATAGAAATAATCAAATGAAGACTTTCCAAGGTCCAGAACAAAATAACTGGTTTCCACTACGGCCTCTGGGTTAGTCAGCTCTGGAATATAGATTTTTTTCAAAATTTACAAGATAATGAAGAGACTTAATGTTTAACTAAGTTTTTCTAAAATATATCAAAACTATAAACAGTAACAAACAGTTGAAGTATAAATGACTTAAAAATTGTAAGTTACTTAGTCAAAGGAAGGTCTCTTGTAAAGTTTACAAGTTTGTAGTAATACCGGTAAAATGTAAACATTTCTGAGCAAGAAAGTTAGACAGAACATTCTTGGCTTTGAAAGTGGTAGTGTTCAGGTTGTGATGTAGACAATGAAAGAATTTTCCATTTTCCTACACTGCTTTATTGCTAACATTTGTTAATACAGTGTAGTTCCACCACTTTTTAAACATCCACACTGTAAGAACAAGTATTAACTCTTTATCCTTGTGCAGTATGCATAAATAACACAATCTGAGTTGTGTGCCATCACAGTGACAATTCTTTCTAATTGAAATTTTAAGGTACTCCTTGAACATACTTGCTTTAAGTTGTTTAAGTGTGCATGTAAGTACATTGTACTAAATATTGTTATCTTTTTGGATAATACCTTATACTCTTTTGTTTGTGTCATGGTTTTTTGTCTGGGGCTACAAATGAACTTCAAGTATAGATTAAGGGATGCTAAAATACAGAGATGAGATGACTTTGTGCAATGATGTTCCTACTAAGTGATTTTTCTTAGTTTGGGGGTTTTTAGTAAATTTTTTGTCATACGCATGTTGGTATGGCATTGTTGTCTCTTGCTCAAATAGATTTAATAATTGATTTGGTCTTGCAATTGTAATGACTTTTAGATTTTAAACATTATTGCATTCCCATTACTTGCCTGGGTGCATTGCTGCTTAGCATCCATCTTTTTCACAGATATCTTTGTGATTTTATTTAAAAAAATAACTGTAATTTCATTGCCATGATTTGACCTACTTTATTATTAGGAGCATTCAGCACTTTCACAAATTTTATGAGTATTTGCATATGACAAGAGCAAGAATTGATGCATTTGTACTAAGTTTTGCTAAGATACCAGTTTGATTTTAAATTGATGTTGAACATTTACAAGGTAGAAATGTGCAACACTCTGCTATGTTATTCTTAATGTTTCCCAGTATGTTTTCTCTTCCATATGGATTGTGGCTGTTTGCTCTGTTAAATAGTGTACATGTTTATTTTGTTTGATTTAAAGTTCATATTAATTCAACATTTAAATATAAGTGACTTTTTAGGAACAAGTAGAAATTGTCTAATGTCAGTTTAATATTCCTGTTGAATTTAGGATAATTTCATCAAATCATGTATGTTTTGTTAAATATCATTCAAAATAGATGGGCAAAATTAGCCTTTATTTTCTCTTTAAATTGACCGAAATCTCCCTAAAAAGCCTTTATTTTGCAAAGTTTGAACCTTTATAATAACCTTTATTTTTACTGAGGTCTTCTAGGAGGCCTGAGTATTGCAAAAAATATATTTTACATTTGTATACGATGTATTTAGTTAATGTTGTTGAGTTAATAATGTGAATAATATTTAACCAATATTAAATAATAAATAACTATGTAATAATTTATTTTGTTAATATAATAATCCATCAAAAAAACTTACTTAAATTTAAGCATTGTAACATTTCATTGCTGTCAAAGAAACATTTTCAAAAATTAACAAGTATTAATATAACGAAAAGATGATACTAAAGATGGCATCTAAACTTTTGTCAATATGGGCACAATAATGCAGATCATTAAATTAACAGTGTTTAATCCAAGGACAGAAGCACTGTAATCTTGATGATTGTTGTTGGAAATTCTTCTCGTGCAATATAGTTTCCTGGACCTGTGTGTTCTATTGAAAACTTGAACTGATGAACTGTTATGTTTTCTCAAAAGTCCATGATGATTTGTCTATAATTAGTTATAAATGTTGCCATTGATGTGACATGAGGGAACCAGAGCCAGGAAGCTGCAAATACAAATTATTAAGTCTATATTGTATAAGTACAGGTAACTAAAACATGATCATTGTTAACTACATACACTGAGAACATAGCTTCATATATTAGACTTTAGATGTCAAATTATGGATCATTTTGTTCAATGTGAATCAGTTAACACACAAATTATTGGTGCAATCTTAACAAATAAAAAGACATTATAATCAAAAAAATATAAAAAAATTCTATAGAAAATTGTCTTGAATGAGATCTGAATAAATATAAAATCATATAATTGTATTAATTTAATTAATATTGATGTTCATATATTTAACAAATAAAGGAATTCCATATACAAACACCATGTCAAACAAACCTGTATGCAATGTGGTGCAAATCAAGCCAGTCTTCTCTTGAATTCAACTCATTACATGGAGTTTATGGTGTGTCTTGCATTTATACAACACTATTCATGAACCAAGAGTCTCGATTCTGGCACCGAATTAGCTAGTAACGTTCAAAGGAATAAAATGTTCCACTCAATATTGTCACGGATACAAGTCCACGATAGCACTGTTTGTGATGGTAGATATTTTCAGAAATAAAAACAACAACAAATTCCACAGTCCTTCATAAGGCTTCCACTTCGAGAGATTGTGTACCATAGACACATCGCTAATAATTACACCAGTATAGGGAACTTTTATCAGTAAATACGTTCACAAGCCTTTTTGGTGGTTCACTGTTTATGTTTAGAAAATATATATCAGTGATTATAATCTGACAGAGTAAATGATCATTTTGATAATCACGAAGCCAAAGCGCAATATTTTTTATTTACGCTTAACAAATGAAATATACGTTGATTCTGTTGAATAATTGACGTTGCTAACCAAAAAGTAAATGTTTCGTTTTAGTTTATGGTTTATTGACAAAATACACTATATTTATTTATGTAACTTTTTGCGATTATCGTCGTCCGACGGTTATCCGAAATATACCGGAAGACACCGATACGTTACGAACTGAGTCGATATTACCCGATTTCATTAGTGTGTGACTACCTTAATGAAACTTAATAATTAGATATTTGGTATTGAGACCTCACTTAGGATTGCGTATAGGGTGAGTGGGGTCAAGGTCACTGTTACTAAAAATAGAAAAATGGTTTCCCCTCAAAAACTTATGAACGAATTGAGATTTTTCAATGAAACTTCATACATAGATACCTTATAACAAGACCTCACTTGGGATTGCGTATGGGGTGGGTGGGTCAAGGTCACCTTTACTAAAAATAGAAAAACGGTTTCTGCTCCATGACTTGAGAATACATGGAGATACTGTAATGAAACTTCATACTTAGATACCTTATATTGAGATCTCACTTGGGATTGCGTATAGGGTGGATGGGGTCAAGGTCACTGTTACTAAACATAAAATAAACGGTTTCCGTTCAATAGCTTGAGAACACATTGAGATATTTTAATGAAACTTCATACATAGATATCTTATATCTAGACCTCACTTGGTACTGCATATAGGGTCAGACCATGTTCAATGGCCATTCTAGTTTCTCATGAATCTGATTACTACATGCTTCTTATATTACTATTTGCTTGTTTGCATTCCAAAAGTATGCACTACAGGTTAGTGAATGATCTTTTAATGAAGGAGACCTTCATTAAAAGATCATTCACTAACCTTTAGTTATATTTTAATTATATTTTGACTGTTTTTATTATAGACCAAAGGACCCTCCTGTTAGTCAGATTGACTGTCATGCAATGGATGGTTCCCCTAAGAAACCTAGGCATCTTGCACAGCTGCTTCAGGATGAAGGAATTTTGCTGGAGCCGGTAAGTTTTCAGTTCTTTAACTCGAGAATGGTTCTTTGTACATAGAAAGCAATACTTCACTAGGGATTTCATTTTGGGTGAGTGGGGTTAAGGTCACTGTTACTAATAATAGAAAAACCAGTTTTTGCTTGTAACTCTAGCACAGATTGAAATATAATTAATGAAACTCCATTTATAGATACTGTATAGCGAGACATTGCATGAGATTGTTGGATCAGGGTCAGATTAGAAAAATCCTTTTGACTCAATTACTCAAGAACAAAATTAACTTTGTTTAATTGGCCCGTACTATCCAAACAGCTTGTTTCAGAAAAAATGCTAGTTACTCTGACATGTACAAGACAAGTCGAGTGAGTCTGACAACTCTTGTATTGTTAGCTCACCTGAGCACAAAGTGCTCGGTGCTCTGCGAGCTATTGGTATAGGGGACCTCTCCTGCGTCATCCGTCGTCGAGCGTCCATCGTCCATATGCCATCAACAATTTGTTCGTTCTCACGAAAGAGACTTCACTTTTTATCCAATCTTGACCAAACTTGCACCATTTGTGTATGACCATTAAATCTCTGGATAGTTACTGGGCCAGATCGCACCAGTAACACTGAAATGCCTTTTTCCAACATATAGACTATTTTCTATCCAATCTTGATCAAACTTCCACAGTTTGTATATGACAATCAGATCTCAGCAGAAGCCAAAAATGGGCCAGATCGTTTTACAAACACCAGAGTTATTGTCCCTTGTTTGTGAAAAAATATTCAAAAATGGACATTATTAAGGATAGAGACTTCATTTTTCATCCAATTTTCACCAATCTTGCACAGTTTGTCTATGACCATAAGATTACATGTGAAATCGAATATAAGCAATATTGGGCCAGAAACCCCAGAGTTATTGTCCCTTTGTGTATGGAAAAAAATATATCCAAAACATGTTATTAATGGTTGGCTTGCACACTTGATATTTTATTCAATGTTGACCAAACCTGCAGTTTGTGTATGACCATACAAGCTTAGTTGGGATTCAATAGTTATGGACCAGATTGCACCTGGAACACTAGAGTTATTGCCCCTTATCCATTAAAAAAACAATGCAGAAGTGCCTTTTTTCTAAAAACCAGTCTTTATTTTCGTCCAGTCTTTACCAAACATCTACAGTTAATGTATGACCAGAAGATCTCCACAGAATCCAAAACTGGGCTTGATTGTACCACAAACACCAGAGTTGTTACCCCTTGTTTTGAAAAAATAATTGCAAAAATGGACTTTATGTGGGATAGAGACTTTATTTTTCATCCAATCTTAACCAAACTTCCACAGTTTGTGTATGACCCTATGGTCTGAGCAGAAGCCAAACATTGGCCAGATTGGACCACAAACACCAGAGTTATAACCCTGTCTTTGTTTAATAAAGTGCAAAAAATAACTTTATGCAGGATTGAGATTTCATTTTTCATCCAGTCTTGACAACAAGCCCATGAGCATGCACTGTTACCATTTTGTTCATGCAAAATGAGTGACTTTATGGACCTTGGTAACAAACCAGGTACTATGACAGAGTTTTGCATTTACATGCCACAGCCAATTAAAGACTTAAGTTTTCTTTTTTTGGTTGAAAACAAATGAAATTGGATTAAGAACAATTGCAATCCTTGCATGCAGTTATCTGTACATGAATAAGCATCGTTTTTCATCATTGGACAGAAAAGTATCAAAGAAAGGTCAAAACTTGACCTTATAGCACAGCCATCGCAATTATCATATCACAAATACAGCACCTCCACTATCCAATTTGTACATCAGTTAGCCCATTGCATTGACCAATGTATACAATCAAACTGATCCTAACCCCCTCTGCAGAAACATGTGTATTGTTCAGATTCTTTAAGTTTCAAACCTGTCACAACAGTATGGTCTTCACCTTTGCCAGTACTCAGGTGAGCACTTTGGGCAATCATGTTTCTTGTTTCTTTTTTATGCCCCCGGTATCTTGATGCAGGAGGCATATAGTGATTGTCATGTCCGTCCTTACGTCCATCCGTGACAAGGTTAAGTAGAGTTCACCGTTTCATGTAGCACCAGCACCGCTTACTAAAACACTTAGATGCCATGGTTCTCACCTACTTGAAAAGTCCTTAAAAACGTTGTTGCTCTTTAAAAGTCCTTAGATTGGGTATAGCCTTGAAAAAATGCCAAAATGGCACTTGAATTTGACACAAAGTCCTTGAATTTCTAAAAACAACCTTGAGAATACTTTTGCCATAATCGAAGTAGAAGTACACGAAAAAATACAAGACAAGCGTTCAGGGGTTTTTTTTGCAAAAAAAGTTTTTCCACGCGGAAGTATGAATACGCTGTTGGTACGTTAGAATTTTGGTACTAATCGAGGCATTGTGTTCTACGTCATAATTGCAAATTGCGGCACCCAGTGAAAATTGTCTTGATGGGTAAACACGGAAAACAAGTGTTCATTATAACAGAACTACAGTTGGTTGAAGTTTAATCTTTATTGTGATATAAAAGATATAAAGATTGAATTGAATTGAAGTCAAGCAAATCTTCAATGTTCTGTTAAAACGATTAATTTTTCTTCATGGGCAAAAGTGCACTGTCATCACATAAAAGTAGACTACAGACGTATTGTAGTCGAAAACGTTAAAAAAAAATGTTGAGCTTACTGTGCCTTTTGCAAATGATGGCATTTTTTCACAAAAGCAAGTGGACTCCATACAAGTTTTAAACTAAGACAAAGCTGCCAAAGTGATAGTGGACTTTACAGTGACCAATCATCATTCTATCATTACAATGGCACAATTCTACCCTTGAAAAGTCCTTGAATTTGTATGCAAGACTTGAGCATGAACCATGGATACTTACACAGTTGATGCTTATGACCATCACCAATCCACCCATATCACCCAACCTCACCTTGACTTTGACATGATTTGGACTTATAATAATTGAAAAGTGCCATTTTTTTGTTAACTAGATTTTACTGTTTCGTCTAGCACCAGCACCGCTTACTACAACATTTGGATACTTACACAGTTGTTGCTTATGACCATTCCCAATCCACCCATATCACCCAACCATACTTTGACCTTGACCTAATTTCGACTTAGAATAATTCAAATATGCTGTCCATCACAAACCGGGGGCATGTGGGTTTATCGAACACAGTGTCTTGTTTTTGTCAGTTGTATGCTTAGAATTGTCCCCACTTGTGGTCTTCATGAACCAGTTATGTTTAAGTTTGTATCCTTTAATCATTCTGCGAGACAATCACCAACATATTACTGAAGTTGAGTTATTATTTGCTTTCTTTGTTGATTTTTAGTTTTCCTGAGCACAAAGTGCTCATGGGTGTGCTTGTGTGGTCAGTGGTTGTCTGTGGTTGTCAATTTACTTAAAAAATCTCCTCTGAAACCACCTTGTGAAAATTAATCAAACTATGTTAGAATGTTCCTTGAGTGATCCTTTATCAAATTTCTTCAAATTACCATAATCTTATGAATATAATATGCACATTTTTACCAACACATTTTTATCAGAAGTTTAGGGGGCATACTATACTTGAATATAAAACTTAGACCACAACAAATTGATCAGTTGTTCTACGGATTTTGTCCCAAAAAAATTGGAGCGAGCGAGCGAAATAAAAATAAAAATATTTTTTTTCCATTTTCGATAAAATCGGAGGCGAGCGAAAAGCGCAAAATAAAAAAAAATCCTATCATGCCCATAGTGTTTAAAAATTAGTCCCAAACGCCATCATAACATGATATCTTGTCAATAATTTCTTCTTCATCTGTTTGTTCCATAAATTGTTGTCAAAATCAATATATATGTAATAAACTAAGCAACTAATTTCTCCATTTCTTCTTTGACCATGTCCTGCAAAGGGTTTTGTGCAACAAGTCTTCAATAGTGATTCTGCTATTAAATTAACGATGGGCAGTAAATACTAAATAGCCATATCTTAACTATAAGAAAGTAGACCTTACACAAGGTAATTGTCATTATCAAAATATATATTTGATACACCAAGTCATTCACTACCAACAGTTTAATAATATGAATATGAAATGTCATAAATAAACACAAAACAATTTAGGAATCACTAGTATAAGATCTGTATCTTTAAATGACACGACGAAACAACTGGACGCCACCATTTTTTTAAACCGTAAACCAGGACTCACACTGGCTCTTATTTTTCTTGAGCCATTTTTTTTTATCGACTCGCAACATCATTGCGTGTTTCCATGTCAGGGAATAGTTATATCTTACTGTTTTAATTGCTATAAAATTATACTTCACTCTGCTGTATTATATTAATTAATTATGGCATTAACAAAAGCATTAGTATACTTTGATTTTTATATTAACATTTTTCTCATTGTTCATTGCAGTAAACTTGGATAATTATTTTTTATTTAAACATACACTCTTAAACTATCTACAAGATGTTAACAAAATATATCCATAAATAAATTAAAATTAATAACTAACATAATGACTTGGCTTGCCCTGTTAAATGTACCTTAATATATAAAGGCTGAACAAAATGTACACCAAACAGATACTTTGAATTTATAAAATGGTCATGTCAGAAACAACTTATATGTGTGGATATTAGAAGTAAGAAATCAAGGATAAACTGCTGGTCAAAACTGTCCGAAATATAAACATACCCGATAATCAGTCCATTTGACATAATCCTGACATCCAACTTCACACATCCTTTATCAACAAGATAATCCTTTAATTAACTGTTAATTAACTGCTGATATTACGAGAGCTTGCTAACAATCATCTTTAATTAGGCAATGAATGCTGACAAACAGCTCATTGTGTTTTCACAAGTTTGATAAAACATGATAAGAAATTGCCGAGTTGAAATACACATGGCAGCTGTGCCAGACTAAAGGTTTGGGTCATAAATTGTGTGCTCGGTACATAAACCAGTCGCCGCAAAGTGCCTTATTCACGTCTATATCAGTACCAATTGCTTGTTATAATTTGGGTACACCACAAAGGCAGTGTTTAACGTAAAATGAGACTCGTTGATGAAAACTTCATTTAAAAAAATCGGATCCGGGGCAAACTTGTAGGTGCGGGCGCAAAATAAAAAGAATTTTTTTTTTTTTTTCGATTTACGATTTTAAGGTGCGGCAAATCCGACGAACATCTGATCAATTTGTTGTGGCCTTACCTAAAAATTTCCATCCAAATATTTGCTTAAAACATGCATTTTTCGAATTTTTAGTCAAAACGGCCGCCATTTTGTATAATAAGGAGTTGTAAACAAAGGGAGTCAATTGGTGTTGTTTTCTTGTTTGAATGAATTCCGTTTACAAATGATATAAGTTTGAAATGTTTAAATAGTAAACATTAGGATTGAAATCAAAACAGTATCTCCGATAAATTAAGCCTTACAGAGTAAAATTTGAAAGTAAACACCAGAACAAGATAAACAAAAGAAGAATAACAAGAAATGTAACAAACAAGGTGTAGTTTAATGTTGAGTGTTCATTATTTATTTTCAATTATACATTTTTTAGCTCGACTATTCACCGAATAGTTAGAGCTATACTACTGACCCATTCGTCGGCGTCGGCATAATGCTCTGTAAGTACTGCATATTATAAATTGAAACTTCACACATGTCTTCGGGGTCATTATGAGAGGTTACTGACCAAGGTCCATTACTCTGATCTGAAACTTCACATTACTCTGATCTGAAACTTCACACATGTCTTCGGGTCATTATGTGAGGTCACTGACCAAGGCCCATAATTCTGACCTGCTATGCCCCTTTTTGTACTTAGAAAATCAGGTTCAAGTTTGTGTGCAACAACTCCATATCTCTATATCTACTACATATATTCAATTAAACCTCCACACATGCCTTCAGGATCATTATATAAGGTCACTGGCCAAGACCGATTACTGTGAACAGCATTTTAGCAGAATTATGCCCCTTTTTGTACTTGTAAACTTCAGGTTAAGGTTTGCTTGCAGCAAGTACATATCTCTGTAACTACTACAGATATTTAATTGAAATTTTACACATGTCTTCAGGGTCATTATATAAGGTCACTGACCAAGGCCTATGACTCTGACCTGCAATTTAGCAGAACTTTGCCCTTTTTGTACTTCGAAATTCAGGTTAAAGTTTTCCTGCAACAACTCCATATCTCTGTAACACTAAGATATTCAATTGAAACTTCACACATGACTTCAGGGTCATTACATAAGGCCACTGACCAAGGCCCATTACACTGACCCGCAATTTAGCAGAAATATTCCCCTTTTTGTGTCGCCTGACTAGGCGACATATAGGGGTTACTTATGTCGGCAGCGGTGTCATCGGCGGCGGCGGCCCCTTTCGCTTGTCCGGAGCATAACTCTTAGACTATTAAAGCTATCAACATGAAACTTCATAGGTAGATAGAATTCATTGAGGGGAAGTGCAGTGCACAAGAACCGTTACTCTGCACCTCAAACTTTTGGAGTTATTGCCCTTTGTTTATTTTCATATCTAATTTTTGTCTGAAGCATAACTCTAAGACTATGAAAGTTATCAACTTATAACTTCATAGGTAGATAGATCTCATAGAGGAGAAGTGCAGTGCACAAGAATCGTTACTCTGCATACTTTCAGAGTTATTGCCCTTTGTAAATTTTCATACTTATTTTTGTGTCGCATTTTTGGTTTTAATAAGTCTTTTCTTTGCAAGTAGCCAGAGTGCAGTGCTTTTGAAGATTTCAATAAATCTGTTTGAAAAAATATGAGCATTAACCTTAAGTGCTTCTTCATTTGGATTCACGTAAGCTTTCCGGCATCAGGAGACACATCAGACTCGCGGAGTTCTAATTATACTTAGAAATTTCAGGTTAATGTTTGTGTGAAACAACTTCATATCTCTATATCTGCTACAGATATTCAATGAAAACTTCACACATGTCTTTAATGTCATTATATAATGTTACTGGCCATGGCACATAGCTGTGACCAGCATTTTAGGAGAATTATACCCCTTTTTTTTTAGTGATAAAGGCCAATAACTCTGACAAAGCAGTTAAATAGTCGAGCGTGCTGTCCTTAGACAGCTCTTGTTTTATAAAGTGTCCGGATTCAGGTACTCTTCATTTGTATTTCGATACGTGTTACAGGCCTTTTTTAAACACACCATTCAGTTACTTTCAGAAAGCAGTTTCTGCTAAGATTTTGACCAAGCTTTAGTTTAAACACTCCTTATTATGTTTAACATTTTATTTTCATTTGATGCAATTGTCCAAAGAAATAAACCAAAAAGCCAGCGAAAGTGTCCGGATTTACATACTTCACCAGTAGATATCCTGAAGCAAAACTTTACTTGCATTTAGAGTTGGGTGGGTTCAAGGTCACTGTTACTGAAAAAAAGAAAAAGACAGTTTCTGCTCAATAACTCTACAACAAATTGAAATAATGAAAGTCTATATATAGCATATAGTGAGACATTGCATAAGATTGCATATGGGGTGGGTGGGGTCAAGGTCACTGTTTTGAAAATTAGAAAAGTGCTCAGTAACTTGTGAATGAAATTAACTTTGTTTAATTGGCCCCTTCTTTCCAAACAGTTTATTTAAAACTTTGAAAATCTTCTTGTTTGAAACCACTTTCTTGATTCTGAAATAATTTGACAGAAATGTTTGCTGGGTTACCTACCAAATTCCTTCAAATCATTTTGTTTCATTAAAAAGATAGCCTCAAGGGAGCGAGGCAGTTTTCTTTAAATGGCTACTTGACATTGAAAACATGAAGCATTTCGTGTCAGAAACCACTAATTAATTTGATTTCGAAATAAGTTTAAAGAAATATCTATCCCTTTGACTCTCTACCAAATTTCTTTAAATTATTTTGAATTTGTAAAAATCATGGCTATCAGTGGTGCTTTATTGTCGTCAGTTGTCAACATTTTACTTCCAATATCTCTGAACACGCTATTACATGTGTACAAGCCACTATGATATATTAAACTCAGGTGAGTGATCAAAGGCCATCTTTCATGTTGTATAAGAAAATCCAAAAACAACAGAAAATTGTGTTCACATATAATATGCAACAATGTATTAGGTTCATAAACACTAATGTTGATAATAATAAAATATCAAATTAAACACAAACAATAATATGGCAGTTCTAGTTAATTCAAATAAATATGTATTTTCAATAATATAGCCTATATATGTTTCAATTTCTAATGAGGATGTGGAGTTTATTGCGGTGCAAGGAGGCCACCAGGCCCCTGCCACTCCTGCCCCCTCACAGGGGACTGGCCCACAGAAGACTAATGCACATGAGGCCAATACCAAAATTGGTATAGAAGCAGACAAGTCTTTGTTGAGGGATTTCCTAGCTGGAGACTATTGTATCCATGGGGTAAGTTACTGCAGATACTATGGTTTGAAATTAACAGGATTACTGCATGTCATAAGTTGAATTTACATTCATTGATTATCAGAAACCTAGCCAGTTTTACATTCATTGTACTAGGGTTGGGACGATACGTTGAATATCAATATTGTACCGATATGCACTGCTCTCGATACGTATAGATACTCTAAACCAAAATATTTATATTTTCATAATGACTTTGTTCGAACAAGTATTTGACTAACTTTAATATTGAAATAAGACTTACCTTTTTTAACCTTTGGCAAAATATTCTATACGTTTGAATAGTGGTATTTAAAATGATTGTTCAGTTCTCTTTTTCAATTAATGTTATTAGTAATTAGTGAAAAAAATAGATTGTTTTAAACAATTATATATATTGAATGAATAGCGTAAATTTATGTAAGAGGAGTTATGTGTATCACTGAGCATGGGATGTGTTATGTGTGCCTTTTGAGGGCAGTTTGATTGACAGAAAATTCTGAATAAATGTTGTGAACATTAATCTGATTATTATACATTGTAAAAAATTCAACTTTGTTAGGCCAGTCCTTTTTTATTTTCTGGTTTACAAACATTTTTGTGGAACATGTCCACTGGCAGGTCGAAAAACAAAGAAAAAAAAGTGTTCAAATCTTAACACAACGAACGATTTCCAGTTAGCAATTTATAATTAATAACATCAACATTAAAACACTATTATGTGAAGTTAGAATAAGACATCAAACATGGTATAAACTGTTTTATTACACAAATGTTTTTATATGCAGTTTAACCATTTGTAATTATGAATTTTACAGACTGAAGAGTAAAGAAGTGTAATAGATGCCTGCATATATTTTAACAGCATCATTAAAATTGATTTTACCACAAAGTTGTATACTTGTATGGATTTACAAAATGTTAAGTGAGATGCCTTTTTAAAAGAAGACGAGTTAACCTGTGCAGGACTGGAATCCACAACTGCCCGAACACAGATCTTGCAAAACGAGCTTAATCTAACCACAGAACGCAAATTTTGAAAATAATTGCTGTGAGGTCTCGAAAAACATTAAATTTAAGTACATCAAGACAAAAGTCCACATAATATGACATTAATTGTTTGGATTCTTATTAAGTCTGTATTCTTATTAAAAAAGAGAAACCAGTTTTAACATTTTTTTTTTTTAAATATTCAACTCTGTGTAAATGCTAAATCTTCATGTATATATGAAATTTATCAGATATAACTGAACTGCTGGTGTGTGTTAAATTATTGCATTACAATTGTGACAGAAACAAAATACAAGGCAAATAAGAAATTCTCATTGTGTCGCGAAAATATATATCATCAACAAAATGCAACCATGACTTTCTCTTTTAAGTTTATACGAGACAAAGCTGTCTGTCCCCACATTCTCGTTTCGATGTGCCCGCAAGAAGATCTTGTTACTAATGATATTATTTGTTACAAATGCCACCTGAAAATATACATCCATTGCCTTCCACAGGATTTGTTTAGGCGTCCCCGTCCCGAGAGGGGTGGGTTAGGGAGGGGTATCCCCTCTGTACGTCAATTTTTTTTGCGGCATGTGTCAAATGACTTTATCTGGTGCGTTTAAGCTATTAAAATTAAGGCTAAGATGTTTTCAATTTTTTGTACCAGTTTAAACGAAATGAAATAAACAAAACATCACCGTTTGAACGGCATACCTCTAGCCTCTTAAAAGCAAAACCATTATTGTTGTTGCGAAACTGAAAGTTATGATTTTTTCCGGATGTTTATGTCCAGTTCGCATCACATTCGCACAGTGACGTCATGTCCAAACCCACTATTCTTGTCATTCTCGAATCTTTAGGTTACACTCGATCTACTGATGGAGCCTTTTTTATTTGATTAATTATGTTCATATGGGCATGTATTTAGTGTTTTAACACTGTTTTAAGCGTTACAGCTGTCTATACGAGCAAATTATTATATTCGTACTCAAAATATTTCAAATTTGAACGTTTCGTCCCCCATCGGTAAAAAAAAATCATTATTATAATTATTTTTTTCACTTTCGGAAAATTTACGTTCGCTGGTTTTGTAAACCGTAAAATCAGAAAGTCCTGGCCTTACTAAATACAGGTGTTTAAATAATTTCTAAACACATAAAATTTATACAAATTGACTTTTATAAGACATTCTCCTCATGTGTGTTTTTATGCCAGGGAGTATTAGACATTTGTATTCTTCTCATCTGTGTTTTTATGCCCCCGAAGGAGGGTATCTTGTAGTCGCATTGTCCGTCCGTGGGTGGGTGCGTGGGTGGGTGCGTTGGTTTTGAGTGGGTGGGTGTTGGGTCTGTCCGTCCAGACTTCGTTACCGCTCTGTAACTTTTTAATGCCTGGATGGATTTTAATATAACTTCAGATTATTATTCCCCATGACTAGACTATTTATCGCGTACAACTCCCATGCTCGTTGGTCAAAGGTCAAGGTCTCAATTTAAGGTCAAAGGTCATGAATTTTTGTTTCTGCTCAGTAACTTCTTAACACCTGGAAGGATTTTAACTTCAGATTATTATTCCCCATGACTAGACAATGTGTCGCGTATAACTCCCATGATCGTCTGTCAAAGGTCAAGGTCACAACTCAAGGTCAAAGGTCAAGGATTTCTGTTTTTCCACCATAACTTCTAAACGTCTGGAAGGATTTTAATATTACTTCAGATTATTATTTCCCATGACCAGGCGATGTGTCGTGTACAACTCCCATCGTCCTCGGTCAAAGGTCAAGGTCACAATTTAAGGTCAAATGTCAAGGAATTTTCTTTCTGCTCTATATCTGCCAAAAGCCTTGAAGGATTTTATTATTAGTTCAGATTATTTTTTCCCATGACCAGATGATGTGTCGCTTACCACTTACATGCTCCTCGGTCAAGGACAATGGGTCCAAAGTTACATTTAAAAGGTCAAATATTAGAATGAACTTTTTGTAGGAAGCATCATTTGTGCCAACATGTAAGGAATCTAATAACTTGGTGGGAATGAAGATCATTTTGAGGCAGTGTGTCACAACAATAAACAGTTGTGTTGCTAAAATCTCATGATATTTGTCCACAGCATAATATTGTACTCTGACATTGTTTTGCCTTCCTCTGACTCGCATATGCTTCGGGGGCATATGTGACAAGCCCTGTTGTATCTGTGGTTGAAAAAAAATATATTTTTAGCTCACCTGAGCACGAAGTGCTCGGTGAGCTATTGGTTTAGGGAACCACTCCGGCATCGTCCGTCGTCCGTATGCTGTCACAGTTGCACAGTTTGTGTATGACCATAAAATCTCAGATGGGATTGTTATTGCATCAAATCACACCAGTAACACCAGAGTTATTGCCCCTATTTCATTTTTTGGGGATAAAATTGGATTTCCAACAGTTGCAAGTCGTGCATACAGTTATTTGTGCATGCAATTTTAATGTCTTCAGAGCCTGCATTAACATCATTTATCATCATTGGAAAGAAAATTATCAAAGAAAAAGGAAAACTTGACATTATAGCACAGCCATCGCAATTATCGCATTGCAACCAGTTTTCCAAAACTGTTTGCGAAAAAGACATCAAAATCTACTGTTTGTGCATTTTCCCGAATTGTCAATGACTTAATGAAAAAGGGTCAGATAAGAATATTGAGAAAATGATTCGAGAACCATTAGCTAAAAAACGCACATCCACTACCCAACTCATACTTTAGTTAGCCTATTGCACTTACCGATGTTTTAAATCAATATTGATCCTACCCCCACTGTGTATTGTTCAGGTACCTTAATGTTCAAACCTGTCACAACAGTATGGTCTTCATCTGTACCAGTGCTGAGGTGAGCGCTTTGGGCCATCATGGCCCTCTTGTTTTTAATATTAGGTACACAAATAAATTTCTTTATTATTTATCAAATCATCATTTTATTTGGTTGATTTGCTCATAAAAATGCTTGTAACAGTAACATATGGTTGTATCGTAACCATCCATATCGATACATATCGTATCGTATTGCCCAATCCCTACAGTGTACTGTGCTTCTACCTGTTGGATCCTCAAATTCACCAGTAAATAAATAAGGCAATGGTCAGTCAACCTTAGATATTGGTGTACAGAGTTTTAGTGAAGTTTAGGATTGATCAGATTGCCTTTCCAACACTGAATGAATACATATTTATTTACATAAACAGGGGAGTGGATGGTGGAAACATGAGGTCTGTTATAAGAAATATGCAAAGCAGTACCATGAGGTAAGAGAAAGCATTTATCTTAAGAAAAATACAAACATATCAGTTAGAGATGTCATTTCATGCAGTAATATTAATTTTTCCACTGGGTGGGTGCTAGGTAGTATTTTGCAAAAATTTGTCAAAATGTGAAATTAAACTTTCTTCCTATTCAATATTTGGTCAGGTTTTCATTCATCCATATAACACGGCCTTCTTGAAATTGCGTTATAGGGTGCTAAGTCTGATTTGCATAATCAAGTCTTCACTAGTATGCAAATGTGTGACACAAAATACAGAGGACATTTAACATGAAGCCAAATTGTTTTAGTAATATTCAAATCTGGCTTGTATCACTTTGTAGTACATGTATGTCTAAGTATTTTATGGCATTTTTGGTGTGAGCTAGTTACTACATGATAATTTTATTAACTAAAATTAACATTTTTCTGCCAAGTGTACGCACATTTAGATTTTAAAATAACCATTTTGTTATTTAAAAACATTTCAATACAAAATCAAGTGTTTTTTTCTTTAAGCTCACCTGAGCATGAAGTGCTCGGCGAGCTATTGGTATAGCCTCTCCAACTTTGTTCGGCGTCCGTATGCCGTCAACAATTTGGACCCTTACCACAATAAAGACTACATGTTTAGCTCACCTGAGCACAACGTGTTCAAAGTGAGCTTTTGTGATCGCCTTTTGTCCGTCGTGCGTCGTCAACATTTACCTAATTAACACTCTAGAGGCCACATTTTTTTTCCAATCTTCATGAAACTTTGTCAGAACATTTGTCCCAATGATATCTCAGTCGAGTTCGAATCTGGGTCATGTGGGGTCAAAAACTAGGTCACTAGGTCAAATTGAAGAAAAAGGTGATTAACACTCTAGATGTCACATTTTTTGCCCAATCTTCATGAAACTTGGTCAGATCATTTGTCCCAATGATATATCTGCCAAGTTCGAATCTAGGTCATGTGGGGTGAAAAACTAGATCACTAGGTCAATTGAAGAAAAAGCTTGTGAACACTCTAGATGTCACATTTTTGGCCCAATCTTCATGAAACTTGTTCAGAACATTTGTCCCAATGATACCTCAGCCGAGTTCGAATCTGGGTCATGTGGGGTTAAAATCTAGGTCTTTAGGTCAAATTGAAGAAAAAGCTTGTTAACACTCTCGAAGTCACATTTTTTGCCCAATCTTCATGAAACTTAGTCTGAACATTTGTTTTAATGATATCTCAGCCGAGTTAGAATCTGGATCACGTAGGGTCAAAAACTAGGTTACTAGGTCAAATTGAAGAAAAAGCTTGTGCGTCATCAACATTTACCTCGTTAACACTCTAGAGGCCACATTTATTGGCCAATCTTCATGAAACATGGTCAGAACATTTGTCCCAATGATATCTCGGCTGAGTTCAAAACTGGGTCATGTGGAGTCAAAAACTAGGTCACTAAACCTAATTGAAGAAAAAGCTTGTTTACACTCTAGACGTCACATTTTTTGCCCAATCTTCCTGAAACTTAGTCAGAACATTTGTTTTAATGATATCTTGGCCGAGTTCGAATCTGGATCACGTGGGGTCCAAAACAAGGTCACCAGGTCAAATTGAAGAAAAAGCTTGGCCAATCTTCATGAAACTTGGTCAGAACATTTGTCCCAATGATATCTCGGCCGAGTTCGAAACTGGGTCATATGGGGTCAACAACTAGGTCACTAGGTAAAATTGCAGAAAAAAGCTTTTGAACACTCTGAAAATCACATTTTTGGCCCAATCTTCATGAAACTTGATCAGAACAATTGTTTTAATGATATCTCGGCCGAGTTCGAATCTGGGTCATGTGGGGTCAAAAACTAGGTCACTTGGTAAAATTGAAGAAAAAGCTTGTTAACACTCTGGAAGTCACATTTTTTGCCGAATCTTCATGAAACTTAGTCTGAACATTTGTTTTAATGATATCTCGGCCGAGTTTGAATCTGGGTCATGTGGGGTCAAAAACTAGGTCACTTGGTCAAATTGAAGAAAAAGCTTGTTAACACTCTAGAAGTCACATTTTTTTGCCCAATCGAATATTAACAATCTCCATAACTCTGTTTTGTATTTTTACAGAGGTATGCCCACTTTTACATAGATTTTGTGGTTAAAATGTTTGTTCCAAAATCTTAAAATTCATCAACTATATAAGGTGTTCACTTAAATGTTTTGTATTTCAACAAATGTATGCCTCTTCCACTTACCAAAATATTTACCTACTGAAATACGTAGACTAGTCGAGCGTGCTGTCCTCTGACAGCTCTTGTTTCACAACTAACAGATCTGGTCAACAATGTCTTGGGTTATGAGATATTAGCCAGTTTCTCACCTTTAGACAGTCATGTCTGCAAACACACAACTTGTACACACGTTATCTGCATTTGTCTTGACTGACCAACTAATTTACAAATAGCAAAATTAGTCGAAGACTAAGTTGTTGGTAAAACATATATTTTCAATTTTTTTCGGCATATCTGTTTAACCCAACAGACCTTTCCTCAACATCCAATCAAATGTTGTGAAAATTTCCCGCCAGTAGTCCTTAATGATAAATCCTAACATTGCATTGGCTAGTTTAAAAGAAATTCCCACCACTGCCTGCAAAAAATTGGCTCCATTTTTTTCTGGAGGTGAATGGAAAAAAAGCGCCAATGTGGAAAAATCCAAACATACCTCTTTACTTTGTTTACGTTTTTGACTAATTTCCAGTTCTGAGCTCCCTACTTGGAAGTTTCATTAGCTCAATTTTTATTTTCAATTTACATGCCAGTGTTTACAGGCCATGTAATATGACATTGGGAAAATCCCCCATTAATATCGCATAGTCGATAGGCAACATTGCATAGAATACACTCGCTGACTAACTTTCGCCTATTAATAGTATACACGTCAGCAACACTGATTCGTTCTAACAAGCATCCAGAGAACGATAGACAATAAGATTAATAATGAATGGAGAATTGCTTATATTTATAAACTTACCATGCATGTTAATTTGAATAACTGTTGGCAGATCTGTTTATTAAGAATTATTTGGAATTGCATTTTCTCTTATCTTCTCCTGTAGAGGCTATTCAATGTATAAATAGATTTTGCATCTTTCTATAAATAGACACTGGCGGAAGCTTCAGACATCGTAATTTAATTTGAATTACATTTGGTATTTTTACTTTATGTGCGTTTTATGAACGCATTATAAACTATAATAGTTATACACAAAAACGCTCGAGCCGTATTTTCCCAAAGGAATATAAATCTATTTGCCACTATTTAAAATAACTTTACGTTTTTGTTACCACAAAATGAAGTCAAATCATTATTTTCAATTGCCAAGAATGTTCCCTGACATGTGTTTCCATTTGGCTCACATAGTATAAGTGCTTATTGGATTACAAATTTAATAATGCTCATATTCATTCTCGTCATTATTTCCTTGGAAACAATGTAACTTCTGGTAAATTTTGATTTGCCTGGCAAAAACTGTACGAAAAATATGAGGCGGTAAGATCAGTTAATTGTACGGACATAATTAAGATCTTGAACATATGGCTTTGTTATAGTTTCACTGCTCCTTATGATGCTCTGCATTTACGATGCTCTGCATCATTGTTTTTCTTGTGAAATACTGATGGTTCTACAAAATTCTCGTGTAGATGCTATTCAATCTACAAATAGACATTATTTTTATATAGTCTACGAATAAATGCATTGTATATTAAAATAATTTAGTCATGAAAAACGTATAATATATATATATTTCTTTGTAATTGTAAAATGCTTAGTTTTACTATGTATAGATTAACAAACTGACGTTGATGAGCAGGTGAGTTTGATTTATTTGGGTTATTTAAGTAGCACTGATTTAAAACGTAGGTCATCAGATCATTGCTTTGACATGAGATTATTATATTCTTTTTATTTATTTCAAATATAGAAACATTGCATACTACTGTTTTAGGAGTTAGCCTCATGAAAATATGAGTTCGCTATTTGATAATGAAAATTTACTTATTTTTTTATATATAAATAATATCGAAAAATAATATTAAATCGTGCAGAATAATGATCTATGATGACATGAGACTGTTCATTTATAAACCAAATCAACATATGCATCAGTTTTAAATATTCATGTTAGATATTCTTCTTTACAAACATTAACAACATATGCTGAATATCTTTTTAGCTCACATGAGCACAACGTGCTCATGTTGAGCTTTTGTGATCGCCTTTTGTCCGTCGTCAGTCATCTATCGTGCGTCTACATTTTTATTTAATCGACGTCTCCTCCTAAACTACTTGGCAGATTTTCACGAAACTTCACCGGGATGATCCTTGGGTGACCCTCTTTCAAAGTTATTCATATCGTTTCGGTCCGCTGCATATGTAGGTAACCAGAGCTATGTTTACATAGATTTCAATACTGAAAACTTTAAAATTCTTCTCTGAAAATACAATGCTTGGAGCTTGCATATTTGATATGTGACATCCTCTAGTGGTCCTCTACAAAGATTGTTCAAATTATTTCCCTGGGGTTAAAACTGGCCGCGCCCCGGGGGTCACATGGTTTATATGGACTTGATTAGCAAAATGACTTCTCTCAAACCGCAAGGCATAGAGGTTTCATATTTGGTATGTAACATGGTATAGTGGTCCTCTAAATAGATTGTTCAAATGATGCCCCTGCGGTCAAAACTGGCCACACCCCGGGGGTCACATGGTTTATATAGACTTAAATAGCAAAATGACTTAAAAAATCTTCTCCTCTGAAACCACAAGGCCCAGAGGTTTCAATGTAACATTGTATATTGGTCCTTTACAAAGATTGTTTAAATGATGCCCCTGGGGTCAAACCTGGCCACACCCTGGGGGTCACATGGTTTATGTAGACTTAAATAGCAAAATAACTGTTATAATCTTCTCCTATGAAACTTCAAGGCCCAGAGGTTTCATATTTGGTATGTAACATTGTATAGTGGTCCTCTACAAAAACTGTTCAAATGATGCCCCTGGGGTCAAAACTGGCCACACGCCGGGGGTCACATGGTTTATATAGACTTAAATAGCAAAATGACTTTAAAAATCTTCTCCTCTGAAACTGCAAGGCCCAGAGGTTTCATATTAGGTATTTAACATTGTATAGTGGTCCTCTACAAAATTTGTTTAAATGATGCCCTTAGGGGTGAAAATTGGCCACACCCTGGGGGTCACATGATTTATATAGACTTAAATAGGAAAATACCTTTAAAAATCTCCTCTTAAACTTTAAGGCCTAGAGGTTTCATATTTGGTATGTAACATTGTATAGTGGTCCTCTACAAAGTTTGTTCAAATGAAGACCCTTGGATCTAAACTGGCCACACCCCGAGGGTCACATAGTTTATACAGACTTAAATAGCAAAATTAATTTAAAAATCTTCTTCTCTGAAACCGCAAGGCCCAGAGGTTTCATATTTTTAATGTAACATTGTATAGTGGTCCACTACAAATATTGTTCAAATGATGTGCCTGGGGTCAAAACTGGCCACACCCCGTGGCTCACATGGTTTATATATACTTAAGTAGCAAAATGACAAATTAAAAATCTTCTCATCTGAAACCTCAAGGCCTAGAGGTTTCATATTTGGTATGTAACATTGTATAGTAGTTCTCTACAAAAATTTTGAAATGATGTCCCTGGGGTCAAAACTGGCCACACCCTGGAGCTCACGTGGTTTATATAGACTTTAATAGCAAAATGACTTTAAAAATCTTCTCCTCTGAAACCGCAAGGCCCAAAGGTTTCATATTTGGTATTTAACATTGTATAGTGGTCCTCTACAAAGTTTGTCTAAACGATGCCCCTGGGGGTGAAAATTGGCCACACCCTGGTGGTCACATGATTTATATAGACGTAAATAGGAAAATAACTTTTAAAATCTCCTCTTAAACTTCAAGGCCTAGAGGTTTCATATTTGGTATGTAACATTGTATAGTGGTCCTCTACAAAGATTGTTCAAATGAAGTCCCTGGGGTCAAAACTGGCCACACCCCAGGGGTCACATAGTTTATATAGACTTAAACAGCAAAATTAATTTCAAAATCTTCTCTGAAACCGCAAGGCCCAGAGGTTTCATATTTGTATTGTAACATTGTATAGTGGTCCTCTATGAAGATTGTTCAAATGATGCGCCTGGGGTCAAAACTGGCCACACCCCGTGGCTCACATGGTTTATATATACTTAAATAGCATTATGACAAATTAAAAATCTTCTCCTCTGAAACCTCAAGGCCTAGAGGTTTCATATTTGGTATGAAACATTGTATAGTAGTTCTCTTCAAAGATGGTTCAAATGATGTCCCTGGGATCAAAACTGGCCACACCCCTGCGGTCACATGTTTATATAGATTTAAATAGCAAAATGATTTTAAAAATCTCTGAAACCGTATGGCCCAGAGGTTTCATATTTGGTAAGTAACATTGTATAGTGGTCCTGTACAAAGATTGTTCAAATGATGTGCCTGGGGTCAAAACTGGCCACACCCCGTGGCTCAACATGGTTTATATATATTTAAATAGCAAAATGACAAATTAAAAATCTCCTCTGAAACCTCAAGGCCTAGAGGTTTCATATTTGGTATGTAACATTTTATAGTAGTTCTCTACGAAGACTGTTAAAATGAAGCCTCTGGGGTCAAAACTGGCCACATCCCGGGGGTCACAATGTTTATATGGACTTAAATAGCAAAATGACTTTTAAAATCTTTTTTTCTGAAACCGTAAGGCCCAGGGGTTTCAAATTTGATATGTAATGTGGTATAGTGGTCCTTTACAAAGAATGTTCAAATGATGTCCATGATATAAAAACTTGCCACACCCCGGGGCTCACATGGTTTATATAGACGTAAATGGCAAAATGATTTTAAAATTCTTCTCTTAAACCACAAGGCCGAGAGGTTTCATATTTGGTTGGAAACGTTGTATAGTGATCCCCTACAATGATTGTTCAAAAGTTGCCCCTGGGGTTCAAACTGGCCATGCCTCGGGGGTCACATGGTTTGTATAATCTTAAATAGCAAAAAGACTTTTAAATCTTCTCCTCTGAAACCGCAAGACCCAGTGTTTTGTTAACCAAATTTTTCGAAGGAAAATTTCGGTTATTAGATTGGCGCAAGTCATTGGGCGGACGGGTGATCAGGCGGCCGGCCGGGCATAGCATTTTGTTTCCGCTCTCTAACTTGAGAATGGATTGAGCTATTGAAATGAAACTTATCGCGAGACCTCGCTTGTGATTGATAATGGGGTGGGTGGGGTCAAGGTCACTGTTACTAAAAATAGGAAAAAAGGTTTCAGCTCAATTACTGGAGAACGCATTGAGACATTTTAATGAAACTTAATACATAGATACCTTATATCTAGACCTCGCTTGGGATTGCATATGGGATGGTTGGGGTCATGGTCAAGGTCACTGCTACTTAAAATAGAAAAACAGTTTTCGCTCAATATCTTGAGAATGCATTGCGATATTTTAATGAAACTGAATACATATATCTTATATTGAGACCTCACTTTGGATTGCTTATGGGGTTGGTGGGCTCAAGGTCAAGGTCACTGTTATTAAAAATTGAAAAACGGTTTACGCTCAACAACTTAGAACGCATTGAGATATTTTAATGAAACTTCATACTCAGATACCTTATGTTGAGACCTCGCTTTGGATTACGTATGGGGTGGGTGGGGTCAAGGTCACTGTTACTTAAAATAGAAAAACAGTTTCCACTCAATAACTTGAGAAGGTATTGAGATATTTTAATCAAACTTCATACATAGATACCTTATATCGAGACCTCGTTTTGGATTACGTATGGGGTGGGTGAGGTCAAGGTCACTGTTACTAACAAATAGAAAAACAGTTGCCGCTCAATAACTTGAGAACGTATTGAGATATTTTAATGAAACTTCATACATAGATATCTTATATCAAGACACGGTTTGGGATTGCATATCCGGTGGGTGGGGTCAAGGTCACTAATGATAGACTAAAAATGTGTGTGCTGACTTTGATGCATTTCGTTCGAAAAAGTTTGGTTTTTGTGAAATTTCCTCATTCCTTGTAATTGGTATGTAACATTGTTTAGTGGTCCTCTACAAAGATTGTTCAAATGATGTCCCTGGGGTAAAAAATGGCCACACCCTGTGGGTAACATAGTTTATATAGATTTAAATAGCAAAATGACTTTTGAAATCTTCTCCTCTGAAACCGCAAGGCCCACTGGTTTCATATTTGGTATTTAATATTGTATAGTGGTCCTCTACAAATATTGTTCAAATTATACCCCTGGGGTAGAAATTGGCCACACCCTGGGGGTCACATGGTTTATATAGACTATACACATCTTCTCCTGAAACTGCAAGGCTCAGATCTTTATACTCCGGTAAGTGCTTTAATGCCATTTGGCCCTCTTGTTATAAGCCAATATTATGTCTTTAACACAGGTGAGCGACCTAGGGCCAACGTGGCCTCTTGTTTGCAGGTATTTCTTGTTTATTATTAAATGACTGACAGATTTAATGTGGACAACTGAACATTTTACTGAAAAAAATATTAGAAAAAATATTTACGGTTTTTCTACTGGCCCTAACTGTTATCTCACCTGAACAGTAGACATCAAAATCTATGGTTTCTCTATTGGCCCTACCTGCCATTGACCTACGGGTAATTTAAAAAGTTCCAAAACACAGTCGAACATGATCTGAGAACCTTTAACAAAAAGAAAGTAGCAGAACCACCCAGACAGGATATCACATCACACTGCCTGACACAAGAAATCAAGGAGACTTATCAAACCCTTTTGTGTATTCTTCAGATTTCTTCATGAAAGTACAGTCCTTACTTGTTTATGTCCATGAGTTTTATTGATTGTTTTTGATATGCAACGGTAAGCTGGGGAGTTAAATAAAGATGACAGTTAATCAGCTAGTTGAATGTTTTTAAGACCATTATGGCACACACACTTTAAATAACATTTCTTCATACCTGTAAGGTCTTCGTCATTGCCACTACTCATGTGAGCCCTTTGGGCCATCATGGCCCACTTGTTTAAAGAACTTCTCATTCGAAGAATGGATTAACTCTTTACAGAATTAATACAAAATAAAATACAGAATAAACAAACGTTTCACATTATAAAATTAATGATATTTCTTGAAATGTTCTCAAAACATTATTTGTTATGATATCTCAGTCGAATTCAAAAATGGTTGCCCTCTGTTGAAAAACATGGAAACCAGGGGGGCGGGACAGTTTTCCTTATATGGGTATAAGGAAAACTTAATAAAACTTGTTAACACTCTAAAGGCCACATTTTTTTCCCAATCAAAATGAAACTTGCTCAGAACATTTGTCCCAATGATATCTCTGACAAGTTCAAAACTGGGTCATGTGGTTTCAAAAACTAGGTCACTAGAGCAAATTGAAGAAAAAGCTTGTTAACAGTCTAGAGGCCACATTCTTAGCCAAATCTTCTTGAAACTTGCTCAGAACAGTTTAGTTCCTTAGCCCCTTAGGTGAGCAACCTAGACCCTTATCTCAGACAAGTTCGAAACTGGGTCATATAGGGTCAAAATCGAAGAAAAAGCTTGTAAACCAGAGGCCACATTTGTAGCCCACTCATAATGAATCAGAACATTTTGTCTGAATGGTATCTGTGCCGAGTTCGAAATTGGGTCATGTGGGGTCAAAAACTAGGTTTCCAGGCAAAATTGAAGAAAAAGCTTGTGAACACTCAAAAGGCCATATATTTAGCCAAATCTTCATGAAACTTGCTCAGAACAGTTTAGTTCCCTAGCCCCTCAGGTGAGCGACCTAGGGCCTTATGGCCAAGAGGGCCACTTACAATTTTAGCTTTAGGTAAAATGTTTCAATACCTGTATGAGGTATTGACTTGAAACTCAAAGTACTGTAAATGTATAGAAATTCGTCTGTATGAAATTTTGTGGTTTCTTTAAAAGGGACAATTTCGTTGGTACAAAATATATTTGGTAACATTTGGAAGCTAAATGTATGAAATTTTGATGGGACTTGAAATCGTGGTTTGGTCTGTCCACGAAATTCATGAAAATTCTTACCCCACGAATAATAATGGTTTTACAGTACTTTATCAAAGTGATGAATTTATTCTGTAGACAAGAGGAGGTAACCTTCAAGGATTTTGTTTTAGTTATTGCCCTTTTTTCAACTTAGAATTTTCGCTTTAGGTCAAATTTCACAATAACTATAAGAGGTATTGACTTAAAACTCAAAATACTTGATCACAGTTATGAACCCATTCTGTAGACAAGATGAGGTAACTATGTCAAGGATTTTGGTGGAGTTATTGCGCTTCAACTTAGAATTTTAGCTCTAGGTCAAATTTCTCAATATCTGTAGGAGATATCAGCTTCATCACAGTTGTGAACCCATTCTATTAACAAAAGGCCAGAATATTTTCAAATACGAGAAAGTTGAGCGTCCAGCACCCTAAGGCGGTGCTCTTGTTAAATATACATTTACTGTCTTATTTTTATGCCCCCGAAGGAGGGCATATGGTAGTCGCACCGTCCGTCTGTGGGTCGGTGCGTACGTGGGTGGGTCCGTCCGTCCGTCCGTCCAGACTTCGTTTCCGCTCTGTAACTTTTTAATGCCTGGATGGATTTTAATATAACTTCAGATTATTATTCCCCATGACTCGACGATGTGTTGTGTACAACTCCCATGCTAGTCGGTCAAACGTCAAGGTCACAATTCAAGGTCAAAGGTCTTGAATTTTTGTTTCGGCTCCAAAACTTCTAAACGCCTGGATGGATTTTAATATAACTTCAGATTATTATTCCCCAAGACCAGACGATGTGTAGCGTACAACTTCCATGCTCAAAGGTCAAGGTCACAATTTATGGTCAAATTTCATGAATTTTGTTTCCGCTCTGTAACTTCTTAATGCCTGGAAGGATTTTAATGTAACTTCAGATTATTATTCCCCATGACCAGACAATGTGTCGCGTACAACTCCCATGAGGGTCAGTCAAAGGTCAAGGTCACAATTCAAGGTCAAAGGTCAATTATTTTTGTTTCCACTTCATAACTTCTGGAGGGATTTAAATGTTACTTCAAAATTATTATTCTTTATGACCAGACAATGTGTCGCATTGAACTCCCATGCTTGTCTGTCAAAGGTCAAGGTCACACTTAAAGGTCAAAGGTCAAGGATTTTTGTTTCTCCACCATAACTCTAAACTATTGGAAGGATTTTAATATTACTTCAGATTATTATTTCCCATGACCAGGCGATGTGTCGTGTACAACTCCCATGGTCCTCAGTCAAAGGTCAAGGTCACAATTCAAGATCAGATGTCAAGGAATTTTTTTTCTGCTCTATAACTTCCAAAAGCCTTGAACGATTTTAATATTATTTCAGATTACTTTTTGCCATGACCAGATGATGTGTCACATACCACTTACATGCTCCTCGGTCAAGGTCTGTTGGTCCAAGGTTACACTTAAAAGGTCAAATATTAGAATGAACTTTTTGTAGGAATCATAATTTTTGCCAACATGTAAGGAATGTAATAATTTGGTGGGAATGAAGATCATTATGAGGCAGTGTGTCACAACAACAAACAGCTGTGTTGCTGAAATATCAGATATTTGTCCAGGGCATGATATTGTACTCTGGCATTGTTTTGCCTTCCTCTGACAAGCATATGCTTCGGGGGCATATGTCACATCCTGTGACAAGCCTTGTTTTAGTTGGTTATAATACTCACAAGTGACAAAAAACTATGAAGTTGATATAATTTAATGAATACCCCATGCTGGTATTGTACATGTTCCATATAGTGTTTTCTACATTAAGTTGTGTTTTACAGTGAAAGTGCATTTATATTTTTAGGTAGCAAATGCCTAGAAGTATTGTCAATTATGTAAACTTGTGTAAACAAAGGCATAGTTGCATTGGATGTCATAAAAAAGTAGTCTGTCAAAAGTATATACATGAGGGGGTCAGATAAACCTTGCCTGTTGAATAAAGCTCAAGTTTATCTGACAGGTAGAGTTTCCTTCTATAAAGTCATTTAGTGTTAGGATAAAAAAAGATTCCCATGTTGGTGACATGCCTAAATATATTGTAGGATAAAGATGGCGACACAGTTGTGTTTCTGGGCCATTGGGACAAAGAGAAGCACTTGCAGTGGTTGAATAAAAACCCATCAAAGAGGCCAAAACCTGTGGAGGAGAGGAAGTAAATAGTTACTGTTTTTTAAATAGTCAAGCTTAGAGTTGCAGTGGTGTCTGATTATCAAAAAATATTATGTACTGGTTCTACCCACAAACACACTCAAACGTGAGTAAGTCTCGAGGCACCACTAGATTTGTGGCACAATAGAGCTAAAACATATAGATTTAAAGCCATTTAATTTGTGAAACTGACCAAATTCAGAACAAGATCATTTAAACTTCTTCTGAGAGCATGATATGTGTCTCTTTATGGGTCATATAACCTGCATCAGGTTTGGTTGAGGACCATAGACTGACGATTTTAGGATCACTGCTAGAGATTGTTATTCCCCATGAATAGATGATGTGTTGCATATATGATCCATGCTTGTCTGTCAAAGGTCAAGGTCACAATTGAAGGTCAATATACATTTTTGTATGCCCCCGCTATTTTTTGAAGAAAAGTGAAGGGGCATTAAGTGTTACCCCTGTTCGTGCATGCGTCCGTCCGTGCATCCATCCAAAAATTCAGTGTGCAGTCAATAACTCTGTCATTTCTTGATGGATTTTGAAATTACTTGGTAGAAATGTAGAAAGGCCAAAGGTCAAAAATGGGGTTTGTTTTTGGTGTCCGTTCAATAACTCTGCCATTTCTGGATTGATTTGGATATTACTTTGTAGAAATAATCACAATCATGAGACGATGTGTCGTGCACAAGACCCAGATCCGTAGCTCAAAGGTCAAGGTGACAATCTACAAATAGTTATCACCCATTGTTCTGCATGCAAATTTATTTCAGCTTTACTAAATACACTTACTTGTGATGAACATGAAATTTTAACAGCTAATGCATTTATGTGACCAGTCCAAATCAATGGGGGCATTCGTGCTCTATGGACACATTTCTAGTTTCACTCTCTTTAGAAACATTGGGCAATGACTCCAGTGATTCTAGCATAATCTGGCCCATGTTTGGTTTATTCTGAGATCTTCTGGTCAAACACATACTGTGCAGTTTTGGTCCAGATTGGATGAAAAATGATGTCAATGTCTTGCACAAATTCCATTTTTGCATGAAAAAGGGAATATCGTAATCCGAGATTTTATAGTCATGCACAACTGTGCACATATGGTCAATATTGGATAAAAAAAGTCTCATTCTTAAACTTTGGTCAAGATATGATGAACAATAAAGTCTATCCTGCATTATGTCCAGTTTTGCTTTTTTTAGCTCGACTATTCGAAGAATAGGTAAGCTATCCTACTACCCCCGGCATCGGCGTCCGCGTCTGAATTGGTTAAAGTTTTTATTCATAAGTCTTGTAACTTCAAAACTACATAAGTTATTCACTTGAAACTTGGAATATACCTTTGTCATCAACTCCATTATCAGGGGCAACATTCCCCATAACTCTGTTTTGTATTTTGACAGAGTTATGCTCCTTTTTCATTTAGATTTTCTCATTAAAGTTTATATTCAAAAGTTGTGTACTTCAAAACTACACTCGTTATTCACTTGAAACTTGGAACTAACCTTTGTTATCAACTCTAGTATCAGGAGCAACATAACCCATAACTCTATTTTGTATTTTGACAGAGTTATGCCCCCTTTTCACTTAGATTTTTTAGCCGAATTTTTCAACGAAAAATCTCGGCTTATAGATTAGCGAAAACCAGTCGGTTGGGCGGGCGTTGTGATGTCGTTAACAGTTTGCGTTAAAGTTTTGTGTTCCTTTCGTATTTTTAAAGTTCTTGATCAATCTTCATGAATTTTTACAGAAATTTTCCTTGGATTATCCTCTACCAAACCTGTGAAAATGGTTCTGCTTCACTGCCAGACCTAAAAATAGAATTATGTCTAAACGCCATTTTCTTCTAAACCTATGGCTTGATTTGAAAATAATTTTACACAAATGTTTGTTTAGTGTTCCGCTACCAAACTTATTCAAATGGTTCAGCCTCACTGCACAAAATGGCCACTAGAGCTAAAAATAGAATTTGCGTTAAAGTTTTGTATTCCTGTCATATTTTCGTCAGTTCTTGATCAATTTTGATGAAACTTTACACTCTACCAAACTTATTCAAATGGTTCCGCCTCACTGCACAAAATGGCCACTAGAGCTAAAAATAGAATGTGCGTTAAAGTTTTGTTTTCCCATCATATTTTCAAAAGTTCTTGGTCAATCTCCATGAAACTTTACAGAAATTTTCCTTGGATGGTCCTCTACCAAACCTGTGAAAATTTTCCACTTCACTGCACAAGATGGCTGCCAGAGCTAAAAATAGAATTATGTTTAAACACCAATTTCTTCTAGACATATGGCTAGATTTTCAAATAAGTTCACACCAATGTTCGTTTAATGGTCCTCTACCAAACGTATTCAAATGGTTCCGCCTCACTACACAAAATGGCCACTAGAGCTCGACATGAAACTTCCATACTTCTTCACCAACATTGACTTGTACATGTACCCCCATCGGCAAAATTAAAAATCCGGCATTAATGCAGTTTCCGCATTTTTCTCTTGTCTGTTTAAAGTTTATATTAAAAAGTTTGGTAACTTTAAAACTACATACGTTATTCACCTGAAACTTGGAACTAACCTTTGTCATCAACTCTAGCATCAGGGGCAACATTACCCATAACTATGTTTTGTATTTTGACAGAGTTATGCCCCTTTTTTCACATAGATTTTCTGGTTAAAGTTTATATTCAAAAGTTTTGTAACTTCAAAACTACATAAGTTATTCACTTGAAACATGGAACTAACATTTATCATCAACTCTAGTATCATGTGGCAACATTACCCGTAACTCTGTTTTGTATTTTGACAGAGTTCTGCACACTTTACATAGATTGTGTGGTTAAAGTTTTTGTTCCAACAATATGTAAACTATACAAGGCTTCACTTCAGTTTGTATTTTAACAAATTTATGCCCCTTCTGCTATTCAAAATATGTACCAACTGAAATACTTCGAATAGTCGAGCGCGCTGTCCTCTGAAGCTCTTGTTTCCATATGCAATAATGTGCTCATAGGGCAAGATTGGATGAAACAAGATTCTACATTGGAAAGTCAATTATTGCATTTTTTCCATGAAAAGGGGCAATAACTAGTTTTCGTGGTCCAACCTGGGCCTTTATTAAACATACAAAATTTTATTTAGCAGTTTAGTATTTTAGCATTATATTAATATTAATTGTATGCATGTCCTTGTTTTTCCAGACATGTGTCAATGATGTACAGCAATGGAGATGTTTGTGATCTGACAAATAAACCAAGATTTGTTGAAGTAAAATTGAAGTAAGTGGCAGTATTAATATTGTAACATCTAATTGCTTGGAAACATTTCATAATCTTAGGAAAAAACAGCTAGATAGTAGCGTAATAAACTTTCATTACTCCATTTTTACCTGGTATTTCATGTTGATAAACTAACATTATTAATGTTAACATTTATTGAAAACTCTAAAATCTTTTTTGGCTGAAAAAATAACTGGTGAAAATCTTTTTGTCAGAAATCACTGGTTGAATTTCCAAAAATACTTGTAATTATTTTGATTTGTTACAGAAACATTGCCACCAGAGTGCAATGCCTTATAGCTTTGTACAACATATCAGGGTCCTTTTGCTGACACTCCTTGCTTAATAAGCCAGTATAGTGATACAGGTCTTCGTGTGCCTCTAGTTTGAATTTTGTCAAAATTATGGGCCTTTTTACACTTAGAAATTTTACTTAAATGCTATTTGGATAGGTTAAAAGTTTTTCGATACGCTAGTTTCTCAGTAGGGTTGGGACGATACGATGAATATCAATTTTATACCGATATGCACTTCTTCCGATGCATATCGATACACAAAACTAAAATATCCAAGTGGAATAAAATAAGACACATTATTTTGAACCTTTGGCATTCTATTCAGTAGAATAGTGGTGCTGTATTAGTTCCATTTGATGCATATGCCCTATTAAACGCACATCCCCAAAAATTTTTAGACATGATTACGATTCAAGTAAAAAAAAAAATCAAAAGAAATGCTTCTAAAAGCATCAAAATTGTGAATTCGTAGCCATTGTTTACAGACGCCAATATTTTGTTGTTGTGATAATCGCATTTTGCTTACACATTACACTAAATATATTGTATTGAGAGGTGTTGAGAAGTTTCATCACCTTAAATTATCCCTTAAGCTAAGTGTTTGTATTACAAACACGGTAAAAACATTTTTATCCCACAGGCGTTTTGAATGTTTTCCGAAGTTCTTGTTTTAATATTTCTGATTTAAATTCTAGGAGAAATTATTTTTTCAACAGAATGCCATTTCAAGTCGAAAGCAAATTTGGAATTTTACATAAGTATTACTTATTTTTGTTGTCTTCTCCGATTTAAACCAAACTAAAAAAAGAACTGTGACAAACGCCTGTGACTTTTTAATTGGCCAAAATGCCACGATATCCTCGAGGAAACTCGGAACGCTTCCTGCCATTTATAGTTTTCTTTGTTTAAAGGATTTTTAAAATGCGGGAAAACATATTGTAAGGACCTCCTATTTTACCATTGTCATATTGTCTACTTACATTTCTGGTCTATTTGAAGAATGGCGCGTCAATGAACTTGGAAGCAGATTGTATTCCTGCGGTAAATACTGACTTAAATGATTATAAGCTAAGTAATTAATGATCCACTTACCTTTTACATTGTTGATTTTGACATCTTCTTATTCTCAGCAGAGACGCCATTTGCATAATGACATTGGCAGACCTCAAATTTGTTATGTGGTTTCATTTGACTAATACTTATCTTTGAGACCAAAGTATGACATCACTGTGTAGATAATTATATGTTGATTTATACCTAACTATATATTTATGAATAACAATTTGATATTGTGTTGATTCCAAGATGGCTGCCAATTCCTTGCATTCTAAAATAATCTTGTAATGTTACTTGTCTGGCGGCACATTTTGATTGGTTTTCGCTCTCAGGGGGAGTCATCCATTGTTTGACTCCCAGAGTCATCCATTTTTTAAAATAGACACACCTCCAGCGAAAAGCCTGGGCGGCATGTATTCATTGGCTAGTTTTGGGTCATGTGTCATAATACTGACTAGTATAAATAGCGAGATTTGAACGCTTCCCGGCACTTAAACTTCTACTTCATGCATACACAGGCAAAATGTAGATATAGAATAGGCCTCAGTCATCAGCTGGTCATTTGAAGTTTAACATTATGGCCTTTGTTAAGCAGCCTCGGTAGTTAAATTTATTCTTTGAAAGCCTTGTTGGTAGATAAGATTTTTGTAGAAAGCAGTATTATATCCACAACCCAGCTAGCCAGTGATACTTAATATTTAATAACAAAAGAGATGTATTGTATCGCTAAATCTTAATGATTTATTAACTTTAAAATATATCTGCCTTATCAAGGCCTACTGCATAAAATAAGAACATGTAGGTTCTAAAATAAATTAATCCAGTTGAACATTCATCAGTGTTGTTTTTGTATTGAATATCAAAGAACCCACCATCCTGACGGATGCTACAATATTAAAACCGTACTGTAACAACGTTTAACAATCATAATTGATGTTACTTATTACTTTAATAGATTTGTTATTTAATACATTTGAATATCATTATTTTGAAGTCGTCAGGACCGGCAGAAAACTTAGAAATAACGATGATTTGGATTAAACATTTCCTTAAGCTCACCGTAAATATTTTATGGGTTAAGTCGCAAAAGGTTACATTATACCTTAATTAATTTAAGGTATGATTTGATCTGTAAATTTAATTTCGTAATGTGTATTATGATTAAATGAAAAATAAATAGAAACTGTATTATGTGTTTGTTATTTATTACATATTCACATAGATGTCAAAATAAACATGCAAATCAGATATTTACATATAAATACTTTACTTTATATACACAACAATTAATATAATTTAATGTGCAATTTAACACATTCATACAAATGTTCATATTTTAAACAAGGAATTAATTTCTCGCTGAACAACGTGGATTCCACTGAGTTGTTTTGTAGTGATGAATTTTTCAAAGTGGTCCAAGTATTTGTAGTATTCGTCTCCGTCGGTCTTTTCATCCAGGTATCATCGCATGCCGTTGATGAATAATGAAGCTTGCTGGTGGGTGACTGGGTCTATCGGTGTTGAATCGGTATTGTCGTCGTCACTGGAGTCTGCTGCTTTGGCTGATAGTTGTTCCAGTAGATCGTTGATGATGGTGTCGTCCTCAATGACTTCTGATGCTAGAATTTCTTTGTCAATGTCCACGTATTAGTCCATGACTGTTTCTCCCATGATGGCTGCAAGTTGTGCTAGAGGAATGTCGGCATCGTCTTGTTCTGGCTGGTTTTGGTCTTCTTCATTAGAAGGTGCTAGCCCCGCCGGTCTGCAGCAGTTTATAATTGTTGCTCGAGACACTTCTTCTCATCAGATTTCATCATATGGATGGCATCTTAAACACCTATCACACATTTTTTGTTTAGTGTCTAGTGCCTTCATCTTCCAGTAGACGGCTTGTTTCCGGTTTTTATGCCCCTGGCACATTGATGCGGTAGGCATATAGTGATTGTCCTGTCCATCCGTCCGTCCGTCCATGACGAGGTCAAGTAGATTTCAGCATTTCGTCTAGCACCAACACCGCTTACTACAACACTAGGAAACTTGCACAGTTATTGTTTTATGACCATTCCCTATCCACTCATATCACCCAACCTCACATTGACCTTGACCTTATTTGCACTTAGAATAATTCAAATAGGCTGTTTCTTGGTAAACTAGATTTTACCATTTCGTCCAGCACCAACACCTCTTGTTATAACACTTGGATACTTACACAGTTGTTGCTTATGACCATCCCCAATCCACCCATATCACCCAACCTCACTTTGACCTTGACCTAATTTCGACTTGTTATAATTCAAAAGTGCCATTTCTTGGTTAACTAGATTTTACCGTATTGTCTAGCACCAACACTGTTTACTACAACACTTGGATATTTACACAATTGTTACTTATGACCATTCCCAATCCACCCATATCACCCAACTATACTTTGGCCTTGATCTAATTTGGACTTAGAATAATTCAAATTGGCTGTCCAGCACCAACTAGGGGCATGTGTGTTTTTCAAACGCAGTGTCTTGTTTCATTGGTTTCTGTCCTGTACCCGGCAAATATCGGGCCAGTCATCCAAGCCCATTTGTTGGCTTTGTATTCCACCAGCAGCTTCTGTACGTACTTAAAACAGCGTGCATTTTGAGCCCTACCGATGATTAGGAGCGTCTGTTTTTCTGTTCCGCTCATATTGGCACAAACAAGAGCTGTTAGGCACTCTTTGTGGATTTTGCCACCATGACAAGGGGTCGATTTGAACTCTGTTTTTTTTCTGGCAGTGCTCGGTAGAAGATGGCCGCTTCATCAGCGTTTAAGATATCATCAGGAGAGTTCTCTGCAATTATAATTTCAATGGAGCCTTCCACTTTTTGAACTCATCGTCCGTATTTTCCATAGACGTGGCCTCTCTGCTGACCTGTTTGAACACAATACCATGTTGAGTTTTAAATCGGTCAAGCCAGCCCGACCCAAATTCGCATTCATTAGGAGCAATTCCCAAATCATTCGCAAATGTCTTGGCTTTCGCCATAATTGTTTCCCCATCAGGGAGATTTTGCTGCTGCTTGTTTTTAAGCCATGTCAAGACGGCCATCTCAACTTCCGGGAATTTTACACCTCTTGCTCTTTTTTTTTTCATGCAGGTTTGATATCCCCTGAAAGAAATCCAGCCTTTATGTCTTGCTTTTATTTGATCCAGGTAAACAGCGTATTGGCCGGTACACCATACTGTTCGGCAATCACGTTTTTAGCTCAACTATTAGAAGAATAGGTGAGCTATCCTACTTCCCGCGGTGTCGGCGTCTACGTCTGAATTTGGTTAAAGTTTTTATTCAAAAGTCTTGTAACTTCAAAACTACGTAAGTTATTCTCTTGAAACTTGGAATACACCTTTGTCATCAACTCCAGTGTCAGGGGCATTTTGTATTTTGACAGAGTTATGCTCCTTTTTCACTTAGATTTTCTGGTTAAAATTTATATTCAAAAGTTTTGCAACTAAAAAACTACACAAGTTATTCACTTGAAACTTGGAACTAACCTTTGTCATCAACTCCAGTATCAAGGGCAACATTCCCTATAACTCTGTTATGCCCCTTTTTCACATAGATTTTCTGATTAAAGTTAATATTCAAAAGTTTTGTAACTTCAATACTACAAAAAATATTCACTTGAAACTTGGAATATACCTTTGTCATCAACTCCAGTATCAGGGTGAACATTCCCTATAACTCAATTTTGTATTTTGACAGATTTATGCCCCTTTTTCACATAGATTTTCTGGTTAAAGTTTATATTCAAAAGTTTTGTAACTTCAAAACAGCATAAGTTATTCACTTGAAACTTGGAATTAACCTTTGTCATCACCTCCAGTATCAGGGGCAACATTACCCATAACTCTATTTTGTATTTTGACAGAGTTATGCCCCTTTTTCACTAGATTTTCTGTTTAAAGTTTATATTTAAAAGTTTGGTTACTTCAAAACTACATTAGTTATTCCCTTGAAACTTGGAACTAATCTTTGTCATCAACTCTAGTATCAGGGGCAACATTAACCATTACTCTATTTTGTATTTTGACATTGTTATGTCCCTTTTTCACATAGATTTTCTGGTTAAAGTTTATATTCAAGAGTTTTGTAACTTCAAAACTACATACGTTATTCACTTGAAACTTGGAACTCACCTTTGTCATCTAGTCTAGTATCAGGGCCACCATTACCCATTACTCTGTTTTGTACTTTGACAGAGTTTGCTCACTTTTTACATGGACTTTGTGGTTAAATTTTTTGTTCCAAAAATGTGTAAACTCTTCAAGGCTTCACTTAAAAGTTTTGTATTTAAACAAATGTATGCCCCTTCCACAATCCAAAATATGTACCAACTGAAATACTTCGAATAGTCGAGCGCGCTGGCCTCTGACAGCTCTTGTTAGCTCACCTGAGCACCTATAATTATAGGGGTCCTCTCAAGCGTCGGCCATCGGCCGTCATCCTTTTGCTGTCAACAATATGTTTCGTTCTCACACTGGAGTCTTCACTTTTTATCCAATCTTAACCAAAGTTGCACAGTTTGTGTATGACCATAAAATCTCAGACGGGATGGTTATTGGGCCAGATCACACCAGTAACACTAGAGTTATTTCCCCTTTGCATGCAAAAAAGTGCAAAAAAGCCTTTTTCCAACATATAGACTTTATTTTCCATCCAATCTCAACCAAACTTTTACAGTTTGTGTATGACCAGACGCCAAAAATGGGCCAGATCGTGTTTCAAAATCCGTAGTTATTGCCCTTTGTTTATGAAAAAATACCATATTGTGTCTATTTGTCGCCCCCTGGTGGCGTTACATTTTTCAAAAGGGGGGCGTTTATTAAGGTGTCATTAATTTCAGAACGTCAATTGTACAACTTTAGAGCATGTATATGTATTAAGTAAATACACTCATGTATCATAAGTTTTAAACGATTTTTAAGGCTTTAAACACTGTAAAAAATCGTGTATAATGCACACTTGTTTACCTTAAAATTCTACTAAGAAGATTTGGTTAGACAATAACAGTCATTTTCAAAGATGTTTTTTTTTTTTATTTTAGTTATATTTATTTCATATTTATTCAAAAAATTTTTGATTAACAAAACATTGCGTTCTTATTACCTTGCAATCACATTTCCAATTTGAACAAACAATAAAATCTGTTAAAAACACAGTCATTTATACTAAGCAACACCTGTTACAACTGACAAGGAGTGAAAGTGCGACATCATCAATTAGCCAGGCTTCTAAATCTGCAAGTGGTTAGCAACAGCCATAGCAAAGGTGTTGGTTTGACTTCAAAGGTCTTTGATCTGTCTGCCAAGGTGGGGCCATTCTCTAGTGGTTTGTAGCAGTGAGCATGTAACACACTATTAGCAGGTGGTCAGTGAAAAAACATATCAATCAGTACTACTGTACCTGAACAATGCAAGCACTGGCCATAGAGCATTCTAGGGGGAAACTTCAAAAAGGCGTGAACAAATCAGAAAGTTGTTTTGTTGCACTGGATAAATTTGATATTTAAATGGGGTGATGAAATATACATGTACTGGAATTAAAAAGGAGTATGTGTTACGGCATAGAAGTTATTGAATATTAACATGAATATTTAAATTAAATTTGGATTAATATGTGTTTGGCTCAAAAGGTAATTACGTATACGTATCTGAAGTTACATTGGTTAAGATTTTATAGAAGTAAATTTAGTACAATATTCCAGAACAACAACAATAAAAACATGGACAAAATTTGGTAAAATAACATCAATGGACATTAACAAACAACAGCTGCAAATTGTTTTGATTTTGTTTCCCTCACATTTTGCTTCAAAAAATATCATTTTCAGGTAAGGCCAGGACTTTTTGATTTTACGGTTTACAAAACCGGCGAACATAAATTTTCCGAAAGTGAAAAAAAAATAAAAATTATAATTACGATTTTTTTTTTACCGATGGGGGACGAAACGTTCAAATTTTCGAAATATTTTGAGTACGAATATAATAATTTGCTCGGCAAGTCCGTTTACTTCCGTGAAACTGCTTTTTGTTTTTGAAGGTATCACACGATGATTGCCGATCGAGATCAACAAATTGTTCCGGAATTTCACGGACAATTTTTTTAAGCAAGGCATCCGCCGTTGTTTATGTACATGTATGCCATGTAAAACCCGTATTTTCTACAAAAGAGTGCAAAATGTCTGCTGAAACACGACATCACGTTCCACGCATGGAAAGCGTGCGTGTACCGATCATGTGCTTAACTAAATACAGGTCTTTAAAGACATTGGGTGTCCTAGTTTCCCGTCAAAGGAATGTTAATCCCATGCATGATTTTTGCAGGGAGAAATCCCGTTATTGTGGTCAGTGAAGTGTTTCAAGTTTGAGGGTCGTCTCATAAATCTGTACTAGTATCCAAAATTGAACAAAAAGATTGGTACAGCAAATGGAGAAAAAATAGGTAAATTATAAACAAATTGGCGTGGTTTTTCCATGCAAATTTACTTATTGGTGGACAAAAAATTAGCAAGTGATTTTTAGTTCGTAAATTGTTGAATTTATTATATATTGTAAACTTCTAATAATGTTCAACATGTTTAATAGAGGGCCCTTAAAATGACTTGTCCATTTGATGACAGTTAATATTACCGTTAGAAGTACAGTTATTCATGGAAAGAATGAAACATGAGAAAATCAACACTGTTTTTAACAATAGAGTGACATTTGTCTTTAACATTTGACGCGCAGGCACGATGTGCACGAGGAAAATTTCCGGCCGTTTTTGCAAGAACAAAGCATGTATATAATATAAATATATTTTAATCAAGATCTTTACAATTCACCAATTATCCAGTCAGTACTATTTTCAACAGCTGTAACGATTAAAACAGTGTTAAAACACTAAATACATGCCCATATTAATTAATCGAATAAAAAAGGCTCCATCAGTAGATCGAGTGTAACCTAACGATTCGAGAACGACAAGAATAGTGGTTTGGACATGACGTCACTGTGCGAATGTGATGCGCACTGGACATAAACATCCGGAAAAAAATCATTACTTTCAGTTTCGCAACAACAATGATGCTTTTGCTTTTAAAAGGCTAGAGGTATGCCGTTCAAACGGTGATGTTTCGTTTATTTCATTTCGTTTAAACTTGTACAAAAAATTGAAAACATCTTAGCCATATATTTAATAGCTAAAACGCACCAGATGACGTCATTTGACACATGCCGCAAAAAAATTTGACGTACGGAGGGGATATCCCTCCCTAACCCACCCCTCTTGGGACGGGGACGCCAAAAAAAATCCTGTGGAAGGCACTGGATGTATATTTTCAGGTGGCATTTGTAACAAATAATATCATTAGTAACAAGATCTTCTTGCGGGCACATCGCAACGAGGATGTGGGGACAGACAGCTTTGTCTCGTATACACTTAAAAGAGAAAGTCATGGTTGCATTTTGTTGATGATATATATTTTCGCGACACAATGAGAATTTCTTATTTGCCATGTACTTTGTTTCTGTTACAATTGTAATGCAATAATTTAACACACACTAGCAGTTCAGTTTATATCTGATAAATTTCATATATACATGAAGATTTAGCATTTACACAGAGTTGAATATTTTTTTTAAAAATATGTTAAAACTGGTTTCTCATTTTTAATAAGAATTAAGACTTAATAAGAATCCAGACAATTAACGTCATATTATTGGACTTTTCTCTTGATATAGTTAAATTTAATATGTTTTTCGAGACCTCACAGCAATTATTTTCAAAATTTGCGTTGTGTGGTTAGATTAAGCTCGTTTTGCAAGGTCTGTGGCAGTTGTGGATTCCAGTCCTGCACAGGTTAACTTGTCTTCTTTTAAAAAGGCATCTCACTTTACATTTTGTAAATCCATACAAGTATACAACTTTGTGGTAAAATCAATTTTAATGATGCTGTTAAAATATATGCTGGCATCTATTACACTTATTTACTCTGTAAAATTCATAAATACAAATGGTTAAACTGCATATAAAACATTGGTGTAATAAAACAGCTTATACCATGTTTGACATCTTATTCTAACTTCAATATAATAGTGTGTTTTAATGTTGATATTGTTATTAATTATAAATTGCTAATGGGAAATCGTTCGTTGTGTTAAGATTTGAACACTTTTTTTCTTTTTTTTCGACCTGCCATTGGACATGTTCCCCAAAAAATTTTGTAAACCAGAAAATAAAAAAGGACCGGGCTAAGACATTTATTTTACATACGTCAAAAATGGAGGGGGGGAGCGTTTATTAGGTAGGGGACGATAAAAAGGCACAATACGGTACACAAATATGGACATTATTCAGAATAGGGACTTCATTTTTCATCTTCACCAATCTTGCACAGTTTGTCTGTGACCATGAGATTGCAGTTGAAGTCGAATAAAAGCAACATTGGACCAAGCAGCAATACCCCTTTGTTTGTAAAAAAAAATATGCAAAAATGGAGATTGTTCAGGATAGAGGCTTCATTTTTCATCCAATCTTCATCAATCTTGCACAGTTTGGCTATGACCATAAGAATACAGGTCAAGTTGAATATAAACAAACTAAGACCAGAAACACCGGAGTTATTGCCCTTTGTGCATTATTCAGGATAGAGACGTCATATTTCATCCAATCTTCACCAATCTTGCATAATTTGTCTATTACCATAAAGTTAAAGGTGAAGTCGAATATAAGCAAAATTGGGCCAGAAACACCGGATTTATAGCCCAATGTGTGTGGAAAAAAAACATCAAAAAGTTATCAATGATTGGCTTGCACACACAATTTTTTATTCAATGTTGACAAAACTTACACAGTTTGCGTTTGACCATAAAAATTGATTAATAAAATTTGATTTCCAACAGTTCCAAACCTTGCATGCAGTTATTTGTACATGCGACATTGATACAGAAAATTATCAAAGAAAAAGCAAAACTTGACCTTATGGCACAAAATGACTTAATGAAAAATGGTCAGGTAAGAATATCGAGAAAAATGATTTGAGAACCATCAGCAAAAACACCGCACATCCACTACCCAACTCATACTTTAGTTAGTCCATTGCACTAACCGATGTTTTAAATCAAATTGATCCTATCCCCCTTTGCGTATTGTTCAGATACCTTAATTTTCAAACTTGTCACAACAGTATGGTCTTCATCTGTACCAGTTCTCAGGTGACCTCTGTGGGCCATCATGGCCCTCTTGTTTTATTTGATGCCACTCTCTACTTCCTGTATTGCGGCATATTTCTCCTGGTAACTTTTCGATTTATGTCTGTGTTTAACACCCTTCCCGTTAACAGCAAAGCCGGATATCCTCCGGTTGGTTACCGGGCCCTTCTCCAGGTTGCTCGACACACAGATGAGTGAAAAGATTTATATTAGTCGTATTGATAGGAATATCAAGATACGACCTGTAAATGACAACTTCCCAATATATACCTAAAACTGTTACTCGACATTAATTGCTCATGTATTGACAGTGTTCTTTGTAGATTGGACAAGCTCCTATAATTATTGTTTGCAAACTTCATGATCGATAATTGCACCTATTAGCGAATAACGGCCACAAGTAATGACAAGCCCGGGCCACAAATTATTTCACCAAAGGTGTGAAAACATCGGGTCCCAATCCAGACTGCGATTCGATTTAAAAATAGGCAAATGAGTGTAAAATGTTCATTTGGGACTGCATTTTAGACTTCGAAATAATGATAATTTAAATTCATTAAGTTAGAATTAAATGAGTTTATTTTAGTTAAATAAAGAAGCAATAAATTCTGGACTGGAAAAATTTGGAATAATTATGTTCAAATGTAAAAGCAATTATAATATATAACAGCATAGGAAAATTCACATGCAAATTTAGGTTTGTCAAAATTGAGTCCCCAATTCCCGTGCACCCTCGGCAAAAGAGCAAAACTGGTATGTAAAATGACCCTTCAGTGTGATTTTTCACTTGATGTTATTAGTGATTTTTTAAAGAAATAGATTCTTTTAAACAATTATATATTTTGAATCCAGTGTTTTCAAATTTTGCTTCAAAAGACTGGTTAGTTAATGGGATGTTGAAGAATTTAAAGGAAACTCGTTCTGACCCTCTATTTTTGAAAATGTCCCCTAAATTAAACACAATGGGGTCAAACATGACCCCAAATATTTTTATGGTAAAGAAAATGCTGTGAATGAATAGCGTATCACTTAACTTGAGATGTGTTATATGTGCCGTATGTGTGACAGTTTGATAGACAGAAAATTCAAAAGAACATTAACATGAATATTACATACATTGTAAAATATTCAACTGTGTTACTAACAAAAAGGTATTTAAACAACATCAAAACAAATAAATACAAATTAACTTACAGAATATTCAACATAATGTATTCTTCTCAGGTGTGTTTTAAATATAAGGTAAACAAACAACTTTCTTTATTAACCAAATTTTTTCTTTAAAAAATTTGGGCTATTCAATTGGAGTATGTCGTTGGTTGGGCAGGCAGGCTAGGCTGGCAGGCCGGTGGCATCCAACTGGGGTTTCCGCTCAATAACTTTACAACAAATTGTGATTTTTTAATGAAACTTCATACACAGATACCTTATAGCAAGAGCTTGCTTAGGATTGCATATGGGTTGGGTGGGGTCAAGGTCACTATTACAAAAAAAAACACAACAGTTTCCGCTCAATAACTAAAGAACAAATTGAGCTATTATAATCAAACTTCTTATATAGATACCTTATGTCAAGACCTCGATTGGGATTGCATATGGGATAGGTGGGTTCAAGGTCACTGTAACCTAAAAAAAGAAAAATGGTATCCGCTCTGTAACTTAAAAACAAATTGAGCTATTGTAATGAAACTTTATACATAGAAAAAAATAGAAATATGGTTTCCGCTCAATAACTCGAGAACAAGACCTCTGTTGGGATTGCATACAAGGTTGGTGGGGTCTAGGTCAAGGACACCGTTACTAAAATTTAAAAAACGGTTTCCGCTGAATAACGAATTGAGATATTGTAATGGAACTTCATAAAAAGATACCTTACATCAATACCTCGCTTGTGACTGCATATGGGTTGGGTGGGGTCACTATTACTTACAATGAAAAAATGGTATCCGCTCAATAACTCACAAACAAATAGAGATATTGTTATGAAACTTTATACATAGATACCTTATATCAAGAACTTGCTTGGGATTGCATATGGGGTGGATGGGGTCAAGGTCACTGTTACTTAAAATAGAAAAAAACGGTTTCTGCTTAGTAACTCAACAATGAATTGAGATATTGTAATGAAACTTCATATAAAGATACCTTATATTAAGACCTCGCTTGGGATTGCATAATGGGGTGGGTGGAGTCAAGGTAACTGTAACTAAAAATAGAAAACTAATATCAACTCAATAACTCAAAAACGAATTGAGATATTGTTATGAAACTTCATATATAGATACCTTATATCAAGACCTCTCTTGGGATTGCATATGAGATGTTTCAAATCAAAGTCAAGGTTACAATTACTAAAAATAGAAGTATGCTTTCCGCTCAATAACTTCAGAACTGATTGCCTATGTTAAAATGAACCCAATGACCAATTTTGATAACTCAATCTATTTTGAAATTTGTTAATACAATTTGCCTTTTTACACTGAGAAATTTTACATTCCCGCGGATGGGGTGGCAGCATCAACTTGTGATTTCCACGCTCTATCCAATATATCGTCTATCGGCCATGAATCCAGATTTTTAGCTCATCTGAGCACGGAGTGCTTGGTGAGCTATTGGTATAAGGGACCTCTCCCGCGTCGTCCGTATGCCGTCAACCGTTATCGCGATAAAGACTACATTTTTAGCTCATCTGAGCACAAAGTGCTCACGGTGAGCTTTTGTGATCGCCCGTTGTCCGTCGTGCGTGCGTGTGCTGTCAACTTTTAATTCAAACAACATCTCCTCCTAAACCGCTTGGCAGATTTTCACCAAACTTCACAGGAATGATCCTTGGGTGAACCTCTTTCAAAGTTGTTCAAATCTTTCTGGTCCGCTGCATATGTAGAGCTAAAAATAGATTTTAAAAGTGTAAACTTAAAAAAAAAATTCAGTGAAACGGCAGGGCCAAAAGGTTTCATATTTGGTATGTAACATCCTATAGTGATCCTCTACAAAGATTGTTCAAATTATGCCCATGGGGTCAGAACTGGCCACGCCCTGGGGGTCACATGGTTTATATTGAAGATATAGCAAAATGACTTTTAAAATCTTCTCCTCTGAAACTGCAAGGCCCAGAGTATTCATATTTGGTATGCAACATCCTTAAGTTGTGCTTTACAAAGATTGTTCAAATTATGCCCCTGGGGTCAAAACTGGCCACGCCCCGGGGGTCACATGGTTTATATAGAATATATAGCAAAATGACGCCCAGAGGTTTCATTTTTGGTATGTAACATCCTATAGTGGTCCTCTACAAAGATTGTTCAAATTATGCCCCTGGGGTCAAAACTGACCTCACCCAGGGTCACATGGTTTATATAAACTTAAATTGCAAAATGTCTTTAAAAATTTTCTCTGAAACCGCAAGGCCCAGAGGTTTCTTATTTGATATGTAACATTGTATAGTGGTCCTCTACAAAGATTTTCAAATTATGCCCGTGGGGTCAAAACTGGCCACGCCCCAGGGGTCACATGGTTTATATAAACTTAAATAGTGAAATGTCTTTAAAAATCTTCTTCTCTGAAACCGCAAGGCCCAGAGGTTTCGTATTTGGTATTTAACATCCTATAGTGGTCCTCTACAAAGATTGTTCAAATTGTGCCCCATGGGTCAAAACAGACCACACCCCAGGGGTCACATGGTTAATATAGACTTAAATAGCAAAAATTACTTTAAAAATCTTCTCCTCTGAAACCGCAAGGCCTGGAGGTTTCGTATTTTGGTATGTAACATCCTATAGTGGTCCTCTACAAAGATTGTTCAAATGATGCCCCTGGGGTCAAAACTGGCCGCACCCCGAGGGCCACATGGTTTATATAGAATATATAGCAAAATGACTTTAAAAATATTCTCCTCTGAAACCACAACGCCCAGAGGTTTCATTTTTGGTATGTAACATCCTATAGTGGTCCTGTACAAAGATTGTTCAAATTATGCCCCTGGAGTCAAAACTGACCACGCCCCGTGGTCACATGGTTTATATAAACTTAAATAGCAAAATGTCTTTAAAAATCTTCTTCTCTGAAACCGCAAGGCCCAGAGGTTTCTTAATTGATACGTAACATTGCATAGTGGTCCTCTCCGAAGATATTCAAATTATTCCCCTGGGGTCAAATCTGGCCACCCTCGAGGGGTCACATGGGGTTTATATAGACTTAAATAGCAAAATCACTTTAAAAATCTTTATCTGAAATGGCAAGGCCCAGAGGTTTGTTCACGGTTGTTCAACTTATGCCCCTGGGAAAAAAATAAGCCACGTCTCGGGGATGCAAATTCCAACTGGGTTACAAGGTCTCAGGTGAGCGGCCTGAGGCCCTCAGGGCCCTCTTGTTTATTCAGTCTTGACCTAACTTGCACAGTTTGTGTATGACCATAAAATCTTGGTTGGTATTGATAATGGGCCAAATTTGACCAGAAACCTTAGAATTTTGGCCCCTTGTTTGTGGGAAAAAATGCAAAAATTGCCTTTTTCATTCATACAGACTTCATTTTTCTACCGATCTTGTCCAAACTTCCAAAGTTTGTGTATTATCAAATGATCACAGTAGAATTCAACATTAGGCAAAAATTGCCATTTTACCTTGATTAGTTTGTGTATTATCAAATGATCACAGTAGAATTCAACATTAGGCAAAAATTGCCATTTTACCTTGATTAAGACTTCATTTTTCTTCCAATCTTGACCAAACTTCCACAGTTTGTGTGTGACAAAACGATTTCAGCTGGAGCAAAAAATGGGTAAGGTTAGTCCACAGACACTGGAGTTATGGCCTTTTGTTTGTGAAAAAAAGGAAAAATTGCCTCTTTTGTTCTTAGAGACTTTATTTTTCTTCCAATCTTGACCAAACTTCCTCAGTTTGTATGTGATCATACGACTACAGCAGAAGCCAACAATGGGTCAGATTGAGCAGCAAACATTGGAGTTATGGCACCTTTGTTATTGAAAACAATGCAAGAATTGCCTGTTTGTGAAACAAAAATGCAAACATTGCATTTTTTGTGATTGAGATTGATATGACCTTTACACAGTTGCCATTATCTTTCAGAACTGCAGCATTAACACTATTCCTCCAAAATTGCCTGCGAAAAGTTGGATACCAGGGTAGAGAATATATATCCAGGTCCTTACTTGTTCTATGTATGAGAGTAAATCAGCTAGACAAATTATTTAAGGACATTATGGCGTACTTTCCCACAAGCCTTTCACAACAGTAAGGTTTCATCTTTGCCAGTACTCAGGTGAGCCCTTTGGGCCATCATGGCCCTCTTGTTTTCATGAACTTCAATAATTAACTATTACACGATGTTAATAAATAAATCCAGTTTGGTCCAGATTTTCGCGTCAGATCGCTACACTTTCATTCACACTCTTGTAGTGCGACAAACAATAATCCTCCGCGCTCAACATAAAGGGTAACAGTTTGACGTAATCAGTTTACATTACGCGTGCCACCCATTACAACGTCCTTTCACTGCTGTCGCTTTAATTAGCAGCCGAATAACACGCCATCCACGTGGAGGGTGTATACAGTAACCATATTTCATAGATCAATACTGACCTATCTGAACGATAGCACCAACACTGCTTACTACAACACTTGAATACATACACAGTTGTTGCTTATGACCATTCCTTATCCACCCATATCACCCAACCTCACTTTTACATTGACCTTATTTGGAATAATTCAAATGGGCTGTCCAGCACCAACTGGGGCCATCATGGTTTATCAAACTCAGCATCTTGTTAGCTCGACTATTCGAAGAATACGTAAGTTTTGCTACTACCGCTGGCGTCGGCGTCTGGATTTGGTTAAAGTTTTTATTCAAAAGTCTTGTAACTTCAAAACTACATAAGTTATTCACTTGAAACTTGGAATACACCTTTGTCATTAACTCCAGTGTCAGGGGCAACATTCCCCATAACTCTGTTTTGTATTTTGACAGAGTTATGCCCCTTTTTTTCTGTTAGATTTTCTGGTTAAAGTTTATATTCAAAAGTTTTGTAACTTCAAAACTACATAAGTTATCCACTTGAAACTTGGAACTAAGCTTTGTCATCAACTCCAGTATCAAGGGCAACATTCCCTATAACTATGTTTTGTATTTTGACAGAGTTATGCCCCTTTTTTCACATACATTTTTCTGGTTAAAGTTTATAGTCAAAAGTTTTGTAACTTCAATACTACAAAAGCTTTTTACTTGGAATATACCTTTGTCATCAATTCCAGTATCAGGGTTAACATTCCCCATAACTCTATTTTATATTTTGACAGAGTTATGTCCCTTTTTCACATATATTTTCTGGTTAAAGTTTATATTCAAAAGTTTTGAAACTTCAAAACTACAAAAGTTATTCACTTGAAACTTGGAAACTTGGAACTTACGTTTGTCATCAACTCTAGTATCAGGGGCAACATTACCCATAACTCTGTTTAGTATAGTGACAGAGTTAGCCCACTTTTTACATAGACTTTGTCGTAAAAGTTTTTGTTCCTAACATTTATAAACTATACAAGGCTTCACTTAAAAGTTTTGAATTTAACAAATTTATGCCACTTCCACTATCCAAAATATGTACCAACTGAACTACTTTGAATAGTTGAGCGCGCTGTCCTCTGACAGCTCTTGTTTTGTTCTTGTATTGCGTTGACAATAGACTTTGTATTTTCAGATGCTTAAAAGATGCAGTACAGCCACATGCAGTGTCAATATATTTAGTGGAGCCCAGTCCTTGTGAATATATACTTGGGGTTAGTTATATCTAGCTCATCTTCATTAATTTAGCTGTACTTAAACTTTTATACTATAAAGTTTCTCCATTGAAACTGCATGGTAAAAGTGTTGGTATTTTGGAAAAGTTTGCCCTAGATGGATCAGCTTAAAGGGGCATATTGATGGTATTTAGCATCCATATAGACTTATATTAAAACAGGACACTTTTTTAGTTTTCTCTGATATATTTTTTAGTTCACCTGAGCACGAAGTGCTGGGTTGAGCTATTGGTATAGTGTACCTCTCCTGTGTCGGCCGGCATCCATTAGCCGTCAACAAAAAATTGGATTCGATTCACGCTGGAGACTTCACTTTTTATCCAATCTTAACCAAACTTGCACAGTTTGTGTATGACCATAAAATCTCAGATGAGTTCATTATTGGGTCAGATCACACCAGTAACACCAGAGTTATTGCCCCATTTTCATGCAAAACAAATGCAAAAATTCCAGTTTCCAACGTATAGACTTTATTTTCCATCCAATCTTAACCAAACTTTCACAGTTTGTGTATGACTATCAGATCTCAGCAGACGCCAACAATGGGCCAGATCTTGTTTCAAACACCAGCGTTATTTCCCTTTGTTTATTAAATAAATATACAAAAATTTACATTATTCAGGATAGAGACTTCATTTTTCATCCAATCTTCACCAATCTTGCACAGTTTGTCTATAACCATAACATTAAAGGTGAAGGAGAATATAAGCAAGATCGGATCAGAAATACAGAGTTATTGCCCTTTGTTTGTGAAAAAAATATGCAAAAATGGACATTATTCAGGATAGAGACTTCATTTTTCATTCAATCTTTGCCAATCTTGCACAGTTTGTCTATTACCATAAGATTAATAATGATGTAAAATATAAGCAAAATCGGGCCAGAAACACTAGATTTATTGCCCTTTGTTTGTGAAAAAAATATACAAAAATGGACATTATTCAGGACAGATACAGTTTTCATCCAATCGTCGCCTATCGTGTTCAGTTGTCTATGAACGTAAGACTACAGGTGAAGTCGAATATAAGCAAAATTGGGCCAGAAACACCAGAGTTATTGCCCTTTGTGTTTGTAAAAAAAATTCAACAAGTTATCAATGAGTGGCTTGCACACTCGATTTTTGATTCAATGTTGACCAAACTTACACAGTTTGCGCATGACCATAAACATTGATTGATAAAATTTGATGTCAAGCAGTTCCAAGACTTCCATGCAGTTATTTGTACATGCAACATTGATGTCTTCAGAGCCTACATTAGCATTATTTATCATCATTGGACAGAAAATTATCAACAAAAAAGCAAAACTTTACCTTATAGCACAGCCATCACAATTATCGCATTGCAACTAGTTCTCCAAAACTGTTTGCGAAAAGGACATCAAAATCTACTGTTTCTGCATTTTTCAGAATTGTCAATGACTTAATGAAAAAGGATCAGGTAAGAATATCGAGAAAAATGATTTGAGAACCATTAGCAAAAAAAAATGCACATCCACTACCCAACTCATACTTGAGTTAGCCCATTGTACTAACCAATGTTTTAAATCAAAATTTATCCTATCCCCCTCTGCGTATTGTTCAAATACCTTAATTTTCAAACCTGTCACAACAGTATGGTCTTCATCTGTACCAGTTCTCAGGTGAGCGCTTTTAAAGTTAATTTCAAAAGACTTCCTACTTCATTGTCCGTATTCCAGAAACATCTTAACTAGAATTTTGTTCTCAACCTTAAAATTATAGTTTTTCATTAACATTTTATTTTATATTTAAATAGCATTGTGCTAAATGTGTTTTTATTACATGTATCAACTGAGCATGAAATGGTCTGTGAGCTATTGGTATAGGAGACCTCTCCTGCGTCGTCTGTATGCCGTCAACATTTAGACTGTTATTGTGATGAAGACTACATTTTTAGCTCACCTGAGCACAAAGTGCTCATGGTGAGCTTTTGTGAGCGCCCGTTGTCCGTCATGCGTGTGTGCGTGCGTGTGTGCGTGCGTCGTCACTTTTTATTCAAACAACATCTCCTAAACCACTTGGCAGATTATCACCAAACTTCACAGGAATGATCCTTGGGTGGACCTCTTTCAAAGTTGTTCAAATCTTTCCGGTCCGCTGCATATGTAAGTCACCAGAGCTAAAAATAGATTTAAAAAGTGAAAACTTTAAAAAAATCTCCTATGAAACCGCAAGGCTCAGGGCTTTCATATTTGATGTGTGGTCCGCTACTAAGATTGTTCAAAATGATGTCCCTGGGGTCAAAACTGGCCATGCCCCAGGGGTCACATGGTTTATATAGACTTATATAGCAAAATGGTTTCATATTTGGTATGTAGCATTACATAGTGGTCATCTACAAAGAGTGTTGAAATGATGCCCCTGGGGTCAAAACTGGCCACAATCCGGGGGTCACATGGTTTATACAGAATTAAATAGCCAAATGACTTTTAAAATCTTCTCTGAAACCGCAAGGCCTAGAGGTTTGGTATTTGGTTGGTAACTTTGTATAGTGGTCCTCTACAAAGATTGTTCAAATGATGTCCCTGGGGTCAAAACTGGCCACGCCCCAGGGGTCACATTGTTTATATAGACCTAAATAGCAAAATGACTTAAAAATCTTCTCCTCTGAATCCACAAGGCCGAGTGGTTTCATATTTGGTATGTGGCATCCTCTAGTGGTCCTCTACAAAGATTGTTCAAATGATGCCCCTGGGGTCAAAACTGGCCACGCCTCGGGGTTCACATTGTTTATATAGACTTAACTAGCAAAATGATTTAAACCTCTTCTCCTCAGAAACCGCAAGTCCCAGAGGTTTTATATTTGGTATGTAACTTTCCATATTGGTCCGCTATGAAGATTGTTCAAATGATGCACCTGGGGTCAAAACTGGCGTGCCTCAGTGGTCACATTGTTTATATAGACTTAAATAGCACAATGACTTAAACAATCTTCTTCTCTGAAACCCACAAGGCCCAGAGGTTTCATATTTGGTATGTAACATTGCATAGTGGTCCTCTACAAAGATTGTTCAAATGATGCCCCCTGGGGTTAAAACTGGCCACGCCCCGGGGGTCACATGGTTTATATAAACTTATATAGCAAAATGACTTTAAAATTGAAATCCTCTGAAACCTCAAGGCCTAGAGGTTTCATATTTGGTATGTATATGTGGTCCTCTACAAATATTGTTCAAATTATGCCCCTGTGGTCAAAACTGGTCACTCCCTGGGGGACACATGGTTTATATAGACTTAAGTAGCAAAATGACTTTAAAAAATCCTCTCCTCTGAAACGGCAAGGCCCACAGCTTTCCTATATGTAGTACGTAACATTGCATAGTGATCCTCTCCCAAAGATTGTTCAAATTATGCCCCTGGGGTCAAATCTGGCCACACCCCAAGTGGTCACATGGTTTATATAGACTGCAGAATTACTTTTAAAAGCTTTACCTGAAACCACAAGGCCCAGAGGTTTGTTAAGATTGTTCAAATTATGCCCCTGGGATAAAAGTAGCTGCACCTCAGAGATGCATATTTTAATTGGGTTACAAGGTCTCAGGTGAGCGTTCTAGGGCCCTCTTGTTATAAGCAAAGGCAAGCCAAGTAACTAAAGAAATACAGCAGTATTCAGCTAGACAAATGATTTACAGAAAATTATGTGCCATACATTTCCAATATTTGTTGAAGTTTTGCACAACAGTAAGGTCTTCATCTTTGCCGGTACTCAGGTGAGCCCAGTGGGCCATCATGGCCGTCTTGTTCAATTTTTAGCTTGCCTTATTCTACTTACCACGGCGTTAGTGTCCGGATGTTTTTAGCTCACCTGAGCACAAAGTGCTCATGGTGAGCTTTTGTGAGCGCCCGTTGTCCGTCATGCGTGTGTGCGTGCGTGTGTGCGTGCGTCGTCACTTTTTATTCAAACAACATCTCCTAAACCACTTGGCAGATTATCACCAAACTTCACAGGAATGATCCTTGGGTGGACCTCTTTCAAAGTTGTTCAAATCTTTCCGCTCCGCTGCATATGTAGCTCACCAGAGTTAAAAATAGATTTTAAAAATGAAAACTTTAAAAATCTTCTCCTATGAAACCGCAAGGCTCAGGGCTTTCATATTTGATGTGTGACATCCTCTAGTGGTCCTCACCAGAGCTAAAAATAGATTTTAAAAGTGAAAACTTTAAAAATCTTCTCCTATGAAACCGCAAGGCTCAGGGCTTTCATATTTGATGTGTGACATCCTCTAGTGGTCCTCTACTAAGATTGTTCAAATGATGCCTCGGGGGTCAAAACTGGCCACGCCCCAGGGGTCACATGGTTTATATAGACTTATATTGCAAAATGACTTTAAAAATCTTCTCCTCTGAAACCGCAAGGCCTAGAGGTTTCATATTTGGTATGTAACATTGTATAGTGGTCCTCTACAAAGATTGTTCAAATGATGCCCATGGGGTCAAAACTGGCCACACCCCGAGGGTCACATGGTTTATATAGACTTAATAGCAAAATGACTTTAAAAATCTTCTCCTCTGAAACCACAAGGCCCAGAGGTTTCATATTTGGTATGTAGCATTGCATAGTGGTCCTCTACAGAGTGTTGAAATGATGCCCCTGGGGTCAAAACTGGCAACAATCCGGGGGTCACATGGTTTATACAGACTTAAATAGCCAAATGACTTTAAAAATCTTCTCCTCTGAAACTGTAAGGCCTAGAGGTTTCATATTCGGTTAGTAACATGGTATAATGGTCCTCTACAAAGATTGTTCAAATGGTGCCCCTGGGGTCAAAATTGGCCACACCCCGGGGGTGACATGGTTTATATAGACTTAAATAGCAAAATGACTTTAAAAATCTTCTCCTCTGAATCTGCAAGGCCCAGAGGTTTTATATTTGGTATGTAACATTGTATAGTGGTCCTCTACAATGGTTGTTCGAATTATGCTCCTGGGGTCAAAACTGACTACACCCCGGGGGTCACATTGTTTATACTGCAGCACTATAATTTCAATAAGCCTCCAACACTCAAAAATCAATACAACAGAGGACATTCCAGCCAGGTGTATACAGTGTGCTAGTTTTAGATCTTATCAAACCAGCTAGCCAGTGACACAGTGTTGTGAGGGTGCTTTAGAGAATCCTTGGAGATTACCATTGAAATGCATCCAAATGTTACCCACCAGCATGTTCAGTCATGTTGTTGTGTAAGTAAATTAGCTGGATGTAATGTTTAGGCAATGTGTAAGAAATGTAGTCAATCAGTCTTAGTATATAAGACCGTCTTATATCATATATTTTCACTTTAGATCTACTACATTGAATTTGTTTACAGGCAAAGTGTATATTTCTAATTTAATAATGAAATGCCAAATATGAAATGATAGCATTAGATCTATAAGTAGTCTAACTAAGGTGGAACTGCACAATTTTTTGTAAGACAAAATGATGCAGCAATCGAGTCTGTGGCTCTGATACTGCAGTCTGTTTCACCAGCATGTACAGAAACACGTAGCATAGAGCCTAAAGTCTAGTCATCTACTTTGAACCTTTTCATTTGTACAGTTTAATTAAATGTGTGCAGCCCACAAAAAAATTCACACAGATCATGTCTGTCCAACGAAGTTCTTAATGCTTTGTTGGCAGCCTCCACCCAAGGACCTCTTCTCAGAACAACTTTTTAGTACCAGATATTGGACAGGGCTTTCATATTTGATATGTGACATCCTCTAGTGGTCCTCTACTAAGATTGTTCAAATGACACCCCTGGGGTCAAAACTGGCCACGCCCCAGGGGTCACATGGTTTATATAGACTTATATAGCAAAATGACTTTAAAAATCTCCTCTGAAACCGCAAGGCCCAGAGGTTTCATATTTTGTATATAACATTGTATAGTGGTCCTCTACAAAGATTGTTCAATTGATGCCCCTGTGGTCAAAACTGTCCACACCCCAGGGCTCACATGGTTGATGTGGACTTAAATAGCAAAATGGCTTTAAAAATCTTCTCCTCTGAAACTGCAAGGCCCAGAGGTTTCATATTTGGTATGTAACATTGTATAGTGATCCTCTACAAAGACTGCTAAAATGATGCCCCTGGGGTCAAAACTGGCCACACCCCAGGGCTCACATGGTTGATATGGACTTAAATAGCAAGATTACTTTAAAAATCTTCTCCTCTGAAACTGCAAGGCCTAGAGGTTTCATGTGTGGTATGTGACATTTTATAGTGGTCCTCTGCAAAGATTGTTCAAATGATGCCCCATTGGTCAAAACTGGCCCTGCCCTGGGGGTCACATTGTTTATATAGACTTTAATAGCCAAATGACTTTAAAATCTCCTGAAACTGCAGTTTTTTCGTATTTGATATGTAACATTGTATAGTGGTCCTCTACAAAGATTGTTCAAATTATGCCCCTGGGGTAAAAAGTGGCCATGACCTGGGGCTTCACATGATTTATATAGACTTATATGGCAAGTGGGCCTTAAAAATCTTCCTTGTTGAAACCGTAAGGCCCAGTGGTTTTATATTTGCGTGAAACATTGTGGATCTTTATACTCAGGTAAGGCGTTTAGTGCCATTTTTCCCTCTTGTTATTACCCATTATGCCTTAAACTCAGGTGAGCGACCTAGGGCCATCATGGCCCTCTTGTTTGGTAAAGCTAAGAGTCCACTAGAGCCGCGACATATTTATGCAAGAAGGTGTTTCATTTGACTTGTCACATACTACAGCCAAGTACGAGGAAGTTGAATTGTCTTGTCGTAAATTAACCACCGATTGGCACAAATCAGTAACTCAACAAAGGCTTGACATATTCAAATAATTGTTGTTACACATGTGTGACATCATAAAATACAGGTCAAGTTCAACTTTGGTTACAAACCACTAAATGTTGACAGAATTATGGCCCCTATTGAACTTAAATTTGTCCAAATACACTGTTTCTGGATGATAACTCATGAAATGTTTGACATATTTATATAATTTTTACTACACAGGTTTAACATTATTTGATTTTAACCTAAAGGGGGCATAGATCTTACTGTTTTACAAACAGCTGTTGTTCTAACTTCACATAATACAGTGTTTGAATGGATTAACCTCAAACTTCATACATGGATAGATGTTTGTTTGGTGGAGTGCAGTGCACAAGAATGAATCTCCAGCTGCATTTTTCGCTCACCTAAGCAAAAAGTGCTTATGGTGAGCTTTTGTGATCGCCCATTGTCAGTCGCCCGTGCGTGCGTGCGTCCTTCGTTAACTTTTCATTCAAACGACATCTCCTCCTAAACCACTTGGCAGATTTTTACCAAACTTCACAGGAATGATCATTGGATGACCCTCTTTCAAAGTTGTTCAAATCATTACGGTCTGCTGCATATGTAGGTCACCAGAGCTAAAAATAGATTAAAAAGTGTAAACTTAAAAAATCTTCTTCTCTGAAACCGCAAGGCCCAGAGGTTTGATATTGGTATGTAGCATCCTATAGTGGTCCTCTACAAATAGTATTAAATTTATGCCTCTAGGGTCAAAACTGGCCACACCCCGGGGGTCACATGATTTATATACACTTAAATAGCAAAATGACTTTAAAAATCTTCTCCTCAGAAACCGCAAGGTCCAGAGGTTTTTTATTTGGTATTAAACATTATATAATTGTCCTCTACAAAGATAGTTGAAATGATGTCCCTGGGATCAAAACTGGCGACACCCCGGGGGTCACATGGTTTATATAGACTTAAATTGCAAAATTAATTTAAAAATCTTATTCTCTGAAATCGCAATGCCCAGAGGTTTCATATTTGGTATGTAACTTTGTATATTGGTTCTCTACAAAGATTGTTCAAATGATGCCACTGGGGTGAAACTGGGCTACCCCGGGGTTCACATGGTTTATATAGACTTAAATAGCAAAATGACTTTGAAAATCTTCTCCTCTGAAACCGTAAGGCCCAGAGGTTTCATATTTGGTTTGTAACATTGTATGGTGATCCTCTGCAAAGATTGTTCAAATGAAGCCCCTGGGGTCAAAACTGGCACACCCTGGGAGTCACATGGTTAATACAGACTTAAAAGTTAAATAGCAAAATGACTTTAAAAATCTTCTGCTCAGAAACTGCTAGGTCCAGAATTTATGTATTTGGTATGTAACATTGTATAGTTGTGCTCTACACAAAGATTGTTCAAATGATGTCCCAGGGGTCAAAACTGGCCCTGCCCTGGGAGGTCACATTGTTTATATAGACTTAATAGCAAAATGACTTTAAAATCTCCTCTGAAACCAGAGTGTTTTCGTATTTGATATGTAAAAAACATTGTATAGTAGTCCTCTACAAAGATTTTTCAAAGTATGCCCCTGGGGTAAAAAGTGGCCATGACCCGGGGGTCACATGGTTTATATAGACTTGTATGGCAAGTGGGCCTTAAAAATCTTCCTTGTTGAAACTGTAAGGCCCAGAGGTTTTATATTTTGCATGAAACATTGTGGAGTGGTCCTCTACAAAGATTGTTACAATGATGCCCCTGAGGGTCACATGGTTTATATACATTTTAATAGCAAAATGACTTTAAAAATCTTCTCCTCTGAAACCGCAAGGCCCAGTGGTTTCATATTTGGTATGTGACATTGAATAGTTGTCCACTACTAATATTTTTCAAATTATTCCCCTGGGGTAGAAAGTGGCCACGCCCTGTGAGTCACATGGTTTATATAGGCTAAAAAAACTTCTGAACCTGCAAGGCCCAGATTTTTATACTCAGGTCAGCCGTTTAGTGCCATTTTTCCCTCTTGTTATTAGCCATTATGATGCCTTAAACTCAGGTGAGCGACCTAGGGCCATCATGGCCCTCTTGTGTTGGTTAAGTTTTTTGTCAGAGTCCATTTCACAAAAAAATATAAGAGGTATCCATTTGAAACTTTCAATACTTGTTCACTATCAAAAGGGTAATTCATTACAACAAGGCAGATAACACTGTGATTTGTATTTCCTAAGTTATCCGTGATTGTTTGGACTTACAACTTAGAATATTTTGACATTTTTTAGCTCACCTCAACACAAAGTGCTCATGGTGAGCTTTTGTGATCGCCCGTTTTCTGTGCGTCAGTCCATGCGTGAGTACGTCCGTCTGTTGTCACCTTTTCATTCAAACAACATCTCCTCCTAAACCACATGGCAGATTTTCACCAAACTTAACAGGAATGCTCATCAGGTGACCCTCTTTAAAAGTTGCTCAAATCGTTATGGTCCAATGAATATGTAGGTGACCAGAGCTAAAAATAGATTTAAAAAGTCTAAACTTTAAAAATCTTCTCTGAAACTGCAGGACCCAGAGGTTTCTTATTTGGTATGTAACATCCTATAGTGGTCCTCTACAAAGATTGTTCAAATTATGCCCTTGGGATCAAAACAGGCCACGCCTAGGGGGTCACATGATTTATATAGAATATATAGCAAAATGATTAAAAAAATCTTCTCTGAAACCACAAGGCCCACAGGTTTCATATTTGGTATCTAACATCCTGTAGTGGTCCTCTACAATTATTGTTAAAATTATGCCCCTGGGGTAAAAACGGGCCACGCCACGGGGGTCAAATGGTTTGTATAGAATATAGAGGAAAATGACTTTAAAAATCTTCTCCTCTGTAACTGCAAGGCCCAGAAGTTTCATATTTGGTTTGTAACATCCTTTAGTGGTCCTTGACAAAGTTTAATTAAATTATGCCCCTGGGGTCAAAATGGTCCACGCCCCGGGGGCCACATTGCTTATATAGAATATATAGCAAAATGACTTAAAAAATCTTCTCCTCTGAAACCACAAAGCCCAGAGGTTTCATATTTGGTATGTAGCATCCTACAGTGGTCCTCTACAAAGATTTTTCAAATTATGCCCATGGGGTCAAAACTGGTCAAGCCCCGAGGGTAACATGGTTAATATAGACTTAAATAGCAAAATGTCTTTGAAAGTCTTTTTCTCTGCCACTGCAAGTCCCAGCGGTTTCACACTTTGTATGTAACATCCTATTGTGGTCCTGTACAAATATTGTTCAATTTATGCCCCTATGGTCAAAACTGGCCACGCCCCGGGGATCACATGATTTATATAGACTTAAATAGCAAAATGACTTTTAAAATCTTCTCCTCAGAAACCGCAAGGCCCAAAGGTTTCTTATTTGGTATGTAACATCATATAGTGGTCCTCTACAAAGATTGTTTTAATTATGCCCCTGGGGTCAAAACTGGCCACGCCCCGGGGGTCATATGGTTTATATAAACTTAAATAGCAAAAATTCATGTCTTTAAAAATCTTCTACTCTGAAACCGCAATGCCCAGAGGTTCCGTATTTGGTATGTAACATCCTATAGTGGTCCTCTACAAAGATTGTTCAAATTATGCCCCATTGGTCAAAACTGACCACAACCCAGGGGTCACATGGTTTATATAAACTTACATAGCAAAATGACTTCTATAGCAACAATTCTTCTCCGCTGAAACCGCAAGGGTGAGAGGTTTCATATTTGGTATGTAACATCCTTTAGTGGTCCTCTACTACAAATATTGTTCAAATTATGCCCTGGGGTCAAAACTGGTCAGGTCCTGGGGGGGGGCTCACATGGTTTACATAGACTTAAATAGCAAAATGACTTTAAAAATCTTCTCCTCTGAAACCGCAACGCCCAAAGCGTTCCTATATTTGGTACATAACATTGCATAGTGGTCCTCTCCAAAGACCCCCTGGGTCAAATCTGGCCACACCCAGAGGGGTCACATGGTTTATATAGACTTAAATAGCAAAATGACTTTAAAAATCTTTACCTGAAACTGCAAGGCCCAGAGGTTTGTTCAAGATTGTTCAAATTATGCCTCTGGGATAAAATAATCCACACCTTGGGTTACAAGGTGTCAGGTGAGCATACTAGGGCCCTCTGGGCCCTTTCATTTTGTTGTTAAATATAACATTTCACACTAACTGTCAAAGACAGTAAATTGAAACTCGAGATACTTTTTTATGGACAGGAGGTAACTCTTTCAAGGATTTTGTTGGAGTAATTACCCTTTTTTTCAACACAATTTTCACTTTAGTTCAAATGTCTCAATACCTGTATGCGGTATTGACTTAAAACTAAAAGTACTTGATCACAGTGATGAATTTATTCTGTAGACAAGAGGAGGTACTGGATCAAGGATTTCGTTTGAGTAATTGCCCTTTTTTGAACGAGAATTTCCACTTTAGGTAAAATTTCACAATAACCGTAAGAGGTATTGACTTGAAACTCAAAATATTTTATCACAGTTATGAACCCTTTCTGTAGACAAGAGGAGGTAACTATATCAAGAATTTTGGTGAAGTTATTGCCCTTTTTTCAACTTAAAATTTTATCTTTAGGTCAAAATTCTCAATATCTATGAGTGGTATTTACTTGAAATTTAAGACAGTTCATCACAGTGATGAACACATTCTATTAACAAAATGCCAGACTACTATCAAATACAAGAAAGTCAAATTTCCAGCACCCGTAGGCGGTACTCTTGTTTTCAAAACTACTGAAAGGACTGAACTCAAATTTCATAGATGGTTGTTAGGCGGAGTGCTGGACTCAAAAATTTTAACTATGGTTGCTTTATTTATGGAGTTAACCTGTTTGTGAATTTTCCTTGTATTGCCATTTTTAGCTCACCAGAGCACAACATGCTCATGTTCAGCTTTTGTGATTGTCTTTTGTCTGTCGTCCGTCATGCATCAACATTTTCATTCAGACAACATCTCCTACACCTAACTTCACAGGAATGATCCTTGGGTGACCATCTTTCAAAATTGTTCAAATCGTCCGCTGCATAATTATGTTGGTCACCAGAGCTATAAATAGATTTAAAAACTGAAACCGCATGGCTGAGAGCTTTCATATTTGATATGTGACATCCTCTAGTGGTCCTCTACAAAGTTTGTTCAAATTATTCCCCTGGGGTCTAAACTGGCCGTGCCATGGGGATCACGTGGGTTATATAGACTTAAATAGCAAAATGACTTTAAAATTCTTCTCTGAAACCGCAGGGCCCAGAGGTATCATATTTTGCGTGAAACAATGCAAACATTGCTTAAATTGTGCTCCTGGGGTAAAAAGAAGCCATGCCCCTGGTGCACATGGTTTGTATGGACTTGTATGGCCAGTGGACTTTAAAAATCTCCTCTGAAACCACAAGGCCCAGAGATTTCACATTTGGTATTTAACATTGTATAGTGGTCCTCTACAAAGATTATTGAAATTATGCCCCTGGGGTAAAAAGGGGGCACGCCATAGGGGTCACATGGATTATATAGACTTATATGGCAAATGGGCTTTAAAAATCTCCTTCTCTGAAACAGCAAGGCCCAGAGGTGTCATATTTTGCGTGGGAAATTGTATAGTGGTCCTTTACAAATATTGTTCAAATTATGCCCCTGGGGTAAAACGAAACAATGCCCCGGGGTCACATGGTTTGTGTAGACTTGCCAGACATTGTACATTGTATAGTGGTCCTCTACAAAGATTGTTTAAATTATGCCCCTGGGTAACAAAGAAGCCACTCCTTGGGGTCAGATGGTTTCTGTAGACTTATTCAGCAATTGGACTTAAAAAATCGTTTCCTCTGAAACCGCAAGGCCCAGAGGTTTCGTATTTAGTATGTAACATTATATAGTGGTCCTCTACAAAGATTGTTCAGATATGGCCCTAGGGTACAATTGGCCATGCCCCGGGGGTCACATGGATTATATAGACTTAAAATAGCAGAGTATCTTTAAAATCTTCTCCTCTGAAACCGCAATTGTATTTGGTATGTAACATCGTATGGTGGTCTTCTACAAAAAGATTGTTTCAATAGACTTACATGGCAAGTGACCTTTAAAAATATTCTCCTCTGAAACTGCTAGACCCAGAGGTTTCATATTTAGTATGTAACATAGTATAGTGGTCCTCTACAAAGATAGTTCACATTATACCCCTGGGGTAAAAAGTGGCCACCCCGGGGGTCACATGTTTTCTATAGACTCATATGACTTTACAAATCTTATTCTCTGAAACTGCAAGGCCCAGAGGTTTCATATTTAGTATGTAACATTGTATAGTGGTCCACTACAAAGATTGTTCAAATTATGCCCCTGGGGTAAAAAGAAGCCACACCCTATGGGTCACGCAGTTTCTATAGAGTTATGTGGCAAGTGGACTTCTCCTGATCTTCATACTCAGGTGAGCACCTTCTTGTTTTATTTGTCTGTAGAAGAACTTTCAAACCCTATTAGGCAGTGCACACAATTTATACTCTTTTTCTCAAACATTGACTTCAAACATTATATATGGATAGATGTTTATGTGGAGTGCAGTGCACAAGATGAAAAAATTACAACTGTATCTGCATTATTTACAGTGTTATTCCCGATTGTCAAAATTTAACGAATACATTTCAGCTCTTGTTATTCACCAATGCAATAATGTGATGATTCATTTGGGGCTTCTGGTTTTTTAGCTCACCTGAGCACGTAGTGCTCGGTGAGCTATTGGTATAGGGGACCTCTCCGGCGTCGTCATTCGTCCGTCGTCAGTATGCCGTCAACAATTTGGATCGTTATTGCGATAAAGACTACATTTTTTTTTCTGTCTTGACCTAACTTGCACAGTTTGTGTATGACCATAAAATCTCGGATGGGATTGTTATTGGGTCACATCATACCAGTAACAACAGAGTTATTGCCCCTTTTTCATGCAAAAACAGGAGCAAAAATGCCATTTTCCAACTTATAGACTTTATTTTTTATCCAGTCTGAACCAAACTTTCACAGTTTGTGTGTGACCATCAGATCTCAGCAGATGCCAACAATTGGCCAGATCGTGTTTCAAACACCAGAATTATTGCCCTTTGTTTATTAAAAAATATACAAAAATGTACATTATTCAGGATAGAGACTTCATGTTTGATCCAATCTTCACCAATCTTGCATAGTTTGTCTGTTACCATGAGATTACAGTTGCAGTTGAATATAAGCAAGATCGGACCAGAAAAAAACAGAGTTATTGCCCATTGTGAAAAAAATATGCAAAAATGGACATTATTCAGGATAGAGACTTTTCATCCAATCTTCACCAATTGTGTACAGTTTGTCTATGAACGTAAGACTACAGGTGAGTTCGAATAAAAGCATGATCGGGCCAAAAACTCTAGAGTTATTGCTCCTTGTGTTTGGAAAAAAACATCAACAAGTTCTCATTGATCGGCTTGTGCACACGATTTTTAGCTGGACTATTCAAAGAATAGGTGAGCTTTCCTACTACCCCCGGAGTCGGCGTCTTGGTCCGCATCTGAATTTGGTTTAAGTTTTATTCAAAAGTCTTTTAACTTCAAAACTACATTAGTTACTAACTTGAAACTTGGAATATACCTTTGTCATAAACTCCAGTGTCAGGGGCAACATTCCTCATAAATCTGTTTTGTATTTTGACAGAGTTATGCTCCTTTTTCACATAGATTTTCTGGTTAAAGTTTATATTCAAAAGTTTTGTAACTTCAAAACTACATTAGTTATTCACTTGAAACTTGTAACTAACCTTTGTCATCAACTCCAATGTCAGGGGCAACATTCCCCATAACTCTGTTTTGTATGTTGACATATTTATGCCCCTTTTTCACTTAGATTTTCTGGTTAAAGTTTATATTCAAAAGTTTTGTAACTTCAAAACTACATAAGTTATTCACTTGAAACTTGGAACTAACCTTTGTCATCAACTCTAGTATCAAGGGCAACATTCCCCATAACTCTGTTTTGTATTTAACAGAGTTTTGCCCCTTTTTCACATAGATTTTCTGGTTAAAGTTAATATTCAAAAGTTTTGTAACTTCAATACTACAAAAGCTATTCACTTGAAACTTGGAATATACCTTTGTCATCAACTCCATTATCAGGGTGAACATTCCCCATAACTCTATTTTGTATTTTGATAGAGTTATGTCCCTTTTTCACATAGATTTTCTGTTTAAAGTTTATATTCAAAAGTTTTGTAACTTCAAAACTACATAAGTTATTCACTTGAAACTTGGAACTAACCTTTATCATCAACTCTAGTACCAGGGCAAACATTACCCATAACTCTATTTTGTATTTTGACAGAGTTATGCCCCCTTTTCACTACTTAGATTTTGTGTTTAAAGTTTATATTCAAAAGTTTAGTAACTTCAAAACTACATAAATTATTCACTTGAAACTTGGAACTAACCTTTGTCATCAACTCTAGTATCAGGGCAACATTACCCATAACTTTGTTTTGTATTTTGACAGCGTATTGTTCAGATACCTTAATTTTCAAACCTGTCCCAACAGTATTTTGCCCCTTTTTCACATAGATTTTCTGGTTAAAGTTTATATTGAAAAGTTGTGTTACTTCAAAACTACATCAGTTATTCACTTGAAACTTGGAACTAACCGTTGTCATCAACTCTAGTATCAGGGGAAACATTACCCATAACTCTGTTTTGTATTTTGACAGAGTTAGCCCACTTTTTACATGGACTGTGGTTAAAGTTTTTGTTCCAAAAATTTATAGACTATACAAGGCTTCACTTAAAAATATTGTATTTTAACAAATTTATGCCCCTTTCACTGTCCAAAATGTGTTCCAACTGAAATACGTTGAATAGTCAAGCGTGCTGTCCTCTGACAGCTCTTGTTAATTAACTGTTGACCAAATTTACACAGTTTGTGCATGACCATAAACATTGATTGATAAAATTTGATTTTCAACAGTTGCAAGACTTGCATGCAGTTATTTGTTCATGCAACATTGATGTCTTCAGAGCCGGCATTAACATCATTTATCATCATTGGACAGAAAATTATCAAAGAAAAAGCAAAACTTTACCTTATAGCACAACCATCACAATTATCGCATTGCAACTTGTTCTGCAAAACTGTTTGCGAAAAAGACATCAAAATGTACTGTTTCTGCATTTTCCAGAATTGTCAATGACTTAATGAAAAAGGGTCAGGTTAGAATATCGAGAAAAATGATTTGAGAACCATTAGCAAAAAAAACGCACATCCACTACCCAATTTGTACTTTAGTAAGCCATTGCACTAACCAATGTTTTAAATCAAAATTGATCCTATCCCTCTCAGCGTATTGTTCAGATACCTTAATTTTCAAACCTGTCCCAACAGTATGGTCTTCATCTGTACTAGTTCTCAGGTGAGCGCTTTGGGCCATCATAGTCCTCTTGTTTTCTACATTTAATTGGATTGTAGGGAGGTGAAAACTTGCTTGCTTAGGCATCTAAGCTGAAATGTCTTTACAAAAGACTATTACATGAAACTGCAAAAAATTATATGTACTATGCCTTCCATTTATGGAGAAGTTTAATATCTTTCTGTTACAATAGGTTACCATTAGCACATTATGATCGAGCGAACTGAAATATGTGTTATTCTAATCTGTTTGATATTTGTCTTTTCAGGTCGAATCTCCATTGTTATGCCATATTTTAGAAGAAGCTGATGAAAATGGTTTAATGGATCATGTAGTTCTTTGAACCCAACAAATTATGTAACATGATTTTTAACTCACCTGTGCACTAAATGCTTAGTGGGCTATTGGTATAGGGCACCTGCCCTGGGTCGTCCAAATGGCATCAGCAATTTCTTCTGCATGCAACAGAAATTTCAACTTGCACAGATTGTTTGTGACAATAAGCTCTAGAAAGAACTCAATAATGGGCCATATCAGACCAGGACTAGGAACACTTAAGTCATTCCTCTTTCCCATGAAAAAGGGCCTATGTATAAGAATGTGTTTTCATTTTAAGCTCCTCTGGCCAGAGGCCAGCGAGCTTATGCCATGGCGGTTCGTCCGTCGTGCGTTTGTCCATCCATCAGTAACCATTTCCTTTAAACAATCACCTCATAAACTGGTAGGTTGACTTGATGAAACTTCAAAGAAGTGTTTCTTGGGTCTCCTATAAGACATGTTCATTGTGTGGTCTTCTACCGAAGTTGCTCAAATGGTTTTGCTCTGATAAAAGACATGGCCACCAGGAGGCGGGTCCATTTGTCCTTGTATGGCTATATGGCTTTGACAATCTTCTTGTCGGAAACCATTGGTTGGATTTTAGAATAATTCAACAGAAACGTTTCTTAGTTGGTTTTCTACTAAAATACTTTAAATTATTTTGATTTGTTTTTCAACAAAAAACATCGCCGGGCCTTTTCTTTTTATAGCATATCAGGGTCCTTTCGCTTCTGACACACAAGGCTTGTTCATATAATCTTGACATGAGGGCATATAGTAATCGCATCGTCCGTTCGTCTCTCCGCCCGTCCGTCACGCTTCTTGTGCGGAGCATAACTACGTTAGTATTAAAGGGATTCAAATGAAACTTCATTTAATGATCAAGGACAATGAGAGGAAATGCAGAGAACAAGGACCACAACTCTTTCTTCAATATTTACGGAGTTATTGCCATTTGTTTAATTTTCTTGTGCGGAGCATATCTCCATGAGTTTTGAAGGGATTCAAATGAAACTTCATATAATGATAGAGGACAATGGGTGAAAGTGCAGAGTGCAAGGACCACAACTCTTTCTTCAATATTTACTGAGTTATTGCCCTTTGTTTTATTTCCTTATGTGAAGCATTAATTTTCTTGTGCAGAGCATAACTCCATTAGTATTGAAGGGATTCAAATGAAACTTCATATAATGATAGAGGAAAACGAGAGGAAGTGCAGAGCACAAGGACCACAACTCTTTCTTCAATATTTACAGAGTTATTGCTCTTTGTTTTATTTCCTTCTGTGAAGCATTAATTTTCTTGTGTGGAGCATATCTCCATTAGTATTAAAGGGATTCAAATGCAACTTTATATAATGATAGAGGACAGAGGGAGGAAGTGCAGAGCACAAGGACCATAACTGTTTCTTCAATATTTACGGAGTTATTGGCCTTTTTTTGTGAGGAGCATAACTCCATTAATTTTGAAGTGATTCAAATGAAACTTCATATAATTATATAGGGCAATGAGAAGGGTGCAGAGCAAAAGGACCACAAGTCTTTCTTCAGTATTACGAAGTTATTTCCCTTCTTTTATTTCCTTATGTGAAGCATTAATTTTCTTGTGCGAAGCATAACTCTATTAGTATTGAAGGGATTCAAATGCAACTTCATATAATGATAGAGGACAATGAGAGGAAGTGCAGAGTACAAGGACCATAACTCTTTCTTCAATATTTATGGAGTTATTGCCCTGTGTTTAATTTTCTTGTGCAGAGCATAACTCCATTAGTATTGAAAGGATTCAAATGAAACTTCATATAATGATAGAGGGCAATGAGAGGAAATGCAGAGCACAAGGACCACAACTCTCTTCAATATTTACAGAGTTATTGCCCTTTGTTTTATTTCCTTCTGTGAAGCATTATTTTTCTTGTGCGGAGAATATCTACATTAGTATTGAAGGGATTCAAATGCAACTTTATATAATGATAGAGGACAGAGGGAGGAAGTGCAGAGCACAAGGACCATCAATATTTCTTCAATATTTACAGAGTTATTGGCCTTTTTTGTGCGGAGCATAACTCCATTAGTATTGAAGGGATTCAAATGAAACTTCATATAATGATCGAGGATAATGAGAGGAAGTGCAGCAGAGTTCAAGGACTAAAACTCTTTCTTCAATATTAATGGAGTTATTGCCCTTTGTTTAATTTTCTTGTGCGTAGCATAACTACATTAGTATTGAAGGGATTCAAATGAAACTTCATATAATGATAGAGGACAATGAGAGGAAGTGCAGAGCACAAGGACCATAACTCTTTCTTAAATATATACGGAGTTAGTTCCGTTGTTTAATTTTCTTATGCAGAGCATAACTCAGTTAGTATTGAAGAGATTCAAATGAAAATTCATATAGTGATAGAGGACAATCAGAGGATGTGCATAGCACAAGGACCACAACTCTTTCTTCAATATTTACAGAGTTATTGCCCTTTGTTTTATTGTCTTGTGCAAAACACAACTGCATTAGTAATGAAGGGATTCAAAAGAAACTTCATATTATGATAGAGGACAATTAGAGGATGTGCAGTGCACAAAGACCACAACTCTTTCTTCAGTATTTATGGATTTATTGCCCTTTGTTTTATTTGTTTGTGCAAAGCATTCATTTTCTTGTGTGGAGCATACTACCATTAGTATTGAAGGGATTCAAATGAAACTTAATAGAATAGTAGTGGACAATGAGAGGAACTGCAGAGTACAAGGACCATAACTCTTTCTTCAATATTTATTGAGTTATTGCCTTTTGTTTATTTTTTATTGCAGAGCATAACTCAATTAGTATTGAAGGGATTTTAAATAAAACCACATATATTTATAGAAGATGTTGAGAGGAAGTGCAGAGAACAAGGACCATAACTGATTCTTCAATATTTATGAAGTTATTGCCCTTAGTTTTTTGTGTGCAGATAATTACTACCTTAGTATTGAAGGAGTTTAAAATAACACCACATATATGGATAGAGGGCATTAAGAGGAAGAGCAGAGTAGAAGGACCATAACTCTTTTTGTAGGAAGCGTCATTTTTGCCAAGATGTAACTGACATTATTGCTTTCCTCTGATAAGCATGCGCTTCGGGGGCATAAGTCACATCCTGTGACAAGCTTTGTTGAATCAGAAGCACCAAATTTATTCTCCATTGCTTTTGAAGAATAATGCAAAAATCGACTTTTTCACTTTTTATTCAACCTTGACCAAACTTGCACTGTTTATGTATGACCATAATACCTTGGAAAAATATGATAATGGGCCAGATTAGACCAAAAACAACAAGTTTATGTTCCATTTTTTAAATAATACCCAGTTTCAACTACCACAAAACTTTAACGACAATCAGTCATGGTCAGTACTCAGGTGAGCACTTTGGGCCATTTGTTTTTAGCTCGACTTTTCGAAGAAAAGGCAAGCTATTTACTCGCCCTGCGTTGGCATTGGCCTCGGCGTGGGAGCTAGGTTAAAGTTTTTCGGTAAGCTGGTTTCTCAGGAATAGCTTGAGGCATTTTATTCAAACTTCGAACACTTACTCCCTATATTAAAATGAACTTATAGGCCAGTTTTGATAACTCTAGTTTGAAATTTGTCAAAATGATGGGCCTTTTTGCACGTAAAATTTTTACATATAAGCGATATGAACAGGTTGAAGTTTTTCGGTAAGCTGGTTTCTCAGGAATGGCTTGAAAGATTTCAATCAACCTTAGAACACTTATTCCCTATATTAAAATGAACTCATAGGCAAATTTTGATAACTCTAGTTTGAAATTTGTCAAAATTATGGGCCTTTTTACACTTAAAAAAGTGGGTGGAATGGCATCGTCAACTTTTGATTTCCTTTCTCTTACTTGAGAATCAGTCTTCATACATATATAATCGAAATCAACACTTTACTCGGGATTGTATTTGTGGTGGGTTGGGTGGGGTCAAGGTCACTGTTACTAAAAATATTTAAAAAATCTTCTGCTTTATAACTCAAGAAAAAATTTAAATATTTAATTACATTCAATTCATAGATACTGTATAACGAAACATTTCATGAGATTGCATATGGGGTTAGTTTGGTCAAGGTCAAGGTCACTGTTTTGAAATTAAGAAAAATGCTTCCACTCAGTAACTCGAGAGAGAAATTAATTTTGTTTCATTGGCCCCTACTATACAGCTTGTTCCAGAAAAAATGCCAGAAACTCTGACAAGCACAAGAAAAGTCAAGCACGCTGTACTACAACAGCTCTTGTTTTTTGTGGTCTTCATTAATTTTATTGAAAATATTAAATTTATAACGAATTATGCTGCAAATATGAATTTCTGATGTTTTACCAGTCATTGTATTAAAAAAACGAAGTAAACTCACAAAATAAAACAACTGAGCATCTGCTATTGATCTTGTTTGTACATTCATTGCCCGACAACTACTGGTTCAAAACTACTTGTACCACAAACTTAAGTAAACCCCACAGAGAAAACTATCAGCAGTGGTGTGTATTAACAACACTTTAACACCTATGACCAATACTGCTCATTAGTTTAAACTGAATGCCATATCTTAGTATATAGTTAGTTCATAGGTGTTTTATGAACAGTCAAAACTGTTGTCCCGAGGTGTTAAGGATGATTTTGTTACTGTTGCACAAGGCCAATATCATCCCTTACAATGAAGGACAACCTTTTTAACTGGTTCCAAAACTGCTTTTTTGTACAGCCATAATGAAACTTAGGGAAGTGTTAGTAGGCATAATAGGAAGGTTAAGTTCGGTTTTCGGCATATTTGCACTTCTCATCCTTGAGTTATGCCCCGTCAGATGACACATCCGACTCGCAGAGTTCTAGTTTCGGGTTACTTATAAGAAAACCACTGTCGAAGTTTAGGGGGGGGTATATGGGAATGGGTCCGTCGGTCTGTTGGTTTTTGGTTTCCGGATGATAACTCAAGAAAGGCTTGACGTATTCAAATAATTTTTGGTACACATGTGTAACTTCATAGAATACAGGTCAAGTTTGATGTTGGTTACAAACCACTAAATTTTGACAGAGTTATGGCCCATTTTCGACTTAAAATTCCCTAAAAACATGGTTTCCGGATAATAACTCAAGAAAGGCTTGACATATTCAAATAATTTTTGGTACACATGTGTAACATCATAGAATACAGGTCAAGTTTGATGTTGGTTACAAACCACTTAATTTTGACAGAGTTATGGCCCCTTTTCGACTTAAAATTCCCTAAAAACATGGTTTCCAGATGATAACTCAAGAAAGGCTTGACATATTCAAATAATTTTTGATACAAGTGTAACATCATAGAATACAAGTCAGGTTCGATGTTGGTTACAAACCACTACATTTTTACAGAGTTATGGTCTCTTTCCAACTTAAAATTCCCTAAAAACATGATTTCCGGACGATAACTCAAGAATGGCTTGAGGTATTCAAATAATTCTTGGTGTACATTTGTAGCATCATAAAATACGGGTCAAGTTTGACTTTGGTCATAAACCACTAAATTTTGACAGAGTTATGGCCCTTTATTTGACATAAATTCCCTAAAAACATGGTTTCCTGGCGATAACTCAACAATGGCTTGACATAATTCTTGGTGTACATGTGTAGCATCATAAAATACAGGTCAAGTTCGACTTTGGTTACAAACCACTAAATTTTGACACAGTTATGGCCCCCCTTTGTTACTTAAATTCCCGAAAAACATGGACAATAACTCAAAAGGCTTCACATATTAAAATTATTTTTGGTACATAGGTGTAACATCATAAAATACAGATCAAGTTCAACTTTGGTTACAAACCACTAAATGTTGAAAGAGTTATGGCTCCTATTGAAATTAAATTTTTCCAAATACACTGTTGACCATTCACAAATTAAAGCATTCTCTCTCTGTCCATTTCTTTCGAATGGATGCCATAGTTTTGTGACAAGGTCACAATAGTGGGGGTATATCCATCACGCATGTGACAATTCTAGTTTTAAATGCTCTTAAAATCATGTAAACCTATATATACTTTAAAAGACAGCATCCAGGTAAATCTTTTTGATAAATATTGGGCTGAACTGTATCCAATGACTGGATGAGTTCCGAATCAATTAGTCAAACAACACCACTAGAGAGTTGTTTTCATAGCTGGAACCGGACAACAAATGATCACAATATACTTGTAAATTATTAGTTATTTATACTTTAAGATATGCATGTTCGGACATGCACCATTTTTGGATACACATAATTCGGATACAACATGAGCATGATCGACTGACCTCAGGACCGAATGACTTTCTAGAAAAATATTATCCCTGCTAGTAATAATTAGGGCCTTTGCAATTAAAGGCCCTGTGGTGAATTTGTGCTTTGTGTTCGGTACGAGGTTTTGCGAGTTATAACTCAACGTAAAATGGACAAGTTGGTCGCGGAATTGTTTCAAGACAACATTTGTTCGAGTTCTCTTCAACCTTGACACGACATTGACAGGACACAAGTTTGATAATCGCATTTTATTACGAGTTCAGTTGAGATATGCGTACAATAAATTTTCGACAATCAAAGACTTGTCTTCGAGAATGTACGAGTGTGGACGAGTCTATACCACTTGTGAGGACATGAGCACGAGTTTATGGAGAGCAGATGTCCTAGGTAAGTCTCCAAAACTCGCAGCAAACTCATGTTATGTCGTAGAACGATAATATGAAACGCTACGACAAGGGAAGAATGTGTTTGAGAGTGTGCAAAATTCCTTCGACACATGTACGAGAATAAAAATCGCTGAGAAGCAGCGAGAATTTTAAACGGTTTCAAATTCTTGCCATTATTTGGCGAGTTGTACTAACATAAGAAGACATAAGTAGACATCACTGCAACAAAGAACGACGTGTACAAGATCTACACGACACCAGGCGAGTTTTTGCGGGTTACAACACGCTAGAACTCGTAACTTAAATTCGCCACAGTGTGACGGGGCCTTAAGGTACAATAAATTTTCCCAACTTTGCCATTTTTAGCTCGACTATTCACAGAACGGTTTGAGCTATACTACTCACCAATTTGTTGGTGTCGGCGTAATGCTCTGGTTAAGGTTTGCATGCAACAAGTCCATATCTCTGTAACTACTACAGATATTCAATTGCAACTTAACACGTGTTTAGGGTCATTTTGTGAGGACACTGACCAAGGCCCATAACTCTGACCTACAATTTAACAGAATTATGCCCCTTTTTGTACTTAGAAAATCAGGTTAAAGTTTGCGTGCACACATGCCTTCAGGGTCATTATATAAGGTCACTGGCCAAGACCCATAACTGTGACCAGCATTTTAACTGAATTATGCCCCTTTTTGTACTAAGAAATTCAGGTTAAAGTTTGGGTGCAACAACTCCATATCTCTATAACTGCTACAGATATTGTATTGAAACTTCAAACATGTCTTCAGGGTCATTGCATAAGGTCTTTGACCTGCAATTTAGCAGAATTATGCCCCTTATTGAACTTAAAAATTCAGGTTAAAGCGTGCAACATCTCTATAACACTGGCCAAGGAACATTACTGTGACCAGCAGTTTAGCAGAATTATGCCCCTTTTTTGTAGTGTTAAAGGCCAATAACGCTGTCAAAGCGGTTGAGTATTCGAGCGCGCAGTCCTGAGGCGGCTCTTGTTTTTTTATGTCATGCAGGATGTGGGTCAATATATGAACATGCACAAAGCCCTGTCACTGTCATGGCCATTCAGATGTTAGAATGCAACAAAAATCATTTTATAATTTATCAATGTTGGCCAATGCCTTTGACTAGTAAACTTAAAGGTAAACATAACAGCTTAAAGTAAAACAATAAGAAAAAATATGAAAGATGTACATTTACCACAATGAGATAAACAATCCAAAGAACATTCACGTAATATGGTAATTGTATATGGTCTTAAAATGTATGTACTCCCAGTAACAACAAGACCAACAATTTATAAAACTAATAAGCATAAAATAGAATTAACAACCCATTAATATATGATTAACACAACACATACTGAAAGTATAAGATAACATTGATAGCACCATACCAATGGTAATCAACAATCTGAAATACATACATATAGTAAAATAATCGTGTGTAAATTGTAACATAAAGCTGAAAGATAATATAGACTAATATGTGAAGGTTACTAGATTACTGTATACAAAAGTATAATCAACATTCTCAATACTCCCTGCTTCCATTAAACAAAACGCTGACAGCGTAAGAAAGACTGTTGGCGACAAAAGAAACTAAAAGCATGTTAATTGTGAGAGCATGTTTGCTTAAACAGAAACATTTGTTTGAATGAAGTTGAATTACCCACCTAAAAACTTTATAATGTGGCTTCTAATTCAATAGTTTAAGACATCATAATAAAAAATAATGTGTAAGTAACAACAAATATTTCGTTAGAGCAAATTAACTTATGAAAAACTGAATTATATACACGCCAGTTAACAAGTCAATCTGTCACGGGCCAGAAGAGCCAATAAAGCGCAGTAGTTACACTTGTACAATGAGAGTGTTAGTGCTTCGTAGCCTACTGAGTCAAGAGTAGGTCATGCGATGCAAGCTCTCGATTTTCCATACTAGAGTTTAAAATTAATAAATTGCAGTAATTTGTTGTCAAAATGCTCAGAATTAGAATCGGTAACAAGAAATAACACTTCGCAACGAGTAAAAAATTACCGATGTAGCGCATTAATTTGGTGGTCTTATTCCAGGACACTCAGGTGAAATATTTCGATATAAATAAATAGCGAAAGTAGGGGTGTTATTATTTTAAAGTTACATTTTTAATAAATTTACTTTTTTTAAACTGTAATTGTAATCAATCACATGATATACGCATTATAATACGTATTACATACCTTATCTTAAATAATTATAATATAAGACAACAGGTGTGAAATTTGGCTGTTTTGAAGAAAGACCGTTTTTGGTTTCGATTTACTTACTGCAAAGAAAAGAAGTACTTTTCCGCGATACCTGAGTGAGTGAAGCATACAACAACCATGACTCAGTATTGCCCAAAAGTTTTAATTATATTGCATGCAAGAACCTGAATTGTGAAGTCTGTGTATCTTCCAATTATTGATGTTGTCCAAAGCATAATTCATTGTTGGGTCCTTTTTAAACGGATGACTGATCAATTTTCAACGTTGAAAACTGACCCTGCCCGTTATATAATGACCCATACATGCATGAAAATTCAACCCTCGTTGACAACTGATCGACTTTACCCAGGTCATATTTCATCGTTAAAAATAAACCCAATAATATGCAATTTGCATATTACCATACAGATCAAAGAATAACAATTCTGTATTTTTCGGAACTGTAAATAATAATTAAAATTTAGTTATACATTTGAGCGGGCAACTATCTAATAGCAATAATTATTTGCCAATTCAATGGCTATAACTCTGTATATACAGGTCAGCTATAAAAAGTAAAACGCGGCTGGGTAATTATACAAAAATGGCCAAAGGTGTGTCACTCATGTTAAACTGATATTTTAAAGACTTTCTTGCTCACAAACTACCACAATCTGTGTTGTATCTATTCTATATGATAAAAGAAATAAAACAAAATGGGTTGTGACATAAAACTGTTATCAATGAAATAAAACGCGGATCTTTAAATTGCACACTCGCCTAAAATTGCATTGTCACTCATAAGATGTGGCCACATGTTAACCAACTTATATTAGAAAATAACTAATAAAAACATAAAAAGTTGACTAATAAATACGTATAAAAGATTAGTTTATATGATGCTTCATTTTTTTTTATCATTTCTGACAAGTTAAACTTTTCATGGTGACATTTTTCGCTTCGTCACCAGTTATTTTGTTATTGCCGTAACAACCCATAATAACATTCAAAATTCTAGAAATGATGACGTATACAGACATCATCAGGAATTTAAGCGGGAATATTTTAAACCGGATAGTAGCAGAGCTTACACTTTAGCTAATATCCTAAGTCGATGGAAAGTTTTCATTTGTACTGTATGGAACACCATAACTGCCTTTTGTTGAGAGAAACTGATATGTTTATTTGGTTGAGTCAAGCTGGCATTATTTTAATTCAAGTTGACATTGTGTTGGGTCAAGTTTGCTTAAGGTTGAGTCAAATTTTCATTATGTTGAGTCAAGTTGGTATCAGGTTGAGTCAAGCTAGCATTGTGTTGGGTCAAATTGGCATTAAGTTTAGTCAATTTGACATAATGTTGGGTCAAGATGGCATTATGTTTATTAACTATGGCATTAAGTTGAGTCATACTGGCATAATGTTGGGTCCAGTTGACGTTAGGTTGAGTCAAGTTGGCGTTTCGTTGGGTCAAAAAGCAATTTGGTTGAGTCAAGTTGTCATTATGCTGGGTCAAATTGACATTGGATTGAGTCAAGTTGGCATTATGTTAAGCCAAAAGTATGATATGTTGAGTGGTGTTTATGTCAAGTCAGTTTATTTTAATGTTGCGTTCCGGTAATAAAACCTTCCGTCAGTATAATGCACTGTTGAGTGGTATGGTCCTTATGTTCGGTTCATAGAACAAACAGGCCAGTGGTAAAGCAATTCAGTTTACGTTATTTGTTGTTGGGTTTAATAAGCATTATATTCACTTATCATTTGTCCCTCGTTCATTTTGTTCAGTCGTGATTTTAAAGAGTTGTGTATGGACCCGCAAAGTTGTTAAGCTGAAGTAATGTATTATTGAGTGTGTTTTTCATTATTTTCAGTTCTTGTAACATGTTGTTGGGTACTTTAGTTATTACGTTTTGTTGTAAAAGAGCACTGTTCATGGTCGACATTAATATGTTAATTCCGTATGACGTTTTGTTCACTGGTACACTCGTCATTTTCAGGTAATCTAATACGTTACTTGGTTATGTAGTTATTATGTTTATTCGTGAACACTTCTTGTTGAATGATAACATCATTTTGTCCTGCTGAAACGGCGTGCTGTTCGGTTCACAACCTATTTTCTTTGGTTATAAATATAAGTTATTCTGTGCTTAAACCTAACCAATCGCATGAGACATCATTCTAATTGGTAATGCCGTAATCATGTTTCGTCAACGCATTATGTTGTTGGGTCAAAATGGTTTTCTACATAAATATACAGAAGATACAGAAATATATTTGGACATGATATAAATAATTTGGCTATGCTGCCTTTCATAATAATGGAATTCTTAAAAATCAACCTTAGTAGAGGGTCACCCAAGAAATATTTGTGGCAAATGATGTTAAACAATCAATAAAAATTCACATCAGTACGGTGTATTGGATGTTACACTTTTACATGTAATTATGTACACTAGCGGATCCAGGGGGGCGCCCCCGGCGCGCCCCCCCCCCCCTAAAACTCCCGGATCATATATATATGTGCCAATATAAAACTGTCAAAACTGGGTAAAGTATGTAAAAAAAAAAAATTCGCTCGCTTCGCTTGCTCACTTTGGTAAAATATACACATTAACTTCAGCCAAGATAACCGACCTACGATTTCTTACGTACAACGTAGTACCGGCGTTAAAGTTAAGCCAAAACTATAATCTATAGACAATGGGTATATATACCTTTGTTTATGGATCATATTGTTTTCTTTTATAAATTCGTATATAATAAAAGATGTCAGATACAATACGCCATTAGCACGGGATACCAGTCATACCAAATAAAAGAAATTTATACTTTTCGAATAAATATGATTTAAAGCCGAAATTCAAGTCAAATCAATAACTACTTTCGAGTTTAAACATTTTTGTCTCAGTAAATAGTTAAGTTCCCAAAAATCTATGTTTCCCTTAGCAATGTCATATTGTTTTATGCATTCATAAGAAACATATAACGTAAAGAAGTAGAGGGGTGTCCACAACGTTGGCAACAATTCCTGGTGGTTTCATATTTTTCCCGGCACCATATGTCAGCGAAATTGACACAGAATCGAGATCACTTGCTTATTAGTTCACAACGCAATCATACGAGTATCTTTCACAATATTTCGTGTGTAACATGTTCGTCTGTCTGTCCGTCAGTTCGTTTCTATGAAGAATAAAACCAAGCGTATAGCACATTTGAAAACAAGATAGGCATGACTGTGAACGTGTGAGTTACTTAATAACATTCACTTCGAAAAGAGACCGTTATACTTCGGTAAATGAAGATTACAAATAATTCTTTTTGCGCGTGTGTTTGAATGTACTCAGCTACGGATTTTACATGTTTATAGATGTTCCTGATATATAACATTGAATGTCAAATACATATTTAGTGCACAGGCACATTAAACAAGGGCAATTGATTCCCAAAACAGGTGCATGACATACAGATAAATTAACATTTCTTCCGAACATAATACGGTGAAGTATTAATTTATTATGTTGAACAAAGTGCATTTGACGATGATGATTATGATGATGATGATGATGATTACAATGATGATGATGTGCAAAAAGTTATTATATTTCTCTGATACGGATCTGTAGCTGATCACTGCAGACCCACAGACAACATAAAGGGGTTACATGTATTACTGCACGATCAAAAGTTTGCGCCCCTCCTAACCCGAAATCCTGGACCGCCCCTGATGTATACGACATTTGTTGAAGTGCAGTCACCACTAAAATTCAAATGAAAAGTTTCCCCAGAAATGTTACTTGAAAAAACATATCTTTGAACAATATATTTACAATGTGAACATCTCTTTCGGTTACATCTACCGGTTTTATGTTTTCGTTTTTGATCAATTGAAGACTTTGTGAGAATGTCTTGCAAATTTCTTGGTCTTCTGTACGTTACATTGACCGAAGATTTTATTACCGAAACACAACATCAAACATCAATTACTTGACAAATTGACTCAACTGAATGCCTACTCCATATGCCAGTTTGACCCAACATAATGCCACCTTGACTCAACTTAATGTCATCTTGACTTAACATAATGTCAACTTGACTCAACATAACGCCAATCTGACTCAACCTAATGCCAGCTTGACTCAACCAAATGCCACTAACCAAGCATATCAGTTTCTCTCAACAAAAGGCAGTTTTGGCGTTCCATAGTACTGCGTATACTTTCTTATTGTCATTACCGTATGTGCTGATAAATACAACTGTGGCTACATAGTTATTGCTCATTGAAGCAATTCACCTTCATTTTTGGTTATATCGCCTGTGAAAGGTTTTTAATGCACGTAAAACAATATTTCTTACATTTTCAAGTGAATATTTTGCTAAAGTGTCATTACCGAAACGGTAATCTCCGCAACGCTGATAAAATTTTCATAACTAAAACATGCTTGATTTAATGCTCAATTCAATAAATGGATGTTTTCTGTTGTATCCTGTGTGAATTCATAGTCAGAGACCGTCAATTCATTATTACCCAGCATGCATTAAACCAGACCAGACGTCCTGTAGAATCCGAGGAATAAAAATGCACGAAACCCGCTATGTGTGTAGTGTTCAATAAAATCCGACTCTATGACACAAAGACATAACATTTTCCTTCAACAAAATGAGTAAATCATTGATTGAAAGTAAATATATCAGTTATATATGAAATCATAGCCGATGTCATTTCCGCAAATATAAATACTTAGGTTATCTTCTGAAATTTCAAATCAAATGGGAATACTTTGTGGAATTACCCAGCTACACATCTTGAGATGCTAAATGACGTATATATGTAACATCCGTGACTATTATTTGTGTAATGTATAGACGGTATGTCTGAAACTGATTAACTACAGTACGGTCATTCAATCTTTCAGTTTTTGATAATATGTCGTAGAGCAGTGTAGAGGCTGATGCTTAGCTTTCATTAGAATGCTATAATAGATATATAACTTCACAAGGGTGTTGTTATTAAGTCATTTGACGTTTATACACAAAACTGAAACAAAACTATAACATACTAATATAACATGATATCAGAAGTGGGATTGCACTTGCAAATCTAGTTCTCCCACAATAGTACAGTTAATTAGTTTGCCATGGTTAAAACAGCCAAACGCATCCTTGTCAAGGCAAAAGAAGAAAAGAGCTATTGCCTTCATTGAGTATAGAAATACTCCATTGCAAGACGCCGGATTTTCGCCTGCACAATTGGTGCAAGGCAGACATACAATATAATTATTCCAGTTAAAACTGAGAAACACATACTATAGTACCTAGGACAATCAATACATCAGTTGTCAAAAGCAAAGTTGGTAAACCATGGTTGCCTGCAAATATTACTTTCATACACAATTGCCCATCATAATATCATTCAAACACCGGATAGAGCTATTACCACAGAAATCTCCAATAACTTATGAAAACAAATCAGAATTTACAGACATTGAGGACTTTGCCCCTTATATCACATCAGAATAAATGAGATCACCAGAGACCTAGCAAAATACCAAACGAATAGCAATTTAATTCACCGAAAAAAACAATGCTGCAAACCTATCTATTGAAATACAAAATTGGTGAAGTTCAGGTTTAAATGTAGATCTGGAGGGCTTGTCAAGCCGAAACAAATTGTTTGCGGGAGATAAACGGGTAAAGTAATTACTCATTTAACTGTAAACAGAAATTACATGTGTGTTATCTCGACATGTATTTATGTGATAGCATTGATATTGTATGATACAATGCGTCTGAAGAGTTGTTTGAGTCTTGAAATTTTCCTTCTTATAAAAAGAATGAAATGCTTCATTATTCGGATTCCAATTTCATGAAACAGATGATATATATTATATATTATCTGAAATATGAAATATGAAACAGATTATATATAATTTACATGCCCAAATGATAAAAGACTCCATCAAATCATTTGGTTCGTTAAAAAACATGGGCGTCAGGGACGGGGTAGTTTTTCTTACAAGGCTATATTGAAAAGTTTGAAATCCTTCTTGTCTGAAACTGCCTGCTGGATTATGAAAACGTTCATAAACATTTTCCTTGGGGGACCCTTCACCAAATTCCTTCAAATTATATTGATTCGTTAAAAAAATATGGAGGACAGGGGGTGGGGCAATTGTCACTATTAACTATTTGAAACTTTGAAAATCGCATGTTCCTACTGTGTTCCTTCAAATTGTTCTGATTAACTAAAAACCTTGCTGTCTGGAATTTCGTTAAATTCCATTTTCAACGTTTTAGTTCGAACATCTCTAAACAACATATACTGGTACCTGTCAAGGCCCTTATTCGATTCAAAGTGAGAATTTCGTTGAATGCAAGGGGTGTCAATGGAGCGACAGCTGGATAAAGTTGGTTAACTATTAAAGAAGGTTTTCAAATAAATATCCATTGCTAAAAATACGTAGTTTTTAACAAATATGTAGGAATAATAAATAAATTTCTTGAGTGACACAAAGTTGTTAATTCGAATATTTATCTAAAATATTGGTGTGTGAATTACTTTCTTTACATAAATTAGATGTTTGCCCAATAAAATATGCATGAGCATTACCATCGTTGCAAAATTCCAGTGTTTAATCTTTAAAAAGCTCTTAATTTGATATATCCAGCCATACCAGAAAGGGTCCTTCTTCAAAACAGCAAAATTTCACACCCGTTTTCTTACATTGTAATTATTTACAATAATGTATGTAATATGTATTATAACGTGTGTATCATGTAATTTATTACAATTACAGTTTGTAAAAAGGTCAATATGTAAAAAAAAAAAAAAAGAACTTTTAACTAATGACACCCCTACTTTTGATATTGTATGTGACCGAAATATTTACCGGAGTGTCCTGAAATAAGACCACCAAATTAATGCGCTACATCGGTTAGTTTTGACTCGTTGCGAAAGTGTTGTTTTTTTAAGTTAGCAATTCTCATTCTGAATTTTTTGACAACAAATTACTGCAATTTATTAATTTTAAACTGTACTATGGACAATCGAGGGCTTGCAACGTATGATATATTTTGACTCAGTAGGCTACAAACAAACATGTATAAATAAACATGTTTATTTATAGATCTTTGCTACGAAGCACTAACAATCGTTGCGCCTAACTACTACGCGTCATCGGTTATTCTGGCCCTTGCAGAATGAACTGTTAACTGGCATGTATATAATTCGATTGCATAAGATAATTAACTCAAACAAAATATTTTTTCGTTACTTACATATTAGTTTTCACTATGATGTCGTATACTATTGAATAAGAAGACAAATTATAAAGTGTAAAGGTGGGAAATTCAACTTCATTCAAACAAATGTTTCCTTTTAGCAAACATGCACTCATAATTTACATGCTTTTAGTTTCTTTTGTCGCCAACAGTCTTTCTACGCTGTCAGCGTTTTAATTAGACTGTGAGAAGGGAATTTCCAAAACAGGTATCGCGGAAAACTACTTCTTTTCTTTGCAGGCTATTAGTCAGTAAATCGAAACCAGAAAGGGTCCTTCTTCAAAACAGCAAAATTTCACACCCGTTTTCTTACATTTTAATTATTTAAGATAATATATGTAATATGTATTATAATGTGTATATCATGTGATTTATTACAATTACAGTTTGTAAAAAGGTCAATTTATAAAAATAACTTTAAACCAATGACACCCCTACTTTTCCTATTTACTTGTATGTAACCGAAATATTTACCGGAGTGTCCTGGAATAAGACCACCAAATTAATGCGAAATCGGTTATTTTTGACTCGTTGCGAAAGTGTTTTTTCTTGTAAACTTTTCTCATTCTGAATATTTTGACAACAAATTACTGCAATTTATTAATTTTAAACTGTACTATGGACAATTGAGAGCTTGCATCGTATGATCAATTTTGACTCAGTAGGCTACGAACAAAGATCTATAAATAAACATGTTTATTTATATATCTATAAATAAACATGTTTATTTATAGATCTTAGGCTACGAAGCACTAACAATCGATGCGCCTAACTACTACGCATCATCAGTTATTTTGGCCCTTTCAGATTTACTTGTTAACTGGCATGTATATAATTCCGTTTGGATAAGATAATTAGCTCGAACAAAATATTTTTTCGTAATTAAAAAATTAGTTTTCATTATTATGTCGTATACTAGTGAATAAGAAGCCAAATTATAAAGTTTAAAGGTGGGAAATTAAACTTCATTCAAACAATTGTTTCCTTTTAGCAAAAATGCACTCATAATTCACAAGCGTTTAGTTTCTTTTTTCGCCAACAGTCTTTCTACGCTGTCAGCGTTTTGATTAGACTGTTGGCGCAACTGGTTAACTGCGTAAATTACATCATATTGCGTAAGTTTATCAACAGTGTATTTGGCTCAGGACATATAGTGGGGAAATCGTAACCACTCGATTGACAATTGCTATTGTTTTTTTTACGTATGCATAAGAATTGTGGAAATCATTGTACTTCTAAAGAGAGTTTTGAATGTATTTTACTAGTTTACCTTTAATATTTTTAATTAAATTGGTATTTACCGAGCATAAACAATACTGAACATTGACTCGAACTTATATCGTGTATCGACTATTTAACCCATTGTAGATTGACTCGTATGCATATAACTCTGTTTGCTTTTTAAATAGTTTGCACAAAAAATATTTGCCTCCCACGAATTACAAAATATAATGATGAGAATGTCGTAGATATATAGCATTGAATTAGACGCGCGCTATATAAGTTTTAATTTGCAAAAGACAATGAGCTGGATCTCCATCTTCAATTAGGTTAAATACCAGCTTATACCAATTTATTTTAAGTAGAGTGTATAGTTATGAGTTTCGAGATTTGTTTTGTACAAATGATATAACAGACATTTGACTTACTTCAATAAATGTTCCCTATGATATACATAAATCTCATATTTCATTTGATTTTAGCTTCTTTTGTCACCAACAGTCTACGCTGTCAGCGTTTTGATTAAGAGTGTGATTATTCTCCGTGAGCGTGAGTTTGTGATTTAACAGCATGCGTGAGACTTAATAGATATTAAACACTTCATTACACTTTAACAAGACATTATGATTTATTTAACTCGTGTGAGCGACCAATTTTGGCCTTCGTGTTTCCCATTTGTGCAGTTTATCATATTTGTTCAATTCAGATTAAGTGAAGTATTAAAATGAGCATGGTGACCGCTAGTTTAATAGTGTGGTTTTGTTTATTATATATTACACAATATGTGTTTAATAATATGAACATTTATGTGTTATAATTTACTCCTTGATATACGTATTTAAAAGAACGTCGCGTCATACGCGTCGTCGTCGTCTTTGATCTTTCCTTGCGGCATCGTTTATGTAGTTCAAGCTCATGACCTTGGGAAATTGTTATTAATTTAAACAAAGTGAAACTCCAGTCGCGATAGCAGGAGAAAAATCTTATTATCAGCACGAGGTCCTTTGTGTATGGCACGTGACCAATTGCCAAAACAACACCGTACAATACAAAAACACATAACAAACACAAATGAATATCAAAACCCTGACAGCGTAGAAAGACTGTCGGCGAGAAAAGAAACTAAAGTAAACAAATTATGGCAGTATTTTTATCATAAGGAACATTTATTGAAGTAAGTCATCCGTCTGTTATATCATTTCTACAAAAGAAATATCGAAACGCATGCGAGTAACTATACACTGTAGTTAAATAAATTGGTATAAGCTAATATTTGACCTAATTGAAGATGGAGACCCAGGTCTCTGTCTTTTGAAAATTAAAACTTTTGTAGCGCGCGTCTAATTCAATGCTATTTATCTAGACATTCTCATCATTGTTTTTGCGTAATTCGTGGGAGGCAAATATTTTTTGTGCAAACTATTTAAAAAGCAAACAGAGTTACATGCATACAAGTCAATCTACAACGGGTAAAAATAGTCCATGAATCGTATAAGTTCGAATCAATGTTCAGTGCTTTCTATCACAAGCACGATGAGTTAAATTAGTAAAATACATTCAAAACTCTCTGTAGAAGTACAAAGCTTTTCCACAATTCTTATGCATACTTTAAAAACAATAGCAATCGTCAATCGAGTGGTTACGATTGCTCCTCTATATGTACTGACTATATACACTGTTGTTAAACTTACGCAATACAATGTAATACGTACGCAGTTAACCCGTAAACAGCACAAACAGATACGCTATCTTACCTATGCAAACAGATAGATGTGGACTGACTGGATTACTATTATTGTTGTTCATTAGTATTTAAGTCAGATCTATTTCTTGTCATCTATTAATAGAAAGTAGGATCGATAACAGGAAGCCTCACTGCTCAGCGAGGGAAGCGCAGTAATTTATCGATTTACTGACTCGTAGCCTGCAGAGTAAAGAAGTAGTTCCCTGAAGACCGATTTCTGAATACAACTACTAGATCCTGGTGGCTTGCGCCAACAGTCTAAAAACTGCGGTCACCGCCTTAGAACGGCCAATGCAAAGCATTGGGGATTTAAACCGGTTTGTGGGTACCATAACCTCACACTTGGCCCAGTTACATACATAATACATTTAAGTGTAAACAATGATTAATCTCATAGCGTCGCAACTCAAATTAAACAGCAATAAAAGATAATACTTAGAATAACCATTAATTACTCAATTGCTAGATGCAAACCAGAACAACAGAATTGCAACTTTCTGAGGCACGATGAAATTCAAGAAAAATATGTATCAACTACATCTCTTCTTTTTTAGCTCACTGAGCACAAAGTGCTCACAGCGAGCTTTTGTGATCGGCCGTTGTCCGTCGTGCGTGCGTGCGTCGTCAACTTTAAATTCAAACAACGTCTCCTCCTAAATCACTTGGAGATTTTTACCAAACTTCACAGGAATGATCATTAGGTGACCCTCTTTCATAGTTGTTCAAATCGTTACGGTCCGCTGCATATGTAGGTCGTGAGAGCTAAAAATAGATTTTAAAAGTGTAAACTTAAAAAATCTTCTATGAAATCGCAAGGCCCAGAGGTTTCATATTTGGTATGTAACATCCTGTAGTGGTCCTCTACAAAGATTGTTTAAACTATGGCCCTGGGGTCAAAACGGGCCACGCCCCGGGGGTCACATGGTTTATATAGAATATATAGCAAAATGACTTTAAAAATCATCTCCTCTGAAACCGCAAGGCTCAGAAGTTTCATATCTGGTATGTAACATCCTTTAGTGGTCCTTTACAAAGTTAGTTCAAATGATGCCTCTGGGGTCAAAACGGTCCACGTCCCGGGGGTCACATGGTTTATATAGAATATATAACAAAATGACTTTAAAAATCTTCTCCTCTGAAACCACAAGGCGCAGAGGTTTCATATTTGGTATATAACATCCTATTGTGGTCCTCTACAAAGAATGTTCAAATTATGCCCCTGGGGTCAAAACTGGCCGCGCCCCGGGGGTCACATGGTTTATAAAGAATATATAGCAAAATGAGGATGTGACTTCCGTTTTGGGGTAATTATAGACCTAAAACGTAGACTAGTTTCTGCAACCGGTGTTCATGTAGATTTTTCAACATGTATTACCGTAAAAGCTCTATGTTTTCGGACACTTAAAAAAAATAATTTCGTGTCCGAAAATTTACAGACGTAAAATTGTGGGTGTCCGAATATTTAGAGACACGTGGAAAATATTTAAATTACGTCCGTATATTTATGTTTTTCTTTTTTGGAAAAAGCGGTTTTAAATTTATTATATTCTGTTCGTTTTAATTCATAATATTCGTTTTAGTACCTTGGAATATTGGTCCCCAACTAACAAACAAAAAAATCCGATAAAAACACAACGCGTTAATAATGACACCTCTTAAAACTACTTCAGCGAAACAGCTCGACACCACCCTTTAGCCAGTCATCCAAACATGCAAGGCGATAGTAACACATAGCAACAGCGCCGCTTTGACGCATCTTTGATGTGACTGCCGAACTGCGGCTACGTCTAGCAGTTTGCAGCTAAAATGTGTAGCACGCCTAGCACGTGGTCGGTGTCGAAAAGCATCGATCGATACTACTGTACCAGTACAACGCAAGCGCTGTCGATAGAGCATTAATGAATTGGTGTTCTAGGAGACATTTAAAGTGTGTCAAAACCTTGTGACAGTGCGTTTTTAATGTAAATGTATCGAAATTGGATTAATACATTGTATCACACACACAAGGTAATTTATAATGTGTGGATATTTTTAAAACTTTAAATTAATTACATTTTTTATGAAAGAACCTTGAATATATTATGATAAAAACAACAATAACAAACGACAACAAAATAATCCGATTTTGATTAATAAATCTAACTTTAAACCAGTGTCCGAAAATATAGAGTAATAAATTATGGGTTTTAAGCAGACTGTCCGAAAATTAAGAGTTGCAAAAATAATTAGTTTGGCTAAAAAAGTAGGGTGTCCGAAAACTTAGAGTGTCCGAAAACATAGAGCTTTTACGCTACTCATAACACCTCGCATGAACATATAAAGGTAATGGTCCTGTTACACTGGCGAATTTTAGCTACGAGTTCTGGCGAGTTTTAACTCGCGGTAAAGTGGACGAGTTGGTAGCAGAACTGTTTCAAGACGACATTTGTTGAGTTCTTTTCAACCTTGACTTGACATTGACACGACACAAGTGCGATAATCACATTTTATCACAAGTTCAGCCGAGATATACGTACGATATCTTTTCGACAATCGAATACTTGTAATCGAGAATGTACGAGTGTGGACGAGTCTGTACGACTTGTGAGGACATAAACACGAGTTTATGAGGACATTTTGCGAGAAACGGACGAGCAGATGTCGTAGTCAGGTCTCACAAACTCGCAGCAAACTTGTGTTATGTCGTAGAACGATTATATAAGGCGAAACGCTACATGGGAAGATCTGTCTACGGAATGTGTTCGAGTGTGTTTGAGATTGTGCGAGATTCCTTCGACACGTGAATAAAAAGTCGCCGAGAAGCGGCGAGAATTTTCAACGGTTTAAATTTCTCGCCGCTACTTGGCGAGTTCTGGCGACATAAGACACGTAGCTCAAATTCGTTACAGTGTGACAGGGCCTTAAAATAATGTGTAAACATAATATCTGTTAACTCAGTCCAAATCAGCTTTTGTTGTTAAAATAGCATAGACCAAAAGTAACATATGTTTCTAATTCCTAACTGCAGTTAAATTATTAAATATATTAGACAGTAAAACTGTGCCCAGAAATGTGAAAATCACTAAAAACATCAATGTAAATCGACATAACTCCAGTTACTGGATATGGAGTAAATATTTATCGTATTTTAAAGAAAATTTCACCATCAAATGTTTTATAGTAACGTATGTTTCATAAACACTTGCAAACGGTGTTATGAACTCAACTCTGGTTATTTGGTCCATAATGGGCTTTTACTGCATTCTCTGAAGCGTATACGTAATCTGTCTAAATACCCGTGGTTTAAGTATTCGTCTTTTCTAAAATAAGCGTTCCTGAAAATAGTGAAACAAACGTTTCCATTTTCTTACACGTATCCGCATTTGTGCTTGGTATTTTATGTTAAAAGTTAAAACACACAATTCAGTCGTAAATGTTATTTGTATGCCTAGTTGAATGATAGATCATTGTAAACGACATATTATCTTTTTATTAAAAGTAATCTTCGTTTTACATAATTTTTATTGTCTATAAACCTCAGTAACGTATGTTTCAAGTAGATTAAATTTGAGACACATTACAAATTAAATATGCGGTGCTGTCATAAATAAAATCACACATTTAGATCCTAAAACACATATAATCATTTATATAAATTATTCGCTTTTATTTAAACGACACTAAGTTATTTTCTATTTGTATATTATCTACCTAGATTAATTTTAGCATCGTAACGTATGCTCGGTGAGCTATTGGTATATGGGAACTCTCCTGCGTCGTCCGTCGTCCGTGTGCAGTCGACACTTGGGTTCGTTCTCACACTGGAGACTTTACTTTTTATCAAATAGTAATCAAACTTGCACAGTTTGTGTATGACCATAAAATCTCAGAGGCGATTGTTATTGGGTCAGATCACACCAGTAACACTACAGTTACTGCCCCTATTTCATGCAAAAAAGTGCAAAAATGCCTTTTTCCAACATATGGACATTATTTTCCATCCAATCTAACCACACTTTCACAGTTTGTGGATGACCATCAGATCTCAGCAGACGCCAAAAATGGGCCAGATCGTGCTTCAAACACCAGAGTTATTGCCCTTTGTTTATTAAAAAATATACACAAATGGACATTATTCAGGATAGATACTTCATTATTCATCCAATCTTCACCAATCTTGCAAAGTTTGTCTATTACCATGAGATTACAGTTCAAGTCGAATCTACGCAAGATCGGACCAGAAGCACCGGAATTATTGCCCTTTGTTTGTGAAAAAATATGCAAAAATGGACATTATTCAGGATAGAGACTTCATTTTCACCCAATCTTCACCAGTCTTGCACAGTTTGTCTATGACCATTAGATTAAAGATGAAGTCAAATATAAGCAAAATCTGGCCAGAGACACCAAATGGTTTGGTTTATTTCAGAATACATTAAGCTTTAAGCCCATGAGTACACATACATATAATACACTATATTGTCAACAGTGGTCAATGACATGCAGGCATATAAATATACTGTCTTAAGCAATACCAATTTAAAATGTATAATGAACGAATTGATAACCCTACAAACAGGCATATTCAAATAAAACAGCAATTTTTAACATTTTAACACTGTTTACCAATATTAATTTAAGGTAAATATATAATTTGCATATTGAATAACAAATCAGTATCTTATTCAAATAAAAATGAATGTTCGAAAAATGTGTATACATATAGCTATTAGTGCTATGACTAAGAAACAGACAGTACTATATGGAGAGAAACTATTGATAATATAATTCAGTTCTTAATTTAAATGCTTTAATAATAAATGTGGCAAGATTTTTAATTGTCTTTTGGTCGTCAGTTTGTAAGAGTTCGATAAATTTTATCATATTTGTGTGATTCCAATAATATCTATGTATATATTGTTTTCTAAGACTATTAAACAATGGACATTCAAGTAAAAAATGAAAATGTATTGCCTTTTGTTTGTGAACAAATATACAAAAATGGACATTATTCAGGATAGAGACTTCATTTTTTATCCAATCTTCACCAATCGTGCACAGTTTGTCTATGAACGTAAGACTACAGTTGAAGTCGAATATAAGCATGATCGGGCCAGAATCGCCGGAGTTATTGTCCTTTGTGTTTGGAAAAAAAGCATCAACAAGTTAACAATGATTGGCTTGCACACACGATTTTTTACTCAGTGGTGACTAAACTTACACAGTTAGCGTATGACCATAACAATTGATTGATAAAATTGTATTTCCAACAGTTGCAAATCTTGCATGCAGTTGTTTGTACATGCAACATTGATGGCTTCAGAGCCTGCATTAACATAATTTATCATCATTGGACAGAAAATTATCAAAGAAAAAGATAAATTTGACCTTATAGCAAAGCCATGGCAATTATCGCATTGCAACTAGTTTTTCGAAACTGTCTGCGAAAGAAAACATCAAAATATACTGTTTCTGCATTTTCCAGAATTGTCACTGACTTAATGGTCAGGTAAAGAATATTGAGAAAAAATGATTCGAGAACCATTAGCAAAAACACCGCACATCCACTACCCAACTCGTACTTTAGTTAGCCCATTGTACTAACCGATGTTTTAAATCAAATCGAGCCTATCCCCCTTTGCGTACTGTTCAGATACCTTAATTTTCAAACCTGTCACAACAGTATGGTCTTCACCCGTACCAGTTCTCAGGTGAGCGCTTTGGGCCATCATGGCCCTCTTGTTTATAAATTGAACAGATAGCATATTATAGTCAAACAATCAGCGAGTGATAATCCAACTTTTACAAATGGAACAGTACATGTGCGTGGACAACTTTTGATTGCTATGCAAAATGGACTACGTTTCTTTTATGTTGTCCATTTAAACGTTTCTATTTATTTCATTTTTTTCCAATTTTTTTAATAATGAGCATAATGACCATTTTTCAAGATTAAGAGTTCAAGGAATAAACATATTCGTGTATACCTGTTGCTGCATATAAACTATTTTTAAGAAACAAAAAATCAGCTGATAGTCTGACCCTTCTTTATGGTGGCATAGAACTGCCTTACGATAACCACATAAGTTTCGCGATAATTATCACGTTAACCACTTAAGTATCGTGTTATTTATCTTGTATCTTGTTAGTGTTCGCGATAGTTTTCTGTGTCATTTATTTTCTGCTTAACTGAAATGTGGCCTGAAAGCGCCCCAAACTGACACCAGGATTTCAGTTAACAAAAACATAACATTAAGTGGTAACAGGAATATTAACGTGTTTTGATTTACGTTACTAGATAATTATCACGAAAAATATCGCGATATTCAGATACTGCGGAAGACCTCGAAAACAAATTAAGTAGTATCAAGAATATTAACGTGTTACGATTTACGTTAACAGATAATTAACTAGTAACAGGAATATTATCGTGTTAAGGTTCGCGTTAGCAACATATTGCGGAACACCTCGGGCAAACTAAGTGGTAACAGGAATATTAACGTGTTATGATTTACGTTAGCAGATAATTTTCATGATACAATTCGCGTTAGTGAGATAATTCGAAGACCTAGAAAATGTAACTTATGTCACTTATAGGCACTTTTAGGTCATTTAGTTTAATAATAAATTATCTAACAGAAACATTTTCGTGAACGGTAACTTAATATTCAGATAAATATCGCAATAAATAAGTAGTAACACGAATCTTTTCGCGAACGCTAACTAGTTAACGTGATATTTTTCGCGAAAATTATGTGGTTAACACGATACTTAAGTGGTTAACGTGATAATTATCGCGAAACTTATGTGGTTATCGTAAGGCAGTTCTATGCCACCATACTTCTTCACTTCCGCGGTCAACTTAATCTGATAAGATTTTATGACTATATCATAACGATGGCTATTTGAATGTTATCAGAGATAATCTTGCCCTTTGAGGGTGGATTACATTTATTAATAACACAAAAAAGTTACCATATTAATTAATTTAAAGTTTATTATGCGAGGAAAATAAATTTGGATTGTTTAAAGCGGACGAACATTATTGATGATTAAACAACTGAAATCACTGAAGAAACTTCCTTTTAGCTCACCTGAGCACAAAGTGCTCATGGTGAGCTTTTGTGATCGCCCGTTGTCCGTCGTCCGTGCGTGCGTGCGTACGTGCGTGCGTCCGTCGTCAACTTTTGATTAAAACAACATCTTCTCCTAACTAACTTGGCAGATTTTCACCAACTTCACAGGAATGATCCTTGGGTGGAATTCTTTCAAAGTTCTTCAAATCTTTCCGGTGCGCTGCATATGTAGGTCACCAGAGCTAAAAAATAGCTTTAAAAGGTGAAAATTTTAAAAGTCTTCTCCTATGAAACCGCAAGGCTCAGAGATTTCATATTTGGTATGTGACATCCTCTAGTGGTCCTCTACACAGATTGTTCAAATTGTGACCCTGGGGTCAAAACGACCCACGCCCCAGGGGTCACATGGTTTATATAATGGAATATATAGCAAAAATGACTTTAAAAATCTTCTCCTCTGAAACCGTAAGGCCCAGATATTACATATTTGGTATGTATCATCCTATAGTGGTCATCTACAAAGATTGTTTAAATTATGCCCCTGGGGTCACATGGTTTATATGGAATACATAGCAAAACGACTTTAAAAATATTCTCCTCTGAAACCGCAAGGCCCAAAGGTTTCATATTTAATATGTGACATTTTCTAGTGGTCCTCTACAACGATTGTTGAAATTATGCCCCTTGGGTCAAAACGGGCCACGCCCCGGTGGTCACATGGTTTATATAGACTTAAATAGCCTATGACTTTAAACATCTTCTCCTCTGAAACCGCAAGGCCCAGAGGTTTCATATTTGGTATGTAGCATTGTATAATAATCCTCTACAAAGATAGTTCAAATGATGCCCCTGGGGTCAAAAGTGGCCACGCCGCGGGGGTCACATGGTTTATATAGACTTAAATAGCGAAATGACTTTAAAAATCTCATCTGAAACTGCAAGGGCCAGAGGTTTCATATTTGGTATATAACATTGTATAGTGGTCCTCTCCAAAGATTGTTCAAATTATGCCCCTGGGGTCAAAACGGGCCACGCCCCGAGGGTCACATGGTTTTTATAGAATATATAGCAACATGACTTTAAAATCTTCTCTGAAACCGTAAGATTCAGAGGTTTAGTATTTGGTTGGTAACATTGTATAGTGGTCCTCTACAAAGATTGTTCAAATTATGCCCCTGGGGTCAACACTGGCCACGCCGCAGGGTCACATGGTTTATATAGACTTTAATAGCAAAATGACTTTAAAAATCTTTTGTTCTGAAACCACATGGCCCAGAGGTTTCATATTTGGTATGTAACATTGTATAGTGGTCCTCTACAAAGATTATTCAAATGATGCCCCTGGGATCAGAACTGGCTACGCCCCGTGGTCACATGGTTGATATACTGAAATAGCAAAATAATTTTTAAAATCTTCTCCTCTGAAACCGAATGACCCAGAAGTGTCATATTTGGTTTGTAACATTGTATATTGGTCCTCTACACAGATTGTTCAAATGATGCCCCTGGAGTCAAAACTGTGCACACCCCGGGGTCACATCGTTTATATAGACTTAAATAGCAAAATGCCTTTAAAGTTTAATGTTTGGTATGTAACATTATTTAGTGGTCCTCTACAAAAATTGTTCAAATGTTTCCCCTTTGGTCAAAACGGGCCACGCCCCAGGGGTCACATGGTTTATATAGACTTAAATAGCAAAATGACACACCCCGGGGTCACAAAGTTTCTATTGACTGATATGGAAAGTGGGCTTTAAAAATCTTCTGCTCTGAAACTGCATGGTCCAGAGGTTTCATATTTGGCTTGAAACATTGTAGAGTTGTCCTCTTCACAGATTGTTCAAATGATGCCTATTGGGTCAAAACTGGCCCTGCCCCGGGGATCGCATGGTTTATATAGACTTAAATAGCAAAATGACTTTTAAAATTTTCTCCTCTGCAACCGCTAGAGCCAGAGGTGTCATATTTGGTATATAACATTGTATAGTGGTCCTCTACAAAAATTGTTCAAATGATGCCACTTGGGTCAAAACTGGCCACGCCCCGGGCGGGTTACATGGTTTATATAGACTTGAATAACAAAATGGCACATCCACGCGTCACATGGTTTATATAGACTGATATGGAAAGTGGGCATTAAAAATCTTCTCCTCTGAAACCGCAAACCCCAGAGGTTTCATATTTGGCTTGAAACTTTGTTCAATAAAAATATTGTTCAAAGTATGCCCCCTGGGGTAGAAAGTGGCCACGCCCAGTGGGTCACATGGTTTATTTAGACTATAAAATTCTTCTCCTGAAACTGCAAGGCCCAGATCTTTATACTCAGGTATGTTGTTTAGTGCCATTTGGCGCTCTTGTTATAAGCCATTATGATGCCTTAAACTCAGGTGAGCGACCTAGGGCCATCGTGGCTCTCTTGTTTTATCAAACCTGGACAATGTTATACAGTAACAACTCTTTAAATATTACCGCTTGAAATGTCAAACAGATAAATTAGGAAAAAAAGTGCATGTCGACATTATTTGAAGAATGTTGCTCTTTTATAAAAACGAAATTATTTTATTTTGCAGTGTATTTCAATTAAATTTTTTGAATATTTTGAAGATAAATACATGTCTTTAGCAATTAAATATAAAGTTATATTGGTCAGCTTGTTTTGTTTCCATTTATATACAATTTAGAAAAAGAACTTATTCAGCTGATTTCGATACATATTCATTCAATCGAAGAAAAAATTCGTTATTATTCGTTGTTCATGAAAACAGTCTCAAGAATTATTTAGAAGTATGTTATATTACATAACTTTGAAACAATTTAATGTCCCCCAAATGTAAACAATGATCAGTTTTAACTAGACACATATATGTACACGTTAAAAACAAAATTAATTATTGAGTTCATAATACGGAATCTAGCCATGTACATGTTTATGCACCCACCATCAAATATAGTGTTTACCGTGTACGTGGGTACGTACCTATGTACGTGTGTACGTATGTTCGGATTCTTGTCCGGACAATAACTTTGTCCAGTATTGGAGGATTTTCAAATAACTTGGCAGAAATGTTAAGCATAATGATACGGTGTGTCGCGTGCAAGAACCATGTCCCTTGATCCAAGGTCTAGGTCACACTTAAAGGTCAAAGGTCAGATTTAAGAATTTAAGTCATACACCTTGTCTGGAGCATAATTTTGCCCAGCATGAAAGGAATTTCAAATACCTTGGCACAAGTGTTAAGCATGGTGAGACGGTGTTTCGCGCGCAAGAACCAAGTTAAAGGTCAAACATCAAATATAAGAATTTAAGCCAAACACCCTGTCCGGAGCATAATTGTGTCCTGCGAGGAAGGGATTTCAAATAACTTGGCAAAAGTGCTAAGCATGTTGAGACAGTGTGTCGCGCGCAAGAACCATGTCCCTAGGTCCCAGGACAAGGTCGTACTTAAAGGTCAAAGGTCAAATTAAGAATTTAAGCCATAGACCCTGTCCGGAGCATAATTTTGTCCAGCATGGAAGGAATTTTTAATAAATTGGCACAAGTGTTCAGCATGGTGAGACGGTGTGTCGCGCGCAAGAACCAGGTCCAAGGTCAAGCTCACACTTAAAGATCAAAGGTCAAATATAAGAATTCAAGCCATAGATATTGTCCGAAGCATAATTTTGTTTAGCATGGGAGGAATTTCAAATAAGTTTGCACAAGTGGTAAGCATGGTAAGACATTGTACCACGTGCAAGAACTATGTCCCTATGTGGAAGATCAAGGTCACACTTAAAGGTCAAACGTCAAATGTAGAATTTAAGCCAATGACCCTGTCCGGAGCATAATTTTGTTCAGAAGGAAAGGAATTTGAAATAACTAGGCTGAAGTGCTAAGCAAGTTTAGACGGTGTGTCGCGCGCAAGAACCATGTCCCTATGTCCAAGGTCAAGGTCACACTTAAATGTCAAAGTCTCATACAATAATTTTAGCCATAGACCCTGTCTGGAGCATAATTTTGTCCAGCAGGAAAGGATTTCCAAATAACTTGGCAGAAATGATAAACATTATGAAGCGGTGTGTCTCTTGCAACAACCATTTGCCTTGGTCCCGGGTCAATGACACACTTAAAGGTCAAAGGTCAAGTATATGTATAAATGTGGAGATTCTTGTCCAGGCCATAACTTTGTCCAGCATGGAAGGATTTTAAAATATCATGGCAGAAGTGATTACCATTAGAAAGCGCAAGAACTAGGTCCAGGGTCAAGGTCACATTAAAGGTCAACGGTCAAATATAAGAATTAATACCATGGACCCTGTCCTGAGCATAATTTTGTTCGGCAAGGAATAATTTTAAAATTACTTGACAGAAGTGATTATGAGACGGCATGTGGCGTGCAGCAACCAGGCCATTTGGACCAAGGTCAAGGTCACACCTAAAGGTGAAAGGTCAAACATAAGTGTTTAAGCCATTGTCTTTGACCGAAGTATAAATTTGTCCGGCGTGGAAGAATTTTCAAATAACTTGGCAGATGTGATAAGAATTGTGAGACCGCATGTGGCGTGCAAGAATCAGGTCTGTAGCTGAAGGGTCAAGGTCACTAATCAAGGTCAAAGGTCAAATAATTGTCCAGATCATAATATTGTCAGGCATGCAGGGATTTTCAGATAAATTGGCAGAAATGATCACCATCATCAGATGGTGTGTCGCATGCAATAACCTGACTTGTGAAATTAAAAAATTACTTTCCTTTATGATGATTGTGCAAAGCATAATTCAAAAATGATAAAAGGGATTGTGTTGATTATTGACATAATTATTAAAGTAGCAAGAGTTAGTGCAGCATACAAGAACCAAAACTCATAATTGCCGAAAAATGTTAACTACCACCCTTTATTGATTGTTTTTGTAAATACTAAAACTATTCATTTGAAATTTGTGATACCCCAGCTTACTTCACAGAATAAGAGAATACATGATTAGCAGGAGGTACAATATAAAAGGACAATTCTCCTTTTGCAAAATAATGTGTATGCATATAGACAACACGGCGCCATGTAGAACAGGCTGCGTAGGTGGGGGCATCCGTGTATACAGACACATTTCTAGTTTGACTTTTGTAGTATTTCAAGTTAGATAGTTGTTTCAGTGTTCATCTTGCTGCTGCTACTGCTGCTGAAACTGCTAAAACTACCACAACCAATATAACCTCTCCTTATAATAATTAATTATAATGGCATAAACGTCTTGTCCGCGCCTGGCCCTGAAATCAGTGAGACTATCAGGTCCAGATATATTTTTACAGAAGTCTGTGAGTCAGGTCCACGTATATCTTTACAGAAGTCTGTCAGTGAGACTATCGGGTCTAGATATATCTTTACAGAAGTCTGTCAGTGAGACTATCAGGTCCAGATATATCTTTACAGAAGTCGGTGAGTAGGACTATCAGGTCTAGATATATCTTTACAGAAGTCTGTCAGTGAGACTATCAGGTCTATATATATCTTTACAGAAGTATGTCAGTGAGACTATCAGGTCCAGATATATCTTTACACAAGTCTGTCAGTGAGACTATCAGGTCCAGATATATCGTTATAGAAGTCTGTCAGTGAGACTACCGGGTCTAGATATATCTTTACAGAAGTCTGTCAGTAGGACTATCAGGTCCAGATATATCTTTTCAGAAGTCTGTCAGTAAGACTATCAGGTCTAGATATATCTTTACAGCCGTATGTCAGTGAGACTATCATGTCTAGATATATCTGCACAGCCGTCTGTCAGTGAGACTATCAGGTCTAGTTATATCTGCACAACAGTCTGTCAGTGGGACTATCAGGTCTAGATATACATTTATAACATTCTGTCAGTGAGACTATCATGTCTAGATATATCTTTACAACAGTCTGTCAGTGGGACTATCAAGTCTAGATATACATTTATAACATTCTGTCAGTGAGACTATCAGGTCTAGATATATCTGCACAACAGTCTGTCAGTGAGACTATCACGTCTAGATATATCTTTACAACAGTATGTCAGTGAGACTATCAGGTCTAGATATATCTTTACAGCCGTATGTCAGTGAGACTATCAGGTCTAGATATATCTTTGCAGCCGTCTGTCAGTGAGACTATCAGGTATTTCAGATTATTGTTTTAATGTCGACCGTTCAAAGTTATAAATGATTAACTGGTTGGATTTATAAATAAATTTATTATACCTCACTTGATTATTTCTCTATATAATGCATATAAACTGCAGCGGGCAACAATTTGATACGTCGCCCGGCAATGTCGCCCGCTACCGCTATGTCGCCCGGTACGCAAATTATACGGTATTTGTCGGTATAATAAATAAATATTGACTTCCTTGAGGGTGACAGTGCGTCTCGTCAACCCTCGACAAAAGCCTCGGTTGACAGTGTTGCCTCGAGTTGACAAGACGCACTGTCACCCTCAAGGAAGTGAATATTTAAATACTATATTTCAGTTACGTAAAGGATTAATACTTGTATTCCGATTCATTGATGTGAACAAACTAAATTAACTGTTCATGAATATGTATTTGTAAACGACAGCAGTTTAAAGATGAGGTACATTTATAAGTTTGAATGAAAAGTAAAACAATGGGTTGGTTCTTGATATTAATCAGTATTGTATGAATGCCATTCTTTACGGTTAACAAGATTGTACAATGCGTATGCATTGTGGCGTGCGACATACTGTAACAGATAGCTAGCCATGAAACCAATATCGAAGTATTGTGGCAATGGTATATTTGAAAACAGGTCTTGGACACGGAGATACGAATTAAACTGTTGAAACAAGTGTAATAGTATTGATGAATATTTTAATTAAATCAATTGCTGGCGATTTAAACGGTTCGTGTGCTCTCTGTATATTGATTATATTTGATCGTTCAATTTATTCCGTTGTTGGGTAAATTTCTTAAGTAGTTTTATTCGGAACGTAACTGGAAATACTGAATGCAGAATGTTCGTGACGGTGCGTTATGGCGGTAAGTACAGTAAGGTTCATTACATACGCGACACTTAAAGTGTGTGTGTACGATCTATCTATCAATTATTTTTAAAATAAGCAGATTAAAACGACAAAATAACTTGAAAACAGACAGATAAACATAAACCTGTTGAAGGAAACACTAAAATATCGAATACATTAACTATTTTGAGTGTAAACCTTTGCAGCGTTTCTTAGTGTTGTGTAACCTAAAACAGCTGTCGAGTCAACGTATATACATTATTGGAGTTTCCGGCTGTACAGCCAAAAACTAGTTTGTGATTAAAAAGTAGCCAATTATGCGTTTTAGTGCAATGGTTCTTATTCACTGTTCATACATTATAAATCAAAGTATATGGTAATTCACTTTATCGGGTTAGTTTAATATATGACACAATGTCTGTTGCAAAATCGTACATACACTCTTGACACAAATTCAATATCATTCAAATAAGTATGCGGTGACCTAGTGGTTAAGGTGTAATGCTAAACACAAACTGATACCGATTTGATTTTGTTTATTTGGATAATGCGCCAACTATTTCTTCAAAGTTATATTTTCAATATATGGTTCACACATGACATTTGATTATAATAATGTCAGTGTCTTAATGAATGTGTTTTCATTTAATGGTATGACAAAGAAGTTTTTTGTACACATGATAACGTTAATGCACTCTAATTAAAACACTCTTTAAAATACAACATGTACCATTTATTAATTCAAGATGTAGAATTACTGTTTGTTTATCTGAATAAATAGTAACGTCGACAGAAACTGCATGCATAAAGATTGTCGTTAAAATACCATAAATAATAAATAACATCGCTTATTCAATGCTGAGTAATGATTACTATTTACGACATTTTGCATGTCAATCACCGACAACATGCCTGTCTTTTTGTAACATAATGAGTTATACTGTTTTAGTGTTTAATAACTACCGGTAGTTTACGAGTGTTTCATATTGGTATAGTGTTGGTACCTTCACACATGTCTCATATTGGTATAGTGTTGGTACTTTCACGTATGTCTCATGTTGGTATAGTGTTGGTACTTTCACGTAAGTCTCATAATGGTATAGTGTAGGTAACTTTCATATTGGTGTAGTGTTGGTACTTTCATATTGGTATAGTGTTGGTACTGTCATATCCGTATAGTGTTGGTACTAACACGTATGTCTCATAATGGTATAGTGTTGGTACTTTCATACTGGTATGGTGTTGGTACTTTCACGTATGTCTCATATTGGTATAGTGTTGGTACAGTCATGTTGGTATAGTGTTGGTACTGTCATATTGGTATAGTGTTGGTACTTTCATATTGATATAGTGTTGGTACTTTCATATTGGTATAGTGTTGGTACTTTCATATTGGTATGGTGTTGGTATGTTTCATATTGGTATAGTGTTGGTATGTTTCATATTGGTATAGTGTTGGTACTTTCATATTGGTATAGTGTTGGTACTTTCATATTGGTATAGTGGGGGTATGTTTCATATTGGTATGGTGTTGGTACTTTCATATTGGTATAGTGTTGGTACTTTCATATTGGTATAGTGTTGGTATGTTACATATTGGTATAGTGTTGTTACTTTCATATTGGTATAGTGTTGGTATATTTCATATTGGTATAGTGTTGGTATAGTTCATGTTGGTAAAGTGTTGGTATGTTTCATATTGGTATGGTGTTGGTATGTTTCATATTGGTATAGTGTTGGTACTGTCATATTGGTATAGTGTTGGTACTTTCATATTGGTATGGTGTTGGTACTTTCATATTGGTATAGTGTTGGTACTTTCATATTGGTATAGTGTTGGTACTTTCATATTGGTATAGTGTTGGTATGTTTCATATAGGTATGGTGTTGGTATGTTTCATATTGGTGTAGTGTTGGTACTTTCATATTGGTATAGTGTTGGAACTTTCATATTCGTATAGGGTTGGTACTTTCATATTGGTATAGTGTTGGTGCGGTCATATTGGTATAGTTTTGGTACTCTCATATTGGTATGGTGTTGGTACTGTCATATTGGTATAGTGTTGATACAGTCATATTGGTATAGTGTTGGAACTTTCATATTGGTAAAGTGTTGGTACTTTCATATTGATATAGTGTTGGTATATTTCATATTGGTATAGTGTTGGTACTTTCGCGTATGTTTCATATTGGTATAGTGTTGGTACTTTTATATTGGTATAGTGTTGGTACTTTCATCTAGGTATGGTTTTGGTACTTTCATATTGGTATAGTGTTTGTACGTTCATATTGGTATGGTGTTGGGTTTTTCATATTGGTATAGTGTTGGTACTTTCGCGCATGTTTCTTGTTGGTATAGTGTTGGTACTGTCATATTGGTATAGTGTTGGTACTGTCATATTGGTATGGTGTTGGTACTTTCATATTGGTGTAACGTTGGTACTTTCATATTGGAATGGTGTTGGTACTTTCATATTGGTATAGTATTGGTACTTTCATATTGGTATAGTGTTGGTTCTGTCATATTGGTATGGTGTTGGTATATTTCATATTGGTATGGTGTTGGTATATGTCATATTGGTATGGTGTTGGTACTTTCATGTATGTCTCATATTGGTATTGTGTTGGTATATTTCATATTGGTATAGTGTTGGTACTTTCACGTATGTCTCATATTGGTATTGTGTTGGTATATGTCATATTGGTATGGTGTTGGTATATGTCATATTGGTATGGTGTTGGTATTTGTCATATTGGTATGGTGTTGGTATATTTCATATTGGTATGGTGTTGGTATATGTCATATTGGTATGGTGTTGGTATATGTCATATTGGCATAGTGTTGGTACTTTCACGTATGTCTCATATTGGTATTGTGTTGGTATATGTCATATTGGTATAGTGCTGGTACTTTCACGTATGTCTCATATTGGTATTGTGTTGGTATATTTCTTATTGGTATGGTGTTGGTATGTGTCATAATGGTATAGTGTTGGTATATTTCATATTGGTATGGTGTTGGTATATGTCATATAGGTATAGTGTTAGTACTTTCATATTGGTATAGTGTTGGTATATGTCATATTGGTATAGTGTTGGTACTTTCACGTATGTCTCATATTGGTATTGTGTTGGTATATTTCATATTGGTATGGTGTTGGTATATGTCATATTGGTATAGTGTTGGTACTTTCATATTGGTATAGTGTTGGTATATGTCATATTGGTATAGTGTTGGTACTTTCATACTGGTATAGTGTTGGTATATTTCATATTGGTATGGTGTTGTGATCTGTCATATTGGTATAGTGTTGGTACTTTCATATTGGTATAATGTTGGTACTTTCATATTGGTATAGTGTTGGTACTTTCATATTGGTATAGTGTTGGTACTTTCACGTATTTCTCATATTTGTATTGTGTTGGTATATGTCATATTGGTATAGTGTTGGTACTTTCATATTGGTATAGTGTTGGTATATTTCATATTGGTATGCTATTGGTATATGTCATATTGGTATGGTGTTGGTGCTTTCACGTACGTATCATATTGGTACAGTGTTGGTACTTTTAAGCAATGGTCCTCGAACATAAGTAACACTCACATAATGACGATGCTTCATTCAAGCAGGTAGTCACTATTTTGTGTCATCTCAATTGATCGCATGCCAAAACTGTTGAAATAATTGTTCACAAACATAATACAGTTGCGGAAAATAAATGTAATAATTAATAATCAAATATATTAAAATACTCATAAATCAGACCATGATATCAAAGTAATACATACCCATAAACTTGATGCTGCTAAAATAAGTCGAAATGACTATATGCAAAATGTAAACACTCATGGTCGCAATTGTAAAGTTTGTTTATATAGTTTTCACACAATAAATGCGAGTAGTTTTCACTATAGAAACGTTGTGTACATGCTTATGCATTATTTCGACAGTACATACTCAGTCATAATATTTAACTTTTATATTTCTATTAACTGTATTTGCTGTTTACGTTTATTTCGTAATGTTAATAAGATATTGAAGGGAAATGTCACTTTTAAGACTGATTAATGGTCACCATACCGGTAAATAACAACTTTTGGTGCATAATTAAGTGTAAACTTTGATTTATAAATTCTTCTTCGTGTAGAAAAAGGTCGTAAATGTAAAGGCTGTTGTAACCGGTATATTGGTTCACGGAATTTACAGATTTTGCTGTTTTTATTGCTGTATTATGAAAATGTTAATCTTTTCCACAGATGCTACTTCTGTTCTATGCAGTTCTGTCGAAAGTTGGTGCAACTAATACAGAGTATAAGCATACATGAGATACTAGTGTTATTTCACTTGTATTGCAAATCGTTGCAAAAACGCCTTTGGTTGCTGATATCTATAAAAAAAATAGTATCAGCACTTTTAGTTTAAAAGAATTACTTTATATTGTCATCTAATTCTAATCATCATACATGTATGTACGAGGGATGTCCGTAAAGTTTTGAGACTGAAGCAATATCGTTAGCAATATTAACTACAGTTTGAAAATTTTAGTATGATCATGAATACAATCTTTTCACGAGTTGTATATTCTAAGTTCATATTGCTAACGTTCAATGTATCCGGAAGAATGTGCTATTTTACTATTTAGTTTACTTGTTTTGATCATATTTACACAAAATTGCGACAGTTGGGTGTTGTTTTATGACATGTCCAAGTAATATACTGCAGCAATTGACAGTCCTGCGTCAATGTAACGAAAGGGTTGTTGTTGTTTTTTTAATAAAATAATGTATTTTCTACAACTACACTAATGGTGATAATTCAGTTAAAATACAAATTATCTTTTGGCACTAAGTCACTCCGCATAAATGTGTCATTGCCGTTTGCTATGAAGCAGTTTTTGTTCTTTCTTTTTTTTTTTGGTTTTTGTGTGGGGGTGGGGGTGGGGGGGGGGGTTCAGTGGTGAAGTGTCGCATTAAACCCGCTCTATTAATGCTTTTCTCTCGACATTTAATGAAAACAAGATCTTCACCAGTGTAGTAGATGTACATTGGAAATTAACTGAAATTGACGGCGAAGGCGCACTGAAATCGATCAGGAGAAATGAGGCTGATATTGATATTTTTCAATACCTGAAAAAGGTGCTGAGTTCAATAGTTCTGCCTATCAGGCAAACATGTGGTATTAATATCACAGTATATAACGGGTCGTTTAACTGAAACGGATCTGTGCGTAGGTAAACATTTAGTTGCGAATCTTTAGCCCGTGCCCAACTGTCAATCCGATCGATCAAGGCCAATCAAATGATCAAAGTCGACCATGGGTTCAGTAGTCAAGTGCTCGAGACCGGGTCTGGAACACGATCCATGTTAGTTGTGGCTAGACTGCAGGCACGGATTCAGGCCCGGGCTTTTGGGCTACAGCTTCCCCCCCCCCCCCCCAGCTGAGCCCGGCGGTATCATTTTCGGGCTGGGCTTTGATCTGACACAAGTTGTAAAGGGCTGGCGTGTAAATAAGTATACCGTATATTGCGTTATGAAATGACTGTCGGGATTGGGTTTTGATCTTACACAAGCAGTATTCGGCTGGCGTGTCACTTTGTGTTCCGTATATTGCCTTATCTATCACTTTATCTGGACAATTAATCTGGGAGCTGGGTGGTACCCTGCTGAGCATACACCAGGCCAATCGAGTGGCTGGAAACATTTTAATTGGTAGAATAATAGTTGTTACGGGCTCGACGTCGTTAATTAACCACGGTCGGAAGCACTCTAATTGTAATTAAGAGAGTTACTTAGGCGTAAAAAATTATGTTTGTCGCAGGTTACCCGACCTACGCTAAAAAATGCCCCGACCCTAAAACAATTTATTGAGTTTGTCAGATATTTTTTGTTTTATTTACTTTTTCCAATAATTAAATGTTCTTGTTTTTATAAATAAGTGTTTTGTTTTGATAGCATTCACTTGAAAACAATTTTTAAAGATATTACCGATATGTTTTGAATATTTATTTAGTTTCAGAATCTTAAACTTGACCATTTACCAAATAAAAAAGTAATAAAAAAATAAATCCCTACCTACCTACCCAATTTGTTTTGTTTTGTAACCGGAAACAAACATAATATTTTTTACGCCTTATTCAAACTATCTGGCTTAGGTAGAGGTATGGCACATACTTCATAACAAATATTTTTTCGGCGTAGCTGTCTAAGATCACTTTTGACCTAGATTTATTGCGATAATTATGCAGCGGGAAAATTGAATGCCAATAGAATTGGGCAAATTTTATAATTTTAGGGAACGCAAACTTCAAAAAATGGTTTAACGCATACCAATAACTGTTGCATACTTTTGGGATTAAAAATTTGCACAATTGTTTACATAAGCGGTTAAAATGAAGTTATAAACATATCTTCAATATATACTCTAGAACTGAGGCTAATTATGAACGTATGTTTCAATGTATGCCATAAACAGAATGCTGTATTCATTCACGAAACGAAATAACTATTTTGTTTAGCCTACACTTATATAAGCAGTACGCTCTATAAATAGCAATTGTGCAATGTTCCCATTCATAAATCTCATTCGCAGAATTGCCGTTCCATGTAGCCGATTGATTCTAGCGAGTTCATCATATTCCAGAAACATTTGTGCCATTCTAAAAATAGCGCGCGTAGCTAGCAACCGTTGTATAGCTGTGTTAATATACTCGTACATGCATCAATAATAGCGTTCAGAGAATCATAAACCTAAACATTTCAATAAATGTGTAATTTATATTTATAAACTTACTGTTAATTTGAATTAAAATTGTGGTAACGATTTATTAACGATTATTTATAATTGCATCTGTCTATCAACTTCTCAAGTAGATGTTACTTAATCTGTAAAAAGATGCTACGTTTTCTATAGATCAAATGTTATGAAAGAAGATTCGGAATACGTCGAATTGTTATTCGCGTAGCATGAATACACAATTTGCAATACGAATTATACACAGGAACCCTTTATATATCATATTTCTACTGATATAATTGAAAATCGTCATATTCTAATGAATTTTTATGTTTGCGTTATCAAAAATAAAGTCTTAACATTTCAAAAATCTCTGAATGTTTTCTGACTATTGCTTTCTATTGGGATACACAGTATAAATGCTTATTTGACTTAAAATCGTTATTATATTAGATAACTAACATAAATGGTATATTACCGGTACTATAAATAACTATATAGACTCGTCTGATACATAATAATTTTAATTCATTCCCGAAATTATTGTCTTACATTGTTAATTTGTTAAATTGGCTCGACAAATTCAGATAACAATTATGTTAACCTAAATTATTTTGGTTATTCATATATCACTGGTGGAAACATGGAGCTGTATGATTGGTTTATTGACGGCATAGATATTAATGATAATTTTATTTCATTTTTAAATTAATAAATTTATCTCTAATTAACTTTTGGGTCCGAGAAGTTTTCTAATAGTGTCCGAAAAATCTGGGGTCCAATAAATCTCCTTATATTGGTGGGGACCGAAAAAACTGGGGTCTGAGAAGTCACGTAACCGATCATCTTGGCCGTCTGTTTAGGTAATTTTTAAATGACATCTCAATATTAATTTCAACGCCGATTGTCTTTTTTAAAGACATTTCTTGTTTCTTACTGCTTTATAAGACTGATGATGGGATTGAATCCCAAAGATTTCAGGAAAAAACTCGACCAGAATACATTTGGTTTGTACAGAGATGTATCGATACAATAATGATATAATATTAACTGTACTTTATATAATGAAATAAGAAGCACCTGTTTTGATGATGTGCTAACACATGATATTTTTGTCCAACTATCTGACATTGTGAGCAATAACACAAGGCAATTAGCAAAATACATTCTAAAAGCCCTCACCAAAAGACGAAACTGTTTGTTTTCATAAAGCATCAACTTAACATTTAAATACGTAAAATATTTTAAATGTATATATTTATATTCACGATCTCAAAATAGCAAACACGTCCATCGATCGTGACTGATAACTCTTTCGATTGATGTCTATAAATTTAATGCACCGTTATATACTTATTTTATAATAATTAATATTATTGTACGAATTTAATTTTTTACTGATAACGAGATGACTTACAGGCCCGGTGGACCGGGTGTATTCATGTATCATGTTTTGATGTTTATATTTCGTTACTTGTACACATGTCACTATAATAAACAACTTACTTACTTACTTACCTACTTACTTACTTTCTTACTTACTTACTTACTTACTTACTATTTAATAATGTTACTGTGTATAATACGAATAGCCCCGTAGATATGGAAACAATACATGTGAAAATCAATTTAGGGTGGAAAGCTCGTGATTTAAAATTTGCAAAATATGGCTACTTATGGTCCCTGCTATATAGTATATGGTATATTGCCAATTTTGTTATAGGGTATAATAAATCACAAATTTATAACTTGCGTTCTGTTTGGTCCAACAATTGTACTTGAATTTTATGTACAAAGGTTGAAACAGTCCTATTAACATAAAATGTAAAAAAAAAAAAACAACGAACAAAACTAAGTAAAGCCATCACAAATGACCATTCCCAATATATTATAAACTGGTAGCCAAAACAATCTTGTTGTTTTTTTCTGCTTTTTTTAATTTGCAAGGTCCATAATTGTGTGATTTTTTGTATAATATGTGATTGATATTTAAAAACTACTTCTCCTACTACACCTCAACTGCTGTTGCTGCTGATTCAACTACTGCAGCTGCTGCTGCTACTACTACTTCTACTACTACTGCTATTACTACTACTACTACTACTACTACTGCTGCTGCTGTTAGTGCTAATACTGGTGCTGCTGCTACCACCACCACTACAACTACTGCTGCTGCTGTTGCCACTGCTGCTAAAATTATTGTCTCTACCAATTTTACATCATCGTAGTCCAGCCCCCCCCCCCCGGCCAAGCCTTGTCCGCGGCCGGCCCTGGATCATAGCCACAAATGAATAGTGTGTCGGACTGGCCGTCACAATGAAACAAAATACCAATGTACCTTAAAATGGGCAAACAGGAAGGATAGATATTAGCATTATTTTGTACTTGAACAAGAAATAAAATTGCATTTTTTAAATAGCCATCCAAAAATAAAATAATATTTTCTAAAAATAGTATTTTTTAGAAACATCATTGCATGTTACATATACGGTTTGGTTATGGAATATTATAATAAACTTGTATACCAATTATTTGCAGTTCTTCACGTGACCAGAACATGCACCTTTGTCATAAGCCGTCTGTGACCTGGAGTCATGATGAAATGTGTATAGAAGAATGTGTAATTAATAAAATAAGTTCAGTGCCGAAATGCTTTAAAGAAATTGTTTGGGAAAGCATATTTTATTCTTAATCCGTAGAGTTCATGACCCCTAAATGTAAAGAAACTACGGGGGGGGGGTCTATTTCATACTGCGCACGCGTAGTTTTGAGGCCCCATATGGTGTCCACGATAAAATTGAATTATCGTGTATTAATATTAAGTCCATGTGAGCATGTGCAACACAAAAAACTTGTACATTAAATGTAAGTCACTAAGTAATTTCCCGCCACTCAAAAAGCGAATTACTTTGTCACCCACACAGGGCCTCAGTTTCAAAACCATACAAATGATTTATTTTTAGAAATAAAAAAAGCTTTTTGAAGAAATTGAAACACCTATTAACAACATGCAACACTTAAAAATAAAGTTTGAATTAGAACAATAGTCAAACAGTCAGCATGACACATTCCTGATCTACGCTTTTTCACCAGGCGTATTTGATCCATCACGATATTTAAAAAACAATCGAAAAAGATATCCGAATAAATAAAAGTGTTTTGTTTTTTTGTTTAAACTAAATAGAAATTGCTTGAAAAGTAGATTTCATAAAAAAATATTATTTTCAAGCATTTTAAAGATGGGTGGCGGATTTAGGCACTCTCAATCTCATTTTAGTGCAATGTTAAGGCCTTCAATCGCGCTAATTATTTTTTCTACTCCAAATATTCGAGATGTAACCAAAACATGCCAGCAAATGCACATTAAACCTATCTTGATTTATGTAAATTTTTGTGTCGATTTTTGTGTCGATTGGTTAACTACTTTTGAAAATATCGTAAAAATACCTCCCAAATATGGCGGATTGAGGCACTGCACCAGTATATGCATTTCATTAAGGATATTTAACAATATTTAAATTTGAGTTCTTGTCATTAAGATAAAGGTTGCAAGATTAATATGTGAATTATTGGTGTAAATTAAGAAGGCATCAAAAGATAATGAAGTGATATCAACAAGATATAAACAAATGAGAATTTGTAGAGGAAGACATAGACAATATGGTCGCAAACATAAAACATATTGCACGTAGGAATATATTTTAGCCCCATTGGTCAGCAGAACATAGCATGATATTTGCAAAATCTATGATAAATAGCAAACAACTTAAAAACGCTACATTAGTCTACTTGAGGACCCAATTTGTTTTCGTTTTTTTATATTTGCAATGCTATTCTAAGGAGTCAAAATAAGTTTGTTTCAGGTAACCTGACCGACCATAAAAATTGCCCCGACCCTAGAACATTTTATTGAGCTCGTCGGAATTTTGTTTTCTTTTTGGTCATATTTTCTTTAAAATTATATTCTGTTTGGTTATAAGCATTTTCTTGTGGTTAATTTTGTCAGCCGAAACTGAGGATCTAGCATAAAGACCATATATTCTGGATTACCTGACCCTATTACTATCTAAGTACGAACCGGGAACCAGGCTAAAACACCATATTAACCCCGTATTGAAGATTTTTCATACACACACAAAAAGTATACCGATCTACCGACCCTAATTTTTCGGCCATGTTACCTGAAACAAACATATTTTTGACGCATAACGTTTACCACTCATACACAGAGTTCAATGCTATACTAATGACACACTGATAAATGCTCTTATAAATAGGTTAAGTTCAATGCTATACTAAGAACAAACTGCAGTTGAGAATAAAGTTTAATGCTATACTATAGGTGGACTCGTGTCAATTACTCATGTTAATGCTATACTATGAATATATCCCAATGCAGTACGCGATTACCGCTCAATTGGTATACTTTTTAGTACTAAACAGTAGGCCTATAGAATTAGTGCATCGTTGGTATATCGTTAGTAGTTTGTTTCATTTTTTTGTTCGTATGGGAGGTGATTAACAGAAGTATGCCTGACCGCCATCTGTATAGCGCCTGTCGATTGCCAGGTTAACTACTGAAGTAGGCCGGACAGACATCTGTATTGCACCTGTCGATTGCCAGGTTAAATACAGAAGTAGACCAGACAGGTATCTGTATTGCGCGTGTCGATTGCCAGGTTAACTACAAAAGTAGGCCCCGGACAGACATCTGTATAGCGCTTGTCGATGGCCAGGTCAACAACAGTAAGATGTGGATCATTTTGTAGGCGATGACATTCAATCTGATGTCAGAACTGGTCTCTGTCATTGCCAGTACTTATGTGAGCGCTTTGGGCCATCATGGCCCTCTTGTTAATTCTTCTGTAATTTTAGACTTTAGTCCGAGACATTTCGACGGAGTACTACCAAAACATGCTATATCAGAAATTTTGCGTTTTTCACTTTTTAGCTCACCTAAGCACAACATGCTCATGGTGAGCTTTTGTGATTGCCCGTTGTCCGTCGTGCGTGCGTGCGTGCGTGCGTGCGTCGTCAACTTGTCATTCAAACAACATCTCCTCCTAAACCACTTGGAAGATTTTCACCAAACTTCACAGGAATGATTATTAGGTGACCCTCTTTCAAAGTTGCTCAAATCGTAACGGTCACCCGAGCTAAAAATAGATTTAATAAGTGTAAACTTTAAAAATCTTCTTCTCTACAGCGCCCAGAGGTTTTATATTTGGTATGTAACATCCTATAGTGGTCCTCTACAAAGATTGTTCAAACTATAAAAAATATAGCAAAACGACTTTAACAATCTTCTCCTCTGAAACCGCAAGGCCCAGAGGTTTCATATCTGTTATGTAACTTCCGTTAGTGGTCCTTTACAAAGTTTGTTCAAATTATGCCCATGGGGTCGAAATGGGTCACGCCACGGGGGTAACATGGTTTATATAGAATATATAGCAAAATGACTTAAAAAATCTTCTCCTCTGAAACCACAAGGCCCAGAGGTTTCAAATCTGGTATGTAACATCCTTTAGTGGTCCTTTACAAAATGTGTTCAAATTATGCCCCTGGGGTCAAAACGGGCCACGCCCCGGGGATCACATGGTTTATAAAGAATATATTGCAAAATGACTTTAAAAATCTTCTCCTCTTAAACGGCAAGGACCATCCTAAAGTGGTCTTCTACAAAGATTGTTAAAATAAATGCCCCTGGAGTCAAAACTGGCCACGCCTCGGGGGTCATATGGTTTATATAGAATATATAGCAAAATGACTAAAAATCTTCTCCTCTGAAACCGCAAGGCCCAGAGGTTTCATATCTGGTATTTAACATCCTTTAGTGGTCCTTTACAAAATGTGTTCAAATTATGCCCCTGGGGTCAAAACGGGCCACGCCCCGGGGATCACATGGTTTATAAAGAATATATTGCAAAATGACTTTAAAAATCTTCTCCTCTTAAACGGCAAGGCCCACAGCTTTCCTATATTTGGTACGTAACATTGCATAGTGGTCCTCTCCAAATATTGTTCAAATTATGCCCCTGGGGTCAAATCTGGCCACACCCCTAGGTGTCACATGCTTTATATAGACTTAAATAGCAAAGTTGCTTTATAAATATTTCTTTGAAACCGCAAGGCCGAGAGGTTTGTTCAAGATTGTTCATATTATGCCCCTGGGATAAAAATAAGCCACGCCTCGGGTATGCAAATTCCAATGCGGTGACAAGGTCTCAGGTTAGCGTCCTGGGGCCCTGAGGGCCCTCTTGTTTAGATAATCTGATAATGCATTTCAATACGCACATTTTATACTTATTTGCCTTGTAAAGATGCTGGAGAGAGAAATTAAGAAAACAGTGTGAATGAGTTGAGCCATTCGTGTATAAAAAAATCCAACAGAAAATCTCACAGAATCCAGTGAAAATAACAATATTGTGTCTGATAATAATATTAAAAAAAATTCTGCCACAGTTGAAAGCGTAGGAAATGAAACAGCGGCAGATGCAAGTGTTTTATTTCCCAGATCCCATGAATAAAGAAACCCATCTCAGAAGGAAATGGTATCGGACACTTAAGTCAAAAACTCAACTGAGTTACAGAATAAAAAAAAAACAGAGTGAAAAGCGAAAAACAATACACAAAATGAAGCAGTTCAGATGAGGGCATCCCGCGTAGCTTCTATGCTTGAAATACATCTTGAAGCGGTTCAGATGCCGACAATACATAATTATGTTCCATCTCAATGGGATACACTTTTACAGAATGGCAAGACGACGAAACCCCTATACACTCAGTACACAGTTGTACCTCTCAAGCACACAGACATTGTAGATTTCAAAACATTTCAAACTCTGGCAATGAAAACACAGAAGAAAACTGAAACTGGCTCGAACGTCCAGTGAAATAATTAGATGAAATCGGAACCCTATGTCTGCTACTTTAAGTATTCATTTAGCAGTGAAATAATTAGATGAAATCGGAACCCTATGACTGCTACTTTAATTATTCATTTAGCGAGGAATTTCAAAAGGTTAAAGTTGCTGCATCAAAAAGCAGCAATGAAATGCTCACTATCTTTTACCAGTGAAATACAAAGGAAAGTAACCCATTTTCATCTGCAAAGAAAAGTCATCTGCAAAGAAAACGGATTTAATGAAGCTTTGCAAAAGCGGTGCTATTCCTGCTGAGCATCACGAGTACGATAAATCCCTGCCTTCCAGCAGTATTACGAAAGACTGTATACCGGAGCCAGATGTCATGGAGGACTCCAAAGAGGAGTCAGAAATAGAATAGATTGCAAAACGTCGTTATAACTACTGTCACGATGCCCCTCAGACAGAGAGAAAATACTTAAATTTGGGGGTCGATGCAAACCACAATACTGCAATAAGGATTACAAAGTTTATTTGTTATTTAATTTATTCACTACACTACGAGCAGAATGATTATGAAAACAATATAATGAAACACATGCAAATGTTAAGTAGTTTCTTTTCAAAGTACATATAATACAGTTTTATTATGAATGTCCAATTTCTTGTTAGTTCATCTGATGTTGTAGCTAATAAAATGTTAAGAGATTGTTGTCACTTGGATTTCTAGTACGATGTCATTTGTTCACATGCGAGTCATTTTTGAGGTTCAAGAACACATCGCTTCACCAACATAAATGTATACCACTTAAACTTTAACCATTCGCCATTCACATCTTCATTCACCAGACATTATCTCGTCATCAACTATTCAAAACGTCACTTGCTCAAATTGTCATGGCACTAAATAGCCATCAAACCAACATCTCGGATGTACTTTCTTCTCTACCCAAATCACTAAATATTTTTCAGCTCACACTTCAAGTATACATCAATTCAACAAGACGGTCCTTATTTCATCAGCTCAACTTCCACTCAACCTCAATCACCCAAAAATGGGGATCTACAAGGAAATAATGACATCCATTCTTACAAATGCTCATTAACAATAAAAAAGATCATAAGTGTTTTAATAGCCATATATAATTGTATTAATAATATCCAATGACAATTATCATAACTACAGGTCAAACTAATAACTCTAATTTAAATGAAACATTAACAGTTTAAACAAGTATAACGGAGTGATCACTACATATATAAACACAATGATTATGAATCGTAAAATAAAGTTTTAATGACATACACCATTTATTATCCAACATCGCTACACACTAGATGCCGCCACAATGTGATCCACGATCAGAGATTCTGATGGCACTTTCATCTTATGTCTGTCTTAAAACAACAACTCTGGTCTGTTCGCACATTCTTAACTGACCCACGCACAAAATGGTCTGTTCGCACATTCTTAACTGACCCACGCACAAAATGGTCTGTTCGCACATTCTCAACTGACCCACGCACAAAATGGTCTGTTCGCACATTCTCAACTGACCCACGCACAAAAGCACTTACACACAACGCTTTAACTTTTGGCGAAACAATGAAACACAGCACAACTATAGGTACTAACTATGTTCTCATACAAGTCAATTTTTTCTTTACAACTGCCTTAAATATAGTAATTAAATCTACTACTTACTTTAAAAGACTACTACATAAAGGTTAAATAGTGACAGGTGTGTTTATATACATGTAGTTCTTTGAATGTCAGTGTATTTTTGTCAGTATGTACCATATAACGACGTTTTGTATAGATATAATGGAGTGTATCGAACATATTTTGACCAGAAACTGTCTTAGAGACTTGTGCTCTTTTTGATTTATCGTTTTTAGTACTTAAGTCGTCCTACCATAAACAGTCACGTGCTTATGGCGGGTTCTTGCATTATGGAAAAAACGATTGCTTCATACATTTCGTTACTGACATAATGTACTATTAATATGTAGAATGTTATGGCATGATTTTATATTTTACTTCTTCATTTTCATATGGTCTATCGTTTTTGGGCATGTTCTGATACAACTTGCATTCAACGTAATGTTTAAAATGTCCATAACCAAAACCAGCTATCTTGTTTTGGAATGTGTTGGTAGAGCTGATAATATGCAGGAAAAGAAGGCTTTTGAGAGCCAAAACAATTGGATCAAATATAACCTTTATGCTTGTGTTTTATGTAGACCATATATTAAATAATACAAAATATAGTATTACTGCTGAGTTTGTTTTTTAATCATAATAATTTGACTTTTTAAAAGATAAAAATGCTTCTCCTGAAAAAAAATTCTAAATATGGACATAGCATGTTTTGGCACTAACCCCTCTAATTGTTTCCAGACATGAAACAGGTCTGGTTGTAAAATTCAAACAAACGATTTGAAACATTAAAAACAATCTACAACAAACACTCTTTACCATTATGAGCTTATTGCTATTTTTGATATGATGTTTTCAAAGTTGTATGCTATAGATACGTTTCAATGTAAGAAAAAATAACCCAATAAATCGTTGAACAGATCCTGTAATTTATGATAAACATGTTATTATCAAAATGCAGTAATTAAGCGCATAATATGGTCGAAATAGTAGAACATGCTGGTAAAGGTCCATTGCAGTAGCAATTTATGATCATTTCTGCGCTGGTGCGGGACTTATTCTAGTACAAACAATTTATGATCATTTCCGCGCTGGTGCGGGACTTATTCTAGTACAAACAATTTATTTGTGTACATAAATGCATATTTATATCCAGAACACAGTACGATGTGCTTCTACGTAATTGGACGATGAATTTGATACTTGGGGTTTATGATAATCTCCACGTTTGAGTAGGGACAACCAATTGTTCATCGGCGTACAAACATACTTTTAACTGAGGTTTCTGATGGTGTGTGAACTTTGATATTGAACTAACATTCTATACAGCTACTCGTTTACTAATGCTTAAATAAGCCAGACGTCAGTGTTCTTGTATTACTTCAAACTATACCTTTATTGAACTTATCTCAAGAAATACCCTCCAGCATCTCTTTATGCAGGGCAAATAATATATCACCAGTAGTCGTTTCTATTATCAGTTTAACAACAACAACAAAAACAACAACAACAACAATAATAATAATAATAACTTTATTTCATGAAGATATCACATTAAGAAACAATATTTCTTTTTTACCATGTGGTCTTCAATGAACACATTCGATAAACCAAAACCATGCATACTAAAAGCCTACTAGCCAATAAATAACAATTACTATCAAAATACATGTAATGATGATGATGATGATGTTGTTGTTGATGATGATAATTATAATATTGATTTGTTAATAAGTATTGTTTGAAGTTCCGTTTGAATGAAGTAGGGGTAGATAACTGTTTCGTACCGGTATAAATCGAAATAAAAGTCCATACATTTCTTGCACAATAAGCGAAAGTTCGTTTTCCATAGTTGGTTTGAAGCGCATTAGATGATAAATCGTGGTTAAGAAATGTTGAGTCGGTTGATTGCTTAATTGAATGACTGTCTTTTATTGGTTGGTTGATTGATTTCAGAGGACGAGAAACGAATATTCAATATCAATTGCCGAAATGAGGTTCTATTACACCAGATTAAAAAGCGGTGCAAAGTTAAACGAGATGGTAAGTGGCATGTATATGTATGTTGAATGTTTACAGATCTTGGGTATTTAACTATTTTTTTTTAATAATAATGCAGACTATATTTCCGAATACGCAAATTTGACTGTACACATGCACCTTAGTGTAAATACAAGTCTGGCGAAATGGCACATGTATGTACGTGCTGCACGAGGTTTATGTAAATGTATATGATGTCATCATTCTGTGTCGGTGAAACGGAAGTATAGTGATCCCATTTATATTTAACAATACTGGCTCCCTCTAAAAATAATAACCCCATTAATGATATACATAGACATATTGAACCCGTTACGTACTCGATCACTAACAAACTATATCTACCAAAAATGTTACTTTTGCAAATACTAGTACTTGAGGTTCATGTTGCTATCTTTGTTATTGCAGCTGTACGACTAGTGGCACGTAGTAGAGATTATTGGAAATTTGTGTCCGTGCTTCTTCTCTACATTCCCTTCAGGACATTTCAATTTATAAAACAGTTGTTAAAATCATTTGCCCCGCCGGATGGCTGATATAATACACTAAAGCTCGGAGAGAAGTCGTTCACAGACAGCTCTTGTTCTTCAGAGCATTGATGCAGCTACTTAATCACACGCTATTTAGTTGTATCCATGTTTTTGTTTCCAAGCTTACGTTGAAAAGGGGACGCTAATTTCCTGCAACCTTTCCTGAAATAGTTCCGTTCAATCCACTTTTAAATGACAATCATTTTGACGAACCTGACAGTGCGCACATGTAACAATAGAAACAATATAAAGGTTCTCTCACACACATATTTTCACACGACAGAGAGCGAGTGTTGGTTTGTGGCAGTTGTTATACTGCCGTTTGAAATATAAGTACTAGTGTATCACTTAATACTCGCTGGCGTCCGCTGTACTTCACCCACACCTCACACAGGCCACACCTGTCTACGGATCACCATTAGTCACCCACACTTCACACAGGCCACAGCTGTCTACTGTTCACCATTAATCTACAACACTTCACACAAGCCACACCTGTATACGGATCACCATTAGTCACCCACACTTCTCACAGGCCACACCTGTCTACGGATCACCATTGATCTCCAACACTTCACACAGGCCACACCTGTCTACGGATCACCATTAGTCACCCGCACTTCACATAGGCCTCACCTGTCTACGGATCACCGTTGATCTCCCACACTTCACACAATTAAGACACACCTGTCTACGGATCACCATTGATCTCCCACACTTCACACAGGCCACATCTGTCTATGGATCACCATTGATCTCCCACACTTCACACAGGCCACACCTGTCTACGGATCACCATTAGTCACCCACACTTCACATAGGCCACACCTGTCTACAAATCACCATTAGTCACCCACACTTCACACAGGCCACACCTGTCTACGTATCACCGTTGATCTCCAACACTTCACACAGGACACATGCACCTGTCTACGGATCACCATTAGTCACCCACACTTCACACAGGCCACACCTGTTTACGTATCACCGTTTATCTCCAACACTTCACACAAGACACATGCACCTGTCTACGGATCACCATTAGTCACCCACACTTCACACAGGCCACACCTGTCTACGTATCACCGCTGATCTCCAACACTTCACACAGGCCACACCTGTCTACGTATCACCGCTGATCTCCAACACTTCACACAGGCCACACCTGTCAACGTATCACCATTGATCTCACACACTTCACACAGGCCACACCTGTCTACGGATCACATCTTGTCAGAACAATATTCTCGGTGAATGCAAGTGTAACGAATTATTCCGATCAAAACTATGTCACTTGTTGTTCATCAAGTTAAATGTTGGTCAGATTGTTCTTCTCTGCGAAATATATATATTGTTATGTTGAGATCACATTACTTCGTCGCACCGGGTTTACATACATGTAGGGTACACATACTTGTGTAATGATATGCTTTTCAATTGTTACAGAAGTGATAGAGCTATCTGACGAACATGGAATAGTAAAGAACTTGCGGCAAAATCTGGACGAATACGGCTATGAATACCTGAAGGAGAGAGAGACTGTCATATTGCTGAAAGTAGACAGTAGGTTTCATAACCTGCACGCGCAATTAGAGCAAGTCGTCTTATATTTCAAGGGTTGAAAACCAGAAGGTATTGATTTCAATGGCAGTTAGTACCTTCTGGTTTTCAACCCTCGATTTGTTTACTGATTTTATTTTCGTTAGCAAATTATGGTATGAATGTTCGTTTAGGTTAAATACCAGTAAATCATTGTGTATCACTCCGTGGTCAAAAGTAGTGCCTATTACTAAAGAGTTTTTTTTCTGGTATAAAAGCCATTTAACGATCCCAGACATGCCTTTTGTGGTTATTTCTAATAATTATCCTGTCTGTCTGAAACATTTCGGTGCATTTCACCGGAGACTAACCTGAAAGGTGAACGGTTTGGTTGTGTTTTCTGTGGCTTTTGTCGAAATATGACTGCCGAAACTTTGTTCTCTACCGGTGTCTGCATTCATATGATATGCATTTTCGTAGAAGTAACATGACATATCTTTTTTATTGCGATTTTTGGAAGAGGAAAGATTCATCTTTAAATTGTTACCAAACTTGCACACTCTGAAATAAAAAAAAGGCTAGAAAAATGCTTGGAAAGGTAGCCGTTTTATAATGGGACCCTATGGGAATCGGATTTACTGGTATGTAACCTTTAAGCGTGTGCACTTCGTAGTTCATGATGTCCTTCACCGCAGCATTATGTGTGGTACACTCGTCCATAATGAGAAACATAAAATTGGGGGATTTAATTATAAACTGTAAACGAGATTTCTTACAATAGTCCTAGGTACTGATAATGACCTGCACCGATTTCCGACAATGTAACTTAAAGTGAACAATGAGTGAACAATAATACAACATTGTAAAGTTTTGCTCACACTCACAGTTTTCATTGTGTTTCTGACCTTGGTTGTCAACCACAGGTCGTGATCTTTGCACTCTAAATGAAGTGGCACGGAGAGTCCTTTTAACTGAAACGTGGAAACGGAACTGCCAGTTTGTGAGGATGCGTGAGTGTGTGTGTGTGTGTGCAGTGTTGTCGAACTGTCTCGCATATAGCTTTGAATGTATTTTGTGTTTGTGTTTCAGCATGTGTTCAGGACATTACTCCACCTCCTCCTCCACCGTCAGGCCCTGATGACGAGGCGGAGCCACCCCCACCGGAAGTGCTACCAGATAAGACTATATTCATCCCCATGTTAAGCTCCATGTCAGATAATCAGGAATTTATAGGTCAGCGCATACTAGAATGTTATTTATTATTATATCATAAGAAGTCCAGTTTTAGGCCGTTATAAAAGCGTGTTAACAAACAAAAGCAGTCGGTTAGCGTCAAAAAAGGTGTATCATTCAGTAATGTCACGCGCCAATAACGAACGGTGTTCACTAATGCGTCAACCGGTCCTCCTTGTTACTATTAATAGTCCATTATTAAATGCAAGTTCTTATGGTCTACATCAACAGCACGCGGTATCTAGATATATAGGCTATTTTTTTACATAGATGAAAGCCATGTCAAATCCAATTTTAAAATTGAATCGACGAAAACACTGAAACAAAATTTCGACTATAACTACATGTAGTACGATTCCAGCTCGGCTGGACGCGGGCCTGGTAATGTAATATTTAGAACATCAAAACAGGTGCGCGATTTTGGGTTACTGTATACTATAAAAAATCGAATGTATAGTCAATAACCCATTTATTTTGGTTTAATTACTCTAGATGTACGTTTTTATGCTAAAATAGCAGCAATACATTTTTTTTTCGGTCGTTAGCGTCCGCAGAGGCCTTTAAAATGCGTTATATAATACGCCTATTAAAGCCCATTTTTCTAGCCTCTGCGGACGTTAACGGCCTCAAAAAGGTATATTATCCATATATTCAAAATGCATTTTAATACGCCATTTTAATAAAATTAAAGGAATTCATTTATTAATATACCTACCAGTTCAGAAAACATGAAAACATTCTTTTGAGTTGCACTCGACTTGAATTATTACCATAGACATATTTTAGAATAACCCAGGCATTATAATACATCAATTTGTCTACTTTCCTTAAACCACACGGTGCCCCTAAAGTTACACGAGACAGCTGTTTTTATGTGCAGAATACTGTTGAGTGAGTAGGAAATGTATTTCGTAAACAAACAATGTCTTTTTTTACTTCAAACACTAATGTATCACTAATGTAAACAAACAACATATTTTTTTACTTCAAACACTAATGTATCACTAATGTATCAAAATATTTTGCAAACAATATTATGACATTTTTCGAATTTACATTTACGTTTTACTACCAACCTTAGGACTTACTTTCTGATGGTTATATAAATGAATGTTTACAATGATTATGACACTTTGGTGGCATAGAACTGCCTTACGATAACTACTTAAGGTTCACTAAAACATTTGTGTTAACTACTTAGCGTTCGCGGACAGAACCTTGTTACCACTTATTTACTGGATATTTTGCAGCTACTTATTTTATTACGATTTGTTTTTCGTGTGTTGTGGTGGAAACAGAAGAAAAACCAACCCTCCGGTATGGTTACCACCAGCACACCTACCTTATTTACTTACCAGAGAGCAGGGTTGGCACAAATCGACCGGCCCCGTTTCTCTGAGAAAACGTATTTGGAAACCTCACACATGGTTTTAGGCAAAAAGATTTTCAAAGTTTTCAATGAAGCCATATAATGATAATTGCCCTGCCCCCTGGCTGCCATGTCTCTTAATAAATCAAAATGATTTAGGCCTAAGCAATTTTGTAGAGGGTCATACAAAGAACATTAATACATTTTTGGTAAATTTTTAGCTAAATCCAGTAAAGTGGTTTTCAATACAGCCATATAAAAAAACTGCGTCGTCCCTGGCAGTCAGGTTTTTAATAAATCAAAATCATTAATATTTGAAGGACTTTGGTTGAGGGTTGATGGAACATTTCTGTAAGAAAATCAAAATAATTTGAAGTGTTTTGGTTGTGGACCATCTAAGGCACATTTATGTGAAATTATTTCAAAATCCAACCGGTGGTTTCTGACAAGATTTTTTAAAAAGTTTTCCATATAGCCATATAAGGAAAAAAGACCCCGCTCCCTGGCGGCCATGTGTTTTTAACGATTCAAAATAATGTTTAAGTATTTTGGTAGAGGAGCATTCATACTAAGTTTGGTTAATTTCCACCAAGCTGTTTCAGAGTAGAAGATTTTTGAAGTAAATTGTTGACGACAACGACGGACAACCACTGACCACAAAAGCTCTCCCTTGAGCACTTCGTTTTCAGGTGAGCTAAAAACAAAATTCAGTAGAACCAGAAAGACTGTGCAATTTTCGCTAAATTACAAAATAATGTTAGCTCAACGTTTTTTCCCGAAATATTATTGCGTTTAACGAAATACACTTGAAAAATATGAAATATTACTTATTTACATTTTCGCAAGATATGATTACATTTCCACTAAGTATTATTACGTTTTCCTATGAAATACTATTTACATGTACGTCTATACGAAATAGTGCCAGGGCATTTCTAGTGCAACAAAATGTCTTCCGTTTCGAAATAAATGCGAACACTACTTTAGGGGCGCCGTAAATCGTTCATGCCAGTCAACTACTAATGTTTCCCATTGCAAAGAACGTACCGGTATAATAGTTCTGAAATTTGTGTAGATAAGCTGAATGGTCGAGATCGAAAACAACAGCATGTACTACGTAAGAGACATTCTGCCAATCGACGTAAATTATGAACTATCGTAAAATGCATTGTACCGTACGTGTTGTCCTAATGCCGTTCACTTTATTGGCGTAATTAGTTATTGTACATTGTAACAAAGTTTCACTTTAACAATATATTTATATATAATGCACCTATCAATATTTTCACCCGGGGGGGGGGGGGGAGGGGCGGGCAAACCCAGGGGAATTTGACTTATTGTATTTTTGGGTGTCTAATTCCCCAACCTAGAGCCAAGCATTTTTGTCTAAATCCCCTCAATGGTTGATGCTTAATTGGTGTATCAACTGGCCCGGGGGCCAATAGTATCGGGATCTAAAATCGGTACAAAGTATATTTCCCGGGACCCGGAATCATTCGGCGCGTCAAATTCCTGCCTCTCAGGAATTGCTTTCAGTCTAAAGTCCCGTATAAGTCCGCCACTCCCCCCCCCCCCCCCCCTGGGGAAAATATTGATAGATGCATAACTGACAGTTGACATGCACTTGTTCAGGAGTTAACGTATACTTCCCGTTGTTGTTTTATTTTAATTTATAAACAATTCATATAACCTATTGCATTTCAATGGCGTAAACCGGCTTTATACAACATGTAATCAAAGTGATCATAATGTGTGACAAATTAACTGTCAATTGTCTCAAATCCCCATTTTTCTGCGTAGCTGTCTAAGATCACTTTTGACCTATATTTCTTGCGATAATTATGCAGCGGGAAAATTGAATGCCAATAACATTGGGCAAATTTTCTAATTTTAGGGAATGCAAACTTCAAACAATGGTTTAACGTATACCAATAACTGTTGCATACTTTTGGGGATTAAAAATTTACATAATTGTTTACATAAGCGGTTAAATTAAAGTTATAAACATATCTTCGACATACACTCTAGAAATAACATAATTATGAACAATTTTACTCATTGTATGTCATGATCAGAATGTTATATTCATTCACATAATGAAATAACTATATTGTTTAGCCTACATAATTGGCGCGCTCTATAATAGCAGTTACAATGCTACAATTCGCCCTGGGTCCATTCGCCCTGGGTTCGCCCTTTGAACATTATAAACATTCTACTCGGCATGTGTCAACGCTACAGTGTTTCTGCCTCCCTCGCTGATCATCATTTTGCCCTTTTTCTTGGGCGGCATCCAAATTTCTCTATTTTTCCTCATTGAGAGGACCATTTCCACACTTACTGTTATTACATTTCGGTCGCTGTTTGGTGTTCTGACCACAAATTAACAATCTTTGGCATCGTTTTCATTAAAATTAACTACCAACCAGCTTTTCCTAGTCATTATTGACCATTTCTATAACAATTTGATTTGTTTACAGGTGCGGTGCCCAATATACTCTGTGATAATTACAGTCAACTGTGATACTTTGATATTACCATTTAAGTAATATACTCCAATAGGTTATTATTTCCTGTACCTACCATATTAGCTGCACACTGTTCTTGCTAATCCTATACATATTTCATATTTCTATTATTTGTTTTACATACTATTACTGACAATGTCTCGTTCAAGCTTTAAAGCCCAAGGCGGCAGCTCAAATCTGTCACCTTTACTAGGGGAGGCACTTAATAGGAAAGAATCCCACCATCGTACAAATAATACTATGCCTTTTAAGTGTCTCCTCCGGTCATGCAACCAGGTCAAGAAGTTGACCGTTGTGTTTACCATTTTCCAATTGGCGTCCAATATTGCCAAAGCCTTGCCTGGTCTTGTCGAAACGACAATACCCCTATCATCCGGTGGGGTTCTATTACAACTTAAATCTGCGGCAGCCCTGACTGCAGTACTGCGCATGAAAGTGATTGCTATAGGTGGTGTAATGGTTCGCACAGTACTGCCTCAGTCACTGAGAACAGCCTATGGTTTGCTTGCCGGCATCCCAGAAAGCCAGGACGTGGAGGAACTACGCAAGTAGCTAGTGGTGGAGCCCCCCCAACATGGTGATATCATATCATTAGAAAGAATCACGCCTAGCAAACCACCACCGCCTGGGTTTCCTAGACTAGTTAAAGTGACTTTTGCTACCTCTACCATCCTACCCTCCAGTCATGATAAGGGATACAACCATAACTCGCCACTGTGCGAATTGTAGCCATCAACACTCTGCCTCTTACCAGGGATGCCCGGCCTATAAAAGGGCTGCCCAGGTAGCCTCTGATTGCAATATCTACGGGTTGAGCTGGTCTGAGGCGGAGTCACGATTAAATGCACTGTCAATAGCTACCACGAAAGAGAGTGCCCAACCTCCGAGCAAAACCTTAAAGTCAACTTCTAAGCATGATACGGTATTGGCCCCCATAAATAAATCATGCGCTCCTGTGGGGGATAAGGAGAAAGCATCCTCCCCTCGCAGCCCCCCTGTAGCAAGACCAATAAGTGCTACTTGTTTATATACAGATAAGGTTGCTGCTCCGAGTGATAAACACACACCCCCAGTCTCCCCCATCCAAAGAGACTGTATTACTCCCCCCAGTGGTCTCAGGGAGTCCTCCGCCCTGTCCTATCCTACGGAGAGCTGTTCGACCATTTCGGACAACTCCGTATTTAATGTTACAGGGCACGACTCCCTGGTGTCAGTACACAGCAGCATTTACTCGCAGCTGTCTATCTCTGATGTGTGTGGGATTGAGGACGAGCCCGTGGTTAGTGCCCCCCTAACCGCCCCTGTATGGTCGACACCCAGACCTCCCCCATGAATTCCCCTGCTCCAAACGACAGTATTAGTAACTCTAATACAGGGGATTCATTTATAAATATCAAAAACCGTACAGGTAAAGGTAAAAAATATCGCCCCATCCATGTCAGTGAGTCATTGACTTGGTAACTGAGATGGTTAAGGACCAGCAACAGCAACGGTCCACTGGGTGTCGAGTCAAGTCCTATATATGTAATAAAATAGACTCAAGGTTCCTTAGGAGCCAAGAGTCTATACCCAAAGTCAAACGCAAAGATAAAAATACCCCCCCCATCCAAAGAAAGCCATACGGGTGACGGAGCCGATCCCAAGCCCGCATGCAACGGAGAACCCTCTGGGTCGCCCAAAAAGCCGGCACACTCTGCCACGAAACCTCCCATTCCCTCCTCACGCCAATCCAGAACACCTGCCAAATAAAAATCAGCCCGTTCGGGACGGAAAACTATGTTGAAGTCCCCTTCGGCTACAGTTAACAACATTAGACGCAGGTTAATTGAGGGCCACTATGGACAGTAGGTTTAATATTGTCTCATTTAATATAGGTGCTTTGTCTTCAGTTAAACATACTGAAGTTAAACTTTTCTAGACATAAACCCATCCGTACAAGTCGTAATTTTACAAGAAACTAAGTTTAAAGGCAGTGAATAACAAGACTATTCGGGCTATAATATTGAGTATAAAAACCACTGCAACTTGAACCATAACTCTGCAGGTGGGTTAGCTTTTTACATTAAAAGTAACATCAACTATGAGGTATTGAGTGTGAATGACTCTTTAAAAGCTGATGGTAGTGCTGTTATCGAAGTGCTGGCAATTAAGGTTATTATAAATAAGAACGGACCTTTTATCCTGGTTAACATATACTCAAGAGGATGTGATCTTGAGTCTTTAAATAAAATTAGCACACAATTACGGACCATTAAAGGACCCCATGATGTCATCTATACGGGGGACTTTAATGCACATCACCCCGCTTGGGGTTCCCCTAAATCTGATGCGGGAGGTAAAGCAGTCACAGCCTGGTTGGAAGAGCAAGACCTCATTTTGCTCAATGATGGTTCGCCAACCAGGCTTGACTACACAGGAGTTATGACTCATATAGACCTCACCGTAGCCAGCCCTGAGATTTCTAGCACCTCAGCCTGGGAACCGTTACCCGATAGCCTAGGATCTGACCACTTCCCTCAAATAGTCACCCTGTGTAACTATATTACACAGGGAAGTGATACCCAGGGTTCAGGGGAACCTAGATTGATATTTAATAAGGCTAACTGGGATCAGTTTAGGGACCTCTGTGCAGATCTATCCCTGGCAGACATTCACACTCAAGATCCTCTTCTATTTTGCAAAAATCTTACCAATAAACTGCTGTCCATAGCTGAATGCAGCATACCGGTCTCTTCTGGCCAGAATAAACGCAATAAATCAGTACCATGGTGGAGTGATGAATGCGCCAAGGCTGTACAGGACAGGCAAAACGCCCTAAAAATCTTTTAAAATAACCTAGCGGAGCATAATCTTAAAAATTATAGGTCTCTAGAAAACACTGCGAAGCGGGTCATTTTGGAAGCTAAAAAGCAAATTGGAAAGAATTCTGTGAATCCATTGATACTAAACACTCTACTTTAAATCAGTGTTGGCAAAAAATTCACAGAATTAAAGGCATTCTGTACTGTCCTGTGCCTCTACTTAAATTTAAAGGCGAAATTGCCTGTACCCCAAGAGACAAGGCTCAATTTTTGGTTCAACATTTCAAATCTGTATCTAGTGATTCAAACCTGCCTTCTGAAACTTTGGACCATCAAAAACTGTTTGAATCACATACTAAACACATTTTAACTGAGCCTTTTTCTCTTTCGGAATTAAAAGCAGCCATTGGTGGCAGGAAGGACTCTGCCGCGGGACCTGATAGACTTTCTTATCTGATGTTCAAGAACATGTCAGATCACATTTTATATTTCTGGCTTGAATTGTACAACAGGGTGTACACAACAGGTCTTATACCACCCGAGTGGAAGCAGGCTACAGTGATACCGGTACCAAAACCTGGAAAAGATAAATCAGATCCAAAATCTTATAGGCCAATAAGTCTCACTTCCCACGCTCGTAAATTATTAGAAATCATGATCAAAAATAGACTTGGGCACTTATTGGAAACAAAAAATATTTTGATCCCCTTCCAGTCTGGCTTTAGGAAAGGGCGTTCTACACTAGACCAGCTAGCTAGACTACAACATGACATTATTTTGGCTAAAAATCTTTAAAAGTACTTGCAATCTTTTTGGACCTTCAAGCTGCCTTCGACTTTACTTGGACTTTTGGCATCTTAACAAAGCTAGCTGATTACGGTATCACCGGACACTGCTTCCACTATGTAAGGGCTTTCCTTGAGGGTCGTAAAATCAAGGTCAGAGTTGATGGTGCAAGTTCAGACGAAGCAATAACTGAAAGAGGCACCCCTCAGGGGTCTGTCATCTCTCCCCTGCTGTTCTCCATCATTGTCAATGACCTGCCTGAAACCGTTAAATCATCAGGCATAGTTATCTCCCAATTTGCCAATGACTCCGGCACCTGGTTAATGGGGTCCAAGCTGTCAACCCTGCAAAAAAAGGCCCAAGCAGGGCTGGACTCTATATGGAAATGGGCCATTGAATGGGGATTCAAAATTTCACCCACAAAAACAGTAGGTATCCTGTTTGGCAATCAAAAACAACACTCTTTGGGCTTTAGGCGGCACAAAAATCTTTTTTGAAAAAGTGGTGAAATTTCTAGGTATGTACCTAGATAAACGGTTAACATTTATTCACCACTTCAAATATTTGGCAGAAAGGTGCGAAAGGGACTTAAATTTAATGAGGATGTTGAGAGGCACAGGTTTCGGGTCCGATAAAAAAAGCCTCCTCTACAAGTCCCTTATTCGTCCAAAGATAGATTATGGGGCCCAAATCTATTCATGTGCTATGCCAAACGCCCTCAAAATGGTAGATACCATAGAAAACAAGGCCCTCAGGATAGTCCTACGGGCACTGCCGTGTACACCAACTTGTACATTAGAGGAGGAGGCCGGAGTGCTGCCCCTCACCCTGCGCCGGAAACAACAAACCCTCCAATATTGGGCCAGGGCCCAGTCCAGACATGGCTCAAACCCCGTTAATAAGCTATTTGGGACGGGCACCTTCATCAGGGGCCGGGGGCTTAAAAAGAAGCATGTTGCCTTCCCATTTGGGGCCAGCACCCAGACCCTGGTGGAGGGGGGCCGGTCTCAAGGAGGTTGCTGTGGCAGACCTGAATCCCTCCAAAACCCCCCCCTGGCTGCTTCACTCCCCGGATGTCGACAACTATCTATCTACAATAGTAACGAAATCTGCACCTCGTGAGGTCAGAAGCTCTCAATTATATTAATATTCTGTATGCTGAGCATTTAAAAAATTATACAGACGGCTCCAAATGCCCTGACTCTGGCTTGGTAGCCAATTCATTCGTAATTCCCTCCCAAAAAATTATAAGAACATACAGACTCAGCAACAATCTTTCTATTTATTCGGCAGAACTTTTGGCCATTAGCTTTGCAATGTGCTGGATATTAGTTAACAAGCCAACTAAAACTGCTATCTTCTCGGTCTCTCTATCATCACTAAAATCCATCAAAAATAGAAATAGCAGGTCTGGGCCTGATATTTTAAATGAAATTTTGGAACTGAATCAGAAGTGCCTAGACAAATCTTTACAGGTAACCAACCTTAGTTTGGTGCCCAGCACATGTCGACATCCCCGGGAATGATCAGGCGGACAGGGAGGCTAAGGAGGGCCTCAAAAGGGAGTCGGTTAATATAGGGGTCCCACTAGCCCCAACAGAAATATATTCCCGGGCTAAAGCCTATGTTATGCGGGAGTGGAACTATATGCCACCCGCTAACACTCCATACAAAGCCCCTTTCACCATTGCCCAAAAAACCCTCAGTCGGCCGCATCAATATTCTTCCAATATCATTATTGACAAATGCATTAGCTGACTGAGGATGGGGACCAGTCTTTTGCCTGCTAGTGCGGGAAAGTATATTTTAAAGCTGGACCCTCTCTGTCCTCAATGTGGGATCCCCTTTACAGCCGACCACCTGCTGACACAGTGCCCCCAGTTCTGTACACAGAGAGAACAGCTTTAAACCACTTTTTCCAACTTAATCATTGATTTTACTCTTAATAATATTTTAAATCCTACTGGCAAAAATAAATTACCAGTGTACAAATCTCTGGCAACATATCTTGTGGACTGCCACATTACAGATAAAATATAAATACAAATAGGGGTCCTACAGCTTAATAAGAACACATTCTATATTAAAAACTTAATTTTAATAGACATTTTCCCAAATCTGGGGAAACTCAAGTAATTTAATAATTTATTTATATCACTGAATAGCTTTTTACTGTACAGTGCTTTAATTATTCCTTTTTTAGCAATAATAACATTTATTTACTGTCTTCCAGTGTGTTATACACTATTTCTCCTTTTAGTACATTACAGTCCTATATATAAGGGGAATTGGTGATATTTAGCCTACTGAAGGGCAGATAATTCCTGCCTGACCAAACTCTTTATACATCCCTATATCTTCCCATCATGGGAGAGAACTCTTAAAAAAACACTTGTCTTTTATCTAGTACACTGGGACAATAATAAACAATGCTCAGTAGAGCATCTAGAGGGTTAAACCCAGCCAGTGTTTATATTGTGCAAAACTGGCTATGTTAATGGTCAACAGTACTGTACTTTTAGTTACAATATAAATATATTTGCCTGTGATATATGGTTATAGAGGTTCTACTTCTGACATTTTAATATTTTGTGCTCATATATTGTGCACACCTTTATTGATAATTTAAATGTATACCTCCTGGACCTCAGGCAAATTGACTAATATATGCCATTTTAACTTCATTTGTAAATTATTGTTTTCAGTGGAACAATAAACAATGTTCTAATAGCTGCAGGAATCCGCCTATTCCATTTCCTTTTTCCCCCCTTTCCCTCCGTGGTCTAACATGAGCCGTGCTGGGCCGGGCACACAGGAAGATAGTAACACACGTCTTAATTTAAATACCATGTTATTATATATGTCTCTGTTGCTAACAGAGCCTTCTCTCAACCATGGCCAATCTGACTGACCAAGGATTCCTTATTTTAAGCCATTTTTTAGTAAAGCAGTTTGCCCCGTTTAATAAACCCCATTTTGTTGCAGATTTTATATGAAATTGGGAGAACCCAGTTATCAATTTTTTAATGTGTACTATATATTGTTGTAACCCACATTGGTAGTAAGTTTCTTAATTGTTTGGCAAGTATTTTGATCATATTGTTAATAATGATCAATTTTGCCATAAATTCTGTGTGATATTACATAATGTGATCCTCTGCAGTTATTCTTAAATGCAGTATTCTGCATATTTTTAATGAATAACTCTTTCATAGCAGGGATTATTCACATTTTAGCTTTTAATGTGTTAAACTACCTCTTTTAAGTGTCCCTATCTATGCAAATCATGTAAACCTGTGCGCCCCCCTGGTCCCAATATCTCAAAATACCATTCAAGCACTGCCGGCCAAAATTCCCCACCCCCACCGGTGCTACCCCTTCTTTTAAAAATCATGAAGGAGACAAAGTCTTCCTTTCATGTGCCCCCCAGGGTGATTCCCTTTTATCTGTATATAATTGTACAGCCCAGTCAGTTCTTTTTATTAGTTAAATCTTGTTTTATCTGTGTTATTTGTAAAGGCCCTAAAAAGTAAGCCATTTGATAGTACCGGAAGGATGTAATATATGTTTTATCCTAAATTTTACTGTATATTGGATTCTCATTCTTTTGTTTGTTCTTGTTCTTAAATTGTCACCCTGGGGTAGGTTACATTCCACTAAATAGCCCAGCAATCTTTTATGAATCTCAATGGACAGGGTCTCAGGTTGGAGCAATAAGTTATATTCCCTGTCTACAAGAGCTCAGCACTTGTTAAAAGCATGTCATGCAATTGTAACATCCATCATTAAAATAAATTTAACAATTATTAAGAAAAATATTACATACCAACAACATATACTTGCAGATGCAAGGTACTTTAGAAGTCTTATATTACTTAACTTCCTATCAATTAAATAGTTCATTTTATACTGTATATTCAAGTACTACTACTTGACCTTTATAATGAACAAAGGTTAGAAAGCATATCTTAACCTATTTTCTCTATCTTCATATGTAAAGACATGCAAATTACACAGATACTGTAAAACAATGCTGAACCACTTAGTGATCTGGAAATAATTAACATTGTTTGTTGTCGTTAATGTAAATACTGTCCAATGTGTATTTGCACATTGGTTTTTAAATTTAATACGAGATATAGTATATGGTAATTATTACCAAAAATTACCCAGACCTCTAAGTAAGCAAGACTCCAACAATTCCGTTGCAGCATTTGCTGCATAATGGGTCTAGAAAAATGGTGATTCACATAAAATTATGTGTTCCCTCCATTTTATTCTTATTCTAGTTGGGCTATTTCTTCCAATTTCCACTTTCTCATGTTCATGTTAGTATAAGTTAAACTCAGTTTTTCTCCTTTATTTTTTCCCCTGTAGCAGGAGAACGCTATACCCATTTAGTCCTATTGCTCACATATATAACATATTTACAAATAGAATAGTCATTTATACATTGTCATAAAGTTTTACAGTTGAACTTTATATTAGTATAAGGGAGGTAACTCCCGTTGACAAATAAAAGGTTATTGCAGAATTGCTCCCCTTTAAACTGTGTATACCCTTGCATTTGTTTCCGGATACAAGAACAGTGTACTTTTATGTGAAATTTAATAAATCCATTTATATTATTATTATATGTTATTATATTACTATATTCTATAGTGTTAGAGTATTTGTTTGTATAAAGTTTTATAACACAATACAGTTCTTTACATTAGTATATTGCGTTTCATGTAAGTTATTGAACTAGTTTTACAAGTATTGCTATTTTTAAGAATAGATTTTTATTATAAGCACCGCACCCACACTGCAAAGTTTATATATGTAACTTTACCGACATATTAAGGGCATTGTATAGCCAAATATAAGCAAAGTATTTATGCTAAGCAGTGTGCTCGGGCAATGGTTTTCAACTGAAGTCCCGAGGGTAAACAACTCCAATCGTTCATTTGTTCCAATCATTATTAGATATCTTAAACTACTTGAACTGGTAAGTTTTTATATATTTTACATATATAAATCATCCGTTTATTTATTATAATTCATTTATATGCGGTTAATTTAATAATTGTATTAATTTACCCGATTACCATCTAAAATAGGGCGAACGGACCCAGGGCGAACGGGATATAGGCCGAACAGGAAATAGGGCGAACAAATTTTAGGCGAACAGACCCCGATTCGCTCGCAAGCACAAAATATAAAGTGGTAAATTTTGGTATTTATCTGATGAATAAGCAAAACAAATATTAGCAAATTTGATTGAGCTTATATTTCCTATTATTTTATCATTGTGTAATAATGTTATTGTACGCTGTAACCGACTGTCGTCCCCGTGAATTAATTCTACAGTACAACTCTAGCAGGAGAATCATTCTAAAAATAGTGCACGGTAAAGCTGTGTTATTATACACGCATCAATTAGGGACTGCAGAATCCTAAACCCGAGAATTGCAATAAATCGGGAATTCATAAACTTACTGCTCATTCATTCCCGCTATTACTTTCTGACAATGTTAATTTGTTAAATTTACCTGACGAATTCATGTATCAATTATGTTTACGGAAATTACTAGTATTTAGCTTATTAATGTATCACTGGTGAAAACATGGGGCGGTATGTGATCTGTTTATTCACGGTACAGATATTAATTATTATTGAGTTTATCTCAAATTAATTTTGGGGGCCGATACGTTTTCTTATAGTGTCCAAAAAATCTAGAGTCCGAGAAGTCTCCTAAGTAGGGGCCGAAAAATCTGGGGTCCGAGAAGTCTCCTTAATAGGGAACAAAAAATATGGGGTCCGTGAAGTCACAGCTTGGTCCTCTTTATTATATTTAGGGCAAAAAAATGACATCTCAATATTAATTTCTACGCCGATTGTCTTTTTTAAAGACATTTCTTGTTGGCACTAACAGCTTGCATTATTGTTTGCGTAGTCCTTTTTGTTTACATAACGTAAGTTTCTGTCCACAGTGTCACTCTATTTTTTGGCGTCCATTGAAATTAAAGACATAGTGACGCCAGCGGAATGTGACCATATCATGACAGAAGCAAAATTAGATCATTACAGAAGCAAAAATAAATTTTAATAATTTGTTAAAGTAGTCAGATATTGTCCAGTACCCACTGAACTGTGTTAAAGTCCTCCCATATTGTCCAGTACCCACTGCACTGTGTTAAAGTCCTCCAGTACCCACTGCATGGTGGTAAAGTAGCCTTATATTGCCCAGTATCCGCTGCACTGTGTTAAAGTCCTCCCATATTGTCCAGTATTCACTGCACGGTGGTAAAGTAGTCCCATATTGCCCAGTATCCACTGCACTGTGTTAAAGTCCTCCCATATTGTCCAGTATCCACTGCACGGTGGTAAAGTCGCCTCATATTGCCCAGTATCCACTGCACTGTGTTAAAGTCCTCCCATATTGTCCAGTACCCACTGCACGGTGGTAAAGTAGTCCCATATTGCCCAGTATCCACTGCACTGTGTTAAAGTCCTCCCATATTGTCCAGTACCCACTGCACGGTGGTAAAGTAGTCCCATATTGCCCAGTACCCACTGCACTGTGTTAAAGTAGTCCCATATTGTCCAGTACCCACTGAACTGTGTTAAAGTACTCCCATATTGTCCAGTATCCATTGCACTGTGTTAAAGTCCTCCCATATTGTCCAGTACCCACTGCACGGTGGTAAAGTAGTCTCATATTGTCCAGTATCCACTGCACTGTGTTAAAGTCCTCCCATATTGTCCAGTACCCACTGCACGGTGGTAAAGTAGCCTCATATTGCCCAGTACCCGCTGCACTGTGTGAAAGTCCTCCCATATTGTCCAGTACCCACTGCACTGTGTTAAAGTCCTCTCATATTGTCCAGTACCCACTGCACTGTGTTAAAGTCCTCCCATATTGTCCAGTACCCACTGCACTGTGTTAAAGTCCTCCAATATTGTCCAATACCCACTGCACTGTGTTAAGGTCCTCACATATTGTCCAGTATCCACTGCACTGTGTTAAAGTCTTCCCATATTGCCCAGTACACACTGAACTGTGTTAAAGTCCTCCCATATTGTCCAGTACCCACTGCACTGTGTTAAAGTCCTCCCATATTATCCAGTACCCACTGCACTGTGGTGTAGTCTCATATTGCCCAGTACCCACTGCACTATGTTAAAGTCCTCCCATAATTTCCAGTACCCACTGCACTGTGTTAAAGTAGTCTCATATTGCCAAGTATCCACTGCACTGTGTTAAAGTCCTCCCATATTGTCCAGTACCCACTGCACGGTGGTAAAGTAGCCTCATATTGCCCAGTATCCACTGCACTGTGTTAAAGTCCTCCCATATTGTCCAGTACCCACTGCATGGTGGTAAAGTAGCCTCATATTGTCCAGTACCCACTGCACTGTGTTCAAGTCCTCCCATACTGTCCAGTACCCACTGCACTGTGTTAAAGTCCTCCGATATTGTCCAGTACCCACTGCACTGTGTTAAAGTCCTCCCATATTGTCCTGTACCCACTGCACGGTGGTAAAGTAGTCTCATATTGCCCAGTACCCACTGCACTGTGGTAAAGTAGTCCCATATTTTCCAGTACCCTTTGCACTGTGGTAAAGTAGTTTCATATTGTCCAGTATCCACTGCACTGTGGTAAAGTCATATTGCCAAGTATCAACTGCACTGTGGTAAAGAAGTGTCATATTGTCCAGTACCCACTGCACTGTAGTAAAGTAGTGTCATATTGCCAAGTATCATCTGCACTGTGGTTAAGTAGTGTCATATTGTCCAGTATCCTGTGCACTGTGGTAAAGTAATCTCATATTGTCCAGTATCCTCTGTACTATGGTAAAGTAGTATCATATTGTCGCGAATCCACATCACTGTAGTAGAGTAGTCCCATATTGTCCAGTATCCACTGCACTGTGGTAAAGTAGTCTGATATTGTTCAGTTTCCTCTGCACTGTCGTAAAGTAGTCTCCTATTGTCCTGTATCCCTTGCACTGTGATAAAGTAGTCTCATACTGCCCAGTATCCTCTGCACTGTGGAAGAGTAGTCTCATATTGTCATTATCCTCTGCACTGTGGTATAGTAGTCTCATATTGTCCAGTAGTCTCTGCACTGTGGTAAAGTAGTCTCATATTACCCAGTATCCATTGCACTGTGGTAAAGTAGTCTCATATTGTCCAGTATCAACTGCACTGTGGTAAAGTGCTCTCATATTGTCCAGTATCACACTGTGGTAAAGTACTCTCATATTGTCCAGTATCCACTGCACTGTGGTAAAGTAGTCTCATATTGTCCAGTATCCACTGCACTGTGGTAAAGTAGTCTCATATTGTCCAGTATCCACTGCACTGTGGTAAAGTAGTCTCATATTGTCCAGTATCCACTGCACTGTGGTAAAGTAGTCTTTTATTGTCCAGTATCCTCTGCACTGTGGTAAAGTAGTCTTGTATTGTCCACTATCCACTGCACTGTTGTAAAGTAGACCCATAGTGTCCAGTATCCACTGCACTGTGGTAAAGTAGTCTCATATTGTCCAGTATCCACTGCACTGTGGTAAAATAGTCTCATATTGTCCAGTATCCACTGCACTGTGGTAAAGTAGTCTCATATTGTCCAGTATCCTCTGCACTGTTGTAAAGTAGTCTCATATTGTCCAGTATCCACTGCACTGTTGTAAAGTAGACCCATATTGTCCAGTATCCACTGTACTGTTGTAAAGTAGACCCATATTGTCCAGTATCCTCTGCACTGTTGTAAAGTAGTCTCATATTGTCCAGTATCCACTGCACTGTTGTAAAGTAGACCCATATTGTCCAGTATCCACTGCACTGTGATAAAGTAGACCCATATTGTCCATTATCCACTGCACTGTGGTAAAGTAGTCTCATATTGTCCAGTACCCACTGAACTGTGTTAAAGTACTCCCATATTGTCCAGTATCCACTGCACTGTGTTAAAGTCCTCCCATATTGTCCAGTACCCACTGCACGGTGGTAAAGTAGCCTCATATTGCCCAGTATCCACTGCACTGTGTTAAAGTAGACCCATATTGTCCAGTACCCACTGCACGGTGGTAAAGTAGCCTCATATTGCCCAGTACCCACTGCACTGTGTTAAAGTCCTCCCATATTGTCCAGTACCCACTGCACTGTGTTCAAGTCCTCTCATATTGTCCAGTACCCACTGCACTGTGTTAAAGTCCTCCCATATTGTCCAGTACCCACTGCACTGTGTTAAAGTCCTCCCATATTGTCCAGTACCCACTGCACTGTGTTAAAGTCCTCCAATATTGTCCAATACCCACTGCACTTTGTTAAGGTCCTCACATATTGTCCTGTATCCACTGCACTGTGTTAAAGTCCTCCCATATTGCCCAGTACACACTGAACTGTGTTAAAGTCCTCCCATATTGTCCAGTACCCACTGCACTGTGTTAAAGTCCTCCCATATTGTCCAGTACCCACTGCACTGTGGTGAAGTAGTCTCATATTGCCCAGTACCCACTGCACTATGTTAAAGTCCTCCCATAATTTCCAGTACCCACTGCACTGTGTTAAAGTAGTCTCATATTGCCAAGTACCCACTGCACTGTGTTAAATTCCTCCCATATTGTCCAGTACCCACTGCACGGTGGTAAAGTAGCCTCATATTGCCCAGTATCCACTGCACTGTGTTAAAGTCCTCCCATATTGTCCAGTACCCACTGCACGGTGGTAAAGTAGCCTCATATTGCCCAGTACCCACTGCACTGTGTTCAAGTCCTCCCATACTGTCCAGTACCCACTGCACTGTGTTAAAGTCTTCCCATATTGTCCAGTACCCACTGCACTGTGTTAAATTCCTCCCATATTGTCCTGTACCCACTGCACAGTGGTAAAGTAGTCTCATATTGCCCAGTACCCACTGCACTGTGGTAAAGTAGTCCCATATTGTCCAGTACCCTTTGCACTGTGGTAAAGTAGTTTCATATTGTCCAGTATCCACTGCACTGTGGTAAAGTCATATTGCCAAGTATCAACTGCACTGTGGTAAAGAAGTGTCATATTGTCCAGTACCCACTGCACTGTAGTAAAGTAGTGTCATATTGCCAAGTATCATCTGCACTGCGGTTAAATAGTGTCATATTGTCCAGTATCCTGTGCACTGTGGTAAAGTAATCTCATATTGTCCAGTATCCTCTGTACTATGGTAAAGTAGTATCATATTGTCCCAAATCCACATCACTGTAGTAGAGTAGTCCCATATTGTCCAGTATCCACTGCACTGTGGTAAAGTAGTCTGATATTGTTCAGTTTCCTCTGCACTGTCGTAAAGTAGTCTCATATTGTCCAGTATCACTTGCACTGTGATAAAGTAGTCTCATACTGCCCAGTATCCTCTGCACTGTGGAAGAGTAGTCTCATATTTTCTTGTATCCTCTGCACTGTGGTATAGTAGTCTCATATTGTCCAGTAGCCTCTGCACTGTGGTAAAGTAGTCTCATATTATCCAGTATCCATTGTGGTAGAGTATTCTCATATTGTCCAGTATCCACTGCACTGTGGTAAAGTACTCTCATATTGTCCAGTATCACACTGTGGTAAAGTACTCTTATATTGTCCAGTTTCCACTGCACTGTTGTAAAGTACACCCATATTGTCCACTATCCACTGCACTGTTGTAAAGTAGACCCATATTGTCCAGTATACACTGCCCTGTGGTAAAGTAGTCTCATATTGTCCAGTATCCTCTGCACTGTGGTAAAGTAGTCTCATATTGTCCAGTATCCGCTGCACTGTTGTAAAGTAGACCCATATTGTCCAGTATCCACTGCACGGTGGTAAAGTAGTCTCATATTGTCCAGTATCCACTGCACTGTGTTAAAGTAGACCCATATTGTCCAGTATCCACTGCACTGTGGTAAAGTAGTCTCATATTGTCCAGTATCCACTGCACTGTTGTAAAGTAGACCCATATTGTCCAGTATCCTCTGCACTGTTGTAAAGTAGTCTCATATTGTCCAGTATCCACTGCACTGTTGTAAAGTAGACCCATATTGTCCAGTATCCACTGCACTGTGATAAAGTAGACCCATATTGTCCAGTATCCACTGCACTGTGGTAAAGTAGTCTCATATTGTCCAGTACCCACTGAACTGTGTTAAAGTACTCCCATATTGTCCAGTATCCACTGCACTGTGTTAAAGTCCTCCCATATTGTCCAGTACCCACTGCACGGTGGTAAAGTAGCCTCATATTGCCCAGTATCCACTGCACTGTGTTAAAGTAGACCCATATTGTCCAGTACCCACTGCACGGTGGTAAAGTAGTCTCATATTGTCCAGTATCCACTGCACTGTGTTAAAGTCCTCCCATATTGTCCAGTACCCACTGCACGGTGGTAAAGTAGCCTCATATTGCCCAGTACCCACTGCACTGTGTTAAAGTCCTCCCATATTGTCCAGTACCCACTGCACTGTGTTAAAGTCCTCTCATTTTGTCCAGTACCCACTGCACTGTGTTAAAGTCCTCCCATATTGTCCAGTACCCACTGCACTGTGTTAAAGTCCTCCCATATTGTCCAGTACCCACTGCACTGTGTTAAAGTCCTCCAATATTGTCCAATACCCACTGCACTTTGTTAAGGTCCTCACATATTGTCCTGTATCCACTGCACTGTGTTAAAGTCCTCCCATATTGCCCAGTACACACTGAACTGTGTTAAAGTCCTCCCATATTGTCCAGTACCCACTGCACTGTGTTAAAGTCCTCCCATATTGTCCAGTACCCACTGCACTGTGGTGAAGTAGTCTCATATTGCCCAGTACCCACTGCACTATGTTAAAGTCCTCCCATAATTTCCAGTACCCACTGCACTGTGTTAAAGTAGTCTCATATTGCCAAGTACCCACTGCACTGTGTTAAAGTCCTCCCATATTGTCCAGTACCCACTGCACGGTGGTAAAGTAGCCTCATATTGCCCAGTATCCACTGCACTGTGTTAAAGTCCTCCCATATTGTCCAGTACCCACTGCACGGTGGTAAAGTAGCCTCATATTGCCCAGTACCCACTGCACTGTGTTCAAGTCCTCCCATACTGTCCAGTACCCACTGCACTGTGTTAAAGTCTTCCCATATTGTCCAGTACCCACTGCACTGTGTTAAATTCCTCCCATATTGTCCTGTACCCACTGCACAGTGGTAAAGTAGTCTCATATTGCCCAGTACCCACTGCACTGTGGTAAAGTAGTCCCATATTGTCCAGTACCCTTTGCACTGTGGTAAAGTAGTTTCATATTGTCCAGTATCCACTGCACTGTGGTAAAGTCATATTGCCAAGTATCAACTGCACTGTGGTAAAGAAGTGTCATATTGTCCAGTACCCACTGCACTGTAGTAAAGTAGTGTCATATTGCCAAGTATCATCTGCACTGCGGTTAAATAGTGTCATATTGTCCAGTATCCTGTGCACTGTGGTAAAGTAATCTCATATTGTCCAGTATCCTCTGTACTATGGTAAAGTAGTATCATATTGTCCCGAATCCACATCACTGTAGTAGAGTAGTCCCATATTGTCCAGTATCCACTGCACTGTGGTAAAGTAGTCTGATATTGTTCAGTTTCCTCTGCACTGTCATAAAGTAGTCTCATATTGTCCAGTATCACTTGCACTGTGATAAAGTAGTCTCATACTGCCCAGTATCCTCTGCACTGTGGAAGAGTAGTCTCATATTTTCTTGTATCCTCTGCACTGTGGTATAGTAGTCTCATATTGTCCAGTAGCCTCTGCACTGTGGTAAAGTAGTCTCATATTATCCAGTATCCATTGTGGTAGAGTATTCTCATATTGTCCAGTATCCACTGCACTGTGGTAAAGTACTCTCATATTGTCCAGTATCACACTGTGGTAAAGTACTCTTATATTGTCCAGTTTCCACTGCACTGTTGTAAAGTAGACCCATATTGTCCACTATCCACTGCACTGTTGTAAAGTAGACCCATATTGTCCAGTATACACTGCCCTGTGGTAAAGTAGTCTCATATTGTCCAGTATCCTCTGCACTGTGGTAAAGTAGTCTCATATTGTCCAGTATCCGCTGCACTGTTGTAAAGTAGACCCATATTGTCCAGTATCCACTGCACGGTGGTAAAGTAGTCTCATATTGTCCAGTATCCACTGCACTGTGTTAAAGTAGACCCATATTGTCCAGTATCCACTGCACTGTGGTAAAGTAGTCTCATATTGTCCAGTATCCACTGCACTGTTGTAAAGTAGACCCATATTGTCCAGTATCCACTGCACTGTTGTAAAGTAGACCCATATTGTCCACTATCCACTGCACTGTGGTAAAGTAGTTGCATTCTGCACAGTAACATGGTACATGGAGATGCTAGTCACATCAGTTAACTGAATTTTCAGTGAAATACATTGCAAACATTAATGTAACCAACAATAATGTATTCACCCAAATAATTGTATGCATAAATTTACTGTTGTGTTTTAAGATGTCCAAGTTAATACATTATACACATTTACACCCATACCTTATATTTTTTTAGGAAAAAATAGTTTTTGTAAAAAAAAAAATGCACACAATTCAGCCTACTAAATAATATGGCATTTTATATTGCATTTCCATAGAACTGTTTAGTGAATTTTATGAGGGGTGCAGTCATTGTTTGAGTCTAGTGGAACTTCTTGACATGTTTTAAATATATAAATATAACATATTACAATTTACTCGCAGAGTGTTAATATGATAATTATAACATTATTATTAGAGACAATTTTGTTTTGACCCCCAAGTATCAAATTATTGTCTGACAAAGTTTATTCAGATGCAGTGTGACCTGCAGAGATTTTCAAAGCAATTGTCCTTATTTCTTACAAATGAAATAATTGTAAATTATATTCAGTATGAATTAACAAACCAAGTAGTCTTATGAGATGTGATTGGTTAATTAAGTAGGTAAAGTTTTCTTACAAAAAACATGGTGGAAGAAAATGTTTGCAAACAGTTAAACACTCTTTTTCTGCACTGTATGTCCTTAGCTGGGTTTCAATAATGTCATTTATCAAAAGTTAGACGTCAACTTCATTTATTAAAGAAAATGAATGACATAGAATGACACTAACAAGAGCTGTCGGAGGACAGCGTGGTCGACTTTTCTTGTGCTTGTCAGAGTTTTTGGCATTTTTTCTAAAACAAACTGTAGGGGCCAATTAAACAAAATTAATTTCTTTCTCGAGTTACTGAGTGGAAGCTTTTTTCTAAATTTGAAAACTGTGACCTTGACCTTGACCCAACTAACCCCATATGCAATCTCATGCAATGTATCGTTATACAGTATCTACAAATTGAATGTTATTAAAATATTCCAATTTGTTCTTGAGTTATAAAGCAGATTTTTTTTATTATTTAGTAACAGTGACTTTGACCTTGACCCCACCCAACCCACCACAAATGCAATCCCGAGTAAAGTGTTGCTTTAGGGTATTTATGTATGAAGATTGATTCTCAAGTTAGAGAGGGGAAATCAAAAGTTGCCGCCGTCATTCCACTCACTTAAATTTTTTTAAGTGTAAAAAGGCCCATAATTTTGACAGATTTTAAACAAGAGTTATCAAAATTGGTGTATGAATTCATTTTAATATAGGAAATAAGTGTTCAAAGTTTGAATGAAATCCCTCTTGCCATTCCTGAGAAACCAGCTTACGGAAAAACTAACCTGTCCATATAGCTTATATGTAAACTTTCTAAGTGTAATAATTAATGCCCATAATTTTGACAAATTTCAAATTAGAGTTACCAAACTTGGCCTATAGGTTGATTAATGCAGGGAATAAATGTTTTAAATTTGAATGAAATCCCTCAAGCCATTCCTGAGAAATATGCTTACCGAAAAACTTTAACCTAGTTCGGACGCCAACGCCGATGCTGGGGCAAGTAGAATAGCTTGCCTTTTCTTCGAAAAGTCAACCTTAAAATCACAAGAACTGCAGGGGACCAAATCTGTTGTGAAAACTGTACTTGATACCGTATGAACATGCAGATAATGCAAAATTGGGAAACAAAAATCAAAGGTCCGTAACTGTCAAATAAAAATCGAGGTGGTGGAGCATTAATACTGTAATATGGTCCGTTTATCCTAGTTATTTAACATTCCATCAAGTATCATTGAATTTCATACAGCACTTCCAGAGAAATACATGTAGATCTGACAAAATGTATGATACATTAAAACTTGTATTAAATTATAATAAAAGACCCATAACTCTGTGAAAAATCACCCAAGCGAATCATCCAGACAATATGCTCATCTCCTCTTGGTACTGAAGACTTCAGGCAAATTTCACTCAAATTCTCCCAGTGGTTGCAATGAACTAACCTCGACAAAAATAAAATACTAGATGTAAAAATCACTGAAGAGTGCAACATCATAGCAATATGCTAATCAGCTCCTGGTATTGTGCGATTTTATTGACCTGGCACTCATGATTATTCAGTTTATTTTCGTAAATCTATTTTAAGCTACTAACTCAGATAGGAGACTTAGACGCGAATATGTATTGATTAAATCTTTATTCCATTAGAGTTGATACTGTAGTGCAGTGGTAAGCAAGCAAAGTTTATAAACGTGATGTTTTGGGTTCGAATCCCAGAACAGGCACTTTTATTTTTATTTCAATTTATTAATTTAATTTAATCATTTTGCTAACGTCATGACACGGAGTCTCATCATCAACCTTGATTCTGACACAGAAGAGATCTGCACCAATATTGTGAGCGAAGCAGAGTCATTGTGAATGGACTTTTATGTAGATAAAATGAATAAACTAATAAAAATAAAAAAAAGGAAAGAAAGATAAAATAAAATAAAGAAAAGATGTTATTAGAATACGTGATGTTAAAGTAAAAGAAAATGATAAGAAAGCAAGATTTTGACAGGACTTGAACCACAGTCATTGTGATTCAGTCTAAAACACTATCCACTGCACTATACTTCCTGACGCTTGTTCATCGGTGCTAGTGTTATATGATTATGAAATCCATTCTTTAGATGCTAGATAAATGTTAAACCGATATAATAGAACAGTCGAGCGCTACCGGAGATTAATGAGTGCCAGGTCAATACAATCGCACAATACTAATGATTCTTATTAAGATTCATTCCACTACATGCAGTGGTCGTTGAGCAATATCCTGTATAAGAATTGTGCACTATATACTAATTTGAAGTCATTTAAGTCCAATAACTCCAAGAAATATCATTGAAGCAGAACATCCTGACAATATGCACAACTCCTCTTTGTAATGAAGCTTCCCATAAAGCTTCATTGAACTTTCATCAGAAGTTGCTTAGATAAAACCTGGAAAAGAATTGTGCACTGTATACTAATCCTAAGTCCCTCAACTCCAAAACGATCATTGAAGCAGACCATCCTGAGAATATGCACCTCTTGGTAATGAAGCTTTGCATAAAGTTTCATTCAAATGTGGGCAGTAGTTGCTGAAACAAGAGCTTTCAGAGGACATCCCCCACGACTATTCAAAGTCTTTCAGTTGGTACGTATTTTGGCAAGTGGAAGAAACATAAATTTGTTGAAATAAAGGAGCTGAGTTATGGCAATTATTTCATCAATTTATTCCAAGTTCTTTAATATTAAAGCTTAAAAAAAGCCAAAATTTTTCAAAGAACATTGAACAGTGTAAGGTATTTCAAATTGGGAAGGTATGCATTGATGCTGCCTTAACATTCTGAAACATCTCAAATTGGGAAGGTATGCATTGATGCTGTCTTAACATTCTGAAACATCATGTGAACTGTACATCGTAAACCTTGTGGAAAACGGTTCAGGTAAATTTTCGAATAAGGCTCCACCCCGTAAGTGACTGTGAACTAACAGTAGTAAACATCCAAAGCTTAATTCCTTGTCTATACCAAAATTATTGCATGTCATATGTGAATAAGTTTATTTTGTAGACACAATTGAAAATCAAAATAATGTTTTCTCGAAAAACGTGAATATACAGGCTGAGCACATAAAACATACATGTGCATCTTACACTGTGCCTTTACATGCATAATGCAACAATGTTTTTATTGCAGTTGGATCTGTCATCATAGAAGACATGAATTCAAGTAATATTGTTGTTATTCTCCAGATTCCTTAAACCCCAAAGATCGCCTAAGCAAAGCCTCTGTGTTTGATGACCTAGATGGCAAAGGAAAGAAGGGGAAGTCAAAAGATAAGAAGAAAGATAAAGACAAAAAGACAAAACCTGCACAACCCAAGAAATGAGTTTTCTGCTAGACATGTCAACATGCTGAAACACTTGAAAGGGAGTTTCACTACTGGGAACCATGCCATATGCCTTTTGTTTTAAAGGCAACATTGCACTGGTTAGCTCAATTGTTTTTAAAAGAAAACAATGGGCTGTTACATTACTTCACTAAAAAAAACACACTTTATTCTAAGCAAGTGTACAAAAGATGTGTTTTTATCAATTGTTCCTTTGACATCTTATTTGTGTGTTTTGTCTACTGTTTCTTTGACTTCTTAGTTGAAAAACTCTTACTTATTAGTAGTACAAAAAGAAACTCAAAACGATTTTTAGACTGTTGGCGGAAGCCAACGGTCTTTTGAGAGGGTAATTTCCAAAACAGGTATCGCGGAAAACTACTTCTTTTCTTTGCAGGCTATAAGTCAGTAAATCGAAACCAGACAGGGTCCTTCTTCAAAACAGCAAAATTTCACACCCGTTTACTTATATTTTAATTATTTAAGATGATGCTTGTAATATGTATTATAATGTTGATATCATGTGATTTATTACAATTACAGATTAAAAAAGGTCAGTTTATAAAAAATAACTTAATTAATGGCACCCCTACTTTTGCACTTTACTTGTATGTAACCGAAATAATCACCAGAGTGTCCTGGAATCAGATCAAATCAATGCGCTACATCGGTTATTTTTGACTCGTTGCGAAAGTGTTTTTTCTTGTTACCAATTCTTATTCTGAATATTTTGACAACAAATTACTGCAATTTAGCAATTGTTAACTGTACTATGGACAGAGAGCTTGCATCGTATGGTCTATTTTGACTCAGTACGCTACGAACAAATTTCTATAAATAAACATGTTTATTTATAGATCTTTGGCTACGCAGCACTAACAATCGGTGCGCCTAATTACTTCGCTTCATCGGTTATTCTGGCCATGCAGGCTGACTTGTTTACTGCCATCATGCATGTATATAATTCCGTTTGCATAAGATAATTAACTCGATCACAATATTTTTTCGTTACTTACAAATTTGTTTTCATTATGATATCGTATACTATTGAATAATAAGCCAAATTATTAAGTTTAAAGGTGTGAAATTGAACTTCATTCAAACAAATGTTTCCTTTTAGCAAAAATACACTCATAATCACATGCTTTTAGTTTCTTTTGTCACCAACAGTCTTTTTACGCTGTCAGCGTTTTGATTCCAATGATTGTCATTTTTATTATCCAACTGAAAACTCACATGTGAACATATTCTTACATGAATTTGTCTATAATACAGTATCCATTGCGATGATTGTGTGCACATGAACAGCATACTGCCACTCTACAGTGTAGTAACTAGTACATGGTTTACAATCTGTTTAGTTTGTATTTGGTAAGCTGATATGTCTTGTAAAAATTCTACCATTTTTAAATAGTATAATTAAATATAAAACATTCATTTTAACTTTGAATTTCCAGTTGTTTTTTTAGTTGTTGAAGTGTATGTCATTTTACTCCTAATAAACTGAAGTCAATAAATGAAGTAATAATGAATCAGAATCATCAAAACAAACAAATTGTTACCATTATTGTGCACATTTTAATGTTTAGAATCTTAATCACACCCAATTTGTTTTGAATAATTACATTAATCTACACTTTATAATTGTAATGACGTCATCACTGGAATAATAAATCACTCAAACTCAATGATTTACAAATAAAAAAACAACATGAAATACACTGGGTCAGCTTCTTTATTTACAAACATGACAAATCTTGAACACAACATGGTCGATATCATCACAAGCTTGAACATGTAATTGTCGATACACAATCGAGATATTGGCACCTCAAAACAATATGACCATGTATTATCTCAGTATCTGCTAAAATTGTTTGTTTGGATCCTCGTCTGTATGTTGTTTCAATATTCTATCAATTAACACATAATGTAACCTGTAACCATGATGGCCCAAAGCGCTCACCTGAGAACTGGTACAGATGAAGACCATACTGTTGTGACAGGTTTGAAAATTAAGGTATCTGAACAATACGCAGAGGGGGATAGGATCAATTTTGATTTAAAACATCGTTTAGTGCAATCGGCTAACTAAAGTACGAGTTGGGTAGTGGATGTACGTTTTTTTTGCTCACGGTTCTCAAATCATTTTTCTCGATATTCTTACCTGACACTTTTTCATTAAGTCAGTGACAAAAAAATGGAAAATGCAGAAACAGTAGATGTCGATGTATTTTTCGCAAACAGTTTTGGAGAACTACTTGCAATGCGATAATTGTGATGGCTGTGCTATAAGGTAAAGTTTTGCTTTTTCTTTGATAATTTTCTGTTCAATGATGATAAATGATGTTAATGCAGGCTCTGAAGACATTCAAGTTGCATGTACAAATAACTGCATGCAATTCTTGCAACTATTGGAAATCAAATGTTATCAATCAATTTTTATGGTCATGCGCAAACTGTGTTAGTTTGGTCAACATTGAATCAAAAATTGTGTGTGCAAGCCAATCATTGATGTTTTTGCCAAACGCAAGGGGCAATAACTCTGGTGTTTCTGGCCCGATCATGCTTTTATTCCACTTCACTTGTAGTCTTACGTTCATAGACAAACTGTACACGATTGGTGAAGATTGGATGAAAAATGAAGTCTCTATCCTGAATAATGTCCATTTTTGCATTTTTTTTTTCACAAACAAAGGGCAATAACTCTGGTTTTTCTGGTCCGATCTTGCTTATATTCGACTTCAACTGTAATCTCCTGGTAATAGACGCAAGATTGGTGAAGATTGGAAGAAAAATGAAGTCTCTATCCTGAATATGTCCATTATTGTTCATTTTTTTAATAAACAAAGGGCAATAACTCTGGTGTTTGAAACACGATCTGGTCCATTTTTGGCGTCTGCTGAGATCTGATGGTCAAACACAAACTGAAAGTTTGGTTAAGATTGGATGGAAAATACACTATACATTGGAAAAGGGCATTTGTGCACTTTTTTTGCATAAAAAAGGGGCAATAACTCTGGTGTTACTGGTGTGATCCGACCCAATAACAATCTCATTCGAGATTTTATTATCATACACAAACTGTGCAAGTAAGGTCAAGATGGAATAAAAAATGTCTTGATCACGATAACGGTCCAAATTGTTAACGGTATACGGACGATGGACGCCGCCAGAGAGGTCCCCTATATCAATAGCTCACCGAGCTATAAGAAATAGTCCACGGACCATAATGAAATATGTTAAAATCCAATAAAAATTAAAGTTCAGTATGAACAAGAGCTATTAGAGGACATAGCGCTCGACTTTTCAGTTGGTACAGTTTGGAAAGTGGAAGGGGCAAACATTTGTTGGAATACCAAGCTAGACTACGGCAATTATTTCATAAATTTATTCCAAGTTTCAAGTTAATACCTTATATAGTTTAGTAATTATAAGACTTTGGGACAAAAATGTTAACCCTTTGTCTATGTGAAAAGGGGGCATAACTCTGTCAAAATACAAAACAGTGTTTTGTGGTACCTGATGCTATAGTTGAGGTCAAAGGTATATTCTAAGTTTCAAGTATAATATCCCATCAAGTTTTGAAGTTATAAATCTTTAAAATAAAAACTTTGACCTGAAAATCTATGCGAAAAGGGACATAACTATGCAAAAATACAAAACAGAGTTATGGGGAATGTTGCAACTGATGCTGGAGTTTATGGCAAAGGCATATTCCAAGTTTCAAGTGAATAACCTATGAAGTTTTGAAGTTACGAGACATTTGAATACCAACTTTAACCCAATCTATGCAAAAAAGGTGCTTGGCTCTGTCAAAATAACGAACTGATTTATGGGGAATGTTGCACTTGATGTTGGAGTTGATGACAAAGGTTGACTTTTCAATTGATACAACAAAAGGTAGTAACATTAGAGCCATGATGGCCCAAAGCGCTCACCTGAGAACTGGTACGGGTGAAGACCATACTGTTGTGACAGGTTTGAAAACAAGAGATGTTAGTAAAACATGTATGCCCCGCGACTTGCAGCCAAGTCGTCAATATTTGCAATTGTTAAGAGATTTTTTTAATATTGTATGTGCAAATTAACACATGGTGAAAAAATTAAAGTTGATGCTTTAGGAAGTAAATAAAAAGCTGAAAGAAAGATGGAGCATAATTATGGATTTATTTTTACAGTGTATTATATAAGAATACCTGTTTTCTGTTTGATTTAAACATCAAATAGGCCAAAACATCTCTAGATATCCTGCGGAAACAAAATGGTCTACGGAGAAAACAGTGACCTCATAACTGATGGACGTCTTCCTTTCCTCCAAAGTAACCAGCATACCAACTTAAATGATTGTAGGTCAAAGCGTTCTCTAGATATCATGCGGAAACGAATTTCATGTTATAAGCCCCTGTGACCTTGACCTGTGGACCTCAAAATCAATAGGCGTCTTCCTTTCCTCCCGAGTAACCAGTATACCAACTTAGAAGATTGTAGGTCAAAGCGTTCTCTAGATATCATGCGGAAACGAAATGGTCTACAGACAGACCGACCGACCGACGTAAGGTGCAAACAATATACCGCCACTTCTTGAAAGGGGGGCATAATGAAGGTATCTGAACAATACGCAGAGGAGTATAGAATCAATTTTGATTTAAAACATCGGTTAGTGCAATGGGCTAACTAAAGTACGAGTTGGGTAGTGGATGTGCGGTTTTTTTGCTCATGGTTCTCAAATCATTTTCTTGATATTCTTTGCTGACCCTTTTTCATTAAGTCAGTGACAATTCTGGAAAATGCAGAAACAGTAGATTTTGATGTCTTTTGCGCAAATAGTTTTGGAGAACTAGTTGCAATGTGATAATTGCAATGGCTGTGCTATAAGGTAAAGTTTTGCTTTTTCTTTGATAATTTTCTGTCCAATGATGTTAAATGATGTTGTTTGTTTATTTGTTTGGATTTTTTCGTCGTATTTCAGTTACATTAGCGCGGTCAGTTAACCTAATCACACTTTTCCTGGGCAAGCTTACCCGATCTCAGCGGTTTACCAGTACTAAGTGCACATACTTATGCCAGTAACTGACAACTGCCCTACTTGAATCAGAGGTAGGGGGAGAATGGCCGTAGAAATAATTTCATGACAAATACCCAAATACGTTATGTGGCCGGGCTGGGGTTCGAACTCAGGATCCCTGGACTTTCAGTCCAGCGCTCTACCAAGTGAGCTAGCCGGGCCCGGTATAAATGATGTTAATGCAGGCTCTGAAGACATCAATGTTGCATGTACAAATAACTGCATGCAAGTCTTGCAACTGTTGGAAATCAAATTTTATCAATGTTTATGGTCATGCGCAAACTGTGTAAGTTTGGTCAACATTTAATCAAAAATCGTGTGTGCAAGCCAATCATTGATAACTTCTCGATATTTTTTTCCAAACACAAGGGGCAATAACTCTGGTGTTTCTGACCTAATCATGCTTTTATTTGACTTCATCTGTAGTCTTACGTTCATAGACAAACTGTACACGCTTGGTGAAGATTGGACGAAAAATGAAGCTTCTATCCTGAAAAATGACCATTTTTGCGCATTTTTTTCACAAAGGGCAATAACACTGGTGTTTCTGGTCTGATCTTGCTTATATTGGACTTCACCTTTAATCTTATGGTCATAGACGAACTGTGCAAGATTGGCCAAGATTGGATGAAAAATGAAGCTTCTATCCTGAAAAATGTCCATTTTTGCGAATTTTTTTCACAAAGGGCAATAACACTGGTGTTTCTGGTCTGATCTTGCTTATATTGGACTTCACCTTTAATCTTATGGTCATAGACGAACTGTGCAAGATTGGCCAAGATTGGATGAAAAATGAAGTCTCTATCCTAAATAATGTCAATTTTGCATTTTTTTTTCACAAACCAAGGGCAATAACTCTGGTGTTTCTGGTCCGATCTTGCTTATATGTGACTTCAACTGTAATCTCATGGTAATAGACAAACTGTGCAAGATTGGTGAAGATTGGATGAAAAATGAAGTCTCTATCCTGAATAATGTCCATTTGTGTGTTTTTTGTAATAAACAAAGGGCAATAACTCTGGTGTTTGAAACATGATCTGGCCCATTTTTGGCGTCTTCTGAGATCTGATGGTCATACACAAAGTTTTAAAGTTTGGTTAAGATTGGATGGAAAATGAAGTCAATACTTTGGAAAAGGGCATTTTTGCACTTTTTTTGCATGAAAAAGGGACAACTCTGGTGTTACTGGGTGTGATCTGACCCAATAACAATCCCATCCGAGATTTTATGGTCATACACAAACTGTGCAAGTTAGGTCAAAATTGAATGAAAAATGTAGCCTTTATCGCGATAACGGTTCAAATTGTTGACGGCATACAGACGCCGGCCGCCGCCGGAGAGGTCCCCTATACCAATAGCTCACAGAGCTGCTGACAGTCTAGGTTGTCAAATCAAAATCATTTACCCAAGGCATTATTGACTAGTATGGGAAATACATTTTAGGTAAACTTGTGGTACTTTTCTTTGTGACTCTTTGTGAGAAAGTAACTTTGTGAACAGTAAATTAATTATAGTCTTAAAATACAGTACTGTTAAGTGGACCTGTATCAATATACAATTCTTGTGAATATTTCACTGTTGTGAACATTTAAGAATATATTCGAGCAAACATTGCTTCCTAATGTCTATGTGACTTTGTGCATTAAAACAATAACTTATTGAGACTGTGTGATAGATTATTCAATACTGAGGATTGCTGTTGTTGCCGACTGCTATACCCTACTTAGTGAAAACAAAACTTAAGAATCAAACACTGTGCAAGTTTGAGCTTTGGAGCTTCCATCATACGAAATCTGTCTCATCCAGCCTCCGACCCACGGCATAATAGGTACATTACATGGCCTGAACACAAATATTATTTCAACTATTTGACCTTTGACCTCAAGTAGTTTGACTGTGACCTTTAAACTGAAGGCCTGGTTCTTGCATAAGACCTCCCAAATTATTTGAAAATCCCTCATGCCAGAAAATGATGGCAGGGCTTTTTTTACCAAATTGTGAAGAGGCCATAGCCTTTCCATTTAAAAAGAAAAAGTAAGCATGAAAATGCAAAGAATTGTGAATCTTCAATGTCAAGTCAACACTCATCAAACCCTGTTGATATCATAGATCCAGTCTACGTTAACTTGTTTAATTGTTTTTTAGCTTGTCCCGTGAGAAGCTTTTTGTTAAAAAGTTATCTGCACATGTTATGTGACTATTTACTATGAGGAAACGACCATTTCTACTAAATCAGCGACTTTCAACTTTATATGTGTAACAGTTGTCTTTCAGCAACATCATATATACCAAGTTGTTTAGCATTGACGCCTGTCCCAAGGGTGTGCATGTACACATTGAACACTGTATGATAAAACAAGCCAGCCTGTTTCACTAAGTTTTCTAGATAATAAAAGTTATACCTGTATATATAATCATCTCGCTACTCTGAATAAGACTTCAAATCATTAAACAAATCTACGCTGTTTATTATTTTGTCCTGAAATCTGGCGTAAGACACGTAATGCAACGCTAACTGTGACCAATATAGTGAAAATAATAGTAAAACATCATAAAATCGTATGTCTACTATTGCTAAAAGATAGATCAACTCTGATATGCCTTGAATAAACCTGTTTAATTTTTAGATATGAATAACAATTGACAATTGCAAAGTACAACAAGAGGGCCATAAGGCCCTAGGTCGCTCATCTGACAGAGTTCTCGGTAACGCGTAATTTGGCGTAATTGGACGCATACTTTTATGAATAGTTTCATAAATCTCAGTGTTAGATTCTAGGACGCAACCCTTTTCTCTGACGTACGCATATTTTCCCAAGACAAAGAACGCCTACTCGACAATAAACACATTCCCCTTCTGCACCAGTGTGTCAGTTATCTATAAAGTCAAGACGCAGGCGGAGTCAGCTTAACTACAGCTAACCAATCAGCCAATAAGAACGCATATGCAAATAAATGTTGTCGATAAAAAGTTTATCACACCCTCAATCTAATTTGAATTAGTAAAGGTGTACAGTGTTCATTCTGGGCCACGCCTTTGCGGGATTCCCGCAAGAAATTATGAATGGGTGCAACAAAATTACTGTCAGTGGGCCATTTGGGCGCATGATTAATATAAGGGGTGCATCGAAAATTCCATGTTTTTAGTATGAAAATTATTGAAAATTGTCTTGAGAATATTAAACATCGCATAGTCAGATTGTTAGTGGAAACTAACCGCTGCTAGGCTACAGCACGCACTGTATTACAACTAGCAATTTCATTGGCTGCTAAAGGTAACACGCCATTTGACCTCGCTTACATCATCACAAATGGCTAACAGTGCTGTCTGAAAGATATGCGGTTTAAGTTGATTTTAATAACAAAATAATGATGTCAGAGCGGAAAGCAGATAAAGAGAGCATCACGGGACAAATGTTTTTGAATTTTCCACCAAATTTCCTAGGCAATGTTAGAATACCATGGGACAATGAGGGCAAGAAAACATCTGTTGATTCAGCCGTATCAGTACCCGTACTGGCCGTACTTCGTCTGCAAGTTTGGGTGAAAAAACTGATAGGTTGATGGTCACACATTTCATAAAGGTTGTTTAGAGAAATTTTCGTGGTTATCGTACGATGAAAAACAATTTGATGTTTTTTGACTTTTGTAAAAAAAAAACATAATACAAGTAACATGAAACATATACTAATAATTTGTCGCCCCCAAGAAAATCCTTAAATGGCGCACTGATTTTGTGGCTGATAGGCCATTGGCCCACCTGCAACTCAGCCCAGAATGAACACTGGGTGTAAGTGATTTCCCATTAGGTATGCGCTATGTTATGTGCGTGTAATTAACACCCGCGTTTTTAATAAATTACTACAAATTTAAAGAAGGCAATATAATTGTTATTTATGCGAAATGAACAATTTACAAATTATAAGAATTAAGATGAATCTGTGTAACTTGACAATTTTCGTACACCTATCGCGTCAAGCGTGCGTCTTCGTTTGTTAAAAAAACTACAACTACTAGTGTTTATTAATAAAATAGGTTTTAAAATCATCACTGTACACGGATTATATGCAAACACTTTGGCTGAGGCAACATTCGAATGAAAGTTACCGACAGTTTATAGTACTTGTCGAAAGTGAAAGTAAATAAATGTCGGCGTCCTTCCTTTTTGTTCCAATTTATAAAAAATGTCGAGTTATTCCTTTTTTATGAATAAAGTCCTATTTAATTGTTTAATTGTGGGTAGTTAATAAACAGTTTGTTTAAATAAGATTTGTGACACAAAGTATTGTTTTTGTAGTTGTTTTTTAAGTGTGTTGGGTAGGGGTCTGTTTTGACGATTAGATACTGGGACGCTAACTTTTCATAGGAAGGAGTCCTGGACTCCATGTTTTGAAATCCTAGCGAGAACTCTGCCTGAGGGGCTAAGGCACTAAACTTTCTGAGCAAGTTTTATGAACATTCGGCTAAAAATGTGGCCTCGAGTGTTCAACAGCTTTTTTTTCAATCTGGCCTGGTGACCTAGTTTTTGATCCTATGTGACCTGGTTTCGAACTTGTCCCAGATATAATTGGGACAAATGTTCTAAGCAAGTTTTGTGATGATTGGCCTATAAATGTGGCCTCTAGAGTGTTTACAAGCTTTTTGTTCAATATGACCTGGTGACCTAGTTTTAACCCACATGACCCAGTTTAGAACTCGTCCACGATATCATTGACACAAATGTTCTGAGCAAGTTTCAAGAAGATTGGGCAAAAATATGACTTCTCGAGTGTTCACAAGCTTTTTCTTCAATTTGGCCTCGTGACCTAGTTGTTGACCCGACGTGGCCTAGTTTTGAACTCGTCCAATATATCATTAAAACAAATGTTCAGAGCATGTTTCAAGAATATTGGGCAAACAAGAGGGCCACGATGGCCCTAGGTCCCTGAGTTTAAGGCATCCCAGTTTTGACCCCAGGGGCATCTTTTGAACAATCTTTGTAGAAGACTGGTATGCAATGTTACATACCAAATATGAAACCACTGTGCCTTGCGGTTTCAGAGGAGAAGATTCTTGAAGTAATTTTGCTATTGAAGTCTATACAAACAATCTGACCACAGTGGCATGGCCAGTTTTGACTCCAGGGCATCATTTGAACAATCCTTGTAGAGGACCCCTACACAATGTTACCAACCAAATAAACCTCTGGGCCTTGCGGTTTCAGAGAAAAAAAAATTCAAAGTCATTTAGCTATTTAAGTCTCTATAAACCAATTGACCCCCAAACCGTGGCCAGTTTTTACCCCAGGGGCATCATTTAAACAATCTTTGTAGAGGACCGCTATACAATGTTACATACCAAATATGAAACCTCTGTGCCTTGCGGTTTCAGAGGAGACGATTTTTGCAGTAATTTTGCTACTTAAGTCTATATAATTCATGTGACCCTGGGGCGTGGACAGTTTTGAGCCCAGGGGTATCATTTGAACAATCTTTGTAGTGAACCCCTATACAATGTTACTATCAAAATACCAAACCTCCCGGCCTTGCGGTTTCGTAGGGGAAGTCATTTAGCTATTTAAGTCTATATAAACCTTGTGACCAACGGGGCGGGGCCAGATTTAACACCAGGGGCATCATTTAAACAATCTTTGTAGAGGACCACTAGAGGATGCCACATACCAAATATGAAACCATTAGGCTTTGTGGTTTCAGAGGAGGTATCTGCAGTAATTTTGCTATTTAAGTCTATATAAACAATGTGACCCATGGGGTGTGGCCAGTTTTGACCCCAGGTGCATCATTTGAACAATCTTTGTAGAGGACCCCTATACAATGTTACCAACCAAATACCAAACCTGTCGGCCTTGCGGTTTCGGAGATTTTCAAAGTCATTTAGCTATTTAAGTCAGTATAAACCATGTGACCACCGAGGCATTGCCAGTTTTAACCCCAGGGGCATCATTTGAACAATCTTTGTAGAGGACCACTATGCAATGTTGCATACAAATATGAAACCACTGGGCCTTGCGGTTTCAGAGAAGATTTTTAAAGTCATTTTGCTATTTAAGTCTATATAAACCATGTGACCCTTGGGATGTGACCCGTTTTGACCCCAGGGGCATCATTTGAACAATCTTTGTAGAGGACAGCTATGCAATGTTACATACCAAATATGAAACCTCTGGGCCTTGCGGTTTTAGAGGAGAAGATTTTAAAAGTCATTTTGCTATTTAAGTCTGTATAAATCATGTGACCCCCGGGGCGTGGCCAGTTTTCACCCCAGGGGCATCATTTGAACAATCTTTGTAGAGGACCACTAGAGGATGCCACATGCCAAATATGAAACCTCTATGCTTTGCAGTTTCAGAGAAGATTTTAAAGTCATTCTGCTATTTAAGTATATATAAACAATGTGACCACTGGGCGTGGCCAGTTTTGACCCCAGGGGCATCATCTGAACAATCTTTGTAGAGGACCACTATGCAATGTTACATACCAAATATGAAACCTCTAGGCCTTGCGGTTTCAGATAAGATTTTTGAAGTCATTTAGCTATTTAAGTCTATATAAATCATGTGACCCCCGGGGTGAGGCCAGTTTTTGCCCCAGGGGCATCATTTGAACAATCTTGGTAGAGGACCACTATGCAATGTTACTTACCAAATATGAAACCTCTGGGCCCTGTGGTCTCAGAGGAGAAGATTTTTAAAGTCATTTTGCTATGTATGTCTATACAAGATGGCCCTAGGTCGATCACCTGAGTTAAAGGCATCATATAGGGCCAAAAGGGTCTCAATGGGTTCTCAAGTTATTGAGCGCAAACCGTTCTTTTTATTTTTAGTATCAGTGACCTAGACCATGACCACACCCACCCTATAATGCAATCCCAATCGAGGTCTCGATACAAGGTATCTATGTACTAAGTTTCAATAAAATATCTCAATGCGTTCTCGAGTTATTGAGCTGAAACCGTTTTCCTATTTTTAGTAACTGTGACCTTGACCTACCCAGCCCATTAGCAATCCCAAGCAAGGTCTCTCTGTAAGGTATCTATGTATGAAGTTTCATACAAAAGCTGTTTCAGAGGAAAAGAATTCAAAAATCATTTTGCCATTTAAATCTAAATAAACCATGTGAGCCACGGGGCGTGGCAAGTTTTGACCCCATGGGCATCATTTGAATAATCTTTGTAGACGACCAGTGTACAACATTACTTACCAAATATGAAACCTCTGGGCATGCGGTTTCAGAAAGAAGATTTTTAAAGTCATTTTGCTATTAATGTCTATATAAGCATTGTGACTCCCGGGGTTTGGCCAGTATTGACCCCAGGGGCATCATTGAACAATCTTTGTAGAGGACCACTATACAATGTTCCATACCATATATGAAACCTCTAGGCCTTGCGGTTTCAGAGAAGAAGATTTTTGAAGTCATTTTGCTATTTAAGTCTATATAAACCATGTGACCTGCTGGGTGTGGCCAGTTTTGACCCCTAGGGTATCATTTGAACAATCTTTGTAGAGGACCCTTATACAATGTTACTTACAAAATATTAAACCTCTAGGCCTTGCGGTTTCAGAGAAGATTTTAAAAGTCATTTTCCTATACAAGTCTTCTATAAACCATGTGACCACCGGGGTGTAGCCAGTGTTGACCCCATGGGCATCATTTGAACAATGTTTGTAGAGGACCACTATACAATGTTACATACCAAATATGAAACCTCTCGGCCTTGCGGTTTCAGAGAAAAATTTTAAAGTCATTTTGCTATTAAAGTGTATATAAATAATGTGACCCCAGGGGCGTTGCCATTTTTGACCCCTGGGGCATCATTTGAACAATCTTTGTAGAGGAGGACCACTATGCAATGTTACATACCAAATATGAAACCTCTCGGCCTTGCGGTTTCAGAGGAGAAGATTTTTAAAGACATTTTGCTATTTAAGTCTATATGAAAATGTGAGCCCCAGGGTGTGGCCAGATTTGACCCCAGGGGCATCATTTGAACAAGCTTTGTAGAGGAGCACTATACAATGTTACATACCAAATATGAAACCTCTGGGCCTTGCGGTTTCAGAGAAAGAAGATTTTTAACATCATTTTGCTATTCAAGTCTATATAAACCATGTGACCCCCTGGGGCGTGGCCAGTTTTGACCCCAGGGGCATCATTTGAACAATCTTTGCTGAGGACCACCATACAATGTTACATACATGTACCAAATATGAAACCTCTAGGCCATGCAGTTTCAGAGAAGATTTTAAAAGTCATTTTGCTATACAGGTCAATATAAACCATGTGACCCCGGGGCGTGGCCAGTTTTGACCCCAGGGGAATCATTTGAACAATCTGTGTAGAGGACCACTATACAATGTTACATACCAAATATGAAACCTCTAGGCCTTGCGGTTTCAGAGGAGAAGATTTTTAAAGTTATGTTGCTGTTAAAGTGTATATAAATAATGTGACCCCCAGGGCGTTGCCATTTTTGACCCCTGGGGCATCATTATAACAATCTTTGTAGAGGACCACTATGCAATGTTACATACCAAATATGAAACCTCTAGGTCTTGCGGTTTCAGAGGAGATTTATAAAGTCATTTTGCTATATAAGTCTATATAAACAATGTGACCCACGGGGCGTGGCCAGTTTTGACCCCAGGGGCATTATTTGAACAATCTTTGTAGAGGACTACTATACAATGTTATATACAAAATATGAAACCTCTAGGCCTTGCAGTTTCAGAGGAGAAGATTTTTAAAGTTATTTTGCTATACAAGTCTATATAAACCATGTGACCCCCGGGGCGTGGCCAGTTTTGACCCCAGGGGCATTTATTTGAGCAATCTTTGTAGAGGACCACTAGAGGATGTCACATATTAAATATGAAAGCTCTGTGCCTTGCAGTTTCATAGCAGAAGATTTTTAAAGTTTTTACTTTTTAAATCTATTTTTAGCTCTGGTCACCTACATATGCAGTGGACCGGAAAGATTTGAACAACTTTGAAAGAGTTTTCACCCAAGGATCATTCCTGTGAAGTTTGGTGAAAATCTGCCAAGTGGTTTAGGAGATGTTGTTTCAATGAAAAGTTGACGACGCACGCACGCACGCACATACGCACGACGGACAACGGGCGATCACAAAAGCTCACCATGAGCACTTTGTGCTCAGGTGAGCTAAAAATATACAAAAATGGACATTATTCAGGATACAGACTTCATTTTTCATCCAATCTTCACCAATCTTGCAAAGTTTGTCTATTACCATGAGGTTACAGTTGAAGTCAAATATAAGCAAGATCAGACCAGAAACACCAGAGTTATTGCCCTTTATTTGTGAAAAAAATATGCAAAAATGGACATTATTCATGATAGAGACTTTATTTTTCATCCAATCTTCACCAATCTTGCACAGTTTGTCTATGACCATAAGATTAAAGGTGAAGTCGAATATAAGCAAGATCAGACCAGAACACCAGAGTTATTGCCATTTGTTTGTGAAAATAATATGCAAAAATGGATATTATTGAGGATAGTACGGTGCCCCTAAAGTGACAGGACACGCTTGTTTTTTTTATTTCATATTTACGAAATATATTTTGTAACAAGAGGGCCCTGAGTGCCCTAGGACGCTCACCTGAGAACTTGTAACCCAATTAGAATTTCCATCTCCGAGGTGTGGCTTATTTTTATCCCAGGGGCATAATTTGAACAATCTTAACAAACCTCTGGGCCTTGCAGTTTCGGTAAAGCTTTTTAAAGTCATTCTGCTATTTAAGTCTATATAAACCATGTGACCCCTTGGGGTGTGGCCAGATTTAGTGTAAACCTATTTATTTAAGCTCGATTGCATCGAAAGCCTTAGGCTTATAGAGACACTCTTGAGTCCGTTTCCTGGGTAGAACCAGTACTTGGTGTCTTTGTGGGAGATCTTGAGAACGCTCCCCGAGTGGGGATCGAACCCGGGACCTCCCGATCGCTAGGCGGACACCATATCCACTACGCCACCGCGACCTTGGCCAGATTTGACCCCAGGGGCATATTTTGAACAATCTTTGGAGAGAACCACTATGCAATGTTACGTACTACATATAGGAAAGCTGTGGGCGTTGCCGTTCAGAGAGGATTTTTAAAGTCATTTTGCTATTTAAGTCTATATAAACAATGTGACCCCCTGGGCGTGACCAGTTTTGACCACAGGGGCATAATTTGAACAATATTTGTAGAGGACCACATATACATACCAAATATGAAACCTCTAGGTCTTGCGGTTTCAGAGGATTAGAATTTTAAAGTCATTTTGCTATATGAAATTATATAACCATGTGACCCCTGGGGTGTGGTCAGTTTTGACCCATGGGGCATAATTTGAACAAACTTTGTCGAGGACCACTATAGGATGTTACATACCAAATACGAAACCTCTGGGCCTTGCGGTTTCAAAGGAGAAGATTTTTACAGACATTTTGCTATTTAAGTTTATATAAACCATGTGACCCCTGGGGCATAGCCAGTTTGACCACAGGGGCATAATTTGAACAATCCTTGTAGAGGACTTCTATACGAAGTTACGTACCACATAAAAAACCTCTGGGCCTTGCGGTTTCGGGAGAGAAGAATTTTAAAGTCATTTTGCTATTCAAGTCTATATAAATCATGTGACCCCCGGGGCGTGGCCACTTTTGACCCCAGGGGCATCAAGTGAACATTATTTGTAGAGGACCGCGGTAGGATGTTACATACCAAATGTGAAACCTCTAGGCCTTGCGGTTTTTATAAACCCTGTGAGCCCCGAGGCGTGGCCAGTTTTGACCCCAGGGGCATTATTTGAACGATCTTTGTAGAGGACCACTATAGGATGTTACATACCAAATCTGAAATCTCTGGGCCTTGTGGTTTCAGGAGAAGATTTTTAGTCATTTTACTATATATTCTATATAAACCATGTGACCCCGGAACCGGTGACTCGTTTTTACCCCATGGGCATAATTTGAACAAACTTTGTAAAGGACCACTAAAGCAGATTACATACCAAATATGAAACCTCTGGGCTTTACAGTTTCAGAGGAGAAGATTTGTAAAGTCATTTTGCTATATATTTTATATAAACCAGGTGACCCCGGGCGTGGCCAGTTCTGACCCCACGGGCATAATTTGAACAATCTTTGTAGAGGACCACTATAGGATGTTACGTACCAAATATGAAAGCTCTGGGCCTTGTGGTTTTAGAGATTTTAAAAGTCATTTTGCTATATATTCTATACAAACCACGTGACCCCCGGGGCGTGGCCCGTTTTGACCCCAGGGGCATAATTTGAACAATCTTTGTAGAGGACCACAATAGGATGTTACATACCAAATACGAAACCTCTGGGCCCTGCGGTTTCAGAGATTTTGCAAGTTTACACTTTTTAAATCTAATTTTAGCTCTGGTGACCTACATATGCAGCGGACTGTTAACGATTTTAACAACTTTGAAAGAGGGTCACCCAATGATCATTCCTGTGAAGTGTGGTAAAAATCTACCAGTGGTTTAGGAGATGTTGTTTGAATGAAAAGTTGACAACGGATGGACGCACGGACGACAGGCAATCACAAAAGCTCACCATCAGCACTTTGTGCTCAGATGAGCTAATAAAAACAAGAGGTATGCCTAGGCGTGCTGGACACTTGACTTTCTTGTATTTGATATTATTCTGGCCTCATCACTGTGATGAAGAGTTTTAGAATTTCAAGTCAGTAACTCTTATAGATCATGAGAAATTTCACCTTACGCTAAAATTCTAAGTTGAAAAAAGGGCAATAACTCCACCAAAATCCTTGATATAGTTACCTCATCTTGTCTACAAAATGGGTTCATAAATTGAAAGTAGAAATGTGGAAATTCCACGAAAAACCAAATTTTTGGAATGAAATGCATTAAAATCAGTAAAAAAATGAAATCTTTAGTGATGGTGACCTTGACCCCACCAACCCTATACGCAATCCCAAGTAAGGACTAAATGGTATCTACATATGAAGTTTCATTAAAATATCTCAATGTCTTCTCAAGCTATTGACTGGAAACTGTTTGTATACATGTATATTTAGATATGGTGACCTTGAACTTGACCCCACCCACCACATATGCAATCCCGGGCGAGGTCTAGATATAAGATATTTATTTAATGCTAAGTAGTGAAATATAGAAAAATATTAGTGAGATATATCCCTATATCACTCGTAGTGAGGGACTACTTTTTGGGGTCCCGATTTAGTACAGTAAATAAAACGGACCGTCATCGATGCCGGGCTCAAAACTGTGAAATGACGTCATTATTTTGACGTCATGACATTATGATTCCCGCGATATTTTCCAATAGAATGTAAAAAAGGTTAATAAAGCATAAAATAAAAATAAAATTTGTTCGTTTTCGGTGTGATAACGCGTGATATCATCACCGGAAAGGGAGACAATTTACATATTTTCACTCGCGCAAGCGCTCGTGAAAATATTAATTGTCTCCCTTTCCAGTTATGATATCACGCCTTATCACACCAAAAACAAACAAATATCCTCTATCTATGTATGAAGATTGATTAAAATATCTCAATGTGTGGTCAAGGTATTGAGCGGAATTTTTTTTATTTTTAGTTACAGTGACCTTTACCCCACCCACCCCATAAGAAAGTCCAAGACAGGTCTTGGTATAAGGTATCTATGTATGAAGTTTAATTGAAAATTTCAACGATTTCTCAAGTTATTCATTGAAAAATTTGGTTAAAAAGGGCAATTACTCAAACAAAATCAGTTACCTCATCTTGTCTACAGAATAAATTCACCACTGTGATAAAGTACTTTTGAGTTTCAACTCAATACAGGTATTGAGAAATTTGACCTAAAGCAAAAATTTTCAGTTGAACAAAAGGGTAATAACTCCTGCAAAATCATTGAAGAGTTACCTCCTCATGTCTGCAGAATAGGGTCAGCACCATAAACAAGTATCTTGAGTTTCAATTTAACGTCTTTGATAGTTATTGAGAAATGTTATATTTAACAAAAAAATGTCAAAATATTCTAAGTTGTAAGTCCAAACAAGGGCAGATAACTCTGGAAATACAAATCACAGGGTTGTTGTAATGAATTACCCTTTTGATAGTGAACAAGTATTGAAAGTTTCAAATGGATACCTTTGATAAGGCTTTTGAGAAATGGAGTGCGACAAAAAAAAATAAACAAAAAAATTCAACAAAAAAACTAACTCAGACGCTGACACAGACGACAGAGCGACGACAATAACTTGACTTTTTTCTTTCAAAAGTCGAGCTAAAAAAGGAAACCGGTTAATAAATTCAATAATGCATGGTCTGTTTTTTCAATAAACTATTAAGTAGTTTCTTCCATGTGAAATAAACTATTGTAAAGATCCCCAATAAAAACGAACATTATTGTTATAGAAACAAAACTTACGATATGTTAAGATATGTTATGCCAAATTCATACTTTGTTGATTTTATGCTACACATATACAACTATTACAAATAGGTTGAAAGTCGCTGATTTAGTAGATATGGTCATTTCCGCATAGAAAATAGTCACAAAACATGTACAGACAACTTTTTTACTGCTGCTCAGAGGCAAACTATCCCAATCTCATTAAAATCAAATCCTAACATTGTTAGGATCTGAACACATCACAGGTCACGTTCAAATGACCTTCCGAACAAGAAAACATCAGCCCTGCTGCGCCAAATGAAATTGCCTTTTGCACAGCAATGTTAGGCCAAGGTTTTTGAAAAGTGATGCATTTCCAGCTGATCCTCGGGAATAAATCATTTACAGTTAATGTTCACGGAGATAACAATGGATATAGTGGTACCATAGGCTAGTAAACATCCAAAGTTCAAGTATATTTCGTGCATAGTATTTGTGGTTTATATATAATAATAATAATTATATATAAAGTTATAACGCAAGATTTTGAAGGCAACAGTTTGATTGGCTCCTAAAAAGTCATCAGATCCAGTCAGCGGATAATATAGTAGTCAGACTAGATATGATTTTAATGAGATTGCAACCTACCCTAAAAAGGAATTTAACAAGTAAACGTGGAGTGGACCTATACATTATGTTTCGATATTTCTGCACATAACAAGTCGCAGTTTCACCTAGACTCAGCTTAATTTTTTAATTTGCTGTCAGACACAATGATTTGTAAAATATACACCACATGTTGAAAACATGATATACACCGTAAAATGATTGTTTATTTATTTGGCATAACAAAATGCAAACAGCTAATTGTTGCAGTAATTATTCCTTTATTTATTAAATAAAAGTCAAAACAACATTAAAAATGTATAAGGTGTGTGATAAATTTTGTCAGACACTCATTTTTTTGTCAGACATGTCTCATGTTGTCCGAGTTTCTGAGATAAAAATATGTACTGAAACTCATTGTGAAGAGGCCTATATACAATTGTGAAGTAGCCCATACAACAATCATGTGAAGTAGCCTATAAACAATTGTGAAGTAGCCCATACAACAATAATTGTGAAGTAGCCTATACACAATTGTGAAGCAGCCTATATGCTGCCTCTTGTAAATAGTGAAAAAAAGCCCAGAGTGGTCCAGGTTCAAATCTCAGAGTGGTGTACTTTTTAAGGCAAGTTGTGTTAATCACTGTACATTGATTTAACATGAATGACTATTGTAAATCTTAAAATCATTTTTTATTATCTTGTTTTATAATCAACCTTGCCGACGACAGCACCTGAGAGATGTACACTGCAAGAGGATGATTTAAGATTTTGTTGTTAAATTGTTGTTATGAATTAATTATTTAATTGACCATGAAAAAAAAAAAGATATGGAGAAAAAACTACAAAACAATTATTTGTAAATATAAAATCTTATTTTCTGCCAGTCATCTGAAAATCCCTACATGCCAGAAAATATAATGCTCCAAACAAATATTTGATCTCTGATCTTAAACTGTGTCCTTGACTTTTGACAGACAAACATGGGTCATGTACACAACACATCATCTGGTCATGGGGAATAATAATATAAGGTTATATAAAAATCCTTCCAAATCCTTCCACACATTAAGAAGTTGTGGATATGTGGATAATATGTATTATAGTGCCATCATAAAAGCATGTCGAAAAAGCAACAGCTGGGTTGATCACAAATTATTTACATTAATTTACAACTGATAATTAAGACTTGTTCTCCATGTCCGAGTGATCTTCCTGTGTTGTACTGCCTTCACTAAAGCACTTTCTATATTCATTCCTGTTAAGTACTGTTTTTGGAATTCCTTTTGTGTATCTACTGTCTTCTGTTTCAGTGCCACCTTCCAGTTCTCTAAGTTTCCTTTCTTCTCTTTCTTCTAATTTAGTCTTTTCTGGATAAGGTGTTGTTTTTGAAGTGAACAATGTCTCTGCATTGTAGCCTATGAACCCTATGACCATTGCTATTGGCAATGTTATAGTTGGAGCGTATGCCCTTGCTGCAGCTAAAATAACATTCCACATCTTCAGGTCATGAACTGAAATATAAAATACATCTTGTTTATTAATGGAATTGCCTTGCATGCCTTGAGATGTTAATGAACAACTGTCAACAGGCAAGTACTGGAGCCACATTCACAAATAATAAACTTGAACCCAGGCTCAGACTTAGACTCAGACTGCAGGGGTCTCTCTCTGGTTTGGGGGAAGAGTACCTGTACCCTCAGGCGGGGGAATTTTAGCATCATTTTACACAAAATGGGGAATTGTGCCTTAACCAAAGAGTATAAAACAAGAGGGCCACGATGGCCCTAGGTCGCTCCCCTGAGTTAAAGGCATCATAATGGCTTATAACAAGAGGGCCAAATGGCACAAAAGCACTGGAGTATAAAGACCTGGGCCTTGCAGTTTCAGGAGAGGATTCATATAGTCTATATAAACCATGTGACCCACAGGGTGTGGCCACTTTCTACCCCAGGGGCATCATTTAAACAATATTTGTAGATGACCACTATACAATATTACATACCAAATATTAAACCACTGGGTCTTGCGGTTTCAGAGAAGAAGATTTTTAAAGTCATTTTGCTATTTAAGTCTATATAAACATTGTGACCCCCGGTGTGTGGCCAGTTTTGACCCCAGAGGCAGCATTTGAACAATCTTTGTAGAGAACCATTATACAGTGTTACAGACCAAATATGAAACTTCTGGGCCTTGCGGTTTCAGACGAGAAGATTTTTAAAGTAATTTTGCTATTTAAGTCTATATCAACCATGTGAGCCACGGGGTGTGGTCAGTTTTGACCCCAGAGGCATCATTTGAACAATCTTTGTAGAGGACCACTATACAATGTTACATACCAAATATGCGGTTTCAGAGAAGATTTTTAAAGTCATTTTGCTATTTAAGTCTATATAAACCATGTGACCTGTTGGGTGTGGCCAGTTTTGACCCCAGGGGCATCATTTGAACAATCTTTGCAGAGGACCACTTTACAATGTTACTTCAGAGGAGATTTTTAAAGTCATTTTGCTATTTAAGTCTATATCAACCATGTGAGCCACGGGGTGTGGCCAGTTTTGACCCCAGAGGCATCATTTGAACAATCTTTGTAGAGGACCACTATACAGTGTTACATACCAAATATGCAGTGTCAAAGAAGATTTTTAAAGTAATTTTTTTATACAAGTCTATATAAACCAAGTGACCCCCAGGGCATGGCCAGTTTTGACCCCAGGGGCATCATTTGAACAATCTTTGTAGAGGACCACTATACAACTTTACATACCAAATATGAAACCTCTAAGCCTTGCAGTTTCAGAGGAGAAGATTCTTAAAGTCATTTTGCTATTTAAGTCTATATAAACCATGTGAGACCCAGAGTGTGGCCAGTTTTGACCCCAGGGGCATCATTTGAACAATCTTTGTAGAGGACCACTATACAATGTTACATACCAAATATGAAACCTCTGGGCCTTGCTGTTTCAGAGGAGAAGATTTTTAAAGTCATTTTGCTATTTAAGTCTATATAAACCATGTGAGCCCCAGGGTGTGGCCAGTTTTGACCCCAGGGGCATCATTTGAACAATCTTTGTAGATGACCACTATACAATGTACAATGTTACCAACCAAATATGAAACCTCTAGGCCTTGTGGTTTCAGAGAAGAAGATGTTAAAATTCATGTTGCTATACAAGTCTATATAAACCATGTGATCCCCTGGGGCGTGGCCAGTTTTGACCCCAGGGGCATCATTTGAACAATCTTTGTAAAGGACCACTAAACAATGTTACATACCAAATATGAAACCTCTGGGCCTTGAGGTTTCAGAGGAGAAGATTTTTAAAGTCATTTTGCTATTCAAGTCTATATAAACCATGTGACCCCCGGGGTGTGGCCAGTTTTTACCCCAGGGGCATCATTTAAACAATCTTTGCAGAGGACCACTATACAATGTTACATACCAAATATGAAACCTCTAGTCTTTGCAATTTCAGAGATTTTAAAAGTCATTTTGCTATATAAGTCTATATAAACCATGTGACCCCCGGGGTGTGGCCAATTTTGACCCCAGGGGCATCATTTGAACAATCTTTGTAGAGGACCACTAGAGGATGTCACATATCAAATATGAAAGCTCTAAGCCTTGTGGTTTCAGAGAAGATTTTTAAAGTTTTCAGTTTTTAAATATATTTTTAGCTATTGTGACCTACATATGCAGCGGACCGGAACTATTTGAACAATTTTGAAAGAGGGTCATCCAAGGATCATTCCTGTCAAGTTTGGTGAAAATACGCCCAGCGGTTTAGGAGGAGATGTTCTTTGAATGAAAATGTTGACTCACGACCCACGACGGATGACAGACAAAAGGCAATCCTAAAAGCTCACCATGAGCACGTTGTGCTCAGGTGAGCTAATAAAAACTATTAAATATACCTTTCAAACCACTTTATTTATTCAAACTCTTTACCTAAAAACTTTTTATTCATAATTAATTATTAACAAATTTAATATTATAGTAACTAGTCGATTTTTTAAACATCTACCACTTTACCATTATATAAGGTGGGGCAGTGTAACAGACCATTGTTCATGCAATTAGTTTTTCACTTCCATTTTTTTTACAAATAGTTTTTTCACGTCCAATTTTTAACCTTCTTTAGTTTTGTTCAACTACTAATACTAATTCTTATGCAGTAATAAACTGTGTTATCGACTGTGAGACACAGTATTTGTGCTTATTTGCTTTACCTGTTTTGATTACTTTTTAGCAGAAGCCATTTTCCCCACATCAGAAATTACGGTTCCGGGCAAAAAAGCTATCAGTTAACTGTATATAAAGTTTCAATATGAAGGCAAACATAATCGGGAACCAGACAAGTCAAAACGGTCATTTAACATGACCACTTAGAGTTGTTTGGATGTTATCGTTAACCTTTTCTACCGGTGCTAAAGTAAATATACTCCCAAAAACAAAAACAAAATTTGATGGCAATTATTTCAGGGGGAATTTTGGCCTGAAATGGGGAAAAATATATACCTTTCCATTTAGTGAATGATGCTGAATATCAGCATAAAAAAATGGAGATCAAGACCCCTGAAAATGCTTGGTGTATTAAATGGCCAATAAAAATTTACAGGGATCTAAAATCTGACGCAAGTCTATTTCCCGGGACCAGGCATTATTGGCATGTAAAATTCGGATAGAAAATGCTTTTAATGGAAAGTCCCATATATGCTCACCGCTCTCCCTCTCTCCCCCCCCCCCCCTGGGTGAAAATATTGATAGATTGCAGAGATATTAAGTTGTTGCACGCAAACTGGAACCTGAATTTCTAAGAGTATCAGGTTGTTTCGCTCCCAAGTAGTTTCCTCCCCCAAGTAGTTTCGCCCCTGGTCGTTTCGCTCCTAATTATGCTTATTAACAAAAAAAGGCAAATTGTTGTGTGTGTTTTTTTAAATTTATTTTATTCAATAATGTAACAGTACATATGTTATAGAAGTAGATGATTTACTACAATCACAATCAGAACACTTTTGTCGACAGGAACATCTAAAAAAGGACAAAAAATGCACGTACATCTCAGAAGGATACATACCCTGAAAGAATTGCCAACATATAATAATAAAAAGCGAATGCAGTTACTTTTTACGTCAGAATCACCTGGAATAAAATACAAATACAACAAGACACAAAAAATACATAACAGCACAATCACACAATCGACCCAACTGTCTCGTTTTTGCTACATAACGGGAGGATATGGCTCGAACTTTGCATCGGGTGGGCCGTAGATCTTTGCACATCCTCGAAGAAGATGGCTGGTCTTGATTTCTCCAGAGGAGTACCTTTGCCACAATTCCCGGATCTTTTCGTCTGCAGCTCTGTATAGAGGACGTCGTTGTCTGTCAGCCTCCCCAGCAGCAACTGAGCATGTTGAGATGCAATCTTGGATTCCTGCAGAAAGACCGGGACAAGCCTGTAGAACGACAATCCTCTGCGACCCGCACGTGAGTTCAGTCGCTTGTGGTAACCTAATAATAATAATAATAATATATGGTTGGGACATTGTGCTGTTTTCTGTTCAAATAGTCAAAAACGTTTAATTACTGGTAATAAGAACATGGTAACACCTTTATTAGAGGCACACTTTAACGCTTTCATTGATATATATACAGCAATCTATCGGATTAACACCTTTTTTTTAAAGCGTGGAAATATTGGTTTATTTTGACATAAAGTTACGAGCAATTAACTGATAATTTACCTTCAAGGTCGTTACTGGTCCTTACATCTTGCCCGTACACACACCAATTTTCCAGGCGGAATATTGGATGGTTTAGCCACTGTCTCTCAATGTAGTCCATGAGACTATTCCTTTTCGTGCGTTCCGGCATCTGTCGCTCCCTATCTGCAAATATCTGAAACGTAGGTCGGATGTGTATGAATACTTAAATGAGGCAAATCGTGGGGTAATATATTTAAAACAATTACCAAATTTAACTAATCTTTACAATTACAATAGCCTATAGCAAAAAGTATTCGGGCAACTTAAAAACATTCTCATTACAATGTAAGAAAAACAATTGTAAGAAGACAGGGTGCCGTATGTTTTTTATGAATTTGTGTATTAATTGTTACCTTGTTCGAAGTCAAGGACGCATGACTCCACAACGAATGCCTCCAGGACCTCCTTCAGCTTGTTCAAGACGGCCACGTAGTCACTCCGGCGTCTCTTCGACATAAGAGCAAACATCATAGGAATTTGCTTTTGAACGTCACCTCTGTTGACAAAGCCATGGATGGTTATAAGCTGCCCACCTATAAGTGGATCATCCACCACCTAAAACCATTACAAGTAATTTGTTTTGCCATTCATGCAAAAAAATAACCGTCATGTTATATAATGAATATTTAGGTACAGCTAAAGTTACGGTAGGTTACGTGTATTTATACAATTTATTTTCCATCATATCACATATGTACTATTCATTCATATTAATTAATAGCTGTTATTAATTTTTATTTACCTTAAATGTGCCATCCATGAACCATCTGCGGGTGTTTCGGAGAAGCCTCAGCTGTTCGGACGTCGCGATGAGACTATGCCGCGCATCTGGCAACCTAATATCTCCGAAGACAAAAGCGTTACACTGCAGGTAGTTCTGGTCAATCTGTAAACATACGGCAAATACAAACGCATGTTAACTGGTTAATTAAACAAATAACTATAGTATCAGTACAGTAATTTCCAAAAGAAATACATCGCCCATTTGAAGTATGGCACGCAGACACAAATAACTTTAGTATCAGTACAGTAATTTCAAAAAAAAATACATCGCGCATTTGAAATATGGCACGCAGACACAAATAACTTTAGTATCAGTAGAGTAATTTCCAAAAAAAATACATCGCGCATTTGAAATATGGCACGCACACATATGTAATACCTCAAAGGACAAGTCCTTTGGGTTGTCCGGTCACAGCTTGGCTCTATATCGATTGGCCGCTCGAGCCATGTAGCGTGGGATGAACAGGTTCGGCTGACCGTTAGGTATTTCAACCATGGCATCTTCAACGAGCGGGCTGACTTGAATATGTTCTTACGTGAACCGTCAAATACCTGTTCCATAATTCATATACAAATTAATTGGTTAATTAAGAACAAGTATTATGTTATAATTCTGATCAATTTAAGTTGAGGTACAAATATAAACTATTATAAACTAATTTAATTTAGGACTTTCTTTGTTTGATTGTAATAATAATTTCTAATTATATTGTTTAACTGATATATCTTTATCTTTACGACCATTATTAAAGGCTCAATTTCAAACAATTTAGACATGTAAGAAAACGCATACTATGCATACCTTCACTTTGTATCTGGCACATAGATCTGAAGGGTGCATGTGACGCTGTGTGCCTCCTAGGCGGAATTCGTCACCAACTTGAGAGACCGTGAAGTGGCATCTTAATTTCTTGCTTCTAACGCTGCATGTCCATAAAATGGACGTCTTGAGAAGTTTCTGAAATTAAATTATGATTATTATTTTAGTATTGCACTGTTCTAAATATAAAGTGGCATAAAACGTTACGTATTTGTACTTTGAATTTTGTGGTAAGTAATGTAGCGTATGAGAAGACATTTTTATCTATAAAACATGTCGTTTAAGACCTTATGTTTTTGAAAGTGTTAGAAACACAACATCGCCATCTCAAAAGTAGTACCTTTACACAATACGCGATCCATCGCTACTGACTAAAAGGCGACCTAAAAGCATTATTGAGAATATATGTATATATTATCAATACACATGTATACGCGTCAATCTAATAAAAACACAACAGTGTTAACGTATATACGTACTCCTCCTGATTCTCTGCTGGCTCCTGAATATCCCTGTTGGTAATGTTGAAACTCAGGTCGTCATCGTCAAAATCCTCGACCGACTCTGTATCCGTGACACCATCCATCGTTCGGGTATCATCGTGCTGTCACTGTCATATGAAGAACCCGCGCTCAACTCCATGGCCGCCGAGATCTCGACGTCGTTGATCATTCTTGTGTCCGTGGCCGTGCTGTCGTTCGGAGCGTCAGTTGTCGTCGTGCCCGTGCTGAAGTTCATGTCAAACGTTATCCCATGCTGAACGGAAGAGGATCCTGGTGATCCGGGATTTCCAGAGTGAGTGTCGTTGTCATGGATCTCGAGGTCGGCGATCATTCTTGTGTCTGTGGCCGTGCTGTCATTCGCAGCGTCAGTTGTCATCGTGCCCTTGCTGAAGTTCAGGTCAAACGTTATGCCATGCGTAACGGAACAGGATCCTGGTGATCCAGGATTTCCGGCGTCAGTGTCGTTGTCAAGGATCTACGTCCTTGCCGTGCATTTGCTATAGGTAAACGGAAGAGACTTTCTTATCTGCACTGCCCGCCGGTACACGTCTATGCTTATTCCTAAAGATCACAATAGTTAACATCTTACCAAACATGTTTTAAATATACTATAACAAACACACAAGAAGAAATTCTTATGTATGAAAAGTACTAAAACGCACAAATATTTACACGCACCGACATTAATATCTACATATTTGTAATTATTTAATCTGTCCATTATTTCATTCTCTGAGTTAACACATTGGAAAATAATATTCCTTTGTAGATTGTTTTCTTATCAGCAATAAATCTGTGAATCTATGTATGTGTTGTTGTGTTGTTGTTGTCTTGTATTTAAATAATATCAAATACCAATCATTATACGTTTATTTTATTGTCATATTACAATCTTAATTGTATTATCACTGTCACATTAATTGCCATAATAATAGCGTAACTAAATGTCCATCAAAAACACACCGAATATACAAGTATGGTGATAAATTATTGTTATCACTTTTATTACCAGATACACACTGCAGGAGTTTCACCATATAATTATAGTTGCGGAACAAATGATTGTTATCACTTTTATTACCGGATACACACTGCAGGAGTTTCACCATATAATTATAGTTGCGGAACATACTGCTATGATTTATTCAGTTTTTAGGAAATTGATAAATGACACGCTGAGAAGATGCCACATTTTTATGGTTATCTGGTTACACCCTGTACAACCGTCACCCATCACCGTGAGGACTTCTACGCATCCTCGTCATTTATTTTGAGGCATTTTTGGACCGAAATCGATGGGTATGGTAAGTGAATATTCAAAAACTTTTTTATTTTAAGGCGGATCGTTTAATCTTATGGCGCATGCTGATCTCACATGAATTACCTGTCATCCGCCATGGTCTATGTTATACATTCTGTGGTAGTTTTCTAGATCATTCGTGACAACCGACTTCAATATCTTTTTTTTTTTTTTTTTTTTCCTTTTTCAATGATTTTATTCATTTCATAATCTATATACACACAATTTACCAAGACATAAACATACATAGACTTATTTTACCATATGTAATGTGTATTAACTGTGTTATTAACCGACTTCAATATCGTCAAAATGAGCATCCAGGCGTTTGCATTCACGATTTTTTCAGTATTCCTATGGTTTCTAGTACAAAGCTTGTGCTTGAAATACTCTATTTCGGTGTAAGATTGCACAGAAACTAATAATATCATTCTAAAAGATTGTTTTGGGATTGAAATCTGGCATTTTCACTGTCGATTAAAGGTGACGTGTACGGAGTAAGAGCAGGGGTGACGTGGGTGACGTGTGCACCGTGGAGGATTTCTATAAAAACGCGATTTTAGGCTCTTTTCACCCCTTATTTTACTGGATATCCCATATTCACCGCTTTCCTTTCTTTTAAGAGACATTTTACCAACTTTTGCGAGATATTTTGTTGTAAATGATTTAACACTTATTCTGAATAACACTGGATAAACACATTTTACAGTACAGTTTGTAGTAGACATATACTGACGGGTCAATGATTCTGTATACTGGCATGCTTTACAATTTCGGCTAATTTTGATGTTTTCTAAAACGTGTAGCCAAGTTAAAAAAAATACTTTATTATAAAATTGAATCCCAATCATGCTGGGTTCGGTTGATACAATTTTTATAACATTTCAAAATCAGCATTTGTATAAAATAACCCTCAAAAGCTATCCATCAAAATCTCGAAAAATAGCAGATTTACTACTTCAAATGTGTTGTGTATTAATCAACTTCTCAAATTGACCTGATTTTCTAGGTCTATCATGTCATGTTTATTTTATAAATGAATTGACTAATACAATTAGCATATTTGACTTTTTCAGGCACTTCCTGTTTGCTAACAAACTCTGCCAACATTTCTGCACATATATAGTACCTATATCAATCAGTATTTCATTAAAATTAATAAAAACAATCGAAGAAAATGCAAGAATAACGTATAAAAAATATGTGATTTGATACTGAATAATTTTTTTTTGTAAGTTTCTTTTATTGCCAGTAAGATATTTTTAGTATATCATTACTGCAGTATACCTTGAACTTATTTGTTCAAAATTTCACATTATGACGTCATTTCCCTGTGTCAGGTTTGTGTACAATGAATTTTCTGAAATCTTAAATTGGGATAAGTTTATCAATAGGTCAAATTTTAAGACGAAACTTTCTGAATTATTATATTTATGCCCCCCTTCGAAGAAGGCGGCATATAGCAGTAGCACTGTCCATCTGTACGTCTGTCCGTCTGTGCGAAGCATTCTTGTCTTTGCTATAACTTTGCCATTTATTGATGGATTTTGAAATAACTTGGCACAAATGTCAACCTTCATAAGACGACGTGTCGCGTGTAACACCCGTCTCCCTACCTCAAAGGTCAAGGTCACACTTAGAGGTCAAAGGTCAAATTTGACCATAAAACGGCTTGTTTTTGACATAAGTGGAGTTTTGAGACAAAATTTGACCATAAAACGGCTTGTTTTTGACATAAGTGGAGTTTTGAGACAAAAGTGGAATGAGGGGGCATCTGTGCCCTATGGACACATGTCTTGTTTCATGATGATATTATTTCTGTAAATGTCACTCATATTGACCGAGAATTAGTTTAGATACCAGGGTATCCGAATTTGACATAACGGCCGAAATTTTAAAGCATACTAGTACATAAATTATATAGATCTACTGTACAGTACTGATTTTCACAAGTCTTCTTATTTTACTAATTTTAGTATTTCTACAATCCGGAGTTTTCTGACATTTCTAACATATACATATAAAGTTGAACGTCGACCTACTTAATAATTAATTGTGTGCAGTACATGGAGAGATAACTGCGGAGATTATTTATAGATCTAAGTACTGTCCTATGAATTAGTTGTATCTGACACGACGCAGTTTTTCTAACAGTTACATCCCTTTCATGTATCAACTCCATATTTTCTCAATTTATTTCTAGCTGCAGAGCAGCATTACGACATGGACGAAAACAACAACAAAAAATCCCGTAAGTACTGACACACTTGTGTTTGTTAAATAAGGCTTAATGTTGTGTAAGTCGACGTTTTGGCTGATCTTGATTGATGAACACCCTAAGACTAATTCTTCAGTTCTTTTATAAAACGAAGAGCACAGTAGAAACATTATACAATTACTGTACTGTGTTACGTGTGTATGATTAAGTTATGATTTGCTAGAAGTTAAACCTATTTTTGGCAAATCCACTGTGTTCATTTATGTACATAGTTGAATTAAATGAAATAGCAAAGCCTAATCTCAAGTTGTGCCAAGACCTATGTATAGTATGACCTAACTAGTGCTATGAGGAACACTTCTGTACAGTTTTATGAAAATAATATATCAATTAATCAATCAATCAATCAACACTGAACCAACGCCAATGTTGAGTTTTATGCGATATATCATGTAGGATTCCTACATATATAGTAAATGCTAATATCATTTAATATGTACACGTAGCATGTCACACAACACAGAAGTTGAGGATTCTGAGATTCAACAGGTTGCATACAGACAGCGAATACCCCACCCTCATACTGTATGATGGTCATCGATCTCACATTTCCTTACCATTAGCTGAATGGGCAAAAGCGAATAATGTGATCCTTTTTGTTCTGCCACCACACTCGAGTCATCTTACCCAGCCAATAGGAACATTGCTGCAAACAATCCAAACGAAACTACTATATTGTGCTTACTTGCATATTTATTAAGTTACCTTTTCAGCTGTGCAGACATGTGAACAAGAACTCCCTGAATTCCCTCTATTGTATATGGAAGAAAATACAGACCCCCAAGGAAATGAGGAATTACTTCAAAGCAGAGGTTTTTGTTTCATTTATTCAGATTGGCTTTGAATTCTGTATAAAAGATCCAGGTTTTTTTAACTTACACAACAGTCACCATTTATAAGTGTCTTCCACCAGCAACATTTCTTTCAAATCATGTAACTTTCCCTCATTTCAATGTTTGCATCAGGGTGATTTTCCCCTTACAATATTATGGAGATAAAACATCACCTAAATGAGGTTTTCATGCAAAAATAAAGGTCCCAGGCCCCTTCTAAGACTATTAAGAAAAAACCTTGAAGATAAATATTTTTTTGACAGCTGATATCATTTGAAGCACTCTGATGTGTACCATCACATTGAGTTACTTTATTTGTAACATTTTGATATATTGAACTACAGAATCTGATCCACTTGCACCTGTTCATCACTTGGACTTCAATACAGAAAACGTGTCGCAAGATAGTGAAACTCGTCAGGCAATTCTTCACATTCCAGACTTGGATTTCACTACTGAAACTGAACCACAAGGGATGCAAGGTAAATTAATATGGCTTGATTTCTTCTCTATTTTTTTCTTATATTTGAAATAATTATTACATCTGTTTTGACAAATATGATTAAGAGAAGTACAGCAGTTGTTGTATAACTATGTTTGTTAAGCATAACAAACAGTTTGTGGTTCTGTGGAGTTGTTTTACGTTTGCAATATTTGTGAAACATGATTTCTTTTCTTTACTAGTACTCGCATCTTTAGAGCGAGGCGAGATCCACGCAATGATAGATTCTGAAGTGGTTGACAACAATGTGGCTAATTTTGGTAAGCTTACATTATACTGTTTGTAGACATAAGCTCACGAAAAAAATATTTATGGTAATTGATATTCATCAATGTGGAACTATCTCGTGCGAAAACATCACTGATAGGCTTATTATGTTCTAAGTCAAAACTTGAGTTTTGATAAGACTTTTTCTACAATTCATCCACTAGGGTCATCCATAATGCTCGATAGGAATAAATATCTCAATATAGTAATAGATGTAAACAATATGCATATCTCAATATTTTTTTCTGGGTTCACATTCCTGTACAAAACTTTGAATCTTGGATTTTCTAAAAATAACAGCAATACATGTTCTTAACCAAAACGTACATGTACATGTTATCAATCCTGAAAGAGATCTTCTCTATATTCTTCAGAAACAGTGGTATTAGACAAAAACACATGTGGAATATGCTGGTTGAATTTATCATCAAAAGTGAATCTCAGAAGACACCTCAAAAACCATGAAACGGGTATTAGGTATCAGTGTGCCATTTGTGGGAAAGAATTTAAGAGAAAAGACAATTTAAAAAGACACGAATCAACACATATAAGAAGCGAGGAAAGCCCATCAGCTAAGAAGAAAAAAGAGAGAATATGTGCTTTATGCGGAAAGAGTGTCAAGCGTTTGGTAGATCACACTGCAGCTGTTCATAACAATAAATATCAATGCCTGGTGTGCTTAAAAGCATTTGGAAAGAAATTGGATTTGAAAAGGCATGAACATTATCATACAGATGTAAGAAACCAGTGTAACTTGTGTTGTAAGAAACCAGTGTAACTTGTGTTCAACATTCTTTAGAAATGTAAAAGCACATATGGAAATTTGTGGGAAAAGTGACAAATTCATTAATTGTTTGTCTCGTACAAAAACCTTCAAAACAAAGCGATATTTGCGAGAACATGTGGCTGTGCATCACAAAAACAAAACGTATGATTGCATTCAGTGTGGTATGCAATGGAAATCAAGTTGGGCAAAAAACAGACACTTTAAGAAGAGTCATACTGAAGGCTGATCTCGAAAATTGATAGTTACTAGTTCTACCTATAGTGTGTTATTTGGTATTTCAATTCCGTAATGTGTTGATCATCTGTCTTCACTTTAATTTGACCTTATTTCAGTTTTAATATGTTTGATGCATATGAGTTTTTACTTCCTCTGTTTGAAGATTAAGGGAAGTGATTGCACTTGTCCAGGCATTGGATTCCGTCTAAGTTATATATTTAAATGAATATTTATCCGACATTCTTCAAGATATAACCCTTAAACGTTTATGCATTTTGTTAGTCATAAGATAAATGCTTTTGATATGCCAAGAATGCTGACTTACATAATTACATATACATATGTATTGCCCTTATAACTTTGTTACAAGTTTTCATGAAAGGAACGCTCCTCTGAAATAGTGCAAGGCACAAGCCTCTATCCTCCAGACCTTGTAAATGCACGACTGTAACAAGTTCCATAATTTGTTCTAAATAATTACAGAATTATTAACCTTTTTAAATTAAGTAATTTGGTATCAGTTTGGTACAGTTGGCAGTTAAAACAACAATGGCCACAATTTTTTAACATCATGTTTATAGTCTTAACAGAAATGTTGATGGTAGCTGACCTCATCTTATTATTATAGACTAGAGTTGTTATTAGTTTTTACTCACCTGAGCACAACATTCTCATGGTAAGGGTTTTGTGATCAACTTCTGTCCGTCGGCGTGAGTCGTGTGTCGTAAACAATTTCTTTAAGCAACATCTCTATCAAAGTTGTTTAAATGGTTGCATAAGTTGGACATGGGGCCAAATACGAGTTTTCATAAATGCGAAGTAAAAAAGCTTATTGTTAGAAACCACTAAGCCCAGAGCATTCGTATTTGGTATCTAACGGTCCTCTACCAAAGGTTGTCAAGTTATGCTGGGGTCAAAATTAGCCACACTCTGGGGGTATTAAGATTTACTTATAAAGGGAAAACTTTACAAAATGTATTGCCTGAAACCTCAAGACCCAGTGCTTTCATATTTGGTATGTAGCATATCTAATGGTCCTCTACCTAAGTTTGTCAAATTATGGTCCTGGGTTCAACATTTTGGCCACGCCCTGGGGGTAATCAATATTACTAACACTTATATAGGGAAAACTTTACAAAATTTCTTGTCTGATACCTCAAGGCCCAGATCTTTCATATTTTGTATGTATCATCATCTTGGGGTCCCCTACCAAAGTTTTTGCATCACCTTGAGGTCCTCTTTCAAAGTTCTTCAAATTATGCCCCTGGAGTCAAATTTGGTCTCACCCTGGGGGTCAGTTTGCATGATGTTTGAACTTGATCTTTTTAGCCCATCTGAGCACAACATGCTCCTGATAAATTGTTTAATTGTCCATCGTGTGTAATCACAATTTATTCTTTAAAAAGAATGTAAGTGCTTATGAAAAGCAACTAGAGGTCACTGATGAATAGACAAACTTAAAAATCCTTGATATCCCAACAACTAATACCTGATATCCCATCAACTACATCCCTCAGATGAGCAACTTGGGGCCCCCTTGTTTTAATTGTGTTTATTTCATAGTTTTGATGTTTTAAGTTTATTTTTTATATTTAACCATTTTTTTGTTTGATCTTTAGAATTCTGTCCTTGAGAGAAGAAATCTTGTAAAAGCATTATTGTAATTTTAAGTAAACTATATCAATATCTATTTCATTGATGTAGCTGAAAGGTAATTTAATGAGAACGCACTTTTTGCAGTATACAACATAAATTAATCATTTTCACTTAATCCTTTCAACTAATCAGTCCCATGTTAACCACAATATTGGTCTGTATTAATTTCATTGATGTATATGGTACACTTAACATCATTTGTAAAGATAAATTTGAAAGGCTGTTTTGGTTGAAATCTTTTATGATGCACATTAAGTTTTATGTTCAATGTTTGGAAAATCTTTTATAATACACATTAAAAAAAAGTTTTATGTTCAAGGTTTGAAAATCTGTTATGATGCACATTAGGTTTTATGTTCAAGGTCTGAACTTTATTTGCGGTGCTATACATTGTTGTTGCTTTTGGAGAGCCTGAGCTCAAAGTGCTTTTGTTTATGCATTGTTATTAAATTTTCAAAACAATAAAGATTGTTTCATGATATTTTATTTCTTATTATTTAATTAATAGTGTAAACGGCTTTATCAAACACATTATTACGTTTCACTTAATTTAAATGTTTATGAAAACAAACTAAATTGACTTTAAATTAAGTGATCAATTCCTAGTCGTTTTGATGGTAGTATCTTGGATTCGTCTTTTCTGTGAAACTGCCTTACAGGCATTGCACCTCTAGAAGGCGCCTGGGGACCTGATATGGTCCCAAAGCGTATCTTGCGCCTGGACTTCTTCTTCCGGGTCTCCAAATCGAATGCGTAGTTCCTGCAGTAAATGCAAGACGACATAGTGTCAATTTTTAAAGAAATTAACTCATGATAATTCAATTGTAAAACTTAAAGAAGTGAATAAAATGTAATAAGACTAAAATGAGTATAAACCTGATGACTGGGTGTGAAAGTGATGTGTCCATAGCCTCCGATACTCCCGCATCAGCTTCGTGGGCTGGGTACACTCCACTTACGCGAGATGTCCTCATAAAAAATCCCCTGGAAAATTAAACAAATTTCTTTAAGCTATTCAAATGTGATCGTATTCCCTTTTTTAACCCGGTTTTCAACTTCGTTGAAAATCCTGGATATTACACTGGGGTATCACGGGCGGGCGGGCGGGCGTCAAAAAGGTGGTTTCCGGTCAATAACTTTAGTTTGCATTTACCAATCTTGATGAAACTTTGGATACAGTAAGCTTGCATGGAGACCTAGCTTGGGATTGTATTTGGGGCGTGTCGGGTCAAGGTCAATGTCACTGTTACTTAAAATAGAAAAACCGTGTCCGCTCAATAATTTGAGTTTGGATAGAGATATTGCACTGAAATTTTGTGTGTAGGTATCTTCCATGCAGACCTAGCTTGGGATTGCATTTGGGGCCAGTCAGGTTCAGGTCAAGGTCACTGTTACTAAAAATATATAAATGGTTTCAGGTGAATAACTTTAGTTCGGATGGAGGTATTGCACTGAGATTTAGTGTGTAGGTTGCTTAAATGCAGACCTAGCATGGGAGTTCTTTTGGGGCCAGTTGGCTTAAGGTCAAGGTCACTGTTACTAAAAATAGAAAAAAATGTTCTGCTCAATATCTTCAGTTTGGATGGAGATGTTGTGGTGTAGCTTACATGTATACCTAGTTTGGCTTCCATCTGGGACCAGTTGGGTGAAGATCAAAGTCTCTGTTTCTAAAACTAGAAAAACTGTTTCCGCTCAATAACTTGAGTTTTTATGCGGGTATTGTTCTGAAATTTTGTATGTTGGTAGCTTACATGCAGACCTAGCTTGGGATTGAATTTGGGACCAGTTGGATCAAGGTCAAAGTAACTGTTACTTAAAATAGAAAAACTTTTTTGCTCACTAACTTAACTTTGATGGGGGTATTGTACTGAAATTTTGCATGTAGGTTACGAGCTGACATGCAGACCTAGCTTGTGATTACACAATTATTTAAATTAAATTAATAATTAAAACGTTGAAAACCTGGTTTCGTGGCGTTGCCATGTTTCGTGTGTTTCCGTTATATTGCATGACAATATTTAATGAACAATTTGTAAAAGAAACTTTGGCTCATTGGTGAAAGTTGGAACTAACCTGTTAGGATTTAACTTGCATGTCATCACTTCTACAACTGTTGATATCAGACTCGGGACATCTCTTGCCTTGATGCACACGCTGCTTACTGGGTTGAGTTGCTGCAAAACGCCAACCGCCGTTTCTGCAGCAAGGCTTCCCACACTTCGTATATTATATGGACCAATGCAAGAATGCAACTGAATCTTCGTGTCAATATCAATTAACATTCGTTCAAAAGTGACAACAGGTACCTGGTTAATGTATCGTCCTGCAGGCGGGAACACGCTGAAGTCAGTGTTTCTCAGAAGGAAATTGCGCATTTCTAGTAGATGTGCAACCCGTGTTGTTGCCGCGATTCCAGGCGAATCCGAAGCTTCGTACCAATTACGTACAAGTCTTGTCAAATCAGCAGCTTCAATGAATCCGTGCATGCGCATTGATGTTTCAACTTCTTCGCAGAAGTTTGTTCTTGCGTTTGGAACACTCTGTTTGTCAATCAAGTCCTCCACTAAAGCGGAGTTCAATTTAGTTGTGTTTAAACTTGCAACAGTTTTCCATCCATCTAGCGGCACGTTTCCTATACCGGTAGTGCATGATCTAACGCGTAAGTGTGTAAGATTATGTGAACAGTCGGTACCTTTTCCTATTGTATCGCCCTCAAATATCTCGGGATACGAATACCAGAAAGGTATGTCCACCTCGGAATCTTCACACACTTCCTGTCTCGGTCGTGCGATGTCAGTCATGGAGTTTGTCCATGCATTGTATTGATCTGCATAGATGCATGTCGCATACGCAGCATTTAGGATAGATTTAGGCATTTTTCGGGATCTAATGACTCTTTCACACATTGTTGCGAGCTTCAAGGGACTCTTCTTGCGTTGTGTTTTCTGTCGAGCAGGCAAACTCGAATTGCATATATCTTTCAAAAACGCAATTTTTTTTTCTTTATTCAAAGACTTTCTTGGTTTTATGCTAGAATTTATATAAGTAAGCACAACATTGATAATATGATCAAGTTGTTTATGTGTCACCATGTTGTGATTTAATTTGCCCTCAAACAACAACACCAGATCGTTATGTGAGATAGGTTTTAGGCATGCACTTCTTAAAGATTGTTCTATCTTTTCGGACAGTCTATCAATACTTATGGCAGGGTTCAAACTGTCTTCGTTGGAATAGGTTTCAGGCACTTGTTCATCTTCATTGTTCAAAATTTCAGGAAGCTCGGTAGCCGAATTATCAGCGACACATTGTTTACTTTGATCTGCATCGATCAGGTCCCTTAAATGATTAATACCCGTTGATACAGAGACATCAACATCAATTCCTCTGACAATGTCATTTAAACTATCATCTGGATCTTGCAAAGAATTTATCAACTGGTGTGGCATCCACTCTGTCGTAGTCATGCATCCAACATCACTTTCAGGCTCTCCTTCTCCCCTTTTCTTTGTCATAGGAATAAGTCGTAACAAAATGTCAGGTTGCGGCATTTTCAATTTCAACGCTTTCCTTTCATAGTTACCATCAACACTGCATCTATTCAACTTCGCAATTTCTTTGCAGATTTCCATTTTTATCATATTCTGCACTTTTGCCCAAACGTCTTTTTGATGCTGCAGAACGGCGAGTGCTCTGCCATTTGAATCCCTTGTCATCAGTTGAATCCATTGACCATCTGCGGATATAGAGCATATTCTTAGACCATATTGTTGACACTTACGAATCACATATTCTGTCGCTTTTCTCATTTCTTGTGCAGTTGTTTTGTAATCCTTCAAGGCGTAAGCTATGATTATTGAACATGGCAGTTCCAATGTATTTCTGTCGATATGCGTTAATACCCATACCATCACTTCTGTTGCCTTTCTTCTTTGTATGTCATAAGCTTGTTCAAGCGTTGTAACTGCAGACTTTATAATGTCTTCAACTTGATCTTTATCACATACCTTTCTGTCATTCGCCATTTCTGTCCGAATACTGGGAAATATGTATGGAGACGATTCAGGTGTTTGGGGCAAACTGTCCTCGATCATCTTGGCTGATGGAATTTCTGCAAGAAATGTAACATGAGTCTTCTTGAATTCAGCAATGCCAGATTTTATTTCACGTATCCTTTCTGTCGCATCTGACACCCGTTTAGGATCATCACAATCATACGTGTCTTTGGCAAGGGCGTATATCTTCGAAAAAAGAACTTCATCGAATCTTACTTCCAGTACAACTGAAGATTCAGGAGACCAACTAAGATATATAAGCTTGTCGGTGTCTAAAACATGCATCTCTGAAAGACACTGACAGACATAATATTGTGGCAATTCATAGTGAAGAGCTACTTTTCCATCCCTGGGAAAGGGGCATTTTACTTCCACAGCGGCAACAATTTTGCCCATTCTAAAAGAATTGTTTTCACCAGTACTATCACATTCCCTTATACTGCCATCTGGAGAAACAACCATGAGGACATCTTTGTTTTCTCCCTGTTTAATGTAACAACCCTCTTCAACATAGCAACACTGGGGAAAGAAAGTTGGAATGACAATGGTAGCTAACGTTGCTATGGCATTCTTTTCTTGAAGTGTTCCGTATTCTAGCTTTTCATATAGGCTATGTGACACATCTTTGCTTCCATCCGATATTCCTTGAATTTTACACATATGTTCTCTTTGGGCCTTAACTGTTCTAAGCCCAATGGCATCATGCATTGTACTGCCAGTAACTGAGGCCAGATTCCTGACACCTACCCATAATGGGGTGCGTTGTATAATGTACTTTGTGTCCATCACATTTTGTTTATAGTCAGGGTTCAAGAACACCATAGTCTTTTGGGAGTGTTTCTTCACTAGCAGTACATCGTCTACAGGGACTATCGATTTCCCCACAACACTACAATACTTGCAAAGCTTGTGAACACTGTAAATTGCGTTTCTCAACAATTCATTCAGCTGATAGAGGGACGTGTGTAGGGCGCTTATCGCATACACAAACTTTGATTCACGCCATTTGTCTCCAGCAAGACCAAGAAATTTGCCTAATCCATAATCTTGTCTCTTTTTCAAATCTCTCGCTTCCTGGATCCGTTTTCCAAGTATGGAAATGCACTGCCTGACACGCTGTGTATGGCTTGATGTAGATTCGTACGTGTCTGCGATGTCCTTATCGCCATTTATAGCGTTTATAAATACTTTCTTTTCAACAACAAGACGCTGTTTCCGTTCTTCCAAACTATCCTTGCTCTCGCACCCGAACAAGTCAACATCTCCACCCACCTTATCTACTCCTGCTGTGACTTTTTTTGCATCGAAACATAGCATATACCTATTGTCTGTGACCCTTTCTGCGAGGCATTAAAGAACCGGTTCTATAACTCCAGTTGGCATGCTCTTAGGGATGTCAATGTCGGGCACTTCGAAACGTTCAATGACCGGAATTGATGGGACAGCAAAATTTATCTGCACATCTTCAGGTCTTAAGTCATTTTCAGCATTTGGATCGTTTGAACCAATATTCTTAGGTCCTCCCATAAAGTATAAGAACTTGGCATGAAACAACCTGAATCCTGTTTTCCAAAAAATCGTTTGGTTACGCTAAAATATGACATTGAAGACGACGAAATGCAACTAAAATATTTTACAGTATCCAGAAACAACAGCAGCGCTATATTGTCTAAAGGATACACTCGTTCCGTGACAAGGTCTATAAAGTTTGCGAAAATTGTCCATAGGCCCACAATTTGTAGCGTAGATCTAAATGTTATGTACGTTTGATAATCCTCGTCACATTCTATATTGTCTTCAATGTCTTCATAATATGATTCGGATGATTCGGCCTCACACGACGCGATAAATGCTGGTGTCTTTTTGGGTGTTCCCGATGATGGCGTATTAGTTTTCTTCGGTGTTGCTCTGGGAGTTCTTGTTGACCGTTTTGTATTTGTAAATGGGGAGGAATATGGTGATGTTGATGTCCTTATTCTTTTCTTATGTGGTGACCTTTCTGGTGCACATGTAAGGAACCTCTTAGTTGATATTCTTCTTACTTTCTTGTATAATGAAAGATTGGTCTTTTTCTTCATCTGAAAAATATCATTAATATTTGTAAATCTCAATTGATATAACATTTACATTTAATGCTCTTATATGTCATTTTCATAATACGATGCAAATTGCAGTGGCGGAGAGAGGATCATGTTTAAGGGGGTGCACATTGAGACGTAACTAGGGCTTGGTGTAGTTCGCCTTCTAGAAACATGTTTTATATGTTGCACAGGTTTTTGAATGGAGTAAGTATTTAAAACAATTCAATTTTAATGTAACAAATGATATTATAATTCTGAAAAATAAAGGTTGTTTGCCAAAATTCTGACGTGAAAGGGCCTGAAGTACATCTTGGGGGTTTATAAATTTTTATTTTTAAATGGCGCATTTTCGTGCAATATACACATGTAGTGTATTTAATTTGCAAGCAGGTTGATTTGGGAATCAATTGCACATAATAAATATCCTTAATACGACGAGAAAACTATGGCCCAACTTGTGAAATAAATAGGCCCAATTTAAATTTATGAGCTTTAGTAAACAGTTATACATTATACACTTGAAGTCGTAAATGTATTTTGCGTATTTCATTTTTCGTATTTTAAATTTGCTTCTTTATAAATATGTCGTATATATTTATATGTAAATAATACATTTAGTGCTTGAGTAGTGCGAAAATTCAACTCAACATACAAATAATATCAGAACGTGTGCGAATAATACGCGTCATGTCATACTAAATGTTATTATAATCATGAAACACGCAGTCCCGATCCAGAAATTAGAGACTGTAAGGGGGGTTACGGCATTCGGCCAAACCTTTAGCGATGAAAAGAGGGATAGAGACCGGGCTAACAATGTGCGGGTGGAACTCCCATGAGGGGGGATTTGTGGGATCTCACCCTAGAAAATTTTAAGTATATGTATCGAATGGAGATCTCTGTTCCATTTTTGACCACGTATATGTAATTTAATTATAAAAACGTCAGCCGACTATTGGGTTGCACACTGTGCCACTAATCCAGCGGCGGATACGAGCATGACAAGAAGATAAATAATCTTACAAAAAGTATAAACCCATGTATTCTTAGATTAAAGATCTTTTACCGTTTTATGTCTTAATTAATTAATATATTAATTTTGTTTCCGCTTTCAAAGTGTCCAAGGTTTTATTACTTACTTTCAGTATTTGTTGATCCTTACTGCTGCTGAAAGAAATAGAATAAACTAAATGAACATGTGGCTAAGTATATATGAAATTGCGTGTATATGTAATGTTAACATTCATATGTTGACCATTGCAAGCGTTAAAAAAAAAAAAAAAATCAATACTTTTTAAAAATGATCTTGAAAGTGTCTAAACTATAGTAAAACATTGATATCCAGTAAAATAAGGGGTGAAAAGAGCCTAAAATCGCGTTTTTATAGAAATCCTCCACGGTGCACACGTCACCCCTGCTCTTACTCCGTACACGTCACCTTTAATCGACAGTGAAAATGCCAGATTTCAATCCCAAAACAATCTTTTAGAATGATATTATTAGTTTCTGTGCAATCTTACACCGAAATAGAGTATTTCAAGCACAAGCTTTGTACTAGAAACCATAGGAATACTGAAAAAAATCGTGAATGCAAACGCCTGGATACTCATTTTGACGATATTGAAGTCGGTTGTCACGAATGATCTCGAAAACTACCACAGAATGTATAACATAGACCATGGCGGATGACAGGTAATTCATGTGAGATCAGCATGCGCCATAAGATTAAACGATCCGCCTTAAAATAAAAAAGTTTTTGAATATTCACTTACCATACCCATCGATTTCGGTCCAAAAATGCCTCAAAATAAATGACGAGGATGCGTAGAAGTCCTCACGGTGATGGGTGACGGTTGTACAGGGTGGGTTAAGTGACACTTTATTTGCAATTTGGAAAACACTGTCCCAAAATTGAGCAGAACAGAACATGTGCAGGTGTTATTAATGACTTACAATGTACATACTAGGTGTTGGTTTATCTTTAACACCTGGACCAATGTTTTTCACACAACCACTGAGGATATCCACACTTTGTAAGAATTAGAGCAACACATTTTTGCTAACAAACTAAGATTAGAATGAATTAAGATGAGAATAAATTTAAAATATTGAATATAATTTATACGTATATAAACATTACAGAACAGAAATTTTATTAGGGACTTATACAAACTACATCGTTGAAGCAAATGTTATGAGATAGATGGGAAAGTCATATAAAGGAAAAATTATATTTAACAATATAATGTATAGTATTATTATGGCAGTTATTGTATGCTGACACAATAGTTATACTCATAAACTTTGCAAACGTATTTCAGAAAGTAGCATTAAAAAAGTGCGGTCTATTTCAAATAACTTACAGTCCAACACATAATGGCATTAATCGTCTAACTTGTTACGATTAATTTGTACAAAGTATTTCATTTAAAGGCGTTTTGTTCCAGTTATAGATAGAAACGTATGGTACATACCGGTATCACAAGTCCTGTGTTGCCCTTGTTCGCAAATGTCACACAAAACGGCATGCTGTCTTGGTCGAACATTTTTATTACATTTAGTGCACGGAAAGAAATCCATTTTTAATGTCAACACAATCACAAAGGGGAAAAAAGAGAGAAAAAAAGCACACTGACATACACACATTCAGAAATCACATACAGGCTGTCCAGCCACCTTCCTTAAAAAAGTAGGGCAAAAGTAGGGTCAAAATTTTCAGAAAAGTAGGGCAAAAGTAGGGATTTTAAATCCAAAAAGAAAGGAAAGTAGGGATATTACTTACCTTTGAAAGGAAGATAAAAAGAAGTAAACCCTGTATTACACAGTGTACGAGACATCAGTGCTTCATGCAAAGCTGCTCTTGTGCTGGAGAGAACCATAAGGTCCTCTTGTTCAGAGTTGCCACTGATTTGAGAAGATAAAATTCCCTGACTTTTCCTTGACTAAACCATACTTTTCACTGACCACATTTTTTCGGCCTCATCTTTTTTTGTTTCTGATATATCAAACTTTCATTAACAAATACCAAAAATATATGAGAGAAAATATTATAATGACGATATTAGTCAGTGATGACAATTGACTAGACAGGACTTGACTATAAACACACATATTCACATATAAAACTCTGCTGTCTGTTCGACACCATGGGTGCTACTTAGGTTAATATCACTTACAAAGGCAGAAAGAATGTTCTTCTCTGTTTTCACCTTTGATACTAGTGGAAACTTATCTCTGTGCTTCTGTCCTTTGGCATGGCTTCTAAGGGCCCGCTTCCCCGTAAGCAAAATCCCTCCCCCACACTCAAGAAAATGCTTTTTTGACGTTTGTTGAGTCCTTTCCTACCTAGTCAGTCAACGTCATTAAATAGTGTTTGTTTACGAAAGTTTGAAACAAAAATTTACTCCGGAATATAGATCTTTTTCTTATTTCTCTATTAGTAAAGTAAAACCTGCTTATTTGATTTATAATATATAAAACCATTTCATCATCTGTTTGATAACTTATTGACTTAATAACACACCGTAGAGTAAGCATGTGCAGTGATTTTACTAGATTTTGAAAACCAAAAGTCAAATAACTCTTTACTTGAAGTGTTGAGGGGTCAATATGAAGTGTTAATGAAGATTATGAACTTTGCACAAAACACCATTAGTAGAGAACATTATTTTTCTAGTGCTTTTGAAGTTGGTAAACGGAGAACAACTGCATTAAAATGATGCAGAGCAGATTATTTGCAGATTGCTTGAGTCAAAAATGAGTAAATTGCAAGTTTCTGCATCTATTGATTTCTGCACTGCCTCTGAAACAAATCAACACAATTTTAAATATTGAGTACGGCATGAAAGCACTGCAACTGTAGTTACATCCCAGATGCCTCTACAAAGCAGTATGAGTCTGCACTGCAGACACGGATTGCAAAGCCTTTCAGTCTTCAAAAGTCTAAAGTTAACCTAAAAACAAATTGATTAAAACACATTTAAATTATGTTTATACACAATAACACAAAATATATTGGAAATACTAATGAATACTGCTTGAAGACTGCCATAGCCACTGAACATTTTACTGGCCATGAAAAAAACAAAATTTCCCTGACTTTTCAAGTTAAGTGGCAACCCTGTTGTAGCTTGGTCAGGTTATCTCCAACATACAACAGCGGCGTGCATGAAGCACTCCATATGTCCTCTAAATTAGAGGTGACTGTCACATACAGAGGTCTAAAATATATTTAAGATAGGTAAATTCCACATATAGAGTCATAAAGACGGTTACAAACTCAAATATTCACAATAATTAATAATTGAACAGGATAAAAGATTAACATTAATGTGATTTAAAAAAAAAAGCATTTTGGCAAATAAAAAGTAGGGATAGTAGGGCATTTTGAAGAAAAAGTAGTGAAAAAGTAGGGAGATGGTAAAAAAGTAGGAAAAAGTAGGAAAAGTATAGACTGCTGGACAGCCTGCACATAAATATTTGAATATCCACAAGAACCACGCTACCACAAGAAAAAAATAACAATATAGTACACTTATTATAACACCAATCTTATCTAATCAAACGTACCAAATGTGTACATATAAATGAATTTACTGCTTGAAGTACCATTCGAAACAGCTTTGTTATTTACACTACTCATTAGTTTTTAACATTTTGAAATAAGTGTAAACATTTTAAAGCAAAATTATAATTGCAATTAATGGTATAGGTCTTATCAAAGAGGTAACTGCTACTTTGATGATGTTAATTATTAAAATTAATCGTAATCCGAAGGAGGTCACCGCTACTTTGATGACGCTAATTATTAACATCAATCGTAATCAGAAATATTTTAGGTTTTTTAATGATCCAATTAAACCGCCGTTAATTTTACTCTATATAACGTTTAAGAGGCGAAACTAACACAAGCGAAACTGGTCGGGAGCGAAACGACCTGTAATAATTTCTAAGACTAAGTACAAAAAAGATGCACAATTTTGCTGAATTGCTGGTCAGAGTTATGGTCCTCATATAAAGACCCCGAAGACATGTGTGAAGTTTCATGGGATAATATGTAATAGTAACAGAGATCTCTTTGAAAAGTCGTGCTAAAACGGGTACGGCTTGAAACGGGTACGAGTTAACAAAAAGCCGTTCAAAATAGCTCAACCATGATCATGGGATCGAAATTATGTCTTTTGTTCGAAAATGTCTGGATTTCATACTGCAGTAGTTCCAATCATAAATATTTACTACAAATACAAAAGCAACTTACATTTTATTTAATGAAATAAAATAAGTATCGTAAAGCAAAGGACTTCAAACTACGATCGTATCCCCGTCATTGGAGGCTGACTCCATTAGAAATATGCTTAGTTACGATTTAAGATTTTTAGCTGTTCAGCCAGTAACTTCGAGAAAAAACAAACAAAGTAATAGTGTTTATATGCCAACTGCGTTAATTTGGCGTTTATACCTAATTTAAATGGTCAATTAGAAATTTGTTGTTGTTGTTACTATAAATACGAAACTGTGCCTGGTATGTTAAAGCTACGAGCAAAGTTCAGTTCGATAACGTCAAGTACACACATCTGTCACATTAATTTCATATGCTGCTAATGAGTCATTTAATAAAACAATTTCAGTGACATTGACAGTCACAAAAATGAGCTTTCCATCCCCGGGAGATGGTTTAACTTCAATAGTTGACAACGAACATTTTACAGATATTGCTGGCAGAGTGTACCCGTCCGTCGATTCACTTGTTAATTCAGATTCATTTGAAGATTTTGAGGCCATCGACAGTGACACAAACTCAGTTCCTGAATCTTTAACAAGTATTGGAACTCCAACAAGATCAAGAAAGTTCCTTTACCCCAAAAAGGAGTTTGTTGATCATTTGCAACCAGAAGAAGTAAGATGGTTTTACAAAAAGGAAGGTGATCAAAAGTGGTCACCATTTATTGGATATGATTCGTTAAGAATTGAGTGTCGTTATAGAGTTCATCAGCAAAATGGATTCGAAGGACTTTCTGAAGCTGAGGCTGCAGATCTTGACCTGATTCTTGTTCGTGGTGGCCTTTACGAGGTTGATGTTACTAGTGCAACTTGGAGGCCCATATACTGGTCTGGTAAGTTGGCAATCTTTAAATATAGTTCCTGCAGAAACTATACTTGTTTGCCATTTGAAAACCATTTTTCTTCTTTTTTTAGCTCACCTGAGCACGAAGTGCTCGTGAGCTATTGGTATAGGGGACCTCTCCGTCGTCCGTATGCTGTTAACAATGTGTCCGTTATTGCGATAATTCACGATTTCGACATTGTCAAATCACGCGTAACGAGACTGGCGAGGTAATGCCAGATTTTGAGGTCAGGTGGGTTCCGTGTTCTCGCTCTAAAGTAAACATCGACCAGCTGCTGATGCAGTTTCACATAAACTGCTATTACAACTCAAAATAAACAATTAATTAACATTATATGAAGACGTATTGCTTTAATTATGGTGTTAACGTTCACACACATAATTTAGCATCGACCATAATTTAGACCTGGCTGGATAACAGTATTAATTGTCACACGATTAGTGTGTCAAAATAGGCAAAAATGAACAAGAAACACCACACCAAACCTACGGTTAGAAGTAATCCATACAAACTCTTTTGACATGCTACTTTGAAAAACTCCACCCACCTATTTAACAGGTCCATGTTTTACACATTTACTTTGTACTAAATGCATACATGCCATAATTTTTTCTGGCCAACACGAGACATTGCCAAAAAAATTGCCGGGACATTTGACATTTGACCGGGACACATTAATATTATCATTTTGTCTGAAAAAAAACGAGTAATAATAATAGTTTATTGTATCTAAACTAGGTCCTATTCTGTTTCGTGGTCTATATAGTTATAGTTCAAACAATAAACACCCAAAATGAATAACACAAACATACACACGCATATATTTTGATAATATTTATTCAATAATATAAACGATAACATGTATTTTTAATTATGACATCAAAGAAATTACACGAAATACGCAAATATAAACACTGATTGTCAAATAAACAAATGCGTTTACAAGGGAGACTACTCCAGCAGACTTATACCTGGGCTACGTTCCACTAAATACTGCGTCATTAACTGCATCAAATTTTACGATGTGAACAATACGAGTTTAAAGAAAGTAATGATTGTTTTTGCATCTTTAATTCTCGAACAGTTCTCAATTTATTTTCATACTTACCTTCAAACGTTACCAAACTAATTATGTGATAACACCTATTCTATTTAAAATCAAAATAACAACAAACACAGTTCCTTTTTTATTCCAAAACAATGAAAAATCTGCAGCAATTAGCGACCGCCATCCTGCGAAAGTGTGACAAACGATCAATAAATCGCTAATGGGGTATCATTACTGCTCCTCTTTGACACGCGGATGGCGGGTATTGTTGTCATAGGGACCGATAAAAGGATTAACGATCTGAAGTTAATTGTTGGCCCAATGTAAGTTTTATGGTATACTAACATCGATTTTTGTGATTGACCGGGACAAAATGCATCTCACCGGGATGCCGGTACAGACCTCGCAAAACTGGGACAATCCCGGTGAGACCAGGACGTATGGCATGTGTGCTAAATGTGTAAAAAATAGCTCAACATTGAGAACATTTTCATGGACTCAGAAAATTAGTTTTATTTGATTTGATGAGTGGGGTTTCTCACAGATATATTAATTTGATGTATATATCATTTTTATATGATTTTTTTCTTTTGACAATTGCAACCTGAATACAAACCGGGCCCAGCTAGCTTAGTCAATCCGGATGTTCGCAAGTGCGAGCCCCAGCCCGGCCACGTAACTTGTGTGGGATTGGTCATAAAATAATTCTACAGCCATTCTCTCCCTACCTCTGCTTCAAGAAGGACAGTAGTTACTTTCATTAAAGTATGTACTTTTGGTACTGGTCAACCGCTTAGATCGACTAAGGAAAAGTGAGTAGGTTAACTGACCGCCGTAAAGTCTGTAATTGTAGTAGATTTGGCTGCAGTATACCGGTATACAGGATGAGTCCTGCAGTTCCACATAATAGACCTGTGTCCTACTAGTACCATCATTAGGAATATATGCAGCTTAATTATCTTCACTTAATCAACAACACAACAAGAAAAAGTCCATATCACTGGGGTATTTTCTTTTAATCATAAGCTATAAATATAAAGCATTTCAAAATCACATCCACAGCACACAAATAAACAAAATTACATAAAGTATTCAATTATACTGAAACAAGTATCACAAAAATACATTAGTAATGCTCAAAACATGGAAATGTTTTAATTAGTATATTCCTGTGTAGAACCAGTACTTAGTCACTTTTTCACAAGTTTTAGTACAGTTCAGTAAAATACCAAGCAGATTCATCACCAGCTATAATTGGGCTGATACCCCTGACATTTCCAGTGTACCCATTTTGAACAGGAACTGGGACAGTCACAGTTAATGCTTGTTCCAATGTCACAATGAACAATTGTTCTATAGAATATCTATAGCTACTTCCCGCAGTGGTTTTACACAAAATCACAAAGCGGTCAAGGGTCATAGCCCGGCAGACTGAATCGACAGGTCACCAATAGATCACTTTTTCATTTTCTGCGGGTTCAGGAAAGTTTCACACCAATGATGTTTCGACTTGGAACTTTGTATGCGCACAGATGTGTGATTACTAAACTTATGACAATCCATCAACAACCATCTGTTATGATAACAACTGTTTCTATTAATTAACATTATTATTTTAAATATATTCACTTGAATTTAGTAGGGATGGCATTGAATACCAAAATCGGTATTCGAATATTCACATTTTCATTCAAGCGAATATTCGAATATTCGCATAGATTTTCATATAAACTACTTTGAGCTTTGTGATCTAGTCGACATGCTAAATGTGTGATCGCACTTCTGTGAAATTTTTTTTTTTTTACACTTTTACTGGGTGTTATTTCAAATTACAGTAAAATCTCTTATGTTTTCGGACACTTAAAAATAAATGAAAATTTTCGTGTTAGACAATTTGGATACACAGAAATATTCTCAAATTACAAGTGTCAGAAAATTTATAGGCATTATGACAATATTGCAATTACGTTTGGATTTGTCCGGATTTTTGCCGAATATACACGGATAGTATCGATTAATGATTGCGCGTGCTTGTTTAATACCATGCCTTATAGTATTATTAATTTTTAGCGATGTTTGCTATGAATTTGAAATCTTTTCGTATGTATGATTTTGTTTTACAGAAAATTACGCCAATACTGCATTTTTGTCGACCAAGTTCAAAGATTACCATCTCATATATTACAGACATGGCGAAAGACCGTCGGCCCGTCGGACATTGCCGACGAAAATTTTAAAAGGCCGACGGTGAAATCCAATATCGTCGGACTTACTGTCCGGTAATTTTTTGGTTTCCATTTCCAAAGTTTGTAACCTCTTCGCAGTTTTCACAACAAAATTATTTCGCAGTTACCTGTTCCTGTGTATTCGGATTCGTTGCCATACGTAAACAAGTGAGTTTTTAATACGAACAGTGTGTGTTTTGCGAAAATATTTATCGAAATCTATCGTACATTTTCGGTGATATTCAAGTGTTATAAGTACAAACCATGAGTGCCTTCGACAAATTAAAATATGTTAAGGGGGCAATGCCGAATAAAAAAACAACTGCTCCGTCAGATAAAACGCATTCCCCACCCACCAAAGTCACCAAATACTAACGTAAATTTCAATCTTCATGGTGTGAAGGGCGTCCAAAGGATTTGACACAAACTTGTGATTCCTCATTGTACTGGAGGTGTACTATAATCTATAAAGTGATGAAAAATGTTCAATTTTGTGTATGTCATTATATTGAAAAAATAAAAGTAAAGTTAAATATTGGCACATTAAAATTTAAGAATAAAAACTCTTAAGTGGTGAATGTTAAATACCAAAAGTTGAGGCCTGTGAAGTTCACAACTGGCCTGTAAATTTTTCCTCTCCGTAGGACAGTCTGGCCTGTAAATTGTGACGGTCTTTCGCCATGTCTGATATTATTTACCTGTAATTAATGCAAAAAAAAGAGCAAATTATGATTTGGTTGTTTGTTCTTGAACCAAAAATCTTAAACGAATGTCTTTAACACCTTGAAATATTAGTGCAACTTGTGATAGGGTGCGATAAAACTGGAGCCTGTTTGTCACACTTATTGTGTTGAGTAGGGTCATAGTACCGTAGATACCTGAATAATTGGCACTAATTGGTATATTTATTATGCGATATCACAACCCGTATACACAATCAGGTAAACCCATTATTTATGGCACATGGCTCTTTACCCAATAACGCTTATGTAATTGGTCCACCGCCTCCACTCGTTCTTCTGCCAGGTTTTATGACTAGAGTCCGGTTGTAAAAACACATGTGCAAATTTGTCACCGGATTAACGCAAACAGATTAGAATTCTGCTAAAATACAACTGTCATATAAAATGTCAGAAAATTTAGATTCTTTAATTATGGGTTAAAATCAGGATGTCCGAAAATATATAGTGACACAAAATAATGATTTTGGCTTAAAAAGAGGGTGTCCGAAAATTTATAGTGTCCGAAAACATAGAGCTTTTACGGTCAGCATTGTGGTTTCACGTTGTCTGATGAAGGTGCGTCTTACTGGCAACTAGAGAGTGACTGCTGACACCTACTCGTATATTCAATATCTCTTAAATGTAGTCTGACACATGACACTGTCCCTTCTATTGAAAACACTGTATAACCTAAGGTATCTATTGGTGAAATACTTTTTTATGCTGAAAAAAAAACAAACTTTTTATGATCAGGTTTTTAAAACAATACAAATTTGCGAATATTCGAATGGCGTTTTAACTTTTCGAATAGTGGTCATTCATTCGAATATTCAAATAGTTTTGCCATCCCTAGAATTTAGACAATTAATAATATTAATTAACTTCAACACACATTACATAATATTTATATATTTTTTATAAATGTAATTACAGTAGTGGTGTTGTGTGTCACAATATGCTAATTCAAGAAGGAATAATACAATCAGGTGAATAATCCACTGGAACATCAGGGTGAGACATTCCAGATTCTGTTTGTGATAGTTACCTGAAACAAATAAAGTTCAATTAAAGTATTAATATTATTATTGCAAAGATATACTGTAATACAAACAATAATATTATGTATAAACATACTGAACTGGCTACTCTACTGTATGTAATTCCGTATCTACATTAAAACTTCTAAATATTGCCTATACATTTTCTATTGACAAACATTGATGACACATTTAAGAATTGTTATGGATAAACATAATGTGCATACAAATAAATATACCGGCGTTCTCTTTATAATTTCATAACCTATTTGAAAGAAAGGTATTAAATCTAATGCCAAAAATAAGATCTGTTGCCTTTATAGCTTAGTTTTTCTATCATTTAATATAGGGATTTAGCCAGACTAAAAAAATGGCAGGTGGGCCTGAAAAAGGGCGGGGGGGGGGCCTTTTCGTGATAAAGGGCGGGGTTATAATAATTATTTATATATAAATATATATATATTTATTTATTTATTTTTTATTATTTTTATTTATTTTTTAGTATTTATTGTATTATTATTATTATTATTAATTAATTAATAATTAATATTATTAAATTAATAATAATATTCATAATAATATTTAGCAATCCTGACTTTTCATTCCAAAAGATAGAAATACTGTTATTATTATTATTATTATTATTATTATTAAGACGATTTTAGCATATATATTATTTACATACTTAAATGCCTCTGGAATACGTTTTTTATTTTTTTATTTTAGTTATATTTTCTTATTTATTTCATATTAAATTCATAGTTATTGCATTGAAGAAAATCATTGGATCAGTTCCTAATTACCTTGCAATCATATTTCCAATTTGAACAAACAATAAAATCCGTAAAAAATACAGTTACTGACAATAACACCTGTTACAACTGAGAATAGTGAAAGCGCGATGTCATAAAATAACCAGGCTTCTAAATCTGCAAGCCATACGTTAATAACGTCCTTAGCAACGGTGTTGGTTTGGCTTCAAGTGTCTTTGATGTGACTGACCAGCTGGGGCCATTCTCTAGCGGTTTTTAGCAGTGAACAAAAGCATCAATCAACAATGCTGTACCTTAATAATGCAAGCATATCGATAGAGCAATAATGAATTAGCGTTTTTGGGGAGATGTCAATGGTGTCAAAAGAATCAGACAGGTGTTTTGTTGCATGGGATAAAATGGATATTTAAATGGGAGTGACGAAATATAATGTATTGGACTTAAACTGGAGATTGTATGCAGAATAAAATTCAATTTTGATTAATATGTGTTTTTGCACGCAAGGTTATTATGTTAGCATAACGTTTTTTAAGAAAGTAAATTATTATAAGTAGAAAATTCCAGAACACCAACAACAATAACATGGATAAAATTTGGTAAAATAACATAATAAGACATTAACAAACAACAGCTGCAAAAAATCCTTTACAGAAGCACCGCAATCGGCACTAAATTACCATTAATTCGGTAACGGATAATTGATGTCGCATGTCATGACAAGCTGATTAATGATACATGTTGCGACGATACGTCAATGATCATTTAGGCCAAGATGTGTTTGCCAAGATGCGCAAGTAACCAATTAAATTGCGTTAGGGCGTGTCTGTGCTGACACAAATGACAAAATGTACACAGGAGGGCAGGCACATTTTAAAAAGGGCAGAGGAAAAGCGCAAGAGGGTGGGCTAAAAAATGGAAGGGTGGGCAGCCCTGCCATTCCGATTTCGCTAAATCCCTATTTAATAATTAAATACCATACCCCACCCACGTTTAGAATGTTAAATTTTAACCTGTTTAAAACATAATAAAGTGCATATAAAGCATAAATGTGTATAAAAGCCGAGTTACATACATTTCTCCACAACAAGTAACAGTTTTCTTTTCCAGTCATATAGCTAAATGAGCAAAAATGCTGTCATCAAGAACAAATATCAGAATATGCAGACGTAGCCCAATCAGTAGGAACCCCCTGACCTCAATCTCCTACGCAGAGTGATCTCCCTTTATTGGAATGTCGAAAAGGTCAATAGTGTTAAATTCTAAAGCTGAATAGCTTGATGCCCCCCCAAGCTGCCCATAATTGCCACCAACCTGCCCTGTATTATAGCCAATCTGCCCTTAATTACTTCCAATGTGCCTCTGCTAAGATAGCATGTACTTACTGCCTTGAAAAAAATGCCCTTCACCCTATTCCACTTATCTCAATATAACACGCTTTATCACAGGCCCATTTTGCGCGGCGCGGCGCCATGCCCCTTTTTTGAAGCGCCACTTTGCCCTTTTCAAAGGCAAAAGCTGCCACTCGCCCTAATCTATAATGATCTTAATTGCCTCTTGACCACTTTTATCGGCCCTATGTCTGCGAAAAGGGCACCCGCTGTTTACTGGTATATATTGTTGCTCTGACTGCGCTCGAGTTATTGCATACATGCATTTCTAATCAATTTGATTAAATCGATTACTGTGCTCAATTTATTGCCGACACGTTTCTAAGCGATGTGATTAAAGCGATTACTGTACTAATGATTGTCAGCTTGATTCTTGAACCTGATTCTTAATCCGACTAAAGTGGTGACATTTAGGCCTAATTGATGATGCGTATACGATTAACATAATGATACATAACATCAACTCGTAGATTGGACATAAATTGGACATTCCCCCTCTCACTATCCGTGTTCGTTATGGATTGATTTTTTGAATTAATACGATTCATTATTTCAATTGACAAATACTTGTAGCACTGCAAAAAAAGTACTGACAACTGAAAAATGGACTTATAGTACGTGTGTGTAGGAACTAATATATATTTAGGTGATATATTAGTTTTTATTTAAATGTACTTAATTGATTGATGAAACCTTTAGTAGCATAACTTCAGGTCAAATACTGGTAGTGGGGTTTTTTGTCTAGAGACTTGAGGTGTGAAACTTTCAAACTTTCCTAATCAAAACCTTACATACGTAGAGCAGTTCTGATCAGTGCATTGGACATACAGTAAAAATTATCTTATTGTATATTGTTTTTGCACTTGTGTGTTAAATCGTCGGACAATAATTTGTGAAAAAGTTTTTTTATTAACTTGTTGCACTTGCTACGAATCTTTAGGTTTGTTAATATAAAGTATTGATCTATAATTACACAGAATATAATTAATATGTGATCTACAGAACTTGCTTCCTAAATTCTCCGAATGTTACGGACAGTCAAGTTTATATTAAAACAAGCCGCGTACTACTCTCGTTGGTTTAATCAGTGTGAATATTGAATATTGTGTGTGCCAAAACTTGTATTTGGTACAAGAGTGTGACGACATGCTTTTATATGTTTTCTTTTAATATAAAAAATGTATATATATAAATATGATACCCATAGCCAATACACTGAAACACATGTGCCCTTTTAAAAGGACACAGCGCGCTAAAATGCCCTTTTGAATATATTGTGCCATGCCCCTCTGCCTTTCTGGATAAAACACTACATTATTTCAATTGACTAATATTTTTAGCACTGCGAAAATGTAAAATTACAAATAATTACCTTAAGTAGCTTAACTTCGGGTCTAATACCGGTCACCAGTAGACTTGAGGTTTGAAAGGGAACCAAGTTGTGTATTGGTATGCGTGTCAAATATGACTTACCTGTCAACACCTTTTGGGCCCCAAATGTAAAAATAAATACTAGCCCCTACACAATATTCCCGGACGTGTCATTTAAAATGGCCTCACATAGAAGTTTTCATTACAGATTATATTTTATTTTCAAACTTTCCTAATCAAAACCTTACATAAGTAGAGCAGTTCTGATCAGTGCATTGGACATACAGTAAATTATCTTATTGTATATTGTTTTTGTACTTGTGTGTTAAATCGTCGGATAATAATTTGTGAAAACGTTTTTTTGATTAACTTGTTGCTTATATTTGTGAAGACAAAAATGCCGTCGTGGAAACGGAGGTTGGCACAAATTCGAAAGGAGAGTGTAAAAGTGGCAAAAAGTACCATTAGTTTATTAAAATGTTTGCGGATGACCAACGGAACTGAATGGTAATTATATATTTGCTACGAATCTTTAGGTTTGTAAATATAAAGTATCGATCTATAATTACTAAGAATATAATTATGTGATCCACAGAACTTGCTTCACAAATTTCTCCGTACGTTACTGACAATCAAGTTTATATTAAAAAACGCCACGTACTACTCACGTTATATAAAGAGATTTACATGAAATAAACGCGTTCAGCAGATATACAACATACAATATGTTTTTCTCGTTAGTTTAATCCGTGTGAATATTGAATATTGCGTGTGCCAAAACTTGTATTTGGTACAAGAGTGTGCTAACATGCTTTTATATGTTTTTTTTGTTTGTTAAAAATAAAATTTGTATATATAGATAAGATACACATAGCCAACACACTGTCACACATGTGCTCTTTTAAAAGAACACAGGACGCTGAAATGTCCTTTTTAAATATATTGCGCCATGCCCCTCTGCTTTCCTGGATAAAACACTAATCACACCCACATGGTATCAATGCAGCTTGTTTCTCTATGCTGTCTGTATTTTGGTGTGATGCAATATATTATACTGAATAAAACTTTGTTATATGTACTTTTGTATTTTTTCCATTGCTGCTTTATTAAATCTTGAATGATAATTTGCCGTTACAATCCAAAGTTAACACTGATTAATGAATGCCCTTTGTTGACAAATATCTGTCCTTTTGGATATAACACTACGATAAAGATAATTTTTTGTTCAATCTTGACCAAATTTGCACAGTTTGTGTATGACCAGTAAATCTTGGACGAGTTCGATTGGACCAGGAACACCAGAGTTATTGTCCCTTTTTTTCCCCCAAATACATCTATTCCTGAATAACTCACCTGGTAAAGGGAGGTAAATGCAGTATTAGGAAGATAAGTGCCATAAATGTGTTATTTCCCTTGAGTTACAGTGGAGTCTGCTTATCAGTAAAATCAATACATCATTCTGAGTCAACATGATACTTCTATTTTAGATCAGCATCATTACACATAGTAATACATGTATACGAGGGTTGTTCAAAAATAAATAGGACTGGGGCGATAACATTAACATCTTTTAATTTACGTTCATGATTTTACCTACAAAATACATCGGAATATTTCCTCTACATAATGTGAAAATTTCAATAAATAAAATTATAAATACAAATTCTATGACAATTACAGCAAACACCGTGTGCACAACCCGGCGCACGAAAACAGAGTTACTCTTGACGTTATCGACGTCACAAATGCTCCGAACTACGCCAACGTATTCTCTTGTGTCTGTAACCATCCTTGTACCACTCTGCAGAGTACTGTTGAGTAATTTTTGCAGTTGCTGTCTTCAATTCTTGTAGAGAAGTGAACCTACGGCCCTATAACTGTGATTTGATGGTCGAAAATATCGAGAAGTCGAATGGCGCTAGGTCTGGCGAATAAGGCGGATGGGATATCGTACAGAATCCCCAAACTGCCACCTCCAAAGCGGTGGTCCCTGCAGTGTGTGATGACGCATTGTCAATGTGCATAATGAAATGCTCAAGGGGCTCACCGGGTCACTTCTTTCTAAGAGCGTGCACAAGATCACGGCGGAGCACCTGTGCAGAGTAAATGGCGTATTTTAAACCCAGTTTAATTCCTTTTCATATATTAGAAATGGGATTCGATTAAACATAATTTTGTCTCACTTTCACATATACACATTAAAATAATTACTTATTCATACAATTTGACGGAAGAAAGTATTGAACTTTAGCTCAATGAGTTATGTTTAAATGATGGATGCTAGTTATTTCTCATCCCATTTTACTTAGCGCATCGGTAAGAAATTTGTATCACAATTATTAATATCGTCACATGTTTTCGACAATGATTATGATAATAACATATTACCTTGCAAAAGTAGTCTGCATGAACAGTCTGACCCTTCGGGACCGCGTGTTGGAGGATCATGCCGTCTATGTCGGCAAACATGATGAACATGTATTTTCCGCCGCTGCGGGAAACCCTGGCCTTCTGTGGAGGTGGAGATCCGGTCCGCTTCCATACTGCCGACTGTGACTTTGTTTCTGGGTCATGAAGCCACAGTCATGTCTCATCGGTGGTGATGATTGGTGACAGGAAGCGGTAACCTTCTCTCTCCATTCTCCGCAGAAAGGCCCGTGAATCGGTCACCCTCCGTTCTTCTCGTGTTCGTTCAGCAGCTGCGGTATCCAGCGCGCGTGGACATATGGTTAAACAGATCATTATCTGTTACAAAATAATATCTAAGAACAGTGTGACTATCTACATGTAATTTTATTTACTGAAATTATTTATCAGAATAAAGTTGTTAAATAGCATTGATAAAATTGATCACATTAAAATAATCAGAGTCCGATAGAGTAGAGCAAACAATCACGATAAATACGGTCAACCATTTCGATTAAATTTCTATTAAATTTCTAACAAATCCAAATCAAAAGCATAGGGCCTACCTTTTTCATATTCAAATCTTTAGTCAGGACAGTATGAACTGTTCCAACGCTGACATAAAATATGTCCGAAATCGTTCAAACTGTCAAACGTCTGTCATTTTGCAGAGTCTCAGAAATCGACGTCACCAACGTTCCACTGACTTTCTTCTTTCTGCCTCTTGCCTACCTATCTGTTATCTTGTCTTCTCCGTCCTTGAACCGTTTATGCCAGCTGAAAACAAGCGATCTGCTGACAGAATTCTCGTCCCTCATAATCTTGACAGAATTTCACAATCGCGCGAATTTCCAGTTTTATTATTTGACGGCATGATCGGGTGTTTAATGTTGTCTCCAAACTCACAGAAATGTTTACTTCCGCGTCTAACGATCAAATGACGTCAAATTTACAAGTGACGTCACTGAAACGTAGTGCAACGTTTTCATGCAATTTAAATGAAATCAGACGACAAATCACGGAAGCGTAACGAATATAGCGGTACTTAAACAGTTGACTTTATGCACTGTGGGGGGTGCTTGTTACCATGGTTTTTCAAACTTAATATATACGCGCGAACAAATATTAACGTTCTTGAATGACTAAGGTTTGCCGCGTAATACAGTAGATTTCGCTTAATTGAATAGCCCATTTGTCACGTCCGAATATTCAAATATGCGGAGTATTCGTATATACGGAATCATTCATATTTTCAATTATTTCAATGTGAATCAGATATGTTATGGTCTTATTTAATCCATTTTGATGATATATTGCCAAACCTGTTGCGTAACAAAGTGTTTCATACTTTAGAATGCTAATAAACATGCAGAAAAGCGTTCATAGCTGTTTTTTATCCATTATACGGTGCATTTGAAAAATATTTCACTACATTGCGTTCTGGATCACTGTATGACGAGTATTTGCGCTTTGTTCTTATTCCATGTAACTAAACTCGTTGAATTACTTTATTTATGTACTTTATTTAGTACACATAATATTTACAGCATTTAGTAAGCATATTTAACAAAAATAATAACATTTATGTAAAACATACAGGAATTATACAGACAGGAATTATACAAACAAACAAATTAATGACATATGTACATTACAAAATATTTATGGTATCCAATTGATGAACTCCGTTATTCTGGTTTTTCAATCAATTTTATTACATGTACATGTTGTTTACAAACAATGCAGACACATGCTATTTTGTAACCGGAGACTCCAGTGTATGCACTGTACTTGGCCCGAAGATTACACCTATTAGTCACGTGACATTCAACAGACGCTGCATACATGCATGGTGTGAAATGATAACAAAAGCGGTCATTGAAGCGTGCCTGTCAAAACTAGCGATACAATACGTATCCTCGGAGATTATGAGATTATCGAGCGGACTATACGTCTACAACTGATAATTGGCTATTCAATTAACCGGATGACGCCATATTTTCTATCAGATTAGGTGGTGTTTTTACAATGGGAATGAATGCAAATGGTTTGGTGTTTTCAATCTTTATTCAATTACGCGAAATATTCAATTATCCGATATTCAATTTAGTGGAATCTACTGTAGTTCAAATTTGGTCATTTTATTTTGCAGCTTTAAAAGTCATGTCAAAGTCTGTGTTATAATACAAAATGCAAATAATGCCAGTGATTGAATTGTTGAACATAATGGCACAGGGGATTTAATAATGCTATCAGCATAAGGTCGTTGACGTTCAAAAATCACATAACTGCAAAATCCGATTTTTTCTGGAGAAGGAAAAATATTTACCATTTTATAAATATTAAAGGTATTGACTCTATTTGTTGCATGTGCGTATAAATTATTAATGGTTTCAGATTTATATGCATATATTAATTGTATTTTACTGCCTTTGTGATGTGAATCAATTAAGTCATTTTCGCGTAGCTATATTTGATTAAACTTTGCAGTTATGTATTTTTGTCATATGTATGGATTGCTGAATAACGAAATATTCTGCACTAGTCCGCCTTGCTCTGAATTTAATGTTTATTTACTTATCTAACCAATAAATATGGCATTATTGCACATTATGTACTGCGAAACAAAGGCATCTTGGCCCCAATGCTTTGCATTGACCGTTTCAAGGCGGTGTTTTCGTGATGGGTTGTTGTTGGTCATTTGTCACTTGTCGTACATAAGGACCTTGTGCTGCTAATTCTCTCTTGTTGATACAGATGAAGTTAAACTTTGTTCAAATTTACTGACAGACAATAGTTTGTTTCAAAGAAAAACAACTATAATTGTGCTATAAAAATTATTTTAATAAGCAATCGTTACAAACTAAAAATGTTACGTGAACACTTTAGGCTTACAATAGCAACAACATTTTCAATAATCTATTGATTCTAATACACGAAACTGTCTGTCGTTTTGATATTAATCACAAAAATCTTCTATATCTTCGCAAAAGTTTGTATCATAATTATAAAATAATACATTTTATGATAAACATCATATTGATTAACCAAACAATCTTCCACTAAATCATTTGAAAGGAATACACGCGCTCCGTGTTTAAATGCTTAATAAGTAGTAAACACATGAACTGATTAACAATCAACAATGAACACCAACAGTCGTTTTTATATCAAAAACACCTCGGAAATATCTATAACATCAATAATGTTTGTCACAGTATCTCACATTTTTAAACATTATCTTCATTATGCCCCAGAGACTGCTTGATTAAAATACACGTACATTCTTATGATTAACTCAGTAACAATGAGAGACTTTAGTGGGTTATCTTCCCTTGTCTAGCAGGTGCCCGTATAGGCGGCGCTGTTGTCGAATAGGTCCATTGTTATTTATTTTCCCTTCCATTGTTTACTTCTGCTAAGATTGACAGTTGATAAACAGAGTTTTACCACGATTTGATTATATTTCTTCGATAAAGGTGTAAATATGGCTTCAAAGTTTTGCAGCCTATCTTTAGGACAACTTAGGACAGAGTTAAGAAAGAGAAATGCTAAGTTATCTGGACGAAAATAGGAGTTAATCGAGAGGTAGGCTAACATGAATTTTTCTTTTCACTTTTGTTGTTGACGATTAGCGAAGTAAACAAGTTCTTTCTTTAAATAGTTAAATGTAATAACAGCAATTGATGCAATCTTATATCGCTAATGTCTGCAGTTCATTATTATTAATTGTCCCAAATTCCACAGGAAGCATTGCAAATTAAATTCAAAATGTGTACATGTCCATACGTTGGAATTAGTGGGTGGGGTAATGCGCTATGTGTGGTTTGTTTGTAGTAATAAATACAATATGTTCTTTGTTTGCAAAGTCGTCTTTTCTTCATTCTTTTCTTAAAGATGAGGCAGTATATGATTATTAAACAAATGTATTACATAATTGTTTCAGACTAGAGGCCTATGACAGAAACCAAAATTTCAACAACTGTGAGGACCTTATGCCAGAATTTAGGATGAGCCTTCCAGTAACCAGTGGCTACAAGGACATCAACAGTGACATGAAGATGGCCCCCATTGACCGTCAGAAAGCCACTGACTATCTGGAACGCTTTCAAGTTGAGTTCGACCAAACTGTAACTGCACTGTACAATGACAAATTTTTAATGTATCTTCGGTTGTTTTCATCAGACAGTCTTGACTTTGTAAAAAGTGCGTGTAGAGCAGAAATGAAGAAAAAGATAAATTATGTGGTAGACATTTCCTTTACAAAACATGGAATAGTGCACGAGGCGCAGTGCGAATGTGGAGCTGGCGAGGGTCCCTTTGGACATTGCAAGCATATAAGAACTGTATTGTATGCATGCCTGAAATTTGTTCAAACAGGAGATGTGAAGGTAGAGTCGTCATGTACCGAGCAACTACAGGCATTCCATAGAGCCAAGAAACATACCGGGTCCCCTCTGAAGGCCAGAGACCTAAACATGGTTGGGGCAGATATTTGTGATATTAAGGACTTTGATCCCCGACCTGTTAGTTTTCGAAATGCCCCTAATTATCAGGATCATTTTTACAATACATGTATGAACTTTAAAGGAATTTCTAAAACGCCAATATTTCAGACCTTTGCACCAGCAAATATATATGCAGTCAACAATGATCATGACTATTTTGAAGTGACACATGAAGAAAACTTTCTAAATCAGAGTAAAATAACTAAAATAACAACAGAAGAGTGCTGTGAACTGGAAGTTTTGACAAGGGGACAAAACACAAATGATCATTGGTTCGAGGAACGTGGAAAAAGAATCCAGTCATCCAACTACCACCGGATATGTACAGCAACAGAAAAGGCCAATTTAGCAGCATTGGCTTCCACAATGGTATCTGGACATGTAACTAAGCAAAATGAAGCGATGCGCCATGGCTGTAAATATGAAAAAACTGCAATTCACATATATGAAAGTGCACGAAATGTTAATGTTCAGGCATGTGGCATCACTGTTTCTAAGACCCATCCATTTCTAGGGGCATCTCCTGATGGAATTGTCAGCAAGGATTTAATTGTAGAAGTAAAATGTCCTTTCAATGCAAAAAATAAAGAGATAAACTCAGTTACTGTGCCATATTTAAAAGAAATCAATGGAAAACTTGTTCTAAGCAAAAAAAATCCATATTACTTTCAGATACAGGGACAGTTGTTCTGCTCTGAACGAAAATATTGTGATTTAATTGTGTATACTCTCACTGACATTGTGTACATCAGAGTAACAAGAAATGAGGCGTTTATCTCTGATATGGTGCACAAACTTGAATTATTTTTTGAGGCACATTTCAAACCAGCACTTTTGGAAAAGTTGTTTTATAAAAATGTGTAAAATAATGTTCTGCAAAAGAAATGAAACAAAAAGTTCATTTGAAAATAAATGCATTTTGTAATGTTGTATGAATTATCATGATATGTATTTTTTGTTATTATATTTGTCATTATATATGTATTCAAATAAATTGTTTTATTGAAAATTGTGTTGTTTGAACAGAACTGCATAAATATCAAGTATGTTGTTTACAGTCAGCATTCATAAAGCACCTCAGGAAAAATTTAAGTACATTCCTTAAATTATCAGAATTCCTAAAGTCTTTTGCTTTTTTATATAGATGTCTTCTTGTATTAAATTTGTTTTTGCTGTAAATTATTTACTTTTGTTATAGTATTTTGGCAAAAAAACAACAGAAATCATAATAATTTCCATAGCAAATTGTATCTGAAATTTTCACTTAAACAAAACTTAAGATTTCGCTTAGGAGCTTTATGAATACCAGCCCGTACCAGAGTTTAATTTCAGCTGCAAAAGTAACAAATCACTATTTTAAAACTTTATTTATTAAGCAATCACATGTAATACATCAACTTCAACATAAAAAATGAATAATGAACAGTCATATTGACAAACAAATGTCTAGTATTACTGTAATAACATGTACTTTCTAATACTGATAACCATAGACTAATACACATGATCATCAGACATTTTTTTATTCAGAATGGTAAATGACAACATAAAAATGACATTTTTTACTACACTTAGCTACATGTACAACCGTGATTGTAGCAATTCTTTAAGCATATGTAGACACAATGCCATTTCTGAAATTGCATAGCATGAAACATACAAAAATTATCTCTGATGACAACTTAGTCTCTGTGGCAGTCAGAGGTTCAGTTAAAATTCTGTATGTTTTTCCAAGACCAATGATTCTTTCTACATGCACACGTTTGCTAGAAATTTTCCTATCTTTAATAACAGTATCATTTGACATTCTGTTCTTTTTCTTAAAAAAGGTTGGTATATTAATATGCACATCATGATTGAGATTATTTGCTCCACACATTCCTGCTGGGTTACAACTTCTTCGCTGGCACCCACATCGATATCAGAAGTAACAATGTCTATTTTGGTTGCAATGAACTCCGGTTCAAAACTCATGTTTTCTCCAGATTGTTCCATATTTGTCACATCTTCAAACAACTTACGTTTCCGGTTTTCTCGTTCTAGACGACGTTCTTTTCTCTCCTGGTTCTTCGCAACAGTCGCCTTGTTTGTCCAGGAAAAAATACTGGGGACAGCTGTTTTTCGCAGAGCCCGCTTACGTCTTTCATTACCTGAAAAAATAAATACTGAAAAAATAAGTATGTGCTAGAAACAAATGCATATATTTGGTTGTTGCAGCTTTAAGGTTAAATGGATTAAGAGAATGAGTGTTCAGAAGGTGACAGATTTATCATTTTATTGGTTTCAGTCAAGTAAGATTAAGAAACACCAACATATGATCTAGTGTTAGGTTATGACACACAATATCACATAATGCATATTTAATTAATCAAAAACATTACATTTAATTTTTGAAGCAGTACTATCGTTGTTGATGCAGAACTTTTCGAAAAATAAGCCAAGTAACAAATGATGATATATAGTATATACATGTAAACCAGTTCCATATACTGTACATATACATATGTCATGATTATCTAATGGAGAGAAAACCCAAATTCAACATAAGCGTAATAATTGTTTATATTTATGATGTTTTTCAACTCAATAGAAAAGCAAACTACCTACCAGCGTATGTAATTGTGTGGTAATCATCTTCGGTGAAGTGGTTTTCACACACGTACGAGTATTCGGATGGAGTCCAGATTTCGAACTTTGTTTTCACCCGACGAATAGCTTGTACCCATGCTGCTCGACGTTGTTTGTCTTTCGGGAAGTTGTGTCGTCCTTTTCGTGAACACAATGGAACGCAGCACGTGGTTTCAGGCATTATTTTATCTTTCTTTTGTCAAGCTGTCAAACGCTTCGCTTATTAACAATGGCGATAATCTAATGATAAAATCCGAACATATCCGCATAGAGGGACCTACTCGACCAGAGCGCCACCTATATTGGGAAACAGGGGAGATAAATCGCTAAAGTCGCTCATTAAGACCTCAATAAATTGTTTAACCATAAGCAAACACAATTGCTCGCCATTTAGACAGTTTTAACCCGTGTGTGGTAGATTATCATAATAACTGTGGTAGTCTTTAGGTATGACTGGCTTTAGTTGTTGCAGATGTTGAAATTTTGTCTTCTTCAATGGAATCGGGTTATTAATATTATACAATTTCTTAATACTGTCAGCAACATCTTCTGATCGTCTGACCGCTCGTTGTGGAATTTCAGGGTATTCATCTAAAAATTTGATCTTATAAAGTATCTTCCCATCTGTAGTGTACCGCAGCGCCCTGATGTCTGTCACTACTGTAGACCCAACACCTAAGCCAGGTCTGATTGACGAATACCTTGTTAGTTTCAATAGTCGAGAAAGAACGAGTGATCCACGTATTTTACTTGATAAGGCTGTGTAGGCCTAGCTTGTATAAGGTCTACGTACTGTTGTGGCACATAGATGTTCTGCTTTTTTACCTTTCGTTCGATAACACTATGAATACTGTCACACTCCATTTGGGTATGTCCTCGTTCTAAATATTTGTGTTCAATTTCAATTCCATATTTCATTGAGAACATCAGAAGCGCGTTGGAGAGAGTCGAATTACGATTTTGATAGGTACATCCGTCGCTAAAAAATATATATTTAATTCCTGCAAGATCCTCGCCTCGGAGGAAATCAATAACACACGTTGCAAATGAACTTGCGGATAGTTCTGAATCAATTTCCGTCCAGAAGTAGCACATAACATTTCTTGTTACCTTGTCATAAATTGTAAAATTATGACAGGACATTTTCATTTTGTAATACATACTTCTGGCGTCTAACTTCGAACAAACCAAGAGACTTTGCAAATCTAGGGTATACATTTTCACACTTCTATCCTTTTGGGCAAGTTCTTTATCCTTGTTTTTTTCTTCGCGCGCTTCGTTCTTCAGTTCTGTGTGGTTTCGATAGGCTTCTTCTTTAAAAGTTTTAGCTTGAAATGCACAGCAGATGTCACATTGGTCTTCCTTCGGCTGGAATATTCCAAGTTTTATTTCATGGAATAATCTTGAGAACTGCATTCTTTGCAGGCATGGTTTGCATTCAGAAGATAGTTTTGATTTATATTCTTTATGGAGTTCCCTTATGCTGCTAAAAACTGGCTCAAGGTATTGTTTTGAAGTGGATGCTCGACAGTAATGTGATGGGACCTTGGGAGCTCAAGCATGTATTGGCGGGCCAGGTCCTTGGCTTCTACTTTACCGTTAGTTTTGTTGTCTAAACGAGCAACTTTCGGGATACCACTATTTGCATTTTGGATCCAATTGTAGACCATTTTTTCTTTCAGCCCAAGTGTTGAAAGAAACATACCTTTGCACACAGGCATTCTCTGTTCGTTATTTCTCAAAAAGTACTTGATTGAGACATTTCTACGACTTTGATTACCTTGATCTGTGGTTCGTATGTTAACTTCTACCTGCTCTACAAGACTTATCACGTACACTTTCTTCTGGTCCCAGTTTATATCTCTCCTGAAATAATGAAATATGTTTTGCTTAGAGTTTTCATCTATAACCTTGCAGTTTCTGCCATTTTTCTGTGTGTCACATTTTACAGTGCGTGTCCTTTCTGCTAGCTTGCGTTTTGCTCTCTCTTTTTCCCCTCTTTGCTATTCTTCACCCCAAGATAGTCCAAACCCTTCATTCATAATACCTTTTGTGCGTCCCTTGTATTTAGCTTCTGTTCCAAGTAGCTTCTAACTGCTTCGGATTCTGACTGCACATGGTGCAATTATTGAACTCCATGTCCCATCTCTTCATTTGCTTCATCAAAGACTTTCTATTCACTGTATCATAGTTCGAGTCAGAACTCTCACTTGATTCTTCTCTGGGATTATTACCTATCCAAGGATTGAACTTTCTTCTTTTCTTCTTTAGAGGTGGTTTCTATTCTGGGTCCTTGACATCATCATACGCATCATCTTCTGTCTCAACTTCTTCATCACTTTTATCAATTCTTGTGGCAGTGAATGCCGCTCCTGTATACTGTCCTTCGTAATTTCCATTTTCATCCTTCCCAGTTTGATCTAAATTTGCGAAAATATCTAGGTTTGTATGGCCAAGGTCTGGTTGCTTTACAATACTCACAGAGTTACCTTGAATTTTTACATGTGTGTGATAACTTTGATGTTTACTTTCTGCACCTTCTTCGCTATCAATTATGCTGTTATTACAATCAGTGTTTTGAGCATTCACTTGAACGTTACTTTCTTCAGTTTGTTACGGCGATCTATTATCAGCATCTAAATCATGTTCATAACAAGTTAAATCAACATAATTAATCTCGCTAATACTCGTCTATCTCCTTTTTGGACTGCAACATTCTGCTGTCCTCTCTTCAGTCATATAAGTTTTGCTGGCACATGTGGTGTTTTCATTTAGTTTTTTTAGGCTAAGATTGGCAAGGACTTGTCCACGAGTAAGTGATTTAGCATCCATTTCTACAGTTTTCGTGAAACTTCATCTCCATGGTTATGTATTAACCTCCTATGTGTTCAATGCAAACATATCTTGGAGCAAAGGGGTATAAAGCATAGTAACTATTGGCCAAGAAATTAAACTGTTTTCCTTTTGTAGAATAATTTCCAATATCTCGGAAATGTAGAGACCACACAAAATGTTCTGTTCTCAGATTGACACGATCATCGCTACTTCTCAACCACTTTGATGCCATTGTGAATCATAGTTTATGCACCAACCATGAGCAATCCACACTTCTCACCACAAAGTTCTTGTCCCTCCAGAAAGTCAGATTTTACATGTTTTTTTTCAAATGTTTTACACATTTAAGTTAAAACATGCATCGCTATGAACACTCCAAGTTCATCATTATAGAGTTTTGGAGAGAGTTTGTTAAAACCTTTGTATTAGTTCAAACTCTAGTTTGTGTACTTTTTTGCTGTTTTCTCAGGAATAGGTCTGACAGGTAAGCATCATGGTCATCATTCTGTAAGCATGCAGATATACAATTGTTACTGTGCGTTAAGTTTATTTATTTCTTGGAATTCATTATAAATATTTGTGTTAAGCAAATCACACAGTAAAGGTTAAATTCATTAAAAGAAAAATATTTTTAACACACATACGACACAAACATATTATATACTTTGGTATACAATATCTAAACGCCTAAACCACCTCAGTTATAAATGAGCCTTGAACTTCTCATTACTTTAAAATCAACAAAGGTTTACACAATACATAATGATATAAAATATACACGCTCAGAAATGCACTAAAATACATTCGTTTCTTCAGTACAACTTTCAGGAAAATGACCGATCTGCTAAAATTTAGAAAAAAAATGTCTTCGAAAAAAAACTTGTATCTACAACAGTTGAAATGAAATAAGACATCTTGTCCATAATTTATATTTTTATGCTTGACAATAATATACAATTATAGAACTTATAAATCAAATGGCAGTTTTTTAAGTTAGGCCAGTCCCTTTTTATTTTCTGGTTCACAAAATTTTTTGGGGAACATGTCCACTGGCAGGTCGAAAAAAAAAAAAAAAAAAAAGTGTTCAAATCTTAACACAACAAACGATTTCCCATTAGCAATTTATAATTAATAACAATATCAACATTAAAACACACTATGATGTGAAGTTAGAATAAGACGTCAAACATGGTATAAACTGTTTTATTACACCAATGTTTCTTATGCAGTTTAACCATTTGTATTTATGAATTTTACAGAGTAAATAAGTGTAATAGATGCATATATTTTAACGGCATCATTAAAATTTATTTTACCACAAAGTTGTATACTTGTATGGATTTACAAAATGTAAAGTGAGATGCCTTTTTAAAAGAAGACGAGTTAACCTGCGCAGGACTGGAATCCACAACTGCCCGAACAAACACAGACCTTGCAAAACGAGCTTAATCTAACCACACAACGCAAAGTTTGAAAATAATTGCTGTGAGGTCTCGAAAAACATATTAAATTTAACTATATCAAGAGAAAAGTCCAATTAATATGACGTTAATTGTCTGCATTCTTATTAAGTCTTAATTCTTATTAAAAATGAGAAACCAGTTTTAACATACTTTTTTTTTAAATATTCAACTCTGTGTATATGCTAAATCTTCATGTATATATGAAATTTATCAGATATAAACTGAACTGCTAGTGTGTGTTAAATTATTGCATTACAATTGTGACAGAAACAAAATACAAGGCAAATAAGAAATTCTAATTGTGTCGCGAAAATATATATCATCAACAAAATGCAACCATGACTTTCTCTTTTAAGTGTATACGAGACAAAGCTGTCTGTCCCCACATCCTCGTTTCGATGTCCCCGCAAGATCTTTTTACTAATGATATTATTTGTTACAAATGCCACCTGAAAATATACATCCAGTGCCTTCCACAGGATTTTTTTTGGCGTCCCCGTCCCGAGAGGGGTGGGTTATGGAGGGGTATCCCCTCCGTACGTCAAATTTTTTTGCGGCATGTGTCAAATGACGTTATCTGGTGCGTTTTAGCTATTAAATTTAAGGCTAAGATGTTTTCATTTTTTTTTACAAGTTTAAACGAAATGAAATAAACGAAGCATCACCGTTTGAACGGCATACCTCTAGCCTTTTAAAAGCAAAAGCATCATTGTTGTTGCGAAACTGAAAGTAATGATTTTTTCCGGATGTTTATGTCCAGTGCGCATCACATTCGCACAGTGACGTCATGTCCAAACCCACTATTCTCGTCGTTCTCGAATCTTTAGGTTACACTCGATCTACTGATGGAGACTTTTTTATTCGATTAATTATGTTCATATGGGCATGTATTTAGTGTTTTAACACTGTTTTAATCGTTACAGCTGTTGAACATAGTACTGACTGGATAATCGGTGAATTGTAAAGATCTTGATTAAAATATATTTATATTATATACATGCTTTGTTCTTGCAAAAACGGCCGGAAATTTTCCTCGTGGACATCGTGCCTGCGCGTCATATGTTAAAGACAAATGTCACTCTGTTGTTTAAAACAGGGTTGATTTTCTCATGTTTCATTCTTTCCATGAATAACTGTACTTCTAACGGTAATATTAACTGTCATCAAATGGACAAGTCATTTTAAGGGCCGTCTACGAAACATGTTGAACATTATTAGAAGTTTACAATATATAATAAATTCAACAATTTACGAACTAAAAATCACTTGCTAATTTTTTGTCCACCAATAAGTAAATTTGCATGGAAAAACCACGCCAATTTGTTTATAAGTTACCTATTTTTTCTCCATTTGTGAATTTATGTATGAGACGACCCTCAAACTTGAAACACTCACTGACCACAATAACGGGATTTCTCCCTGCAAAAATCATGCATGGGATTAACATTCCTTTGACGGGAAAATAGGACACCCAATGTCTTTAAAGACCTGTATTTAGTAAAGCACATGATCGGTACACGCACGCTTTCCATGCGTGGAACGTGACGTCGTGTTTCAGCAGACATTTCGCACTCTTTTGTAGAAAACACGGGTTTTACATGGCATACATGTACATAAACAATGGTGGACGCCTTGCTTAAAAAAATTGCCCGTGAAATTCCGGAACAATTTGTTGATCTCGATCGGCAATCATCGTGTGATACCGTCAAAAACAAAAAGCAGTTTCACGGAAGTAAACGGACTTACCGAGCAAATTATTATATTCGTACTCAAAATATTTCGAAAATTTGAACGTTTCAGTAAAAAAAAAATAGTAATTATAATTATTTTTTTTCACTTTCGGAAAATTTATGTTCACCGGTTTTGTAAACCGTAAAATCAAAAAGTCCTGGCCTTACAATTGTTTCTCCTTTAAAAATTGTAATTATTAATGTTTATCAAAAATAAATAAATGTACATGTTTTGAAAATATTTTACGATAATGTAAAATATAATGTAACAAATGACGCAAAAATAAAGATCAATATGTCAACACTTACCTTGTATTTATCCAATTATATCCATTTTAAATAATTCAATTCACAAAATCAATGCATATCGACTTCCGGTTGTATTCATGTTTTGGTCTTCCGATACGACTTTTTTGGCGACAGGAAGATTGACCAATGCATATACGGCATATATTGTCACATGTCAGTTTTAAACATTTTTAATTGGACTGCAGCTATGACATTTTCTGTGCAGTGGCGGGAGCATAATATTTATCTAGTTTCTGAAAAAGACTTAAGTCGATTAAGTTCGATTTATTGCGAAATACTTTAGTTATAAGAGAAGGAAAAAAACAATGGTCGGGGCAGAATTTGAACCAAGAGGACGGTCCCAAAGAATGTGTCCTTCCACTGGACCACTGCTCCCTGGTGTATTGTCAACATTATAATAGAATGATTATTATTAAAGGGACCTGTTCACAGATAGATGATTTGACAATTTTTCAACTTTTTGTCACTGATTCCAAAAATAAAACAACAGTGTATACAAGGGAGCAAAATAACACTATGGATATACTGTAAAAGCAGTTTCGTTTATGAGTAATCATCAGTTGAAATTGATAAAAGAATAATTAGTTTGTAACACTAAACCATGGAATAATTTGAGTGTTTCTGTTGTTTTCGTTGAAACTGTTGACATCACATGGAGCACTTACATAAAGTAAATAATGCAGGGAGTAATATAGAAGTCGGAATGGCCGAGTGGTTAAGGCAATAGCCTTTTAATCCAGAGGTCCCGGGTTCGAACCCCGGTGAGACCTTTTGTTTTCTTGTCTTCTTGTTTTAGCTCACCTGAGCACAAAGTGCTCATGGTGAGCTTTTGTGATCGCCCGTTGTCTGTCGTCCGTGCGTGTGTGCGTTGTCAACTTTTCATTCAAACAACATCTCCTCCTAAACTGCTTGGCAGATTTTCACCAAACCTCACATGAATGATCCTTGGGTGGATCTTTCAAAGTTGTTCAAATCTTTCCGGTCCGCTGAATATGTAGGTCACCAGAGCTAAAAATAGATTTAAAAAGTGAAAACTTTAGAAATCTTCTTCTATGAAACTGCAAGGCTCAGACCTGGCCACGCCCCAGGGGTCACATGGTTTATATAGAATATATAGCAAAATGACTTTTAAAATCTTCCCCTCTGAAATTGCAAGGCCCAGAGGTTTCATATTTGGTATGTAACATCCTTTAGTGGTCCTTTACAAAGTTTGTTTAAATTATGCCCCATGGGTAAAAACGGGCCATTCCCCGGGGGTCACATGGTTTATATAGAATATATAGCAAAATGACTTTTAAAATCACCTCCTCTGAAACCACAAGGCCCAGAGGTTTCATATTTGGTATGTAACATCCTATAGTGGTCCTCTACAAAGATTGTTCAAATTATGCCCCTGGGATCAAAACTGGCCACGCCCAGGGGGTCACATGGTTTATATAAAACTTATATAGCAAAATGTCTTAAAATCTTCTTCTCTGAAACCGCAAGACCCAGAGGTTTTGTATTTGGTGACATCCTATAGTGGTGCTCTACAAAGATTGTTCAAATTATGCCCCATGGGTCAAAACAGACCACACCCCATTGGTCACATGGTTAATAACAAAATGACTTTAAAATTCTTTTCCTCTGAAACCGCAAGGCCTAGAGATTTCATATTTGGTATGTAACATTGTATAGTGGTCCTCTACAAAGAGTGTTCAAATTATGCCCCTGGGTTCAAAACTGGTAACGCCCGGGAAGGGGGGGGGGGTCAAATGGTTTATATAGACTTAAATAGCAAAATGACTTTAAAAATCATCTCCTCTGAAACGGCAAGGCCCACAGCTTTCCTATGTTTGTTACGTAACATTGCATAGTGGTCCTCTCCAAAGATTGTTCAAATTATGCCCTTGGGATCAAATCTGGCCACCCCCGAGGGGTCACATGGTTTATATAGACTTAAATAGCAAAATGACTTAAAAAATCTTTACCTGAAACCACAAGGCCCACAGCTTTCCTATATTCGGTACGTAACATTGCATAGTTGTCCTCTCCAAAGATTGTTCAAATTATGCCCGTGGGGTCAAATCTGGCCACCCCCCGAGGGGTCACATGGTTTATATAGACTTAAATAGCAAAATGACTTAAAAAATCTTTACCTGAAACCGCAAGGCCCAGAGGTTTGTTCAAGGTTGTTCAACTTATGCCCCTGGGATAAAAATAAGCCACGCCTCGGGGATGCAAATTCCAATTGGGTTACAAGGTCTCAGGTGAGCGTCCTAGAGCCTCAGGGCCCTCTTGTCTTAATACTTTTTTTGTTATTATACTACTATACTTGAGCTTTTTAGTTCCGATGCTTAAATCTGTAAAGTTAATACACTTAATGGCATACTTCAAAAAATGCACAAATCTGTGAACAAGTCCCGTTAATACATTAAAAATCTAACAGCTGTTGATATTCATGTATTGTCATCAAACACTCACCATCTCTGAGTGTTGTAGACTTGGCTCTCATAAAAAATTCCTACTGTCACATTCGTTTTGCTGTTACTGCAAGACTGCTTTAAGTCAGTTATTACAGATCCCCATACAGACCAGTTTGCGTCAATTTTGATTTTTTTTTGCCTTTTTCTTCTTGCTGGGCACAGTGACCTATCATAATTTGTATTTATCGAGAAAAATGATATGAGAACCATTAGCAAATGCACATCCACTACCCAAGACATACTTTAGTTAGCCCATTGCACTTACCGATGTTTTAAATCAAAATTGATCCTATCCCCCACTGTGTATTGTTCAGATACCTTAATTTTCAAACCTGTCACAACAGTATGTTCTGCATCTGTACCAGTTCTCAGGTGAGCGCTTTGGGCCATCATGGCCCTCTTGTTTAATGTTTAAAATCACATGGAAGAGCTCTACCAAAATAAGTAGGTAAGAAAATAACTAATTGATGCAATCGTTTTCATTTATGCTGAAAAGCTCTACAAAATTCTAAACGAATAACGGCATCGCTTTCTATAATGCTATTCATTCCTGACATGTACTACCTACTTGATAAACATTGCCGCTTTAGTGGCGCATTGTAATATATACTCCTAGAACAGCCTCCGGGGGCTCTAATAGGAGTATAATTGAAATTAATATTGAGATGTCATTTAAAAATTACCTAAACAGACGGCCAAGATGATCGGTTACGTGACTTCTCAGACCCCAGATTTGTTGGTCCCCACCATTATTATTAGTCCTATTGGACCCCAAATGTTTCGGACACTATAAGAAAACTTCTCGGACCCAAAAGTTAATTTTAGATAAGTTTATTAATTTTAAAATTAAATAAAATTATAAATAATATCTATGCTGTGAATAAACCAATCATACAGCTCCATGTTTCCACCAGTAACCAAAATAATTTAGTTAACGTAAGTGTTATCTGAATTTGTCGAGCCAATTTAACAAATTAACAATGTAAGAAAATAATTTCGGGAATGAATTAAAATTATTATGTATCAGACGAGTCTATACAGTTATTTATAGTACCGGTAATATACCATTCAGGTTAGTTATCTAATATAATAATTATTTGAAGCCAAATAAGCATTTATACTGTGTACCCCAATAAAAAGCAATAGTAAGGGAACATGCAGCGATTTTTGAAATGTTAAGACTTTATTTTTGATAACGCAACCATAACAATTTATTAGACTATGACGATTTTAAATTATATCAGTAGCAATATGATATATCAGGGGTTCCTGTGTATAATTAGTATTGCAAATTGTGTATTCATGCTACGCGAATAACAATTCGACGTATTCCGAATCTTTTTTCATAACATTTTATCTATCGAAAATGTAGCATCTTTTTATAGATCAAATAACATCTACTGGAAAGTTGATAGAAAGATTCAATTATAAATAATCATTAATAAATCGTAACCACAATTTTTATTCAAATTAACATTAAGTTCATAAATATAAATTCCCCATTTATTGAAATTGTTAGGTTTATGATACTCTGAACGCTATTATTGATGCATGTACGAGTATATTAACACAGCTATACAACTGTTGCTAACTACGCGCGCTATTTTTAGAATGACACTACTGTTACTGGAATGTGATGAACTCGCTAGAATCAATGGGCTACATGGAACACCCCCTGTACGTCGGTAAACCAATTTGCAGATGATAAATCAAATTTCAGAGAAAACATGTGAATACTTATGACAGTAATTTATTTACAAATACTCATATCTTTATGGTAAGTTTCAACATTTAAACTCTCACACAAGATACAATGATATTTTGTACGTATAATGCGCTGTTACAAACGATTCCTAATGGCAATTATTTGGCCAAATTAGTATGAATTGGGTTAAGAATTTAGAACAATCATTAAAGTTGGCAATATTTTATGTAAAAAAGTACTGATCAATTAATGTTTTTGCAATTATTAATGTATGACCCTACGCATCTGCCATTCTTCTTTGTATATCTGCTTCATGCGTTGTTTAAATGCACCAAATAAGCGTTATATTGCTATTTTCGTGGGACAATATAATGTAAAATTGATAAAGCCCTAACTTTAAGGTGATAAAGTCCAAACTATTTTTTAAAACTGAATGGATAATAATCAAACTTGTACAAGAGTGCTTTAAGTAAATGCTATAAATGTATGCATTTAAACCATTTTGAGCGAGATTTTAACATTGTTGACCACAAAAGTTCACTTTAGCATTGTGCAACAATTTTATGAAAGTAAACATTCAGTGTTTTTTTTAGGGGCCAAAATTCGGCCCCATTCCCATGCGAAAAAAGTATATATTTTTTCCCTATATTTGCCTTAAAATTCCCCTCAGAATATAAGCTTTATTTTGAAAGAAATTTGACCAAAATCGGACAAAAATTGACTTAGATAGAGGCATTTTCGTAAAAAATCCCAGCAATCTTTCATCAAACCAATTTAGTGCATAGTCTAAGTTATCATTTCTAGCAAAACAGTTGATGAATTTTTTATAACAAAGTAGAATATAAGTATGGAATAATGCTTTTCTAAAAAAAAATCATTCCCTTTTTGCCGTAAAATACCCCATCTGAAGGGCCCCACCACCTTTCCCCCAAAGGTGAAAAAAACACTGACATTGTTAAGGTTCTTAATACTTTACTGCTGGAGAATTATTCAAAGGGACTGCCAATATAAAAACTGGAAAAAGTGCGGGACCAGATCTGATCTTAAATAAATTTATAATAAATGGCAGAGATGAACTTCCTCCGTATTTGCTTAAATTGTTTAACAAAATATTATGTCTTGGATATTTTCCAGATAAATGGACCGAATGTTTAATTGTACATATACATAAAGAGGGAGATTTAAATGACACAAATAATTTTAGAGTGATACCTATGTTAAGTGTCATAGGTAAATTGTTCACAAATGTGATAAAAAGTAGGCAAACTGGGCTGAAAGTACCATGTATTGCTGGCAGCACAAGCTGAATGTCGAGCGAAAATGGGAATAACAGATAACGTATTTGCCCTTCACCGTCCGCATACTACTTGAGTAGGAAGCATTTTAATATGACTATATCAATACCACTAGCACCTTTTGAGTACAATATATCCTCCATGCCATTGATATGCAAAGAGAATTGAATCGGGAACAAAACACTCGCCTTGTCTTAGACCTAAATGACTCTCAAATGCAGTTCCGATATTATTATGATGTCTTACTTTTGTGTACACATGAGTATGCATTGCTTTATAGCTGTAAAACGTGATCCTCAAATACCGAGTCTGTATCTTATGTACCAAGGATATCCTTTATAATGTAATCAAATGGCTTTGTAATGTCTACAAACCAACAATAAAATTGCTTATTTTAATTTAAAATATGTTATTAAATGGTGAAAGACAAATAGGTGTCAAAATGAGCACACATAATGACTTTATATTATCGGAGACAGGGATACTTGACTTTTTAACTTTGAGTAAAATGAATATAATAATGTACTGGTTTAAGGTGATCTATGCTCCAGACCATAAATTCATTAAAATGATATATAAAATTATGCTAAACGATATTGATTTTGTTTGTTTGTTTGTTTGGATTTTTCGCCGTATTGAACAGTATTTCAGTCATATAACGGCGGTCGTTTAACCTACTCACACTTTTCCTGGGTAAGCTGGTTTACCAGTACTAAGTGCACATACTTATGCCAGTAAGTGACAACTGCCCTACTTGAATGAGAGGTAGGGGGAGAATGGCCGCAGAAATAATTTCATGACCAATCCCACACAAGTTATGTGGCCGGGCTGGGAATCGAACCCGCGATCCTTGGATTTGTAGTCCATCGCTCTACCAACTGAGCTAGCCGGCCCTGGACGATATTGAAAGTAATCCCCATAAAAAACAAATGGGCAAGTCAAGTGAAATGTATTCTAAGTTCATTGAGATTCTATCATGTCTGCTTGGCACAAGATGTTGGTAATCTCAATGGTTTTGTGTGTGTTAAAGCAAAGAATTACTGACACTTTTGTCCAAGGTGTAGAATGACGCATAAATGGCTTTTCAATGGCATTATTTTGTAGAAATATCTTCTGTTTTGAACTTCAATTTGACCTTAAATGGGTTAACATCGAGAAGGTAAGGTGAAATAATACCGATATCAGTAATATAGTGTTTGCCCAGTTTGCCCTGTTCTCGAAGATGAATATCATCTTATTTTTTTAATGTAACATCTACTTACAAATAAGACAAAAATACAATACATATATCAGTATATTATATACATCACCCAAGCTTGTTAAAAGCCACAGAGTTATTTTCCTCACAGAATCCAAATACTATCAAGTTACGAGCTGTTTACGCATGTAGAGCTTTTGAAATTACAAATATTGCCAGTACATGATGATTAATGCTATTTAATGCTAAGTTACAAGCAGTACATATAACTTTTATGAATAAAGTGCATATTACTTTAATGTTTAACTTAGATACACATTATTTTTGCAAAGCATTATAATACAGTACTGATAACTTTCACGTATTACTTAAATATACAGTATTTTTGTAAAGCATGAGAATACAGTACAGATCACTGTTATGTATTACTAAGATAACAGTTATTTTTGTAAAGCATGAGAATACATTAGAGATCACTTTTATGTATTACTAAGATATAAATTACGTTTGTAAAGCATGATAATACAGTACGTATTACTTTTATATAGTACGCGCAGATAAATATAAATAAATTTATTTCTCTTTCTTAAAGCATTATATTATTTGTTCCTATTTGTATAATTGTTATATTCATGACGATAATGGGCCATGTTGGTCTTATTCGTTTTTTGTATGCTTCATTGTACAATTTTAGAATAACCTTTATTTTTCATCTATTACATATAATAAAAATATGTATATGTAATGAAAGTATGTAATGAAAACTAGCACAAAACAAACCTTCCTTTGCAAAAAATATTCATTTTATCGCGCAGTTTGAGCTTTATCCAGTTTAAGTTTGTACTTTATTAACACATTTTCTTCAAACAGTTCGGCTTTACCCATAAATGAGCATACCATTCCAATATATAATAGATTTTAACCCAGAAACCACCACAGCATCAACTAACAAACGTTTGATGCTGATTTAGATGCCAAAAATTAAATAAATACGTACATTTTGTGAATATTTTGTATTCCCCCAGACAATTTGTATATTTCTTCTTAGAAAAACATAGATTTCTGGCAATACACTTAATACATAATGGCGTAGGACATTACTTTATACATGTGTACAATAATTGTGTATATATACTGACTTAAATCGCCGAAAAATTCAAAATAAGTACCTACCTGTCAATTGCGGACGATATGTTTTCTCTGAAATTTGATTTATCATCTGCAAATTGGTTTACCGACGTACAGGGGGTGTGGAACGGCAACAGTGTGAATGAGATTTATGAATGGGAACATTGCACAATTGCTATTTATAGAGCGTAACGCTTATATAAATGTAGGCTAAACAAAATAGTTATTTTGTTACGTGAATGAAAATAGCATTATGTTTATGGCATACAATGCGAAAATACGTTCATAATTACGTTCATAATTAGCCTCAGTTCTAGAGTATATGCTGAAGATATGTTTATAACTTCATTTTAACCGCTTATGTAAACAATTATGTAAATTGTTAATCCCCCAAAGTATGCAACAGTTATTGGTATACGTTAAACCATTTTTTGAAGTTTGCATTCCCTAGAATTAGAAAATTTGCCCGATTCTATTGGCATTCAATTTTCCCGCTGCATAATTATCGCAAGAAAATCTGGGTAAAAAGTGATCTTAGACAGCTACGCCGAATAATACCGTAATTACAATAGGTGTAACTCTGTTTAATATAGAAATACATGCTTCCAGGTTGCAATTTAAACTTATGGGTTGATTGAGTTCAAGTTTTCACAAGTACAGTGGCTAGAATGTTATTGGAAAAAAGCCATTCCTCCTGGGGGCTATTCTAGGAGATTGCAATTAAGCTATCTTGAAGCAAACACAGATTTTTATAAATTTTTATTTTTCTGAAGATCTATTATTTATTGGAACTCCCTGCTCACTGATATTGTTACCCTTTCACCTACCCAGTTTAGTGTTGCAGTCAGCCACACTGAACATAACTATGAAAATACAATTATGCATGCGTTACTTTACAATTTTTAATCTTGAACAGGTGCGCGAAATGTAAACAGTCGGCTATATTGGATTTATTAACAAAGTGTAACTCACTGTAAAAATGAGTCATTTTTTGAGCACAATACCGTTTAAGAGGTAAATAAGCAGGGTTGTGGGGATGGTAGCCCCCATAATGACAACATCCTGCTTCTTTAATGCCAATTTAATTGCCAACAGAACAAAATCATAAAAAAATGAAGAGGACAAGGTGTTGGCTTGGGGTTGCAATGTACATGGTTGCAGGACAATTTGGGGCTTCTTCGAGGCACTGCACTGATGATTGTCTGCTTTTCGTTTAATAAAATTTTTGATTTCTTCAATTGATGGATGGAATTAAGGTTTTTTCCATGCCCAATATTGACTGTAGTAGGAGTCGTATAATGTTTTGGTTGTTCCGGAGGTAAGAAACTTTTTGGTGCCCTCCAAGTACTTTCAATGATGTTAGAACAGGCCCCTGTGTCCTTCTCCTTAAATTTGTTGGAGTGATTTACATTTAAATGATGGTATCCTTCATCTTTAAGTGAAACTTGTATCCATTCCAACAATCCGAGATCATTGTTGTTCCTGGAAAAATGTTTCAGAGCAACAGATAAGGATTCTATCAGAATTGGGTATTACCCCATCATATTTTAAATAATTGAGTACTGAAAAAAATATTTGAGTACTTTAAATTATGTTATCCCACGGCCATTAGAATAAAAATAATTGAGTATCAGATAAAGTTGATCTCTAAATTTAGTACAAAAACTACAACACACAAATGGTGTGAGTTTTTCTTTAATTAAACACAAACATAACCATTTCCCTTTCTGCAACACTAGCCTAAATCTGCATATTATTCTCAACACATAAGCTGTGGATAAATTCTGAAAATATTTTAAACTTTGTTTGGTAAATAATGCTAACAGTTTTCAAGGCAAGGTCTGATTAGTAGACCAGATTTTTTTTGACATGATATACAAAATTGACACAAACATTTACGCTGATAAATAGTATTATTCTTGTCAATTTTTGCCTCTGTGTTTTTGTGGCATAAATTACTCGAGGGAAACTAACGATTATGCGATTACCCTGGTGTGTCCCCAATTCGATGTAACCTCAATTCGACGATGGTTTGATATTATTTGTAAGATTTAATGCCAATGTGAACAAATACTAAATATTTCACTGGTTTCTCGGCTATTTTTATTGCAAATCTCACATAATTTCGCATAATTATATAACAATGAAAATATATTGTCTTTGAATTTAGGGTCAAAGGCAGAAATAACCTTGCTAATAATGTTATGAGCTGACAATAGAAAGCGGCGATGGCAAAAAAGTAAGTAACCGTTGTTTTTATGCAATTTTGAATTCGTTTTGCCTGCCTCTGTCCGACATTTTTCCTGGAATAATCACAAACGTGACCAACGCAGTCCGAAATAATTGAACAGAAACAAAGAAAACGAAAGTTGCACAATGACATAATAAAACACAGACTATTACGGAGATACTCTGTTAATCCCAGTTGGACAGTTGCGGTTTACGTTGAAAAGAACATCCAATCAAAGAATATATAATGACTCTCCCCATTAACAACTCGCCTCATAACGACTCGCCACATGTTTAATAACGACTTGCCCCATGTGTATAACGATTCACCCATCATAATATATCTGTTGTACAGTTTAACATTTATTAGGTTTTAGTGTGTAGAAAATAACAGAACATAGTACTTAATCCACCAATCAATCGGTAAAGCAAATAATCTAAAAAAATTAGCAAATTTTAAACATAGAGAAAATGTGTTAGTTTGTTGTTGTTTTTTTGTATTTATATACTGGAATTTAATGTGTTATAAAAACGTTTTCAGAGGAAATCCTAGTCAACGTTTATTGAAAGCCTTTTTTTTTCTCACATTTTTGTCCATTTAAAGTTATATATCACATCATCTTATTACACCATATTTTGTTTGTATACATGTTAATATAGACTCAAATTAAGCTACAAAACATCAAAATTCAAAGATTCCTAAAACATCATTGGATGGGGTGAATCTTTATACATATGAATAAACATGGCGAACAGATTGGAATATTTTAAAAACATTTTTTATAGATACTGTATAACGAATTGAGATGCATATGGGGTTAGTTGGGTCAAGGTCAAGGTCACTGTTTTGAAATTTAGAAAAATGCTTCCACTCAGTAACTCAAGAAAGAAATCAATTTTGTTTCATTGGACCTGACTATACAGTTTGTTTTAGAGAAAATGCCAGAAACTCTGACAAGCACATGAAAAGCCAAGTGCGCTGTCCTCAGACTGCGCTTGTTCGTGGAGTTATTGCCCTTTGATTATAAACATGTCATTTTAATAAGATATTTCTATGCAAGATCACAAGAATTTAAGTGCTTGAATTCAATGAAACTTTATGTGCACCATCCCTACCAATAGGACATGTGCATATTGTATGATCGTTCTGGAATGCCCCAGGCGGGCGGGCGGGCTGACAAGTTTTGGGCTGCAGGAAAATCGTTGTCCAGAGCATGACTCTGTCCAGCATGGATGGATTTTCAAATAACTTGGAAGAAGTGATAAGCTTGGTGAGATGGTTTGTCGCTCGCTAGAACCAGGTCCCTTGGTGCAAGGTCAATGTCACATGTAAAGATCAGAGGTCAAATATAAGAAATCAATCCTAGAGACCAGGGTTTCCAGCAGGACTGTTTCGCTTGTCGGGTCCAACATTCCTTTAAAGCAGTTCGTTATTTGTAGGGGTTCAACAACATGGCAGAACCTGTATTGCAATATATTGCGATATAGTAAACTTAATTAAGCTACAATGCATCATAATACATAATAAAATGCATTTTCGAGTATTTTTTTTTTATTATAAAATTTTAATTATATACCAGGTATTAATTATATTTTGTTTGTAATTAAGTCATAACGTTTTTTTTATCAATAAAACAGGTGCATTTAATTATAATGCATTTATTCTTTCTTTCCAATTTGAAAAACAATAAAATCCGTTACAAACACAGGTGTTTCACCTGTTAAAACTAAGAATATTGATAGCGTGAAGTCATCAATTAGCTAGACTTCCAAATCTGCAAGCCGTTAGCAACAGCCATAGCAACGGTGTCTGCTTGACTTCAAAAGTCATTGATGTGTTAGGCCATAATTTTCGATAAAATCTAATAAAAATAAAAGTAACTTTTGTAAATTTGATTTATAATTTTCCCGCCGACTTCGTATTTTATTCATAGTGCCAAAAAAAAAAATTTGCCGATAGCTAAATCGTAGCATAATTTGTTCCAAAAAGTTGTTTGCCCAAACAGTGTTTTGTCGTGCCTAGACGAGTTATATTAAGCGTCAGCGACTTTGATTGGCTGTTACAAAGGATATTAGCCAATGGGTGAGTATATTACAAAAACGTTCTTTTTTTTTCCAAAATGGCAGATGTCAACAACAATGAGGCGTCCACCAAATATTTTAAGATCAAAGTTACAAAAAACGATAAAGAATCTATTTCAATCAGAAAAATAAATTTAAGTAACACTGTTTCCGACATTGTAGCCGAATTATATGAACATTCTAATGTAATTATCTTAAGTGTATTTGCTGAAGAAGCAGAGGTGTGTGCAGGAATAACCTTCGAGGTCATCAAAAGCTTTGGGTAAGTTTAATAAAATAAATATTAATAATTAGCATGTTTAAAATACCTTTAAATATACCCATATCTTCTATGTTTTTGGCCACCTTTAAGTCGGACAAAATAATTATCTTTTGTGTTTCTTTGTTTTCAGACACTTTCACAGAACAGGAATTGTGTACTAGGTCAAACTTTGTTTTCATGCTTTGTTTTAATTTCAAGGTCACGGACAGTCAGTATAACAGTGAAGGATGTCGGCGAAAAAGATGATACAGAAGAAAAGCAAGATGCCTCTAACATCTTTGATGTGATGATGCTTTGCTAAAACATTTGTCTAATAAAACAAAGTAGTACACAATTGTGCTACATATCAGTTTTATTGTAGCTATTCTTCTTTAATACAAAGCTTTTAATAAATAACCAAAAAAATGAGTTTGCTCAAAGTGCATGCTTTATTTACCTACTGGTAACAAAGGCATATAAATAGAGAAATAATTTTATTTATTTTAGTGAAATGTACAAATATACATACCATTTAAAAATGGGTTCATTAAACACCCGAACCCACGGGCTTCTAAGTCACTGGCAAACAATATATTTCATTATACATCATGAATTAATGTTTTAAAAAAACAATTACAAGTGTACAAACACATTGTCAATATGACAATACAATATGATACAAAAGCATTTAAAAGTTAAATATAATAAATGTATTGGAAAACTATGAAGTAATAACTGTTTCAAATACATAGTTTATGAGTTTAAAACTAGTTTATTTATACTACTTTGTCTTAAATGTGCATGTTTTTTGGCTGGGACTGTTAAAAATATTATATTTTCAAAATAAAAAATAACGATCCTTATTCCAATTTTATTTTTACTTTTTTTATCGACTGTTGCAAAAAAGAAATTTTATTTTTATTTCTCTCCCCTTTCCCCCCCCCCCCGTCTCAATTCAAAAAAATAAATAAAATGAAAAGCTTATTGAATATGAACATGATTTTTTTGTGTATAAGATATCGTAATTACTAATTATTTTGTTAAATGGATTTTTTGTACATAAATTTCCTTAAATATTGCATGTATCGCAATGTACCCATATACCGGTATATCGTTGCACCCAAAGTCATTTGCCAATATGCTTAAATAACGCCGACATGCGTTAATTTTCAAAGCGACCACCTTAATCTGTTTATCAAATTACTCTGATCTTTAATCGAAGGGCCATAAACGAACCCTGTATTGATCGATAAGGCCTCACTTCCAACAATGCGAGTGACAAGTGACTGTACAGCGTAGTCCTGCCCTCAAAGATCTCAATAGTCCATCAAATATGGCGATTTTTATGGCGGAGTTTATACATTCCTAACAACTAAAAAGTGTTAGACATCAAATACTAGCAATTGCCAGGAAATGGGAATAGGCACTTAAAAACATTTCATTATTATATTGACCGTTTTATTTTATTCCGGTAATTGCCTTATCCATTTCACAAATTGAAGATCAAAAATATGGAAACAAATAATATAATGTAAAGCCTCATTTAAAAAAAGCAATTTGACATCGTTTAACGTAATTTTGTTCACATTAACACTGCAATTAAGCAAGTGACCAGTACATGCACGTTTTTTCATGAGGCGTTGGTGACTTTGTGCATGGCAACATAATTTTCACGTGCTTTTCTAGCAAACCATGCTTTTTACATTGAGATACATTACTGTATTTTATGTTGATTAGGAACTGCATATTTAAGTATTTATAAACAAAGGTGATTTTTTCGACTTGTAATGTCTGCATGTAGTTAAACTGATAACGATTGATTTTTTGCATCCGAAAACAGATGATGAAATTTAAAAAAGTTTTTGAAAAAAAAAGCTGTCATGACAGAATTTTGAAGCGGAAAAGTAAGAACCCAAATTAAAGATAATGCGATTGGATTTTTTTTGCAGGGGTGGGATTGTCGGGTGTCTGACATGCCTTCAAGAAATCCTGCTTGGGACTATGTCCGGAATATATAACTTTGTCCAGCAAGGATGGATTTTTCAAATCACTTGGCAGAAGTTATAGGCATAGTGAGAAGGCATTTTGCATGCAAGAACCAAGTCCCTAGGTCCAAGGCACGATATTATATCGTTCAAATATCGCTCGAATCTCGAGTCTCGTGGTAGATTTTCAAACTACGATACACGAAACACAAAGCAAGATGCGAGAATCAGCGACACACGAAGCGAGGCATGATACTGTATCGTTCAAATATCGGCCGAATATCAAGTCTCGCGTCTACCGGTGCACCAGGAATTTATCATGTTGTAGTTGTTTGATATTATTTTGTAAAATTATGATGATGATGATGATGATGATGATGATAAGTAACACCGAAGTTGAGTTGACACCAAAGTGCTGCATAGGACAATAGTGCAATGCAACTATCTGCTTTAGTGCATGATGCAACCGTACGTCGTGTTGACCTACTTACAGTGTGTGAAAGTTAATCTGAAGAAGGCCTTTAGTACACAACTATTTAAAAAAGCCACAGAAGTAATTGCAGCCGCAGTTACCTCAAGACGGATGGGCGGACGGACGGACGGACAGACAACGAGACAGTCTGACAGAGAGACAGACCATTACTTCTACAGCAACAGGCTTTTCATGAAAATAAACAATTGGCATAAATAAAACATAGACATCATTATAGTTCAAACAGAAACGGTTATCAAATCGAGTAGAAATAGCCACAAAGCAGCAGTATCGTCCAGGTGAATGGGCAGACTGATGGACAAAGAGGCTGGCAAACAGACAGACAAACAGGCAGACTGACAGACAGGCAGTCAGACAGACAGACAGTGGGCCATCAATGACTTGGGCCGTCCTGACCCGCATTCGTTCATTTCTTCCATGCTTTCAAACCGCGAGACTCGATATTTGGGCGTTATTTGAACAATACATAGAGAATAACAGGTTACTGCCTGGTCTTGTGTAATATATCAGGTGAGGCTTAGAATAATATAACGGCGAGGCTTGCCGAGCTGTTATTTTATTCGTGCTGAAGCTGATATATTACACAAGACCAGGCAGTAACCTGTTTTTCTATTTATCATACCACATTTTTCGTAAAATATCACCGAACGAGCTGATTTTTTAAATAAATTAAAAAACTTAGGGCGGCGCTGATTTTGCTGAGCCGTCTTTTACACGTTCACGTACATGTAGTTATGGATTTCTAAAAGTTGACTGACTAATACCTTATTATTAACATTTCGTAATGATAAGTGAACTGTTTTCACTATGAATACATATATTACACGCATGCTCATTCATAAATTACTGAAAATGCGACCTGAAATTAATTGCAACGATCAATTTCATCGGAGAACACACAACGCCGAAATGTTTGGAGATGCCATTTTGGAGTTGTGTATTGAAATTGACATTTCCAAGATCTGTCAGTATTGACAGTATTTTACTATAGTGTGTTCAATTTTTGGTAATTATGTTTTTGGTTCAACATAAACTGATGCTGTGGAGTGACTTTTAGTGCGTTTATTAAGAATGTATTGAAATAAATGTGTATGGATTATTTATTGTGTTCCATAGAATACGTCATATCACTGCCAAAGTGCAGCATTTATGTAAATATTTAAAAAATAATGTTTTTGTGATATCTGACGATCAAAAATAATAAACTATATACGTTCTTGGTATCAAATTGTTTGTTTTGTTGAATCCGATTCATTTTTACTGTTGACTTTATAGTTGATTCCGAATAATATGACGTACCTCCAAACGTTGACTGATATAAACGCTAGTGACCTGATATTAAAAAAATATATCAGACACCTTTGTATCAGGCTGATACCAGCATAGTGGTATGATAAAATATTGTGTCTAGCTTCGTGTGTCGCCGGATTCTCGCGTCTTGCTATGTGTTTCGTGTATCGTGGTTTGAAATCAACAACAAGACTCCAGATTCGGACGATATTTGAATGATATAATATCGTGCCTCGCTTCGTGTCTCCTCTGAATATCGTGTATCGCTTCGTCTCATGCTTCGCATATCGTGTCTGGACCTTTGAACGCGAGGCACGAGAATTGCGCGAGACACAAAGCGAGCCACGATATTTTACCATGACACACGAAGCGAGACACGATAATCCGATATTTTTCTGCGAGATTTTGTGGTATGGGATACTGCGACAGTGTGAGATCTCGTGTTACAATATTGTGCCTCGCTTTGTGTCTCGCAAGAATATTGTGTCTCGCTTCTTGTTTCGCGCAATTCACATGTCTCGCCCTCGCCGTAAAAGGCACGATATTCAATATGGCACTAACCGGATTCCGTAATTTTCAAATAACTTGTTAGAAGTGATAAGCTGAAGCATGGTGAGACGGCGAGTTGCAAGCAAAAACCAGATCCCAAGGTCACAATTCAAGGTTAAAGGTTAATGCATGTATATATATATCCGGAGCATATATATCTTTGAACAGCATGGATAGCAGATATGATTGCAATCATGAGATGAGGGAGTGAAATATATAAGAACCATAACTCATAGTTATCCAAGTTTTAATTACCACCCTTGACTATTTTTGTCACCATTTTTATTTTTAACCAAATGTGTTTTAGAACAATTTGGGTTATTAGATTGGGGTATGTCATTGGGTTGGCGGGAGGGTGTACTGGCGGGCAGGCAGGTGGGCGGGCGGATCTGTGGCATCCAACTGTGGTTTCCTCTTAATAACTCGAGAACGAATGGAGATATTTTAATGAAACTTCATGCACAAAAAAAATGTAGACATGTACAAATGTATCAAGACCTTGCTTTGGTTTGCATGGGGTCAAGGTACTGGCGGACAGGCAGGTGGGCGGGCGGATCTGTGGCGTCCGACTTTGGTTTCCTCTTAATGACTTGAGAACGAATGGAGATATTTTAATGAAACTTCATGCATACAAAAAATGTAGACATGTACAAATGTATCAAGACCTTGCTTTGGTTTGCATGGGGTCAAGGTCAGGGTCAGTGTAACTAAAACTTGAAAAACATTTTCCGTTCAATAACTGGAAAACAAATTAAGCTATTATAATGAATCACTGTGTTTCTGCTCAGAAAGTTATCCATCTGCTACTTCTATGTAGTTTGCATGCTTCTGTAACATGCATCATTCATGTATTCTACCTTTTGGTGCACATGACAACTAGGACAAAGATTGTCATTTCAACTGTTGCTGTAAAGTCATTTCAACTGTTGCTGTAAAGTTTCATTCATATTGTTTGGCTTTAACCTCACTATGTACATAGTTAGTATAAATAAAAAAATTTCATTCGTATGAAATCATACTCAATCAGGTAAGATCAGATCAGATCGGAAACCTGGTTCCGTGGCGTGGTCACGTTGCTAGTTTTATTATAGTACTAACTTTTAGGCATTGTGATTGAAAAATATTGTTTTTGCAGAAATTCCACATTTCTTGTTAGATTATAAAGCGCATTTTCTGAGTGCGTCCATCAGTTTCACTGATATTCTTGTTTATTTATACCACCATTTCTGTAATTAAACTCATAATTATATACTACATGTACACATATTAATGACTATTATAAATGCTTGATATAACGTATCACAAGTAAAAACATAAAAATAGGACATTGATGTTTTTACTTAAAACATGTGGACACAAGCCTCACATGCACATTATTAATGTTGAATAGATTGTGATGTGCTTGAATGGTGGGGCCCTAACCCTTATGCTAGTACACATAACTTAGACCTGTCATAATATTTGGCTAAATAAATGTAGGTGACGAGAGCAAGATTATGCGGGGAACCTGGTTTTATGACCAGACATGGCAGCCAGTGGATGAAGGGTATGCTACTCAGATTGAAACCCAGTACCTAAGTACATTCCTTGGGCACAGACTGAATGAGGAAACGTTATCCCAGCAAAAAGGAAACAAGCCCGGTAAGAACCTTAGCTTAAAATGAAGGGTTCATGAAACTGTGTGTTCAACTAACACTTTCTTATGTTGCTTTAAGAAATGTTGAAATTAATGATACCAATAGACGGACAAACTAGCCCACGAGTTGAAATTATATTTAATTACATATAGTTTTGTTTAAATACTAGGAATCTTATTTTTCATCCGATCATGCCACTGTAGCAAGTGAAGAATATAGGCTACCACAGCCCTCTTGTTATGCAGATGTGTATAGGTTTGGTTTTACTTTTTACAAATGTGTGGAGCTAGGTATATTTAGTAGAAAAATAAAAACTAATTTAAAAAAATGTTTATGAAGATAATAATTGTTTTTCAGTAATTTTAAGCATCCGGTTTACTGACTTCTATTTGGAGTGGATATCACCAACTGATGTATTCCTTTTCAAAGATACTGCCTCTTCTAGACTGTTTAGAGCAGTTGGAAACAAGCTTGGAGTTCACAAATGTAAGTACTCGTATATTAAATTGCAGCAAAAATTTTTACTTCAGCATGGAAAGTGAAAACTTTGAAAAAAACATTGTTACCCATTAAAGTGTAAAAAGACAGCAAGGACTATGAACACTTAAAGAATCTCTCATTTTTAATTGTAACAAAATAGCAACTTTGGTAAAGAATTCAATTTACCAGGATATGTATCTGATGGATTCAAAATTAATTATATTCAATAACATTCATATGATTAAAAAAATCTGTTTTATTTTGAGAAAGACATTAAGGAAGAGTAGTAGTAAATACAATTTTATATAGATGTTTCCTACGTGTCCAACATAATTGTTGTAAAGAGGCCCATACACACTCAATTTTTTGGAATCAGTAAAATTGACATTCATTTTGTGCCACAGACTGTACAATTATTTTACTCTATATTTTGTTTCATTTGCGATTTGAACGCTCGTCTGGCAAGGATGGATCCTGATGTACCTTTATGTTTCTGTGCTTGGTATTGAACATATTAACAAGAAAATAGAACTACTGGGTGAAGAATTGGCAATCAATTGAAATAAGGAAATGCTAAAATGCCATTCAATATGTTCAAAACATTGTATGTAAAATCCAAAAACATTGTATGTAAAATCCAAGTGCCTTAAAAAACTTGTTCTCAGGAAGCAATGGTAGTTGAAAAAAACCCACTGCAGGTTATAAAACATTAAATGCAAAAGAAAAGTACTAGAGTACATCAGTTTATAGCTGCACTTGAATGGTTTTTATCCCCAAATTTAAATATTGCAACATATTATTTATACATACTACCACTTTGGCATATTATTGGAAGACTATCAATAAATATCTGCAATTTCTGATTTTTTATCCCGACTATTCACTTAGTGTTTTATCTAGGCCCTTTTTGCGCGGCGTGGTGCCATGCCCCTTTTTTGAAGCACCTCTTAACCCTTTTCAAAGACAAAAGCCGCCAATCGCCCTAATCGATAACGATCTTAATTGCCTCTTTACCACTTTTATTGGTCCTATGTATGCGGAAAGGGCACCCGCTGTTTATTGGTATTGTCGCTCCGACTGTGCTCGATTTATTGCATACATGCATTTGTAATGGATTTGATTAAATCGATTACTGTTCCCAATTTATTCCCGACACACGTTTCTAAGTGATTTGATTTAAGCGATTACTGTACTGATGATTGTCAGCTTGATTCTTGAACCTGATTCTTAATCCGACTAAAGTGGTGCCATTTAGGCCTAATTGATGATGCGTATAAAATTAATATAATGATACATAACGTCAACTCTTAGATTGGACATTGCCCCTCTAACTATCCGTTTTCGTTATGGATTGATTTTTTTAATAAATATGATTCATTATTTCAGTTGACAAATCTTTTAGCACTGTGAAAATGTAAAATTACAAATACTGACACCTGAAAAATGGACTTACAGTACGTATGTGTAGAAACTGATATATATTTAGGTGATATATTATTTTTAGCTCACCTGAGCACAACATGATCACCTTTCATCTGTCGTGCATCGTGCGTCAACATTTTAATTCAAACAACATCTCCTCCTAAACCGCTGGGCAGATTTTCACCAAACTTCACAGGAATGATCCTTGGGTAACCTTCTTTCAAAATTGTTCAAATAGTTTCGATCCGCTGCATATGTAGGTCACCAGAGCTGAAAATAGATTTAAAAAGTGAAAACTTTAACAATCTTCTTCTCTGAAACTGCATGGCTGAGAGCTTTCATATTTGGTATGTGGCATCTTCTAGTGGTCTTTATTTCTTCAAAGATTGTTCAAATGATGCCCCTGGGGTCAAAATTGGCCACGCCCCGGGGGTCACATTGTTTATATAGACTTATATAGCAAAATGACTTTAAAAATCTTCTCCTCTGAAACTTCAAGGCCCAGAGGTTTCATATTTGGTACGTAACATTGCATAATGGTCCTCTACAAAGAATAATCAAATGATGACCCTGGGGTCAAAACTGGCCACACCCCGGGGGTGACATGGTTTATATAGACTTAATAGCTAAATGACTTTGAAAATCTTTTTCTGTGAAACATTAAGGCCCAGAGGTTTGGTATTTGGTTGGTAAAATTGTATAGTGGTCCTCTACAAGATTTTTCAAATGATGCCCCTGGGGTCAAAACTGGCCATGCCCCGGGGGTCACAGGGGTTTACCTAAGGATTTGACCTTCACTTGTCCAGGGGGAAGTTACTTTGAACATCTACTTGCCCCCAGTGAAAAAAGGTTGCCCCATCTTGAAGTCAAAGTGTTTGATACTTAAACCATAAAAATGTGTTATTGGATGTATTTCAGCAAACATGTGTGAAGCTTAATGACTTTTGTTATAAATCAAAGCTATTAACAGAAAAAAATCAGAATTCACAACTGTTATTTTCTAATGATCAGATCTCATTATCTTACTATTAGACAACATGTAAAATTATAAACTAAATAGTCACAGTTTAAAATAGTGAGACTCTCTTCATGAGCCTGCTTTACAAGCTTCAAACTTTCTTCATGTTCTATGTTTTTCAAACTGCTTTTCACACATTCATTCATACAACAAATGTCAGCGATGAGGTCTGGAAAGTTTGTTTACATGATTATTTTTCATATGTTCTTTTTCTTTCTTTTTGCTGGTGTCTGTTTATTTGATAGATTTTGTTAATTGAAATTATTATTATTGTTTTTTTTTTAAACTTTTGACGACTTTGGGTAGCTATTGTCTGCCATTTTGGAGAAATTGCCAAATCGAACCTGTTTCGAGCAGTTTGATTGGTTGATACCACGTAAATGACCAATCAAAATCAGTTTTACTTAAAGCTGTAAGCCATCGATATTAACACAAAGAAGATAAATAATTGCAAAGAAAAAATATTGGAGATGTCTCTATAATAATTGACTTGCCCGGCGAGCTGTCTCCTTTGGAAAATCACTTGCCCGCTGCAATTTTAAACCGGCACAGGCAAGCGATGTCTGCTTAAGTAAACCACTGGGGTCACATTGTTTATATAGACTTAAATAGCAAAATTACTTCAAAAATCTTCTCCTCTAAAACTGCAAGGCCCAGTGGTTTCATATTTGGTATGTGGCATCCTCTGGTGGTCCTATACAAAGATTTTTCAAATGATGCCCCTGGGGTCAAAACTGGCCACGCCCCGGGTGTCACATTGTTTATATAGACTTACCGTAAATACGCAGTCATAAGTTTAGACGTCTCATAAGTCGAGAAGGTAAAATTCATTCCAGAAACGTATTTCTAATAATAACCATTCCTAAAGTAAAGTTAGAATTATCATAAAACACCATCTGAATATTTGCCAGTGTATGCCCCAATAAGTGGGTATATACGGTACTGTCTGCAGTATGCATTGAAGCGTGAATTCACTCCTAATCCTTTTTGACAGGTCTTGCTGTAGACAAAAACCGGTTCCAGCCAGTTTAATTAGCAATATGCTGTACACAAAAATGTTTGGTCTGCAGGTGTATTAATTTTTTATCTGTGGCTGACGGTCTAGCTGGGGCCTCAAGTGGGGAAATTAAGTCAATTAAAATAAGAGTAGATAGTTTCATTCACAGTTTGCATCTTATTTTATAATCAAACAGTTTTGCATTTTGTCTTAATTGTCGGTAATTAGTAGAAAGGGCAAATGGTGATAATTATAAATGGATTATAGTGTGTGGATTAGCAAATATGCAGGTAAGGAATAAAATGCTTTTGATAAATATTTCAATATAATATGCTACGATTTTTTGTGAACTGTCTCATAAGTCGACTGTACTTTATAAACATGATTTTAATTGCTTAAAATCTCTACTTATGACTGAGTATTTTCGGTAAATAGCAAAATTACTTCAAATATCTTCTCGTCTGAAACGGCAATGCCCAGTGGTTTCATATTTAGTATGTGGCATCCTCTAGTGGTCTTCTGCAAAGATTGTTTAAATGATCCCCCTGGGATCAAAACTGGCAACGCCCCGGAGGTCACATTGTTTATATAGACTTAAATATCAAAATGACTTTAAAAATCTTCTCCTCTGAAACCACAAGGCCCAGAGGTTTCATATTTGGTGTGTAACATTTCATACTAGTCCTCTACAAAGATTGTTCAAATGATACATCTGGGGTCAAAACTGGCCACGACCCGGGGGTCACATTGTTTATGTAGACTTAAATATCAAAATTCAAAAATCTCCTCCTTTGAAACCGAAAGGCCTATTTGTTTCATATTTGGTATGTAACATCCTGTAGTGGTCCTCTACAAATGTTGTTCAAATGATGCCCCTGGGGTAAAAACTGGCCATGCCCCGTTGATCACATGGATTATATAGACTTGAATAGCAAAATGACTTTAAAAAATTGTTTCCTCTGAAACCGCAAGGCCCAGAGGTTTCATATTCGGTATGTAACATTGTATAGTGGTCCTCTACAAATGTTGTTCAAATGATGCTCCTGGGTTCAAAACTGGCCACGCCCCGAGGGTCACATGGTTTATAGCTAAATGACTTTGAAAAACTTCTACTCTGAAACCGCAACGCCCAGAGGTTTGGTATTTGGTTGGTAACATTGTATAGGTGTCCTCTACAAAGATTGTTCAAATGATTCCCCTGGGGTCAAAACGGGTCACACCCCGGGGGTCACATTGTTTATATAGACTTAAATAGCAAAATTACTTTAAAAATCTTCTCCTATGAAACAGTGAGGCCCAGATGTTTTATATTTGGTAGAAAGTGGCCACTATACTGGAGTAGAAAGTGGCCACTCCCTGTGTTTCACATGTTTTATATAGACTATAAAAATCTCCTGAAGCTGCAAGACCCAGATCTCTATACTCGGGTAAGTGGCTTAGTGCCATTTGGCCCTCTTGTTATAAGCCATTATGATGCCATAAACTCAGGTGAGCGACCTAGGGCCATCGTGGCCCTCTTGTTTATTTAAGTGTACTTAATTGATTGACGAAACCTTTAGAAGCTTGACTTCGGGTCAAATACAGGTAGTGGGGTTCTCTGTCTAGAGACTTGGTGTGTGAAAAGGAACCACTTTGTATATTGGTATGCGTGTCAAATATGACTTATCTTTTGGTCCCCAATGTCAAAAAAATACTAGCCCCAACAAAATATTCCCGGACTTGTCATTTAAAATGGCCCCACACAGAAGTCTTTATTACAGATTCTATTTTATTTTCAAACTTTCATAATCAAAACCTTACATACGTAGAGCAGTTCTCATCTGTGCATTGGACACACAGTAAATTATCATATTGTGTATTGTTTTTGCTCATGTGTGTTAAATCCACAGGTACTTGACACAATTTTTACAATTTTTTACCCTTATATAAGGGTAAAAAATTGTAAAAATTGTGTCAAGTACCTGTGGTTAAATCATCGGACAATAATTTGTGAACAAGTGTTTTTGATTAACTTGTTGCTTATATTTGTGAAAGACGGAAAATGTCGTTATGCAAACGGAGGGTGGCACATATTCAGAAGGAGAATGTAAAAGTGGCAAAAAATAGCATTAGTTTATTAAAATTTGTGCAGAGGACAGATGGAACAGAAAGGTAATTATATAATTGCTACGAATCTTTAGGTTTGTAAATATAAAGTGTAGATCTATACTTACTAAGTATATAATTTTGTGATCCACAGAACTTGCTTCCTAAACTTCTCCATACGTTACGGACAATCAAGTTTATATTAAAACACATCGCGCACTACTCACGTTATGTAAACAGAATTACATAAAATGACCGCTTTCGGCAGATATACAACAAACAATATGTTTTTCTCGTTGGTTTAATCTGTGTGAATATTGAATATTGTATTTGGTACAAGAGTGTGACAACATGCTTTTATACGGTTTTTTATTTAAAATTAGTATATATAAATATGATACCCTTAGCAAATACACTGAAACACATGTGCCCTTTAAAAAGGACACAGCACGCTAAAATGCCCTTTTTGAATGTTGCGCCATGCCCCACTGACTTCCTGGATAAAACACTAATTCACTGAATAGTTCGAGCTATACTACTCATCCATTTGTCAGCTTCGGTGTAACAGATGGTTAAGGTTTCCATATCTCTGTAACTACTACAGATATTCAATTGAAACTTCACACGTGTTCGGGGTCATTATGTGAGGTCACCGACCAAGACCCATAATTTAGCAGAATTATGCCCCTTTTTGTACTTTGAAACTCATGTTAAAGTTTGCGTGCAAGAGCAAATTCAGGTTACGATTTGCGTGCAAGAAGTATATATCTCTGTTACTACTACACAGAGTTCTCGGTAACGCGTAATTGGACGCATACTTTTAAGAAAAGGACGCCATAAATCTCGGTGTTAGATTCTAGGACGCAACCCTTTTCTCTGGCGTACGCATATTTTCCCAATACAAAGAACGCCTACTCGGCAATAAACACTGCAATAAACACATTCCCATTCTGCACCAGTGTGTCAATTATCGATAAAATCAAGACGCAGGCGGAGCCAGCTTAACTACAGCTAACCAGTCAGCCAATAAGAACCCATATGCAAATGAATGTCGTCGATAGATAGTTTATCACGCCCTCAATCTAATTTGAATTAGTAAAGGTGTAAGTGATTTGTAACACTTTCCCTTTAGGTATGGGTTATGTTATGTGCGTGTTATTAACACCCGCGTTTTTAATAAATTGCTACAAATTTAAAGAAGGCAATATAATTTATATTTATGTGAAATGAATAGTTCACAAATTATAAGAATTAAGATGAATCTGTGTAACTTGACAATTTGTGTACACCGATCGCGTCAAGCGTGCGTTTTCATTTGTTAAAAAAACTACAACTGCTAGTGTCTATTAATAAAATAGCTATTAAAAATCGTCACTGTACACGGATTATATGCAAACACTTTGGCTGAGGCAACATTTAAATGAAATTTTGCGACAGTTTATAGTACTTGTCGAAAGTGAAAGTAAATAAATGTCGGCGTCCTTTTCTTTTTTATCCAATTTATAAAAAATGTTGAGTTGTTCCTTTTTAATGAATAAAGTCCTATATAATTTAATTGTTTAATTGCGGGTAGTTAATAAACAGTTTGTTTAATTATGATTTTTGACACAAAGTATTGTTGTTGTGATTGTATTTTTTAAGTGGGTGGGGTAGGGGTCTGTTTTGACGATTAGATACTGGGACGCTAACTTTTCATAGGAAGGAGTCCTGGACTCCATGTTTTGAAATCCTAGCGAGAACTCTGCTACAGATATTCAGTTGAAACTCCACACATGTGTTCGGGGTCATTATGTGAAAAATGCTTCCACTCAATATTTTTCTTGTTTGTTGTGATAAAGACCCATAACATTGACAAAGCAGTTCAATAGTCGAGCGTGCTGTCCAGAGCCAGCTCTTGTTCTCAATATATTGTACCTTCATCCTTGCCAACAGAAGTATATGTTGCAGGGGAGGACATTGTATTGTATTTGGACATTATGATTAAATTGCATGCATTGTATAATTAAGCAAGTGGTATACAATTAAACATGTTTATTATACCCCCACTTTTGAAAAAGTGGGGGCTAATAGGAATCATGCGTGTTGGTCCATACGTCCGTCCAATAGTTCATTTCCGCTCCATAACTTCGAAATTCCTGGAAGGATTTTAATATAACTTCAGCTTATTATTCCCCGTGACCTGAAAATGTGCAGCGTACATGACCCATGAATGTCCGTCAAAGGTCACAGTTCAAGGTCAAAGGTCAAATACTTGTATTTTGTTTCCGCTACATTACTTCTCAATGCCTGGAAGGATTTTAATATGACTTCAGATAATTATTACCCATGATCAAACGATGTGTCATGTACATGACCTATGCTTGTCCTTAAAAGGTCAAGGTCACAATTCAAGGTCAAAGGTCAAGTACAGGGAAAAACTTGTATTTTGTTACTGCTCCATAACTTAATAATGCATGGAAGGATTTTAATAGATCTTCAGATTGTAATTTTCCATGACCAGATGATGTGTCGTGCACATGACCCATGCTTGTCCATCAAAGATCAAGGTCACAATTCAAGGTCAAAAGTCAAATACTTGTATTTCGTTTCCGCTCCATAACTTCATAATGCCTGGAAGGATTTTAATTTAACTTGAGATAATTATTTCCCCATGACCAGACGATGTGTTGCGATGACCCATGCATGTCCATTAAAGGTCAAGGTCACAAGTCAAAGTCAATGGTCAAATGCAGGTAAAATACTTGATTGTGTTTCTGCTCCATAACTTCTTAATTCATGAATGGATTTTAATATAACTTCAGATTATTATTCCCCATGACCAGACAATGTGTCATGCACCTGACCCATGCTAGTCCATCAAAGGTCAAGGTAACAATTCAAGGTCAAAGGTCAAATACTTGTATTTTATTTCCGCTCTGTAACTTCATATTTCATGGAAGGATTTTAATATAACTTCAGATTATTATTGCCCATGACCAGACAATGTGTTGTGTACATGACCCATGCTTGTCCATCAAAGGTGAAGGTCACAATTAAAGGTCAAAGGTCAAATACATGTATTTTGTTTCCACTCCATAACTTCTTAATGCCTGGAAGGATTTTAATATTACTTCAGATGATTATTCCGCAAGACCAGACTATGTGTCGTATACATGACCTATTCTTGTCTATCAAAGGTCAAGGTCACAATTTACATATTAGTGTTTTGTTTCTGCTCCATAACTTCTAAATGTCTGGAAGGATTTTAATATTACTTGACATTATTTATGCATCATTGTTCCTCATGACCAAATAATGTGTGACTTTCGTGACCCATGCTTGTCTGTCAAGGTCACAATTCAAGGTCAAAGGTCAAATATTTTTATTTGGTTTCTAAATGCCTGGAAGGATTTTAATTTTACATTGTAATTCTCATTATTATTCCACATAACCTAATGATGTGTCGCATACATGACACATGCTGGTCTGTCAAAGGTCAAGGTCATAGTTCAAGGTCAAAAGTCACATATTTGTCAGGAGCATAATATTTTCTGAAATGGAAGGATTTCAAATGACTTGGTAGAAATTATGGCCATTGTGAGATTGTACGCTGCACACAAGAATCAGGCCTGTAGTGTAAAGGTCAAGGTCACATATAAGAAATATAGTTTTGTTTTGAGCCATGTATTGTACCTATACAAAGGGATTCTTCTGTAACTTGGAACAAGGTGCCTACCATCATAAAAGAATGTGTCCCAGACAAGAAAAAAGGTCTGTGATTCAAAGGTAACACTTTAAAGTCAATTATAAGAATGAAGTTTTTGTAGGAAGCAAAGGTTTGTCCAACATGAAAAGATTTTGAAATAACTTGTCTGAAGAGGTTATCATTATAAAAGACACACAAATACCAGGTCAGTAGCTGAAATTTCAAGGTCACTCTTCAAGGTCAAAGGTCCAAATAGTTGTCCAGGGCATATAATGTATTCTTCCTTTTTAGCTCGACTAGTAGAATAATAGGTGAGCTTTCCAACTACCCCCGGTGTTGGTGTCTGCGTCCGCGTCTGAATTTGGTTAAAGTGTTTATTCAAAAGTCCTGTAACTTCAAAACTACATAAGTTATTCACTCGAAACTTGGAATATACCTTTGTAATCAACTCCAGTGTCAGGGGCAACATTCCACATAACTATGTTTTGTATTTTGACAGAGTTATGCCCATTTTTCACTTAGATTTTCTGGTAAAGTTTATATTCAAAAGTTTAGTAACTTCAAAACTACATAAGTTATTCACTTGAAACTTGGAACTAACCTTTGTCATCAACTCCAGTATCAAGGGCAACATTCCCTATAACTATGTTTTGTATTTTGACAGAGTTATGCCCCTTTTTCACTTAGATTTTCTGGTTAAACTTTATCTTCAGAAGTTTTGTAACTTCAGTACTACAAAAGCTATTCACTTGAAACTTGGAATATACCTTTGTCATCAACTCCAGTATCAGGGTGAATATTCCCCATAACTCTGTATTGTATTTTGACAGAGTTATGCCCCTTTTTCACATAGATTTTTGGGTTAAAGTTTATATTCAAATTATTCACTTGAAACTTGGAACTAACCTTTGTCATCAACACTAGTATTAGGGGCAACATAACCCATAACTCTGTTTTGTATTTTGACAGAGTTAGCCCACTTTTTACATAGACTTTGTTGTTAAAGTTTTTATTCCAAAATTTTAAAACTATACAAGGCTTCACTTAAAAGTTTTGTATTTAAACAAATTTATGCCCCTTCCACTATCCAAAATATGTACCAACTGAAATACTTCGAATAGTCGAGCGCGCTGTCCTCTTACAGCTCTTGTTCATTTTAAGCCCATTAATCCTTTGATACAAGTCATTTTGTCAGTCAAATCATTGTTAAAGCACCACAACTACAAACCTCTTCATCTGTGTCAAAGCAGTATGTGGGGGTATTAATCCCCTTTTAGTGATAGCTCTAGTTTTTATACAGGTGCAACAGGTAAACGACCAGTCCCAATCAGCGGGGGCCTCCGTGTCCTATGGACACATTTCTAGTATTGAGAGTCTATGGTCCCCTTACTTGATGTAAAATACGACTATTTCAGCTGGTTCTCGCCTTCACCGTGGGTACTGCTTGGATGCCATGATGGATGATAAACCTACAGATATAACCCATCTGGTATTCGTGGTGCATGGTATTGGACAACAAATGGAAAAAGGTCACATCATTCGTTGTTGTCATGAGTATGTCAGTTTGTTGTTTGTTTGAAGTTTTGGCCTAAACTTTTTACTGCATTAATCAATAGAATGATCACAAAGATTCCATGAATCGATCAAGCAAGAAAATAGTTGTTATGCTCCCTAGAAAAATTTGGGGGGAGCATATAGTTGCTGTTCGTCCGTCACATTTTCTTGTTAGCTCACCTGAGCACAACATGCTCATTGTGAGCTTTTCGGATCGCCTTTTGTCCGTCGTGCTTCGTGCGCCGTGAGTCGTGTATCAACATTTTCATTCAAAAAACATCTCCTAAACCGCTGGGCAGATTTTCACTATACTTCACAGCAATGTTCCTTGGGTGACCCTCTTTCAAAATTGTTCAAATCGTTCTGGTCTGCTTCATATGTAGGTCACAAGAGCTACCAATAGATTTAACAAGGCTTTGATAGTATTGCAAGCAATACAGGAGTCCTCTACCGGTCAAAACCCCTACTAATTAAACATTGTGCAATACAGTCAAATCGCCCTTTATCTTTAGATGTACAAAGTTTCATATTCAAATCCCATTTGTCACTGCAGTATTAAGTTGTTGTTTTTTAGCTCACCTCAGCACAAAGTGCTCATGGTGAGCTTTTGTGATCGCCCGTTGTCCGTGTGTGCGTGCGTCGTTAACTTTTCATTCAAACAACATCTCCTCCTAAACCACTTGGCAGATTTTCACCAAACTTCACAGGAATGATCATTAGGTGACCCTCTTTCAAAGTTGTTCAAATCGTTATGGTCTGTTGCATATGTAGATCACCAGAGCTATAAATATATTTAAAAAGTGTAAACTTTTAAAATCTTCTCTGAAACCGCAGATCCCAGAGGTTTCATATTTCGTATGTAACATCCTATAGTGGTCCTCTACAAAGATTGTTCAAACTATGCCCCTGGGGTCAAAACGGGCCACGCCCCGGGGGTCACATGGTTATATAGAATATATTGCAAAATGACTTAAAATCTTCTCCTCTGAATCCACAAGGCCCAGAGGTTTCATATTTGGTATATAACATCCTATAGTGGTCCTCTACAAAGAATGTTCAAATTATTTCCCTGGGGTCAAAGCTGGCTTGGCCCCCGTGGTCATATGGTTTATAAAGAATATATAGCAAAATGACTTAAAAAATCTTCTCCTCTGAAACCGAAAGGCCCAGAGGTTTCTTATTTGGTATGTAAAATCATATAGTAGTCCTTTACAAAGATTGTTCAAATTATGCCTATGGGGCCAAAACTGGTCACGCCCCGGGAGTCACATGGTCTACTGTAATCGTATATAAATTTGTCGGTCTGAAATTCGGTGGTTTCATTAAAAACGACAATTTCGTTGGTACTTGATTTCATAGATTTCAAATTTTGAAGAAAAACTATATATTCACAGTTTGACATTACTACTCAGTAAACTATCAAGTCCGTCATTAAGCCCAGATTACCGTATTTTCGGGTGTATAAGACGCATCTTGTTTTCAGTTGTAAATTCCCTGCATCTTATATTTCGGTGCGTCTTATTCGTCAATGACGACAGATTTTTGAAAAGCAGAATTGCCAAAATAAATGAGCAAAGCAATATTTGTTTTTGTTATGATTTGCTGTTTTTATGAAACAATTTGTTTTTACACCGATCAATTGGTTTAGTTTAAACCTATTTATTTTAGCTCGATTGGATCGAAAGCCTTAGGCTTATTGAGACACTCTCGAGTCCGTTTCCTGGGTAGAACCAGTACTTGGTGTCTTTGGGGGAGATCTCAAGAACGCTCCCAGAGTGGGGATCGAACCCGGGACCTCCCGATCGCTAGGCGGACACCATATCCACTACGCCACCGCGACCTCAATGATCAATTGGTTACACCCTACTATACAAATAGTAGTTATGTAGCGTGTGTTCGAAGCGTATAAGTGTGCGTATATAGCAAAACAAATCAATAATATTATAATTTTGATTTCATTTCATTTGAATATGTCAGATATACATATATACAACCAAAATAAAATAAAATAAAAAACTATTTATTCGTTATTCATTTTTGCACTACCCGTGCATCACTCTGCATCAGAGAATCCCTCAAACTCCTCGTCCTCGGTGTCCGAGTTAAAGAGTTCTGTGGCCGCTGATGGGAGCATCTGGGCGACGGTGGCCAGCGGAATGTCGTCCTCGTCCTTGTCAGACAGGGCGGCATCGGCGACGACGCTAGACGACAGAATCTCCGCCTTCCGGTATTTGTTCAAGATGCAGGTCACGCTCACCGATTCCCAGGCCTTCAGGATCCAGGTCGTCACTTCGGTGAGGGTTGCCCTACGCAGCCAGCAAGTACTGGTGAACGAATGTTTGCCTCAAGACATCCACTGTTTCCAGCACTCAAGCATCTTGAAGCATCTGTTCACGCTGATATCAAGTGGCTGCAGAAGCTTGGTCAGCCCTCCAGGGATGATGGCTGGGATCATGTTCTTGCCGAGAACACACTGTTTCACCTTGTCAGTGATGTGCGCTCTCATGCTGTCCATCACGAGCAGCGCCTTGCGTTGATGGAAAAACCGTCTGGCCGCTTGACGTAGCACTTGCTCAGCCACGTCTTCATTTTCTCGGTGTCCATCCACACTTTCTCGTTAACTGTCACACTGATTCCGCTAGGAAACTTCTCTTTGGGCATCGTCTTTCTCTTGAAGATGACCATCGGGGGGAGTTTCGTGCCAGCGCCAGTGACTGCAAGCATCATGGTGAAGCTGGCTTTCTCATGGCCTGTCGTCTTGATGCTGACAGACGACGTTCCTTTCCGTTCCAACGTTCTGTTGAGGGGGATGTCGAATGTCAGTGGCACCTCATCGATGTTGATGATGTGGTCAGACTGGATGTTGTGGAGCGCCACCTTTTCCTTGCAAAATGCCCGGAATGCTGCCAGCTTCTCCTCGTAATCCTTGGGGAGAGACTGGCATAGGGTGGTCCTGGCTCGGATACTGAGGTCCTTCCGTCACATAAATCGCAGACACCAGGATGGCCCACCCTGAAAGTCCACGATTCCCTGCTCCTTGGCCATCTGGATGGCTTTCAGTCGGATCTGCGTCGTGCTGACCCCGCGATTGGCCGCTCGCTGCTCCAGTACCCAGTTCTCCATGGCAGCCAACGTGGTTGCTGTCCTCTGTTGGCCTTCTGCAACTTCCGGCAGAGTCGAAGACTGTCTTCTGACTTCCGCCACTCCCTGATAATCTTCTCAGATATGCTGAAATGGCGACCAGCTGGACAATTGCCGTTCTTCTTCGACTTCTAACTTGAACGCTGCTGTGTAGCTTTTTCTTGTAGGCATTTTGAAACTGATAATATTGCCAAAAATGTTAAAGCTTTTATATGCTAGCCCTTCATTTGTATGTTTGTACATTAACCAAACAATTCAATTAAAATACAATCAATAATCTTGTTTATAATGCCGTTACCTGTGAAAATGTGCTTCATTTTATTGCAGTTAACAAGGTTAGTGTAACAAACTATGGCTGTCGGTATGCTTTGTGTGCTTTGCCAATTTGTTTTCACACTTACATTGCCAAAATTATTATTTTTGACACATTAAGTGTTTAAACAAATTATCATCGTACACAGTACACACAACTGTGAGCACCGATAATTATAGTTTCTTTTATGAACCGCCTTGTGAATAATTTTTGTTAACTTGCATTCTACAATACATTAATAGACTGACATCGTGACATCATTAAAAATATTAAGCCGATAACGACATTTTATTCGTTCACAAATATTTCTTACGCTGACGAGCATGCATCCCGGGAATCACATGATAATAGAGGTGTTATGAACACACGCTGAGCGTGTGTAGACAGCCTTTGTTTTGACAATGGGATTAAAATGTATGAATGGATACTCGGGAAGGTTGTGTAGTATTTAGGTGCGTCTTATATTATGGATGCATCTCATACGTGGCTGAAATCAGGAAAATGATTAAAATTAGCGGGTGCGTCTTATTCTCCGATGGGAAAATACGGTACGTAATCATGGTCACCAAAATATGTAATTAGAGATGTACTGGCAGTTGTTGATCATGTACCAATTAAACATGTCAATTAAAATCCTTTGTTTTGCCCCAGCTAGACCATCAGCAAGCAATAAAATCAATACACATGCAGACAAATCCCATGATTTTCTGCAAAGCATATTGCTAAGTACACTGGCTGAAACCGGTTATTGTGTACATCCAGACCCAGTCCCCAGTGATTACTTCACCTCATTCACCCAGACACTACCATATATACCCACTTATAAGAATATATGCTTGGCATTTTTCGGCGTAGCTGTCTAAGATCACTTTTGACCCAGATTTTCTTGTGATAATTATGCAGCGGGAAAATTGAATGCCAATAGAATTGGGCAAATTTTCTAATTCTAGGGAATGCAAACTTCAAACAATGGTTTAACGTATACCAATAACTGTTGCATACTTTGGGGGGATTAACAATTTACATAATTGTTTACATAAGCGGTTAAAATGAAGTTATAAACATATCTTCAACATATACGCTAGAACTGAGGCTATTTATGAACGTATTTTCTCATTGTATGCCATAAACAGAATGCTATATTCATTCACGTAACGAAATAACTATTTTGTTTAGCCTACATTTCTATAAGCTGTACGCTCTATACATAGCAATTGTGCAATGTTCCCATTCATAAATCTCACACACAGTGTTGCCGTTCCATGTAGCCCATCGATTCAAGCGAGTTCATCACATTCCAGAAACAGTAGTGTCATTTTAAAAATAGCGCGCGTAGCTAGCAACCGTTGTATAACTGTGTTAATATACTCGTACATGCATCAATAATAGCGTTCAGAGAATCATAAACCTAAAAATTTCAATAAATGGGGAATTTATATTTGTAAACTTACTGTTGATTTGAATTAAAATTGTGGTTACGATTTATTAAGGATTATTTATAATTGAATCTTTCTATCAACTTCTCCGTAGATGTTATTTAATCTATAAAAAGATGCTACATTTTCTACAGATAAAATGTTATGAAAGAAGATTCGGAATATGTCGAATTGTTATTCGCGTAGCATGAATACACAATTTGCAATACTAATTATACACAGGAACCCCTGATATATCATATATCTACTGATATAATTTAAAATCGTCATAGTCTAATTAATTTTTATGGTGGCGTTATCAAAGATAAAGTCTTAACATTTCAAAAATCGCTGAAAGTTCCCTGACTATTGCTTTTTATTGGGATACACAGTATAAATGCTTATTTGACTTTAAATCGTTATTATATAGCATGAATGGTATATTACGGGTACTATAAATAACTAATTTTAATTCATTCCCGAAAGTAATTTCTTACATTGTTAATTTGTAAACTTGGCTTGACAATTTCAGATAACAATTATGTTAAAAAACCTAAATTATTTTGGTTATTCATATATCACTGGTGGAAACATGGAGCTGTATGTTTATTCACAGCATATATATTAATTATAATTTTATCTAATTTTTAAATTATTAAATTTATCTCAAATTAACTTTTGGGTCCGAGAAGTTTTCTTATCGTGTCCGAAAAATCTTGGGTCCAATAAGTCTTATATTGGTGGGGACCACAAAATCTGGGGTCTGAGAAGTCACTTTACCGATCATCTTGGCCGTCTGTTTAGGTTATTTTTAAATGACACCTCAATATTAATTTCAACGCCGATTGTCTTTTTAAAGACATTTCTTGTTAAGATTGTGTTCTGTACTTATTCTAACTGGACTGAAGAACTTCTTATTATAGGAAATACATTTCAGGAATGTATATCTGCAGACCACTGTTGACATGTATATCGATTACCAAATTTTCATTGATGAACTTTAGGTTCAAAATGTGGATATGTTTTGATGCCTTATGTTTTATGTTGAAATACTTCAGATTTCCTTAACACTGGATTAAGTTGGATTAAAAGATATTCTTATCTGGTAAATATTTAATTTATGATTCATTATTGCACACGTGATATGCTCTTTAAATAGATGTATTAATTGCTCTTAGTCAGCTTAAGAAGTGGACTTGCTGGTTGGTATCAAATGCGTCATTTATTCGTCGGCACTTAAATTCGTGGTTTTGTCTATCACAAAATCCACGAAAATTAGTGTACCACGAATTATAATGATTTTACTGTATATCAACTTTAATCTTCTAAAAATCTTCTCCTCTGAAACCGCAAGGCCCAGAGGTTTCGTATTTAGCATGTAACATCCTTAAGTGGTCCTCTACAAATATTGTTCAAATTATGCCCCATGGGTCAAAACTGACCACACCCCAGGGGTCACATGGTTTATATAGATTAAAGGTTACTCATGGGCAAATAAATTCCTTCTTTGTTACATATAAAATATTCCAAGTTTGATCTCAATTTTCACCATGACCAAGCTACTTTCCAATATACCTTGTTGGAAAGATAACCTTTTGAAAAAACAGCATGTCAAAAATTTCTATACGTTGTATCTCAAAATATTTACCTTATAATAAACCCGCCGGTTTTGACAGGAACGGGGGCTGCCATTTTGTCCATGAATACATGGGCCAAAAGTTATGAAGCTGGGAACCACTAAGACAAAGAAGTGCCAAAAACTTTCTTTTTTTTCTTATTCCTTACATATATATCTTTAAATTGTATTTTACAAATTTTATGCATCCTGAACTCAACCATATGTGCTTATTATCTAACTGACAGCATGTAACCCTGAGGATGTGACTTCCGTTTTGGTGTAATTAGACCTTATATAGACTTATATAGCAAAATTACTTCTCCTCTGAAACCGCAAGGCCTAGAGGTTTCATATTTGGTAACATCCGTATAGTGGTCCTCCGTATTGTTTAAATTATGCCCCTGGGGTCAAATCTGTCACGAGCCGGGGGTCACATGGTTTATATAGACTTAAATAGCAAAATGACTTTAAAAATCTTCTCCTCTGAAACGGCAAAGCCCACAGCTTTCCTATATTTGGTACGTAACATTGCATAGTGGTCCTCTCCAAAGATTGTTCATATTATGCCCCTGGGGTCAAATCTGGTGGCACCCAGAGGGGTCACATGCTTTATATAGACTTAAATAGCAAAGTTACTTTAAAAATCTTTACCTCAAACCGCAAGGCCCAGAGGTTTTTCAAGATTGTTTATATTATGCCCCTGGGATAAAAATAAGCCACAGTTCGGGAATGCAAATTCCAATTGGGTTACAAGGCCTCAGGTGAACGTCCAAGGGCCCTCTTGTTCTATTTTAGTAACATTGACCAGACATTCGAGTTACTTTTTGAGTTATTGCAGTACTAAACTGACAGAGGGCAATCATATAGTCCATTCTGTGTACCAAGTTTCATGATCATATATTATGTTGTTTTTGAATTATTACAGTATTAAGTTTATTTCTATTTTAAGTACACCATTCTCGAAAAAGTGTATTTAATACGCATTTGATGCGTATTAAACGCTGCAGTATTGGCACCATATTTTTTATGCGTTAAATGCGCATTCAATACACTTTTAGTACACTTAGTGTATTTTTTCTGTACTTTTTCTGCATTTTTTACAAAAGAGTGTATTAATGCACTAGAAAATACACCTAAAATACGCTTTAAATTTAAAGTAATTTTTGAAGATATAGTGTATTTTTCAAGGAGAAAAATACACTTTAAATGCACTGAAGTGTGTTTATGCAGGAAAATGCAGAAAAAATACACCTTATTTCTGTAATAAGTGTATTTTTTCTACATTTTCAAGTGTATAAAATGCGCATTAAATGCAGACAAAATATGGTGCCAATACCGCAGTGTTTAATACGCAATAAATGCGTATTAAATACACTTTTTTGAGAAGGGCAGTCACGTGACCTTTGACCTAACGTGAAAAATAAAGGGTCGTATACAATCTTCACCTTGCTCTTTTTATGTATACAAAGTTTCATAAAAGTATCTTCAGTACTTTTTGAGTTATCGCAGGATCCAGGTTTTGGGGACGGGACAGACAGACAGAGTGAGACTGACGGACGAACAGACAGACAGTAGCACACAGACCGAGGGAAAACCCATAGTCCAATCTGTGTACCAAGTTTCATGAAGTTTCATGATCATATCTTATGCACTTTTCAAAATATTACAGTATTCAGTTTATTTCGATTTTTAGTAACAGTCACGTGACCTTTGACCTCTGGTGAAAAATAAAAGTTTGTGCATAATTCTCACATGCTGTTGCTACGTATACAAAGTTTTATCAAAGTGTCTTCAGTACTTTCCGAGTTATCACAGGATCCAGGTTTTGGGGATGGACGGACAGACAGACAGAACGACACGCAGACAGATGGCAAACCTATAGTTCAATCTCTGTACCAAGTTTCATGGTAATAAATTATGTCCATTTCGAATTATTACAGTATTTAGTTTATTTGTATTTTTAGTTACAGTCACGTGACCTTTGACTTCTGGTGAAAAAAAAGGTCGTGCATAATCCTCACATTGCCACATTGCTGTTTATATGTATACCCCGTTGCATCGAAATAAGTTCAGTGCTTTTTGAGATATTGCAGGGACCAGGTTTTGGGGATGGACAGACAGACGGACGGACAAACATATGGACGAACAGATAGAAAGACACACAGACAAATGGCAAACCTATAGTTCAATCTTTGTACCAAGTTTCATGGTCATATCTTATGTACTTTTCGATTTATAACAGTATTTAGTTCATGTCTATTTTTAGTAACAGTCACGTGACCTTTGACCACTGGTGAAAAGTAAAAGGCCCTGCATAACCCTCACATTGCTGTATATATATAAACCAAGTTTTATCGAAATATCTTCAGTACTTTTTGAGTTATCGCAGGATCCAGTTTGTTTTAGTTTATTTCTATTTTAGTAACAGTCACATGACCTTTGACCTCTGGTAAAAAAATAAAGGCCGTGCATAATACTCACATTGCCATTTATATGTATACCAATTTTCATCGAAGGATCTTCAGTACTTTTTGAGTTATCACAGGAACAATATTTTGCGGACGGACGGTTGGAGGGCAAACCTATCGTCCCCTCCAGTGAAACACCGGTAGGGGACTAAAAACTGAAAACTTTAAAAATCTTCTCTGAAACCACTAGGCTTGGAGCTTTCAAATTTGATATGTGACATCCTATAGTGGTCCTCTACAAAGTTTATTCAAATTGTTCCCCTGGGGTGAAAACTGGCCACGCTCTGGGGGTCACATGGTTTATATAGACTTAAATAGCAAAATGACTTTAAAAATCTTCTCTGAAACCGCAAGGCCGAGAGGTTTCATATTTGGTATTTAACATTGTATAGTGGTCCTCTACAAAGATTGTTCAAATGATGCCCCTGGGGTCAAATCTGGCCACGCACCGGGGGTCACATCGTTTATATAGACTTAAATAGCAAAATGACTTTAAAAATCATCTCCTCTGCAATCGCAAGGCCCAGTGGTTTTATATTTGGTATGTAACATTGTATAGTGGTCCTCTTCAAAGTTTGCTCAAATGATGCCCCTGGGGTCAAATCTGGCCCTGCCCCGGGGGTCACATTGTTTATATAGACTTATATGGCAAGTGGGCCTTAAAAATCTTCTCCTTTGAAATTGTAATGCCCAGAGGTTTCATTTTTAGCATGAAACATTGTGTAGTGGTCCTCTACAAAGATTGTTCAAATTATACCCCAGGGGTACACAATGGCCACGCCCTGGGGGGTCACATGGTTTATATAGACTTGAATAGCAAAATGACTTTTAAAATCTTCTCCTCTGAAACTGCAAGGCCCAGAGGTTTCATATTTAGTTTGTAACATTGTATAGTGGTCCTCTACAAATATTTTTCAAATTATGTCCCTGGGTTCAAATCTGGCCACGCCCCCCGTGGTTGCATTGTTTATATAGACTTAAATAGTAAAATGACTTTTAAAATCTTCTTCTCTGAAACATCAAGGCCCAGAGGTTTCATATTTGGTATGTTACATTGTATAGTGGTTCTCTACAAAGATTGTTCAAATGATGCCCCTGGGGTAAAAACTGGCCACGCCCCAGGGGTCACATTGTTAACGAGGGTTGTTTAAAAATAAATAGGTCTGGGGCGATAACGTTAACATCTTTTAATCTATGTTCATGATTATACCTACAAAATACATCAGAATATTTCCTCTACATACAGTGAAATTTTCAAAAAAATAAAATTATAAATAAAAATTCTATGACAATTACAGCAAACACTGTGTGCTGCAACCCGGTGCACGAAAACAGAGTTACTCTGGAAGTTTCCAACATCACATACGCTCCGAACTATGCCAACGTTTACTCTTTTTCAAAGTACTCCCCCGCGTGATGGCGATGTATCCACTGTCTGCACACATCCTTGTACCATTATGCAGAGTACTTTTGAGTAATATTCGTGGTTCTTGTCTTCAATTCTTGTAAGAAGTTGACCTACCTCCCGTTAACTGTGATTTAGAGAAGAGAACCTACCTCCCTTTAACTGTGATTTGATGGTAGGAAATACCGAGAAGTAGAATGGCGCTATGTCCGGCGAATGAGGCGGATGGGATATCGTACAGAATCCCAAAACTGCCACCTCCAAAGCGGTGGTCCCTGCAGTGTGTGATGACGCATTGTCCATGTGTAGAATGAAATGCACAAGGGGCACACCGTGTAACTTCTTCCTTAGAGCGTGCAGGAGATCACGGCGGAGCACCTGTGCAGAGTAAATGGCATATTATAAACCCAGTTTAATGCCTTTTCATATATTACAAATGGGATTCGATTAAACAGAATATTGTCTCACTTTCACATGTACAAATTAATACAATTTCAATGAAACCATACGACAAATCACGGAAATATAATGAAGATAGCATTACTTAAATAGCTGACTATATGCACTGCGCTGGGTGCTTGTTACCAAGGTTTTTCAAACTTAATATATACACGCGTATAGCGTGAAAAAATATTAACGTTTATACAATATTGCCGAGAATGCTTTCCGAGTGATTGTGATATGTAAACCTTGTAACTTGGATGAAAAATTAAAAACACAATGGTCTAAGTCCTATTTATTTTTTAACAACCCTCGTATATTGACTTAAATAGCAAAATGACTTTAAAAATTTTCTTCTATGAAACCGCAAGGCCCGGTGGTTTTACATTTGGTATGTTACATTGTATAGTGGTTCTCTACAACGATTGTTCAAAAGATGCCCCTGGGGTCAAAACTGGCCACGCCCGGGGGTCGCAGTGTTTATATAGACTTAATAGCAAAATGACTTAAAAAAGCTCCTGTGAAACCACAAGGCCCATATTTCCATATTTGGTATCTAACATTGTATAGTGGTCCTCTACAAAGGTTTTTCAAATGATGCCCCTAGAGTAAAAACTGGCAACACCCCGGGGGTCACATTGTTTATATAGACTTATATGGCAAGTGGGCCTTAAAAATCTTCTCCTTTGAAATTGTAATGCCCAGAGGTTTCATATTTAGCATTAACCATTGTGTAGTGGTCCTCTACAAAGATTGTTCAAATTATGCCCCTGGGGTAAAAGCTGGCCACGCCTGGGCAGGGCATAACCGTGAAGGAGACGTGGGCGATAACTTCGCCCTGGAGCTATTGACATCGCCCATAAATTTCATCAAGGAGAAGTCCACCTCGCCGTCTGATTTAAACTTCTCATAGTAATAATTATCAATCAAACACCAGTCATAAAAGCTTTGAAGTCAACTTCCATAAAAAAGAGAACGTAATCAAAGTAAATTTTAAAAACGCACATAATTACCTGATACGTAAAACACATATCAATCAGAGTTGGCATAAACCCGGGTTTTATAGTATTGACCGGCCCAGGCTTTACTGGGAAAAACCGGATTTTACAGGGTTTTACTGGGCAATAGTGGGCAATACTGGGGAAAAAAGATAGCCCCAGTTTCCAATTATGTTTACATTGCATAGTTATAAGTTCATATCAACTATATATATACTGTAAGTTACATTGTTTATTTCTATTTCATGTGGAAACATATTGATAATTTCATTTCCTTTTCACAAAATTTAAGTTGGAATTTTTGGTCAGTCTGGACAATACTGAGTATTACTTGATATCTGTGTTTGTACTCACTTTCATAAAAAATTTCTCAGTATATTATGTAACAAAATAATGTTTATAAAAGAAAAAGAGAACATGTATCAGAAAAATCAGAAAATTCTAACATATTTTTATGTTATACAATAGTTTAGTTGATGTCATGTTGCAACAAGACAAACTTGCAGCCCCATGCTGTATATTAAATTGATGACACAATATTGTGTATGTACACCGTCCTAAACAAACACAATTGATTGAATTGGCAGATGCAATTGCTCAAAATGCAATTAAACTGGTCACCCTGAATAAACATTAGAAAGTAAGTGATGAAAATAGAAGATAAAAGTGATTTGTCCAGTAATCCCCAGTATTGCCCAATATAAGATTATAATAATATTGACCAGACTGGAATTATTATCCAGAGAAGGCCTCCCTAAGTTTTATTGATCACAAAAAAGAACAGTTCAGTGCAAGAAATACAGAAGGGTGAATAATTGTAGATGTATTTGATTATCAAGTGGAATCATTTCACAAGCAACATAAAAAATATTTCATGAAAAGCAATGCCATCGAAAAATGAATGAATGAATGAACCAGTTGATATGTGCTGGCACTTAAAAAATACTGTAACTATGCATATATTGGATCTGCAATACTAAAAATAAGTAATTTTCTTTATGACATAATTAAACTGAGCATTTAGATTTATAATAACAATTAAAACTGCATCTCAACTGAAGAAAAATTTGTATTGCTGAGTTCTGCCCAGTATTTACCACTTTCAGAGTGTTGACCGGGGCGGGAAAACCCAGTAAAACCCGCCGGGAAAACCCGGGGGTGGATGATTCATGCCAACCCTGATATCAATCCATACTAGATGTAAATATTCATGTCAATATCCAATAATTTCCCTGGTAACACAGTTTCCATTTTAATTCCTAGACGTGTATTTCATCACCCCATTTAAATATCAATTTTATTCAATGCAATAAAAAATTTTGACACCCATGACATTTTCTCTTGAACACTAATTCATTTATGCTCTATTGACAGTGCTTGCATTGTTCAGGTACAGTGGTATTGATTGATGCTGTTTTCACTGACCACATGCTAATCGTGTTACACGCTTAATGCTACAAACTGATAGGCAATGGCCCCAGCTGGGCAGTCACATCAAAGAATTTTTGAAGTCAAACTGACACCTTTGCTATTAGCTGTTGCTAATGGCTTGCAGTTTTGAAAGCCCAATCTAATTCATGACATCACGCTGTCACTCTTAGATTTAACATGTGTTATTATTAATGACTGGTGTTTTTAACAGATTTTATTGTTTGTTCAAATTGGATAAATAATTGTAAGGTAATTTTAATGAAGTGTTTTATTGATAAAAAAATTAATTAATAACAAAATATAATTAATACATAATAATTTTTTTTCAAATTCCCAAAAAACAATGTTTTATGATGCATTGTGAATGTTTAGATAAAAAAATATTTAAAAAATATTTAAATTTAAACCTTAATTTATGTGTGTATTGCTAGAATGGAAACTTGGAAACTAGAATAATGTAATACAACTTGAAAATATCTTGTTACGGGTGTTTCACCAGAGGGGACTATAGGTGTGCCCTCCGTCTGTCCGTCCGTCAGTCCGTCCGTCAGCAAAATATTTTTCCTGCGATAACTCAAAAAGTACTGAAGATACTTCGAAGAAACTTGATATACATATAAACGGCAATGTGAGTATTATGCAGGACCTTTTATTTTTTACCTGAGGTCAAAGGTCTGACTGTTACTAAAGATACAGATAAAGGGTGATTTGACGGTAATGCACAATGTTTAATTAGTAGGGGTTTTCACTGGTAGGGGACTCCTGTGTTGCTTGCAATACTGTCAAAGCCTTGTTAATTTATGGAGAATATGATGATGATGATGACCTGAAGATGATGATGATGACGGACTTGGTACTATGATAATGATTGACATGGTCTGATGATGGTAATAACAAGTAAAATTATGGTTAAGCGCTTTTTGGAAAACTTCTCCTTGAAGTGGCCCCACTTCTCCCTAAACAGAACTGAGGGAGAAATGACTTCTCCCTAAAACTTGTTCTTAGGCTGAGTCCTGCCGGGGGTCGCATGTTTCATATATAGACTTAAATAGCAAAATAAGTTTAAAAATCTTCTCCTCTGAAACCGCAATGTCCTCTACAAAGATTGTTCAAATATTTCCAAAGTGTAGAAAGTGGCCAAGCCCTGGAGGTCACATGGTTTATATAGACTTTAAAAATCTTCTCGTGAAACTGCAAGACCCAGATCTTTATACTCGGGTAAGTGTTTTAGGGTCATTTGGCCGTCTTAATTGTTATAAGCCTTTATGATGCCTTAAATTCAGGTGAGCAACCTAGGGCCATCTTGGCCCTCTTGTCTGAGTATTTCTCAGCAACTTCTGACCAGAATTCAATGAAACTTCATAGGAAGCTTCATTACCAAGAGGAGGTGTGCACTGAACCAGGACGTTCTGTTTCAATGATTTTCTCAGAGTTATGGGAGTTTGAAGATTTCTGTAATTAGAATATAGTGCACAATGATTGTTTATGCACCCGAAGAGCATAAGAACCACAACTCTTTCTTCAATATTTACGAAGTTATTGCCCTTTGTTTTATTTCCTTATATGAAGCATTAATTTTCTTGTGCGGAGCATGACTCCATTAGTATTGAAGGGATTCAAATTAAACTTCATATAATGATAGAAGAAAATGAGAGGAAGTGCAGAGCACAAGGACCATAAATCTTTCTTCAATATTTATGGAGTTATTGCCCTTTGTTTCATTGTCGTGTGCATAACTCTATTAGCATTAAAGGGATTCAAATGAAACTTCATATAATGATAGAGGAAAATGAGAGGAAGTGCAGAGCACAAGGACCATAACTCTTTTCTTCAATATTTATGGAGTTATTGCCCTTTGTTTTATTTTCTTGTGCTGAGCATAACTCCATTATAATTGAAGAAATTCAAATGAAACTTAATATAATGATAGAGGACAATGAGGGGAAGTGCAGAGTACAAGAACCATAACGCTTTCTTGAATATTTATGGAATTATTGCCCTTTGTTTTTTTTTATTCAGAGCATAACTCCATTAGTACTGAAGGGATTTTAAATGCCGTGTATATACATGACCGTATAACGCGGTCATGTATAAGACGCACCTACTTTTTAAAGCAAAAAATCGGGTAAAAAAGATTTTAATAGACATTTTGAAAAGCTGGAATAAGCAGCCGTGTGCTTTGGCAAGCGGTTTTTTAAAATAAAAATGCACAAAATTGCACAGAAAATCAGTGATATTTACATCGCTGATCTCCCTCTTATTTCCTGAGCACCTATGTGATTTAGAGAAAAGGTTACATTAAACCAACATGTGATTGACAATTTCATATAATTCTTTCAAGAATGTGTGCCCTAAAATGGACCTTCATTGCTGTCGTCATTGTTGTCGGTGATCAGTCTCTCTACATGGGTCGTCCGTCAATGTAAGAAATGTCAAAACCTTCTCAACACCATTATTGAAATGAGCCGTGACAAACAGAAACAACGAGTGTAAAATATTTATTAACACCTTTGAATTGCAAAGAAAACTGTAATTCACACATTTCAACAACGGCCCCTAACAGAAATGCTATCGTAAAACGACAATGGCCCTCAACAATGTTGGTTGTTACAAAGTACAGTAGGGTATAGTATGATCTGTACAACAATATCATTTAAATCAATATGGCTTCCTTTTGTTAGTTTTTGTTGTCAAATTCATTGTTTAAAATACTTCATACGCACCTGAAAAAGATAATAAAATATTTTTTATAATAATATACTTTGGCCCATCTATTTTTAGCTCACCAGAGCACGAAGTGCTCAAGGTCAAGGGTGAGCTATTGTGGTCAGTCTATGTCCGGCATCCGGCGTCCACATTTAACTTCAAACAACTTCTCTGACACCACTAGGCGGATTTTAATCAGACTTGCCAGGAATGTTTTTGGGATGGTCCTTTACCAAATTTTGTCAATTTATTAAAATATATTGAAAACTCTGGTTGTCATGGCAACCAAAAGCTTAAAATCTGGAAAACTTAAAATACCTTCTTGTCAGAAACCACTGGCTGGATTTGAAAATAGTTTTCACAGCAATGCTCCTTGGGTGACCCTCTACCAAATTCCTTCAAGTCATTTTGATTTGTTAAAAAACATGGCTGCCAGGGGCAGGGGGCAGGGCAGTTGTCCTTATATGGCTATACTGAAAACTTTAAAAATCTTCTTGTCTGAAACCACTGGCTGGATTTTAAAATAATTTCACAGAAATAATCCTTGGTTGACCCTCTGCCAAATTCCTTGAAATTATTTTGATTCGTTAAAAAACATGGCTGCCAAGGGGGCGGGCCAGTTTTCCTTATATAACTATATTGAAAACTTTAAAATCTTCTTGTCTGAAACCACTGGCTGGGTTTCAAAATAGTTTCACAGAAATGTTCCTTGGGTGACTCTCTATCAAATTCCTTGAAATCATTTTGATTTGTTAAAAAACATGGCCGCCAGGGGGCGGGGCAGTTTTCCTTATATGGCTATATTGAAAACTTAAAAAATCTTCTTGTCTGAAACCACTGGCTAAATTTCAAAAGAATTTCACAGAAATGTTCCTTGGGTGACCGTCTACCATAATTCCTGGAAATCATTTTGATTCGTTAAAAATAATGGCCTCCGGGGGGGCGGGACAGTTTTCCTTATATGGCTATATTGAAACGTTAAACAATCTTTGTAGCTCAACTGAGCACAAAGTGCTCATGGTGAGCTTTTGTGATCGCCCATTGTCCGTCGTCCGTGCGTGCGTGCATGCATCCGTCGTCAACTTTTCAATCAAACGCCATCTTCTCCTAAACCACTTGGCACATTTTTACCAAACTTCACAGGAATGATCATTGGGTGACCCTCTTTCAAAGTTGTTAAAATCGTTACGGTCCGTTGCATATATAGGTCACCAGAGCTAAAAATAGATTTAAAAGTGTAAACTTAAAAAATCTTTTCTGAAACCGCAAGGCCCAGAAATTTCATATTTGGTATGTAACATCCTAATGTGGTCCTCTACAAAGATTGTTCAAACTATGCCCCTGGGGTCAAAACTGGCCATGCCCCAGGAGTCATATGGTTTATATAGAATTTATAACAAAATGACTTTAAATTCTGAAACCGCAAGTCCCAGAGGTTTCATATTTTGTATGTAACATCCTATACTGGTCCTCTACAAAGATTGTTCAAATTATGCCATTGTGATCAAAACTGGTCACGCCCCGGGGGTCACATGGTTTATATAGAATAAATAGCAGAATGACTTTAAAAATCTTCTCCTCTGAAACCGCAAGGCCCAGAGGTTTCATATTTGGTTTGGTTCTTTACAAAGATTGTTCAAATTAGCCCCTGGTGTCAAAACGGCCACGCCCCGGGGGTCACATGGCTTATATAGAATATATAGCAAAATGACCTTTAAAATCTTCTGCTCTGAAACTACTAGGCCCAGAGGTTTCATATTTGGTATGTAACATCCTATAGTGGTCCTCTGCAAAGATTGTTCAAATTATGCCCCAGGGGTCAAAACTGGCCATGCTCCAAGGCTCACATGGTTTATAAAGCAAAATGTATTCAAAAATCCTCTTCTCTGAAACCGCAAGTTCCAGAGGTTTCATATTTGGTATATAACATCCTAGGGAAAGATCTAGGATCTATAAAGGTACAGGGTGCTGCTAAAAAGGAGCAGAGGGGAAAACCGGACCACTTTGTTGTCATTTTCAAATAATTTGCTAAATCCAGGATTTTCACAAGTCTTATGCTTCTGATTATGCTTTTTAAGCACAGTCTATTAATTTGTAGTTAAATATTTGCAAAAATATGTTGATTTTTTTTTAAAGATATTCAACATTTCTGTGTTCACCAGCCCAGAGGGGCAGCAGGGGGGAACCAAAAAGGAGCAGGGTGCAGCACCCTGCTATTTTGCTCTAGATCTTTCCCTAACATCCTATAGTGGTCCTCTACAAAGATTGTTCAATTAATGTCCCTAGGGTCAAAACTGGCCACGCCCCGGGGGTCACATGATTGATATACACTTAAATAGCAAAATGACTTTAAAAATCTTTTTTTCAGAAACCGCAAGGCCAGAGGTTTCTTATTTGATATGTAACATCATATAATGGTCCTCTACAAAGATTGTTCAAATTATGCCCCTGGGGTCAAAACTGGATACGCCCCAGGGGTCACATGGTTTATATAAAATTAAATAGCAAATTGTCTTTAAAAATCTTCTCCTGAAACCGCAAGGCCCAGAGGTTTCGTATTTGGTATGTAACATCCTATAGTGGTCCTCTACAAAGATTGTTCAAATGATGCCCATGGGTCATAACTGACCACACCCCAGGGGTTACATTGTTTATATAAACTTATATAGCAAAATACTTAAAAATTCTTCTCCTCTGAAACCTCGAGGCCTAGAGGTTTCATATTTGGTATGTATATGTGGTCCTCTACAAATATTGTTCAAATGATGCCCCTGGGGTCAAAACTGGTCAGGCCCCGGGGGTCTCATGGTTTTAGATAGACTTAAATAGCAAAATGACTTTAAAAATCCTCTGGTCTGAAACGGCAAGGCCCACAGCTTTCCTATATGTAGTACATAACATTGCATAATGGTCCTCTCTAAAGATTGTTCAAATTATGCCCCTGGGGTCAAATCTTGCTACACCCCAAGGGGTCACATGGTTTATATAGACTTAAATAGCAAAATGACTTTAAAAATCTTTATCTGAAACCGCAATGTTTGTTCAAGATTGTTCAAATTAATCCCTGGGATAAAAATAAGCCACACCCCGGGGATGCAAATTCCTATTGGGTTACAAGGTCTCAGGTGAGCGTCCTAGGGCCCTAAGGGCCCTCTTGTTGTTAAAAGCCATTATGATGCTTTACACTCAGGTGAGCGACCTAGGGCCATCTTGGCCCTCTTGTTAATCGTAAAAATAATATAATTATGTCAACAGTTGCATTTACATTACCGGGAAGCAATATGTTGTAAGTTACACAGTGCTGTGGAAAATTCCTCTTACATCATATAGTAGTGTATAACGCGCATCAAATTTTTGAAACTGATTTTTGGGGCAAAACACTGGGCGTTATACACGACGTTTTACGGAAAAACCACCTATATGATAGAGTACATAGAGAGGAAGTGCAGACCATTACTCATTTTTAATATTTACCTAGATAATGTCCTTTTGTCTTCTTTTGTGCAGCTAATTACTACCTTAGTATTGAAGGAATTTTAAATAACACCACACGTATTTATAGAGGACATTGAGAGGAAGAGCAGAGTACAAGGACCATAACTCTTTCTTTAATATTTATGGAGTTAATACCCTTCAGTAAATTTTGTTGTTTAGTTCATAACTCCATTAGTAATGAAGTGATTTAAAAGAAAACCACATATATTGATAAAGGTTGAGAGGAAGTGCAGAGTACAAGGACCATAACTCTTTTTATAGGTAGCATCACTTTTGCCAACATGTAACTGACATTGTGTTGCCTTCCTCTGACAAGCATATGCTTCGGGGGCATACATCACATCCTGTGACAATCCTTGTCTTACAGTTTTGTGACTTTGATGATTTCTGAAATAAGCATTTAGTGCAGAATTCTCGTCCGGTCTATTCCTACACAACTACTGGCCAGATTTCAATTAAATTTTATGGGAAGCTTCATTACCAAAAGGAGGTATGCACTAAACCAGGAGGTTCCGCTTCAATGATTTTTCTTACAGTTATGGGACTTTGATGATCGCTGAAATTAATATATAGAGCACAGTTGTCTGGACTCTGCTCTTCTGATTGCATTCCCATTACTTGGCAAAGCGCATTGGGGAGCATCCATCAGTTCACTGATATCCTTGTATAAAATATGTTGGAAAATCGTCCAGCAACACAACAGATATCATTGTTGTCAGTTCTTGATTTAGCTGTGTGCACGTGCTCAGTGAGATTTTGGTCTTCGGTACTGTCCTGCATCTTCCTTCATTCATCCATGTCAAAAAAATTATCGCTTCTTAAATTTGCCCCTAAAATGTTTGAGCCACTTTAGAGCCAATTAGGGTAAGTATTGGTCAATTTATATCACTGTTTAGCTGAAGTGTTTAATGATGCTGATTGTTTAGTAAAGGTCACGAAAATATCAAATTAACACTTAACTTGCACATTGATGGAAAATTGATGCAGTGGCCTAAGCGAAAAGCTTTCACACCATGAGACACTCCTTTGCAACAATTATCTAATTTATGATGATAACAAACAATGCACAGGGAACTGTGTTGATTTTCTATGCCCAAGATTTTTGCAAATTGGTGATTTCACATAACAGACAATGCACTGTCTGAAATGATGTTGTCACCATTTAATTCACCACTTTAAAAAAAACTGTTACCACTTCTGCGATTTTGTAGCATTTGGCGGCAGTGGCGATCAACAGTGAAACCCCTGCATAAAATCTCACATAGTTTTGAAAATGGGTCAGATCACATCAGGAACCCAAGAGTTGTTGCCCCCTTTTTCATAAAAAAAATTGGTTTGAGCACAATAGAGACTTCATTTCTCATCCAAACTTGTACAGTTTGTGTATGAGCTTTTCTCATCCAAACTCTTACAGTTTGTGTATGAGCATTATATCTTGGACGAGTGATGGGCCAGGTCGGACATGGAAATCTTGCCCCTTTGACCTGAAAATGTACAAATGGACAGTGTACAGGATGAGAGTATATTTTTCAATTTTTGACAATTTAACACAGTTGTGAAAAATTTGATAATGGGCCACATCTGGCTAAAAACAACGTAACATTGTGTTTGTGTGTGTGTGTGTGTGTGTGTGTGTGTAAGCATAAAATCATGGACAAATAGGATAGTGGACCAGGATGAACCAGAAACACCACAGTTATTGCTCCTTTTCCACGAAAAAAGTCATAGAACTTCAAAACTGCATAAGGTATTACTTTAAACTTGGAATATAAAACTTATACCAACTTCAGCATCACATGCAATAGTCCCTACAACTAAGTTATATTTTTTACATTTATGTAGCATTTTAGAATTTGTAGTTAACGTTTAGAAAGTTCTGTTTACTGGAAATTTAAAAAGGCATTCACTTGAAACTTTGAATTTAACATATTCATCAATATCTACATAAAATACAATAATGCTCAAAACTCTTGTTATATTGTTATAAACCGTAACCAACAGTTCCTGACTTTATATAGCTATGTCCATTTGACTTTTGGTAGAGATTGTACTAGGGGCTTAGTATGGTATATCTCTTATTTTACTAGATGTTTGTATTAATATTGTTTCTTTCTCCCATCCACGTTCCAAAAAAAAAAAGCACCACCTGGACTACTTTGAACAGTCAAGCGTGCTGTCCTCTGATAGGTCTTATTTCCTTATAAAGCTTTATTGAAAACTCTGAAAATATCCTTGACCCTTTACCAAATTCCTTCATATTTGTAAGTTAAAAAATCGTAGTACTGCTGAATGCATTGGAGTTGTTTGTTATTGCATAACACTGTGCACAACTCAGACGTTTCAAATGTTAATAGCAACACAAATTTAAATTGAATGGCATAATATCACAATAGTTTGTCTAAACGAAAATCTGTCTGCAGTTATGTATGATATTAATCAAGAATAAAATTGATGATACGTCTTTTAATTTAATACTCATAACCTGCTACTGAAAATGTAAGTGCAAACATGTATAGTTAAATCTCACAACATTCAATGAAACTCATTTATGAAATCGATTTGTCTAAATAACTTATCCCTATTGCCACTTTAGATTAGCGACATACACATTTCCAAATCTGTTTTTCATTTGTGACATATATTTTGTGTTGCAATAGGTTTCTCAAATTTGTTGGAATATGTGTGTGTGTGTCCGTCCATCTGGATTTCGTTTTCTGCTCATTTTAGCTCACCTGATCAATAGGGTTAGGGGTGTGTGGGATTATTGTTCTCTACATTGGATGTGTCACTGCAAGACAGGTTATAGTCAGGTAGCAGCCCAGGGCCACTTTGACTCTCATGTTTTCAATAAACAAAGAAATCTGAACAAGTATCAGTTAGCCAACCAGATAAATGACAACAAAAATATTATGGAATTCATGCTGAACCTAATTTGTTTAATTTGGCACATACTTTTTATCGGGACGTCTCTGCAATGTGGAAAACTTACACAATTATAAAATTTAAAATTTTAGGATACGAGATAGAGCAGAATATGTCAAGACCAAGCTATTTCCCAATTTTGAATACAATGAAAACCAGCGTGCTGAATTTCTTCCAGTAGAATGGCGCTCGTCATTGAAGCTTGATGGAGGTAATTTAGCAGAAGCACTTTACGTCGAGAGGTTTGATAATTTATAAGAGTATTTTGTGGTGCGCAACTTTGCTGTCTGCAAAAATGTGTAGAAATAACCTGAAACAGCTTAAAGCTGAAGTGTTGAAGGTCAGTTGTCCATTTGCTCTTTATCCTTATTAATTATGTAAATAGCATGTAAAGGCCATGTTTTTACTGAAGCACACATCTTTTCATTTTGAGACATTTATTCACTAGCTTTGCCTAGCATTCTTTGCCATGTCATTTGTGATATGTTGTACCTATGGTATGACATATTCATAAGCTTTATTATTGAAACTAAAAATATTTTCTGCACTTTTTTGTTTGCAAGAAGTTTGATCATTTAAATCAACCGATAAACTTAGTACATATGTAAATATCTTATGAGAATTGAATGTGAACTATTCATTTCATTTTTTTATGCCCCCACTTCAGACGGGGGGCATATAGATTTGCCCTTGTCCGTCCGTCTGATTTTTGTGTCGCTCGTAACTCAAAAAGTATAACTGCTAGAGTGATGAAACTTTATAAGCGTATTCATCTGCATCGGGGCTTGTGTACCTGGGTATTTTGGTGATTTTTTGTCCGACATAAGCAGAGTTATGGCCCTTTTTTAGAAAAAAAAATACATTTTTGGACTTGTGTCGCATGTAACTCAAAAAGTATTATTGCTAGAGTGTTGAAACTTTATAAACATATTAATCAGCATGTGAACTTGTGCACCTGGGTATTTTGGTGCAGTGTTTTTGCACACCAGCAGAGCTATGGCCCATTTTTAGCAAAAAATGACATTTTTGGACTTGTGTCGCGTGTAACTCAAAAACTATTATTGCTAGAGTGATGGAACTTTATAAACATATTAATCAGTATGTGAACTTGTGCACCCGGGTATTTTGGTGCAGTTTTTTTGGGACATCAGCAGAGTTATGGCCCTTTTTTTTAGCAAAAATGAAATTTGGGACTTGTGTCACGCAGAACTCAAAAATTATTACTGCTAGAGTGATGATACTTTATATACATATTAATCAGCATGTGAACTTGAGCACCTGGGTATTTTGGTGTAGTTTTTTTCCGCCATCAGTGGAGTTGTGACCCTTTTTTAGCCAAAAATTACATTTTTGGATTTGTGTCGCATGTAACTCAAAAGTATAACTGCAAGACTGATGACTCTTTATAAACATATTTCAAGGGTTGAGCATGAAACTATTGTATCTGATATAGAATGTTAAGCAGATACAATAGTTTCGCACTCAACCCTCAATTTATCAGCATGTGAACTTGTGCACCTGGGTATTTTGGTGCATTTTTTTTCCGACATCAGAGTTTTGTGACAACCAGCGGAATGTGGGGGCATCCGTGTCCTACGGACACATGTCTAGTTATACCATGAATGATGTTTTATTACTGTTATTGAGTGATTGGCAATTGAGCAGTGATTGGCAATTGAGCAATGTGACCCTTGGGCTTCATGCAGTATAAAAGGCATCCGATTTGCAGATACAGTAGAGTCATTGACACCCCAAAAGATGCGAGGCATACGAGTAATGCTGAATGCCAGTGCTATGGACGTCTTGTATTACACAAGTCCTCTTTACAGATCAGAGGTACAACACACAATTTCTTTAAAAGCAGTAAAGAAACATTGCTTTCTGTTTACTTTGGACATCTATTTCTAATTTTGTTTGCGTAAGTGTGTCATAACAGCATAGTTTAAAACACACTATTATTTGAAGTTGGAATAAGGCATCAAACATAGAATAAACTATTTTATTACAGCAATGTTTTATATGTAGTTTACCATTGTAATTTAAGAATTTAGCAGGGTAAATAGTGCAATTGACACCTGTATATATAACTGTGTCAGTAAAATTGATTTTACCAAAAAACTGTATACTTGTATGCATTTAAAAAATGTTCACTAAAAAATTGAACCTTGCCCATGCTTGCATGAACACAGTTTATAAATACAGTAAAAATGATCAAAGACACAATCAGTTTTAATGAAAAAGTCATGGAAAAATGCTAATTATACCAAAAGTATTGACAGAATATAACAAACATACATAAACAACATGAAAGGCTGAATTTTATTTCAAAAGAGTACAAAAATCATGTCCATTCTATGTTTCATGTCTTATTCTAACTTCACATAATACAGTGTTTTTAATGCTTTTTTGCAGATAACACATAGCTTGGAGCTTGAACTCAACCGCTTATATGGCATGTTTTGTGAACGTCATCCTTATTTTGAACCAAATGGAGGAAAAGTCTCAATTGTTGCACATTCGTTAGGTAATTGCCTTTTTGTTGTCAGCTTTTGATAATGTTCTGGAGAGCATATAGTCGCTGCCTTGTCTGTCCGTCTGTTGCATCATCCTGTTTTTAGCTGACCTGAGCACAAAGTGCTCATGGTGAGCTTTTGTGATCGCCCGTTGTCCGTTTTGCGTGCGTGCATGCGTTAGTGAGTGTGTGAGTGGTCAACTTTTCATTCAAACAACATCTCCTCCTAAACCGCTTGGCAGATTTTCACCAAATTTCACAGGAATAATCCTTGGGTGAACCTCTTTCAAAGTTATTCAAATCTTTGTGGTCCGCTGCATATGTAGGTCACCAGAGCTAAAAATAGATTTTAAAAGTGTAAACTTTAAAAATCTTCTTCTCTAAAACCGCAGGGCCCAGAGATTTCATATTTGGTATGTAACATCCTATAGTGGTCCTCGACAAAGATTGTTCAAATTATGCCCCTGGGATCAAAACGGGCCACGCCCTGGGGGTCACATGGTTTATATAGTATATAGATCAAAATGACTTTAAAAATCTTCCTATTCTGAAACCACAAGGTCCAGAGATTTCATATTTGGTATGTAACATCCTATAGTGGTCCTCTACAAATATTGTTCAAATTATGCCCATGGGGTCAGAACTGGCCACACCCTGGGAGTCACATGTTTTATATAGAATATATAGCAAAATTACTTTCAAAATCTTCTCCTGAAACTGCAAGGCCCAGAGTATTCATATTTGGTATGCAACATCCTTAAGTTGTCCTTTACAAAGATTGTTCAAATTATGCCCCTGGGGTCAAAACGGGCCACGCCCTGGGGATCACATGGTTTATATAGAATATATAGCAAAATGACTTTAAAAATCTTCTCCTCTGAAACCACAAGGCCCAGAGGTTTCATGTTTGGTATGTAACATCCTGTAATGGTCGTCTACTAAGATTGTTCAAATTATGCCCCTGGGGTCAAAACTGGCCACGCATCTGGGTCACATGGTTTATATAAACTTAAATAGCAAAATGTCTTTTAAAATCTTCTCTGAAACCGCAAGGCCCAGAGGTTTCATATTTGGTATGTAACATCCTATAGTGGTCCTCTACAAATATTGTTCAATTTATGCCCCTGGGGTCATAACTGGCCACGTCTCAGGGATCAAATGATTTATATAGACTTGAATAGCAAATTGACTTTAAAAATCTTCTCCTTAGAAACCGAAAGATCTAGAGGTTTGTTATTTGGTATGTAGCATTGTATAGTGGTCCTCTACAAAGATTGTTCAAATTATGCCCCTGGGGTCAAAACTGGCCATGCCCCAGGGGTCACATGGTTTATATAAACTTAAATAGCAAAATGTTTTTTAAAATCTTCTCTTCTGAAACTGCAAGGCCCAGAGGTTTCGTATTTGGTATTTAACATCCTATAGTGGTCCTCTACAAAGATTGTTCAAATTATGCCTCATGGGTCAAAACAGACCACTGCCCAGGGGTCACATGGTTAATATAGACTTAAATAGCAAAATGACTTTAAAATTCTTCTCCTCTGAAAGCGCAAGGCCTAGAGGTTTCATATTTGGTATGTAACATTGTATAATGGTCCTCTACAAATATTGTTCAAAGTATGCCCCTGGAGTCAAAACTGGTCACGCCCGGGGGGGTCACATGGTTTATAGAGACTTAAATAGCAAAATGACTTGAAGAATCTTCTCCTTTGAAACGGCAAGGCCCGCAGCTTTCCTATATTTGGTACGTAACATTGCATAGTGGTCCTCTCCAAAGATTGTTCAAATTATTCCCCTGGGGTCAAATCTGGCCACCCCCCGAGGGGTGACATGGTTAATATAGACTTAAATAGCAAAACGACTTTAAAAATCTTTACCTGAAACCGCAAGGCCCAGATGTTTGTTCAAGATTGTTCAACTTATGTCCCTGGGATAAAAATAAGCCACGCCTCGTGGATGCAAATTCCAATTGGGTTACAAGGTCTCAGGTGAGCGTCTCAGGGCCCTGTTGTCTTGTTTGGGCTTTATCTCAGCAACTACTGGCAGGATTTTAAATGAAACTATAGCCCGTAGACGCAATACAGGCTTTACTTTTCATTCACTCTTTACCAACCTGGCACAGTTTGTGTGTGGCCATTGAACCATTCGATAATGGACCAGATCGGACCAGGAATACCAGAGTTATTGCCCCTTTTTGATGAGAAAAACTACAAAATGGACTTTGTGCAACATACAGACTTCATTTTTCATCTGAACTTGACCAAACTTCCAGAGCATGTGTATGACCTGAAGATTTAAAAATAATCAAAAAGTGGCCTATAGTGGGGTACAAACACCAGAATTGTTGCCCCTGGTTTGTGTGAACAAGTGAAAAAATAGATGTGCTGTATACACTGCAGATCCGTTATATCGCGATCCGTTATTTTGCAATATCCAATATATCGCGAATCGGCCGTGGATCCCGATTTTCTTCCATGTACTTCAAAATTTTACTCTTTAACAACGTTAATAAATAAATTCAGTTTGGTCTGGATTTTTACGCCTACATTGCTACTCTTTCATTCACACTCTTGTAGTGCGACAAACAATAACTCGACCCGCTCAACATCAAAGTGTAACAGTTTGACGTCTTCAGCTTACATCGCACGTGCCACCCATGACAACGTCCTTTCACTGCTGTCGCTTTAATTACCAGCCGAATTACACGCCGTCCACGTGGAGGGTTTATACAGTAGCCGCATGTCATAGATTAATACTGACCTATCTGAAAGACAATAACGTTATCGATACGGTGTTACATTTTTCTGTTTCTTTTTTGTTTAAGAGGAAGTGCTCACTGCACATCGTTGGCGATATAGATAACCAAATTTGTTGTTATGCGCTAGGAAACTTGTATACAAAAGTAAAGAGCTCAATTTTCTCTGCACTTCAAAGTTTTTATACAGCAATCAATACACCCACGCTTTTCATGAGGATGACGTACATGAGGATCAGTATAATTTTCGTGCGCATTTCTAGCAGAACATAGGATTAACACGAAATACATGTGCAGTTTAATTTTAAATAGGATTCGTGTTTACGTCATGTGAACAGTAAAATTGGGATAGGCGTTTCGAATTTGGAATTTATTATACGGAATTTGAAATTAATTACAAGGAATAATTATATACTTATATACAAATGGAATATTTTACAAATGGATATAACACATTGTGGATGTTAACAGCAATGCAAAATGTGAGTTAATTACGCGTATGTTTTGAGATCGTGAAAATAGGCTTGTGTATATCTATATGTACATGAATGACCTGACAAGTTATAATTATATATTTATATGCAAATGGAATATTTTACAAATGGATATAACACATTGTGGATGTTAACAGCAATGAAAAATGTGAGTTAATTACGCGTATGTTTTGAGATCGTGAAAATAGGCTAGTGTATATCTATATGTACAATCCGGCTATATTGCGATCGCGATCCATGGACCCCACAAATCGTGATACAACGGATCTGCAGTGTAGAGACTTCATTTATTGTCATATCTTGTCCAAACTTGCCCTCTTTGTGTTTGACCATAAGGTCTCAGTCAATGTCCAATAGTGGTGTAACGATATAGCGGTAAACCGGTATATCTCGGTATTGGATCACGCGATAATATATCGCGATATTAAAATTTCATGCCGATATTTAACGATATGTATGTTTTATGTGTTCGCCATGTCTTTTTATTAAAGCAATTGTTTAATTATATTTTCATTTAGCTTACTTTTATTTTCTCTTAAATTAAAGCCTTACTACCGTCACATTTTCGTCAATTTTGTATTTTCTATATATACCGGCTCCAATATACTGTTTTTGAAACATAATTGTGGAATTGCTGATTAAAAACATATAATTGGTGAACATTTGCTATTACATATTGAAGAACTTTTATCTGGTTATAATTAACTGACATATAAATTGACGGCTGACGCCAGAATGTTTCTTTCTAATACAAAATTGTCAAATATAATTAAGGTGTTGTGTGACAACAGACAAAAATAACGACATTATGGAAAACTTGTTGTAATAAATGTATACAATTCTGACACTGAATGGTTATATTTGATATTTTGGAGAGGCCAAGCGATGCTGGAGCAATATTTATCCTTTTGTTATTCTTTACTTAGTTAAATATTAATGTAAGTCAAAATTTAAGCTTGTGTTCGGAACAGTTTTTAGACTGTTGGCGCAAGCAACAGTATTACATCATATTGCGTAAGTTTAACAACAGTATATTGAGTCAGAACATATAGCAGAGCGATCGTAACCACTAGATTGACGATTGCTATTGACATATGCATAAGCATAATGGAGAAGCATTGTACATTTAAAGAGAGTTTTGAATGTATATTACTAATTGTACTTATTTTTATTTAAATTGGTATTTACCAAAAATAGCGCTTGTGCTAAAAAGCACTGAATATTGATTCAAACTTATACGGTTCATCGACTGTTTTTACCTGTTGAAGATAGACTTGTATGCGTATAACTCTGTTTGCTTTTTAAATAGTTTTGCACACACAAATATTTGCCTCCTATGAATTACAAAATAATAATGATGAGAATGTCGTAGATAAATAGCACTGAATTAGACGCGTGCTATATTAGTTTTAATTTGCAAAAACAGTGGCCTGGATCTCCATCTTCAATTAGGTCGAATACCAGCTTATACTAATGTATTTAAGTAGAGTGTATAGATATGAGTTTTGCTTTTTTGTAGAAATGATATAACAGACAGGTGAATTACTTCAATAAATGTTCCTTATGATAAAATACTCTCGTAATTCATTTGCTCTTAGTTTCTTTTCTCGCCAACAGTCTTTCTACGCTGCTAGCGTTTTGATTCTATTAATTAGGTGCATATAACAAATATTAAATATCTGTACTCTTAGATTTATATTGCAATTGTTAGGTTGAAATCTTGAAGCAATGCATTTCTTGATTAAAACATCAAATGGTAAAAATTTAGTAGTTTAAGATTGTATTAATTTTCGACTTTACCTACCTAGCTGAAATGTATGGTGTTTATAAGTATAATTTCTAGCACAACAAATGATATACATGAAATACATGTGCATTTTAATTGTAAATATTTGTTTGCGTTTATGTCAGATGAACAGTAAAATTCATATAGGTGTTTCGGATTTGGAATTTAAGAGAGGCAATTTGAAATTAATTACAAGAATATTTTGTTTATACAAATGGAATGTTTTACATCTGGAGATAACACATTATGAAGTTGACAACAATTAAACGTAATGTTAATTACATTTATGTTTTGAGATCGCGAAAAGAGGATGGTATATACATGTATGTACTTGAATGACCTGACAAGTTATATAGCGATCCGGCTATATCGCGATCCATGGACCTTGTGAATCTCAATAAAATGGAGTTGCAGTGTATACCTTTGCCATCAACTCCTGCACCAGATACAACATTATCCATAAATCTGTTTTGTATTTTGACATAGTTCTTTCCCATTGTCACATAGATTTTCAGGTTCAAGTTTTTATTCAAACGTGTTTTAACATCAAAACTTGATAAGTTGTTAACTTGAAACTTAATAAATACCTTTGTCATCAACTCCACCATCAGTTGCAACAATCCCTGTAAGTCCATTTTCTATTTTGACAGAGATATGCCAATTTTTCACATAAATGAAGTGTGTTTGAAATTTTGGTTAAAACGTCCAATAATTTCAAAAGCACACAATGTATTTACTTGAAACTTAGAATATATCTTGTCATCAACTCGATCCAGATAGAGCCTTTTTACACTTAGATATTTTAATCTTGTCAGGGGGGCGGGACCATTTTTCTGTATATGGCTATATTGAAAACTATCAAAGTTGCTTAAGTCAGAAAACACTGGTTGGATTTCCAAATAATTTCACAGAAATGTTCCTTGGGTGTTTTTTGTTTGTTTGTTTGTTTGGATTTTTTGCCATTTTTTAACAGTATTTCAGTCATATCACGGCGGTCAGTTAACCTACTCACACTTTTCCTGGGCAAGCTTAGCCGATCTAAGCATTTTTTTTAAATCTTCTTGTCAGAAACCACTGGTTTGATTTCAAAAGAATTTCACAGAAATGTTCATTGGGTGGTTTTCTACCACAGTTTCTAAAATGGTTCCACTATGTTTAAAACATGGCCGCTAGTGGCGGGGCCGTTTTGCCTTATATGGCAATATTTAAAACTTCGATAATCTTCTTGTCAGAAACCACTGGTTGGATTGTCAAATAATTTCACAGAAATGTTCCTTGGGAAGTTCTCTACCAAATTTGCTGAAATGGTTCTGTTTCCTAATATGGCTATATTTAAAACTCCATGTCAGAAAGCACTACTTGGATTTTGAAATAATTTTCACAGAAATGTTCCTTAGGTGGTTCTCTACAAAAATACATTTTTTTATTTGTTGAAAAAAACATGGCCACCAGAGGGTGGCAGCCGTTTTTCCTTATATAGAATATCAGGGTCGTTTTGCTTCTGACAGTGCTTACTTAATAAGCCAGTGGAGCGATACAGGCACTCGTGTGCCTCTTGTTTTACAATTGTACTTCATTTACTTGTTCATATGGTATTTCTGTGTCATGCTCAAATACAGTTTTGACCACAGATTTGGTCCTGCAGTTCTAGAGATTCTTGCATTTCCATAACTTGACAAAGCACATTATTGGGAACATTACTTTAACTGATATCCTTGTTCACATTTGTTATTTGAAAAATGTACAAACCATTTTCCTAGATTCAAACAGCTTTATTACATTTGCCTATCATTTCTTGAAAACTGTTATACTTTCAGGTTGTGTTATATCGTATGACATCATAACAGGCTGGAATCCAATTACACTGTATGACCAATATGTCTCATCGGTTATTGTAAGTAAATGCTCAATTTATTATAAGTCTGGTGCATGGTTATGTGTAGATGCATTGTCCTAGATTACGTAGACATCATCTCAGACCTACAGCAGCTGAGCTCTCAGTTAATTTATATATCATTTGCTCATCAGCGTTAGAAAATGCCTTTATATTATCTGTATTACTTATAGACAAACATTCTACAGTGGAAACCCTCTAAACCGGACATCATCTGGACCACGAAAAAAGTCCGGTTTAGAGGGGATTCCCGTTGAGAGGGGAAGTAACTGATTCAAGTTCATGATTAGTCCCTATACAGTCCTCACTTGAGTACATCAGTTAAATAGTTTGTTTTATTGTTTTATTTATCATTATAAAACATTTTATATTGTTTAATGCTGTATTAATAAAAAAAGAACATGTCATTATATCTGTAAATATTTAATTTCCTCAATACATCACAATAGTATATCATGCACGTACATGTTTCTCTTCCAGTTTGAAAATGAGTCTAATTTACAAAATGATCGTTTTATTTTATTATTATTATTTTAATTTAATTGTCTGTTTGACATGTGCATTTATCTTTTCTGTGATCGCCTAGTCATAACATACATGTAGGTATTCTCTATTAAGAAATGTGCATTGATCCCTCACGTTTGTACTCAAACGCAATTAAATTCCCAGAATGCATTGAGAAAAAGTACACTGGTGAATGTTGTGACCACATAATCAATTTGCTCACAGTCCCTTTGCATCGATTTGCGATTTTCACACTTCCCTTTTTTATCGACCTCGATAAATTTTCCGCTACTGTAATCCGCAGTACACAAACTTTTGACACTTTGGCCAGTCAGAGGTGCTCCAAACAAAGTCTAGAATGGTTTTCAGGGGTTAAATAACGCTTGACAATAATCAATTATGAATGAAAGTTAGACCGGTCTACGGAATGAAGGGGATTCCAGTATTAAGGAGATTTTTTTTACATATAAATATATAGTGAAATCAATCGGGACTGGCAAATTTGTCCGGTTTGGAGAGGATTCCGGATTAGAGGGTTTCCACTGTATTTAATTTTAAATGCATATTTATATAAATTAATAAACAACCATTTTTAGCTCACCTGTGCACAAAGTGCTCATGGTGAGCTTTTGTGATCGCCCCTTGTCCGTCGTGCGTGTGTGCGTGCATGCGTGCGTCGTCAACTTTTCATTCAAACAACATCTCCTAAACCGTTCACCAAACTTCACAGGAATTATCCTTGGGTGGACCTCTTCAAATTTGTTCAAATCTTTCCAGTCCGCTGCATATGTAGGTCACCAGAGCTAAAAATATATTTAAAAAGTTAAAACTTTAAAAATCTTCTTCTATGAAACTGCAAGGCTGAGGGCTTTCATATTTGATGTGTAACATCCTCTAGTGGTCCTCTACTAAGATTGTTCAAATGATGCCCCTGGGGTAAAAACTGGTCACTCCCAAGGGGTCACATGGTTTATATAGACTTATATAGCAAAATGATTTTTAAAATCTTCTCCTCTGAAACCGCAAGGCCTAGAGGTTTCATATTTGGTATGTAACATTGTATAGTGGTCCTCTACAAAGATTGTTCAAATGATGCCCTGGGGTCAAAACTGGCCAAACCCCAGGGGTCACATGGTTTATATAGACTTAAATTGCAAAATGACTTTTTAAATCTTCTCCTCTGAAAGCGCAAGGCCCCGAAGTTTCATATTTGGTATGTAGCATTGCAGAGTGGTCCTCTACAAAGAATGTTGAAATGATGCCCCTGGGGTCAAAACTGGCCACAATCCAGGGGTCACATGGTTTATACAGACTTAAATAGCCAAATGACTTTAATAATCTTCTCCTCTGAAACTGCAAGGCCTAGAGGTTTCATATTCGATTGGTAACATTGCATAATGGTCCTCTACAAAGATTGTTCAAATGATGCCCCTGGGGTCAAAATTGGCCACACCCCGGGGATGACATGGTTTATATAGACTTAATTAGCAAAATGACTTGTAAAATCTTCTCCTCTGAATCCGCAAGACCCAAAGGTTTTATATTTGGTATGTAACATTGTGTAGTGGTCCTCTACAAAGATTGTTCAAATTATGCTCCTGTGGTCAAAACTGACTACACCCCGGGGGTCACATTGTTTATACTGTATCACTATAATTTCAATAAGCCTCCAACACTCAAAAATCAACACAGCAGATGACATTCCAGCCAGGTGTATACAGTGTGCTATTTTTAGATCTTATAAAACCAGCTAGCAAGTTACACATTGTTGTGAGGGTGCTTTAGAGAAGCGTCGGAGATGACCATTGAAATGCATAGAAAATGTTACCCACCAGCATGGTCAGTCATGTTGTTGTGTAAGTTAATTAGCTGGATGTAATGTTTAGGCAATGTGTAAAAAATGTAGTCAATCAGTCTTAGTATATAAGACCGTCTTATATCTTATATCTTATATTTTCACTTTAGATCTACTACATTGAATTTGTTAACAGCGGAAGTGTAAATTTCTAATTTAATAATGAAATGCCAAATATGAAATGATAGCATTAGATCTATAAGTAGTCTAACTTAGGTGGAATTGCACAATTTTTGGTAAGACATAATAAATCAGCAATCGAGTCTGTGGCTCTGACACTGCAGTCTGTTTCACCAGCATGTACAGAAACATATAGTATAGAGCCTAAAGTCTAGTCATCTACTTCAAACCTTTCATTTGTACAGTTTAATTAAATGTGTGCAGCACACAAAAAACTACACACACAGATCATGTCTCTCCAACAACGTTCTTGATGCTTTGTTGGCAGCCTCCACCCAAGGACCTCTTCTCAGAAGAACAACTTTTTAGTACCAGATATTGGACAGGGCTTTCATATTTGATATGTAACATCCTGTAGTGGTCCTCTATTAAGATTGTTCAAATGATACCCCTGGGGTCAAAACTGGCCACGCCCCAGGGGTCACATGGTTTATATAGACTTATATAGCAAAATGACTTTAAAAATCTTCACCTCTGAAACCGCAACTCCCAGAGGTTCATATTTGGTATATAACATTTTATAGTGGTCCTTTACAAAGATTTTTCAAAAGATGCCCCTGGGGTCAAAACTGTCCACACCCCAGGGCTCACATGGTTAATATAAATGTAAATAGCAAAATGACTTAAAAAAACTTCTCCTCTGAAACCACAAGGCCCAGAGGTTTCATATTTGGTTGGAAACATTGTATAAAGATTGTTAAAATTATGCCCCTGGGGTCAAAACTGGGCACACCCTAGGGGTCACCAGGTTTATATAGACTTAAATAGCAAAATGGCTTTAAAAATCTTCTCCTGAAACTGCAAGGCCCAGAGGTTTCATATTTGGTATGTAACATTGTATAGTGATCCTCTACAAAGATTGCTCAAATGATGCCCCTGGGGTCAAAACTGGCCACAACCCAGGGCTCACATGGTTGATATGGACTTAAATAGCAAGATGACTTCTCCTCTGAAACTGCAAGGCCTAGAGGTTTCATATGTGGTATGTGACATTTTATAGTGGTCCTCTGCAAAGATTGTTCAAATGATGTCCCATTGGTCAAAACTGGCCCTGCTCTGGGGGTCACATTGTTTATATAGACTTAAATAGCCAAATTACTTTAAAATCTCCTGAAACCGCAGTTGTTTCGTATGTGATATGTAACATTGTATAGTAGTCCTCTACAAAGATTTTTTAAATTATGCCCCTGGGGTAAAAAGTGGCCATGACCCGGGGCGTCACATGATTTATATAGACTTATATGGCAAGTGGGCCTTAAAAATCTTCCATGTTGAAACCGTAAGGCCCAGAGGTTTTATATTTTGCGTGAAACATTGTGGAGTGGTCCTCTACAAAGATTGTTCAAATGATGTCCCTGGGGTAAAAATTGGCCACCCCCTGGGGGTCACATGGTTTATATACATTAAAAAAGCAAAATGACTTGAAAAATCTCCTCTGAAACCGCAAGGCCCAGTGTAATCATATTGGGTATGTAACATTGAAAAGTGGTCCACTACAAATATTGTTCAAATTATGCCCCTGGGGTACAAGGTGGCCATGCCCTGTGGGTCACATGGTTTATATAGACTAAAAAAATATCTGAAATTGCAAGGCCCAGATCTTTGTACTCAAGTAAAGCGTTTAGTGCCATTTTTCCCTCTTGTTATTAGCCATTATGCCTTAAACTCAGGTGAGCGACCTATGGCCATCATTGCCCTCTTGTTTTCATATGGCTTGGCAAGCACAATTCCACTGTAGTCATGCAAACATACACAGACCCTCCGATATATAGCTGTCTATTATTATAATCCTCAAAAGATTTCTGGGGTGTATAAATTCACTGTTTGTCTGGCTGTCCCATTTTCTTGTCCAAGATCTTTGTACTCAAGTAAAGCGTTTAGTGCCATTTTTCCCTCTTGTTATTAGCCATTATGCCTTAAACTCAGGTGAGCGACCTAGGGCCATCATTGCCCTCTTGTTTTCATATGGCTTGGCAAGCACAATTCCACTGTTGTCATGCAAACATACACAGACCCTCCGATATATAGCTGTCTATTATTATAATCCTCAAAAGATTTCTGGGGTGTATAAATTCACTGTTTGTCTGGCTGTCCCATTTTCTTGTCCAGGTAATTTCTCAGTCAATGATCTGCACTTTTTTTTCCACTGTCCAATGCAACTCTTAGTACATTTTTTTCGAGCCCGCATGCGGTCAGCTCGCCTAAGTTGTCAGAATGGTGGTTTGCTGTATGTGTGTGACTGCGTCCGTTTGTCAGATCTTGTCCAGACTGTAAATTCATCATTCATTAGGGAATTTTAAAATAACTTGCTACAGATGTTCACCATGTGGAAACGGCATGTTGCACACAATACCTATGTCCCTAGCGCAAAGGTCAAGGTCACACTTACTGGTTTAAGGTCCAATACGGGCATAATATAGCTTCTCCAGAATTTAAGTCATCATTAATCCGGGAATTTCAAAATAAGTTGCCACAAATGTTAACCATGTGGAGACAGTGTGTAACTTGCTGGACCTGTGTTCCTAGCTCAAAGGTCAATGTCTCACTTAGAGGTTAAAGGTCAATTATGGGCATAATACAGCTTATCCAGACCAGATGTTCTTCATTTGTGACTGGAGTTTGACAAAGTTCTGCAAAAATGTTCACCATATGGAGGTGGCATGTCCATAGGTAAAAGGTCAAGGTCTCACGTAGAGGTCAACTAAGTTCAATTTTGTTTGGACCAGACGTTCTACATTTGTGGATTGTAGTTTTAAATAGTTTTCACAAATGTTGTCCAAATGGCAAAACCATGTTGCACTCAAGAAGCATGTTCCTGGTTCAAAGGTCAAGGTCACACTTAAGAGGTCAGATATGGTCAGAGGTCAAATATGGGCATTGTACAGCTTTATTCCGATGTGATTTTAAAATAATTACAATATAAGTTGCTTTCTTGACAAGAGGATCGACTTGTTGCCAAGAGGCATCCAGTTTTTTAGCTCGACTATTTGAAAAATAGGTGAGCTTTCCTACTCGCCCCCGTGTCGGCTTCCACGTCTGAACTTAGTTAAAGTTTAAAATAAAAAAGTCTTGTAACTTCAAAACTACATAATTTATCCACTTGAAACTTGGAATATACCTTTGTCTTTAACTCCAGCATCAGGTGCAACATAACATTTCTCGAAACTCTGTTTTGTATTTTGACATAGTTATGTCCCTTTTTCACATAGATTTGCTGTTTAAAGTTTATATTCAAAAGACTTATAACGTCAAAACTACACCAGTTATTTATTTGAAACTTAAAATGTACCTTTGTCATCAACTCCAACATCAAGTGCAACATTCACCATAACGCAGTTTAGTATTTTGACAGAGTTATGCCCCTTTTTCACATAGATTTTTGCATTAAAGTTGTTATTCAAATGTCTTGTAACTTCAAAACTTCATGGGTTATTCACTTGAAACTTGGAATATAACTTTGCCATCAACTCCAGCATCAGGCGCTACATTCCCCATAACTCTGTTTTATATTTTGGCATAGTTATTTCCCTTTTAAGCTTAGTTTGAGGTATAGTACTTACTCATTTGGCAGCGCAGCGTAATGCTCTGGTTAAGGTTTGCATGCAACAAGTCCAAATCTCTGAAACTAATACAGATATTCAATTGAAACACACATGTCTTCGATGCGATTATGTGTGGTCACTGACCAAGGCCATAACTGTTACCAAAATTTTAGCAGAATTATGCCCGTTTCGTACTGACAAAGGCCAATAGCTCTGACAAAGCGGTTTTAAAAGTCTAGCGCACTGTCCTGCGACAGCTATAATTGTTGTTACATGGCTATATAGAAAATTTGAACATCTTGTCTGAAACCGCTTCCTGAATTTCAAATTAAAGACACTACAAGATTCCTTCAAATCATTTTGATTTGTTAAAAAACATGTCTGCTGTGTCGTTCGTTGTTGACATTTACAATCTATAGACCACATTTATTGCCCTATCTTAATGAACTTGCCCAAAACATCTGTTCCAATTACACTTCAGATGAGTTTGAAACTGGATCATGTGGTTTCAAAATCTAGGTCACTAGGTCAAATTAAAGAAAAAGCTTGCAGACACTCTAGAGGCCACATTTTTTGCCCAATCAGACAAGTTTGACAATCATGGCCATTTTCCTTATTTGGTTTTATTGAAAATCTGTTTGTCTGTAACCACTGGCTGGATTTCCAAATAATTTCATAGAAATGGTCCTTGAATGACCATCTACCAAATTCCTTCAAATCTTTTTGATTCCTTAAAAAAAATGGCCACCAGGAGGCATGGGCAGTTTTTAGCTCGACTATTTACCGAATAGTTCTAGCTATACTGCTCAGCAGTTCATCGGTGTCGCTGTCGGCGTAATGCTCTGGTTAAAGTTTGCATGCAACAAGTACATATCTCTTAACTGCTACAGATATTCAATTGAAACTTCACACATGTCTTTAGGGTTATTATATAGGGTCACTGGCAAAAGCCCATAAATGTGACCAGCATCTGAGCAGGATTATGCCCCCTTTTTGTAGTTAGATAAGTCAGGTTAAGGTTTACATACAAGAGAAATTTCAGGTAAAGGTTTGCGTGCAACAAGTACATAACTCTGTAACTGCTACAGGTATTCAATTGAAACTTCACACATGTCTTCAGGACGATTATGTAAGGTCACTGACCATGGCCCATTACTCTGACCAGCAATTTAGCAGAATTATGCCCTTTTTGTGCTTTGTCCAGCATGGATGGATATTCAAATAACTTGGCAGAACTGATAAGCATAATGAGTCGGAGTGTCACACGCAAGAACTAGGTCCCTATGTCCAAGGTCAAGGTCACAATTCAAGGTCAAAGGTCAAATATAAGAAATCAGTCCTTACCACTTTATCAGAAACACATCTTTGTCCAGCATGCATGGTTTTTAGCTCACCTAAGCACAACTTGCTCATGGTGAACTTTTGTGATCACCTTTTGTCCGTCGTGCGTCAACACTTTCATTTAATCGACATCTCCTCCTAAACTGCTTGGCAGATTTTCATGAAACTTCACAGGAATGATTCTTGGGTGACCCTCTTTCAAAGTTGTTCAAATCATTGCGGTCCGCTGCATATGTAGGTCACAAGAGCTAAAAATAGATTTCAAAACTTAAAACTTTAAAAATCTTCTTCTCTGAAATCACAAGGCTTGGAGCTTTCAAATTTGATATGTAACATCCTCTAGTTGTCCTCTACACAGCTTTTTCAAATTATTCCTCTGGGGTCAAAACTGGCCAACCCCCGGGGGTCACATGGTTTATATAGACTTAAATAGCAAAATGACTTTAAAAATCTTCTTGTCTGAAACTGGAAGGCCCAGAGGTTTCATAGTTGGTATGTAACATTGTATAGTGGTCCTCTAGTAAGACTGTTCAAATAATGCCCCTGGGGTCAAAACTGGCCACACCCCGAGGCTCACATGGTTTATATAGACTCAAATAGCAAAATGACTTTAACAATCTGCTCCTCTGAAGCCGCAAGGCCAATAGGTTTCATATTCGGTATGTAACATTGTATAGTAGTCCTCTACAAAGTTTTTCAAATGATGCCCCTGGGGTCAAAACTGGCAACACTCTGGGGGTCACAATGTTTATATAGACTTAAATAGCAAAATGACTTTAAACATTTTCTTTCCTGAAACTACAATGCCCAGAGGTTTAATATTTGGTATGTAACGTTGTATAGTGGTCCTCTACAAAGATTGTTCAAATGATGCTCATGGGGTCAAAACTGGCCACACCCTGGGGCTCACATGGTTTATATAGACGTAAATGGCAAAATTGATTTAAAAAATCTTCTCCTCTGAAACCACAAGGCCCAGAGGTTTCATATTTGTTTGGAAACATTGTATAGTGTTCCTCTACAAAGATTGTTCAAATGATGCCCCTGGGGTCAAAACTGTATACACCCTGGGGCTCACATGGTTTATGTAGACTTAAATAGCAAAATGACTTAAAAAAAATTCTTTCCTGAAACTACAATGCCCAGAGGTTTAATATTTGGTATGTGACGTTGTATAGTGGTCCTCTACAAAGATTGTTCAAATGATGCTCATGGGGTCAAAACTGGCCACATCCCGGGCCTCACATGGTTTATATCGACATAAATGGCAAAATTGATCTAAAAAATTTTCTCCTCTGAAACCACAAGGCCCAGAGGTTTCATATTTGTTTGGAAACATTGTACAAAGATTGTTCAAATGATGCCCCTGGGGTCAAAACTGTGTACACCCTGGGGCTCACATGGTTTATGTAGACTTAAATAGCAAAATGACTTTTAAAATCTTTTCCTCTGAAACTGTAAGACCTAGAGGTTTCATATTTGGTATGTGACATCCTCTAGTGTTCCTCTACAAAGATTGTTCAAATGACGCCCCTGGGGTCAAAACTGGCCACACCTTGTGGCTCACATGGCTTATATAGACTGAAATAGCAAAATGACTTTAAACATCTTCCCTGAAACCGCAAGGCCCAGAGGTTTTGTATTTGGTATGTAACATTGTGTAGTGGTCCTCTACGTAGATTGATCAATTGATGCCCCTGGGTTCAAAACTGGGCACACCCCAGAGGTCACTTGTTTTATATAGACTTAAAAAGCAAAATGACTTTCAAAAATCTTCTCTGAAACCGCAAGGCCCAGAGGTTTCATATTTGGTATGTAACATTGTATTGTGGTCCCCTACAAAGATTGTTCAAAAGATGCCCCTGGGGTCAAAGCTGGCCACGGCCCGGAGGTCACATGGTTTGTATACTCTTAAATAGCAAAATGACTTTTTAATCTTCTCCTCTGGTTTGTATAGACTATTGAAATCTTCTCCTGAAACTGCAAGGCCCAGATCGTTATACTCGGGTAAGAGCTTTTGTGCCATTTGGCCCTTTTGTTATAAGCCATTATGATGCCTTTAAAGTTAGGCGAGCCACCTAGGGCCATCGTGGCCCTCTTGTTTTGAATAACTTGGCAGAAGTCATAAGCATGGTGAGACGGAGTGTCACACACAAGAACCAGGTCTGTAGATCCAAGGTCAAATCACAATTCAAGGATAAAGGTTAAATATAAGAAATCAATCCTTACCACTTTGTTCGGCATGTCAAGCATGAATAGATTTTCAAATAACTTGGCAGAAGTGATAAGCATGCTAAGAAGGAGTGTCGCATGCAAGAACCAGGTCCCTAGGTCCAAGGTCAGTATCATTACCAGGCATCACTTTTCTGGAAAGTAAATCGGTCCTGAGTTTCGCCGGTCACACTCATCTGGTATCCGAATTATGTGTATCCGAAAATGATGCATGTTCAGAAATGTGTATTATAAAGTATAAATATTATATGGACTGTTTTCACACCTTAAACTCCAATACATTTTGATTTACATGTCTATTAAGAGTTTTTAACTTCACACAATTTTAAAGATAGTAATACAATAAGAAAGACTATTCTGTATCTGAATTATGTGTATCCAAAAACATTGCATGTTCGAAAAAGTGTATTTTAATTTTTTTATATAAACTGAGTTTCAACAAAGACAACTTCAATAAACTTTTAATTATGCCCCCCTTCGAAGAAGTGGGGGTATCTTGCTTTGCACCTGTATGTCAGTCGGTCGGTTGGTATGTCAGTCGGTCGGAAGGTCGGTCTGTCCGTAGACCATTTAGTTTCCATACGATATCTAGAGAACGCTTTGACCTACGATGATGAAAGTTGGTATGCTGTTTACTCGGGAGGAAAGGAAGACGCCTATACATTTTGAGGTCAACAGGTCAAAGGTCAAGGTCACCTGGCTTGAGATTGCATATGGGGTGGGTGTGGTCAAGGTCAATGTGACAGTTACTAAAAATAGAAAATGGTTTCTGCTTAATAACTTAAGAACACATCAAGATATTTTAATGAAACTTCATACATAGATATCTTATATTAAGACCTCTCTTGGGATTGCTTATGTGGTGGGTGGGGTTAAGGTTAAGGTCACCGTTACTAAAAATAGAAAAACGCTTTTCGCTCAATAACTTGACAAGCATTAAGATATTTTAATGAAACTTCATACCTAGATACCTTATATCGAGACCTCAATTGGGATTGCATATGGGTTGGGTGGGGTCAAGGTCACAGTTGCTAAAAATATATAAACGGTTTCTGCTCAATAACTTGAGAACGCAACAAAATATTTTAATGAAACTTCATACATAGATACCTTATATTGAGACCTCTCTTGGGATTTGATATGGGGTGGGTGGGGTCAAGGTCACCATTACTAAAAATAGAAAAACGGTTTCCTCTCAATAACTTTAGATCGCATCAAGATATTTAAATGAAACTTCATACATAGATACCATATATCGAGACCTTGCTTGGGATTGCATATTAAAAAATATTCACAACTTGGCTGTTTTACAAACATCTCTTGTTTCTATGTCTGTTATTTGAGTTTTGCCGCATAACTTGTGTGGGGATTGGTCATGAAATTATTTTTATTGCCATTCTGCCCCTACGTCTGATTCAAGTAGGGCAGTTGGCAGTTACCGGCATAAGTATGTGCACTTAGTACTGGTAAACCGCTTAAATCGGCTAAGCATGCCCAGGAAAAGTGTGAGTAGGTTAACTGACTGCCGTGATATGACTGAAACACTGTTAAAAACTGCAAAAAAAAACAATCCAACAAACAAACACAAGTGATGAGCATGGTGAGACGGAGTGTAGCGTGCAAAATCAGGTCCTTAGGTCCAAGGTCAAGTTCACAATTCAAGGTTAAAAGATGGAATTTTCAAATACATTTGGCAGAAGTGATAAGCATGGTGAGACAGTGTGCATGGACCAGGTCCAAGGTCAAGGACACAATATTAGGTCAAAAGTAAAATATAAGAAATCAATTCTTACCGCTTTGTCCGGAGCATATCTGTGTCCAGCATGGATGGATTTTCAAATAACTTGGCAGCAGTTATAAGCATGGTGTGACTGAGTTTTGCGCGCAAGAACCAGGTCCCTAGTTTCAAGTTCAAGGTCACAATTCAAGATCAGAGGTCAAATATAAGAAGTCAATGCTTTCCACTTTGTCCAGAGCATATCTTTGTCAAGCATGGATGGAGTTTCAAATAACTTGGCAGAAATGTTAAGCATGATAAGACAGTGTTGCGCACAAGAACCATGTCCAAGGTCAAGGTCACAATTCAAGGTTAAAGGTCAAATATAATAAATTAATCCTTAACACTTTGTCCGGAGCATATTTTTGTCCAGCATGGATGGATTTTCTCTCTTTAGTTGTTGATTCTTTAACCCTAAAAATGCTCTTTTGACAGGCATATCTTTGTGACAATGACTCTCTTGTTTGTACTGACAAAGGCCAATAACTCTGACAAAGCGGTTTGAATCGTTGAGGGCGTTGTCCTGAAACAGCTCTTATGCTTATATGGCAATGTAGAAATCTTTGAAAATCTTCTTGTCTGAAACCGCTTCCTGGATTTCAAATTAATTTCGAAGAAATAGTCCCTGGGTGACACTTTACCAAATTCCTTCAAATCATTAACTAATCAAAATAACATGTCTGCTGTGACGTGCGTCGTGCGTCGTCAACATTTGCATTGTGAACGCTCTATAGACCACATTTATGGCCCAATCTTCATGAAACTTTGATAAATTGAAACTGGGTCAAGTGGTGTCAAAAACTAGGGCACTACATCAAATTGAAGAAAAAGCTTTTGAACACTTAAGACGCCACATTTTTGCCCAATCAAAATAAAACTTGTTCAGAACATTTGTTGTTGTGATATCTCAGTCGAGTTTGAAAATGGTTCTGCTCTGTTGAAAGACAGGGGCAGGGCAGTTTTCCTTAAATCGCTATATTGAAAACTTTTAAACCTTCTTGTCTGTAACCACACTGGCTGGATTTCGAAATAATCTCATAGAAATGTTCCTGGGCGGACCATCTACCTTATTCCTTCAAATCATTTTGATTCGCTAAACAACATGGCCGACGGGTGGCTCGTCTTGTTGGAAATCACTTTCTTGATTACAGATTAATTTCACAGAAATGGTCCTTGGATGACAGTCTACCTAATTCTTTAAAATCATTTTGATTTGTTAAAAACATGGCTTCCAGGGTGGGGGTTAGTTTTCTTGATAGGGCTATATAGAAAACTTTGAAAATCTTCTTGACAGAAATTGCATGCTGGATTTCAAGCTTATTCCACAGAAATGGTCCTTGTGTGACACTCTAGTAAACTCTGCCTTTTGTCTGTTGTGCGTCATTCATTGTTTTTCGTCAACATTTACCTTGTGAACACTTTATAATCACATTTATTGCCAAGTCTTCATTAAATTTGCCCGGAACATTTGTTCCAATAATATATTGGATGAGTTCGAAACTGGGTCATGTGATGTCCAAAACTAGGTCACTAGGGCAAATTGAAGGAAAAGCTTGTGAACACTCTAGAGACCACATTTGTTGCATAATCAACATGAAACTTGCTAAGCCCTTTAGGTGAGCGACCTAGGGCCTTACTATCCTCCTTCACATAGATTTTCAGATTTAAGTTTTTATTCAGAAGTTTTATTACTTCAAAACCTCATGGGTTATTCACTTGAAACTTGGAATATACCTTTGTCATCATCTACAGCATCAGGTGTCACAGGTGCTAAAGTTTTTATGCCCCCACTTTAAAGGGCGGGGAGCATATAGATTTGCCCTTGTCCGTCCGTCCGTCAGATTTTTGTGTCGCGCATAACTCTAAAAGTATAACTGCTAGAGTGATAAAACTTTATAAGCATATTCATGATCATGTGCACCTGTGTATTTTGGTGCAGTTTTTTCTGACATCAGCGGAGTTATGGCCCTTTTTTTTTTTAATGACATTTTTGGACTTGTGTCGCATGTAGCTCAAAAAGTATTGCTGATAGAGTGATGAAACTTTATGAACATATTAATCAGCATGTGAACTTGTGCACCTGAGTATTTTGGTGCAGTTTTTTCCAACATCAGCAAAGTAATGGCCCTTTTTTTAAAGCAAAAAATGTCTTTTTTGGACTTGTGTCACGTGTAATTCCAAAATTCTTATTGCTAGAGTGATGAAACTTTATATCAGCATGTGAACTTGTGCACCTGGGTATTTTGGTGCAGTTTTTTTAGACATCAGCGGAGTTATGGCGCTTTTTTTAAACAAAAAATGCAATTTCTCTACTTGTGTCATGCGTAACTCAAAAAGTATTACTGCTGAAGTGATGAAACTTTATATACTTATTCATCAGCATGAAAATTTGTGCACCTGGGTATTTTGGTGCATTTTTTCCGACATCAGCAGAGTTTTGTGAACCAGCGGAATATGGGGCATCCTTGTCCTACGGACACATGTCTAGTTGTTACAGAGTCTTATAATTTCTAAACTACATAGGGTATTCACTTGAAACTAGCAATAAAATGTGTCCCCATCCAAGCTTTAGCATAGGATAAGGGTCATTATTAGCATAAAGCCGGAGGCAAAGCATGTATAGATAGCATTCTATTCTGGACGAAACAAGAGTACCGCACTGTAAACAATTAAAAAATTTACTTCACTTTGACCTGCGCATGTGCAGTCACACCAGAAATCGGCTGCAAAAGCCATGCCATTGATTGAAAGGCGTGTTGTTGCCAGTTAACAAAGGGTGGGTATAAAGGACTGAAACGCATATATACAATTTATATCAGTATTACCCATATAAAAGGAAAAGCAACAAAAGGGAGGGTCTATACATGCTTAGCCTCCAGCTTTATGCTAATAATGACCCTCATCCTGTGCTAAATGTTAGATGAGGACACATTATTTTCATAAAGCTTTTTGGCTTTCACATGTATAGATAGCATTTTAGAAGGCAACAAAACAATAACAAATCTAATACCTTCAACACAATGTATTTATTAATAAAATTCTGACAGTATTATAATTATAACTATAATTATAAACAAAAGTTAATTATTTTCTTGACAACACTGCCTCAGTGAAAGACACATGTACTCTATTACGACTATTAAGTGGACACCTCAAATAAAACTTCTTTAAAGTCTTATCTGAACTCCAGTCCGCTGTATTTAAAATTTGCTTCAAAGAGCAACCCCTATTAAAGGCTGCAGAAGTAGAAGCACTTCGATATGAGTGAGCTTTGAAAACACTAGAATCAACACCTGAAAGTTCCAATACACATTTAAGCCGTCTGGCAATAGTACTAGTGGTTACCTTATTATAGGTTACATAAGAAATAAACACAAAATTTGATATGGTTGGTCACGTCAGTATATTTCAAAAGTGTATGCATGGCACACAATGACTCATCATTAAAATGTTCAACCTTTAAGGTGAAAGAATGTCCAACCCTAGATGTTTTTAATATATTTGGAAATGTAAACACAATTGCATGTTGTTCCAACAACATATTTACGATATTCATAGAAACAAGAGTCTGAGCTCTTGGGGCAGTAACCAATGCAAGAAGAGCCACTGTTTTAAATGTTAACATTTTCAAAGATAAATTTGACACAGGAACTGAAGTTCTTAAATAGTTTAACCCAACCGATACATCCCAAGTGACTAGATAACGAGGTTTAGGAGGCTGATACTGAAATACACTCTTCACAAATCTAGGTATTAACACAGAACCTTTGCACCAATCATTACCAAAAAATGTCCCCCCATCCTAGCTTTGACGGATGAAGGGGCATTATTGGAATAAAGCCGGAGGCTATGTATGTTACAATAGCATTACATTTTGTGCGTAATGAACCGAATCGTTCTTTAACGACTTTAAAATATACCGCTTTACGTATCGCACATGCGCACTGTACAACCGGAAACGTCTTGCAAACAAATCATTCTTTAAAATACAAAAGTTTTTGTTGTATATAACCCAAGCATAAAAGGGAAGGGATATAAATAACTAAATGTATTGCAATATATCTATTGGAGATGAAGACAAGGGAGGGTACGTACATGCTTAGCCTCCGGCTTTATTCCAATAATGCCCTTCATCTAAAGCTAGGATGAGGGGACATTATTTTTCATAAAGCCTTCGGCTTTCACATGTTACAATAGCATCTTTAAAGCCAACAAAAACTTGTATAGTATATAACAAAAATTCAAAATACTTATCCAACTTTATTCCAAAATAAAGTCTCAAGACATAACCTGTTCAAGCGTATGCAGCATTCACAAAAGAAATATCATTACTCTTCAATGAATGTCTACAGTAACATTTCCTAAAGTTCCAGTTTGCCATATTTAATATGGTCTTCACTGAACAGCCTCTATGAATAACTGCTGACGTAGCTACACCATGAAATGAATGAGCTTTAAATATACCAGTGTCAATACCAGACAAAGATAATATTTCCCTCTACCAACTAGCTATAGTACTACTTGATACTTTCTATATGTAACATACGATATAAACACAGAATCGGACAATCTCACTTTCCTAGTGACATTAATATAATAAAGTGTGCATAGCACAAAGAGATTAGTTCCTGAAATGTCCATTCTTTAAAGAAAATGAATCCCACACGGACGTATTCTTTAAAACGTTCTGAATAGGAAAAACAACTGCACTATCTTCAACCACAAACTATTAACACTGAGAGACCACCAAGTCTGTGCTCTAGGAGCAGTAGCCAAAGCTACTAACGCCACAGTTTTTAACGTCAACATTTTCAACGACAGTCTATTATTTGGTCCCCCTAACTTCTCCAAATACTTTAACACTATAGAAACATCCCACATAGCTAAGTATCTTGGTTTAAAAGGTCTACTAATGAACACACTCCTCATAAATCTAGTCAATAAACTGTTATCTTTACACCATGTGTTACCAAAAAATGGAAGTGTCTTTGTAATCATCGCCTTATGTGTATTAATAACAGAGTAAGATTTACCTCGTTTGTGTAGATAAAAGAGGTATTTTTAGACAACTGTTTCAGACGTTTGAATGGAACAACTACCCCTGATATTGTTCCAAGAATACCAGTGTCTATACGCATATTGGTATTGCTTCCTTGTTCTGGGAGACCAGGATTGGATGATGAATGTAGCAAGCTCATAGAAATTGAAGTTTCTTGCCAAGAGGATGAGTAGTTCGGTTGAATGGTAGCGCCAACAGATCTTTGTGACGTGGTAACCTGATTGGAAAGGAACATAAATTGTGTAATATCATTGCAAACCAACTCTGTGCTGGCCATCTAGGAAAAATCAACAAGCACTCTTCTACATTATATTGTACTATTTTATTCATGACCTTCCATATCAGATTAAATGGTGGAAAAATGTATGGTTTAAAATTTGACCAGGATATACTAAAAGCATCACAAAATAGTGCACCAGGTTCCGGATACCACGAAACCAATCTATCTATTCTTTTATTTAATCTGTTTGCGAACAAATCTATATCAGGCATAAATAATTGACTACAAATTATATTAAAACATATTTCCATCTTTAACATCCATTCTGTTGAATCTGAAAAATGTCTTGAAAGAAAATCTGCCGTATTACATCGACCAGGTATATGGGAAGCAGATAAATGTATATTTCCTTTAATGTACCAGAACCAAATATTTTTTGCTAAAGTATCCATTTGTGTCGAACTCATGCCACCAAAATCATTTATATACGATATCGCTGCTGTATTATCTGATTGAACTTCTATGTGTACTGAATTCTGGTCATAATAGAATGCTTGCAATACATAGAAAATTGCCAACAATTCTAAATAATTAATATAATTGTTTGATTCGTCGTAAGACCTTCTACCATGAGTAGATCTGTTTGTCTTTAGATCAATACCACCATAACCTAAAAGTGATGCATCTGTCCTACAAATTACTTGAACTGGTGTACTTCTTATCCATTTACCAGTTTTTAACCTACAATTATTTTTCCACCATAGCAATTCTGCAATGCTATCGTCAAACGAATCTAGTTATCAAAATTTAGGGAGCTATTTAAGCCTTGAATTTTATTTATTTCCAGATCTCTAAAATGCAATTTTGCTTTATAAACAGCAAAAAAGGTATAAACGACCGAACCAATGAAAGAAGCCAATTCTCTAATAGTCACTTCTTTGCTTGTTCAACAGGTTGCTTGCCTTCAATATAATTTTTTGTACTTTTTCCTCCGTTAAATATATCTTAAATTCTATCGAATCAATAATGAAACCGAAAAATACTATCCTTTGACAAGGAACTAAGACAGACTTTTCTCTGTTTAAAATAAATCCCAGCAATTCCATTGTTCTTAAAATAACATCTGTATTTCTTGCACATATTTGCTTATTTGTATCCATATTCAAAGAATCATCTATATAATATGAACATCTAATATTCTGAAATCAAAATGAAGCATAAATTGGTTTACACATTTTTTTAAACAAATATGGTGCTATAGATAACCCGTAAGGCAACACAACAAATTTGAACAACTTTTGATTCCATGAGAATTTCAAATACTTTGTAAAATCTTCATGAATAGGAACAGACAAATATGCTTCTGATAGATCAAGTTTTGTGAAAAAATCATTCTTCTGTATCAAATCCTGTACTACACTGAATGTTTCTTGTTTAAAATGATTATACTCCACAAATTCATTTAAATATCTCAAATTTATAACTGGTCGAAATTTATTATTGGGTTTATGTACAATAAAAATTGTCAAAATGAATTCTCCCAGTTCATGTTCACACTCGACGATAGCCCCTTTATTGATTAAATTTTCGACTTCTTCATCAATAATTTTACGTTTATCATGATCAAATGGAATTTCCTAAAGAATTTTGTCTTGAAAAGGTTGTTTAATAAAGTCAATTTTGTAGCCTGATATTGCATCTAAAATCCATGGATCATCAGTATATTTTTTCCAACCAACCTACCTCTTTCAGTCTTGGTCGTTTGGGGCTGTAGCTGTGGCTGTTGGATAAAGCGTTCTATGGTTAGACCTAGGTCTTGAGCCTCTGTAGAAACCACCACCTCTTGACTTGTACTGGTCATACGGTTGATATCTGAACGAACCGTAGCCCCTACGTGGCTGAAAGCGGCCACGAAAACGACCAGAAACATAACCTCTCTGTGCATAAGGTTCTTTGCCTAGTGAAAACAAAGTGTCACAAGATTTAATCTCCTTGTCAATGTGGTCGCCAAACAATTTGGAAGTAATCTCCGTAGACATGTTGCACAAGGTAGCATATTTCTTTTTCAACGATGGTCTGATCATATGTCGTCTCCTTATTGAAAATTATACTGTGTTTGTCCCAAAATGGTCAACAAATCTGACAGAACAGTTTTGGTTTCTTGATTCAGACTCTGCTTATTCAACAATGAAACTAAATGTAACACTGCACCAACACCACTTGACACTAGATTTTGAATGTCAACCATGAGTTTGTCATTCAAGTGGCCATTCTTGTTCATACTTTTCCATACTTCCTGATTGACCAACGTTGGTGCTGCCAAAGCACAGTTAGAAGGAATTTTGTACTTTTCAAGAACATTATTTAATTCACACTGTTTTGTGCTAGCAACGTTGACCAGTTTAGCTAACGACTCTTTAACCGGATCCCCAAACTCTGGGGCCTTCAATTTTGGCAGTGTCCATTCTTGATCATTACTGACACTATCATCATCAAAAAGACCAGTAAAATCTGGCTGAAACTTGTTTGACCCTTCAACTTCAGTGTCAGAAACATCATTGGCATCTATTTATATGCATAGGATAATTATCAAATGAAAACTGCGAATGCGAGTTATCCTCTTCATTGTTATCATAGATATTAGAGTGGTCCGAGGAACCATCTAAACCCAACAGTCCCTTAAGGGCTATAATGTTCTCAGGTGTCAATTTAGCAATGTCATCTTGGAAACCAGTTTCTTTATTTGTTGATTTCTTACCTGATTCAGGTTCAGAACTTGTTTTACATCTACTGGTTTTGTCCGAAGACTTCGCCAATTTGTCCGAAGACTTTGAACTGGATGGCTTAGAGTATTTTTTGTCTAAAGACGAACACGTGCTCTTCTTTGCACGTGTACCGCAACCAGTATCCTGAGTGGGTGGGGTAACAACAACCGACTTCGGTCTCGATTTACTGTGATTGTTTTCGTCGTGGGGGTTCGAAAAACCCTCAAAAGAACCGTCCGAAGACAAAGGGTCATCCTCTTATTCTAAAATATCCGTCATGGTTGCAAACAACCACAGTTTACCCACTTCAAAAAGCGATCCGCTTCCGAGAACGCAAAAATGTAGAATGATTTGTTTGCAAGATGTTTCCACTTGTACAGTGCATATGTGCGATACGTAAAGCGGTATATTTTAAAGTCGTTAAAGAGCGATCCGGTTCATTACGCACAAAATGTAATGCTATTGTAACATGCGAAAGCCAAAGGCTTTATGAAAAATAATAATAATATTTGAAGAAGCATAGCTTTATGGGTATTTATAACTGAATAAGATTTCCCTACTTTAAACAAATAAAACAAATAATTCAAAGTTACCGCTTCAGTCGTTTGTAAGGGATCACTACACCTGATATTGTGCCAAGTACACCAGGTTTTCCATGCACACTCATACTGTTTCCTGGTTCCTCTTGCCCATGACTGGATGATGAACTCTGCAGTCTGCTGTGAAACTCCTTGCTTAAGGAGAGATTCCCGGATACAGTCACAGCAATTAAATGTAGTCGTCTTCCCAAGGGATGAGGTTGAAGATTGTGTGGTAAGGTCAAAAGATTCTTGTGTCTCGGTAATCTAATAGGAAAAGAAGAAATATTTTCCAAAACGATAGGAAACCTGGATTGGGAAGGCCAAAATGGGAATACTAATAATGCTTTATCCACCTTATCCGAAAGAATTTTGTTCATAACCTTCCCAATCATATTGAATGGAGGGAATAAATATGGTTGCTATTTATTCCAGCAAAAACTGAATGCATTCACAGCAAACGCACCTGGTTCTGCGAGCCAAGATACGAAAACTTGCAATTTTTCATTCAATCGAGAGGCAAACATGTCTATATCTGGTCTGAAACATTGTCTACAAAGCCTATCAAAAATGTCTTCTTTCAGTTGCCACTCAGTAGCATCTGAAAAGTTTATAGAATAAAAATCAGCCAGATTTTGTATACCAGGAACATGAACTGCAGACAGATTAACGTCTCTAAACATACACCATTCCCAAATATCCTTAGCCAGATCATCCATTTTGAGTGAACACATTCCTCCAAAATCATTCACATAACATACAGCCGTCACGTTGTCAGACTGAACTTGAATATGCTTATGATGGCAATTATTATATAAAGATAATAAACCATAATAAATTGCTAATAATTCTAAATAATTTAAATAATTCCTAGATTCCACATAATTATGTCCATCTACATCCTGTGTGAACATTTGTATCCCGATCTATAACCTTCCAAAGGAGCATCTGTTTGACAACAAATATCAACCGAGTTAGGTCTTATGCTCTTGCCATTTTTTGTTTTTAAATTATTCACCCACCATTTTAATTCATCAATACTTGCACTAGATAACAGCATTGTTCTATCAAAATCTAAAGTATCCTGAAGACCAGCCAATTTATCTCTCTCGAAACAAGGATAATGCAATTTGGCCTCAAAAACTGCAAAAAATGCATCAAATATAAGGCCAATAAATGACGCCAATAATCTGATGGGCACACTTTGCACCGAAAACAGAGCTTTACCCCTGTGAAATGTTTAGGCATACTTCATGAATTCTTCTTAAAATCTTTGTGAATACTTCATGCAGTGGCTTCATGAAGACTTCATGGAAAAGAAGTGAACTATAAATGAGACAAATGCATGAAACATTAATAAAACATAGCTTCATGAATAGTTGATGCATTTTCACATGCAGAAAAATGCATGAAATAAATAATGGGTTTGTTCATAAAAACTTCATAAACTATGCACTCATGAAGACTTCATGCACGACTTCATGAAAAAATATTTCATGATTTCATGAATAATTTTGTTCGTTATTCTAATGTCTCAATTATAGTTCACGGATATTCATGAAAACTTCATGAACAAAATTTTTGTAATTTCAAGAATAAATTGGTTGTGCTTTTCTTCAACATTCATGAAGAATTCCAACACTTATGAAGACTTCTAAAAATAATAGAGCTATCAAAAAAGTGGACATAGTATCATAATTTGTTCCGCTTTCAGTGCGGACATTTCTATTTCCATATATGCAGAACTTCTGCGGAAAATTAATGCATTTGTTTTTCAGCAGGTGGAAATAATCCACAGAAAATTGACACTCGAGGAATAATTGGGTGATCCTCCCTTGGATTTTTCTATTTTTAGCTCCTTGTGGCCATCTTGTTCAATGTTGCAGAATGGTATTGATCAAATTTGGTAAAGGGTAAATTTATGTAAAATTGGCCTTTTAAGCTGTTCCCGCTCTCTACCCTCATGAAAAAGTACTGTCTGAATTGAGTCGGACTTATCTTTGAATAGACTGATATGGATTTTTCCACAAATAGTTAAAACTACACCCCAGCTATTGTTAAAGAATTAATTTCCATTCATCGAAAATCACAAACATTGCCACGTGCTCATTTGAATATCACAAATATTATGCACGTGCTCTTTTGTATCAAATATATTAATCGCCAAACACATGATATCCAAGTGCGATGATTGGATAATATTGCAGATTAATTTGAATGTAATTGACATTTGTGGATGCGTCTATTATTTCTGACATTGCTGAAAAGACTTAAAATGGAACAATTCTGACAAAATTCATAAGAGTCCAGACAATATTCAAAGGGCTATTCAGACAAGTTATTCAGACTGCATTCAGACTATAACCACAGATACAGTAATTATTATGACCTTTACACTAAGTACTCAGGTGGCACTTGATATTTATTAAGGTTCAATGATTTACTCCCCTAAAATGGTTTGTCAGACATTAAATAATATGTGAATATTATAAACATCCAAATGGAAATGATTATAATGCAACTTTTTTCATGATACAGTACAATTGTGGTAATATAAATCAACAAAATAACATAATTTTGTGCAGTCAAGTATAACAGATACATTATTTTCCAGTTTCCAGTTTATTACGTCTAAACATCTCCTTAAAGTACAATGTGGTTAGGAACAGTAAACAATATAATTATTATGCAACTTTTCACAATTTTATGGTACAATTGTGCTTCCATAGTTAACATACAGACAAATGATAAAGTACTGATTTTCCATTTTGCAAACTCATTATATAATAGAACATTGATGGAAGGATTATAGTGCAAGGAAAACAATAATAATAAGTCAAACGATTGTTGTTTAAAGGAACTTAACTGTGAGTAGTAAGAAGACATGCAGCTTAAGCCTCTGGGCATGTGGTCGCGAAAATATATTACAATTGCTTAAAAATGTCAAACCCTATCAAATGTGCAAAATCAGTCATAGTTTATTGACTTGTTTGTAACTTAAATGAAATAATACAGACACAGGTTCCAAGTGTTCAGTATTCATCGATATTTCTGTTTTAAAATCACAATCATGTTTAAATCATTTCAGACTTGAGCAATGCAAGTCAACTGATGACATCATAAATGACATCATATCCTGCATAGCATTGCATGGTATGGTGTACTGTAAATGTCATAAAATTGCATTATTTATGCCCTTTTGTAAGTTCAAATTTACATAAGTTATAATCTTGAAACTTGGAATATACATTTATCATCAACTCTAATATCAAGTGCCACTTCCCATAACTCAGTTTTCTATTTTTACATATTTTGACATAGTTGTGCCCTTTTTTCACATAGATTTTGAGGTTAAAGTTTATATTCAAAACTTCTGTAACTTCAAAACTACAAAAGTTATTCACTTGAAATTTAGAATATACATTAAATGTCAGCAACTCCATCAAGTGCCACATTCCCAATAACTCAGTTTTACAGTTGTATATTTTGACATATTTATGTCCCTTTTTCACATAGATTTTCAGGTTAAAGTTTATAATAAAAACTTTTGTAACTACAAAATTACATAAGTTATTCACTTGAAAATTAGAATATACCTTTGTGCTCAACTCCAGCTTCAAGTTCTACATTCCCCATAACTGTTTTGTATTTTGACAGATACATGCCCCTTTTTTCACATAGATGTTCAGTTTATGTCCTCAGACTGTATTCAGTATTTATTCAAACAGAGATTAGACAGAATTCAGACTTGTGGTTTCATGGGTGTATGTTCAACAATTCTCACCAAATTGATATTAAAGATTGTTTTTGACCTAGAGGGGGCATATATGTTTTAAAAACAGCTCTTGTTTTAATAAATAGATTAACAAGCTTGTGAATTTTTCAAAGTATAACTTTTCCGCATCATGAAAAGTCAGAATTTCCGCAATTGTAAAATTTCTAAGTGTCAATATTCCGCATACTCTCCGCATGTTCTCCGCATATAAGAAATTTCTCCGCAAAACCAAAATCATTTTTGCGGAAAATATGTGGGGAAACTGATGATTTCCGCAACATTTCCGCATCTTCAGCATTTTCTCCGCTTCTTGAAATGCAATGCGGAAATCTGAGCTAAGGGTGGTATTCATAAAAAAATCTTGATCTATTCTTATTAAAGCTTCATGAATGTTTCTAGAATTTCAGTAATGCATGACGCCTTCATGAAGTGTACCTTAAATCACTTCATGCATAAAACTTCATGAAGTTTGTTATTAGAGGTTTTCAAGAAGACTTCATGAATAATGCTTAATGGCATGAAAAATTCTTGATCTCATGAAGTCCATTTTGACAGGGGTTAGCCTTAGTCAGTCAAATAAACCTTGAATGCAACAGAATCAATAAAGAATACAATTCCTTGACACGGTTGCAGAACTGACTTTTCATAATCAATGAAAAATCCCCAAGAACTCAATGTTTGCAATAGAATATTTGTATTTTTCTGACATTCTAATTTTTGTTCATTCATATTAATAGAATCATCAATATAATATGAACAACGAATGTTCTGGGAACCATGCAAAAACAGGCTTTAATATCTTTGTGAACAAATAGGGTGCATTTGACCATCCGAAAGGCAAACACACAAACTTATACAGTTTACCGTTCCATTAAAATTTGAGATATTTTGTATCTTGTCCACAAATTGGCACAGAAAAATAAGCTTCACAGAGATCTATCTTTGAAAAATTGTTTTTTCTTTGAATAATATTGAAGACTACCGCAAAAGACTCCTGTTTGAAATGGTTATTTTTAGGGATGGGACCGAATACTGAAATCAATATTCGAATATTCGTTTTAGGTATTCGAATATATATTTGAATATTCGTTTTGTAAATACTACTATATACTGCACTCTGTCCGAATATTTACCTATCCGAAATATGTATACTACGTGTACGTAGTTGTTTTACCTTGTTTCAGTGGTAATTGAGCGATATAACTTAGTGAGTGTTAGGCAAATATAAAGAAATGTAAGATATTGTTAAATGTATTGTTAATTAATTTGTTAATCGTTCCGTTTTTTATTCAAAACCATGAAGCTTGTATCTGCTGTGCAGCGATTCATGACTAATCGAAGTATATTATTGCAGATATTATATTTTATTATCATTCTCATGTTTTCATATACGAGAGTATATGTAGATTTTGTTTGCAGTGAACATTTCAACCTGAGTAAATCTAAGAAACACATATAGTATTGTCCTTTTTTATTTCGCAGATACGATGTCATTAAAATTTTTATATTAAGTAACACAAAGAATTTTACACAAACCCATAGCACCACAATACATAAAATAAATTAAGCATGTTTAAGTAGAAAACAACTTTGTTAATAATTTAATACATACACTATATACATCACACAGCAATAAATTAAGCATGTTTAAGTAAACAAACTGATTGGCTGATAATGGATTCATTTTAATTGGTTTACTTAGAGAGTAATTGTAATTTACTGTAAACAAGTTAACCGTATAGATGTCACTTAAGGACAATACAACAATGTACACCTTGTGCAAACTGTGACACCGTTATCACAACATGGCCCAGTTTTGTTATTTGTGGATACAATGCGTCATATTTGCGCCTCCTACAAACCGTTAGTTTGCGGCCCTTGTAAAGACGTAGCCCCCCCTGCCAATTATCAATTGTCGTTAATTGGACATGTTTGGCTTGTGTTGTAAAAACGTTACACTGCCCCCGCCCACCTGCTAGGCAGGAAATACGACTCGAATTCATGTTAACTTTGCAATCAAACTGGAAAAATACATGATTTTTTAAAAGAAATTTTGTTCTTTAAATAAATTTGAACATCGAATATTCGTATTAGTTTTTTTTTTTATTCGAATATTATCCGATATTCGGTCCCATCATTAAAAGAAATTTTGTTCTTTAAATAAATTTGAACATCGAATATTCGTATTAGTTTTTTTTTTTATTCGAATATTATCCGATATTCGGTCCCATCCCTAGTTATTTTGAACGAACTTGTTTAAATGACTTAAATTAATAACAGGTCTCTGTTTTCCATTTGGTTTAGGGACAATGAAAATATTTGATATAAATTCCCCTTGTTCGTGGCATGTTTCGACTATTGCACCTTTACTCCACATCTCTAGAACTTTATTACTGACCAAATTCCATTTATCACCAGTAAAAGGTATCTCTTTCAGAATATTTATTTGATATGGATCTTGTAAAAAGCCAATTTTGTATCCTGCAACTGCATTAGGAAGCCCTGGATCATAAGTGAATTGTTTCCAAATTTTAACATGATCCTTTAAATTGCCAATTAAACTTACTGTATCTACTCCATGTCGTTTGGGGCTGTAACAGTAGCGCTCGGAGCCCTTCTTGCAGGCCGAGACCTGCCAAACTGTCTGCTGTTATACTGACCCTTCTCTGAGGATACGGTTGGTATCTGTTACCTGGTAGGTATGAGCCAAAACCTGCCACGACCCCTGCCAGCAAAATTGTAATTACCACGTTGGTAAAAAGAATAATTTTCTTTACCAATAGAGAATTGGGATTCACAGTTCTTTATTTCCTTTGCTACATCGTCCCCAAACAATTTGGTAGTTATCTGCGGAAATCTGACAAAGACTAGCATATTTCTTTTTTAAACAAGGACGAATCATGTATCTCCTCCCAGAAATATGATACTGAACTTAACCCAAAATGGTAAGGCAATCAAATATACACGTTTTAGCTTCAGAAGAAACTTTACCTTTCAAAAGGTCTGCAAGCTTTATAATTGGGGCAAAACCCGCTGCGACAAGATTTTGTATATCCACCATTAATCTGTCATTAGCATGCGACTTTTTATCAAGGATTTTCCAAATCTCTTGATTGACCAAAGGAGGAGTTGCACGATCACAATTCTCAGGAACTTTATATTTATCCAGCAACACCTCAGTATCACACTGAGCCGAACAGGCTACGTTAATAAGTTTAGCCAATAAATCTGACACTGGCTTGGCCTTATCAGGGGTCTTTAGTTTGGGCATGACCCATTCATCATCACAAACATGATCAGACTCGAGATTGTTATTATCATCAGACCCAAATAAAGCATCTGAAAAACCCTTGTTGATGTTAGAATAATCACACTCGTTATCAGAAATGTCATTAGCATTTATTTACACTCTTAACCGTTCCATTTGAAACTGGACCTCAACCTCATTATCAGCATCTGGAACCGAAGTACCAGCCACGTGTTCAGTAGCACACGAACGCGAAGACACTTGTTCAATTCCGAATAGGTTCTGTAAAGAAACAATATCTTTCTATGATAATTTGCCTATATCAAAAATACAATCCGAAGATGTTGTATCGAAGTCCAAAGATGCTTTTGCATGGTCCGAAGACGATTTTTTAGAGTCCAAAGACTTTCGTTTTTTGTCCGAAGACTTTTTATCAACCTTTTTTGACAGGACACTGACACTGGATTTCAGTTTTGATTTTTGAGTTTTTTTTTGTTTGTCCTCGTTTTCTGGGTCCGAAAACCCAGAAAACTCATTCTCCGACACAGAACCCTCAAAGAGGGACAGAATATGATCTTTTGCCATACTACTAAGCATAAAACTTACTTGCGTGCGCTCCCTGCAACGCTAAAACAGAATGGCATGGCTTTGCAGCCGATTTCCAGTGTGACTGCGCCTGTGCATGTCAGAGTGAAGTAAATTTTTTAATTGTTTGAAGTGCGGCGCTGTTGTTACGTCCAGAATGGAATGCTATCTATACATGTGAAAGCCAAAAGGCTTTATGAAAACAATGTATAAATAATTACCAAAACTCATCTTTGTATTTCAACAAATTCATGCCTCTTCCACTTTCCAAAATATGTACCAACTGAAATACTATATTGAATAGTCAAGTGTGCTGTTCCTGACAGCTCTTGTTAAACTTATAGTAAATTTTTAATAAATTTGCGAAACACATCACTCATTCTCATTTTTTCGGCCAAATACTCGTGAAGCTTTACATGATAACTGTTTGTCTCTTGCCAGACTTTCTCTGTCAAATAGAAAGTATTATATATAATCTCTTAAAGAGAACTGTTTTTTATGACAAATAGAGTGATGATTTATGAAAAATATTACATATTTTCGTTATTGCAAAGGAAAACTTACGAAGTTTACATAACTGAATACTTACGTGACAATTTTATAAAAATGGGCGCTTACCGCGGTGTAGACAGCGACCAAATAATTTGTTTGGTATTTTCGGTTTATGGCGTTATATTTATGCCGTCATTGAATGTTTTTCTAGGGCCATTTAGTTGAAATCAATGCCGTGTGATCTATTGTTCTAGGTTACTTATTTAATCTCCCCTTGTTTTTGTTCTGTCAAATATATTGTGATAACTTTATAGAGCATAGATCAAAATGTCACGTAAAATTCATTAAATGTAACATAAAATTCATTAAATGTCACGTAAAATGAAAACATAAAATGTTGAACTCATTGTTTTTGTTTTATTTGCACTAATATTATGTTTAAATAAGTTTGTTTATCCAATAATACAAACATATATTGACAAAGACAGGGCTAAGATAGCTGAAAACGTGAAAAAGTTAGTTGAATTTTACGTGACAAATATGAACTGAGGTATGTCATAAAAATGTCAAATACTCAACAATTATCCATCATCTATCACATTTATATTGGTAAATCTATTTATTCAGAAAACAAGGATTTCATTTGAAAAGAGTTTGCGATAGTTTTACCACATGTGATGTCCGTTAAATGTAACAGTTGAGTTCCTTGAATTTTATGTGACAATTGACGATACGCTGTGGGATTTATAACCACGCCTACCTAGAATGAAGTCCGACAAACACCGTTGACAGTAACCAAATGTTTTTACAAGCCATGTCAGTCAAACAATTAAGTCCTAGCTTTCTGAATGGCTGAACACCTTGTCAATCAAATCTCGTTGTAAGGTCAGTTGGTATGAATTTCGCATTTAATGGTTCTGTGTCAAATATATTTGTTATATTTCTACAAATGTTTAAATTTGCAAGTTATTTTCCCCACATCTACGATAGATTAACCCATTTTTCTACTGAATTATCTACTTGTTCAATGTGTTACTTGTGTAAATGAATTTAACGTCACAAAAGCACATGTTAGAAAAAAAATCCTGTAAGAATGGTCTTATATCAGTTGACCTCTATTATTTCTGCTTTAGAGTTTGTAAAGGTTTTTGTGTACACTACTATTATATTTGACCTGCACAAAAATACTGTTTCTTCAACTTAATGTTTCATTTTAAGTGTTCATTTTTGACAATGTTATCAGTTAAGTGTTTTCAAGAAGTTAAATAATAGAAATTGCTTGTTGATTATTTAATAAAGACAAAAAAGTGCATCTCTTCTGTTTGTTTGTATCATAGTATGTATCTGTCAATAGGTTGATATCACTGTCAGGTAAAATACATAAGTAAAAAATATGCATATGTTGACTGCATACTACAGCACAAAATAAAGCTTTCACAATATGGCTATCACTTAAAACTCATTTTCATATTAAACATAAATTTCATATTTATGTTATACTTTTCAACCCAAAAAATGAGAATGAGTGACATACAAGCTAATGGACTCATAAAGAGGTGGAGTAGATTGAAAGCATTCTTAGTTCTACTGTGCTAACATACTAGTCACGATATCAGACGAAATGGACAAATCATAAGAAGTTGATGCTCCATTATATTAAATTTTATTTTCCGCTAAGATGTTGATTAGGTACCATTGCAAAAAAAAAGGTCTTTTTATGCCCCCAGCATCTTGATGCGAGAGCAGGGTTGGAAATTAACGGCCGCCCACTCGCCCCAGGCGACCGAATTTTGCAGTGGGCGAGTGATTTCAAAAACTGGTAGTCAACTTTAGCGACTAGCTTTCTAGAAAGCTAAACTCCACTTCCGATAACAATTGCTCGCTGATTTTCTTATACCGCCATCCCTCTGCGTATTAATTGTTGGTCCAATAAAAGCTATCGATACATATCTCAGCCAATCGAAACGCTCGTTTCATCTTGTGCATTACAACATGGCTGCCCCCGTTGTTTTTGAAGCAGATATAGTTTTTCTGCATGTTTAACGTTGGTTTTGCAATTCGAACAATTTAACAGCAGCATCTATTTTTTAATTATAAGTTAGTTTGATTCTTTACCATGTTTTTTATATATTTAATATGTGGAAATAAGTTGAAGGGACTAAAAAGCACCCAGAAAAAGAAAGGCAGTTAAACGATGCTAAACATTGCTGAACGTAAATATCTAAAAGTTTATGACAAAAACAAGAGACACTGTTCTTACAAGCTAGCTAATAGATTAACCATATTAAATTGAATATTTTTTATGTGTCTGACATGTTTTAATACTTATTCTTAACGATTATTATGAGTTCTCAAGTTCTGTTCTGATTCATGTATTGATTTATTAAAGAATTAAATGTCCAATATAGGTTTCAACAAGCTATTTCCATATACTGAATACAACTGTAATGTTCAAAACCCGTTTTCAAAATTTTATTTTGGTGGGCCCCTAAAAATGTGGATGGCCTCCTTAATCTAGAAAGCGAGGGGCCCACTCAGGCAACCAGACAAAATAAGTTAATTTTCATCCCTGGAGAGGTATATAGTGATTGTCCTGTCCGTCCATCCATCCATGATTCCGTGATTCTGTCAGTATGAGGTTAAGTAGATTTGACTGTTTTGTCTCGCACCAACAGCATACTACAACACTTTGATACTTAAACAGTTGTTGCTTATGACCATTCCCAATGCACCCATATCACCCAACCTCACCTTGACCTTAACCTATTAGGGCTCATCAGGGTTCTTTCCCTTCTGCCACTGACCACTTAATCAGCCAGTGGAGTAACAGGGCACTCTTGTTCTTCAATTTCTTTACTTCAAAAGCTACTTGTAATAGACCATAAACTTTACATGGTATTTTGTTTCTAACAACTTGGCCTTGAATGGTTCTCTACTTAAATACATTATATTATTTTGATTCGTTAAAAACATGGCCGCCAAAGGGCTGGGCCTTGTTTCCTCATAGGGCTCATCAGGGTCCTTTCCCTTCTGACACTCAACACTTAATAAGCAGTAAAGTAACAGTGCACTCTTATGCCTCTTCTTATGTTAGATTTTGGATAAATTCATCAGTGATTTCTTAAATACATCTTGAAGTATGGTGCATATATATACCAGTAATACCTTTAACAAAAGCTATTAATATATAATTAAGTGTTGTTGCTTTTTTATGATGATGATGATGATGATGATGATGATGATGATGATGATGATCACGACGATAAATATGAATATGTTGGTGCCTATGATGATTATACTGACTTTGAAATTGATGATTATGGTGGTTGGGTTGGGTATAATACTGAATATATTCCATGATAAGAATAGTATTCATATCCTTCATTTGAGTACTCAATTGACATTTTATTATTTGTTTATATCCCTAGCATTTTTTTATTTCTAGGAGGAAGAAAGGGAGCAGTCAGGTGGTTCTAACGAGGTCAACAAAGAACTTGACATTGCTAAAAGCAGGTAGAGACTCATGATGAGCAAAACATGGCTGGATCTTGAGCATGTCTCATTGTTCAGCATGTGTCTGTCTACCTTTATAATCTAGATGCAGTAACAACAAGAGCATGTGTTGATGCAAAGCATGCACAGATTGGCAGCATATATCAGGCTGCCCGAAAGCTAAGAAGTGTCGGACATTCAGTCTGACAACCTGTCAAAACTTGCGGGACCGAAACAAAATTAGCCGGACCAAAAACAAATGATTCATTATAACTATTTTTGTTTGTTTTGTTTTTATTTTCTTGGCCCATGTAGAACGCCACCCAATTTTTGAACCAAAATTTGATGGAAAAAAAACTACAATTATCAGATGTTTTAGACAAGGTCTGACATTGCTAAATTGCCGTTTGTTGCATTCTTTTTAATAGAACATGCACCTCACAATAAAAAACACACAACCTTATTACGGTATTTTAAATATATGTGCACATTATCTGATGCATGAAACCCAACTCATGGTGACTCAAAATGCTGAAACGCATTGTCCATTGTAATTTTTCCACACCATTGACATTTCCCTAAAAACCTACTCTGCAGCTCCGTATTATCGCGATTCGCAGGGTCCATGGATTGCGATCGTGATATAGCCATATCACAATATAACTTGTGCCATGTATAATAAATGCTGGTCCGGACGGCCCTTGTCGTTGACGGCCCAGAACATGACGGCCCAGTCCATGATGGCCCAATTATTAAATCAAAAGGAACATTAAAGAAAGTGCACAGGCTTTTTTGTATGTTTTTACTAATTTTATGTGTGACAATCAAAATTAAGTTTGTTTACTTTATGATAGCGATAATTGTGGTCCTGTCACTAATATACTTTCGTAATTGGGTAATTAAAATTGTGATAGTAAAGGTGTGACAATAAATTAATAGAGCTTATTCACAGTTTGATACATCAGATAAACAAATTTGCATATAAACCTCACATTCAAGCAATGTATTTTATTGTCAAACGTTTAACTTTGAAAGTCTCTACGTCATTTTTGTTGATTTTATGTGATATTGTTATTATTGTGTTTTATATGTAATAGTGTAGATATACACTGTATTAAAATTATATAACGTGGACTTAAAATGGATTTGTGTGTGGTTTGGACATGGGTTGTGCGACAAAATCAGCAGGCCATTATGTGCGACATCTGCAACAGATGGAACCACAGGACGTGCAGATCAGGTGAGTTTGAAATTTTAATAAATCTATATTATAGTTTTAATCAATATATATTATTTTATTACTGATGCTGGTGGTGGTGATGATGATGATTATTATTATTATTCCCTTCGTATATGCACTTAATATGTATTGTCATTGCATAGGTATTTTAAATTTATGCATATTAATATGTTTGTTAAATGATTTAGGGTATATGTTTGTTACAGCTGCGTGGCAGGCCCTTCGAGACGCATTCCCGTGTACCTAGATTATGGAATGCGTCTTCCACTGGACTAAGGTGGTCTGGCGTCACGTGCAGGATGTCGGCTTGGCTGAGACCAACCGAAGGCGTACCGGCCTGCATTCCTTTGTCAGACAGCTACTCGCATTACTGTTCCTGCCGGCGGGCCACATTCCAAGAGCGGTCGAAGCTCTTCGTGAGCAAACTACGACGGACCAGACCGGGTCACTGGTGACATACATGAACCAGCAGTGGCTGAACAACACAGTCTTCCCGCCAGAGTGCTGGTCCGTCTTCCGACAGTCGGTCCGCACAAACAACGATGTTGAAGGTAGCTATTTTGTTTCATGTGCTACTACATTCATATATACTTTTTTACACTTGACTGCAATATTCAATATATATTGTTGTGTTGTGTTTATATTTCCGGCTTCATTCTCATACTTTTCATAATTATGACGAACATTTTAAATATATATTGTTCTGCTACGCGTCTATGTATTTGTATTTACTACTGTACTTACTTAACATTATAATACAATAAATACGTAACAATTTTATGATTGTAGGAAGGAATCACCAACTGAACTGGACTGCAGTTTTATGAATTTGTCCCGCTGTTGCGTCGCAAGGCGGAATTGGTGCGTTTGGCGGTCAGCGGTGGTGACCTCGTGCGGAATGTGCAGGGACGCAGCCAGGTGGTCCAGAGACGACTGGATAGCCTTTGGACCAGGTACATGGAAAAAGAAGTAACGACAGCTGGATTTCTGCGGGCATGCTCGGAGCTGTACGGTGTCCCAGCTTAGATTGATGTTCATGAGGACTGATGTTGTGTGCTTGTTTATTCACTATACTGGCATTTTTGTTCTTTTTCTGTATGTATTTATGTTAATAAATGATGCATGTAGTTAAATTGAATAAATGTATTATACTGGTATTATACTGGTAATTTCTGCATTCATATGTTAATGTCTTATATGTTTTGGTAATTAAATATGCTTTTTTATTTATGTTTAATTGAGAGAATTCATATAATGTCACTAACAATTGAATTTTTATTTATGTATATATATGTGATTATAAGAAACAATAAAAGTGAAAAAAAAAATTATTTTGTGCTTTATTAATGTATTATTGACAACTAAAAACAAACAACACTGATAATACTTAATTTGGGCCGTCATGGTCTGGCCCTAAACAACACGGGCCGTCAACGACTAGGGTCGTCATGGATTTTAGCCAACCTGACCCGATAACTATAACTAGCCTATTTTCGCGACCTAATAATGTTAATGCAAGTGACTCACCTTTTTAGCTCACCTTTTGTGATCGCCTTTTGTCCGTCATGAATCGTTCGTTGTCAACATTTACCTTGTGAACACTCTAGAGGCCACATTTATTGGCCAATCTTCATGAAACTTGGTCAGAACATTTGTCCCAATGATATCTCGGCCGAGTTCGAAACTGGGTCATGTGGGGTCAAAAACGAGGTCACTAAATGAAATTGAAGAAAAAGCTTACGAACAGTCTAGAAGTCACATTTTTTGCCCAATCAACATGAAACTAGCTCAGAACATTTGTTGTAATAGTTCCACTCCATTAAAAAACATGGCCGCCATTGGGCGGGACAGTTTTCCTTATCTGGCTATAAAAAAAGCTTGTGGACACTCGAGAAGTCAAATTTTTTGCCCAATCAACATAAAACTTGCTCAGAACCTTTGTTCTTATCATATCTCGGCCGAGTTAGAAAATAGTTCCGCTCCATTGAAAAACATGGCCGCCAGGGGGCGGGACAGTTTTCCTTATCTGGCTATAGAAAAAGCTTTTGAACACTCTAGAAGTCACATTTTTTGCCCAATCTTCACAAAACTTGGTCAGAACATTTGCCCAATGATATCTCAGCAGAGTTCGAATCTGGGTCATGTGGGGTCAAAAACTAGGTCACTTGGTCAAATTGAAGAAAAGCTTGTTAACACTCTAGAAGTCACATTTTGTGCCCAATCTTCATGAAACTTGGTCAGAACATTTGTCCCAATGGTATCTCGGCCGAGTTTGAATGTGGGTCATGTGGGGTCAAAAGCTAGGTCACTAGGTCAAATTGAAGAAAAAACATTGTTAAAACTCTAGAAGTTACATTATTTGCCCAATCGTGATGAAACTTGGTCAGAACATTTGTCCCAATGGCAACTCGGCCGAATATGAATCTGGGTCATGTGGGGTCAAAAACTAGGTCACTAGGTCAAATTAAAGAAAAAGCTTCAATTTCAATATGTACTTTTAAATTTTGAATATCTGTTGTCACATCAGCCCGTATCAGTATATCCATATCCGTATAAAAATCGAACACATGGAAAATTGTTCGACTAATAAAACTCAGGTGAGCGACCCAGGGCCATTTGGCCGTCTTGTTCATCTTTTTTAACATCCATAATGTGTTACATCCATACATAAAATATTTTCTAATTAATAATAATAAAGTATATATTTCCTTGTAATTAACAAAACTATGAAAATTAAGAAAATGCATGTAATAAAATCAAAATCGGAAATGCATATCCAAATTGAGCTGTTCTTGTGACGTAAACACAAATTCTATTTACAGTAAAGATGCACATCTAGGAAAGTGCACGAAAATTATGCTGACATGTCACGTCATTGGCATTGAAAGTATGGGTTTATTGACCGCGATATAAGAATTTCACAATGCAAAGAAACCGTTAAATCTGTACTTTTGTATACAAGTTTTGTAGCACAAAGCAACAAAATTAGGTATTAGGGATGTGCATTTGTACATATATCTCATACTGTTACTCAGTGTTTTCTTAAAACCGTAAACATTTCCTCTAAAACAGAAAAGCAGTTATGCTGTATCGATAACATTATTGTTCAGATAAGTTAGTATTGATCTATGAAATGACGTATGGTTTCTGTTAACACCCTCCATGTGGAGCACATTTTCCACGACCTATATCTGTAATTCGGCGGCTAATCAAACAACAGCAGTAAATAGACTTTGTCAGGTGGCACACGCTATATAAGTTGATGACACCAAACTGTTAAGGTTGAGTGGTTCGGGTTATTGTTTGTCACACAAAACAGGTGTCATTGAGAATAGCGATGTAGGAGTGAAAATCAAGACCAAACTGTATTTCTTTATGAGTGAAATGAAGAAAATTATAAAAGTACATGAAAAAAGATCAGGATCCACGGCTGATTTGCCATATATTGGACATCCCCAAATAACGGAGATCAATATAGTGGCGCTTCAGTGAATTGCGCCTATTCTCTTTCGACAGTGTTTCCTTTCTTAATGCTATTAACACTTTAGCTCACCTGAGCACAGTCACTGTCCGTCGTCCATTATTATTGTTGTTGTCATCGTTGTCAACAATTTACTTAAACAATTTCTCCTCAGAAATCGCTTGGTGGATTTTAACAAAACTTAACAGAAATGTTCCTGGGGTGGTCCTTTAACAAATTCCTTCAATTCATTTGATTATATGGAAAACTCAAGTTGCCATTGCAACCAAAGTTTAAAAAACTGAAAACTTAAGAAATCTTCTTGTCAGAAACCACTGGCTGGATTTTAAAATAGTTTGCACATAAATGTTCCTTGGGTGACCCTCTACCAAATTCCTTCAAATCAGTTTGAACAACAATCAGTTACACAACATGGCCACCAGCGGGCGGGGCAGTTTTCATTATATGGCTATATTTAAATCTTAAAATCTTCTTTTCAGAAACCACTGACAGGATTTCGTAGTAATTTTACAGAAATGTTCCTTGGGTGACCCGCTACCAAATTCCTTCAAATAATTTTGATTTGTAAATAAACATGGCTGGGGCAGTTTTCGTTATATGGCTGTATTAAACTTAAAAATTTACTTGTCAGAAACTGCTAACAGGATTTCAAAATAATTCACGTGAATGTTCCTTGGGTGACCCTCTACCAAATTTCTTCAATTTATTTTGATTTGTTAAAAAACATGGCTGCTAGGGGCGGGGCAGTTTTCCGTATATGGCTTTATAGAAAACTGTAAAACTCTTCTTGTCCGAAACCACTGACTGGAATTCAAAATATTTTCAGAAAAATGTTCCTTGGGTGACCCTCTACCAAATATCTTCAGTTTATTATTTTGATTCGTTAAAAAACATTGCCACCAGGGGGTGTGGCAGTTTTCCTTATATGGCTATATTGAAAACTTTAAAAATCTTTTTGTCAGAAGCCAGAGGCTGGATTTCAAAATAATTTAACAGAAATGTTTCTTGGGTGACTCTCTACCAAATTTTTTTTAATCAATTTTATTCATTAAAAAATTTGTCAGCGTGGGGTTGGGGCAGTTGTCCTTATATAGCTATATAGAAAATATTTTTCAGAAACCACTGACCAGATTTCAAAATAATTTCACATAAAAAAATGTCCCTAACGTGACCCCCTACCAAATTTCTTCAACTCATTTTTATTTGTTAAAAAACATAGCCTCCTGGGGGTGGGGCAGTTTTTCTTAAATGGCTATATTGAAAACTTTAAAAAGCTTTAATTAACACTGTTGTTAATGGCTTCCTATTCAAATGCCTGGCTTTGATGACCTTAAACTAGTGCTGTTACACTTTGTAGTTTTAACAGGTGTCATTGTTATGGTTGTTTATTTTTAACAGATTTTTAGCTTTTGTGATTGCCTTTTGTCCCTCGTGAATCGTTTGTCGTTCGTTGTCAACATTTACCTTGTGAACACTCCAGAGGCTACATTTGTTGCCCAATCTTCATGAAACTTTCTCAAAACATTTGTCCCAATGATATCTTGGACAATTTTGAAACTGGGTCATGTGGGATCAAAAACTAGGTCACTAGGTCAGTTGAAGAAAACACTTGTGAACACTGTAGAAGTCACATTTTTTGCCCAATCAAAATGAAACTTACTCGGAACATTTGTTCATATGATATCTCAGCCGAGTTCGAAAATGGTTCCGTTCCGTCGAAAAACATCGCCTCCACGGGGCCATGCAGTTTTCCATATATGGCTATAGAAAAAGCTTGTGACTGCTCTAGAAGTCACATTTTTTGCCCAATCAACATGAAACTTGCTCTGAACATTTGTTTTTATGATATCTCGGCCGAGTTTGAAAATGTTTCCTCTCCTTTGAAAAACACGGCTGCCAGGGGCAGGGCAGTTTTCCTTACATGGCTATAGAAAAAGCTGGTGAACACTCTAGGAGTCACATTTTTTGCCCAATAAACATGAAACTTGCTCAGAACATTTGTTCTTATGATATCTAAGCCGAGTTCAAAAATGGTTCCGCTCCATTAGAAAACATGGCCGCCAGGGGGCGGGGCAGTTTTCCTTAAATGGCTATATTGAAAACTTTAAAAAGCTTGTGAACACTCTAGAGGCCACATTTATTGCCCACACTTCATGAAACTTGCCCAGAACATTTTGTTCTAATGATGTCTCGGACAAGTTCGAAACTGGGTCATGTGGGGTCAGAAGCTAGAGTCACCAGGCCAAATTGAAGAAAAAGCTTGTGAACACATAAGAGGCCAGATTTATAGCCCAATCATCAAGAAACTTGCTCAGAACATTTGTCCCAATGATATCTTAGATGAGTTCAAAACTGGGTCATATGGGGTCAAAAATTAGGTCACTAGGGCTAATTGAAGAAAAAGCTAAAAACTAGGTCACTCGGGCTAATTGTAGAAAAAGCTTGTGAACACTCTAGGGAGTCATATTTTTTCCAGTATTCTTGAAACTTGCTCAGAACATTTGTTTCAATGATATCTCAGATTAGTTTGAAACTAGCTCATGTCGGGTGAAAAACTAGGTCACCAGGACAAATAGAAAAAGAGCTTCTGCATACTCTAGATGCCACATTTATAGGCCAATCATCATGAAACTTGTTAAGAACATTTGTCCAAATGATATCTGGGACACATTCAAAACCAGGTCACATCGGGTAAAAAAACGAGGTCACTAGGCCAAATTAAAAAAAAAAAGATTGTGAACACTAGAGGCCACATTTTTAGCCGAATCTTCATGAAACTTGCTAAGAACAGTAGTTCCTTAGCCCCTCAGATGAGCGACCTAGGGCCTTAAGACCCTCTTGTTTGCTTGTTTAAATCAAGAATAATATTGCAAGGTATTGTTTTGAAATAAGAATCCAACGTAACATAATTAAACAGAAAATTATGAGTTAATAACTAGCAAACTGTTATGAATTAATAGCTCAATGTTTTTAAACGAAAATAATGACTGACAAAATCTGTTGGCACGAATAATGAGCACCCAATTTTCATAGCTAAAAAGCATATTCATTCATTCAAGGCTACAACACAGAATAAACTATTCAGTTGCTCCGGCATTTGGCCATTTTCTATCTAGTTATGAAGAGGAAGAAGTCTTTGAAAATTTTATGGTCTGGTCCATCTGACGGATAGCTTTTGGGAAGTCTGATATATAAACATTTTTAGCTATTGGTATAGGGGGACCGTCCTGCATGGTATGTCGTCCGTAATTTGTCAACTATTGGGCTTGTGGACACGATAGAGACTACACTTTTCAATCATTCGTGACCAAACTTGCACACTTTGTTATGACCATAAAATCTCTTTCATTAGCTTTCATAATAATCCAGATCGGACCAGGAACACCAGAGTTATTGCCCCTTTTCATTAGAAAAAAATGAAAATTGGAATTAATGCAAAATATACTGCATTCTACTCAACCATTCGTCGGCATCGCCATAATGCTCTGGTTAAGGTGTGCATGCAACAGCTACATATCTCTGTAACCACTACATATATTCAATTTAAACTTCACACATGACTTCAGGGTCATTATGTGAGGTCACCAAAGCCCTTAACTCTGACCTGCAATTAAGCAGATATATGCCCGTTTTTGTACTAAGAAATTCAGGTTAAAGTTCGTGTGCAACTTCATATCTCTATATCTACTACAGATATTCAAATAAAACTTCACACATGTCTTCATGGTCATTATATAAGGTCATGGGCTAAGGCCCATAACTGTTACCAGCATTTTTAGCAGAATTATGCCCCATTTTTGTGCTGTCAAAGGCTCATAACTCTGACAAAGCAGTTTGAATAGTAAAGAGGGCTGTCCTGAGACAGCTCTTGTTAACTGTGTAAATGGCTTCAATATACAGTCTCGTTTCATACATTTAACATAGTGCGTAATTGCAGATAGCATACTAATGAGCACATCCCTTATGAGCCCTTTCAAAGACATCAAAATAGATGCTATGTTTTTGGACAGTTCAACAAATTTGTTGTTTGTGACTAAGTAATTGGACATTGAAAATATGGTAAGCCCTCCTTAACATTTATCAAAATGTTTTTTTGGTGGATAAATGGCAGAAATCTCCAAACTAAATACATATTGTTCCATAAGGATGAAATTATAATACATGTAGGATTAAACAAAATTAGAAACAGCATTATGCTTTTGCATTACATGAAGACTTTAAAGAGTCTATAATATATAATGCTTTGATACACAATGAGAAATTAATATTGTTTCAATAGAAGGAGTCACAGAGCAATTATTAAAAATATTATTTGTACGTTTAAAGATGATTATATTTTGTTCATTGCATTTGTGTCAATGGGTAGGTATTATTTCTCTTCAGAGTGTCAGAGATAGAGCGACTTCTGAAAGAAGTGCATGAAAAGCAGGCAAAGCCATTGAAGTTCAAAGTATGTATGCATGTTTAATACTGTTGTTACTGAGCATCTTCAGACTGCTGGTACTTTACGCATGCAGTGTTACGCTGGCACTAAGTGTGATCATTTTTGGACAACTGAAACTGTGTTACTTGATTGAACAACTGTTTTTACACAAACATATATTCAGTGCATTGTACATACTGATAGAATAAAATTCAAAACTATCATGGATGCAGGGGCATTATGTCATTACAGATCATATGCAGTATGATCATTGGATGATGATATTTAAGAATTGAAACGCTCTTTTCGGCGCTTCATTGGTGTATGAAGGGCAGTTTTTTGGTATCTAATTGGCATAAAGCCGAAGGCTTCATGTACAAATTAGATACAAAAAAACTGACCTCCATACATCAATGAAGCGCCGAAAAGAGCATTTCAATTCTTATAATTACAATTATAATTACAATTGTGTGTATACTTTAAATTTTTACCTTAAAAGAGTAAATTAATTTGGGATTTATTTGTTGCAATTCGCGCATCAATACATTGAAGTATGATTCATAGGCTCCGCCCTTGCACTGCAGTAGCGTTGTGTACATGTCGCAACACAGCGGTATCTTAAATAATACAGTAGCTCTAGTGATAAACTTTACCTTTGAGTTACTTTTGTTTTGGTTGATATTTCATAACAGCAATTTTGAACAAGGTGTTTTGTATCCATAATACACATGTAGCAAGAGACGGAAATATTGAACGCGATCCAGTTTAGATTTACGACTGAAGGCTACTGTAAGCGAGTTGAAAGTTGTTTTCAGATAGTTGCAATTTTGTAAACGCCCATATACGTGTGTGGATGGAACTGTACTGTAGTTTAGGCGTAAAATATATTTAAATAATTAATGTCTTTTTTTACATTTGAAACACAATGCTTCATATGTATGTTTTATTTATTTCTTAAAACGTACCGTTAGGCCCTCGATGTAAGCCGATGTTTGCAACCATTATGGCATGCATTTTAAAACTGAGTGTTGAGCAAATCTTTCAACACCACATTTTTTTGCACTTCGTGGTTGAAACGTTTTGTGTTAGAAATTCGGCAATATTTAACTTACAGTGTGGATACAAAATTAAGACCAGAAAAAGGTAAACGACTTTTATTATTTTACTACTGATCAAAATAACAAATCCATGGAATTGTGTGTCATCGGCCGAAAATATCTACTGTACATTAGATCTATACCTATGCTTTTCATCACCTGTGCGACACAATTAAAAAGGTCACTTGTTATGCATCTTATTTGCATAGAACTATAAACATGAACACAGTTTTAATTGTTTAAGTCAACGCCAGTAGTAAATAACAATTCTTTCACTTTTTAATTTGTTTTGCTTCAGCTGCTGATGAAACTCCAGGCCACGAGTGATACAGTAGAATTAGTAACGATTCACCACAATAAAGATTCGCCACATATTGATTCGCCACTGTTAAATGACGATTCGCCAGAGGTTGATAACGATTCGCCACAGTGTGTTATAACGATTCGCCACAAACTGGATTTACAAGATATACTTCCCCCTTGTCGTGCAATGTAAATGGATAAACGTTGGGGAAAATGAACGGGTGAATTTTGTGCAAATCATCCTTGACTTATGCTTAATTGACCAACATGAGCCTACTTCGAGGAGTGTTTTGAGCTTCGCAGCTGGCGAGTCATTTGCGTACTTGGAAATGGGATTTTTACAATGATAAATGGGACATTCAGCTCTCAGAGGTGACAATTGGATGAAGCTCGCACATTTTCGAGGTGTTCTTGTGGTATTCTTTTGCAAGCTCCAAGGGATGACTGCATACAATGCTCGCTTGGTTTTCCGTCGGCTTCCCTGTCAAAAAAATGTGAGACGTTTGTTCATCTGGATGTCTGTTATTTGACTGAAACCTGTTGTTTCTAAACCGTTCTTTGCCCTAATCTGTAAAATTGTGTATTTTTATGTTTGTGTTTGCTAAATTTTCATTTGTTTTCCTCTTTTGATAAATATAAATTTAATTATAAATATTAAATATTTTATCCAAAAAGTACTTTTTTATGTTTGTGTTGAATTTTCTCTCTATGTTCTTTCTTTTCTTTCATGCATAATGCTCCGCAAATAGACAAAAAGAAACAAAAAACATACATTTTACATTGTTTATACTTTATTATTAATTAATTCATTCATTAATTTATTATTAATTCTTTTTTTGTCAATGCCATGTATAAATGTGAATAAATCTGTTAAACCTTATTGCTATTTGTGTGTGTGTGTGTGTGTTTGTGACAAGCACGGCATGTAAACAACAATAAAAAGTAGTCCTTCATGAATATTAATTGAGGCAACCAGCTTCATTGAAAAATAAATGCCTGTCACATGATGCATTTCAGCCAATCAGAACACTGTAAAATGATGAGACCAAAGGAAATTGTAATTATTGTCAAAATACAGACTTGTAGAAGTAGCATTATAAAACATTTAGCACAAATGAAATCTAAACGTAGTTGCATTTCAAAACCAATATCTTACATTTAAAGAAATCAATGAAACAAGAATGTTTGCATTTATTTACAGTACTCTAGAAACATATAGTCCTCATAACAGTCCATCAAAGGATAACTAAAAACCGTAACTCTAAATTTCAGTAGAATACAGGTTTGACATTTGTTTTCCAAATATTTTCTCAAATTTAGATTTTTTCACTTGTAACAGTAGTTTATTCCACAATTTTGGCCCAACTGATTTAAAGCTTCTATCACTGCATGTTTTACGTTTGTTGAAAGGTAGGGTATAGCAACCTGCACTTGAGCTACATGATCTTTATCTGGGTCTTGGTTCCTGTTCTGACAACAACAGCTCTGTTCGGTAAGCAGGAGCCTGGCCTATGGAATGTGCAACTCAATTCTAGCTTGGATGGGAAGCCAATGCAATTACAGCAAAGCTTGTTTTGAACTATCAATTTAAAAAAAAAAAGCAGTTTAGCACACATGTTTCGCATTCTTTGCAATGTTTGGAATTCACATATTGAAATTCCATTTAGGATAACATTGCAATAATCTAAATGTAAAATTACTAGTGATGTAACAAGCATTACTGTAGCATCTTTTCTAAGATTTTCGTCTAGAAATGCACCTTATATCTTTTACAATTTTTGGACTGAATCTGAGCACCGGCAATGTTTATTTATCAAGCTGCTGCCTACTACCAACAGAATAAATTCTGTATTTATTGTATTCGTTCTGTTTCATCCAATTGTTAATTGTAACTGCACATCATTCCAGTTCTTGGATTGCTTGTTACTCCTTTCTAACTGATGTTGGTCGAAAACATTTGACAAACATTTAGTTTATTGGTATATTTGTGGTCAGTGATTAACTATCATGTAGCCTTTGGCCTCAGCAATGTACTTGAAAAGTTCTCTTTAACATCCTATAGAAGTTAACAGGACTTCAACATGAACATGCTTTTGTTCAGTTACTGTCTGTTCATGGTATTATTATGATGTGTTTAACATGTTCACAATTCCAATTGATGTGCTTCTACTTTTGGTGTGTGTGTTTGCAGGTAGAGAACCTGTTCTGCCTGGGCTCTCCCCTGGGAGTGTTCCTGGCCCTTCGTGGGATACGACCCCAGGGCAAGGGAACTCTCGATCACATCATTCCAAAACATGCGTGTAAGCGCCTCTTCAACATCTATCACCCTTCGGACCCTGTGGTATGAATGATCATTGTGATCTTTTGAATTATGTCATATATAAACATGCTGACAGGAAAAGTGTTATTGCTTTTCTACTTGTTTGCATATTCAATCAGCTGTATCGGATGTTTTTAACTGGGGTTAACTGCAGTTGTCAGATTTAGGTCTTCCTAAAATAGTTTATCTTAACAGAGATCATCTTTTCTCTTTTTAAAGTTCATCATTTCTGGTCTTTTACCATTGTTCTTTATTGTCTGCCATATATATAAGATTTTTAGCTCACCTGAGCACTAAAGTTCTCTGTGAGCTATTGGTATAGGGGACCTCTCCTGCGTCTTTCGTCGTCTGTGTGCCGTCAACAATTTATTTCGTTCTCACGCTGGAGACTTCACTTTTTATCCAATTTTAACCAAACTTGCACAGTTTGTGTATGACCATAAAATATCGGATGGGATTGTTATTGGGCCAGATCACACCAGTAACACTAGAGTTATTGCCCCTTTTTGATGCAAAAAAAATGCAAAAATGTCTTTTCCCAACATATAGACTTTATTTTCCATCCAATCTTTACCAAACTATCACAGTTTGTGTGTGACCATCAGATCTCAGCAGTCGCCAGAAATGGGCCAGATCGTGTTTCAAACACCGGAGTTGTTGCCTTTTATTTATGAAAAAAAATATACAAAACTTTACATTATTCAGGCTAGAGACTTCATTTTTCATCCCATCTTCACCAATCTTGCACAGTTTGTCTATGACCATGAGATTACAGTTGAAGTCGAATATAAGCAAGATCGGACCAGAAACACCGGAGTTATTCCCCTTTGTGAAAAAAATATTCAGAAATGAACATTATTCAGGATAGAGACTTCATTTTTCATCCAATCTTCATCAATCCTGCACAGTTCGTCTATTACCATAAGATTACAGGCCAAGTTGAATATAAACAAATTCGGGCCAGAAACACCGGAGTTATTGCCCTTTGTTTGTGAAACATATACAAAAATAGACATTATTCAGGAATGAGACTTCATATTTCATCTAATCTTCACCAGTCTTGCACAGTTTGTCTATGACCATAAAAATTAAATGAAAAGTCGAATATAAGCAAAATCTGACCAGAAACACCGGATTTATAGCCCTTTGTTTGTGAAAAAAAAATACAAAAATGGACATTATTCAGGATGGAGACTTCATTTTTCACCCAATCTTCACCAATTGTGCACAGTTTGTCTATGAACGTAAGACTACAGGTGAAGTCAAATATAAGCATGTTCTGGCCAGAAACACCTGAGCTATAGTTATTGCCCCTTGTTTTTATTCAATGTTGACCAAACTTACACAGTTTGCATATGACCATAAAAATTGATTGATAAAATTTGATGTTCAACAGTTGCAAACATTCCATGCAGTTATTTGTATTTGCAACAATGATGGCTTCAGAGCCTGCATTAACATCATTTATCAGCAGAAATTATCAAAGAAAAAGCAGAACTTTACCTTATAGCACAGCCATCGCAATTTTCGCATTGCAACTGGTTCTCCAAAACTGTCTGCGAAAAAGACATCAAAATTTACTGTTTCTGCATTTTCCAGAATTGTCACTGACTTAATGAAAAAGGGTCAGGTATGAATATAGAGAAAAATGACTCGAGAACCATTAGTAAAAAGACCTCACAGCCACTACCCAACTCATACTTTAGTTAGCCCATTGCACTAACCGATGTTTTAAATCAAATCAATCCTTTCCCCCTTTGCATATTGTTCAGATACCTTAATTTTCAAACCTGTCACAACAGTATGGTCTTCATCTGTACCAGTTCTCAGGTGAGTGATTGTGCACTTCAGTTTGACTGTGTATGTGTGTAAGTGATTGGTCTGTTATAATATGCTTTTTTTTAGCTCACCTGAGCACGAAGTGCTCAAGGGTGAGCTATTGTGGTCAGTCTGTGTCCGGTGTCTGTCGTATGTCGTCCGTCGTCTACATTTTACTTCAAACAACTTCTTCACTAAACACTGGGCGGAGTTTAACCAAACTTGGCAGGAATGTTCCTAGGACAGTCCTTTACCAAATTCCTTCAATTTATTGAAAACTCTGGTTGCCATGGCAACCAAAAGCTTAAAAACTGGAAAACTTAAAAAATCTTCTTGTCAGAAACAACTGGCTGGATTTGAAAATAGTTTTCACAGACATGCTCCTTGGGTGACCCTCTACCAAATTCCTTCAAATCATTTTCATTCGTTAAAAAACATGGCCGCCAGGGGGCAGGGCAGTTTCCCTTATATGGCTATATTGAAAACTTTAAAAATCTTCTTGTCTGATACCACTGGCTTGATTTCAAAATAATTTCACAGAAATATTCCTAGGGTGACCCTCTACCAAATTCCTTGAAATCATTTTGATTCGTTAAAAAACATAGCCGCCATGGGGTGGTGGTCAGTTTTCCTTATATAACTATATTAAAAACTTTAAAAAACTTCTTGTCTGAAACCACTGGCTGGATTTCAAAATAATTTCACTGAAATGTTCCTTGGGTGACCCTCTACCAAATTCCTTGAAATCATTTTGATTCGTTAAAAAACATGGCCGCAATGGGGGGGGGGCAGTTTTCCTTATATAACTATATTAAAAACTTTAAAAAAACTTCTAGTTTGAAACCACTGGCTGGACTTCAAAATAATTTCACAGAAATGTTCCTCAGGTGACGCTCTACCAAAACATGGCTTCCAGGGAGCGGGGCAGTTTTCCTTAAATGGCTATATTGAAAACTTTAAAAATCTTCTTGTCTGAAACCACTGGCTGGATTTCAAAATAATTTCACATAAATGTTCCTTGGGTGACCATCTACCAAATTCCTTGAAATCATTTTGATTTGTTAAAACACATGGCCGCCAGGGGGCGGGGCAGTTTTCCTTATATAGCTTTACTGAAAACTTTAAAAATCTTCTCATCTGAAACCACTTGCTGGATTTCAAATAATTTCACAGAAATGTTCCTTAGGTGACCCTCTACCAACTTCCTTGAAATCATTTTGATTCATAAAAAAAAAGGCCAGGGGGTGGGGCAGTTTTCCTTATATGGCTATATTGAAAACTTTTAAAATCTTCTTGTCTGAAACCACTGGCTGGATTTCAAAATTATTCCACAGAAAGTTCCTTGGGTGACCCTCTGCCAAATTCCTGGATATCATTTTGATTCGTTAAAAATAATGGCCGCCAGGAGGCGGGACAGTTTTCCTTATATGGCTTTATTGAAATCTCAAACAATCTTCTTCTAAAAAGCCATTATGATGCTTTACACTCAGGTGAGCGACCTAGGGCCATCTTGACCCTCTTGTATTGTTAATGATGTGTGTACAGAGGTTTATATAAATGAATTTGCTTTGGTTTCTAGGCATACAGACTTGAGCCTCTGATTCTGAAGCATTATTCTACTATTCGGCCTCTAGTCATTCACAAATATGACAGTCAACACAAAGTGCCATACTTGAAAATCCCTTCAACAGCCTTTGCAGCTTTCCAGGTAAATACAGTAGAACCTGTCTAAACCAAATGGCGTCAGGACCGGGCCGATCGTTCGGTTTTCAGAGGTGTTCGGTTTACCCAGGTTTTTAAAAAAAATCATTTTCCTTTAAAAATGTATGTTCTATTATATATGTTTATGTGAGTATATAATAAGACAAGACAACATGTTATTGTTTACACTTTAATAAGTGTTTATTATTTTTGTTATTTACAGTTAAAAATGTGTAGTTGTACATAAAACGACACTCAAATTATCAATCAAACAAGTTCATGAAAGTATTTAACGTACAACTTATTTACATCTGTTTAAAGAAATCACCAATTGTTGACTGCTTTGATTAGTTTAAACATATTTTAGCAGTTAGGCTTAACGGGATTAGTGCCAGAATTTACTATATGTATAAATTAACTACATTATTGTGAAACATTAAAAATGGTACAGTGTACATAAATTTCAACATAAAACACGACCAATAATCTGTTTTGCACATGCTGACTATTGTCATATGCACCAACTTGCTAATCGCTAATTGCACCACTGCCCCGTTATCACCACGGCGAGTATGCCCTTTGTGTGTACTTGTGTCACCAATTATCGAGTTCATGCTTCCGCGGTATCGCGAAGTGACACCGAACAGGATACACTGTTCGGTTTATTCAGGTTTTTTAAGGTTGAATGAGATCAAATTTGTGAAAAAATTGTTCGGTATTCGGTTTGGACAGGGTTCGGTTTATTAAGGTTTTTTAGCTCGACTATTCGAAGAATAGGTGAGCTTTCCTACTACCCCGGGCGTCGGCGTACGTGTCTGCGTCTGAATTTGGTTCAAGTTTTTATTCAAAGTCTTGTAACTTCAAAACTACATACGTTATTCACTTGAAACTTGGAATATACCTTTGTCATCAACTCCAGTGTCAGAGGCAACATTCCCCATAACTATGTTTTGTATTTTGACAGAGTTATGTCCCTTTTTCAATTAGATTTTCTGGTTAAAGTTTATATTCAAAAGTTTTGTAACTTCAAAACTACATAAGTTATTCACTTGAAACTTGTAACTAACCTTTGTCATCAACTCCAGTATTAAGGGCAACATTCCCCATAACTCTGTTTTGTATTTTGACACAGTTATGCCCCTTTTTCACATAGATTTTTGGGTTAAAGTTTATATTCAAAAGTTTTGTAACTTCAAAACTACATAAGTTATTCACTTTAAACTTGGAACTGACCTTTGTCATCAACTCCAGTGTCAGGGGCGATATTCCCCATAACTCTGTTTTGAATTTTGACAGAGTTATGCCCATTTTTCACTTAGATTTTCTGGTTAAAGTTCATATTCAGAAGTTTTGTAACTTCAAAACAACATAAGTTGTTCACTTGAAACTTGGAACTAACCTTTGTCATCAACTCCAGTATCAAGGGCAACATTCCCCATAACTCTGTTTTGTATTTGACAGAGTTATGTCCCTTTTTCACATAGATTTTCTGGTTAAAGTTAATATTCAAAAGTTTTGTAACTTCAATACTACAAAAGCTATTCACTTGAAACTTGGAATATACCTTTGTCATCAACTGTTCATTATCAGGGTGAACATTCCCCATAACTCTATTTTGTATTTTGATAGAGTTATGTCCCTTTTTCACATAGATTTTCTGTTTAAAGTTTATATTCAAAAGTTTTGTAAATTCTAAACTACATAAGTTATTCAGTTGAAACTTGGAACTAACCTTTATCATCAACTCAAGTACCAGGGATAACATTACCCATAACTCTATTTTGTATTTTGACAGAGTTATGCCCCCTTTTCACTTAGATTTTCTGTTTAAAGTTGAAACTTGGAACTAACCTTTGTCATCAACTCTAGTATCAGGGGCAACATTATCCATAACTATGTTTTGTATTTTGACAGAGTTATGCCCCTTTTTCACATAGATTTTCTGGTTAAAGTTTATATTCAAAAGTTGTGTTACTTCAAAACTACATAAGTTATTCACTTGAAACTTGGAACTAACCTTTTTCATCAACTCTAGTATCAGGGGCAACATTACCCATAACTCTGTTTTGTATTTTGACAGAGTTAGCCCACTTTCAAAAATTTATAAACTATACAAGGCTGCACTTAAAAATACAGTATTTTAACAGATGTATGCCCCTTTCACTATCCAAAATATGTACCAACTGAAATACTTCGAATAGTCGAGCGCACTGTCCTCTGACAGATCTTGTTGATATATAAAATAAGAAGGAAAGAAATTGGGACCGACACAGCCGTTCGATTTTGACACGGATTCGGTTTGGACAGGTTTCACTGTACTACTTTTCAACCCTGCTGTCTCAAGAGGAATGCTTGAAAAACAATGGATGGAATGAAACTTTAATCACCACCGTGTACCATATGTTCCCTAATAAAAGCCCCCAGGAGCTTTACATTTTTCCAAAGGGGGCATTTAATATGACTCCAGTTCTTGGTGTCTTGTCCTATGTATATATCAGTATATTGAAGAAATTATTAAATGACTGTAACTCATTGTAAAAAACATTTCTGTCAAAGAAACAGGTGTCCTGCATGCATTTGCACTGTCTGTTCAAAGTGAGGGCATTAATAAGCCAAGGAGGTTTGGGTGTTATAAAAAATTTAGCAGAGTGTGTGTGTGTGGGGGGAGCTTTTATTAGGTTGGTGGTGTTTATTAGGGAATGCACGTTATGTCACTATATCGATTAGACATGTATTTTTAGTTCAACAGGCATGTAGTGCAAGAATACTATGGTATTAGGATCACTGGAGACTCATCTGTCCATTATCCATTGCACACTCATGACACTAAAGGTCACAGTTTTTAGCTCCACTGGCCGAAGGCCACCAAGCTTTTGCCATGGTTGTTCGTCCGTGCGTGCATGCTTCAGTAAACTTTTCTTTAAACGACATCTTCGACAAAACCAGTAGGTCGCCTTTTGATGAAATTTCACAGAAATGTTCCTTAGGTGGTATTGTACTAAAGTTGCTCAAATGGCTCTGGTCTGATTCACAAAATGGCGGCCAGAGCTATAAATAGAAAAATCTAGAATATATCTCCTTCCTTGGTGAATTTTCTAATAATTTCCTTCTATGGTCCTCTACCAAATCTGCTCAACTGGTTCGGCTCCGTTGAACATGGCCACCAGTGGGAAGGGCCGTTTTTGCTAACCTAATGGTGAGCTTTTTTGATCGCCCGTTGTCTGTCGTCGGTGCATGCGTCCAGAGGTTTCATATTTGGTATGTAACATTGTATAGTGGTCCTCTACAAACACTATTCAAATGATGCCCCTGGGGTCAAAACTGGCCGCGCCCCAGGGTCACATGGTTTATATAGACTTAAATAGCAAAATGACTTTAAAAATCTTTTTCTTTGAAACCGCAAGGCAAAGAGGTTTCATATTTGGTATGTAACTTTGTATAGTGGTCACATGGTTTATATAGACTTAGCAAAATGACTTTAAAAATCTTCTCCTTTAAAACCGCAAGGGCCAGAGGTTTCATATTTGGTATATAACATTGTATAGTAGTCCTCTACAAAGATTGGTGAAATTATGCCCCTGGTGTCTAAACGGGCCATGCCCTGGGGGTTACATGGTTTATATAGAATGTATAGCAAAATGACTTTAAAAATCTTCTCTGAAGCCGTAAGGCCCAGAGGTTTTGTATTTGGCTGGTAACATTGTATAGTGGTCCTCTACAAAGATTGTTCAAATTATGCCCCTGGGGTCAAAACTGGCCACGCCCCAGGGTCACATGGTTTATATAGACTTAAATAGCAAAATGACTTTAAAAATCTTTTTCTTTGAAACCGCATGGCACAGAGGTTTCATATTTGGTATGTAACTTTGTATAGTGGTCCTGTACACAGATCGTTCAAATTAGGCCACTGGGGTTAAAAGTGGCCACACCCTGGGGGTCACATGGTTTATATAGATTTAAATTGCAAAATGACTTTAAAAATCTTCTCTGAAACCACAAGGCCTGGAGCTTTCATAGTTGGTATGTAACATATTCTTATTAGTACTCACTGGTTGGATTTTGAAATAATTTTACAGAAGTGTTCCTTGTGTGACCTTACCAAATTCCTTCAATTTATTATGATTTCTTACATAAAAAACATGGCCGCCAGTGGGCAAAGTAGTTGTCCTGATATGGTTTTATTGAAGACAGTGAAAATATTCTTTAACCACTAGCTGGATTTTAAAATAATTCCACATGAATGTGCCATTATGATCCTTTAAACTCAGATGAGCGACCCAGGGCCATTTTGGCCCTCTTGTATTGTTTGTTTTTGATGCAAGGGTAAACCAAGGAATTAGTGACAGTTAATCAGATAGTCGAATGATTTAAGACCATTATTGTTAACATGCTTAATAACATTTCTTTAAACCTGTCACAACAGTAAGGTCTTCATCTTTGCCAGGTGAGCGCTTTGGGCCATCATGCCCACTTGTTTTATTTCCTCCTTCAGCTGGGCAATTTTCCAAAAATAGGAATTTTTTAGATTTTTCTTTGAGGTATTAAAGCATACTTTTTAAACATAATAATTAAGGATCTCAACGGATATCCGGTTATTCCAATATCCGGATATTATGTTAATATCTGGATACAAAATAAGTATCCGAATATTTGTATACAAATTTGAAAGTTTGATTTTTTCCTCAATTTTCTATTAGGCATAAAAACGCTTTGTTTTATGGATATTGATTAACATAACACAGCTATAGGCCACTTTAGACTCAACAGGAGGTCTCCACCTCCTACTGCAAATGTGTCATAAACACACTCCTTGATTGGTACATGATTATCAATAAACAACACATGGTGCTTTCACACTACCCTAACTTTGACAGGACTGTTAAACAATGTGTCACATTTTATTATTCCAATTAGGTACTTCCCTCTTGATCTAAGATGTCCCAATTCTACAATTGAAATCAAATGAAGACAATTTTTTTGTCTTATCCAATAAGTTTGCTTCCAATTATTACTCGCATTTTACTTAGTTTTCTTACTTTATTCTTTTACCAACCATTGTATTGTGCAGACCGAAACCATAAAGCAGAATAAAATTGCAAGCAACACACAACAAACAAAACACATAAAATTTACTAACAAAGATAGATTTAAACGTAGTTTAAGTAATATGTACTTTTTTCAATAATTTGTAACTATTGTGTTTGCAAAATACAGTTTTTCGTAATTAAGGAAGATAAAATGTGTCTAGATGTGAACTTAATTTTGCAATTTAAAGTGCCAGATTCTAGCTGCTACTTTTGATCTATCTGGTTATCCCGATAGTATCCAGATATTACATATGAATATCCAGATACCAATTCTGATATCGGTTGACATCCCTAATACCGTAATAATATTTAAACGAGCAAGGACTGCCTTTTTGTAAAGAAACGTGCATGTCAAAGGATTTAAGCTCACTGGCGCCTGGTGATGAATATAGGGAAGCCATCGTGCTTCTCAACTTCTATGGCCCTCAATCCAATCCAGAGTTCCAATGAGGTGGCCAGTGAAAAGATGGATGTGTCAGACCAGGAGAGTGTGGGCAGTGGCAGCACCTGCAGCTCCTCCCCCTCCCAGGAGGCCTCGCCTACCAAGAAGAAGATAACACTGAAGAAAGGTAGGCCTGTATTGCCGGATTTGAACCTGTAACCATTTATAGTCTAACCTGGAACATGTTTTACATTTTGTATGTGCACGATAGAGACTTAAAGTTTCAGTCATTCTTTCGTTACCAAACCTGCACACTTTCTGTTCATATGAATGAGTTTGATAATGGGCCAGATGTGAGCAGATTTATTGCCTCTTTTGTCCTGACTAAAATGCATTGTCTACCTATCATAACTAGCGAAATTTTGTATGAATTTGAGTTTCTAATTAAGTACAAGGATTTGGCAGATCAGTCAGTTTGTAACAATTTATTTCTTTAAAGGGACTATGTCTAAGAAAAAGTGATCTAATTCAGCAATTTCAAAGTAATTATGTTATAAAAAGTAGCAATACAAAGGCGCATATAATAAAGTATGAATTATTTACTACATTATGAGAATTTCGATAAAAACGAATAAACACAAATACTTCAAAAAAGAAAACCCTGAAGGGGTATCGAACTCGTGACGATGTAAACAACAAATTGGCCAAACAAACACAACCTAAATTATATAATGATTTTTTCTCAGAATTCGTGCAATCTTTTTCCATTATCAGTACATTATTTTAACGTTTATTATATAGGTCTACCAATAATAATATTTAAATTTCAGATTTTTTACTGCAGTTGCCCCTTTGGGGCCTTTTTCTTCGACATAGTCCCATTAAGTTGTCTTGAATGCAAGATGGAGATTTTATTGCTATGAAGAGCTTTTTTAGACCAAAAGTTAGCAAATTATTGTTATGCCCCCGGCATCTTGATGCGTGAGGCATATAGTGATTGTCCTGTCCGTCCTTCCGTACACACGAATTGATACTTAGGCGACTAAATTAGTCCCTTAGCGGGGTAAAATGGCATTAGGGTTAGTAAGGAAACAGTTACATAAGTATCCATTCGTTAGAATGTCCGTCCGTCCTTCCATCCGTGACAAGGTTAAGTAGATTTTACCGTTTTGTCTAGCACCAACACCACTTACTACAACACTTGGATACTTGGATACTTACACAGTATCTTACACACTTTGACCTTGACCTAATTTGCACTTAGAATAATTCAAATGGACTGTTTCTTGTTTAACTAGATTTTACCGCTTCGTCTAGTGCCAACACCGCTTGCAACAACACTTGGATATTTACACAGTTGTTACTTATGACCGTTCCCAATGCACCCATATCACCCAACCTATCTTTGACCTTGACCTTGATCTAATTTGCTCTTATAATAATTCAAACGGGCTGTTTCTTGGTTAACTAGATTTTACCGTTTCGTCTAGCACCAACATGGCTTGCTACAACAATGGATACTTACGGTATCCGGACAAAAGCCCCCCGGACAAAAGCCTGCTCAATGTTTTTGACACCCCCGGACTAAAGCCCGCTCGTTAATAATAGGTGAATTCTTTAAGTAATTATTGCCCACTCTTAGTAAGGTTTTTAACTTTGTAATTAATTATGTATGTGATGTAGTAGTTATGTGACGTGTGCAACATATATACACAGAAAAGTAACAGTTTGTTTTTTTAGCAGCAAAATAAAAAATGTTAAAAATAAAAACCTGTTTGAACCACAGCATGCGCTGTAATTAGGCGTTAATTATAATTAATAACCGACTAATTGTTGGAAATAAATATAATAAAAATTTACATGTTTTTAACGAGTGGGCTTTTGTCCGGGTCATTAAAATTACGACCGGGCTTATTATGATGGGGTGTCAAAAAAATTGGCAAAAGGGACAATAAAATATGGATGTGGTATAAAATTGCTATTTGATGAGATGCTGCCTGAGCATCACAGGCTTTACCGGTCTCTAATCCTGGTTATACATGTTTGTAGCAGAATAGTATCATGTTTGGAAGGGCACAAAAAATAAAGTATTAAAAATCTTCATAGTCTCTAGGTCATGCTTTTATGGAAAATAAATATAAAGGCATGCACATATGAATGCATCAGACCTTCAACTGCAGTGTAATAGGACACCTTAACTTCAGCTTGACCTAAGAAACAGTGTCTCCTGTATCTTGCAATATCTCCCATAAACCAACTAACAAGTCTTCTGGGGTGGTGGCAGGTACCTGGACAAAATACCTGCCGATCACAATTCCTCTTGCTCCTTTCACATGCACAGACAAAATCTTCCCTGTTGATTGTCAAATCTTTACATAATCCCCCCATTAAAATTTATAAACAGTAAAAATGTTGCAACAATCAATATTTTATGCACTACAAAGCAGTTGGAGATTAAAAATAGGCGTTCAAAAGCGATGCAAACCATCCAACATTCACATTATTGTCTCTGGCATCAATAAGCATTTTTTTTTTGTAAGAATGGGCCTTGTTGATGTCATTTGATTAATTATATAATTAATATAAAAAATATGATGTTAAATATATTACAATGTCTTACAAAGTCTTGCAAAGAAAATTAATCACTTTGTTAATGGTGTCTGGTGTAAAATTACCAAGAGGGATTATGTTTGGGTATGCAAAAATTGGTGAGTTTTTATGCCCCCACAACGCGTGAGGCATTAAGCATTGCACTTATCCGGCCGTCCACATGTTTGTCCTGAAATTTTGTGGACTCAACTCCGCGTTAAATGCTTAACGGATTTCGCTTAAACTTCACAGCTGAAGAACCTTAATATGTAGGTTATTGTAAAGAAAGGAATATTGGTTGCAACAAATTTTGGCAGAATTATGGTATGGCCCTTTGTCATTGGTATTGAGGACCTCTCCTGCGTCGGCCGTCATCTGTGTGCCGTCAACAATTGGTTTCCTTCTCACGCTGGAGACTTCACTTTTTATCCAATTTTAACCAATCTTGCACAGTTTGTGTATGACCATAAAATCTCGGATGGGATTGTTATTGGGCCAGATCACACCAGTAACACTAGTGTTATTGCCCCTTTTTCATGCAAAAAAGTGCAAAAATGCCTTTTTCCAACATACAGACTTTATTTTCCATCCAATCTTAATCAAACTTTCACAGGTTGTGTATGACCATCAGATCTCAGCAGACGTTTAAAATGGGCCAGATCGTGTTTCAAACACCGGAGTTAATGGCCTTTGTTTATGAAAAAATATGCAAAAATGGATATTTTGGATAGAGACTTCATTTTTCATCCAATCTTCATCAATCTTGAACCGTTTGTCTATTACCATGAGATTACAGTTGAAGGTGAATATAAGCAGGATCGGACCAGAAACACCGGAAGTATTGCCCTTTATGAAAAAATATATGCAAAAATGGACATTATTCAGCATAAAAACTTCATTTTTCATCCAATCTTCATCAATCTTGCTCAGTTTGTCTATGATCACAAGAATACAGGTCAAGTTGAATATAAACAAAATTGGCCCAGAAACACTGGAGTTATTGCCCTTTGTGACACAAATATACAAAAATGGACGTTATTCATATTTCATCCAATCTTAACCAATCTTGCACAGATTGGCTATGACCATAAAATTAAAGGTGAATTTGAATATAAGCAAAATCAGGCCAGAAATACCAGAGTTATTGCCCTTTGTTTGTGAAAAAATACTAAAAAATGGACATTATTCAGGATAGAGACTTCATTTTTCATCATATCTTCACCAATTGTGCACAGTTTGTCTATGAACTTAAGATTACAGGTAAAGTTAAATATAAGCATGTTTGGGCCAGAAACACCAGAGTTATTGCCCCTTGTGTGTGGAAAAAAACATCAACAAGTTATCAATGATTGGCTTGCACACACGATTTTTTGATTCAATGTTGACCAAACTTACACAGTTTGCGCATGACCATGAAAATTGATTGATAAAATTTGATTTCCAAGAGTTGCAAACCTTGTATGCAGTTATTTGTACGTGCAACATTGATGGCTTCAGAGTCTGCATTAACATCATTTATCATAATTGGACAGAAAATTATCAAAGAAAAAGCAAACTACCCAACTCATACTTTAGTTAATCTATTGCACTAACTGATGTTTTAAATCAAATCGATCCTATCTCCCTTTGCGTATTGTTCAGATACCTTAATTTTCAAACCTGTTACAAAAGTATGGACTTCATCTGTACCAGTTCTCAGGTGAGCGCTTTGGGCCATCATGGCCCTCTTGTTCCTCTTTAGAATATATACTTCCCAAAATTTTGTGGACTCAACTCCCCTTTAACTGCTTGTCAGTTTTCGCTTATATTTTCACAGCTGAAGAACCTTAATGTATAGGTGATTGTAAAGGAAGGAATTCTGGCTGTGATCACTTTTAGCCGAATTATGGCCCTTTGTCATTTTTCCATTATAGAATATACATGAAAATAAATTGTGAAGGCAAAAATTAGTGTAGGCGACACGCCCTTTGTCTGTGTCCAGAAATGTGGCGCGGTGGCATCCGTGTCTATGACACATCTAGTTTTTTCCTTGATGGATTATGTCAGTGATTCGTGATGGCCGTATGGGATAAAATGCCATCGCAATACAAATTCCAACATACTGTCAAACTCTCTGGTATTATAATTGTCAATTTTACATTCATAATGAAATTTTACATGATTTATTTGTAAAATATATGTCCTGATACAAAAATGTGTTCTATAATTTAATGTGTTTTTTAAATAAACAGTTTTATAACATGATAATTGTTTCAGTTTTCACCAATAATTTGAAAAATGCACATGTTATTTAAACAAAAGTGTTCGGTATTGGTACAGATATATGAAACAGTGCTAGGTGATCATGTTGTGAGGCACTGTTTGTTTCTGCCTTTGACAGTTGGTGGCTGGTTTGACAGTTTTACTAAAAGCATGAGCATGGATAATGATGGCATGTCTGCGGAGCTGAAACTGTTCACGAAGCTGGAGCGTGAGGCACAGACCGCACAGACAGACTCGCGCAGGCAACAGGCGGCACACACCGAGCTGGAGCACACAGGTTCTGCATAGTCATGGTGTGCTTGTTGTTACAGGAGTTTATTTAATAGCATTATATTCTTAAATGAATGTTGCAACATGAAAATCATCTAAAACAAGAAACATCTTTAAAAAGATATTCGGCGTCTATGGTAATTTTGAAAATAAAGAATGTCAATTGAACTTGCTTAATACATTTTCAACTGATATATGTGTAACTTATGTGGATTTTCACTTATAATTTACTTAGCTATCGCATGTAAGATTAGATTAATATGGCACACACTACACTCGTACCAAATCAGTATATTCTTGTGTTACTTTGAAACATTTAAAATAAATATGTGTGCTCTTCGGTTTCATAAATCTTGTTAAGGATTCTTAAATCAATCAGGATTATCTAAAACAAAAAATGTCTTTAAAAAAGTCAATCGGCGTTGAAATTAATATTGAGATGTCATTTTTAACCCGAAACAATTGTACAAGAGGGACAAGATGATCGGTTACGTGACTTTTCGGACCCCAGCTTTTTTGGTCCCCACTATGGATACTCTTAGACTGTAGATTTTTCAGACACCATAAGAAAACTTATCGGACCCAAAATTAATTTGAGATAAGCTCAAACGTTATTAATATGTGTACCGTGAATAAACCGATTATACCTTCTATGTTTTCACCAGTGCTAAATGAATAACATAAATGCTAGTAATTTACATTACTATAACTGTTACATGAATTTGTCAAGCAAATTTAACAAAATAGCATTGTCAGAAAATAATTGCGGGAATGAATGAAACTTTTTATATATCAGACAAGTGTACATAGTTATGTTAAATAATGTACTATAAGTATAATTAGATTTGCTACGCAAATAAAATGAAGTAACTTGAACAGCATTTCGACGTATTACGAGACTTATGTTAACCATTTTTAGAGATTGAATAACATCTACTAGAAAAGTTGATAGAAAGGTGCAATTATAAATAATTCTTAATAAAACGCAACCGCAATTCAAATATAAAATAACATGCACAGTAAGTTTATAAATATAAATTCCCCATCTATTGAAATTCTCGGGTTTATGATTATCCGGTCTCTAATTGATAAATGTGTAATTAGCACAGCTATACAGCGCGCTATTTTTAAAATGATGCACCCTTTCTCTGGAGTGTGTTGAAAATGCTAGAATAAACCATTTCATACCAAAGCTTCGCCGAATTAGTATCTACGTATGTTTCAGAGCACAGATATCGGTCAACCAACGGGAGCATTGTAATTGCTATTTATAGAGCGTGCCGCTGAAGTAGGCTAAACAAAATAATTATTTCATTATGTGAATGAATATTACATTCTGTTCATGACATACACTGAGTAAAATTGTTTATAATTATGTTCAGTTCTTGAGTGTATGTCGAAGATATGTTTATAACTTTATTTTAACCGCTTATGCAAACAATTATGTAAATTGTAATCCCCCAAAATATGCAACAGTTATTGGTAGACATCAAACCATTGTTGTAAGTTTGCATTCCCTAAAATTAGAAAATTTGCCAAATTCTATTGGCATTCAGTTTTCCCGCTGCATAAAATTATTGCAAGAAATCTAGGTCAAAAGTGATCTTAGACAGCTACACCGAAAAAATTCATCTACAATAAATAACACCACAATAATTGATGTTGTTCAAACCATGTAATGTCCATACAGATGTGCTAAGCAGCAGGGAACACAGAAGTCCATTCTTAAATGGCAGAACTGTGTTTGTTGTGCGTGACTAGTTGCATGATATAAGCTGCATTGCAATATGTTACTGTATGATACTGCAGTTTGAGCTTGTTAATCTAGATTTTCTGCAATGTACCGGGTGTTTAGTTTGCTGATTAATATGCACTACATTCGAACACCGTTATTTCGAAGTAGTCGGGACCGGGGAGAAAACTTTGAAATAATGATTGGTCGGATTAAACATTTTCTCCATATTATTAAAACTGTAGCGGTCACAACACATTTTGCTTGTTTTCCACATACAAGATGGTAAAAGGGCGAAATAAAGCTCTGAAAATTGTAAATAAAACATGCACATCTTTTAATCGAAGTTGTGAAAACATACGAAATCAGGAACCCTACTCCGAATAAACAATAGGCAAATATGTGTGAGATATTCATTTGGGACTGCATTTTAGACTGTGAAATAATGATAATAAAAAATCGATGAAATAACGATTATTGAAAATAAAAAAGTTTAAATTAAACAAATATTTTTTAGTTATATAAAGAGCAAATAAATTCAAGACCAGAAAATACTTACAAATAGCAATGAATTCAAATTAACAGACTTCAAAATAAAGATGTTCAAACATATTATTTTTCTTGGACAGCTGTTTACTATGCAATAATTTTGGTTTTCTAATTGTCAGATGTGCACTAGTGCAGATAACTATTTTGATGTCTCATTGAACAGCAAGAATATCATATTAGATATTTGAAAAGAGCCATTGGAGTGCTGCATTGGTCTTGTTCTACCAACAACAACAACATTGAATACATTAACATCGTACATTTTAACCTAATTGTTAATGACGAGTTGGTTTGTCTGTGGCATGTGATGTATTTATAAAGATTATTTATTAACTGCATGTATTTATTCTGCAGATTTGGAGTACCGTCTTGACTACACATTGCCAGATAGTGGGGGAATCATGCGAGGCTACATTTCTGTGGTTACGTCACACACATCGTACTGGAGCAATCGAGATGTTGCATGTTTTATTCTTTCACATTTGCATCCATCTTTACAGGGTGTTTAGCAGTATACTTGATATTGTGTCAACCAAAATGTTCAGACTAAGTACATGTGGCAAGGCTCAGTATAAAACAATTTCTTTCTCATTCATGTACTGTCATAATTAGGAATTTGTACCAGTTTTAAAATCTGTATACACTTTTTAACACTGTCAAACTATATTTGTTTTGTCAATCGTCCTTAATGTATATATTTCTTAAATGACATTTATTTGCTAAATTTATAATAACAATAATAATAATTTGTTGCATATTTGCCACTTACTTTTCCCTAGTATTACTAGCTGCATTTGATAAAAACAAAGATACATACAAATCTTTTAAATGGTAGTACAAATATCAGACTTATTCCCCTTAAAGCCTCGTTTTTATGCCAACGGCATCTATTGATGTGGTAGGCATATAGTTGTTGTCCTGTCCGTCCGTTCATGATTTTATCCGTCAGTGATACGAGGTTAAGTAGCTTTTACTGTTTCGTCTAGCATGAACACCGCTTACTATAATATTTGGATACTAAAACAGTTGTTGGTTATGACCATTCCTAATCCACCCATATCACCCAACCTCTCTTTGACTTTTAACATAATTTGGAGTTTAAATACTGTAAACGTATAGAAAATTGTTGGTATGAAATTTCGTGGTTTGTTTAAAAACAAAAATTGTGTTGGTACATGAATTCGTGGATTTCAAAATTTGAAGAAAAAAAATTTTATTCTTAAAATTTACTTTCCTAAATTAAATTTTCCAAAACAGTATGAAGTATTTTGCAAAGAGCATGCAGCAAATCACAGGATCTGATAATCTTCACTAATGATGTGTCAATTAGCCACATGTGTATAGTGGTAAATCAATGTAGCTGATCAGAGCATATAAATTGTGCCCTGTATAATCCCCAACCGTTAATTGGCATCTCACTGATATTTGTGTTGTTATAACAATATCTGCAAACTGTTAGTTTAGAGGTCCCAATCAAGAGATACAGATGCATAATAACAGTCTTAAACACAATATGGAAAAATTAAATTGTCCCTTGTTGGCATCTAAACGTTATTTGACATTAAATGGCATTTGTGATAAATCTGCAAACTGTTTACTCTGGCGGCTTCAATCAAGAGATAAAAAGTGTAGTAACTAGCTTAAATATTGTGTTTTTCTCAGAAAACTTCCTGCACTGGTATATTTCGAATATTGGTTAGATTGGGACATTAAATGTATGAAGCTTCGTTTGGGATTGAATTCGTGGTAAGGTCTACCCACGAAATCCACGATAATTTTTACCCCATGAATAATAATGGTTTTACAGTAATTCAAATGGGCTATTTCTGGGTAAACTAGATTTTACCATTTTGTCTAGCACCAACACTGCTTACTATAACATTTCGATATTTACACAGTTGTTGCTTATGACCATTCCTATTCCACCCATATCACTCAACCTCACTTTGACCTTGCCCTTGACCTAATTTGGACTGAGAATAATGCAAATGGGTCAAATGGGTATTTCTTGCTTTAACAGATTTTAACGTTTTGTCTAGCACCAACACAACTTACTACAACACTTGGATACTTACACAGTTGTTGCTTAATGCCATTCCCAGTCCACCCATATCACCCAACCTCATTTTTGACCTTTGACCTAAGTTGGACTTCATAATTAAATTGGGCTGTCCAGCTCCATCCAAGATCATCTGTGTTTATCAAACACAGCGCCTTGCTTATATCTGTTATATATTTTTTTAGATTTTAGCAATTTCCATATTCAGGTATGGTGTGACGATGTATGTGCACACAATGCCACATGAATATAGGCATGTGCCTAGTTACATTCCTGCAATTACCTGTTTCTTTAGTTCTGTAATGTATTTCTTAAAACACCTTGGCATTTTTAACTCTCTCAACTGAAGCTGTTTGCTTACTCACAAGTTCATAAAAAAACCTGTTTTGCTTGTTTACATTAATTGTGAAGGTACACAGGCTGCTATTTTACAATTTTAATTTCACATTAAATCTTAGTATGTCTATTTTCCATTTTGATTCCCAACATCTGCCGCTCTGGACTGGTCTACTCAGGAATGTTGACTATCTATTAAAATTCAAAATAATTAGCGCAAAGTTGGGTAATTTCGACAGTTGTCAAATTCCGCCACTTTTTTCTTTTATCCTTAACATTTACTTCAATATTCCATTATGCGAGTGATTTCATCACAAAATGATGACGTATGTTTCTGTATGACGTCACAGTATCATCTTGGTCGATCAAGCGTCTCGCTGTTTACCAAAAAGGTGAGTCACTAAAGGTCACGTATATAAACATTTCTCGACTAATCTCTTCGTTATGCAATCGGATAACACGGGTGAAGTTCAGTCGCAGTAACGTCCCTTTGAAATTTTTCGATACATTTGATCTTTAAGCAACTTATTGAAATGTTGTGTTTAGCATTCGTCATGATCTATGTGTTAACGTTTTCATGCGTTTTAAAACCATGATTTATAGTTGTCGAATTTACCCTACAAAATTTTGTAGTGTCGGGTAACTTCAACACTTTCTTATGTGTTTTTATTAGCTTTCGCACGATAAACATTAACTTGTAATTTAACGAAATTTATGTTGAAAATACATATCCTTGCACTATCTAATTCGTTTTTTTTATTGTTCTATTTCAGCACTATGTCACGGCAACTGTCAGCAAAATTGAAATATGGCCAATATTCACCTTTAAAATAAGAAGCAGCAATAAAACTAGTAGAAAATGGAATGCCAAAGAAAAAAGCTGCTGAAACGTTTGGTATACCGCGTACAACTTTGATAGATAAACTCTCTGGAAAGTCACCGCTAGGGTCTACTCCAGGCCGAGCAACCGTTCTTACCAGGGCTGAAGAGCAGGTGCTTGTAGATTATTGTAAGCATTGCGCGAGAATAGGGTACCCACTCGAGCGCCACGAACTGCTTGTAGAGGTGAAGAAAATCCTTTATCATGACGGCAGGGCTAATCCGTTCAAAAATAATCTTCCGGGCAAGGATTGGTTTAGGGCTTTTCGTAAACAACATTCTGACATATAGGAGCGCACTGCCTCAACTCGCAGCCGCCAGCGGGCACTTATTAACCAGGGCATGATAGACAAGTGGTTTGAGAATCTTAATACATTTCTCAAAGCGGAAGTGGACGATTGGGAAAATCTTCTTGGCGACCCAAGGAGGTTCTTCAACGCCGACAAGAGCGGCTTTCCGTTGTGCGTCAATGCCGGCCGGGTACTTGCTGAAAAGGGAGTTTGCCACGTGTACCAGGTTACAACAAGTAACAAGCAACAAATCACAGTGATGGCATGTTTTAATGCCTGTGGCGACTATGTACTGCCGTTGATTGTCTACCCTGGTGAGCGCCACAGGGACACGGGCATTGATGAGTTTCCTTCGGCGATTTATGGCCTGTCCGAAAATGGTTGGATGGACAGTCCGCTGTTTGTGGCATTTTTAACCCATCCGAACGAGTTTATACATCAAAGGCAGATAACCAGGCCTGTCATTCTCTTCGTAGATGGACACTCTACACATATGAGCCTCGATGCGGCGCAATATTGCCATGACAACCAAATCATCCTCTACTGTCTCCTTGAAAACTCCACTCACATGCTACAACCTTGCGATATTGGCTTCTTCGGGCCATTGAAATCGGCGTGGAAACGTCAGATGAAATAGTGGCTTACAGAACATCTAGGCCAAAGTTTCACTAAAAGGCAATTTCCAGGAGTTTCCGAAAATGCTGGGAAGATGTCATAAAGATTGAGAACGCCATCCATGGGTTCCAACGTTGCAGACTGTTCCCATTAAATCCTGACTAAGTTGATAAGTCAAAGCTGCATCCATCTGAGATACACGCCTCTGCCACTGCCACCGTCATTGTGAAGGTAACTCTGTAGGAAAGTCAGAGACCCGTGTCACGGAAAGCGGTGATAGTGACGTGAGCGCAGTTATACACGCTCCTGTCGGCCTCTCAGAAAACAGCAACGGCAGCAACGCAGCGTCTACCTGTGTCACCGAGCGCGGTGACCGACCTGAGCTACCAACTGCGTCTCCACACAGTGCAGACGTCTTACCGTCCACCAGTGCGTTGCCGTCTACGACCGGAAATGAAAAGATGCATACAACTCCACCGGTTAAGATTGTGCAAACAGACAGAGAAAGTCGAGTATCTGAGTCATTCTCACTGCTAACGGTTCCAGAAATACAGGCGAAATCATCGGCTAAAAGGCTTCGCAATAAGTCGGGCCTGGCGTGCTCAGTTGGTAGCGCGCTAGACTGTCAGTCTGGTGAGCGTGAGTTCGAACCCCAGCCCGGCCACATAACTTGTGTGGGAATTGGTCATGAAATTATTTCTACGGCCATTCTCCCCCAACCTCTGATTTAAGTAGGGCAGTTGTCAGTTACTGGCATACGTATGTGCACTTAGTACTGGTAAACCGCTTAGATCGGCTAAGCTCGCCCAGGAAAACTGTGAGTAGGTTAACTGACCGCCGTGATATGACTGAAATACTGTTAAAAACGGCAAAAAATACGAACAAACAGCTTCGCAATAAGCTTCCAAAAGCACTTTCAGGTACTGCCGCATTGAAGATGTTAAAAGACCGTGAGCAAGGTAAAATTGCTGAAGAAGAAGCCAAGAAGAAATGTAAAAGAAGAGTGAGAGCAACGTAAAAAGGATCAAACAGAGGAAATGGAGAGAAAACGTAAGGTTCGTGAAGAGGAGAAGAAGAAGAAACAGGAGGCTAAACGTCTCAAAGAGTTAACGAAGTCACAGAAGAAGAGACGCGCTAACTCATCATCCTATTCTTACTCGGACAGAGACGTCACTTTCGCTGAGAGCGATGATGACTTCATGGAGGAGAAGCAGTGCCCAGGTTGCGGAACCGATGACGGTGATCGGAATGAGTGGGTGGCCTGCACCAAATGCCCAAGGAAATGGCATATCACATGCACCGGGGACGCTATTCTATTCGAAATCCTGTTTGAGCAAATTGAAAATTGACCTTTCATTTGTGAAAGTTGCATGTAATTGACACCGTTGAGATGATATTACCAAATGGTAATATGCTACCTTTAATTGTGTGTCTGCATTTGACTTAATGCCGTACATCCTTGTGCATGTTCTGTTTGTTAGTTGTAAGTTCTAATGCAACGTATACTTTTTATTCGGCATTTAAGCAAAACCACGTAAGCATGGCAAAGTTAATACAAACACAATCTTACTTGTTATTTATTCATAACGATAAGTGTTCATCATGTTACAAATACACGTAAGCGAGATTACCAAATATTTTACATATTTTAAGAAGTTAATTAAAATATCATTGCTGTTTAATGTTAGAATTATACATATAGACCGCTATTCATCAATGCATAAAGAATATTATCTCACACATATTTAGATTTGCATTTAAAACTTATTTTCTATAGGCAGAAATCAAGAGTCGAAATTAGCCGCATAGTGTCGAAATTACCCTCCTTAGTGTATAGTGTTATCTGACCTGATATCCTACTATGTATACGGTAGTGTTTTATAACGTACCTCCACACGGAATAGTTCTTTTATCATGGTTGATATGTCTTGGGTAAAGCGATGCGGGCAATTTCGACATACAGTTTAGTAATGAGCTGACGAAGCTTAAAGTGTCGAAATTACCAGACTTTGCTCTATTCTTAGATACTATAACATTAATGATGCAACATTGTTAAAAATACACTAGTATAAAACCGTTAGAGTGATCACATTAGTAACAAATGTCCAAACATTATTCCGCCTTTCACCCTGCTCCTTTTTAGCAGCACCCGGTATTTTCTGATCCTAGATCTTTCCCTACTATGTTTAGTTTTTCCAAGCACTTGTGGTGTCAAATAATGGTAATTGAATCAATCTACATTTTTATGCTCCCGAAGGAGGGCATATAATAGTCGCACCGTCCGTCTGTGGGTGGGTGCGTGGGTTGGTTGGTGGGTGAGTGGGTGGGTTTTCCGTCCGACCAGACTTCGTTTCCGCCCTGTAACTTTTTAATGCCTGGATGGATTTTAATATAACTTCATATTATTATTCCCCATGACTAGTCGATGTGTGGCGTACAACTCCCATGCTGGTCAGTCAAAGGTCAAGGTCACAATTCAAGGTCAAAGGTCATGATTTTTTGTTTCCGCTCCATAACTTTTAAACGCCTGGATGGATTTTAATATAACTTGAGATTATTATTCCACATGACCAGACGATGTGTTGCGTGCAATTCCCATACTCGTCAGTCAAAGGTCAAGGTCACAATTCAAGGTCAAAGGTAATGAATTTTCGTTTCCGCTCCATAACTTCTAAATGCCTGGATGGATTTTAATATAACTTCAGATTATTATTGCCCATGACCAGACAATGTGTCCGGTACAACTCCCATGCTCGTCGGTCAAAGGTCAAGATGACAATTAAAGGTCAAAGGTAATGAATTTTTGTTTCCACTCTGTAACTTCTTAACGCCTGGAAGGATTTTAATATAACTTCAGATTATTATTTCCCATGACCAGACAATGTGTCGCATACAACTTCCATGATGGTCAGTCAAAGGTCAAGGTCACAATTCAAGGTCAAAGGTCAATTATTTTTGTTTCCACTTCATAACTTCTAAGCGTCTGGAGGGATTTAAATGTTACTTCAGATTATTATTCTCTATGATCGGACGAGGCGTCGCATACAGCTCCCATGCTCGTCGGTCAAAGGTCAAGGTCACAGTGTTAAAGGTCAAGGATTTCTGTTTCTCCACCATAACATCTAAACGTTTGGAAGGATTTTAATATTACTTCAGATTAGTATTTCCCATGACCAGGCAATGTGTTGTGTACATCTCCCATGGTCCTCAGTCAAAGGTCAAGGTCACAATTCAAGGTCAAATGTCAAGGAATGTTCTTTCTGCTCTATAACTTCCAAAAGCCTTGAAGGATTTTAATATAACTTAGATTATTTTTTCCAATGACCAGATGATGTGTCACATACCACTTACATGCTACGTGCTACTCATCACCACAAATTGCTTGTAACAACTTCACCTGTGATGACGCATAGCGGACAAGGCTTGGCAAATATGTTCCTCGGCCATCTGTATTCTTCGGTTCATGCTCAGATCATCAGAGCAACTGCAAGGAAAACTTAAATACAATGACATAAGGAAACCTTTGGTTCAGTTTTAAATTTTGGCAGATATATGTTTAAATTAATTGTGAATCACCAACAAATATGGCTACGAGGGGACACAATTATGGTCGTGATATGGCTGCATTAGAAACTGAAATCTTTATCAGACCATCTTTTGTGTGCCAATAAAACATGGTGGAAAACAATGTGTGTTTTCCTTTCCAAGTTATGTGGACAAAGTGAAAATGAATAAAATGCTTGTCCAAATTCATTATAATGCAGCAAAATTTTCCTTGTGTTATCTGATACCTAACTAACTTGGCACGCGGCTCGTTTTCCATGGACAAAGAAGGAAATCTAGTATACCGTAATAACCCTAAGTATTGGTATACTTAACAATAATTTTTTATTGTCCCAATATTAAGGGACATAAAAAATATTTATCGCAATTGTGTCCCAACATTTAGGGCAATATATGATACAATCTATTCTGCATATATCTATGTCTTAAACCAATTAATTATTGTGCATTCTTTGGGAAAATAATCGCTTACTAATATGTATAAAATATTTAATTATAAATTAAATAAAGAAGCTTAATTGAGAAGACCATGCTCCAGTAGAGTACACAGTTTACACCACGTGTCAACTACATGCAAATACATCCATATGGTGTACATTATGGTGTATAGATAAGCAAACCATTGTGTAACGTGTCACAAGTCATTATGTCAGGAGCGTAGTGGCAGGGTATGGAATGTTAATACAGTAATAACATAAGGTGTTATTTTGGTGTCCCAATATTTAGGGACACGAAATAATTCAATTTTCAAATGTGTCCCAATAATAAGGGGCACGAAAAATAATTATTTTTCCAAAAATTAGGGTTGTTCCAATCTTTAGGGTAATTATGGTAGGTTATTCTGCAATAATTATGGGTGTAGTAAGGTTTTGAAAATAGTTCTGGAGAATTCGTGGAAATTGCATAGCAAAATGCATGTGCTTTGACGCGCTCTAGCAAAATCTTACCAAACTTACTTAAATTTCTGTATAATATATTGAAACAAAGCCACATATTTAATGATACATTTTATAATTACATTTACCGGTACACAAAATATAAACGTTATGAACATTTTATTTTATTTGTGTTTGTTAGCATGTTAGTTTCACTGTAGTATGAATAAAAAAGACGTCATATTGCTTTTTTTATTCTTATCAATGAACCTGACGTCATTGCTCAATGTTTATGAATGAAGCTGACATCATATTGGTTTGTTATGATTCATTGACGTCACTGAAACGCGAGCGTAAATGTGCTTTGTAGAAAGATGGACGGAGTATAGACAGACATAGTTCTCATGCATTACCTTCTTAAATAAGGTAAGAAAAATTAGATCGTGTTAGAATCAAAATAATATTTTTATGTGATAATTTGTTGTCGAATAACCCACTTTCAGGAGTTTAGATGCGTGTTATCAAATCACTCGTGCTTCACACTCTTGATTTAATTTCTACGCATCTATACTCCTGACCGTGGGTTATTCGACAACAACAAAATATATATTTCTAAAGTAACATTATTTAACGTATCTCCTTGATTTCAAGGAAGTTTTTCATCAGGTCAAAACTTGTTTGAATTAATATTTAATGAACTATCATGGATTTAAAAAAAGGTCACTAATAACAATACCGTCTTGCTTAAACACTAGGAGATTAATTGTTTGTCAAATAATACTAAAATTGTATCAGTAAAATCAAGATCAGGTGAAGTGACTGTATGCCATGTGTGATCAAAAACTAGGTCACTGGTTCAAAAATATTGTTTGGCATTAATCAATGTTCATATCATGTTAAACCCTTTACTAAAGCATATAATGAAGGTATCATGTGATGTGTGTAAAAAGAACTAGTTGAAAAAGCATGAAAACTTGTTTATTCTCTAGAAGCTTTTTAGCTCGACTATTCACAGAATAGTCTGAGTCTGCTCGCCCGCCGTTCATTGGCGTCGGTGTAATGCTGTGGTCAAGGTTTGCGTTCAGCAAGTTCATATCTCTATATCTACTACAGATATTCAATTTCAACTGCACACGTAGCTTTGGGTCATTATGTAAGGTCACTGACCAAGGCCCATAACTATGACCTGCATTTTAGCAGAACTTTGCCTCTTTTTGTACTTCAGGTTAAAGTTTACATGCAAGTACTTATCTCTGTAACTACAGCAGATATTCAGTTGAAACTTCACACATGTCTTCAGAGTCATTATGTAAAGTCACTGACCAAGGCCCATAACTCTGACAAAGAGGTATGAATAGTCAAGCGCACTGTCCTGAGACAGCTTTTGTTTTTAACTGAACTGTTTCAGAATGATGACAATGAAATGTAGGCAATTTTAAAAGGGAAGGATTATAAGGTCACTAGGAAAAAAACATGAAAAATTTGTTTAAAATTTATTTACATTCTTGTTTAAAATTTATTTACATTCGTAGAGCCCAATTTTTTATCAGATCAGCTTCCAACATGGTGCTTTTAGGAAATCTTGGTTATGGTTGGTGATGGGGCATTTAGTGTCAAAAACTAGGTATGTCACTAGTTCAAATAAGATTAACTGTCTTGAAACACCCATCATTAAACTTTGAAATCCATTGACTTCTATGACGTCATGTTTTGATAATATATCATGTAAGTCCATAAACATGCTGCAAAGTCAAATACTGGTAATAGGTTAGCTTTTCAACATGTTAGTAATAACCAGCATCTTGTGCCTTGTATGCCTTATTGTAGCTGTTTCACAATCTCCATGCAAATGTTCCTTGGGAATGGTTTTTGTTTGAATTCCTCAGTTAGTTAGTTCATACTAGGAGCCTCATGTTTTATTACATCAATGCTATGAACCAGGTGAAGGATATCATTGTCGTCTTGTTATTATTTATTTGTTTTTATTTTAGAGTATTTCATTAAGATGGCTAAATTCTGTGACCATGTGCAATATAAATTGTTTTCTCTATTCTTGTATATATTGTTTTTGTTGTTTATTTTACATTTTTTTTATAAATTATTAATTTTACTTTCATGTATTGTTGCAGTTATTGTATTTGTATTATGCATATCATATGTAAACATATGTAAACTAGGGTTTATGCTAAAAAAGTGAAATTGTCAAAAATGTTACTAATTTAAGAAGCCTTTTCATTAACCAGCTGTATTGTACTAAATGGCATTATTTGTCTTCCTTTTTAGCTCGACTATTCGAAGAATAGGTGAGCTTTTCTACTACGCCCGGCGTCCGCGTCTGAATTTGGTTAAAGTTTTTATTCAAAAGTCTTGTAACTTAAAAACTACATAAGTTATTCACTTGAAACTTGGAATATACCTTTGTCATCAACTCCAGTGTCAGGGGCAACATTCCCTATAACTCTGTTTTGTATTTTGACAGAGTTATGCCCCTTTTTCACTTAGATTTTCTGGTTAAAGTTTATATTCAAAAGTTTTGTAACTTCAAAACTACATAAGTTATTCAGTTGGAACTTGGAACTAATCTTTGCCATCAACTCCAGTATCAAGGGCAACATTCCCCATAACTCTGTTTTGTATTTTGACAGAGTTATGCCCCCTTTTCACATAGATTTTCTGGTTAAAGTTTAACTTCGAAAGTTTTGTAACTTCGAAACTACATAAGTAATTCACTTGAAACTTGGAACTAACCTTTGTCAACATCTCTAGTATCAGGGGCAACATTACCCATAACTCTATTTTGTATTTTGACAGAGTAATGCCCCATTTTCACTTAGATTTTCTGTTTAAAGTTTATATTCACAAGTTTGGTAACTACATAAGTTATTCACTTGAAACTTGGAACTAACCTTTGTCATCAACTCTAGTATTAGGGGCAACATTACCCAGAACTCTGTTTTGTATTTTGACAGAGTTATGCCTTTTTCTGGTTAAAGTTTATATTCAAAAGTTTTGTAGATTAAAAACTACATAAGTTATTTACTTGAAACTTGCAACAAACCTTGATCATCAACTCTAGTATCAGGGGCAACATTACCCATAACTCTGTTTTGTATTTTGACAGAGTTAGCCCACATTTTACATAGACTTTGTGGTTAAAGTTTTTGTTAAAAAAATGTATAAACTATACAACGCTTAACTTAACAAATTTGTATTTTAACATATTTATTCCCCTTCCAGTATTCACAATATGTTCCAACTGAAATACTTTGAATAGTCAAGCGCACTATCCTCTGACAGCTCTTGTTGTCATTGATGTTTATCATTTGATTGTAAACTACATACATGTATTTTACTTGGTTAAATAATGTACAATGGTTAACAATAGTTGCATTGTTAAAAAGATAATTTGTTAGATTTTAAGTTAAAAGGAATTATGGACCCAGTTGGATACTGGTTCATGTGCAGTGCACACCATGTGGTTCACACATGATGACACTTCGTGCTTTAAGCCAGTGTTCCAGGGCTGCTTCTGCCTCCTACGTTTTTCATTTATGATTCAGTTAACACAGGCACTTTGCCATGCACCTGTCATCCGCACATGTGCTTAGATAAATAGTGGCGAATTTCTACACACAATTTCATGCACAATGTAAATTGCTGTGTGTGCAGTAAATATGTATACTGATATATATTATTCATAGGGATGGCAACGAATATTTGAATATTCGAATAATGAAAAATATTTGAATAAGTTATAGGTATTCAAATACTTATTTGTCCGATTAATTAAATTTTAATTAGCATACAAAGTATAGTATATCTCAATGTTAGCCTCTTAATATCAAGCATTCATGTCTCTTTAGCTTCTCTAGTACACAGGTTAGGTGTCAAAGTCGACCTAGCACACTATTGTTAAGTATATGAAAGTTTGTTGTTACAGCATGTTAATCCCATTATGTGGACCACTCTTTATCAGTAGTAGGAGATTAAAGCATCTTGTGGATGCTGAATGGTGTTACTAAGTACATGTGCTCTGAAATAACGCATCACGCCCCTAGGTACAGGCAGTCTAGTTGTCAACAAAGCATGAGATTAATCGAGGGCTAAGTCTTTCTCAAATGTAATACAAAACATAGTTCGAATCTGTAGCGCGTTGTCTGTGTATTGGCCGCGTTTTTCTAGCGTTACGTCTGTAATAACTACATGTCACACAATTAAGTCTTTTTAACATTACCATAATAATAATTACTGCATGCGACGATCGAATATTATATTATTCAATACTTTATCAATCGAATATTCGAATATCAAGTTTGGTATTCGTCGTCATCCCTACTTATTCAGAACCAGAATCATAGCTAATATAAACCAGTTTCTAACAAGCTTTGTTTAGCTCACAATGTCCTGTAAAAGAAACACACCGTTTACATTTATTTTCTATTGATTTATATTTGTTACTTAGTATTTGTGTTAATTATCAATAAGACAATAATGGATTCGCACATTTGTATTAAATTCATTGTTAATCTATAGCATTTGACCTGTATTTTCAGAGTCCACATTTGTATATTTGTAACTGTGCATTAATTTCGGCGATTTGGCAAAATATTTTTCTCGAAACATGCGGCTGGGCATTTTTCTTTATATGGCTATATTGAAACCTTTGAAATTCTTCTTGTCTGAAACCACTGGTTGAATTTCCAAATAATAATTTCACATACTAAATATTCTTTGGGTAACTACCAAATTCCTTCAAATTATTTTGATTCATTAAAAAACATGTTTTACCTTAAACATCTCTGTAGACGCTATTGAATGTTTACAAGCCATTATGATTATTTGAACTCATGTGGGCGACTAAGGGCCATATTTTCCCCCTTGTTTGCACTTGCAATGTTGAGGCATGAATGCAGGCAGAGATATATAGAATAGTACAAAATGAGCATAGATTGTTGCTTGTTTATCAGAGACGTATAATGGAGACGCAAGATGCTGATGGAGTGCATTGACAAGGTCACAGAATACCAGTTGTAAATGTTGAACAATTATTCCAGATCACACCAACAGGTTTACACTTGAGGACCTTCATAATCCTGATGTCTGGAGGACCTTCATAGTTTTGATGTCTGGAGGACCTTCATAGTTCTGATGTCTGGAGGACCTTCATAGTTCTGATATCTGGAGGACCTTCATAGTTCTGATGTCTGGAGGACCTTCATAGTTCTGATGTCTGGGGGACTTTCATAGTTCTGATGTCTGGAGGACCTTCATAGTCCTGATGTCGGGAGGACCTTCATAGTCCTGATGTCTGGAGGACCTTCATAGTTCTGATGTCACCTGCAATTTTTGACATATTATCAAGCCATAATATATTGTGCCGTCTAAGATTACTAGTGAATATATTTAGAACCCCGCAAATTGTACCATATTTATAAAATGTCTTCAAACATTCTTTGATTTTAGCAGATCAACATTCCGTGTTCTTGTGATGTGTTAATTTGCATGAGAATGGCTTATTTTAATGTTTAAACAAATAAATGGGTTAATGGATATTTATTGTATTCTATCCAATCATAGCACATGTACGGCATAAAATTAAGAAAACAGTTCCACAACAATAAATAGCACAGAAGACAGTGCACATGAAAAAAATATGCCATCAGCAAGCGCAGAGATAATATGCTTATTTGTTGTGTGTGGAGCATAACTTCATCATGCGGGAATTTAACCTCATATAATATGAAATGGGACTTTGAGTAAATCTGTTTTCATTATTAATGGAATTATTGTTCGATCTTGCTTAGGTTTGTTACATGAAGGAAAGCACCATGACTACTGCAGGAATTGATACTCTATAGAGAATGTTAGGTCTCAGGATGTGCAGTGTACATAAACATAAAATTTCAGTGTTATTTCCACTGCTTTATTTTTTTCGCAGAACAGATCTTTATGTCTGTTAAGGTGATTTGTAATTAACCTTTAGACATGGATTGAGGACATTCAGAAGTTACAAGATGCAAATAAAACATTATATAATGATAGAAAGCATTTAAAAGAAATGCAGGGTAAAAGTACCATAACTATTTCATCATTAAAAAACTTAATATGAAAATGTTCAAAACAATCCATATCGATGTTATCATTATTATCAGTGTAATAACTTGTAACAGTCCACCAGACTCCGTGTTCTCAGTATTATCAGTGTAATATCTTGTAACAGTCCACCAGACACCGTGTTCTCAGTATTATCAGTGTAATACTTTGTAACAGTCGAGCAGACTCCCTGTTCTCAGTATTATCAGTGTGATAGTCCACCAGACTCCGTGTTCTCAGTTTTATAAGTGTAATATCTTGTAACCGTCCACCAGACTCGGTGTTCTCAGTATTATCAGTGTAATATCATGTAACCGTCACCAGACTCTGTGTTCTCTGTATTATCAGTGTAATATTTTGTAACAGTCCACAAGACTCTGTGTTCTCAGTATTATCTGTGTAATATCTTGTAACATTCCTTCAGACTGAGTAGTATCAGTTTTATATCTTGTAACAGTCCACCAAACTCCCTGTTCTCACTATTATCAGTGTAATATCTTGTAACAGTCCACCAGACTCCGTGTTCTCTGTATTATCAGTGTAGTTTCTTTTAACAGTCCATCAGACTCCGTGTTCTCAGTATTATCAGTGTAATACATTGTAACAGTCCACCAGACTTCGTGTTCTCAGTATTATCAGTGTAATACCTTGTAGCAGTCCACACGACTCCGTGTTCTCAGTATTATCAGTGTAACAGTCCACCAGACTCCGTTTTCTCAGTAGTATCAGTGTAATACCTTGTAACAGTCCACCAGACTCCGTGTTCTCAGTATTATCAGTGTAGTACCTTGTAACAGTCCACTAGACTCCGTGTTCTCAGTATTATCAGTGTTACACATTGTAACAGTCCACCAGACTCCGTGTTCTCAGTATTATCAGTGTAATACATTGTAACAGTCCACCAGACTCCGCGTTCTCAGTATTATCAGTGTAATACCTTGTAACAGTCCACCAGACTCCGCGTTCTCAGTATTATCAGTGTAATACATTGTAACAGTCCACCAGACTCCGCGTTCTCAGTATTATCAGTGTAATACCTTGTAACAGTCCACCAGACTCTGTGTTCTCAGTAGTATCAGTCTAATACCTTGTAACAGTCCACCAGACTCCGTGTTCTCAGTATTATCAGTGTAATACCTTTAACAGTCCACCAGACTCCATGTTCTCAGTATTATCAGTGTAATACCTTTAACAGTCCACCAGACTCCGTGTTCTCAGTATTATCTGTGTAATAGTCCACCAGACTCCGTGTTCTCAGTAGTATCAGTATCTCCGTCTAAGATGTCATCTTACTTGTCAACGTTTGATTTGTAAACCGTAAATATTTTTTCAGTGTGTCATCGTAGTGAAGCGTAGTGGGGGTCTGGTCAATGCCGGAACGTTACCGTGTATTTTGAACTACCGGTAGGCCATTCTATACACAGAGGATGACGTCACACGCCAAAACCTCTGTACTTAACTGCATTATTTCGACCCAAACAGCGAATTGTACTACGCATGAAGTAATCCCGCGTATGAAAGTTGTTTCATTAAATGACTATTGATGCCATTAATCAGGCTAATATAAAGTTAATACTTGTAGTAGAATATATTTCTGTTAAATAAAATACCAGTAGTTCGTGTTTAACGCTGTTAAGCGTGTTTATTATAAACAGCTACTTTCACTTTCGTTTTATGTGAAAATTCAGGGTTAGATGCCAGTAAATCCGATTCCCATAGGGTCCCATTATAAAACGGCGAACTTTCAGATTTCAGTTTGTGCAAGCTTGCTGTCAGTTTAAAGATGAATCTTTCCTCTTCCAAAAAAATATATGGCATGTTACTAGAAAATGCGTCTCACCTGCATGCATACACCGGTAGAAACTAGGGTTTCGGCAGTCATATTTCGACAAAAGCCCCATGCCACAGTAAACACACCCCAAAAGCTCATCTTTCAAGATAACGTCCAAAGAAACGTACACAAATGTTCTAAACACACGGAGGATATTAGAAAATAACCACAAAAGGCATGTCTGACATTGCTAAATGCTTTTCATAGCTGAAGAAAAAACGGAACTCTAGTACAAGGCAATATTTCGAATGTAACACGAAGGAAAACACGTTGATTTACTGGTATCTAACCTCAATGCGATGTTAAATCAACCATTGCGAGCAACGCTGGAAAGTAGCGCATATCCATAATGCTTAGAGCGTGAGTACACAGGTCCGTTAGAGGTTAGATACCAGTAATCCCAATTCCCATTATAAAACGGCAAACAAAATGAATGCAGTCTGAGATACCTAAATGGCTTTTATGCCAGAAGAGAAGAGCAAATGTTTAGTAATAGGCGCTACTTTTGAATGGACCACGGATGGATACACAATGATTTACTGGTATCTAACCTTAAAGAAAACTCAACATTTTGCTATCATGAAAAAAACTATTGTTCATCATTATTAACCTACTTCTACAACAAATGCAAAATTTCAGGTCGATCTGCTAAGTAGAAATGCCCCAAAAACGCATTTGAGAATGGCACATGATAAGCCATCTGGCTTGCGCTTCAGTACTTGGATTGTATGGGGACCGTGAACTAAAATTCGCACGTAAATCACATAAACCAGTCAAAATACCAGTTCATTTAGACTTATTTTAATGCAATGGACGGTAATAAGGTATAAAACGTGTAATATTTGCGAATAACATGATTGCATGTGCTGTGAGCTGCAAAAGGCGAGTTTCCGAACTTTTTTTTTCATTTTTTTACCCGAAAAAACTGGTTTCGCTTTAAAAATCGCAGATAACGTGTCAGTTATGATATTATTCACATGTATTCCCGTGAAAAGTAATAAACGCAATAAAATAACACAGTTACATGGGGATTTTATGTATAAGTGGACCCTAAAGGGCCGGTTCCTGGTTTTCTTAAAGGTTAGATACCAGTAATTCCAATTCCCACAGGGTCCCATTATAAAACGACAAACTTTCCAAGCGTTTTTCTAGCATTTCCTTTATTCCGATTGTGCAAGCACGGTATGAATTTAAAGATCAATCTGTCCTCTTCCAAAATTTGCAATAAAAAAGATAGGTCATGTTACTTCTAAGAAAATGCGTCTCACTTGAGTGCAGGCACCGGTAGAAAACAGGGTTTCGGCAGTCATATTTCGACAAAGGCCCCATACCACAGTAAACACACCCCAAAAGTTCAGCTTTCAAGTTAGCCTCCACTGACATGCACCAACATATTGCAGACACGCATAGGATATTAGAAATAACCACAAAAGGCATGTATGAGATACCTAAATGGCTTTTAGGCCAGCAGAGAAGAGGAACTCTTTAGTAATAGGCACTACTTTTGAATGGACCACGGAGGGATACACAATGATTTACTGGTATCTAACCTTAAAGAAAACTCAACATTTTGCTATCATGAAAAAAACTCTTGTTCATCATTATTAACCTACTTGTACCACAAATGCAAAATTTCAGGTCGATCTGCTAAGTTGAAATACCCCAAAATCGCATTTGAGAATGGCACATGATAAGCCACCAGGCTTGCGCTTCAGTACTTGGATTGTATGGGGAGCGTGAGCTAAAATTCGCACCTATATCACATAAACCAGTCAAAATACCAGTTCATTAAGACTTATTTGAATGCAATGGACAGTAATTAGTTATAAAACGATAATATTTGCGAATAACATGATTGCATGTGCTGTGAGCTGCAAAAGGCGAGTTTCCGTACTTTTTTTTCATTTTTTTACCCGAAAAAAACGGGTTTCGCTTTAAAAATCGCAGATAACGTGTCAGTTATGATATTATTCACATTTATTCCCGTTAAAAGTAATCAACGCAATAAAATAACACAGTTACATCTGGATTTTATGTATAAGTGGACCCTAAATGGCCGGTTACTGGTTTTTTCTTAATGGTTAGATACCAGTAATTCCAATTCCCATAGGGTCCCATTATAAAACGGCAAAATTTCCAAACATTTTTCTAGCATTTCCTTTATTTCAGATTGTGCAAGCCCGGTATCAATTTAAAGATCAATCTGTCGTCTTCCAAAATTTGCAATAAAAAAGATAGGTCATGTTACTTCGTAGAAAATGCATCTCACTTGAATGCAGGCACCGGTACAAAACAGGGTTTCGGCAGTCATATTTCGACAAAAGCCCCATACCACAGTAAACACCCCCCAAAAGTTCACCTTTCAAGTTAACCTCCAATGAAATGCACCAACATATTGCCGACACGCATATGATATTAGAAATAACCATAAAAGACATGTCTGAGATACCTAAATGGCTTTTATGCCAGAAGAGAAGAGGAAATGTTTAGTAATAGGCACTACTTTTGAATGGACCATTGATGGATACACAATGATTTACTGGTATCGTACCTTAAAGAAAACTCAAAATCTTGCTATCATGAAAAAAACTCTTCTACATCATTATTAACCTGCTTGTACCACAAATGCAAAATTTCAGGTCGATCTGCTTAGTAGAAATGCCCCCAAAACGCATTTGAGAATGGCACATGATAAGCCATCTGGCTTGCGCTTCAGCACTTGGATTGTATGGGGAGCGTGAACTACAATTCGCATCTAAATCACATAAACCAGTCAAAATACCTGTTCATTTAGACTTATTTTAATGGAATGGACGGTAATAAGGTATAAAACGTGTAATATTTGCGAATAACATCATTCCATGTGCTGTGAGCTGCAAAACGCGAGTTTCCGTACTAGTTTGTTCATTTTTTTACCCGAAAAAGCAGATTTGGCTTTAAAAATCGCAGATAACGTGTCAGTTATGATATTATTCACATTTTATTCCCGTGAAAAGTAATAAACGCAATAAAATAACACAGTTACATGGGGATTTTTTGTATAAGTGGACCCTAAAGAGCCGGTTCCTGGTTTTCTTAAAGGTTAGATACCAGTAATTCCAATTCCCATAGGGTACAATTATAAAACGGCAAACTTTCCAAGCATGTTTCTAGCATTTCCTTTATTTCAGATTGTGCAAGCCCGGTATCAGCTTAAAGATCAATTGTCCTCTTCCAAAATTTTCAATAAAAAATATAGGTCATGTTACTTCGTAGAAAATGCATCTGACTTTAATGCAGGCACCGGCAGAAAACAGGGTTTCGGCAGTCATATTTCGACAAAAGCCCCATACCACAGTAAACACACCCCAAAAGTTCACCTTTCAAGTTAGCCTCCAATGAAATGCATCAACTTGTTGCAGACACGCATAGGATATTAGAAATAACCACAAAAGGCATGTCTGAGATACCTAAATGGCTTTTATTCCAGAAGAGAAGAGTAACTCTTTAGTAATAGGCACTACTTTTGAATGGACCACGGATGGATACACAATGATTTACTCGTATCTTACCTTAAAGAAAACTCAAAATTTTGCTATCATGAAAAAAACTCTTCTATATCATTATTAACCTACTTGTACCACAAATTTAAAATTTCAGGCCGCTCTACTTAGTACAAATGCCCCCAAAGGCATTTGACAAAGGCACATCATAAGCCATCTGGCTTGCGCTTCAGTACTTAGATTTATGCAGAGCGTGAACTAAAATTCGCACCTAAATCACATAACCCAGTGAAAATACCAATTCATTTAGACTTATTTTAATGCAATGGACAGTAATAAGGTATAAAACGTGTAATATTTGCGAATAACATGATTCCATGTGCTGTGAGCTGCAAAAGGCGAGTTTCCGTTCTTTTTTTTCATTTTATTACCCGAAAAAAACAGCTTTCGCTTTAAATATCGCAGATAACGTGTCAGTTTTGATATTATTCACATTTATTCCCGTGAAAAGTAATAAACGCAACAACAAAAAACACACAGTTACATGGGGATTATATGTATAAGCGGACCCTAAAGGGCCGGTTCCTGGTTTTCTTAAAGGTTACATACCAGTTCCCATAGGGTCCCATTATAAAACGGCAAACTTTCCAAACATTTTTCTAGCATTTCCTTTATTTCAGGTTGTGCAAGCCCGGTATCAATTCAAAGATCAATCTGTCCTCTTCCACAATTTGCAATAAGAAAGATAGTTCATGTTACTTCTAAGAAAATGCATTTCACATCAATGCAGGCACCGGCAGAAATCAGGGTTTCGGCAGTCATATTTCGACAAAAGCCCCATACCACAGTAAACACCCCCCAAAATTTGACCTTTCAAGTTAGCCTCCAACGAAATGCACCGACATGTTGCAAACTCGCATAGGATATTAGAAATAACCACAAAAGGCATGTCTTAGATACCTAAATGGCTTTTATGCCAGAAGACAAGAGGAACTCTTTAGTAATAGGCACAACATTTGAATGGACCACGGAGGGATACACAATGATTTACTGGTATATAACCTTAAAGAAAACTCAACATTTTGCTATCATGAAAAAAACTATTGTTCATCATTATTAACCTACTTGTACCACAAATGCAAAATTTCAGGTCGATCTGCTAAGTAGAAATGCCCCCAAAACGCATTTGAGAATGGCACATGATGAGCCATCTGGCTTGCGCTTCAGTACTTGGATTGTATGGGGACCGTGAACTAATTTTCGCACATAAATCACATAAACCAGTCAAAATACCAGTTCATTTAGACTTATTTTAATGCAATGGACAGTAATAAGGTATAAAACGTGTAATATTTGCGAATAACATTATTCCATGTGCTGTGAGCTGCAAAAGGCGAGTTTCCGTACTTTTTTTTCTTTTTTTTACCCGAAAAAACAGGTTTCGCTTTAAAAATCGCAGATAACGTGTCAGTTATGATATTATTCACATGTATTCCCGTGAAAAGTAATAAACGCAATAAAATAACACAGTTACGTGGGGATTTTATGTATAAGTGGACCCTAAAGGGCCGGTTCCTGGTTTTCTTAAAGGTTAGATAGCAGTAATTCCAATTCCCACAGGGTCCCATTACAAAACGGAAAACTTTCCAAGCATTTTTCTAGCATTTCCTTTATTTCAGATTGTGCAAGCCCGGTATCAATTTATAGATCAATCTGTCCTCTTCCAAAATTTGCAATAAAAAGATAGATCATGTTACCTCTAAGAAAATGCATCTCACTTGAATGCAGGCACCGGTAGAAAACAGGGGTTTCGGCAGACGTATTTCGACAAAAGCCCCATACCACAGTAAACACACCCCAAAAGTTCAGCTTTCAAGTTAGCCTCCAATGAAATGCGCCAACATGTTGCAGACACGCATAGGATATTAGAAATAACCACAAAAGGCATGTCTGAGATACCTAAACGGCTTTTATGCCAGAAGAGAAGAGGAACTCTTTAGTAATAGGCACAACTTTTGAATGGACCACGGAGGGTTACACAATGATTTACTGGTATCTAACCTTAAAGAAAACTCAACATTTGGCTATCATGAAAAAAACTGTTCTACATCATTATTAACCTACTTGTACCACAAATGCAAAATTTCAGGTCGATCAGCTAAGTAGAAATGCCCCAAAAACGCATTTGAGAATGGCACATGATAAGCCATCTGGCTTGCGCTTCAGTACTTGGATTGTATGGGGAGCGTGAACTAAAATTCGCACCTAAATCACATAAACCAGTCAAAATACCTGTTCATTTAGACTTATTTTAATGCAATGGACAGTAATAAGGAATAAAACATGTAATATTTGCGAATAACATGATTGCATGTGCTGTGAGCTGCAAAAGGCGACTTTCCGTACTTTTTTTTTGATTTTTTCTACCCGAAAAATCAGGTTTCGCTTCAAAAATCGCAGATAACGTGTCAGTTTTGATATTATTCACATTTATTCCCGTGAAAAGTAATAAACGCAATAAAATAACACAGCTACATGGGGATTTTATGTATAAGTGGACCCTAAAGGGCCGGTTCCTGGTTTTCTTAAAGGTTAGATAGCAGTAATTCCAATTCCCACAGGGTCCCATTACAAAACGGCAAACTTTCCAAGCATTTTTCTAGCATTTCCTTTATTTCAGATTGTGCAAGCCTGGTATCAATTTAAAGATCAATCTGTCCTCTTCCAAAATTTGCAATAAAAAGATAGGTCATGTTACCTCTAAGAAAATGCATCTCACTTGAATGCAGGCACCGGTAGAAAACAGGGTTTCGGCAGTCATATTTGGACAAAAACCCCATACCACAGTAAACACCCCCCAAAAGTTCACCTTTCAAGTTAGCCTGCAATGAAATGCACCAACATGTTGCAGACACGCATAGGATATTAGAAATAACCACAAAAGGCATGTCTGAGATACCTAATTGGCTTTTATGCCAGAAGAGAAGATGAACTCTTTAGTAATAGGCACAACTTTTGAATCGACCACGGAGGTTTACACAATGATTTACTGTTATCTAACCTTAAAGAAAACTCAACATTTGGCTATCATGAAAAAAACTCTTCTACATCATTATTAACCTACTTGTACCACAAATGCAAAATTTCAGGTCGATCTGCTAAGTAGAAATGCCCCCAAAAACGCATTTGAGAATGGCACATGATAAGCCATCTGGCTTGCGCTTCAGTACTTGGATTGTATGGGGACCGTGAACTAAAATTCGCACGTAAATCACATAAACCAGTCAAAATACCAGTTCATTTTGACTTATTTTAATGCCATGTACAGTAATAAGGTATAAAACGTGTAATATTTGCGAATAACATGATTCGCTGTGCTGTGAGCTGCAAAAGGCGAGTTTCCGAACTTTTTTTTCATTTTTTTACCCGAAAAAACAGGTTTCGTTTTAAAAATCGCAGATAACGTGTCAGTTATGATATTATTCACATGTATTCCCGTGAAAAGTAATAAACGCAATAAAATAACACAGTTACATGGGGATTTTATGTATAAGTGGACCCTAAAGGGCCGGTTCCTGGTTTTCTTAAAGGTTAGATACCAGTAATTCCAATTCCCATAGGGTCCCATTATAAAACGGCAAACTTTCCAAGCATTTTTCTAGCATTTCCTTTATTTCAGATTGTGCAAGCCCGGTATCAATTTAAAGATCAATCTGTCGTCTTCCAAAATTTGCAATAAAAAGGATAGGTCATGTTACTTCTAAGAAAATGCATCTCACTTGAGTGCAGGCACCGGTAGAAAACAGGGTTTCGGCAGTCATATTTCGACAAAGGCCCCATACCACAGTAAACACACCCCAAAAGTTCAGCTTTCAAGTTAGCCTCCATTGACATGCACCAACATATTGCTGACACGCATAGGACATTAGAAATAACCACAAAAGGCATGTATGAGATACCTAAATGGCTTTTAGGCCAGCAGAGAAGAGGAACTCTTTAGTAATAGGCACTACTTTTGAATGGATCACGGAGGGATACACAATGATTTACTGGTATATAACCTTAAAGAAAACTCAACATTTTGCTGTCATGACAAAAACTCTTGTTCATCATTATTAACCTACTTGTACCACAAATGCAAATTTTCAGGTCGATCTGCTAAGAAGAAATGCCCCCAAAACGCATTTGAGAATGGCACATGATAAGCCATCTGGCTTGCGCTTCAGTACTTGGATTGTATGGGGAGCGTGAACTAATTTTCGCACATAAATCACATAAACCAGTCAAAATACCTGTTCATTTAGACTTTTGTTAATGCAATGGACAGTAATAATGTATAAAACGTGTAATATTTGCGAATAACATGATTGCATGTGCTGTGAGCTGCAAAAGGCGAGTTTCCGTACTTTTTTTTCATTTTTGTACCCGAAAAAAACAGGTTTCGCTTTAAAAATCGCAGATAACGTGTCAGTTATGATATTATTCACATTTATTCCCGTGAAAAGTAATAAACGCAATAAAATAACACAGTTACGTGGGGATTTTATGTATAAGTGGACCCTAAAGAGCTGGTTCCTGGTTTTCTTAAAGGTTAGATACCAGTAATTTCAATTCCCATAGGGTCCCGTTATAAAACTGGAAACTTTCCAAGCATTTTTCTAGCATTTCCTTTATTTCACATTGTGCAAGCCCGGTATCAATTTAAAGATCAATCTGTCCTCTTCCAAAATTTGCAATAAAAAAGATAGGTCATATTACTTCTAAGAAAATGCATCTCACTTGAATGCAGGCACCGGTAGAAAACGGGGGTTTCGGCAGACGTATTTCGACAAAAGCCACTTACCACAGTAAACACACCCCAAAAGTTCACCTTTCAAGTTAGCCTCCAATGAAATGCGCCAACATGTTGCAGACACGCATAGGATATTAGAAATAACCACAGAAGGCATGTCTGAGATAACTAAATGGCTTTTATGCCAGCAGAGAAGAGGAACTCTTTAGTAATAGGCACTACTTTTGAATGGACCACGGAGGGATACACAATGATTTACTGGTATCTAACCTTAAAGAAAACTCAACATTTTGCTATCATGAAAAAAACTCTTGTTCATCATTATTAACCTACTTGTACCACAAATGCAAAATTTCAGGTCGATCTGCTAAGTTGAAATACCCCAAAATCGCATTTGAGAATGGCACATGATAAGCCACCAGGCTTGCGCTTCAGTACTTGGATTGTATGGGGAGCGTGAGCTAAAATTCGCACCTAAATCACATAAACCAGTCAAAATACCAGTTCATTTAGACTTATTTCAATGCAATGGACAGTAATTAGTTATAAAACGATAATATTTGCGAATAACATGATTGCATGTGCTGTGAGCTGCAAAAGGCGAGTTTCCGTACTTTTTTTACAATTATTTTACCCGAAAAAACAGGTTTCGCTTTAAAAATCGCAGATAAAACGTGTCAGTTATGATATTATTCACATTTATTTCCCGAGAAAAGTAATAAACGCAATAAAATAATACAGTTACATGGGGATTTTATGTATAAGTGGACCCTAAAGGGCCGGTTCCTGGTTTTCTTAAAGGTTAGATACCACTAATTCCAATTCCCATAGGGTCCCATTATAAAACGGCAAACTTTCGATGCACTTTTCTAGCATTTCTTTTATTTCAGATCGTGCAAGCCCGGTATCAATTTAGAGACCAATCTGTCCTCTTCCAAAATTTGCAATAAAAAAGTTAGGTCATGTTACTTCTAAGAAAATGCATCTCACTTGAATGCAGGCACCGGTAGAAAACAGGGTTTCGGCAGTCATATTTCGACAAAAGCCCCATACCACAGTAAACACCCCCCAAAAGTTCAGCTTTCAAGTTAGTCTCCAATGAAATGCACCAACATGTTGCAGACACGCATAGGATATTAGAAATAACCACAAAAGGCATGTCTGAGATACCTAAATGGCTTTTATGCCAGCAGAGAAGAGGAACTCTTTAGTTATACGCACTACTTTTGAATGGACCACGGATGGATACACAATGATTTACTGGTATGTAACCTTAAAGAAAACTCAAAATTTTGCTATCGTGAAAAAAACTGTTCTACATCATTATTAACCTACTTCTACAACAAATGCAAAATTTCAGGTCGATCTGCTAAGTAGAATTGCCCCCAAAACGCATATGAGAATATCACATCATAAGCCATCTGGCTTGCGCTTGAGTACTTGGATTGTATGGGGACCGTGAACTAAAATTCGCACCTAAATCACATAAATCAGTCAAAATACCTGTTCATTTAGACTTATTTTAATGCAATGGACAGTAATAAGGTATAAAACGTGTAATATTTGCGAACAACATGATTCGATGTGCTGTGAGCTGCAAAAGGCGACTATCCGTACTTTTTTTTTCATTTTTTTTACCCGACAAAACAGGTTTCGCTTTAAAAATCGCAGATAACGTGTCAGTTATGATATTATTCACATTTATTCCCGTGAAAAGTAATAAACGCAATAAAATAACGCAGTTTCATGTGGATTTTATGTATAAGTGCACCCTAAAGGGCCGGTTCCTGGTTTTCTTAAAGGTTAGATACCAGTAATTCCAATTCCCACAGGGTCCCATTATAAAACGGCAAACTTTCCAAGCATTTTTCTAGCATTCACTTTATTTCAGATTGTGCAAGCCCGGTATCAATTTAAAGATCAATCAGTCCTCTTCCAAAATTTGCCAAAAAAAGATACGTCATATTACTTCTAAGAAAATGCATCTCACTTGAAAGCAGGCACCGGTAAAGAACAGGGTTTCGGCAGTCATATTTCGACAAATGACCCATATCACAGTAAACACACCCCAAAAGTTCACCTTTCAAGTTAGCCTCCAATGAAATGCACCAACATGTTGCAGACACGCATAGGATGTTAGAAATAACCACAAAAGGCATGTCTGAGATACCTAAATGACTTTTTTGCCACCAGAGAACAGGAACAATTTTGTAATAGGCACTACTTTTGTATGGACCACGGAGGGATACACAATGATTTATTGGTATCTAACCTTAAAGAAAACTCAAAATTTTGCTATCATGCAAAAAACTCTTCTACATCATTATTAACCTACTTGTACCACAAATGCAAAATTTCAGGTCGATCTGCTAAGCAGAAATGCCCCAAAAACGCATTTGAGAATGGCACATGATAAGCCATCTGGCTTGCGCTTCAGTACTTGGATTGTATGGGGACCGTGAACTAATTTTCGCACCTAAATCACATAAACCAGTGAAAATACCAGTTCGTTTAGACTTATTTTAATGCAATGGACAGTAATAAGGTATAAAACGTGTAATATTTGCGAATAACATGATTCCATGTGCTGTGAGCTGCAAAAGGCGAGTTTCCGTATTTTTTTTTCATTTTTTTACCCGAAAAAACAGGTTTCGCTTTAAAAATCGCAGATAACGTGTCAGCTATGATATTATTCACATTTATTCCCGTGAAAAGTAATAAACGCAATAAAATAACACAGTTACGTGTGGATTTTATGTATAAGTGGACCCTAAAGGGCCGGTTCCTGGTTTTCTTAAAGGTTAGATACCAATAATTCCAATTCCCATAGGGTTACGTTATAAAACTGGAAACTTTCCAAGCATTTTTCTAGCATTTCCTTTATTTCACATTGTGCAAGCCCGGTATCAATTTAAAGATCAATCTGTCCTCTTCCAAAATTTGCAATAAAAAAGATAGGTCATATTACTTCTATGAAAATGCATCTCACTTGAATGCAGGCACCGGTAGAAAACAGGGTTTCGGCAGACATATTTCGACAAAATCCACATACCACAGTAAACACCCCCCAAAAGTTCAGCTTTCAAGTTAGCCTCCAATGAAATGCGCCAACATGTTGCGGCTGTTGCCGACACTCATAGGATATTAGAAATAACCACAGAAGGCATGTCTGAGATACCTAAATGGCTTTTATGCCAGAAGAGAAGAGCAAATGTTTAGTAATAGGCGCTACTTTGTTCATCATTACTAACCTACTTGTACCACAAATGCAAATTTTCAGGTCGATCTGCTAAGTAGAAATACCCCAAAATCGCATTTGAGAATGGCACATGATAAGCCACCTGGCTTGCGCTTCAGTACTTGGATTGTATGGGGAGCGTGAACTAAAATTCGCACCTAAATCCCATAAACCAGTCAAAATACCAGTTCATTTAGACTTATTTTAATGCAATGGACAGTAATTAGTTATAAAACGAATAATATTTGCGAATAACATGATTGCATGTGCTGTGATCTGCAAAAGGCGAGTTTCCGTACTTTTTTTACAATTATTTTACCCGAAAAAACAGGTTTCGCTTTAAAAATCGCAGATAAAACGTGTCAGTTATGATATTATTCACATTAATTCCCGTGAAATGTAATAAACGCAATAAAATAATACAGTTACATGGGGATTTTATGTATAAGTGGACCCTAAAGGGTCGGTTCCTGGTTTTCTTAAAGGTTAGATACCACTAATTCCAATTCCCATAGGGTCCCATTATAAAACGGCAAATTTTCCAAGCACTTTTCTAGCATTTCCTTTATTTCAGATCGTGCAAGCCCGGTATCAATTTAGAGATCAATCTGTCCTCTTCCAAAATTTGCAATAAAAAAGATAGGTCATACTTCTAAGAAAATGCATCTCACTTGAATGCAGGCACCGGTAGAAAACAGGGTTTCGGCAGTCATATTTCGACACAAGCCCCATACCACAGTAAACACCCCCCAAAAGTTCAGCTTTCAAGTTAGTCTCCAATGAAATGCACCAACATGTTGCAGACACGCATGGGATATTAGAAATAACCACAAAAGGCATGTCTGAGATACCTAAATGGCTTTTATGCCAGCAGAGAAGAGGAACTGTTTAGTAATAGGCACTACTTTTAAGTGGACCACGGAGGGATACACAATGATTTACTGGTATCTAACCTTAAAGAAAACTCAAAAGTTTGCTATCATGAAAAAAACTCTTCTACATCATTATTACCCTACTTGTACCACATATGCAAATTTTCAGGTCGATCTGCTAAGTAGAAATGCCCCCAAAACGCATTTGAGAATGGTACATGATAAGCCATCTGGCTTGCGCTTCAGTACTTGGATTGTATGGGGAGCGTGAACTAAAATTCGCACCTAAGTCACATAAACCAGTCAAAATACCAGTTCATTTAGACTTATTTTAATAAGGTATAAAACGTGTAATATTTGCGAATAACATGATTCCATGTGCTGTGAGCTGCAAAAGGCGAGTTTCCGTACTTTTATTTTTCATTTTTTTACCCGAAAAAACTGGTTTCGCTTTAAAAATAGCACATAACGTGTCAGTTATGATATTATTAACATTTATTCCCGTGAAAAGTAATAAACGCAATAAAATAACACAGTTACATGGGGATTTTATGTATAAGTGGACCCTAAAGGGCCGGTTCCTGGTTTTCTTAAAGGTTAGATACCAGTAATTCCAATTCCCACAGGGTCCCATTATAAAACGGCAAACTTTCCAAGCATTTTTCTAGCATTCACTTTATTTCAGATTGTGCAAGCCCGGTATCAATTTAAAGATCAATCTGTCCTCTTCCATAATTTGCAAAAAAAAGATAGGTCATTTTACTTCTAAGAAAATGCATCTCACTTCAAAGCAGGCACCGGTAGAAAACAGGGTTTCGGCAGTCATATTTCGACCAATGACCCATATCACAGTAAACACCCCCCAAAAGTTCACCTTTCAAGTTAGCCTCCAATGAAATGCACCAACATGTTGCAGACACGCATAGGATGTTAGAAATAACCACAAAAGGCATGTCTGAGATACCTAAATGACTTTTATGCCACCAGAGAACAGGAACAATTTTGTAATAGGCACTACTTTTGAATGGACCACGGAGGGATACACAATGATTTACTGGTATCTAACCTTAAAGAAAACTCAAAATCTTGCTATCATGAAAAAAACTCGTCTACATCATTATTAACCTACTTGTACCACAAATGCAAAATTTCAGGTCGATCTGCTAAGCAGAAATGCCCCAAAAACGCATTTGAGAATGGCACATGATAAGCCATCTGGCTTGCGCTTCAGTACTTGGATTATATGGGGACCGTGAACTAATTTTCGCACATAAATCACATAAACCAGTCAAAATACCAGTTCGTTTAGACTTATTTTAATACAATGGACATTAATAAGGTATAAAACGTGTAATATTTGCGAATAACATGATTCCATGTGCTGTGAGCTGCAAAAGGCGAGCTTCCGTACCTTTTTTTCATTTTTTTACCCGAAAAAACAGGTTTCGCTTTAAAAATCGCAGATAACGTGTCAGCTATGATATTATTCACATTTATTCCCGTGAAAAGTAATAAACGCAATAAAATAACACAGCTACTTGGGGATTTTATGTATAAGTGGACCCTAAAGGGCCGGTTCCTGGTTTTCTTAAAGGTTAGATAGCAGTAATTCCAATTCCCACATGGTCCCATTACAAAACGGCAAACTTTCCAAGCATTTTTCTAGCATTTCCTTTATTTCAGATTGTGCAAGCCTGGTATCAATTTAAAGATCAATCTGTCCTCTTCCAAAATTTGCAATAAAAAGATAGGTCATGTTACCTCTAAGAAAATGCATCTCACTTGAATGCAGGCACCGGTAGAAAACAGGGTTTCGGCAGTCATATTTGGACAAAAACCCCATACCACAGTAAACACCCCCCAAAAGTTCACCTTTCAAGTTAGCCTGCAATGAAATGCACCAACATGTTGCAGACACGCATAGGATATTAGAAATAACCACAAAAGGCATGTCTGAGATACCTAAATGGCTTTTATGCCAGAAGAGAAGATGAACTCTTTAGTAATAGGCACAACTTTTGAATCGACCACGGAGGTTTACACAATGATTTACTGTTATCTAACCTTAAAGAAAACTCAACATTTGGCTATCATGAAAAAAACTCTTCTACATCATTATTAACCTACTTGTACCACAAATGCAAAATTTCAGGTCGATCTGCTAAGTAGAAATGCCCCAAAAACGCATTTGAGAATGGCACATGATAAGCCATCTGGCTTGCGCTTCAGTACTTGGATTGTATGGGGACCGTGAACTAAAATTCGCACGTAAATCACATAAACCAGTCAAAATACCAGTTCATTTTGACTTATTTTAATGCCATGTACAGTAATAAGGTATAAAACGTGTAATATTTGCGAATAACATGATTCGCTGTGCTGTGAGCTGCAAAAGGCGAGTTTCCGAACTTTTTTTTCATTTTTTTACCCGAAAAAACAGGTTTCGTTTTAAAAATCGCAGATAACGTGTCAGTTATGATATTATTCACATGTATTCCCGTGAAAAGTAATAAACGCAATAAAATAACACAGTTACATGGGGATTTTATGTATAAGTGGACCCTAAAGGGCCGGTTCCTGGTTTTCTTAAAGGTTAGATACCAGTAATTCCAATTCCCATAGGGTCCCATTATAAAACGGCAAACTTTCCAAGCATTTTTCTAGCATTTCCTTTATTTCAGATTGTGCAAGCCCGGTATCAATTTAAAGATCAATCTGTCGTCTTCCAAAATTTGCAATAAAAAGGATAGGTCATGTTACTTCTAAGAAAATGCATCTCACTTGAGTGCAGGCACCGGTAGAAAACAGGGTTTCGGCAGTCATATTTCGACAAAGGCCCCATACCACAGTAAACACACCCCAAAAGTTCAGCTTTCAAGTTAGCCTCCATTGACATGCACCAACATATTGCTGACACGCATAGGACATTAGAAATAACCACAAAAGGCATGTATGAGATACCTAAATGGCTTTTAGGCCAGCAGAGAAGAGGAACTCTTTAGTAATAGGCACTACTTTTGAATGGATCACGGAGGGATACACAATGATTTACTGGTATATAACCTTAAAGAAAACTCAACATTTTGCTGTCATGACAAAAACTCTTGTTCATCATTATTAACCTACTTGTACCACAAATGCAAATTTTCAGGTCGATCTGCTAAGAAGAAATGCCCCCAAAACGCATTTGAGAATGGCACATGATAAGCCATCTGGCTTGCGCTTCAGTACTTGGATTGTATGGGGAGCGTGAACTAATTTTCGCACATAAATCACATAAACCAGTCAAAATACCTGTTCATTTAGACTTTTGTTAATGCAATGGACAGTAATAATGTATAAAACGTGTAATATTTGCGAATAACATGATTCCATGTGCTGTGAGCTGCAAAAGGCGAGTTTCCGTACTTTTTTTTCATTTTTGTACCCGAAAAAAACAGGTTTCGCTTTAAAAATCGCAGATAACGTGTCAGTTATGATATTATTCACATTTATTCCCGTGAAAAGTAATAAACGCAATAAAATAACACAGTTACGTGGGGATTTTATGTATAAGTGGACCCTAAAGAGCTGGTTCCTGGTTTTCTTAAAGGTTAGATACCAGTAATTTCAATTCCCATAGGGTCCCGTTATAAAACTGGAAACTTTCCAAGCATTTTTCTAGCATTTCCTTTATTTCACATTGTGCAAGCCCGGTATCAATTTAAAGATCAATCTGTCCTCTTCCAAAATTTGCAATAAAAAAGATAGGTCATATTACTTCTAAGAAAATGCATCTCACTTGAATGCAGGCACCGGTAGAAAACGGGGGTTTCGGCAGACGTATTTCGACAAAAGCCACTTACCACAGTAAACACACCCCAAAAGTTCACCTTTCAAGTTAGCCTCCAATGAAATGCGCCAACATGTTGCAGACACGCATAGGATATTAGAAATAACCACAGAAGGCATGTCTGAGATAACTAAATGGCTTTTATGCCAGCAGAGAAGAGGAACTCTTTAGTAATAGGCACTACTTTTGAATGGACCACGGAGGGATACACAATGATTTACTGGTATCTAACCTTAAAGAAAACTCAACATTTTGCTATCATGAAAAAAACTCTTGTTCATCATTATTAACCTACTTGTACCACAAATGCAAAATTTCAGGTCGATCTGCTAAGTTGAAATACCCCAAAATCGCATTTGAGAATGGCACATGATAAGCCACCAGGCTTGCGCTTCAGTACTTGGATTGTATGGGGAGCGTGAGCTAAAATTCGCACCTAAATCACATAAACCAGTCAAAATACCAGTTCATTTAGACTTATTTTAATGCAATGGACAGTAATTAGTTATAAAACGATAATATTTGCGAATAACATGATTGCATGTGCTGTGAGCTGCAAAAGGCGAGTTTCCGTACTTTTTTTACAATTATTTTACCCGAAAAAACAGGTTTCGCTTTAAAAATCGCAGATAAAACGTGTCAGTTATGATATTATTCACATTTATTTCCCGAGAAAAGTAATAAACGCAATAAAATAATACAGTTACATGGGGATTTTATGTATAAGTGGACCCTAAAGGGTCGGTTCCTGGTTTTCTTAAAGGTTAGATACCACTAATTCCAATTCCCATAGGGTCCCATTATAAAACGGCAAATTTTCCAAGCACTTTTCTAGCATTTCCTTTATTTCAGATCGTGCAAGCCCGGTATCAATTTAGAGATCAAATCTGTCCTCTTCCAAAATTTGCAATAAAAAAGATAGGTCATACTTCTAAGAAAATGCATCTCACTTGAATGCAGGCACCGGTAGAAAACAGGGTTTCGGCAGTCATATTTCGACACAAGCCCCATACCACAGTAAACACCCCCCAAAAGTTCAGCTTTCAAGTTAGTCTCCAATGAAATGCACCAACATGTTGCAGACACGCATGGGATATTAGAAATAACCACAAAAGGCATGTCTGAGATACCTAAATGGCTTTTATGCCAGCAGAGAAGAGGAACTGTTTAGTAATAGGCACTACTTTTAAGTGGACCACGGAGGGATACACAATGATTTACTGGTATCTAACCTTAAAGAAAACTCAAAAGTTTGCTATCATGAAAAAAACTCTTCTACATCATTATTACCCTACTTGTACCACATATGCAAATTTTCAGGTCGATCTGCTAAGTAGAAATGCCCCCAAAACGCATTTGAGAATGGTACATGATAAGCCATCTGGCTTGCGCTTCAGTACTTGGATTGTATGGGGAGCGTGAACTAAAATTCGCACCTAAGTCACATAAACCAGTCAAAATACCAGTTCATTTAGACTTATTTTAATAAGGTATAAAACGTGTAATATTTGCGAATAACATGATTCCATGTGCTGTGAGCTGCAAAAGGCGAGTTTCCGTACTTTTATTTTTCATTTTTTTACCCGAAAAAACTGGTTTCGCTTTAAAAATAGCACATAACGTGTCAGTTATGATATTATTAACATTTATTCCCGTGAAAAGTAATAAACGAAATAAAATAACACAGTTACATGGGGATTTTATGTATAAGTGGACCCTAAAGGGCCGGTTCCTGGTTTTCTTAAAGGTTAGATACCAGTAATTCCAATTCCCACAGGGTCCCATTATAAAACGGCAAACTTTCCAAGCATTTTTCTAGCATTCACTTTATTTCAGATTGTGCAAGCCCGGTATCAATTTAAAGATCAATCTGTCCTCTTCCATAATTTGCAAAAAAAAGATAGGTCATTTTACTTCTAAGAAAATGCATCTCACTTCAAAGCAGGCACCGGTAGAAAACAGGGTTTCGGCAGTCATATTTCGACCAATGACCCATATCACAGTAAACACCCCCCAAAAGTTCACCTTTCAAGTTAGCCTCCAATGAAATGCACCAACATGTTGCAGACACGCATAGGATGTTAGAAATAACCACAAAAGGCATGTCTGAGATACCTAAATGACTTTTATGCCACCAGAGAACAGGAACAATTTTGTAATAGGCACTACTTTTGAATGGACCACGGAGGGATACACAATGATTTACTGGTATCTAACCTTAAAGAAAACTCAAAATCTTGCTATCATGAAAAAAACTCGTCTACATCATTATTAACCTACTTGTACCACAAATGCAAAATTTCAGGTCGATCTGCTAAGCAGAAATGCCCCAAAAACGCATTTGAGAATGGCACATGATAAGCCATCTGGCTTGCGCTTCAGTACTTGGATTATATGGGGACCGTGAACTAATTTTCGCACATAAATCACATAAACCAGTCAAAATACCAGTTCGTTTAGACTTATTTTAATACAATGGACATTAATAAGGTATAAAACGTGTAATATTTGCGAATAACATGATTCCATGTGCTGTGAGCTGCAAAAGGCGAGCTTCCGTACCTTTTTTTCATTTTTTTACCCGAAAAAACAGGTTTCGCTTTAAAAATCGCAGATAACGTGTCAGCTATGATATTATTCACATTTATTCCCGTGAAAAGTAATAAACGCAATAAAATAACACAGCCACGTGGGGATTTTATGTATAAGTGGACCCTAAAGGGCCGGTTCCTGGTTTTCTTAAAGGTTAGATAGCAGTAATTCCAATTCCCACAGGGTCCCATTACAAAACGGCAAACTTTCCAAGCATTTTTCTAGCATTTCCTTTATTTCAGATTGTGCAAGCCTGGTATCAATTTAAAGATCAATCTGTCCTCTTCCAAAATTTGCAATAAAAAGATAGGTCATGTTACCTCTAAGAAAATGCATCTCACTTGAATGCAGGCACCGGTAGAAAACAGGGTTTCGGCAGTCATATTTGGACAAAAACCCCATACCACAGTAAACACCCCCCAAAAGTTCACCTTTCAAGTTAGCCTGCAATGAAATGCACCAACATGTTGCAGACACGCATAGGATATTAGAAATAACCACAAAAGGCATGTCTGAGATACCTAAATGGCTTTTATGCCAGAAGAGAAGATGAACTCTTTAGTAATAGGCACAACTTTTGAATCGACCACGGAGGTTTACACAATGATTTACTGGTATCTAACCTTAAAGAAAACTCAACATTTGGCTATCATGAAAAAAACTCTTCTACATCATTATTAACCTACTTGTACCACAAATGCAAAATTTCAGGTCGATCTGCTAAGTAGAAATGCCCCAAAAACGCATTTGAGAATGGCACATGATAAGCCATCTGGCTTGCGCTTCAGTACTTGGATTGTATGGGGACCGTGAACTAAAATTCGCACGTAAATCACATAAACCAGTCAAAATACCAGTTCATTTTGACTTATTTTAATGCCATGTACAGTAATAAGGTATAAAACGTGTAATATTTGCGAATAACATGATTCGCTGTGCTGTGAGCTGCAAAAGGCGAGTTTCCGAACTTTTTTTTCATTTTTTTACCCGAAAAAACAGGTTTCGTTTTAAAAATCGCAGATAACGTGTCAGTTATGATATTATTCACATGTATTCCCGTGAAAAGTAATAAACGCAATAAAATAACACAGTTACATGGGGATTTTATGTATAAGTGGACCCTAAAGGGCCGGTTCCTGGTTTTCTTAAAGGTTAGATACCAGTAATTCCAATTCCCATAGGGTCCCATTATAAAACGGCAAACTTTCCAAGCATTTTTCTAGCATTTCCTTTATTTCAGATTGTGCAAGCCCGGTATCAATTTAAAGATCAATCTGTCGTCTTCCAAAATTTGCAATAAAAAGGATAGGTCATGTTACTTCTAAGAAAATGCATCTCACTTGAGTGCAGGCACCGGTAGAAAACAGGGTTTCGGCAGTCATATTTCGACAAAGGCCCCATACCACAGTAAACACACCCCAAAAGTTCAGCTTTCAAGTTAGCCTCCATTGACATGCACCAACATATTGCTGACACGCATAGGACATTAGAAATAACCACAAAAGGCATGTATGAGATACCTAAATGGCTTTTAGGCCAGCAGAGAAGAGGAACTCTTTAGTAATAGGCACTACTTTTGAATGGATCACGGAGGGATACACAATGATTTACTGGTATATAACCTTAAAGAAAACTCAACATTTTGCTGTCATGACAAAAACTCTTGTTCATCATTATTAACCTACTTGTACCACAAATGCAAATTTTCAGGTCGATCTGCTAAGAAGAAATGCCCCCAAAACGCATTTGAGAATGGCACATGATAAGCCATCTGGCTTGCGCTTCAGTACTTGGATTGTATGGGGAGCGTGAACTAATTTTCGCACATAAATCACATAAACCAGTCAAAATACCTGTTCATTTAGACTTTTGTTAATGCAATGGACAGTAATAATGTATAAAACGTGTAATATTTGCGAATAACATGATTCCATGTGCTGTGAGCTGCAAAAGGCGAGTTTCCGTACTTTTTTTTCATTTTTGTACCCGAAAAAAACAGGTTTCGCTTTAAAAATCGCAGATAACGTGTCAGTTATGATATTATTCACATTTATTCCCGTGAAAAGTAATAAACGCAATAAAATAACACAGTTACGTGGGGATTTGATGTATAAGTGGACCCTAAAGAGCTGGTTCCTGGTTTTCTTAAAGGTTAGATACCAGTAATTTCAATTCCCATAGGGTCCCGTTATAAAACTGGAAACTTTCCAAGCATTTTTCTAGCATTTCCTTTATTTCACATTGTGCAAGCCCGGTATCAATTTAAAGATCAATCTGTCCTCTTCCAAAATTTGCAATAAAAAAGATAGGTCATATTACTTCTAAGAAAATGCATCTCACTTGAATGCAGGCACCGGTAGAAAACGGGGGTTTCGGCAGACGTATTTCGACAAAAGCCACTTACCACAGTAAACACACCCCAAAAGTTCACCTTTCAAGTTAGCCTCCAATGAAATGCGCCAACATGTTGCAGACACGCATAGGATATTAGAAATAACCACAGAAGGCATGTCTGAGATAACTAAATGGCTTTTATGCCAGCAGAGAAGAGGAACTCTTTAGTAATAGGCACTACTTTTGAATGGACCACGGAGGGATACACAATGATTTACTGGTATCTAACCTTAAAGAAAACTCAACATTTTGCTATCATGAAAAAAACTCTTGTTCATCATTATTAACCTACTTGTACCACAAATGCAAAATTTCAGGTCGATCTGCTAAGTTGAAATACCCCAAAATCGCATTTGAGAATGGCACATGATAAGCCACCAGGCTTGCGCTTCAGTACTTGGATTGTATGGGGAGCGTGAGCTAAAATTCGCACCTAAATCACATAAACCAGTCAAAATACCAGTTCATTTAGACTTATTTCAATGCAATGGACAGTAATTAGTTATAAAACGATAATATTTGCGAATAACATGATTGCATGTGCTGTGAGCTGCAAAAGGCGAGTTTCCGTACTTTTTTTACAATTATTTTACCCGAAAAAACAGGTTTCGCTTTAAAAATCGCAGATAAAACGTGTCAGTTATGATATTATTCACATTTATTTCCCGAGAAAAGTAATAAACGCAATAAAATAATACAGTTACATGGGGATTTTATGTATAAGTGGACCCTAAAGGGTCGGTTCCTGGTTTTCTTAAAGGTTAGATACCACTAATTCCAATTCCCATAGGGTCCCATTATAAAACGGCAAATTTTCCAAGCACTTTTCTAGCATTTCCTTTATTTCAGATCGTGCAAGCCCGGTATCAATTTAGAGATCAATCTGTCCTCTTCCAAAATTTGCAATAAAAAAGATAGGTCATACTTCTAAGAAAATGCATCTCACTTGAATGCAGGCACCGGTAGAAAACAGGGTTTCGGCAGTCATATTTCGACACAAGCCCCATACCACAGTAAACACCCCCCAAAAGTTCAGCTTTCAAGTTAGTCTCCAATGAAATGCACCAACATGTTGCAGACACGCATGGGATATTAGAAATAACCACAAAAGGCATGTCTGAGATACCTAAATGGCTTTTATGCCAGCAGAGAAGAGGAACTGTTTAGTAATAGGCACTACTTTTAAGTGGACCACGGAGGGATACACAATGATTTACTGGTATCTAACCTTAAAGAAAACTCAAAAGTTTGCTATCATGAAAAAAACTCTTCTACATCATTATTACCCTACTTGTACCACATATGCAAATTTTCAGGTCGATCTGCTAAGTAGAAATGCCCCCAAAACGCATTTGAGAATGGTACATGATAAGCCATCTGGCTTGCGCTTCAGTACTTGGATTGTATGGGGAGCGTGAACTAAAATTCGCACCTAAGTCACATAAACCAGTCAAAATACCAGTTCATTTAGACTTATTTTAATAAGGTATAAAACGTGTAATATTTGCGAATAACATGATTGCATGTGCTGTGAGCTGCAAAAGGCGAGTTTCCGTACTTTTATTTTTCATTTTTTTACCCGAAAAAACTGGTTTCGCTTTAAAAATAGCACATAACGTGTCAGTTATGATATTATTAACATTTATTCCCGTGAAAAGTAATAAACGCAATAAAATAACACAGTTACATGGGGATTTTATGTATAAGTGGACCCTAAAGGGCCGGTTCCTGGTTTTCTTAAAGGTTAGATACCAGTAATTCCAATTCCCACAGGGTCCCATTATAAAACGGCAAACTTTCCAAGCATTTTTCTAGCATTCACTTTATTTCAGATTGTGCAAGCCCGGTATCAATTTAAAGATCAATCTGTCCTCTTCCATAATTTGCAAAAAAAGATAGGTCATTTTACTTCTAAGAAAATGCATCTCACTTCAAAGCAGGCACCGGTAGAAAACAGGGTTTCGGCAGTCATATTTCGACCAATGACCCATATCACAGTAAACACCCCCCAAAAGTTCACCTTTCAAGTTAGCCTCCAATGAAATGCACCAACATGTTGCAGACACGCATAGGATGTTAGAAATAACCACAAAAGGCATGTCTGAGATACCTAAATGACTTTTATGCCACCAGAGAACAGGAACAATTTTGTAATAGGCACTACTTTTGAATGGACCACGGAGGGATACACAATGATTTACTGGTATCTAACCTTAAAGAAAACTCAAAATCTTGCTATCATGAAAAAAACTCGTCTACATCATTATTAACCTACTTGTACCACAAATGCAAAATTTCAGGTCGATCTGCTAAGCAGAAATGCCCCAAAAACGCATTTGAGAATGGCACATGATAAGCCATCTGGCTTGCGCTTCAGTACTTGGATTATATGGGGACCGTGAACTAATTTTCGCACATAAATCACATAAACCAGTCAAAATACCAGTTCGTTTAGACTTATTTTAATACAATGGACATTAATAAGGTATAAAACGTGTAATATTTGCGAATAACATGATTCCATGTGCTGTGAGCTGCAAAAGGCGAGCTTCCGTACCTTTTTTTCATTTTTTTACCCGAAAAAACAGGTTTCGCTTTAAAAATCGCAGATAACGTGTCAGCTATGATATTATTCACATTTATTCCCGTGAAAAGTAATAAACGCAATAAAATAACACAGCTACGTGGGGATTTTATGTATAAGTGGACCCTAAAGGGCCGGTTCCTGGTTTTCTTAAAGGTTAGATAGCAGTAATTCCAATTCCCACAGGGTCCCATTACAAAACGGCAAACTTTCCAAGCATTTTTCTAGCATTTCCTTTATTTCAGATTGTGCAAGCCTGGTATCAATTTAAAGATCAATCTGTCCTCTTCCAAAATTTGCAATAAAAAGATAGGTCATGTTACCTCTAAGAAAATGCATCTCACTTGAATGCAGGCACCGGTAGAAAACAGGGTTTCGGCAGTCATATTTGGACAAAAACCCCATACCACAGTAAACACCCCCCAAAAGTTCACCTTTCAAGTTAGCCTGCAATGAAATGCACCAACATGTTGCAGACACGCATAGGATATTAGAAATAACCACAAAAGGCATGTCTGAGATACCTAAATGGCTTTTATGCCAGAAGAGAAGATGAACTCTTTAGTAATAGGCACAACTTTTGAATCGACCACGGAGGTTTACACAATGATTTACTGTTATCTAACCTTAAAGAAAACTCAACATTTGGCTATCATGAAAAAAACTCTTCTACATCATTATTAACCTACTTGTACCACAAATGCAAAATTTCAGGTCGATCTGCTAAGTAGAAATGCCCCAAAAACGCATTTGAGAATGGCACATGATAAGCCATCTGGCTTGCGCTTCAGTACTTGGATTGTATGGGGACCGTGAACTAAAATTCGCACGTAAATCACATAAACCAGTCAAAATACCAGTTCATTTTGACTTATTTTAATGCCATGTACAGTAATAAGGTATAAAACGTGTAATATTTGCGAATAACATGATTCGCTGTGCTGTGAGCTGCAAAAGGCGAGTTTCCGAACTTTTTTTTCATTTTTTTACCCGAAAAAACAGGTTTCGTTTTAAAAATCGCAGATAACGTGTCAGTTATGATATTATTCACATGTATTCCCGTGAAAAGTAATAAACGCAATAAAATAACACAGTTACATGGGGATTTTATGTATAAGTGGACCCTAAAGGGCCGGTTCCTGGTTTTCTTAAAGGTTAGATACCAGTAATTCCAATTCCCATAGGGTCCCATTATAAAACGGCAAACTTTCCAAGCATTTTTCTAGCATTTCCTTTATTTCAGATTGTGCAAGCCCGGTATCAATTTAAAGATCAATCTGTCGTCTTCCAAAATTTGCAATAAAAAGGATAGGTCATGTTACTTCTAAGAAAATGCATCTCACTTGAGTGCAGGCACCGGTAGAAAACAGGGTTTCGGCAGTCATATTTCGACAAAGGCCCCATACCACAGTAAACACACCCCAAAAGTTCAGCTTTCAAGTTAGCCTCCATTGACATGCACCAACATATTGCTGACACGCATAGGACATTAGAAATAACCACAAAAGGCATGTATGAGATACCTAAATGGCTTTTAGGCCAGCAGAGAAGAGGAACTCTTTAGTAATAGGCACTACTTTTGAATGGATCACGGAGGGATACACAATGATTTACTGGTATATAACCTTAAAGAAAACTCAACATTTTGCTGTCATGACAAAAACTCTTGTTCATCATTATTAACCTACTTGTACCACAAATGCAAATTTTCAGGTCGATCTGCTAAGAAGAAATGCCCCCAAAACGCATTTGAGAATGGCACATGATAAGCCATCTGGCTTGCGCTTCAGTACTTGGATTGTATGGGGAGCGTGAACTAATTTTCGCACATAAATCACATAAACCAGTCAAAATACCTGTTCATTTAGACTTTTGTTAATGCAATGGACAGTAATAATGTATAAAACGTGTAATATTTGCGAATAACATGATTCCATGTGCTGTGAGCTGCAAAAGGCGAGTTTCCGTACTTTTTTTTCATTTTTGTACCCGAAAAAAACAGGTTTCGCTTTAAAAATCGCAGATAACGTGTCAGTTATGATATTATTCACATTTATTCCCGTGAAAAGTAATAAACGCAATAAAATAACACAGTTACGTGGGGATTTTATGTATAAGTGGACCCTAAAGAGCTGGTTCCTGGTTTTCTTAAAGGTTAGATACCAGTAATTTCAATTCCCATAGGGTCCTGTTATAAAACTGGAAACTTTCCAAGCATTTTTCTAGCATTTCCTTTATTTCACATTGTGCAAGCCCGGTATCAATTTAAAGATCAATCTGTCCTCTTCCAAAATTTGCAATAAAAAAGATAGGTCATATTACTTCTAAGAAAATGCATCTCACTTGAATGCAGGCACCGGTAGAAAACGGGGGTTTCGGCAGACGTATTTCGACAAAAGCCACTTACCACAGTAAACACACCCCAAAAGTTCACCTTTCAAGTTAGCCTCCAATGAAATGCGCCAACATGTTGCAGACACGCATAGGATATTAGAAATAACCACAGAAGGCATGTCTGAGATAACTAAATGGCTTTTATGCCAGCAGAGAAGAGGAACTCTTTAGTAATAGGCACTACTTTTGAATGGACCACGGAGGGATACACAATGATTTACTGGTATCTAACCTTAAAGAAAACTCAACATTTTGCTATCATGAAAAAAACTCTTGTTCATCATTATTAACCTACTTGTACCACAAATGCAAAATTTCAGGTCGATCTGCTAAGTTGAAATACCCCAAAATCGCATTTGAGAATGGCACATGATAAGCCACCAGGCTTGCGCTTCAGTACTTGGATTGTATGGGGAGCGTGAGCTAAAATTCGCACCTAAATCACATAAACCAGTCAAAATACCAGTTCATTTAGACTTATTTCAATGCAATGGACAGTAATTAGTTATAAAACGATAATATTTGCGAATAACATGATTGCATGTGCTGTGAGCTGCAAAAGGCGAGTTTCCGTACTTTTTTTACAATTATTTTACCCGAAAAAACAGGTTTCGCTTTAAAAATCGCAGATAAAACGTGTCAGTTATGATATTATTCACATTCATTTCCCGAGAAAAGTAATAAACGCAATAAAATAATACAGTTACATGGGGATTTTATGTATAAGTGGACCCTAAAGGGTCGGTTCCTGGTTTTCTTAAAGGTTAGATACCACTAATTCCAATTCCCATAGGGTCCCATTATAAAACGGCAAATTTTCCAAGCACTTTTCTAGCATTTCCTTTATTTCAGATCGTGCAAGCCCGGTATCAATTTAGAGATCAATCTGTCCTCTTCCAAAATTTGCAATAAAAAAGATAGGTCATACTTCTAAGAAAATGCATCTCACTTGAATGCAGGCACCGGTAGAAAACAGGGTTTCGGCAGTCATATTTCGACACAAGCCCCATACCACAGTAAACACCCCCCAAAAGTTCAGCTTTCAAGTTAGTCTCCAATGAAATGCACCAACATGTTGCAGACACGCATGGGATATTAGAAATAACCACAAAAGGCATGTCTGAGATACCTAAATGGCTTTTATGCCAGCAGAGAAGAGGAACTGTTTAGTAATAGGCACTACTTTTAAGTGGACCACGGAGGGATACACAATGATTTACTGGTATCTAACCTTAAAGAAAACTCAAAAGTTTGCTATCATGAAAAAAACTCTTCTACATCATTATTACCCTACTTGTACCACATATGCAAATTTTCAGGTCGATCTGCTAAGTAGAAATGCCCCCAAAACGCATTTGAGAATGGTACATGATAAGCCATCTGGCTTGCGCTTCAGTACTTGGATTGTATGGGGAGCGTGAACTAAAATTCGCACCTAAGTCACATAAACCAGTCAAAATACCAGTTCATTTAGACTTATTTTAATAAGGTATAAAACGTGTAATATTTGCGAATAACATGATTGCATGTGCTGTGAGCTGCAAAAGGCGAGTTTCCGTACTTTTATTTTTCATTTTTTTACCCGAAAAAACTGGTTTCGCTTTAAAAATAGCACATAACGTGTCAGTTATGATATTATTAACATTTATTCCCGTGAAAAGTAATAAACGCAATAAAATAACACAGTTACATGGGGATTTTATGTATAAGTGGACCCTAAAGGGCCGGTTCCTGGTTTTCTTAAAGGTTAGATACCAGTAATTCCAATTCCCACAGGGTCCCATTATAAAACGGCAAACTTTCCAAGCATTTTTCTAGCATTCACTTTATTTCAGATTGTGCAAGCCCGGTATCAATTTAAAGATCAATCAGTCCTCTTCCATAATTTGCAAAAAAAAGATAGGTCATTTTACTTCTAAGAAAATGCATCTCACTTCAAAGCAGGCACCGGTAGAAAACAGGGTTTCGGCAGTCATATTTCGACCAATGACCCATATCACAGTAAACACCCCCCAAAAGTTCACCTTTCAAGTTAGCCTCCAATGAAATGCACCAACATGTTGCAGACACGCATAGGATGTTAGAAATAACCACAAAAGGCATGTCTGAGATACCTAAATGACTTTTATGCCACCAGAGAACAGGAACAATTTTGTAATAGGCACTACTTTTGAATGGACCACGGAGGGATACACAATGATTTACTGGTATCTAACCTTAAAGAAAACTCAAAATCTTGCTATCATGAAAAAAACTCGTCTACATCATTATTAACCTACTTGTACCACAAATGCAAAATTTCAGGTCGATCTGCTAAGCAGAAATGCCCCAAAAAGGCATTTGAGAATGGCACATGATAAGCCATCTGGCTTGCGCTTCAGTACTTGGATTATATGGGGACCGTGAACTAATTTTCGCACATAAATCACATAAACCAGTCAAAATACCAGTTCGTTTAGACTTATTTTAATACAATGGACATTAATAAGGTATAAAACGTGTAATATTTGCGAATAACATGATTCCATGTGCTGTGAGCTGCAAAAGGCGAGCTTCCGTACCTTTTTTTCATTTTTGTACCCGAAAAAACAGGTTTCGCTTTAAAAATCGCAGATAACGTGTCAGCTATGATATTATTCACATTTATTCCCGTGAAAAGTAATAAACGCAATAAAATAACACAGCTACATGGGGATTTTATGGATAAGTGGACCCTAAAGGGCCGGTTCCTGGTTTTCTTAAAGGTTAGATAGCAGTAATTCCAATTCCCACAGGGTCCCATTACAAAACGGCAAACTTTCCAAGCATTTTTCTAGCATTTCCTTTATTTCAGATTGTGCAAGCCTGGTATCAATTTAAAGATCAATCTGTCCTCTTCCAAAATTTGCAATAAAAAGATAGGTCATGTTACCTCTAAGAAAATGCATCTCACTTGAATGCAGGCACCGGTAGAAAACAGGGTTTCGGCAGTCATATTTGGACAAAAACCCCATACCACAGTAAACACCCCCCAAAAGTTCACCTTTCAAGTTAGCCTGCAATGAAATGCACCAACATGTTGCAGACACGCATAGGATATTAGAAATAACCACAAAAGGCATGTCTGAGATACCTAAATGGCTTTTATGCCAGAAGAGAAGATGAACTCTTTAGTAATAGGCACAACTTTTGAATCGACCACGGAGGTTTACACAATGATTTACTGTTATCTAACCTTAAAGAAAACTCAACATTTGGCTATCATGAAAAAAAACTCTTCTACATCATTATTAACCTACTTGTACCACAAATGCAAAATTTCAGGTCGATCTGCTAAGTAGAAATGCCCCAAAAACGCATTTGAGAATGGCACATGATAAGCCATCTGGCTTGCGCTTCAGTACTTGGATTGTATGGGGACCGTGAACTAAAATTCGCACGTAAATCACATAAACCAGTCAAAATACCAGTTCATTTTGACTTATTTTAATGCCATGTACAGTAATAAGGTATAAAACGTGTAATATTTGCGAATAACATGATTCGCTGTGCTGTGAGCTGCAAAAGGCGAGTTTCCGAACTTTTTTTTCATTTTTTTACCCGAAAAAACAGGTTTCGTTTTAAAAATCGCAGATAACGTGTCAGTTATGATATTATTCACATGTATTCCCGTGAAAAGTAATAAACGCAATAAAATAACACAGTTACATGGGGATTTTATGTATAAGTGGACCCTAAAGGGCCGGTTCCTGGTTTTCTTAAAGGTTAGATACCAGTAATTCCAATTCCCATAGGGTCCCATTATAAAACGGCAAACTTTCCAAGCATTTTTCTAGCATTTCCTTTATTTCAGATTGTGCAAGCCCGGTATCAATTTAAAGATCAATCTGTCGTCTTCCAAAATTTGCAATAAAAAGGATAGGTCATGTTACTTCTAAGAAAATGCATCTCACTTGAGTGCAGGCACCGGTAGAAAACAGGGTTTCGGCAGTCATATTTCGACAAAGGCCCCATACCACAGTAAACACACCCCAAAAGTTCAGCTTTCAAGTTAGCCTCCATTGACATGCACCAACATATTGCTGACACGCATAGGACATTAGAAATAACCACAAAAGGCATGTATGAGATACCTAAATGGCTTTTAGGCCAGCAGAGAAGAGGAACTCTTTAGTAATAGGCACTACTTTTGAATGGATCACGGAGGGATACACAATGATTTACTGGTATATAACCTTAAAGAAAACTCAACATTTTGCTGTCATGACAAAAACTCTTGTTCATCATTATTAACCTACTTGTACCACAAATGCAAATTTTCAGGTCGATCTGCTAAGAAGAAATGCCCCCAAAACGCATTTGAGAATGGCACATGATAAGCCATCTGGCTTGCGCTTCAGTACTTGGATTGTATGGGGAGCGTGAACTAATTTTCGCACATAAATCACATAAACCAGTCAAAATACCTGTTCATTTAGACTTTTGTTAATGCAATGGACAGTAATAATGTATAAAACGTGTAATATTTGCGAATAACATGATTCCATGTGCTGTGAGCTGCAAAAGGCGAGTTTCCGTACTTTTTTTTCATTTTTGTACCCGAAAAAAACAGGTTTCGCTTTAAAAATCGCAGATAACGTGTCAGTTATGATATTATTCACATTTATTCCCGTGAAAAGTAATAAACGCAATAAAATAACACAGTTACGTGGGGATTTTATGTATAAGTGGACCCTAAAGAGCTGGTTCCTGGTTTTCTTAAAGGTTAGATACCAGTAATTTCAATTCCCATAGGGTCCTGTTATAAAACTGGAAACTTTCCAAGCATTTTTCTAGCATTTCCTTTATTTCACATTGTGCAAGCCCGGTATCAATTTAAAGATCAATCTGTCCTCTTCCAAAATTTGCAATAAAAAAGATAGGTCATATTACTTCTAAGAAAATGCATCTCACTTGAATGCAGGCACCGGTAGAAAACGGGGGTTTCGGCAGACGTATTTCGACAAAAGCCACTTACCACAGTAAACACACCCCAAAAGTTCACCTTTCAAGTTAGCCTCCAATGAAATGCGCCAACATGTTGCAGACACGCATAGGATATTAGAAATAACCACAGAAGGCATGTCTGAGATAACTAAATGGCTTTTATGCCAGCAGAGAAGAGGAACTCTTTAGTAATAGGCACTACTTTTGAATGGACCACGGAGGGATACACAATGATTTACTGGTATCTAACCTTAAAGAAAACTCAACATTTTGCTATCATGAAAAAAACTCTTGTTCATCATTATTAACCTACTTGTACCACAAATGCAAAATTTCAGGTCGATCTGCTAAGTTGAAATACCCCAAAATCGCATTTGAGAATGGCACATGATAAGCCACCAGGCTTGCGCTTCAGTACTTGGATTGTATGGGGAACGTGAGCTAAAATTCGCACCTAAATCACATAAACCAGTCAAAATACCAGTTCATTTAGACTTATTTCAATGCAATGGACAGTAATTAGTTATAAAACGATAATATTTGCGAATAACATGATTGCATGTGCTGTGAGCTGCAAAAGGCGAGTTTCCGTACTTTTTTTACAATTATTTTACCCGAAAAAACAGGTTTCGCTTTAAAAATCGCAGATAAAACGTGTCAGTTATGATATTATTCACATTTATTTCCCGAGAAAAGTAATAAACGCAATAAAATAATACAGTTACATGGGGATTTTATGTATAAGTGGACCCTAAAGGGTCGGTTCCTGGTTTTCTTAAAGGTTAGATACCACTAATTCCAATTCCCATAGGGTCCCATTATAAAACGGCAAATTTTCCAAGCACTTTTCTAGCATTTCCTTTATTTCAGATCGTGCAAGCCCGGTATCAATTTAGAGATCAATCTGTCCTCTTCCAAAATTTGCAATAAAAAAGATAGGTCATACTTCTAAGAAAATGCATCTCACTTGAATGCAGGCACCGGTAGAAAACAGGGTTTCGGCAGTCATATTTCGACACAAGCCCCATACCACAGTAAACACCCCCCAAAAGTTCAGCTTTCAAGTTAGTCTCCAATGAAATGCACCAACATGTTGCAGACACGCATGGGATATTAGAAATAACCACAAAAGGCATGTCTGAGATACCTAAATGGCTTTTATGCCAGCAGAGAAGAGGAACTGTTTAGTAATAGGCACTACTTTTAAGTGGACCACGGAGGGATACACAATGATTTACTGGTATCTAACCTTAAAGAAAACTCAAAAGTTTGCTATCATGAAAAAAACTCTTCTACATCATTATTACCCTACTTGTACCACATATGCAAATTTTCAGGTCGATCTGCTAAGTAGAAATGCCCCCAAAACGCATTTGAGAATGGTACATGATAAGCCATCTGGCTTGCGCTTCAGTACTTGGATTGTATGGGGAGCGTGAACTAAAATTCGCACCTAAGTCACATAAACCAGTCAAAATACCAGTTCATTTAGACTTATTTTAATAAGGTATAAAACGTGTAATATTTGCGAATAACATGATTGCATGTGCTGTGAGCTGCAAAAGGCGAGTTTCCGTACTTTTATTTTTCATTTTTTTACCCGAAAAAACTGGTTTCGCTTTAAAAATAGCACATAACGTGTCAGTTATGATATTATTAACATTTATTCCCGTGAAAAGTAATAAACGCAATAAAATAACACAGTTACATGGGGATTTTATGTATAAGTGGATCCTAAAGGGCCGGTTCCTGGTTTTCTTAAAGGTTAGATACCAGTAATTCCAATTCCCACAGGGTCCCATTATAAAACGGCAAACTTTCCAAGCATTTTTCTAGCATTCACTTTATTTCAGATTGTGCAAGCCCGGTATCAATTTAAAGATCAATCTGTCCTCTTCCATAATTTGCAAAAAAAAGATAGGTCATTTTACTTCTAAGAAAATGCATCTCACTTCAAAGCAGGCACCGGTAGAAAACAGGGTTTCGGCAGTCATATTTCGACCAATGACCCATATCACAGTAAACACCCCCCAAAAGTTCACCTTTCAAGTTAGCCTCCAATGAAATGCACCAACATGTTGCAGACACGCATAGGATGTTAGAAATAACCACAAAAGGCATGTCTGAGATACCTAAATGACTTTTATGCCACCAGAGAACAGGAACAATTTTGTAATAGGCACTACTTTTGAATGGACCACGGAGGGATACACAATGATTTACTGGTATCTAACCTTAAAGAAAACTCAAAATCTTGCTATCATGAAAAAAACTCGTCTACATCATTATTAACCTACTTGTACCACAAATGCAAAATTTCAGGTCGATCTGCTAAGCAGAAATGCCCCAAAAACGCATTTGAGAATGGCACATGATAAGCCATCTGGCTTGCGCTTCAGTACTTGGATTATATGGGGACCGTGAACTAATTTTCGCACATAAATCACATAAACCAGTCAAAATACCAGTTCGTTTAGACTTATTTTAATACAATGGACATTAATAAGGTATAAAACGTGTAATATTTGCGAATAACATGATTCCATGTGCTGTGAGCTGCAAAAGGCGAGCTTCCGTACCTTTTTTTCATTTTTTTACCCGAAAAAACAGGTTTCGCTTTAAAAATCGCAGATAACGTGTCAGCTATGATATTATTCACATTTATTCCCGTGAAAAGTAATAAACGCAATAAAATAACACAGCTACATGGGGATTTTATGTATAAGTGGACCCTAAAGGGCCGGTTCCTGGTTTTCTTAAAGGTTAGATAGCAGTAATTCCAATTCCCACAGGGTCCCATTACAAAACGGCAAACTTTCCAAGCATTTTTCTAGCATTTCCTTTATTTCAGATTGTGCAAGCCTGGTATCAATTTAAAGATCAATCTGTCCTCTTCCAAAATTTGCAATAAAAAGATAGGTCATGTTACCTCTAAGAAAATGCATCTCACTTGAATGCAGGCACCGGTAGAAAACAGGGTTTCGGCAGTCATATTTGGACAAAAACCCCATACCACAGTAAACACCCCCCAAAAGTTCACCTTTCAAGTTAGCCTGCAATGAAATGCACCAACATGTTGCAGACACGAATAGGATATTAGAAATAACCACAAAAGGCATGTCTGAGATACCTAAATGGCTTTTATGCCAGAAGAGAAGATGAACTCTTTAGTAATAGGCACAACTTTTGAATCGACCACGGAGGTTTACACAATGATTTACTGTTATCTAACCTTAAAGAAAACTCAACATTTGGCTATCATGAAAAAAACTCTTCTACATCATTATTAACCTACTTGTACCACAAATGCAAAATTTCAGGTCGATCTGCTAAGTAGAAATGCCCCAAAAACGCATTTGAGAATGGCACATGATAAGCCATCTGGCTTGCGCTTCAGTACTTGGATTGTATGGGGACCGTGAACTAAAATTCGCACGTAAATCACATAAACCAGTCAAAATACCAGTTCATTTTGACTTATTTTAATGCCATGTACAGTAATAAGGTATAAAACGTGTAATATTTGCGAATAACATGATTCGCTGTGCTGTGAGCTGCAAAAGGCGAGTTTCCGAACTTTTTTTTCATTTTTTTACCCGAAAAAACAGGTTTCGTTTTAAAAATCGCAGATAACGTGTCAGTTATGATATTATTCACATGTATTCCCGTGAAAAGTAATAAACGCAATAAAATAACACAGTTACATGGGGATTTTATGTATAAGTGGACCCTAAAGGGCCGGTTCCTGGTTTTCTTAAAGGTTAGATACCAGTAATTCCAATTCCCATAGGGTCCCATTATAAAACGGCAAACTTTCCAAGCATTTTTCTAGCATTTCCTTTATTTCAGATTGTGCAAGCCCGGTATCAATTTAAAGATCAATCTGTCGTCTTCCAAAATTTGCAATAAAAAGGATAGGTCATGTTACTTCTAAGAAAATGCATCTCACTTGAGTGCAGGCACCGGTAGAAAACAGGGTTTCGGCAGTCATATTTCGACAAAGGCCCCATACCACAGTAAACACACCCCAAAAGTTCAGCTTTCAAGTTAGCCTCCATTGACATGCACCAACATATTGCTGACACGCATAGGACATTAGAAATAACCACAAAAGGCATGTATGAGATACCTAAATGGCTTTTAGGCCAGCAGAGAAGAGGAACTCTTTAGTAATAGGCACTACTTTTGAATGGATCACGGAGGGATACACAATGATTTACTGGTATATAACCTTAAAGAAAACTCAACATTTTGCTGTCATGACAAAAACTCTTGTTCATCATTATTAACCTACTTGTACCACAAATGCAAATTTTCAGGTCGATCTGCTAAGAAGAAATGCCCCCAAAACGCATTTGAGAATGGCACATGATAAGCCATCTGGCTTGCGCTTCAGTACTTGGATTGTATGGGGAGCGTGAACTAATTTTCGCACATAAATCACATAAACCAGTCAAAATACCTGTTCATTTAGACTTTTGTTAATGCAATGGACAGTAATAATGTATAAAACGTGTAATATTTGCGAATAACATGATTCCATGTGCTGTGAGCTGCAAAAGGCGAGTTTCCGTACTTTTTTTTCATTTTTGTACCCGAAAAAAACAGGTTTCGCTTTAAAAATCGCAGATAACGTGTCAGTTATGATATTATTCACATTTATTCCCGTGAAAAGTAATAAACGCAATAAAATAACACAGTTACGTGGGGATTTTATGTATAAGTGGACCCTAAAGAGCTGGTTCCTGGTTTTCTTAAAGGTTAGATACCAGTAATTTCAATTCCCATAGGGTCCCGTTATAAAACTGGAAACTTTCCAAGCATTTTTCTAGCATTTCCTTTATTTCACATTGTGCAAGCCCGGTATCAATTTAAAGATCAATCTGTCCTCTTCCAAAATTTGCAATAAAAAAGATAGGTCATATTACTTCTAAGAAAATGCATCTCACTTGAATGCAGGCACCGGTAGAAAACGGGGGTTTCGGCAGACGTATTTCGACAAAAGCCACTTACCACAGTAAACACACCCCAAAAGTTCACCTTTCAAGTTAGCCTCCAATGAAATGCGCCAACATGTTGCAGACACGCATAGGATATTAGAAATAACCACAGAAGGCATGTCTGAGATAACTAAATGGCTTTTATGCCAGCAGAGAAGAGGAACTCTTTAGTAATAGGCACTACTTTTGAATGGACCACGGAGGGATACACAATGATTTACTGGTATCTAACCTTAAAGAAAACTCAACATTTTGCTATCATGAAAAAAACTCTTGTTCATCATTATTAACCTACTTGTACCACAAATGCAAAATTTCAGGTCGATCTGCTAAGTTGAAATACCCCAAAATCGCATTTGAGAATGGCACATGATAAGCCACCAGGCTTGCGCTTCAGTACTTGGATTGTATGGGGAGCGTGAGCTAAAATTCGCACCTAAATCACATAAACCAGTCAAAATACCAGTTCATTTAGACTTATTTCAATGCAATGGACAGTAATTAGTTATAAAACGATAATATTTGCGAATAACATGATTGCATGTGCTGTGAGCTGCAAAAGGCGAGTTTCCGTACTTTTTTTACAATTATTTTACCCGAAAAAACAGGTTTCGCTTTAAAAATCGCAGATAAAACGTGTCAGTTATGATATTATTCACATTTATTTCCCGAGAAAAGTAATAAACGCAATAAAATAATACAGTTACATGGGGATTTTATGTATAAGTGGACCCTAAAGGGTCGGTTCCTGGTTTTCTTAAAGGTTAGATACCACTAATTCCAATTCCCATAGGGTCCCATTATAAAACGGCAAATTTTCCAAGCACTTTTCTAGCATTTCCTTTATTTCAGATCGTGCAAGCCCGGTATCAATTTAGAGATCAATCTGTCCTCTTCCAAAATTTGCAATAAAAAAGATAGGTCATACTTCTAAGAAAATGCATCTCACTTGAATGCAGGCACCGGTAGAAAACAGGGTTTCGGCAGTCATATTTCGACACAAGCCCCATACCACAGTAAACACCCCCCAAAAGTTCAGCTTTCAAGTTAGTCTCCAATGAAATGCACCAACATGTTGCAGACACGCATGGGATATTAGAAATAACCACAAAAGGCATGTCTGAGATACCTAAATGGCTTTTATGCCAGCAGAGAAGAGGAACTGTTTAGTAATAGGCACTACTTTTAAGTGGACCACGGAGGGATACACAATGATTTACTGGTATCTAACCTTAAAGAAAACTCAAAAGTTTGCTATCATGAAAAAAACTCTTCTACATCATTATTACCCTACTTGTACCACATATGCAAATTTTCAGGTCGATCTGCTAAGTAGAAATGCCCCCAAAACGCATTTGAGAATGGTACATGATAAGCCATCTGGCTTGCGCTTCAGTACTTGGATTGTATGGGGAGCGTGAACTAAAATTCGCACCTAAGTCACATAAACCAGTCAAAATACCAGTTCATTTAGACTTATTTTAATAAGGTATAAAACGTGTAATATTTGCGAATAACATGATTGCATGTGCTGTGAGCTGCAAAAGGCGAGTTTCCGTACTTTTATTTTTCATTTTTTTACCCGAAAAAACTGGTTTCGCTTTAAAAATAGCACATAACGTGTCAGTTATGATATTATTAACATTTATTCCCGTGAAAAGTAATAAACGCAATAAAATAACACAGTTACATGGGGATTTTATGTATAAGTGGACCCTAAAGGGCCGGTCACTGGTTTTCTTAAAGGTTAGATACCAGTAATTCCAATTCCCACAGGGTCCCATTATAAAACGGCAAACTTTCCAAGCATTTTTCTAGCATTCACTTTATTTCAGATTGTGCAAGCCCGGTATCAATTTAAAGATCAATCTGTCCTCTTCCATAATTTGCAAAAAAAAGATAGGTCATTTTACTTCTAAGAAAATGCATCTCACTTCAAAGCAGGCACCGGTAGAAAACAGGGTTTCGGCAGTCATATTTCGACCAATGACCCATATCACAGTAAACACACCCCAAAAGTTCACCTTTCAAGTTAGCCTCCAATGAAATGCACCAACATGTTGCAGACACGCATAGGATGTTAGAAATAACCACAAAAGGCATGTCTGAGATACCTAAATGACTTTTATGCCACCAGAGAACAGGAACAATTTTGTAATAGGCACTACTTTTGAATGGACCACGGAGGGATACACAATGATTTACTGGTATCTAACCTTAAAGAAAACTCAAAATCTTGCTATCATGAAAAAAACTCGTCTACATCATTATTAACCTACTTGTACCACAAATGCAAAATTTCAGGTCGATCTGCTAAGCAGAAATGCCCCAAAAACGCATTTGAGAATGGCACATGATAAGCCATCTGGCTTGCGCTTCAGTACTTGGATTATATGGGGACCGTGAACTAATTTTCGCACATAAATCACATAAACCAGTCAAAATACCAGTTCGTTTAGACTTATTTTAATACAATGGACATTAATAAGGTATAAAACGTGTAATATTTGCGAATAACATGATTCCATGTGCTGTGAGCTGCAAAAGGCGAGCTTCCGTACCTTTTTTTCATTTTTTACCCGAAAAAACAGGTTTCGCTTTAAAAATCGCAGATAACGTGTCAGCTATGATATTATTCACATGTATTCCCGTGAAAAGTAATAAACGCAATAAAATAACACAGCTACATGGGGATTTTATGTATAAGTGGACCCTAAAGGGCCGGTTCCTGGTTTTCATAAAGGTTAGATAGCAGTAATTCCAATTCCCACAGGGTCCCATTACAAAACGGCAAACTTTCCAAGCATTTTTCTAGCATTTCCTTTATTTCAGATTGTGCAAGCCTGGTATCAATTTAAAGATCAATCTGTCCTCTTCCAAAATTTGCAATAAAAAGATAGGTCATGTTACCTCTAAGAAAATGCATCTCACTTGAATGCAGGCACCGGTAGAAAACAGGGTTTCGGCAGTCATATTTGGACAAAAACCCCATACCACAGTAAACACCCCCCAAAAGTTCACCTTTCAAGTTAGCCTGCAATGAAATGCACCAACATGTTGCAGACACGCATAGGATATTAGAAATAACCACAAAAGGCATGTCTGAGATACCTAAATGGCTTTTATGCCAGAAGAGAAGATGAACTCTTTAGTAATAGGCACAACTTTTGAATCGACCACGGAGGTTTACACAATGATTTACTGTTATCTAACCTTAAAGAAAACTCAACATTTGGCTATCATGAAAAAAAACTCTTCTACATCATTATTAACCTACTTGTACCACAAATGCAAAATTTCAGGTCGATCTGCTAAGTAGAAATGCCCCAAAAACGCATTTGAGAATGGCACATGATAAGCCATCTGGCTTGCGCTTCAGTACTTGGATTGTATGGGGACCGTGAACTAAAATTCGCACGTAAATCACATAAACCAGTCAAAATACCAGTTCATTTTGACTTATTTTAATGCCATGTACAGTAATAAGGTATAAAACGTGTAATATTTGCGAATAACATGATTCGCTGTGCTGTGAGCTGCAAAAGGCGAGTTTCCGAACTTTTTTTTCATTTTTTTACCCGAAAAAACAGGTTTCGTTTTAAAAATCGCAGATAACGTGTCAGTTATGATATTATTCACATGTATTCCCGTGAAAAGTAATAAACGCAATAAAATAACACAGTTACATGGGGATTTTATGTATAAGTGGACCCTAAAGGGCCGGTTCCTGGTTTTCTTAAAGGTTAGATACCAGTAATTCCAATTCCCATAGGGTCCCATTATAAAACGGCAAACTTTCCAAGCATTTTTCTAGCATTTCCTTTATTTCAGATTGTGCAAGCCCGGTATCAATTTAAAGATCAATCTGTCGTCTTCCAAAATTTGCAATAAAAAGGATAGGTCATGTTACTTCTAAGAAAATGCATCTCACTTGAGTGCAGGCACCGGTAGAAAACAGGGTTTCGGCAGTCATATTTCGACAAAGGCCCCATACCACAGTAAACACACCCCAAAAGTTCAGCTTTCAAGTTAGCCTCCATTGACATGCACCAACATATTGCTGACACGCATAGGACATTAGAAATAACCACAAAAGGCATGTATGAGATACCTAAATGGCTTTTAGGCCAGCAGAGAAGAGGAACTCTTTAGTAATAGGCACTACTTTTGAATGGATCACGGAGGGATACACAATGATTTACTGGTATATAACCTTAAAGAAAACTCAACATTTTGCTGTCATGACAAAAACTCTTGTTCATCATTATTAACCTACTTGTACCACAAATGCAAATTTTCAGGTCGATCTGCTAAGAAGAAATGCCCCCAAAACGCATTTGAGAATGGCACATGATAAGCCATCTGGCTTGCGCTTCAGTACTTGGATTGTATGGGGAGCGTGAACTAATTTTCGCACATAAATCACATAAACCAGTCAAAATACCTGTTCATTTAGACTTTTGTTAATGCAATGGACAGTAATAATGTATAAAACGTGTAATATTTGCGAATAACATGATTCCATGTGCTGTGAGCTGCAAAAGGCGAGTTTCCGTACTTTTTTTTCATTTTTGTACCCGAAAAAAACAGGTTTCGCTTTAAAAATCGCAGATAACGTGTCAGTTATGATATTATTCACATTTATTCCCGTGAAAAGTAATAAACGCAATAAAATAACACAGTTACGTGGGGATTTTATGTATAAGTGGACCCTAAAGAGCTGGTTCCTGGTTTTCTTAAAGGTTAGATACCAGTAATTTCAATTCCCATAGGGTCCCGTTATAAAACTGGAAACTTTCCAAGCATTTTTCTAGCATTTCCTTTATTTCACATTGTGCAAGCCCGGTATCAATTTAAAGATCAATCTGTCCTCTTCCAAAATTTGCAATAAAAAAGATAGGTCATATTACTTCTAAGAAAATGCATCTCACTTGAATGCAGGCACCGGTAGAAAACGGGGGTTTCGGCAGACGTATTTCGACAAAAGCCACTTACCACAGTAAACACACCCCAAAAGTTCACCTTTCAAGTTAGCCTCCAATGAAATGCGCCAACATGTTGCAGACACGCATAGGATATTAGAAATAACCACAGAAGGCATGTCTGAGATAACTAAATGGCTTTTATGCCAGCAGAGAAGAGGAACTCTTTAGTAATAGGCACTACTTTTGAATGGACCACGGAGGGATACACAATGATTTACTGGTATCTAACCTTAAAGAAAACTCAACATTTTGCTATCATGAAAAAAACTCTTGTTCCTCATTATTAACCTACTTGTACCACAAATGCAAAATTTCAGGTCGATCTGCTAAGTTGAAATACCCCAAAATCGCATTTGAGAATGGCACATGATAAGCCACCAGGCTTGCGCTTCAGTACTTGGATTGTATGGGGAGCGTGAGCTAAAATTCGCACCTAAATCACATAAACCAGTCAAAATACCAGTTCATTTAGACTTATTTCAATGCAATGGACAGTAATTAGTTATAAAACGATAATATTTGCGAATAACATGATTGCATGTGCTGTGAGCTGCAAAAGGCGAGTTTCCGTACTTTTTTTACAATTATTTTACCCGAAAAAACAGGTTTCGCTTTAAAAATCGCAGATAAAACGTGTCAGTTATGATATTATTCACATTTATTTCCCGAGAAAAGTAATAAACGCAATAAAATAATACAGTTACATGGGGATTTTATGTATAAGTGGACCCTAAAGGGTCGGTTCCTGGTTTTCTTAAAGGTTAGATACCACTAATTCCAATTCCCATAGGGTCCCATTATAAAACGGCAAACTTTCGATGCACTTTTCTAGCATTTCTTTTATTTCAGATCGTGCAAGCCCGGTATCAATTTAGAGACCAATCTGTCCTCTTCCAAAATTTGCAATAAAAAAGTTAGGTCATGTTACTTCTAAGAAAATGCATCTCACTTGAATGCAGGCACCGGTAGAAAACAGGGTTTCGGCAGTCATATTTCGACAAAAGCCCCATACCACAGTAAACACCCCCCAAAAGTTCAGCTTTCAAGTTAGTCTCCAATGAAATGCACCAACATGTTGCAGACACGCATAGGATATTAGAAATAACCACAAAAGGCATGTCTGAGATACCTAAATGGCTTTTATGCCAGCAGAGAAGAGGAACTCTTTAGTTATACGCACTACTTTTGAATGGATCACGGAGGGATACACAATGATTTACTGGTATATAACCTTAAAGAAAACTCAACATTTTGCTATCGTGAAAAAAACTGTTCTACATCATTATTAACCTACTTGTACCACAAATGCAAATTTTCAGGTCGATCTGCTAAGAAGAAATGCCCCCAAAACGCATTTGAGAATGGCACATGATAAGCCATCTGGCTTGCGCTTCAGTACTTGGATTGTATGGGGAGCGTGAACTAATTTTCGCACATAAATCACATAAACCAGTCAAAATACCTGTTCATTTAGACTTTTGTTAATGCAATGGACAGTAATAATGTATAAAACGTGTAATATTTGCGAATAACATGATTCCATGTGCTGTGAGCTGCAAAAGGCGAGTTTCCGTACTTTTTTTTCATTTTTGTACCCGAAAAAAACAGGTTTCGCTTTAAAAATCGCACATAACGTGTCAGTTATGATATTATTCACATTTATTCCCGTGAAAAGTAATAAACGCAATAAAATAACACAGTTACGTGGGGATTTTATGTATAAGTGGACCCTAAAGAGCTGGTTCCCTGGTTTTCTTAAAGGTTAGATACCAGTAATTTCAATTCCCATAGGGTCCCCGTTATAAAACTGGAAACTTTCCAAGCATTTTTCTAGCATTTCCTTTATTTCACATTGTGCAAGCCCGGTATCAATTTAAAGATCAATCTGTCCTCTTCCAAAATTTGCAATAAAAAAGATAGGTCATATTACTTCTAAGAAAATGCATCTCACTTGAATGCAGGCACCGGTAGAAAACGGGGGTTTCGGCAGACGTATTTCGACAAAAGCCACTTACCACAGTAAACACACCCCAAAAGTTCACCTTTCAAGTTAGCCTCCAATGAAATGCGCCAACATGTTGCAGACACGCATAGGATATTAGAAATAACCACAGAAGGCATGTCTGAGATAACTAAATGGCTTTTATGCCAGCAGAGAAGAGGAACTCTTTAGTAATAGGCACTACTTTTGAATGGACCACGGAGGGATACACAATGATTTACTGGTATCTAACCTTAAAGAAAACTCAACATTTTGCTATCATGAAAAAAACTCTTGTTCATCATTATTAACCTACTTGTACCACAAATGCAAAATTTCAGGTCGATCTGCTAAGTTGAAATACCCCAAAATCGCATTTGAGAATGGCACATGATAAGCCACCAGGCTTGCGCTTCAGTACTTGGATTGTATGGGGAGCGTGAGCTAAAATTCGCACCTAAATCACATAAACCAGTCAAAATACCAGTTCATTTAGACTTATTTCAATGCAATGGACAGTAATTAGTTATAAAACGATAATATTTGCGAATAACATGATTGCATGTGCTGTGAGCTGCAAAAGGCGAGTTTCCGTACTTTTTTTACAATTATTTTACCCGAAAAAAACAGGTTTCGCTTTAAAAATCGCAGATAAAACGTGTCAGTTATGATATTATTCACATTTATTTCCCGAGAAAAGTAATAAACGCAATAAAATAATACAGTTACATGGGGATTTTATGTATAAGTGGACCCTAAAGGGTCGGTTCCTGGTTTTCTTAAAGGTTAGATACCACTAATTCCAATTCCCATAGGGTCCCATTATAAAACGGCAAACTTTCGATGCACTTTTCTAGCATTTCTTTTATTTCAGATCGTGCAAGCCCGGTATCAATTTAGAGACCAATCTGTCCTCTTCCAAAATTTGCAATAAAAAAGTTAGGTCATGTTACTTCTAAGAAAATGCATCTCACTTGAATGCAGGCACCGGTAGAAAACAGGGTTTCGGCAGTCATATTTCGACAAAAGCCCCATACCACAGTAAACACCCCCCAAAAGTTCAGCTTTCAAGTTAGTCTCCAATGAAATGCACCAACATGTTGCAGACACGCATAGGATATTAGAAATAACCACAAAAGGCATGTCTGAGATACCTAAATGGCTTTTATGCCAGCAGAGAAGAGGAACTCTTTAGTTATACGCACTACTTTTGAATGGATCACGGAGGGATACACAATGATTTACTGGTATATAACCTTAAAGAAAACTCAACATTTTGCTATCGTGAAAAAAACTGTTCTACATCATTATTAACCTACTTGTACCACAAATGCAAATTTTCAGGTCGATCTGCTAAGAAGAAATGCCCCCAAAACGCATTTGAGAATGGCACATGATAAGCCATCTGGCTTGCGCTTCAGTACTTGGATTGTATGGGGAGCGTGAACTAATTTTCGCACATAAATCACATAAACCAGTCAAAATACCTGTTCATTTAGACTTTTGTTAATGCAATGGACAGTAATAATGTATAAAACGTGTAATATTTGCGAATAACATGATTCCATGTGCTGTGAGCTGCAAAAGGCGAGTTTCCGTACTTTTTTTTCATTTTTGTACCCGAAAAAAACAGGTTTCGCTTTAAAAATCGCACATAACGTGTCAGTTATGATATTATTCACATTTATTCCCGTGAAAAGTAATAAACGCAATAAAATAACACAGTTACGTGGGGATTTTATGTATAAGTGGACCCTAAAGAGCTGGTTCCTGGTTTTCTTAAAGGTTAGATACCAGTAATTTCAATTCCCATAGGGTCCCGTTATAAAACTGGAAACTTTCCAAGCATTTTTCTAGCATTTCCTTTATTTCACATTGTGCAAGCCCTGTATCAATTTAAAGATCAATCTGTCCTCTTCCAAAATTTGCAATAAAAAAGATACGTCATATTACTTCTAAGAAAATGCATCTCACTTGAATGCAGGCACCGGTAGAAAACGGGGGTTTCGGCAGACGTATTTCGACAAAAGCCACTTACCACAGTAAACACACCCCAAAAAGTTCACCTTTCAAGTTAGCCTCCAATGAAATGCGCCAACATGTTGCAGACACGCATAGGATATTAGAAATAACCACAGAAGGCATGTCTGAGATAACTAAATGGCTTTTATGCCAGCAGAGAAGAGGAACTCTTTAGTAATAGGCACTACTTTTGAATGGACCACGGAGGGATACACAATGATTTACTGGTATCTAACCTTAAAGAAAACTCAACATTTTGCTATCATGAAAAAAACTCTTGTTCATCATTATTAACCTACTTGTACCACAAATGCAAAATTTCAGGTCGATCTGCTAAGTTGAAATACCCCAAAATCGCATTTGAGAATGGCACATGATAAGCCACCAGGCTTGCGCTTCAGTACTTGGATTGTATGGGGAGCGTGAGCTAAAATTCGCACCTAAATCACATAAACCAGTCAAAATACCAGTTCATTTAGACTTATTTCAATGCAATGGACAGTAATTAGTTATAAAACGATAATATTTGCGAATAACATGATTGCATGTGCTGTGAGCTGCAATAGGCGAGTTTCCGTACTTTTTTTACAATTATTTTACCCGAAAAAACAGGTTTCGCTTTAAAAATCGCAGATAAAACGTGTCAGTTATGATATTATTCACATTTATTTCCCGAGAAAAGTAATAAACGCAATAAAATAATACAGTTACATGGGGATTTTATGTATAAGTGGACCCTAAAGGGCCGGTTCCTGGTTTTCTTAAAGGTTAGATACCACTAATTCCAATTCCCATAGGGTCCCATTATAAAACGGCAAACTTTCGATGCACTTTTCTAGCATTTCTTTTATTTCAGATCGTGCAAGCCCGGTATCAATTTAGAGACCAATCTGTCCTCTTCCAAAATTTGCAATAAAAAAGTTAGGTCATGTTACTTCTAAGAAAATGCATCTCACTTGAATGCAGGCACCGGTAGAAAACAGGGTTTCGGCAGTCATATTTCGACAAAAGCCCCATACCACAGTAAACACCCCCCCAAAAGTTCAGCTTTCAAGTTAGTCTCCAATGAAATGCACCAACATGTTGCAGACACGCATAGGATATTAGAAATAACCACAAAAGGCATGTCTGAGATACCTAAATGGCTTTTATGCCAGCAGAGAAGAGGAACTCTTTAGTTATACGCACTACTTTTGAATGGATCACGGATGGATACACAATGATTTACTGGTATGTAACCTTAAAGAAAACTCAAAATTTTGCTATCGTGAAAAAAACTGTTCTACATCATTATTAACCTACTTCTACAACAAATGCAAAATTTCAGGTCGATCTGCTAAGTAGAATTGCCCCCAAAACGCATATGAGAATATCACATCATAAGCCATCTGGCTTGCGCTTGAGTACTTGGATTGTATGGGGACCGTGAACTAAAATTCGCACCTAAATCACATAAATCAGTCAAAATACCAGTTCATTTAGACTTATTTTAATGCAATGGACAGTAATAAGGTATAAAACGTGTAATATTTGCGAACAACATGATTCGATGTGCTGTGAGCTGCAAAAGGCGACTATCCGTACTTTTTTTTTTCATTTTTTTTTACCCGAAAAAACAGGTTTCGCTTTAAAAATCGCAGATAACGTGTCAGTTATGATATTATTCACATTTATTCCCGTGAAAAGTAATAAACGCAATAAAATAACACAGTTTCATGTGGATTTTATGTATAAGTGGACCCCTAAAGGGCCGGTTCCTGGTTTTCTTAAAGGTTAGATACCAGTAATTCCAATTCCCACAGGGTCCCATTATAAAACGGCAAACTTTCCAAGCATTTTTCTAGCATTCACTTTATTTCAGATTGTGCAAGCCCGGTATCAATTTAAAGATCAATCAGTCCTCTTCCAAAATTTGCCAAAAAAAGATAGGTCATATTACTTCTAAGAAAATGCATCTCACTTGAAAGCAGGCACCGGTAAAGAACAGGGTTTCGGCAGTCATATTTCGACAAATGACCCATATCACAGTAAACACACCCCAAAAGTTCACCTTTCAAGTTAGCCTCCAATGAAATGCACCAACATGTTGCAGACACGCATAGGATGTTAGAAATAACCACAAAAGGCATGTCTGAGATACCTAAATGACTTTTTTGCCACCAGAGAACAGGAACAATTTTGTAATAGGCACTACTTTTGAATGGACCACGGAGGGATACACAATGATTTATTGGTATCTAACCTTAAACAAAACTCAAAATTTTGCTATCGTGCAAAAAACTCTTCTACATCATTATTAACCTACTTGTACCACAAATGCAAAATTTCAGGTCGATCTGCTAAGCAGAAATGCCCCAAAAACGCATTTGAGAATGGCACATGATAAGCCATCTGGCTTGCGCTTCAGTACTTGGATTATATGGGGACCGTGAACTAATTTTCGCACATAAATCACATAAACCAGTCAAAATACCAGTTCGTTTAGACTTATTTTAATGCAATGGACAGTAATAAGGTATAAAACGTGTAATATTTGCGAATAACATGATTCCATGTGCTGTGAGCTGCAAAAGGCGAGTTTCCGTATTTTTTTTTTCATTTTTTTACCCGAAAAAACAGGTTTCGCTTTAAAAATCGCAGATAACGTGTCAACTATGATATTATTCACATTTATTCCCGTGAAAAGTAATAAACGCAATAAAATAACACAGTTACGTGTGGATTTTATGTATAAGTGGACGCTAAAGGGCCGGTTCCTGGTTTTCTTAAAGGTTAGATACCAATAATTCCAATTCCCATAGGGTTACGTTATAAAACTGGAAACTTTCCAAGCATTTTTCTAGCATTTCCTTTATTTCACATTGTGCAAGCCCGGTATCAATTTAAAGATCAATCTGTCCTCTTCCAAAATTTGCAATAAAAAAGATAGGTCATATTACTTCTATGAAAATGCATCTCACTTGAATGCAGGCACCGGTAGAAAACAGGGTTTCGGCAGACATATTTCGACAAAATCCACATACCACAGTAAACACACCCCAAAAGTTCAGCTTTCAAGTTAGCCTCCAATGAAATGCGCCAACATGTTGCGGCTGTTGCCGACACTCATAGGATATTAGAAATAACCACAGAAGGCATGTCTGAGATACCTAAATGGCTTTTATGCCAGAAGAGAAGAGCAAATGTTTAGTAATAGGCGCTACTTTGTTCATCATTACTAACCTACTTGTACCACAAATGCAAATTTTCAGGTCGATCTGCTAAGTAGAAATACCCCAAAATCGCATTTGAGAATGGCACATGATAAGCCACCTGGCTTGCGCTTCAGTACTTCGATTGTATGGGGAGCGTGAACTAAAATTCGCACCTAAATCCCATAAACCAGTCAAAATACCAGTTCATTTAGACTTATTTTAATGCAATGGACAGTAATTAGTTATAAAACGAATAATATTTGCGAATAACATGATTGCATGTGCTGTGAGCTGCAAAAGGCGAGTTTCCGTACTTTTTTTACAATTATTTTACCCGAAAAAACAGGTTTCGCTTTAAAAATCGCAGATAAAACGTGTCAGTTATGATATTATTCACATTAATTCCCGTGAAAAGTAATAAACGCAATAAAATAATACAGTTACATGGGGATTTTATGTATAAGTGGACCCTAAAGGGTCGGTTCCTGGTTTTCTTAAAGGTTAGATACCACTAATTCCAATTCCCATAGGGTCCCATTATAAAACGGCAAATTTTCCAAGCACTTTTCTAGCATTTCCTTTATTTCAGATCGTGCAAGCCCGGTATCAATTTAGAGATCAATCTGTCCTCTTCCAAAATTTGCAATAAAAAAGATAGGTCATACTTCTAAGAAAATGCATCTCACTTGAATGCAGGCACCGGTAGAAAACAGGGTTTCGGCAGTCATATTTCGACACAAGCCCCATACCACAGTAAACACCCCCCAAAAGTTCAGCTTTCAAGTTAGTCTCCAATGAAATGCACCAACATGTTGCAGACACGCATGGGATATTAGAAATAACCACAAAAGGCATGTCTGAGATACCTAAATGGCTTTTATGCCAGCAGAGAAGAGGAACTGTTTAGTAATAGGCACTACTTTTAAGTGGACCACGGAGGGATACACAATGATTTACTGGTATCTAACCTTAAAGAAAACTCAAAAGTTTGCTATCATGAAAAAAACTCTTCTACATCATTATTACCCTACTTGTACCACATATGCAAATTTTCAGGTCGATCTGCTAAGTAGAAATGCCCCCAAAACGCATTTGAGAATGGTACATGATAAGCCATCTGGCTTGCGCTTCAGTACTTGGATTGTATGGGGAGCGTGAACTAAAATTCGCACCTAAGTCACATAAACCAGTCAAAATACCAGTTCATTTAGACTTATTTTAATAAGGTATAAAACGTGTAATATTTGCGAATAACATGATTCCATGTGCTGTGAGCTGCAAAAGGCGAGTTTCCGTACTTTTATTTTTCATTTTTTTACCCGAAAAAATTGGTTTCGCTTTAAAAATAGCACATAACGTGTCAGTTATGATATTATTCACATTTATTCCCGTGAAAAGTAATAAACGCAATAAAATAACACAGTTACATGGGGATTTTATGTATAAGTGGACCCTAAAGGGCCGGTTCCTGGTTTTCTTAAAGGTTAGATACCAGTAATTCCAATTCCCACAGGGTCCCATTATAAAACGGCAAACTTTCCAAGCATTTTTCTAGCATTCACTTTATTTCAGATTGTGCAAGCCCGGTATCAATTTAAAGATCAATCTGTCCTCTTCCATAATTTGCAAAAAAAAGATAGGTCATTTTACTTCTAAGAAAATGCATCTCACTTCAAAGCAGGCACCGGTAGAAAACAGGGTTTCGGCAGTCATATTTCGACCAATGACCCATATCACAGTAAACACCCCCCAAAAGTTCACCTTTCAAGTTAGCCTCCAATGAAATGCACCAACATGTTGCAGACACGCATAGGATGTTAGAAATAACCACAAAAGGCATGTCTGAGATACCTAAATGACTTTTATGCCACCAGAGAACAGGAACAATTTTGTAATAGGCACTACTTTTGAATGGACCACGGAGGGATACACAATGATTTACTGGTATCTAACCTTAAAGAAAACTCAAAATCTTGCTATCATGAAAAAAACTCGTCTACATCATTATTAACCTACTTGTACCACAAATGCAAAATTTCAGGTCGATCTGCTAAGCAGAAATGCCCCAAAAACGCATTTGAGAATGGCACATGATAAGCCATCTGGCTTGCGCTTCAGTACTTGGATTATATGGGGACCGTGAACTAATTTTCGCACATAAATCACATAAACCAGTCAAAATACCAGTTCGTTTAGACTTATTTTAATACAATGGACATTAATAAGGTATAAAACGTGTAATATTTGCGAATAACATGATTCCATGTGCTGTGAGCTGCAAAAGGCGAGCTTCCGTACCTTTTTTTCATTTTTGTACCCGAAAAAAACAGGTTTCGCTTTAAAAATCGCAGATAACGTGTCAGCTATGATATTATTCACATTTATTCCCGTGAAAAGTAATAAACGCAATAAAATAACACAGTTACGTGTGGATTTTATGTATAAGTGGACCCTAAAGGGCCGGTTCCTGGTTTTCTTAAAGGTTAGATACCAATAATTCCAATTCCCATAGGGTTACGTTATAAAACTGGAAACTTTCCAAGCATTTTTCTAGCATTTCCTTTATTTCACATTGTGCAAGCCCGGTATCAATTTAAAGATCAATCTGTCCTCTTCCAAAATTTGCAATAAAAAAGATAGGACATATTACTTCTAAGAAAATGCATCTCACTTGAATGCAGGCACCGGTAGAAAACAGGGTTTCGGCAGACATATTTCGACAAAAGCCACATACCACAGTAAACACACCCCAAAAGTTCAGTTTTCAAGTTAGCCTCCAATGAAATGCGCCAACATGTTGCCGACACTCATAGGATATTAGAAATAACCACAGAAGGCATGTCTGAGATACCTAAATGGCTTTTATGCCAGAAGAGAAGAGCAAATGTTTAGTAATAGGCGCTACTTTTGAATGGACCACGGAGGGATACACCATGATTTACTGGTATCTAACCTTAAAGAAAAAAAAAAAAATTCCAATCATGAAATAAACTCTTGTTCATCATTATTAACCTACTTGTACCACAAATGCAAAATTTCAGGTCGATCTGCTAAGTAGAAATACCCCAAAAACGCATTTGAGAATGGCACATGATAAGCCACCAGGCTTGCGCTTCAGTACTTGGATTGAATATGGAGCGTGAACTAAAATTCGCACCTAAATCACATAAACCAGTCAAAATACCAGTTCATTTAGACTTATTTTAATGCACTGGACAGTAATTAGTTATAAAACGAATAATATTTGCGAATAACATGATTGCATGTGCTGTGAGCTGCAATAGGCGAGTTTCCGTACTTTTTTTACAATTATTTTACCCGAAAAAACAGGTTTCGCTTTAAAAATCGCAGATAACATGTCAGTTATGATATTATTCACATTTATTTCCCGTGAAAAGTAATAAACGCAATAAAATAACACAGCTACATGGGGATTTTATGTATAAGTGGACCCTAAAGGGCCGGTTCATGGTTTTCTTAAAGGTTAGATAGCAGTAATTCCAATTCCCATAGGGTCCCATTACAAAACGGTAAATTTCCAACCATATTTCTAGCATTTCCTTTATTTCAGATTGTGCAAGCCCGGTATCAATTTAAAGATCAATCTGTCCTCTTCCAAAATTTGCAATAAAAAGGTAGGTCATGTTACCTCTAAGAAAATGCATCTCACTTGAATGCAGGCACCGGTAGAAAACAGGGTTTCGCCAGTCATATTTCGACAAAAGCTCCATACCACAGTAATCACCCCCAAAAGTTAAGCTTTCAAGTTAGCCTCCAATGAAATGCACCAACATGTTGCAGACACGCATAGGATATTAGAAATAACCACAAAAGGCATGTCTGAGATACCTAAATGGCTTTTATTCCAGAAGAGAAGAGGAACCCTTTAGTAATAGGCACAACTTTTGAATGGACCGCCGAGGGTTACACAATGATTTACTGGTATCTAACCTTAAAGAAAACTCAGCATTTTGCTATCATGAAAAAAACTCTTGTACATCATTATTAACCTACTTGTACCACAAATGCAACATTTCAGGTCGATCTGCTAAGTAGAAATGCCCCAAAAACGCGTTTGAGAATGGCACATGATAAGCCATCTGGCTTGCGCTTCAGTACTTGGATTGTATGGGGACCGTGAACTAAAATTCGCACGTAAATCACATAAACCAGTCAAAATACCAGTTCATTTAGACTTCTTTTAATGCAATGGACATTAATAAGGTATAAAACGTGTAATATTTGCGAATAACATGATTCCATGTGCTGTGAGCTGCAAAAGGCGAGTTTCCGTACTTTTTATTCATTTTTTTACCCGAAAAAACAGGTTTCGCTTTAAAAATCGCAGATAACGTGTCAGTTATGATATTATTCACATTTATTCCCGTGAAAAGTAATAAACGCAATAAAATAACACAGTTACGTGGGGATTTTATGTATAAGTGGACCCTAAAGGGCCGGTTCCTGGTTTTCTTAAAGGTTAGATACCAGTAATTCCAATTCCCATAGGGTCCCGTTATAAAACTGGAAACTTTCCAAGCATTTTTCTAGCATTTCCTTTATTTCACATTGTGCAAGCCCGGTATCAATTTAAAGATCAATCTGTGCTCTTCCAAAATTTGCAATAAAAAAGATAGGTCATGTTACTTCTAAGAAAATGCATCTCACTTGAATGCAGACACCGGTAGAAAACAGGGGTTTCGGCAGACATATTTCGACAAAATCCACATACCACAGTAAACACCCCCCAAAAGTTCACCTTTCAAGTTAGCCTCCAATGAAATGCGCCAACATGTTGCAGACACGCATAGGATATTAGAAATAACCACAGAAGGCATGTCTGAGATAACTAAATGGCTTTTATGCCAGCAGAGAAGAGGAGATGTTTAGTAATAGGCACTACTTTTGAATGGACCACGGAGGGATACACAATGATTTACTGGTATCTAACCTTAAAGAAAACTCAACATTTTGCTATCATGAAAAAAACTCTTGTTCATCATTTAACCTACTTGTACCACAAATGCAAAATTTCAGGTCGATCTGCTAAGTTGAAATACCCCAAAATCGCATTTGAGAATGGCACATGATAAGCCACCAGGCTTGCGCTTCAGTACTTGGATTGTATGGGGAGCGTGAGCTAAAATTCGCACCTAAATCACATAAACCAGTCAAAATACCAATTCATTTAGACTTGTTTTAATGCAATGGACAGTAATTAGTTATAAAACGATAATATTTGCGAATAACATGATTGCATGTGCTGTGAGCTGCAAAAGGCGAGTTTCCGTACTTTTTTTACAATTTTTTTACTCGAAAAAACAGGTTTCGCTTTAAAAATCGCAGATAAAACGTGTCAGTTATGATATTATTCACATTTATTTCCCGTGAAAAGTAATAAACGCAATAAAATAATACAGTTACATGGGGATTTTATGTATAAGTGGACCCGAAAGGGCCTGTTCCTGGTTTTCTTAAAGGTTAGATACCACTAATTCCAATTCCCATATGGTCCCCTTATAAAACGGCAAACTTTCCAAGCACTTTTCTAGCATTTCCTTTAATTCAGATCGTGCAAGCCCGGTATCAATTTAGAGATCAATCTGTCCTCTTCCAAAATTTGCAATAAAAAAGATAGGTCATTTTACTTCTAAGAAAATGCATCTCACTTGAATGCAGGCACCGGTAGAAAACAGGGTTTCGGCAGTCATATTTCGACAAAAGCCCCATACCACAGTAAACACACCCCAAAAGTTCAGCTTTCAAGTTAGCCTCCAATGAAATGCACCAACATGTTGCAGACACGCATAGGATATTAGAAATAACCACAAAAGGCATGTCTGAGATACCTAAATGGCTTTTATGCCAGCAGAGAAGAGGAACTGTTTAGTAATAGGCACTTCTTTTGAATGGACCACGGAGGGATACACAATGATTTACTGGTATCTAACCTTAGACCGGTATAGACTCAACGATCGCTATGCATGAAACCAAATGTACCGCAAATATCTCTCACTGTTAGGGCCTGGACGAATAGTAATTGTGGACCAGGGTTTCCAGTCGCCAATTACCCGCTGATTTCCGGCACTTTCCGGCGGACGCGAATTACCCACTGGTTCCCGGCAATACAATTTTGCTCCAACGAATAAAATAATGAGCTAACGGGTATACACGGACGAATAGTAATTGTGGACCAGGGTTTCCGGTCGCCAATTACCCGCTGATTTCCGGCAGTTTCCGGTGGCCAATTACCAGCTGGTTCCCGGCAGTTTCCGGTCGCGAATTACCCGCTAGTTCCCGGCAATACAATTTTTCTCCAACGAATAAAATAATGAGCCAACGGATATGCACGGAATTTGTTTTCACTTTTTAGCTCGACTTTTCGAAGAAAAAAAGTCGAGTTATTGTCGTTACACTGTCGTCTGCGTCAGAGTCTGCGTCAGAGTCTGCGTCAGCGTCTGCATTAGTTAAGTTGTGTTTTTTTGTGTTTTTTATATAAGTTTTTGTCAGAGGCCATTTCTCAAAAACTATGAAAGATATCCATTTGAAACTTTCAATACTTGTTCAATATCAAAAGGGTAATTCATTACAACAATGCAGTTAACCCTGTGATTTGTATTTCCAGGTTTATCTGCCCTTGTTTGGACTTACATCTTAGAATATGTTGACATTTTTGTGTTAGAAAGAAACATTTTCAATAACTGTCAAAGACATTAAATTGATTTCAAAATACTTGTTTATGGTGTTGACCAATTCTGCAGACAAGAGAAGGTAACTATTCCAATGATTTTGTTGATGTTATTACCCTTTTTTCAACTTACAATTTAGCTTTTGGCCCAATTTCTCAATAGCTGCATGAGGTATTGACTTGAATCTCAAAAAGTACTTGATCACAGTGATGAAAATATTATGTAGACAAGAGGAGGTAACTCTATCAAGGATTTTGTTTGAGTAATTTCCCTTGTTTAAACTCGAAATTTCGCTTTCGCTTTAGGTAAAATTTCACAATAACTATAAGAGGTATTGACTTGAAACTCAAATACTTGATCACAGTTATGAACCCATTCTGTAGACAAGATGAGGTAACTATGTCAATGATTTTGGTGGAGTTAATGCCATTTTTTCAACTTGATATTGTAGCTTTACGTCAAATTTCTCAATATCTATAAGAGGTATTGACAGTGGACTTGAAATTGAACACATTTCATCACATTGATGAACCCATTCTATTAACAAAAGGCAGCGTCCAGCACCCGTAGGCGGTGCTGTTGTTACAATACATAACAGGTTACATATTATTGACGACGAACCGGATGCTCATACAGAGGTTGGCATTTATATGATAAAGCCATTTTAATACATGTAAGATGCATTGAAATATGTTTTGTGTTGGAAAACTAATACAATGATATATATTATATATATCACTAACTTAGCTTAAGAGCATGTATATGTTTAATGCATGCAACGTTAGTGCCTTCAGAGCGTGGTCTAGACTACTGCCATTAGACAACGAATAAATAAAGGGCTTAACTTGATAACTGCATATCTGGCGTTAGTATCGATCAGAAATATAATGTAACACTATTATTTGAAACTGTTTGTTCAAGGGCATAAACAACTACCGTTTTCGCATTTAAATTTTGCCAGACAGTCGAAAGAAATTGAGCCTGAGTATCTCGTATAAGTAAAAATTCGGACCCATCCTCCACTTGCCCAGACTGGGGATTTGAGGTTATTGTTTAGTTTTTGATTGTTAAATGCAAGTAAATGTATATGTTACAATGAAAAATGTTGTATTAAACGTATTTTGCATTTACACGTGCATTCTAGAAGTTCCTGAACGAAAATATCGGGTACCCCGGGTAAGTAAAATGTACCCGGGTGCCCACCATAGCTTGCCCGCCCATCGGGTACCCGTCCAGTCCCTAATCTCTGAAGATCGCAACAAAAAATACCCATGCAATACTACTAGTTTTGCTTGTTTATTAACACCGGAGGTAGACTTTTGTATCCCGTATAGCTTGATCATGACGCGTTGGAGTTCACACATGATAATGATACGCTCGCCAGTAAATGCTAAACAAATCTTATCCTTCCATAAGTTCGGGTATGCGCGTGAAAACAGGCACACGAAAACCTTTACTCGGTATCAATTCATATTTCACATTAACGTACCAACTAGCAGTGATGTCTGTGCCGGTTATTGCGAATGGAAGTTCATCACTGGATTGATGGTTGATGTGTGAATCATTGATACTCAGAACAGATGAAGATGATTTTCTGAAGGCGGCAGTTACGTTAAGTTAGTTTGTGTCTGAAAGGTTTGTATTGTGGATCCCACTATAGTGACGAAAACCATGCATTGTAGTTGTGTAACATTGGCTATATAGAGCGTCTTGTGAAAGCTTGACGTCTTGGATGATTTCAGTGATAGTTCGTCCAGCGTATATTTGAAAAAAAAAACGCAAAAAGACCGTAGACAAAAACGCTAATAAGTCAAGAAATGTCTAAAACGATAACATTTTGGCGTTTATGTAATAGACGCTTCCACAAATGTCAATCATATTCAAATTATTCTGCATTATTATCCAATCATCGCACTTGAATATCACGTGTTTAGCGGTAAAACTATTTCATACAAAAGAGCACGTACATGATGTTTGTGATATTCCAATGAGCACGTGGTAATATGTGTTATTTTCCATGAATGAAAATTATTCCTTTAGCAATAGCTGGGGAGGAGTTTCAACTATCCGTGGCAAAAACCGGATCGGTCTATTGTATATGCGCACCCTTGTAGATCTGTGCATAATAATTACCTTGTAACCAGGTTGGAAACTATATAGACGCGTCCAACCAACCCAATTAACATGAAATTTATACAATCAACCTTTATTCCAAATAATACACCGGTAATAAGCGACCAGGGTGACAGGAGACGCCAACTATGGGAACAATAGTTCACACCGTATTGCACCTATCAATATTTCTCCGCCGGGGGGGGGGGAGCGGCGGTCATATACGGGACTTTAGACTGAAATCGATTCCCGAAAGGCTGGAAGTTTACATGTCGAATGATTCCGGGTCACTGGAAATATACTTTGGTCAGATTTTAGCATGGTCCCGGTAATATTGGGCTACCCCAGGCCATTTGATGCGCAAAGCATCTCCCACTGTGGGGATTTAGACAAAAATGCTTGGCTCTAGGGTGGGGAATTAGGCCATACAAATTTGATTCTATGCTTAGCGTCCCCATGAGTTTTCGAAACCTACCAACCAGGCAGGAAAAAACACAATGAGTCGATAAAAAAAGCTTTCAGTTTCTTTCACAACTTATTTATGGCAGTGGTACAAGCTAAAGCAAATGTTTACCTGCAAAACTGTTATATATCATCTTCATATTTTAACCTACCTACTTTAACACAGTATTTTAACTCTGTAAATTGACTAGTTGCACACTGTTATTACAAATATTAGTAAAAACACCTAAAAGTCTTCTTTTTTTCAAATTTTTATCTGCTTTCTTACACGATTTATCACATTGTCAAAATAGTTTTTTTTTTTTCGTTCAAGCATCCAAAAACCTACCAGCCTGAGGACGCTAAACATAGAATCAAATTGGTGTGGCCTTAGAACCTAAAAAATAAAATTAGTCAAATTCCCATGGGTCATACGCCCTCCTGAGGGAAAATAGTGATAGGTGCATAGTACCGGCTCCTGGTCAGCGAGTGCGTCAATGTTCAGCAGAAACGATTGAATAATGAATATAGATAGTGGGTATATATATCTTGGTAATTTAGATTTGTGAAAACTAAACTTTTTACTGAAAAGAAAATGTTTAAACTCAAAAGTAGTCACAGGTTTGACGTAAATTTCGACTTTAATAACTCGCATGTACTCGAAAATATTAAGTTCTTTATCATGATATTTTCTTCAGACAACTCTTTATTCCCTCCGAAATATTTCTATAATATTAAATATTGACAAATAATCGCATTTATATATGTGCACCATAGTTATATATGTATATATATATATAGCCCCTGTCATTATTTTATCGTTTTCACTGGACATTGGCGCATTTATATCACTGTAGCCGTTACTACAGAGTGTACTTGGGCACCGGAATGTTTACGTAATTTGGCACGAGCTGAGTTGTTATACGTGTCGTAATGACGTTTTATTGCTTGGAAGAAGCACAACGTATGGTATCTTGTCTCCTTGACAACACAGTTTAACTACATTAATTTCTACGACACATACTTTTATAATAAAGAAGTGTGCATAGCTTATAGTCATACGCAATGGGAGGACGTGTCGACCAACTGGTGCGAATATTGACGACAAGGAGAATGCACATGTCGTAGCAATATCTGTGTATATGGCGCTATTCATCTTTCCAGCTGACATCTTGAGGGTTGAGCGCGAAACTTCTGTATCTGTTTAACATTTCTATGTCCGATACAATAGTTTCACGCTCACCCTCGAATATTTACTGTCTGATTATGTTAAGTATTAGCACATACGTCTTTGCCACCGGACATTATAATTCATTCCGAAAAGAAGTCATTAAATAATAGTTTGCAGGGAGTATTTTCCACTAATACTGAGGGAGGATTGTCGATTAATAGAGCATGTTGTACAATATTGAGCAGTCAAACATAGTTGTCACATGGAAAAGTGGCCATAATTCGTAGTTTCTACCCAAGTAGAATCAAAACGCTGATAGCATCAACTAAATATTCCGGTGCCAAATTAACGTTTCCATACCAGCAATCGTGTTGATTGAGTCCACACCAAAAGCATTTTTGTGGATATTATAAGTAAGACGTAAAATAAAATTATGTTTGTTGTAGGTTACATGCCCAAAAAAATTAGGGTAGGTAGGTAGGGAATTATTTCTTTTTTTTAATTTGGTAAATGGTCATCATGAAGATTCTAAAACTGAAAGAATATTCAAAACATGTCTCTTATATCATAAAACATTGTTTTGAAGTGGATGCTATCAAAACAAAACACTTATTTATCCAAAAACATTCAATTATTGGACAAAAGTATTTAATAAAAAAAAATAATTTCTGACCCACTCAAAAAAATGTTCTAGGTTCGGGGCATTTTTTTAGAGTAGGTCGGGTAACCTGAAACAAACATAATTTATTTTACGCCTAATAGCGCTAGACAAATCAATATATAAAATAAATGAAAATGTTGTTAGTGTAGTTATTTCCATATGACCGTGGTTTACCAATGCTGAAGTACGTTTTATCAAAGGGATTGTTTGAATAAATAGATAACAAAATTATATATCCGAGAAATATATTTGAGTAGTGTCATAGGAAAAAACGGGCTTAATGCGTTGCGTTTGATTGTGAACTCGGTTTTACAGGCTGATCCAGGTCGACACTTTCCGCCCACAGTTAATTTATATTTAGAAGAGACTTCCTTGAAACAGAAAATACCATTACAGCGGAAAGCTCCGTCCTGGATTCCGTCCCGGCTGATCCGGGACTTGTTTGGACTGATTCAAATCACTAGCACGACTATCGCGGAACCAGACAAGTAAGCATGTTTTCGGGGTTCGGTATAAAACGCAGCTTTTAGCGCAGCCTGCACCATGCAGTTACGTAGTTGGTGTGACGTAATTTAACTCTTTAAAAACCAATATAATCTGGTTTAAAACAAAAACAAATTTACTACGTCATTTTCGTGTCGTACTGACATCATCAAATAAGATTTATTAATATTTTACTTTTGCTTTTTTAAAAAGATGATTAAGAAATAGAGAACTATTTTTTCCGGGTAGTACGCATTCATGCAAGCGAGTTATTAGGTCGAGGCCCGTCTAGAATGTTTTTAAATTTAAAACTTTAATTAGCGTTTGGTGTTTTTAAATTTAATTGAATAGAAATCAGGATAAATAGAATGCACGGTAGGTACCGGGAAGGAGAAAGTTTATCCGGTTCGGCCCGAAAACAAAAATAGGGCTCGCTAAAGCTCGCCCTATTTCATTTTCTAAGTCTCACCGGATAAACTTTCTCCATCCGGGCAACAAACATGTATTATATATATATATATATATATATATATATATATATATATATATATATATATATATATATATATATATATATATATATATATATATATATATATATATATATATATATATATATATATATATATATATATATATATATATATATATATATATATATATATATATATATATATATATATATATATATATATTTTGAAGGGCAATCTATTTTGAATAAACAATTCGTTTTATTAAAAAAATCAATTACACAAATTTATATCAGTGACATAGATAACGTTTAATATTGCTGGTATTTTATATCATTATAATGTTCATTTAGATTTTGAAATGTTGTATTGTTAATTGTATACAGGCTCGTAATTATGCCCCAATTAAGAGTCACTTTGCTTTTTTCATTAACCCGCAGACATATTAGCATTTTGCATTTTAATTGTTCAATGGCTTAATAATAATATTCCCAATGTATACATATATGGTAAGAATAGTACATACGCAGTAAGGAGTAATATTGTTTATAATTTAAATATTATATTCATTATTGAACTTCTTATAACAAGTGCAAAAAATGTGGAGTCATATAAAGATGTGCTATTATAAATGATTCGATGTTTTTAGTTCTTCCTTAGTTAAGTGTAATACTTTTTGTACATATAAAATGTAGCGTTAATTTCGTGGTATGTTATGGTGCGTATCTTTTAGTTTGTGCAGGACCACATCATTTGGCAAAATGAAAACGTTTACTTCTATGGAATAAAATCCCATTACTGGAATACTTCGTTTTTAAGTTTAAACAACAACAATGTTATTCGTATTATAAGACTCATTATTTCAATTTTCAAATAACGTGTGAAAATAACGTTTAGATGTGACCTAATAATTTCATATTAAGTTGTTTGCATAATTTCTGCTGGTGTTTTAACCGGTCCGCTAGCTAGGCCTGTGGTTATTTTTATTTACAACTGTCATTTTAAGTTCATCATTGGTTATGGTGAAATCGAGTTCCTCTGAAATCGATGCATTTTCTCTATTTTCGTCACGCTCTTCGGCCGCGACCGGTACTTTAACGTAAACGTAAATTAAGTGAATTAAAATGACAAAATAGTAGCTCTGTGAAGATATTTTCAGATGTTACAATATTTCTTATTGAGACGTTTTTTTTCTTTATAATTCTTTTTTTTTGTTATTTCCATAATTAATTAACCTTAATGTTAACGAACTTCTTATGAGATGAAACAAAATACACTTGTTTTTTTGTATTCTGTTTTACACTCAGAATAAACGTGTTATATAAGTTGTATCATTATATTGTTATAACTTTTGATAATAAATAAATACAAACAATTATTTAAAACCTAATAAATTCATTCATAAACCAATAATATCGATAATTAAGTGCCTACTAGTTCATATAGCAATCCACATTATGAAAGTCAGTAGCGTTTTTATTGGATTGTGGTAGCTGGTAGTTGCTTTACTACTGTGACACCTTATGCCTACAGTATACTTGTGTGATGTCACACAAACAATTAATTACTTTTGTTATCAATAATATGTCGGCTTATCGTGTTAATCTCCCGTGGGGAAGTGCACATGTGATATCGTAGCTTATCTCTACATTATATCATTACACGAATTTTTTTTTAAAGTATCCTGAATATTTGTACGAAATGAAATTTCAGTCAAAAGTAGAGAGTAATTATTAAACAAACATGATAGATTTAATGTAAACACAATTGAAGATTTTACATATTTAAAATGTAAAATGTGTGCGTTAAGACGGATGAATTCGTGAACCACATGACGGTCGGTGTTACATATAAATTTATCGAGAGTTTTGTAGTCAATGAGTACATAATAGTTTGTTAACTAACTAATAAAGTGAAATATATTATAAACATACAAAATACTAACTGCAACTGCATGAAATAATAAATATACCTAATGATCCTATATGACCTTAACGTTGAAATTAACTAACGTGATACGAACCTTATCATCACCAAATCCGACGATATCAACATCATCACCGACTCAAACTACACTTGTTTAAAACCTTTTTTAACATCACCGACTATGACGACACGAACTTCATCATCGCTGACGACACCAACAATATCATCGCCGACTCCGACTACACCAACTTCATCATCGCTGACGACACCAACTATATCATCGACGACGACACCAACAATATCATCGCCGACTCCGACTACACCAACTTCATCATCGCTGACGACACCATCTACATCATCGATGATTCCAACTACATCAACTTCATCATCGCTGACGACACCAACTATATCATCGCCGACTCCGACGATACCAGACACCAACTATATCATTGCCGACTCCGACGATACCAACTTCGTCAATGACTCGTGCGAAGGTCTATGCATATAATGCTTGACCAGTGCGTTTGGTGAATATTGTGTCACTATCCGCTTTACATAGCAATTAAGATACGTGCGAATTATTAAACAACAGTGTAACATTATTAGCACTAATAATATAATTATTAAAAGGGCACATGCGACCAAGTTATTGTAGACTTAAATTAATTTGCAATGTATAGAAGATGAATACCCTTTTATGTGAATCGATGAATTACGAAAACAACAAAATATATAGCAAAATACTATTTTAAAAAATCGATTTTCGTCTACTGTTATATCTGAATATAATTTAACCAACTGTTATTACAATATACACAATTACTGTACACACTTTTAGTTCTAGGCAGAATCATGTAACATCAACTTGAAAACACACATTAATTTTTGTGTCTATATTTACAATCTGTTAATGCCAGCTTTATTGTGTTGCATTTTGTATTGTGTAGATTTTATCTTTATATGAAATACTTATATTATAATATTGTTAATTATGTTCAGAATTAAAGCATTAAATATTTAGTTGCGTTTATTGTCCCTTATTATATTTCTTCTTTGTTATTGTTTAATATTATTATGAGTACTCATGCAAGTGTGTATATTCGTTTAAAATATTCTTATTACTGCATTTTTACACAAATCAATACATAATTAAATTGCAGTTTAAACAACGTTTCATCAATGCATATGAAGACTGCATTTTTCAATAAAGTACCATTAGTTATGTTTTATTATATAATTTATTATCAACTAATTCAATTAGATTTATTGAAAGCAGTAATCTGGACAATATCTAATGTATAAGTATGCTTAATAAATAATCATTTTCATATACATGTATAAGCTTTAATTTCTGAAACCAAAATACTTTCAGTTTCTGAAACATTTTCTAAAGTTAATATTTTTAATTAAATATTTAAGTGACTCTCATCTTTTAATTAGTACATGATAAATATATGTTAAATCATTTGAAGCATTTTTCAGTAAGATATTTCTGAATGAATCCACATTAACTAATACAAAATCCCATTCCAATCATTTTCCTTCTTTATGCATATTGTCTGCGCTAAAAGCTGCTTTTTCCCTACATGTATATATTGGCTGCACTAAAAGTATTCTGGTACCCGATCTTTACTCACTTCGTGGTAAAGGTCTGGCATCAGGTTAGATACCAGTAAATCATTGTGTATCCATCCGTGGTCCATTCAAAAGTAGTGCCTATTACTAAAGAGTTCCTCTTCTCTTCTGGCATAAAAGCCATTTAGGTATCTCAGACATGCCTTTTGTGGTTATTTCTAATATCCTATGCGTGTCTGCAACATGTTGGTTCATTTCATTGGAGGCTAACTTGAAAGCTGAACTTTTGGGGTGTGTTTACTGTGGTATGGGGCTTTTGTCGAAATATGACGGCCGAAGCCCTGTTTTCTACCGGTGCCTGCATTCAAGTGAGATGCATTTTCTTACAAGTAACATGACATATCTTTTTTATTGCAAATTTTGCCGTTTTATAATGGGACCCTATGGAAATTGGAATTACTGGTATCTAACCATCACCCAAATCTCCTTTGGTAACACCGGTTAAATCAAGATGGCTGAGGTACGTTACTTTCTATAGGCAACGAGCTTGAAAATTAAGTACTTCTTTACCTGTCATTGTAATATCGTTCCGCCTTTCATTCAACCTTTGTCTTGTCTGTTTATATGCATGCTTGCCATTGCAGTATAAATTGTAGTTTTGTTAAAAAGCTCACCAAAATTAACTTGATGTCTATTTCGGATATTCGGATAAATGTTCAGGAACTAATTGAGTGTAAGCAGTTAATGCGTCTTGGTAGTTAATTTCATTACTAATAATGCTCAAAAGACCAATCACGTTACTGTAAATTAAGTTTGTGTTAAATTTAAAAGTATTATAGCAAAAGTAAATGTGTGTTGCATCACCATTTTAGAATTATTACATTTGGAAATACATTAACAATGTAGATCTAGTTAGTAGTAGTTGATGCTAGTAGAACTTACTGTATAATTCTTGTGTTTGTATTTATTTTAAGGTTGCTGATTCATTTAGAAATTGCTGGATTCATTTTGTGTACATTGCTGGCCAACTGTACTGGCAATTCAAAGGATCTTGAAATTGACTGTTATATAATTTAAAAAAAAGTTCTTCTGCACAAGTGTTTTTTTTAAATTTATGTTTCATTATTAGCAGTATTAATTAACAAATCATATACACCTTAGGAAAAATAGGCATGCCTTACAGAGAAAGGAAATCGAAATTAATTTATACAATTAATTAAAATGCCTTGAAACTTACAGCTGAAACACTGTACATGTCACTCTTATTGCAGTGATATGACTAAACATATTGACTAAATCATTTTATGTATAAGACTTATGCTAGCTTACAGGTGATATTATTTGCGCATACATATAAGTAACACATTTTAATTACACTGTTTAAACCTTTATTTGATTGATAATTTCAAGTCAAACACATAATAACACAGTTAATTCACACATAGATTCTTATGTCTTTTTCTAAACCAAACACATCTACATATATATTTCTGGTTAATAATGACACAGTGCTAATGTACCTAAGTGCAATACATGTTCTTCAGTGAAATACAATTGTCAATTTATTGCATACAATATATTTTAATAAGTGAACATGTTTAATTTCACAATAAATGTATACGTGTGAAGTGTTATTTATATATATTTGCAAATCAACCATTTCAACTGTATACAAATAATGGGCACATTCTTAAAGTAAAATATCTACATAAAAATCCAAACTGAAATAATCTGATGCAGTATAGGCTCAGGCAATGCACACCATAAAACAAAAATAGTACTACATAATTGTACATATTTAAATTTAATAGCTCAATGTTTTCTAAAGCTACAGATACAAGTTATTAAATTATCATTTTAAACATAGAATAAGTTTTCTTTCACCTTTCAAAAGGACAACACATGCTTGGGGTATTTTGCTACCCACTGTTAATATTAACATTTTATAACTTATTCATATATAATTCATATTGTAGAAAGTTTGTTTTTTTACATTTGACTTTTTATAATCTCATGATAAAATCCAATAGATAAATAGTAATCACACAGATGAACAGCGAAATTTCTGTTTATGAACTTTCTTGTCTTGTGAAGTTGGAAGAGAACAGTATCACACAAATGTTGTGGCTTTTTTTTCTGTTCTTTCTATCTTCTTACTGTTGTACTGATGCCTTAGAGTGGAAACTGCACGCTGAAAAAATATAACAGTTTAAATAAATTATTAATATCAATAAATTAATCATTTTATTTATTTATTTATGTTTAGTTTGTTTGACCAATTCATATTATTTTAATAAGGATAATGGTCTTTATTAACATAAGATTGAAATATATTATTTGTTATGAATTATTTAAAATAATAGATCAGTGTATTTAAACATCTATAAATAAGCATTACTAAATTTCTGGTGTATTTTATTCAATAGTAAACATCACGTCCGAATATCCGAAATATATGTATGGATGTTCAGACAGGTTATTCAGTATATTTAATCAATATATATTCAACGAGATTAAAATCACTAAAAGATCGCGATATACTAAAATTAAATATAAGGTTTGGTTACAATGACAGGCAAAACGAAGGCAAACAATTTAGAAAACCATGTTTTTATGTATGACATACCGTTAGTCCGCCATATTGTATTGTCCATGAGTAATCGACCGTGGATTGGTTGACGTCAGACTACACTAAAGAGAACCCAACCCTTTCAAATTTGAATAAAAACCACAATTTTCATCAACCTGATCTATTTCGAGGGAACATGAAGTCCTATTACACTGGTTTAAAGATTTATTGGAAAAAAATAAAATTGAAAATGTCACATATAATGGTGTTTTGAGGCAAAAATTTAGACGGAAAAAAATGTACTTGGGTACATCTGGAAAACATGATTTTAACTCAGAATTAAGCATAAGTTTGAGTTTTAATAGGCATAGCAGATACAATATATAAAGTCAGAAGTGAAAACAATCTTAATTGGCATTCTAAATGTTACAGAATATGTTTTTAGTCCGTTTTGAACAATTTTTTTTTTAAGTTTCTGCATTTTTGGAGGTAAAATCCATACAAATGTAGCATTTCAGATGCCATTTGACCCCAGAAAAGGGTTTGTTTACATAACAATCAACAGATCTGACCTCCTGTCACACAACAAAAAAAGAATTTGACCCCAAAATGTCAATGCCAGATATTAATTAACAGTCTTCTGTCACACCTGAACTTGTGGGTGAGGTCAGCCGCCTGCAATCTTCAATCTGTTCCAGGTACTCTCTGCTGAGTAATCTGTGAGCATAAAAAGGTTTTCTGTGCATGTTTACTCAATATTGTGATTACTAGTGTAACTTAGATACAATAAGTGTACATATACAATAGTTTACTAAGTTTTATTTACTGCGATAAGGCTAGTCGCTATGCCGGCTCAGATTGTTGAACTCATGTGCGAACAGTTCAGTTCTAAAACGGGTTTGAGAGTCCCAAAAAGGGTTAAACTCTTGCCTTTTCCTACTGGTGTTGATAAGAAGAATGCCAGGCTGGAAAAGAAGTCATTAGATAGTAGAATACATGACAATAATCATGTACTAACCTTAAAAAATACCGATGGTACGGACACGACTGTGTCAGCTTTACGGCCCCGCCCCAACGCTCCAGTGTAGTTGACAAGTAAAGTAGTGTTGATGACTCGTCACTGCACCCAGACTTGTATACCAATAAGTTGATGGTTCCGGCTGAGGTCCTGGGAGCCGTTTCTTAGAAATACTTACGTTCAGAAACCATGCGTAAGTGCAAAACTTAAACGTAGTAGCGTTTCTATAAATATTCGTATACTTACGAACTTCTTATTTTTGCACGTAAATTTACGCTTGCTCTTAGGCTTGCGTAAGTCAACATTTTCTTCGTAAATATGGCGGCTTACATCCCGATGTTTCGCAGACGTGAGCACTGCCGCCTATTTATCGCGAACGACTGCTGCCAATAAATGATCTTAGAGATACTGAAGTGATAGAAAGACATAGGCTTTCGCGTGAAGCTGTAATGTACATACATGATTTGATTAAAGGCGATATTTCGCCCTATACTATGCGTAATCACGCTGTGGATCCTTTGACGAAGGTATTGGAAAGACATTCATGTAAATTATATCACATTATCTAGGATAAATCTACATAGATCTACACATATTTTTAGTTGTTTTAAACCTTCTAACTAAATCTATATTTAGAACTGTACTGTAGGGTATTGAAAATGAATATAAGCGGAAATAACAATGTTGATAACAACAACATTGATGTGAATCAAATGTGGAATGTAATTTTACTGAAATATGAATTGTTGTTATGATTTGTTCGAATTAAATACTGACAATTCATTCATCATTCGTTTTTACATGCTTACTGGCGGAGTGCCTAAATCCGCCACTTGCCTAAATCCGCCACCCCATCCGAATAAGCGTTTATTTAACGGCGATTTCTATTCTGTTGATCTTGATCAATCAGACACTTGCACTTAACAACGCTGGCGAGTTTTCATCTTGATTTGTGCATTAATGAGTATTTAATCCAATTATTTTGTACATAACCCCTAAATGCAAACAAACTGCATGCGGGGAATCTATTTCATTCTGCGCATGCGCAATTTTGAGGCCCCGCATGGTGTCCATGTTAAAATTAAATTACCATTACCATGTTTTAATATTATGTCCATGTGAGCATGTGCAGCATAAAATTAACCATTATTCATTGGCATAACATACAATAAAATGTGAAAAAAAAAACTGCTTATGAAGAGCGCAAATGTCACGCTACTCAAAACCCCCATTATTTGTCCCACGTGCACGCAAGGCCTCAATTTCAAAACTATTTATAGAAATACAAACGAGTGTTTGAAGAAACGAAACATTGTATTAACAACAGACATCGAGCTGCTTAATATAGAAAATTAAATAAGAACAATAGTCAAATGTGGAATAAGCATGTCACGGTTCCTGATCTACGATTTTCACCAAGCAACTTCACCGTGTTTTATATTTAACAATATAAAATGAACCTTAAATAAACAAAATTGGGAGTTCTGTTAATAGAAGTCAATAAACTTTGCTTTGAAAATAGAATTCATCAAAGAATATTATTTTCGATCAATTTGAACAGTTTAAAGAGGGGTGGCGGATTTAGGCACTCCCACGCTAATTTTTTACACTGTTTAGGCCTTCAATTTCAATAATTATTTTTCATTTGCAAAGTATTTGAAATGTAACAAAAACATGACAGCAAATGCACATTAAACCTAACTTGATTTATGTGAATTTGTATGTCAATCGGTAAACAACTTTTGAAAATATCGTACAAATACCCCCCAAATGTGGCGGATTTAGGCACTGCGCCAGTACTTCCAACAGACGTTTGCAAACTGTCTTGGAACTTGGAATTTGTTTGACAAATGTGACAGGAACTGAATCATTTACTGAACATGATGGTGTGGGGGGGGGGGGGGGGAACCAAAACTTTCCAATACGAGTGTAAATGCAACCAGGTTTAGTCCTTTTTTTAGTAATAGTTCATGGTATTATTGAGAGATATGTCAATAGTTTTATTTCCAAAGTTAATGTTATGGCTATCAATTATCTGCTATGTTATGCTTGTGATTGTTTGGGTGTTTGTATATATCGTGATACAGGTGTTGGTGACACTGAGATACCTTGCCAAAGGTGATTTCTACAGCGAAGTCGGTGATCTCCACGGAATCAGCCGAGTTCAGTATCACGATCTATTTCTGTGGTATGAACAAGAGTAAAACAATCTCTTCAATGAAATCCATAAAAAAATTATACTGTATTAGCTTCTGCACCAGTTTAGTTAGTGGATGTCATGCATTCGAGTCTGCGACAAACAAATTATGCAACTGACTGAATGTAATCAACGCATTTAAAGAAAATGGCTTGTCAATTTACTATTTCATGTATCAAAACTTAACATGTTATGATCAATAACTATCTTGTTGAGAAATAAATGTGACCGTTACAGCACCTGTAACTTGCTCTTATTACTTCAACTTTCAAGTTGTGGCAAGACCACGTTTTTTATTTTATTTTTATATATCAAATGACAAACTTGTTTTTTTATGCTGCTAAAAATATATATTCGGATTACATAAATTGAAGCATAATGGAATGTTAAAAACCAAATCAATGTTACCAACTATTTATAAAAATATAGAAAAAGTCAGAGTATCATCCACAAACTTGTAGTATACCTAGTGTATATCTACAAAATCTGACTACAATTTCCTATAAATAGAGGATATTTGTTTGTTTTCGGTGTGATAACGCATGATATCCTCACCGGAAAGGGAGACAATTATTGTTTTGTTATTTTTTTAATTAATATTATTGGGAAACTGCATAGATTTTATTCTTGAACATACTTTCATTGCAGGTGGTAGCTGCTCTTAATAGGAAATTGAATACCATGCAATTTCCTACAACAGAAGAAGCACTCAGAAATGTAAAAGCTGGATTCTACAAAATTGGGAAAATTCCCAATGTTGTAGGAGCAGTTGATGGGACTCTTGTTCCAATGATCGCCCCGAGTGAGGATGAGGAGACGTATGTGTGCAGGAAGGGGTACCATGCCGTCAAAGTACAAGCTGTGGGGAACCATCAAATGAGGTAAGAAACACACAACAATGTTCAAAGCTCACAAGTCAATTTGTTGCATGAGAAACGACTTAAATTACAATATAATAACAATTACAAACACATACATACATCAAGATCAAAGTCACAGATAAAATATGGTACAAATGAGGCCTTTTAGAACACAGAAAGGAACATAATTCTGTTGAAGTGAAAAAGGTAATTCTATCATATAAAGAAATAAATTACTAATTTGATTTCTGTTTTAAATAACACCTAAATAAACTACAAACATAATGAATGCATAGTTTTAACCTATCAATGCATACAAAACAAGATTATTCCAGTGTTTAAAACACGAGCTTCATCGATACAAATTTAATAATGTTTAATGTGTTCACTGTGAAAAAAAATCATAATTTTAAGATTTTAAAATTCATGTTAAAAATTATAATTTTGAAAAAAATATTTTAGTCTTGTATTAAGTTTAAAACTAGAATTGCCACTGTCATGGAATAAATATCCCCCGAATGCCCCTTTGTCACAAGGATATTGATACGAGCAACATGCAGTTTTGAACTGTAACAATATTTTATTTCAAATGGCTAAAGAAATCGACAAAGGGGAATAACTCTGTAAATAATGCAGCAAGAGGTATATTTCTTGTGCACTGCACTCCACCTAAAAACCATCTATCTATGTATCAAGTATGAAGTTAATATCTAAAAGGGTTTTTTATAGCTTAAAATTTATGCTTCGGCCAAAAAACCATGACACACAGACGGACATGCAGTTAAGCGGAGTCCAGTATACCCCTCTTACATATGTGTTGTGCAGGGGGTATAATTAAAATCATACAGTTTTATCCGTACTTAATGCACATTGCACCTTAAATTCATGTTTTAGATTCACAGATGTCGTCGCCCAGTGGCCAAGATCAGTACATGATAGTACAATACTCGAGAACTGTGCACTGAAACAGTGTCTGGCAAGCACCAACAACAACTGGCTGCTGGGTGACAGTGGCTATGGTTTAAAACCATATCTCCTTACACCTGCTGGCCTGCCGAGAACGCCCTCAGAGGTCAGCTACAACCATGCCCACATAAAAACAAGGCTGCTGGTTGAGAAGGCCTTTGGAATGTTGAAATCAAGGTTCAGGAAAGTGCACTTAGTTTACAGCAATGCAATAAAAATAATATTTATTGATTTAATAACTGTAAAACATCAATTATGTGATTTTTCTTCCATTGTTAAAATCTAAAATTTATCCATTTTTAGAATACTTCAGTTTGATATATATATATAATATTTTATATAATTGCACCATGTCTGTTGTGTTGTTAAATTAGTAAATGTATTATGGTTTTCAACTTGCGTTTTGGATAACGGGGAAAAAATTGTAATGTTACATATCAATAAAAATGTAAAACTGTAAGTAACAATGCCGATTGTCTTTGTAGATGTTTGCACAGAAGTGGAGGCTGCCTCCCTTTCCAGCCACCCAAAGCAGCCAGAGTTGTTAGTGTGTGCATGAAACTGCATAATTTGTGCCAAGACATGAATGTGCCAGTGCCGGCCATCCTGGATGAGGAAGAACATGATGAACAAGTACTTGAGGGACCCATTAATGCAAATGGCTTACAAACGCGAAAAGTGTCATTAATTTGTTCTAGTTCTCTAAAATTAAAAGAACAATATGATAACATTACATCAAACTCAGGTTCCAATTGCACATAAAATATGCTGTTTAAAGGATCTTAAAGGGACTATGTTTACAAAAAGGGATCTTTAGCAAATTTAATGTTTTCATGTTTCACTAGTTAGCTATACCAGGCACATACTACAAATAAAGTATGAATTTTTCACTACATTATCAGAAGTGTGATACAAACAAAAACATGTACTTATGCAATAAAAACAAAAGCATTTACTTATGAAATTGTTGCATATCTGTATAATCACTATTTCAAGTGATAACTTTACTTAACTTTTCAAATATATAGAACATAGAATATTATATGATTAGTGTCAAAACTAAAATTTAAACTTCGTAACAGTTTGCCTGTTCACAATAATTATTTATTGTTCTGGGACACACGCTGGCACAGTATTGACACTACTGATAGAATTAAGCAAGCTGTTGATCCTGTGCAACTCGTCTCTTATATCTGCATGCACCTGCAGCTGATGACGCATTACTTCCAGTTTTCTTTCTTCAACTGCAAGGACTCGATCTTCATCTGTAATACAGGTACATGTTTTATTCTTTTCATGTATTCTGATATAACTTTTCTATACACAATGTGATTTAAATAAATATAAAATGACATTTGGCACTTATTAATAAAACGAATTAATAGTTGTGTTGTAATGATTATTTGATATGTCATTAGTATAAAAAGAAAAGTAACCAATTCTTTAACCATACACTATTGCATATATTTTTCAAAGTTGATAATTATTTCCACCATAATAATAATTAAATTTCAATAAATATTGTTCTCCCATATTCGTGTGTTTTTATGACATATATGCTTTGCATCATACTATGTATTGGTATTTGTTGCATTCATGTGTTATGCATATTGTATAATATGTATTGTAATTACATTCATAAGAATAAAATATGGTGGTTGAAAAGAAAATCAGTTGGACTTATATGAGACTTAAACTGTAAGGAATGACTGGTAAGTAAGGATTGTTTAAGCCATAAAAATGCCAGTATAATCTTACATGTTACACCTCTTTTGCTGTTACTGCTTGCTGTTGAATTTCTTGCATTTTTTCTGACTGCAATGGAATTGTATACAATTAATGGTTTTGATTCATACATATTGGTCAGTAATTATGTCACAAATCAAAGCAATGTGTGTTATAAATACACCAGTAATGCTGTGTTTGGTAGCGGGTATCAACAAGATCATACAGGTTCTATCTAAATTGAAAGCCAACATGTCAATATCTTGAAAAAATTATTTGTAATTTATTAGTTATCATTAATTTAACAGAATTTAGTAAATGTTATGCAAACGTCTCTTTCATGCTACATATCAAACTATGCATTTACCTTTGCCTGTTGCATGTTCTATTTCAGTTTCTGGGGCTTGCCTTTTTTTCAATGGACTGACATCATTTGTTGATTCTGTAATTAATGACATATACAATATATAAATATAAAATTTTGCAAAAATAATTTGTATAATTGTAACTTATGTGTATCACTGACATAACATTAAAAATCACCACTATGATCAAGTCAGAATTTTGTTTTCATGTGAATCACGCACATAGCGGCCGAGTGGTTAAATGCACGCAATTTCTGATCCTGGCGGTCGTATGTTCGAGTTACAGCGAAGGCAATTTTTTTTAAAGTTAGTTAGAGTGAGATTAACCTATAGATAATTACAGTTACCTTCAAAGAATTCATGTAACACAGCACTACTCGTCTGTACTGAAACAGTATTTAATTTTCACTCGAATAATGTGAAACAAGACATCCAACTTACGTGTAAGAACTTACTTTGATAACGAACATAATCAGTCTGCACTCTTTGGATTAAGGCCTTGTAATGTATTTATTTAATAAAAAAGCTTAGGGCAAATTTTTATGACTTCATATTTGTTTTGTCCTCAATTGCACATTTTAATGATGTATATATTATATATATATTATATTCACTTTAATAGCATTTGTTTCACCTTTTTGTTTTCCTAACTGTTACTTGAATTTAAATTATTTTACCTTTGAAGTTGTCTACGCCTTGGAATCCTTCCACTGACACTTTAGGCAGTGCACTCAGTAACTAAAATGTTGACATGAAGTTTGTTATATCATACTTCCAAGTGCCAAGTGAAATATGTTCGCATAAAAATAACATACATTCAAATTAAATCATTTAATAAAAGTACCATCTAATATGAAATAATGTATCCTGTACACACATTCAGACAACACAAAACCTGTCAGAAAACCTGTCAGACATGTCCGACAAAAATGTTGATGACCAAAATGTATAACACACATTATACATAGTTATACTATTTTGATTATTGTGTTAATTATTGCTTTAACATAAAGTTGTAATTGTCCTGCATTTTTTATGGTATATCAAATAATTCAATAACAATGAATAATTTTTCAATGTAAAACTACAAGTATATCACGTTTTGTATATGATAGGGTATATATGTTACATATCATGGTGTCTGATTTAGATGTTTGGTTCAGTCTGAAGATTTTATTATCTTCAAATGAACAATGTGTACCTTTTCCTGCCAATCTTTAAGAACAACATGAGATGTTCCTCCCCCCCGTGGCCAGTGCATCCCGCACTCTCTCCCGTTCCTTCTTCCTTACATCTGTCTTGATATCTGATAGCTTCTTCTTGACCTCATCAACTGTGCGGCTTGTCAGTGACTGACAGTTGATGCTGTAAGAATGTAAAAAAATGCAAGTCTATATTGCAGTATTAGTAAACTTAATTAGGTTGTTATACGTTTGACATGATAACAATTGCATTGGCAATTTAAATTCATCACTCAGGCGTTGTCTGATTGGGCATTTTCAGGGTAGAGCTAGATGTTGTTTTGTTTTTGTTTATTTATTTATTTTTTACGACGTGTGACACTCATACAGTCATAGTTAGGGTCGAGTTATTGCTAATTTATTGAATAAAAATACTAATAAATTGCATGCTATTGTAGAATAATCTTTGCAACATGTAAACAACACAGTGTTCTTGACTTTGGGGAAAATGTCTAGATCTAGCTTAGTAGCTACTGAAAAATTTACCTCTCGGTAATCTGGGCATAGGTGTCAATCTTGTCTCTGTTTGTTAGCCGGGTCCAAAATTTTCCGTCTAAAATAGTTCTATTGTCGCAAAAGGCGTCCACAAGTACTTGTATTTCTTGCGCCGACCAGTTATCTTTTCGCTTTTTCACATTTTCCATTTTGCTTATGTTTATGTTGTAAGCTAAAACGAAGTTTTGCAGACGATATTACCATGAGCTCTCTGTTAGGTCCGCGCTTTACCAGACTCCATTTTAGAGAGTATTCGAACATAGCAACTAAGCTTAAGGTTACGTTTGGTTTATAGAAACGCACTTACGCATCGTTAAAAATGTTCGTAACTTTATACTTACGTGAATTTGTGTTCGTAAACTTACGCCTGGTTCTTTTCAACACTGCATTTAAAAAACAAAATTTTTTTTTTTTAAGTTTCTGCATTTTTGGGGCTAAAATCCATACAAATGTAGCATTTCAGATGCCATTTGACCCCAGAAAAGGGATTGTTAACAATCAACAGATCTGACCTCCTGTCACACAACAAACAAAGAATTTGACCCCAAAATGTCAATGCCAGATATTAATTAACAGTCTTCTGTCACACCTGAACCTATGGGTGAGGTCAGCCGCCTGCAATCTTCAATCTGTTCCAGATACTCTCTGCTGAGTAATCTGTGAACATAAAAAGGTTTTCTGTGCATGTTTACTCAATATTGTGACTACTAGTGTAACTTAGATACAATAAGTGCACATATACAATAGTTTACTAAGTTTTATTTACTGCGATAAGGCTAGTCGCTATGCCGGCTTCAGATTGTCGAGCTCATGTGCGAACATTTCAGTTCTAAAACGGGTTTGAGAGTCCCAACAAGGGTTAAACTCTTGCCTTTCCTACTGGTGTTGATAAGAAGAATGACAGGCTGGAAAAGAAGTCATTAGATAGTAGAATACATGACAATAATCATGTACTAACCTTAAAAGATACCGATGGTACGGACACGACAGTGACAGCTTTACGGCCCGCCCCAGCGCTATAGTGTAGTTGACAAGTAAAGTAGTGTTGATGACTCGTCACTTCACCCAGACTTGTATACCAATGAGTTGATGGTTCCGGCTGAGGTCCTGGTTCTTTTCAACACTGCATTTAAAAAACATACTCAAATTAAACCAAACTGTGATGGTGATTTAAATTTTGATGCCGCTATCTCCATTAGGTGTGGTCTAGGTTGGCGTGAGCGGCTTAAGTGTTTTATGCATGCATTTCATGTATTTTTCAGCTGAAAGCCTGATTGAACTACAATTACAAAATAACATATGAACTAAATAGGATCTGTTAACTTTGCAAATTACGAAAATTGGTATTATTCAAAGTAGGCAGGTCGGACGGTCATCATGGCCAAAGCATCGGCCAGTGCGGACACGACCTTTAAGGGCATTATTGTCAGTTACAGGTTCTTAAACTAAATATTCAGGATTACAACACCAGGCATTAATGCATAAATGAGAGAATTGTTGAAACTAATGCAAATTAATGTCAAAATGAAACTGAAAAACAACACGATGAACACAATGGGTCTCGGATTGCCACTCTGGTGGACATTGTGTTTTAATTTTTGCCATATTTACCCCCCTAATGCCCCCTAGAGCAACCATCCCATCAAATACAGCCCTAAATGGGGTACAGGTGGCATCTGGCAGTTATTCTTGCCAGTACAGTGTGTTTGTAAGAGTCCATTTTAAAAATCTTTGCAGACGACTAATATTAGGTGAAGTTCGAGAACCCAACCATATCAAATTTGAATAAAAACCACAATTTTCATCAATCTGATCTATTTCGAGAAAGAACATGAAGTCCTATTACACTGGTTTAAAGATATATTGCAAAAAAAATAAAATTGAAAATGTCACATATAATGGTGTCTTCAGGGAAAAATTTTGATGGAAAAAAATTTACTTGGGTACATCTGGAAAACATGATTTTAACTCAGAATTCAGCATAAGTTTGAGTTTTAATAGGCATAGCAGATACAATGTATAAAGTCAAAAGTGAAAACAATCTTCATTGGCATTCTAAATGTTACAGAATAGGATTTTAGTCCGTTTTGAGCAATTTTTTTTTTAAGTTTCTGCACTTTTGGAGGTAAAATCCATACAAATGTAGCATTTCAGATGCCATTTGACCCCAGAAAAGGGTTTGTTTACATAACAATCAACAGATTTGATCTCCTGTCACACAACATAAAAAAGAATTGGACCCCAAAATGTAAATGCCAGATATTAATTAACAGTCTTCAGTCACACCTGAACCTGTGGGTGAGGTCAGCCGCCTGCAATCTGCAATCTGTTCCAGGTACTCTCTGCTGAGTAATCTGTGAACATAAAAAGGTTTTCTGTGCATGTTTACTCAATAGTGTGATTACTAGTGTAACTTAGATACAATAAGTGTACATATACAATAGTTTACTAAGTTTTCTTTACTGCGATAAGGCTACTCGCTATGCCGGCTTCAGATTGTCGAGCTCATGTGCGAACAGTTCAGTTCTAAAACGGGTTTGAGAGTCCCAACAAGGGTTAAACTCTTGCTTTTCCTACTGGTGTTGATAAGAAGAATGCCAGTCTGGAAAAGAAGTCATTAGATAGTAGAATACATGACAATAATCATGTACTAACCTTAAAAAATACCGATGGTACGGACACGATTGTGTCAGCTTTACGGCCCCGCCCCAACGCTCCAGTGTAGATGACAAGTACAAGTAGTTTTGATGACTCGTCTCTTCACCCAGACTTGTATACCAATGAGTTGATGGTTCCGGCTGAGGTCCTGGTTCTTTTCAACACTGCATTTAAAAAACATACTCAAATTAAACCAAACTGTGATGGTGATTTAAATTTTGATGCCGCTGTCTCCATTAGGTGTGGTCTAGGTTGGCGTGAGCGGCTTAAGTGTTTTATGCATGCATTTCATGTATTTTTCAACTGAAAGCCTGATTGAACTACAATTACAAAATAACATATGAACTGAATAGGATCTGTTAACTTTGCAAATAAGGAAAATTGGTATTATTCAAAGTAGGCAAGTCGGACGTTCATCATGGCCAAAGCATCGGCCAGTGCGGACACGACCTTTGCGGGCATTATTGTCAGTTACAGGTTCTTAAACTAAATATTCAGGATTACAACACAAGGCATTATGACATAAATGAGAGAATTGTTGAAACTAATGCAAATTAATGTCAAAATGAAACTGAAAAACAACACGATGAACACAATGTGTCTCGGATTGCCAGTCTGGTGGATATTTTGCTTTAATCTTCCCATATTTACCCCCCTAATGCCCCATAGAGCAACCATCCCATAAAATACACCCCTAAATGGGGTCAAGGTGGCATCTGGCAGGTATTCGTTTCCAGTAGTGTGTTTGTAAGAGTCCATTTTCAAAATCTTTGCAGACGACTAATATGAGGTGAAGTTCTTTAACAGAACCCAACCCTTGAAATTTGAATAAAAACCACAATTTTCATCAATCTGATCTATTTCGAGAAAGAACATGAAGTCCTATTACACTGGTTTAAAGATTTATTGGATAAATATAAAATTGAAAATGTCATATATAATGGTGTTTTGAGGCAAACATTTTGACGGAAAAAAATCAACTTTGGTACATCTGGAAACTATGATTTTAACTCAGAATTAAGCATAAGTTTGAGTTTTAATAGGCACAGCAGATACAATATATAAAGTCAGAAGTGAAAACAATCTTCATTGGCATTCAAATTGTTACAGAATAGGTTTTTTGTCCGTTTTGAACAATTTTTTTTTTTAAGTTCCTGCATTTGTGGGGCTAAAATCCATACAAATGTAGCATTTCAGATGCCATTTGACCCCAGAAAAGGGTTTGTTTACATAACAATCAACGGATTTGATCTCCTGTCACACAACAAAAAAAGAATTTGACCCCACAATGTCAATGCCAGATATTAATTAACAGTCTTCTGTCACACCTGAACCTGTGGGTGAGGTCCGCCGCCTGCAATCTTCAATATGTTCCAGGTACTCTCTGCTCAGTAATCTGTGAACATAAAAAGGTTTTCTGTGCATGTTTACTCAATATTGTGATTACTAGTGTAACTTAGATACAATAAGTGTACATATACAATAGTTTACTAAGTTTTATTTACTGCGATAAGGCTAGTCGCTATGCCGGCTTCAGATTGTCGAGCTCATGTGCGAACAGATCAGTTCTAAGACGGGTTTGAGAGTCCCAAAAAGGGTTAAACTCTTGCTTTTCCTACTGGTGTTGATAAGAAGAATGCCAGACTGGAAAAGAAGTCATTAGATAGTAGAATACATGACAATAATGATGTACTTACCTAAAAAAATACCGATGGTACGGACACGACTGGGTCACCTTTACGGCCCCGCCACAACGCTTCAGTGTAGTTGAGAAGTAAAGTAGTTTTGATGACTCGTCACTTCACCCAGACTTGTATACCAATGAGTTGATGGTTCCGGCTGAAGTCCTGGTTCTTTTCAACACTGCATTAAAAAAACATACTCTAATTAAACCAAACTGTGATGGTGATTTAAATTTTGATGCCGCTATCTCCATTAGGTGGGGTCTAGGTTGGCATGAGCGGCTTAAGTGTTTTATGCATGCATTTCATGTATTTTTCAGCTGAAAGCCTGATTGAACTACAATTACTAAATAACATATGAACTAAATAGGATCTGTTAACTTTGCAAATTAGGAAAATTGGTATTATTCAAAGTAGGCAGGTCGGACGGTCATCGTGGCCAAAGCATCGGCCAGTGCGGACACGACCTTTGCGGGCATTAATGTCAGTTACAGGTTCTTAAACTAAATATTCAGGATTACAACACAAGGCATTATGACCTAAAAGCTGCGTTTTATACCCACCCTGTTTTCGGTAACTGGTCATACCCGGGAGGGGAGATCACTGTGCAAATCCAGATAATCAAGCGTTTTGATAAGGCAGATCAATTAAAACTATGGCGGGAGTAGGAGACGAAGGAGCACAAACATTTGACGTGAAAACGTTATCTAAAGAACACGTCGTTACAGAACAAGATGATAGTAACCAACACGATAAACTTATACAACTGCCACTAACTAGAATAAAACATATAATCAAACTTGATCCAGATGTCACACTGGCGAGCTCAGACGCTGTTATTGCTATTGCGAAAGCGACCGAATTGTTTATTCAGATGATGTCCAAGGATGCAGCCGGTTGTATGTTGCAAAGCAAACGTAAAACCTTACAGAGAAAGGATTTAGACCATGTTCTAGAGAGACGAGATTGCTATTTATTTTTGGACGGTGCAGTCGATTGAAAAAAGTAATGCATGCTTGATTTTGAATGTCGGATGAAGCGTGCTATTGCAGTAGCATACCAGGATGAAACATAGCACTAGGCTGTAATAGACGTACCACCTCAGTACAATGCATATTGTGCAAAGACTGTACATAAAATAACAAAATACATCATGGTGAAAATATAAAAAGTATTATAAATCAATATGGCAGTGTTCTGCCGTGAATTTGGACTATTGGGGACAAGGGCCCTCTAGGCTTGAAAAAGTGGGGACAAATTGCAAGAATGTAAGGACACAGACAAAAAAAAGATTTCACCTCGTGAATATTCCCAAAGCAGATTTTTGTTTTAAAAAGTATGTACTAGCTGTTTTCATTCACGTTTGTTTTTATTTTCTGTTCAAAAAAGGATTAATATTGTGTTCTTAATTTATTTATAACGTTTTGTTGATAAATTTTACACTGCATTCTTAAATATCTTATAACCTTGCATTGTTAATTCCAATTTGAATAAACAATGAAATCCGTTATAAACACAAGGCATTTATAATAACATCGTTTAAAACTACAAAGTGTAATAGTGTGACATCATCAATTAGCCGGGCATCCAAAACTGCAAGCCATTAGCAACACCCATAGCAACGGTGTCTGTTAATTCGACTTCAAAAGTCTTTGATGTGTCTGCCGAAATGCGGCTATATTCTAGCAGTTTGTCGCTGAAAAGCGTGTTTCACGCTTAGCATGTTGACCGCGTGCCGATAGAGCGTTAATTAATTAGTGTTCTACGGAAAAAATTGGTTAATAATTGACATCACGATCACTGATATCAATTTTACTGAATGCGCTGAATGATATACTCGTAAATTGTGTGCGCCCGCGGACCCGCTTACGAACATTTGGTGGGGACAAATCATTTAGTTTTGCGCCAATTATTTCAAGTCCGCATCCACGGCAGAACACTGATATGGGCAATTTCCAGTTAAGCTGAGCACTTTTAAAGTGTTTTTTTTAGCTCACCTGAGCACAAAGTGCTTGGTGAGCTGTTTGTATAGGGAGACTGTCCTGCATCGTCCTTAATGCGTCAACATTTGGGTCGACTGACGCGATAGAGACTTCATTTTTCTTTCAATCTTGACCAAACTTGCACAGTTTGTGTATGACCATCAAATCTTGGACAGGTTTGGTAATAGGTCCGATCTGACCAGGAACACCAGAGTTATTGTCCCATTTTTTGCCCCAAATATATATATTCCGGAATAACTCACATGTAAATGCAGTGTCAGGAAGATAATTGCCAGAAAATGTGTTATCTCCCTTTGTAGGTCAGTCACAGAGATATCACCCAGATAGTGGAGCCACCCTATCAGTAAAATCAATACATCACTCTGAGTCAACATGATACTTCTATTTTAGATCAGCATCATTACACAAAGTGACCCATTGATAGCCTGTTGCAGACCTATATTTTGGCTATGTGTGCAGCAATGGAATTGTCCAGTGTCTGTCTTGGCATCCAGGAATAAGCTGTAAACAACAAATCAACAGTTAGAATTCATGTTGTAAACAAGCAGTCACAATATAGGATTTAGATCATGTGTTCTAGTGCCTGAATGTGTTAATTATATTCTGTAATTGTTGGATGGTTTAGTAAGTAACTTTTTCAGTATAATTTAATCATTTTGCTTTTGGACTGTCTTTTACATTTAGTGTTTTATCCTGGCCCATTTTGCGCGGCGCCATGCCCCTTTTTGAAGCGCCACATTGCCCTTTTCAAAGGCAAAAGCCGCCACTTGCCCAAATTGATAACGATCTTGATTGCCTCGTGACCAATTTTGTTCGCCTTATGTTAGGCGTAAAAAAAAATATGTTTGTTTCAGGTAACATGCCCAAAAAAATAGGGAAGGTAGGTTGGGATTTAAAAAAAATAATTGGAGGTAAATGGTCAACTTGAAGATTCTAAAACTGAATAAATATTCAAAACATATCAGTAATATCCTTAAACATTGTTTATAAGTGGATACTATCAAAACAAAACATTTATTTATCCAAAAACACATTAAATTATTGAAAAAGGTAAATTAAACAAAAATCAACCTGACAAACCCAATAAAATGTTCTAGGGTCGGGCATTTTTTTACGCTTTAGCGAAAAGACACCCGCTGTTTTCTGTTATTGTCACTCTGACTGTGCTTGATTCATTGCATACTTATTTTTCTAATTGATATGATTTAATCGATTACTGTGCTCGATTTATTGCTGACATACATTTCTAAGCAATTAGATTTAAGCGAGTACTGTACTATTGATTGTCAGCCGCTTTAGGGAAAGTTGATTCTTAAACCGACTAAAGTGACGATGCTACATGTATCTATATATGGTTAACGTACATAGCATCAACTGCCACATTCCCCCTCCCACTGTCCGTGTTCGTTACGTCAAAGACCTATAAATAAACATTAATAGAGATCTGGTTACGTTTGATTTTTTAAAAATTAATATGATTAATTATTCCTATTGGCAAATACTTTTAGCACAACAAACATGTAAAATTACAAATATTGGCACCTGAAAAACTGACTATAGTATGTATGTGTATAATCGAATATATATTCGGTTGATTTATTATTTTTGTTCAGTTTTGTGTTTACACTTATTAACAAATGTACTTAATTGATTGACAACCCATCAGTAACTTTACTGAACGAGTCCAATAGTGGGGTTCTCTCTCTGGAGACTTGAGATGTGAAAGGGAACCCAGTTGTATATTGGTATGCATGTCAAATATGACTTACCTTTCAAAAGGAGAATGTAAAAGTGGCAAAAAACACCGTTAGTTTATTAAAATTTGTGCAGAGGACAGACGGAACCGAACGGTAATTATATATTTGCTACGAATCTTTATGTTTGTAAATATAAGGTATAAATTAGTAAATAATATATAATTATGTGGTCCACAGAACTTGCCTCGGCTCCCAAATTTCTCAGTAGTACTGGGTACGTTACGGACACGCCTCGTACTATTTACTTGCATTATATAAAGAGAATTGCAAAAACCGAATGAGTCAGACAGATATGCAACAAACGCGATTTTTTTCTTATGTTTAATCAGTGTAAAAAACTTGGTCATAATTATATTCGGAATAAGTGTGACAACATGCTTTCAGCGTTTTTTAAATATAAAATGTGTATATAGATTGATACGTCCCGGTATTATAATGACGCACTTAGTGCAAATTCAGCCTGCGTTTTGTGATCATCACCCGCATGTTACAATTCGCACCATCTGACTTGCTACACAGCATTTATATTATTGCACATTTTTATTACCAATTATAATAATTGTACATTTTAACTCGACTTTTTGAAGAAAAGGCAAGCTATTCTACTCGCCCCGGCGTTGGCGTCCGAGCTAGGTTAAAGTTTTTCGGTAAGCTAGTTTCTCAGGAATGGCTTGAGGGATTTCATTCAAACTTAAAACATTTATTCCCCACATTAAAATGAACCTAAAGGCCAAGTTTGGTAACTCTAGTTTGAAATTTGTCAAAATTATGGGCCTTTTTACACTTAGAAATTTTACATAAGCTATATGGACAGGTTGAAGTTTTTTGGTAAGCTGGGTTCTCAGGAATGGCTTAAGGGATTTCATTCAAACTTAGAACACTTATTCCCTATATTAAAATGAACTCATGGGCCAATTTTGATAACTCTAGTTTGAAATTTGTCAAAATTATGGGCCTTTTTACACTTAGAAATTTTACATATAAGCTATATGGACAGGTTCAAGTTATTCGGTAAGCTAGTTTCTCAACTTTTCGTTTCCACTCTCTAACTCGAGAACGGATTAAGCTATTGTAATAAAACTGCAAACATAGATACCTTATAGCGAGACCTGGCTAGGGATTGTTTATTGGGTGAGTGGGGTCAAGGCCACTGTTACTACAAATAGAAAAACGGTTTCCACTCAATTACTTGAGAACAAATTGAGATATTTTTAATAAAACTTAATACATAGATACCTTATATCCAGACCTCACTTGGGATTGCATATGGGGTGGGTGGGGTCAAGGTCACTGTTACTATTAATAGAAAAACGGTTTCCGCTCAAAAACTTGAGAACGCATTGAGATATTTTAATGAAACTTCATGCATAGATACCTTATATCGAGACCTCGCATGGAATTGCATATGGGGTGGGTGGGGTCAAGGTCACAGTTACTAAAAATAGAAAAACGGTTTCCGCTCAATAACTTGAGAACTCATTCAGATATTTTAATGAGACTTTATACATACATACCTTATATCGAGACCTCACTTGGGATTGCATATGGGGTGGGTGGGGTCAAGGTCACTTTTACTAAAAATTAAATTGATGTGCTGACTTTAATGCATTTCGTTAGAAAAGTTTGGTTTTCGTGGAATTTGCATATTGTTTTAGAAAAAAAAAGCCAGTAACTCTGACAAAGCACAAGAAAAGTCGAGCGCGCTGTCCTTCAACAGCTCTTGTTATTATCATTATAATAATAGTATTGTGCAGGGTCCGGCTAGCTCAGTTGGTAGAGCGCTAGACTGTCAATCTGAGGATCGTGAGTTCGAACCCTAGCCCGGCCACATAACTTGTGTGGGGATTGGTCATGAAATAATTTCTACGGCCATTCTCCCCCTACTCTGATTCAAGTTGGGCAGTTGTTAGTTACTGGCATAGTTATGTGCGCTTAGTACTGGTTAACCGCTTAGATCGGCTAAGCTTGCCCAGGAAAAGTGTGAGTAGGTTAACTGACCGCCATGATATGACTGAAATACTGTTAAAAATGGCGAAAAACCCCAACAAAACAAAACAAACAAACAATAATTGTATTATTATTATTGGAACTGACAGTTCTTATTATTTCTCGAAAAATCAATCAATGTTGTAGTGCGTAAAATGTCGTGTTATTTCAAGAAACTATTTACTTTTATAGTGGTATTAAATCAATTAATCAAATTAATGAGTTTTTCGTTAGTAATACATTAGACTGGAAATAAAACAACTGGTGACGATATTAATAATTAATGGCGTCTAGTCGAAGATCGAATGTACGTCAATGCGACATGATGGTGATTTTAATAGCTATACTCGTACAAGACGTATATTAGTGTTAATCTTGTTTTACACTTCTTTACCCCTAAAAAAACATTGTTTCAAAAATAGTATTATTTTCCAAATATTTACTATATTAATAAAGTAAGAGCTAGACGTTCATCTAAAACAATTTCATTACTACTGCTGTGCCAAAGCACTAACAACGTAATTTGAAAAAAAGACGTAAAATAGGACTAACGTTTGATTCACCTGCCGATAATAAACTGTATAGTTTAAGTTCTTTGTGTTATGTGTGTAGAATGGTATGTTACGCATTTTTCTGCACCATGTAACATACTTCAATATTTATATTTCAGAACGGACAGGTCTTCTGGTGAGACCCGCGAGCAAGTAACCACGCCCGGTGTTACCGACAACACTTGTGTAGGAAACTTAGCTACTAGTAAGCGCACGAACGCCGGCAATGCGTCTTGCTTCGATGTTAAATGGAAGGAAGGCCGACCGTGGCTACGATGTGCAACTGGAATTAGTGCTGATGGACAGGACTATGAGTGTATGTTTTGTGCCATATCCGAAAAGTGGTCTCCCGGCAATGGTGTCTGGACGAAGACAGGATGTACATCGCTACGTCTTGATGCGATAATACGTCACGAAGAATCGGCTCAGCACCAGTTGGGCATTTCAACTGAGCTCAATCATGCTTCGCAGATCGATGAAATCAGCAAGGAAATAGAGTCAAAGGAAGCAAAAGCACTCGTCGACGCCCAGAAAGTGCTGTTCTTTCTTGTTGAACACAATCTCCACATACAACACTGTTCAAACCGCTGGTGGACCTGTGCGTTGAGCTAGGAGCTACGAACCTGTCGTATTTGAATAAAGCAAACAACGCTCAGTACACAAGTCCGGGGATAGTTGGCGAGTTTTTGCAGTGCCAGGCTGACATCAAGCAGCGGGTGAAGAACAGCGAGGTCTATGGCTTGATGGTGGATGAGTATACTGACGTCAGCAGTAGAGAAAACCTTGCGTTAGTGACTAAATATGTTGAAAATGGATCAAGCAAGTTGACCTTTCTGCAAGACATACAGCTTCCTAACGGCACTGCTGACGTCATCTACTCGTCCAGCGTTTTTCCTCACCACTTTGGGAATGGTACCCGTACCGGTCAAATTGGGCAAATTAGCGTCGTTTCAGCCAAATTGGGAAATTTATCACTTTCATTAAAACATGTCAAGATGTAAAAACAGTAAGTTACTTCTCCTAGCTGTTAGCAGTAACCCAGGATTTTTCTCAGGCGCCCCGGTGCCTACGTCAAATTTTTTTTTTGCGACATGTGTCATATGAAGTTATCAGGTGCGTTTTAGCTCTTAAAATTAAGGCTAACAATTTTTCAATTGTTTGTAAACGTTTAAACGAAATGAAATAACGAAACATCACAGTTTAAACGGTATACCTCTAGTCTTTTAAAAGCAAAAGCGTCATTGTAAGAATCATGATTAGAATACATGAATATTATACATGCTTTGTTCTTGCAAAACGGCGGGAGAATTCCACGTGTTCGTTGTGCCTACGCGCATCAAGTGTTAAAAACCTGTATTAAGAAAGCACATGGTCGGTACACGCACGCTTTCCATGTGTGGAACGTGACGTCGTGATTGTCAGCAGACATTTCGCGCTCTTTTGCAGAAAACACGGGTTTTACATGGCATACATGTACATAAACAAGACCGCTTGTGTTTACGAAACTACAACACTGAGCAGTAACACTGGATAGGCTTTTCCGATTACGATTTCATATTAGCATATTTGATATTGAATTTTCACAGTTTATTTTTTAAAGCAATGAAACTTATTAATTTAATAAGTGTGCATATTATAAAATATGAAAGCTCATTTACTTTTTAGGTCAATAATACGCTTGACGCTCATATAAGGTTACTTGTGTGTGGATACATGCCAACTGCGCCGATAAACTGAGCGTTTCTATTGGCTCATATCGATTTTACTGCTTGTTGAAACTCCGCCTACAGGTCGGTGCTTCACGGTGATTGATTGCTGCTTAGGAATAACTGTTAATTGTTAACATTTTCGGCAAAGTGACACTCGCTTTGATCATTCACTGACTTTATAGAGTGGTGTACATGTTTCTAGAGCGAACAACTGCCATTGTGATGTAAGAGATTAGCTTTCACAGCAGGCATTGTCGGTCTGCTACAGTCAACACAGCTAATTAATTGATAAAATACACATGCCCCGGGCGATGTTTATAAGCGCAACACTAATTTTAGGCGCCCTGGATATGTTCAAGTTAATATTAAACGCCCGGGCATCGGGGAGCTAAAACGGCCTGGGGAAGGCCCTGCAGATGTGCGTGGAGGTTTACGGTTTGGTAAAAGACAAGTAAAATACAGGAACATCGTCAATCTTTTCAGGGTCTTTTTTCCTTACATTTGGGAATTTATTAACTTCAAATTGGGAAAAATAGTAAGAAAATCCGATTGGGAATGGTACCGTTTTCCGGTACCGACTTTATATAGAGGAAAAACGCTGTCGTCAATCAAGCACTACCTGCAGACCTCTAACATTGACCTGAGCAAGTGAAAAATGGCGTTGTTGCGCAACTGAAAACGGACAATCCACGAGTCATACCGGTTTATTGTATGAATCACCATCTACAACTTGCTGTGTCCAAAGCATTTAGTAGTGTAAAAGAAATAGACTCGGTTGATGAATTGTTGACCGCGCTATGTACAGTACAATTAAGTCTTGGATGCCATTCAAGATCTGATAAGAGAACTCGGTGCCAGTGTCAATAAACATAACTTCACAGTGAACAAGGCCGTGCACACCCGGTGGCTCAGTCACGAAAACGCTCTGCAGTCTGTCCGAAAACTGTATGAAGCAATCTGCATGGATCTTGAAAATGCAGTTGCTACTGGGGGGGACGAGAATCTGGGAGATCATTCAGGGGCTTCTGCGGGTGTTCTCCTGAAGCTGATGAAAAATTACGACAAGCTGTACTACATCCATCTTCTGTGCGACATCTGCACAGTGTTGGCAAGACTAACACTTCTGTTTGAAAGGGCCGATGTTGACCTTCAACCCCAGCTGGAATCGACGATGCTTAATCTGGAGTGCATGAAGACTCGAGCTGGAACGTTCCTGTCAAAGGTGCCATCAGTGGCTGAAAAACTGGGGATAGAGGAAGATGAAAATGATAGACTCCAGAAAGTGAGGGAAAAGTTCATTGACACTCTACTGGAGCACCTTCAACAGCGGCTGGATCATTCAGAGCTCATCACCGCAATGGCTGCACTGGACCTCAGCCATGTGCCACATGACCAGATGGCCATGCACGGGGAGCAGGAACTGAGGAAGAGCAGCTCACAGAGTGGGCTGATCTGAAAGTGAAGTTCCCGGCAGATTCAGAGGCCAGGTCACCCAAACTCATCCTGCAGAAGCTCATCGATAAAAAAGACTTGGTCCGGAACTTGTTCCCGAATATCATTAAGCACCCACGAAACTCTGATTCTGTAGAGAGGGTGTTTTCACAAGTGCTATACTGTTTATTGCATAAAAATATAAAACTCATAATAAAATATATGTTTTGGAATAACTGTTTGTTTTGAAAATACATCAATCATTAAAATATTCAGGTAATTACATGATAATTAATAGTTAATCATATCATGATACTCATAGCCAATACTCTGAAACACGTGCCCCTTTAAAAGGATGCCACACGCTAAAATGCCCTTTTTGAATAGATTGCGCCATGCCCCTCTGCCTTCCTGGATAAAACACTAACAATTGGATTGGGAATTTCGGAAACTCAAGTAATTATCTTACACAATTTTTGAAGCTGATTTATTATTTCTCCTTAATTGAGAAATACTTCTACACTGTTTAATGTTTTCTCCTTAATTGTGAAGTAATTTTACACTATTTAGAGTGCATCGTGCTGCTTGTGTGTGCTGTATGGTATATATAAGTAAGGCCTTGTAGTTTTGGGAATCTTTTTTTAGTTCAACAAAGTAAAAGCGACTTCCCTTGCAACACTTTCATTACATTCTTACTCACTTGAGCACTTCATGCTCGATGAGCTATTGGTATAGGGGGACTGTCCTGCATCGTCCATAATGCGTCAACAATTTGGCGTGTGGACACGATACAGACATGAAGAAAAAACTTGTGAACACTATAGGCCACATTTTGTAGCGCAATCATCATGAAACTTGCTCAGAACATTTGTCCCAATGATATCTCAGATGAGTTCAAAACTGGGTCACGTGTAGTCAAAAACTAGGTCACCATGCCGAATTGAAGAAAAAGCTTGTGAACTCTTAAGGCCACATTTTTAGCCGAATCTTCATGAAACTTGTTCAGAACAGTTTAGTTCCTTAGCCCTTAGGTGAGCGACCTAGTGCCTTATGGCCCTCTTGTCATGAGAAAATCTGCAAAATGGACTTTGTGCAACATGACCAAACTTGCACAGCATGTGTACGAACTGAATATTTCAAAATAATCAATAAAATGGCATAGATAATGGTACAAACACCAGAATAATTGCCCCTTGTTTGTGAGAAATGGAAAATGTGGAGTATAGAGACTGCACTTATTGCCATATCTTGACCAAACTTGCACTGTTTGTGTTTGACCATAAGGTCTCGGTCAGTTCCTAATATGGAACAGATCAGGCAAGAAAGACCAGAGTTATGGCCCCTTGTTTGTGAAAAAAATCCATAATTTGTCAATAATAGGCTTTCAGTCTCCATAGAGAATTAACTTTTCATTCCTTGTTGACTAAACTTTCACAGTTTGTGTATGATCATAAGATCTCATCATGGTGAAATGATGGGCCAGATAGAACCAGGAACACTAGAGATATTTCCCATTCTTTATAAGAAAATTGCAAAAAATGGACTTTGTGTGACATAAAAACTTCATTTTTAGCTTGACTTTTCGAAGAAAAGGTAAGCTTTTCTACTCGCATCGGCGTTGGCGCCCGGTGGAGGTTAAAGTTTTATGTAAGCTAGTTTCTTAGGAATGGCTTGAGGGATTTCTTTCAAAATTAAAACATTTATTCCCCGTATTAAAATGAACCTATAGGCCAAGTTTGGTAACTCTTGTTTGAAATTTGTCAAAATTATGGGCCTTTTACCACTTACCGGTATAAGCCATTGTTTATATGTGTAAGTTTTTTGGTAGGCTAGTTTCTCAGGAATGGCTTGAGGGATTTAATTCAAACTTGAAACATTTATTCCACATGCCAAGTTTGGTAACTCTATTTTGAAATTTATCAAAATTATGGGCCTTTTTCGGTAAGCTAGTTTTTCAGGAATGGCTTGAGGGATTTCATTCAAACTATAAACACTTATTCCCTATATTACAATGAACCCATTGGCCAATTTTGATAACTCTAATTTGAAATTTATCAAATTATGGGCCTTTTTACGCTCAGAAATTGTACATGTAAGCCATTTGGATAGGTTGAAGATTTTGGGAAAGCTAGTTTCTCAGGAATGGCTTGAGGGATTTCATTCAAGCTTGAAACATTTGTTCCCCATGCCAAGTGTGGTAACTCTAGTTTGAAATTTGTCAAAATTATGGGCCTGTTTTCACTTCCGACAGCTCTTGTTCATCTAATCTTGATGAAACTTGCACAGCTTATGTATGGCCATAAGATCTCAAAGGCTTTGCGCTGATTAGGGTATAAATAACAAAGTTATTGGGCCTTGTGAAAAAGAAGCAAAAAATGTTCATGATCGAGTCTTCATTTTTCATTTGGGATAGCAACAAATAGTATTTCAGTAATCAGTTAATTGGTTTTGGTATTTGAGCTGTTAACTGATGAGCTAAACATCATTTATAAGACCTAAAACACAATTAAAATGGTAATACATCAAGTACATAATCGATGATATACGTAATGCTGTCACTTGCGACTGTTTTAATTATTGTTCTTTTAAAATAAGAACAAAAAACCTTACATGGAATTCAGCTGGATGGTTGAACCTAAAAAATGTGCCATTGCAAAGATGAGATGTCAACCTCTGTGTAAACATATCACCGATTGCTTGCTGTTCATCTTGGTCCCAACAGTTTCGACCGTAAATGCATCTGTATTGCGCCTTTTTATTGCCAGGTAAATAACAGAAGTAGGCCAGACAACACCTGTAGATTGCCAGGTTAGCTACTGACGAAGTTCGGACAGGCATCTGTATTGCACCTGTCAGTTGCCAGATCAGGTTGTCTGATTTGGATCATTTTGTTGGTGATGACATTCAGCTGGTCTCTGTCATTGCCAGTACTCAGGTGAGCGCTTTGGGCCATAATGGCCCTCTTGTTTTCAATGTTATTTTGCGATTAAAAAAAACATGTTTTTCCATACCTGATGTGCATTATATAAAAGGAGTTATTAAATTTAAATCATATAAACTGGATGTCAGTTAATAAAAATAAATATTAAAGAAATCCCTAAATACTAAGGATGGCAAAACTATTCTAATATTCGATTGAATGATCGCTATTTGAATAGTTAAAATGTCATTCGAATATTCACAAATTTGTATTGTCTATTAAAAACCAATAATTTCCTGCTTATTGAAGTAGTTTTTTATCAAAATAAAGTGTGTGTAGTGAATTTTTATAGAGTGCATCGTGATTCTCTCCCATATCGCGATCGCCCCCAGAAGAATTGTTAGTTGGTTACGGGGGATAGTGCAAGATACAGGATATGCCCCAATCCAGTGGCGACCCTGGGTCTTTTAGTGCCCGGTGTGAAGCACCTAGTACACTGCACCTCGGTTTAACATCTCATGCGAAAGACGAGTTAGTAGGTTAGGGTGTAGCAGGGGCTTGAGCCTGCGACCCCTGAGGTTTGAAGCCAGTGCGTTACTACTAGACCACGGATCCACCACTGTCAAAATAAAGGCAGTATTTCACCAATATATTCCTAATACCGTGTTTTCAAAAGAATGGCTCCGCATCACGCCTCAGACTGAGAGATATTGAATACACGAGTCAGTGTCAGTCGCCACTAGTCTAGTCAGCAGTAATACCCGATTACAGCAGACATTATGAAGCCATAACTGTTAATTGGTAATTAGTACTAGCGTTTAGAAATGTAAAAAGAGTAACAACAAAATAATTACATAAGTGCGATCACACATTTATCAGTTAGTATAACTGAGAAATGTTGCTCAAAATAATTTGAAAGTACAATTTGTTAATGAGAATACGACGGAAGATTTACTCGCTAATCGGTACTAAAACGTAATACAAAAATATGTTGATCAGGCTACAAAGCTCAAAGTACTTTATACGAATCAATGCAAATATTTGATTGAATGAAAAAGTGAATATGCGGATACCGATTTTGGTATTCGATGCCATCCCAACTAAAAACACCTATAAATTGCCACTTTACACACATTTTCTATACTATATACATGTACCAGTTGTCAATACCAAATGGTGGTTATCACACCTTATATTGAAGGTGGGGTGTGAACTAATTATGAAAACATCTTTAAAGGGGTCGTACACTTCATCTTAAATTGGTACGCTTTGGCACTGGTACACTTCGGCAATGGTACGCTTCATCCTGCACCCATTGATTTTTATGCCCCCGAGGGGAACTCTGGGGGCATATAGTAATCGCACCGTCTGTCCGTCCGTCCGTCAGCTGGGCTGGTGGTGATTTCTGAAGTATTTTTGCACTTCAACAACATGTTTCATTACAGATGATGGTGTAATATCTTGTCCTAGCAAATTCAGTAAATGGGCATTACATCCATACACAAGCAAGTCATTGTCTTCCTCATGAAGAAGCCGTCGCATTTTTTCCATGTTCTTGGCGTTATCTGTCACAATATTCTTTACTGTACATCCATATAAAGACGATGCCTTTTTGATGGATTCTTTACACATATCCCGGAGGTTTTCCCCTGTTTTGCTTGTTGCTCCTGTTGACTTGGCATCAATGAAGAATGCTTTGTTATCAACATGGACACACGTAGCCGTCACAGGATCATTATGGTAGTCACTCCAGCCATCTTCAATAACAGTACAGTCTTTGCCTTCAATTTGTGCCTTTACCTGCAACTGTAGCTCTTCTGTAACAGAATCAAGTAGTGGTCCCGACAGTTTCTTTCTTGTTGGTGGCTTGTATCCAGGTCGCAGAGTGGACACAAAAGTTTTAAATGAATCATGCTCACTCACTGAGAATGGTGTGTTACATGCAAAGAAGAACTTGGCTAAAAGTAAGTCCAGCTTTAATTTGGTTTCTTCCGATGTCACAAACACTTGGTTATTCAAGTCGGTTTGAATTCTTTTCTTTGGAGCTGGAGCACTGCTTGTCTCAGTTTCCAGGCGATGATTTTCTTCTGCAGAGCGTTTTAATTCAAATGAAACTACCTCACTGCATGTCTTCTGGTGTTTTCTCATACGCTCTGCTTTGTTGCTTTGCTCATGACCACACTTCTTGCAACGGGCAAGAGTCTTTCCATCTTTATCTACCTTGTTGAAAAAGTCCCATACTGGGTCTTTATTTCTTCCTCCTCTTGTTGACATAATTATTGTAGATCTATATGCAAGTGATGAAGGTACATGTAGTTATAGTGAGTGAATTCAGAAACCAAATGGTTGTCTTACAATGGCTTAGAAGAATTTAAACCCATGAAAATGATGCAAGCAACTCTATGATAGGCCAAAAGGACATGCCCATTAATGTTAAGTGCCAGATGAATGCCTAACACACAACTACAATCCAATGTGGTGCATGCTCTGAAATTTCAGTACCTGTTTGTTCTGGAACCCATTAATTGTTCCCCTGAGGAACATTCCAGTGATTAGCAGCCCCATTAGCTAGCCCCAGTATCCCCAGTTCAATAATAAAGAGGCCATTATCACCTGAGTTGGATTTTGTTCTCCTGTTTTTTGCTGCATAACAGGTGTCTTGACTCAGACATGGCATTCAAGTCAAATGTCTGTCTTCTCCTTTCCCCCACTTAATATGAACACCAGGTGCATATATAAACACATTGAACCCTATCTCATTAAATTTAAACTGTATTTGTTTGTTGTTGTGTTTTTTTATATTAATTTTATACATAAATTATTTTGATTTTTGCCAGTTTTTGCCACCCAGTTTTTTCGTTGCCGGTTTTTTCCGGTTTTTACCATGGTTTTTTCCACTCATGGCAAAAACCTGACAACCCTGCCCGAAACATATGCTTGTCAGAGGAAGGCAACACAATATCAGTTCCATGTTGGCAAAAATTACGCTTCCTACAAACAAAGTTATGGTCCTTGTACTCTGCTTTTCCTATCAACATCCTGTATCAATAAATGTGGTTTTATTTTAAATCACTTCAATACTCATGGAGTTATGCACTGCACAAGAAAATTAACCTAAGGGCAATAACTCCATATTGAAGAAAGAGTTATGGTCCTTGTGCTCCGCACTTCCTCTCATTGTCCTCTATCATTATATGCAGTTATATGCAGTTTCATTTGAATCCTTCCAATTAGTCCAATACTAATTTAGTTACGCTTCGCACAAGAAAATTAAACAAAGAGCAGTAAATATTGAAGAAAGATTATGGTCCTTGTGCTTTGCACCTCCTCTCATTGTCCTCTAGCATCATATGAAGTTTCATTTGAATCCCTTCAATACTAATGGAGTTACGGTCCTGCACAAGAAAATTAATGCTTAACATAAGAAAATAAAACAAATGGCAATAACTCTGTAAATATTGGAGAAAGTGTTGTAAATATTGGAGAAAGAGTTGTGGTCCTTATGCTTTGCACTTTTTAGTGCCCTATAGTCTGTCCGTCCTTCCACATTTTTCATGTTTTTCTTTTCCGTTTCAGCTTTTAATTTGAAACTTCATGGGTGGATAGATCTTATTAAGGAGAAGTGCAGTGCACAAGAACCATTACTCTACACTTCATGGTTCTGGAGTTATTTCCCTTTGTTAATTTTCATACTTCGTTTTTGCCTGAGCATAACTCCTAGACTATAAGACATATTAACTTGAAACTTCATAGGTGGATAGATCTCATTGAGGAGAAGTGCACTGCACAAGAACCGTTACTCTGCACTTCATAATTCTGGAGTTATTGCCCTTTGTTAATTTTTCATTTTTAGGCGGAGTCAACTTTTGGTTTCAGCTCTCTAACTTGAGAACGAATTGAAATATTTTAATGAAACTTCATCCATAGATACATTATATCGAGACCTGGCTTGGGATTACATAGGGGATGGATGGGATCACTGTCAAGGTCACAGTTACAAAAAATAGAAAAACGGTTTTTGCTCAATTACTCGAGAACGAATTGAGCTATTGTAATTCAACTTCATACATAGATGCCTTTTATCAAGACATCGCTTTGGATTGCATAGGGGGTGGGTGGGATCAAGGTCAAGGTCACCGTTACTTAACATAGAAAAACGGTTCCTCACCTTCAAACATGCTATCATTCGGGGCCCGCTGCCACTCCTGTGACAAAGCTCTAGTTCTCATTGTCCTCTAACATTATATGAAGTTTCATTTGAATCCCTTCAATACTAATGGAGTTATGCTCCGCACAAGAAAATTAAACAAAGGGTAATAACTCGATAAATATTGAAGAAAGAGTTATGGTCCTTGTGCTCTTCACTTCCACTCATTGACCTCTATCATTATATGAAGTTTCATTTGAATGTCTTCAATACTAAGTCTAAAAAATTAATGAATTGTTTCTCAGGCACTGTTTCCAAAAAATCAGGAGGGAGGGCGAATTTTTTTATTTAAGTATTTGTTTTTAGCTTACCTGAGCACAAAGTGCTCATGGTGAGCTTTTGTGATCGCCTGATGTCCGTCCGTCGTCAACTTTTCATTCAAACAACATCTCCTCCTAAACCACGTGGCAGATTTTCACCAAACTTCACAGGAATGATCATTGGGTGAGAATCTTTCAAAGTTGTTGAAATCATTACGGTCTGCTGCATATGTAGGTCACCAGAGCTAAAAATAGATTTAAAAAGTGTAAACTTAAAAAATCTTCTCTGAAACCGCAAGGCCCAGAGGTTTCATATTTGGTATGTAACATCTATAGTGGTCCTCTACATAGATTGTTAAAATTATGCCCCTGGGGTCAAAACTGGCCACGCCCCGGGGGTCACATGGTTTATATAGAATATATAGCAAAATGACTTTAAAAATCTCCTCTGAAACCACAAGGCCCAGAGGTTTCATATTTGGTATGTAACATCCTATAGTGGTCCTCTACAAAGATTGTTCAAAGTATGCCCCTGGGGTCAAAACTGGCCACGCCCCGAGGGTCACATTGTTTATATAGAATATATAGCAAAACAACTTTAAAAATCTCCTCTGAAACCGCAAGACCCAGAGGTTTCATATTTGGTTTGTAACATCCTTTAGTGGTCCTTTACAAAGTTTGTTCAAATTATGCCCCTGGGGTCAGAACGGGCCACGCCCGGGATATATATATAGCAAAATGACCTTAGAAATCTTCTCCTCTGAAGCCCAGAGGTTTCATATTTGGTATGTAACATCCTATAGTTGTCCTCTACAAAGATTGTTCAAATTATTACTCTGGGGTCAAAACTGGCCACGCCCTGGGGATCACATGGTTTATTTAGACTTATAATTAAATAGCAAAATGTCTTTAAAAATCTTCTCTGAAACTGCAAGGCCCAGAGGTTTCATATTTGGTATGTAACATCCTATAGTGGTCCTCTACAAATATTATTCAATTTATGCCCCTAGGGTCAAAACTGCTCACGCCCCGGGGGTCACATGATTTATATACACTTAAATAGCAAAATGACTTTAAAAATCTTCTCCTCAGAAACCGCAAGGCCCAGAGGTTTCTTATTTGGTATGTAACATCGTATAGTGGTCCTCTACAAAGATTGTTCAAATTATGCCCCTGAGGTCAAAACTGGCCACGCCCTGGGGGTCACATGGTTTATATAAACGTAAATAGCAACATGTCTTTAAAAATCTTCTCCTGAAACTGCAAGGCCCAGAGGTTTCGTATTTGGTATGTAACATCCTATAGTGGTCCTCTACAAAGATTGTTCAAATTATGACCGATGGGTCAAAATTGACCACACCCCAGGGGTCACATGGTATAAACTTATATTGCAAAATGACTTTAAAATTCTAATCCCCTGAAACCGCAAGGCCTAGAGGCTTCATATTTGGTATGTTAATGTGGTCCTCTAATAAAATTGTTCAAATTATGCCCCTGGGGTCAAAACTGGTCATGCCCAGGGGGTCACATGGTTTATATAGACTTAAATAGCAAAATGACTTTAAAAATGAAACGGCAAGGCCCACAGCTTTCCTTTATGTAGTACGTAACATTGCATAGCGATCCTCTCCAAAGATTGTTAAAATTATGCCCCTGGGTGAAATCTGGCCACACCCCAAGGGGTAGCATGGTTTATATAGACTTAAATAGCAGAATGACTTTAAAAAGCTTTACCTGAAACCGCAAGGCCCAGAGGATTGTTAAGATTGTTCAAATTATGCCCCTGGGATAAAAATAAGCCACACCTCCCAGATGCAAATTATAATTGGGTTACAAGGTCTCAGGTGAGCGTCCTAGGGCCCTCAGGGCCCTCTTGTTTAATTTTTTCTCCTACTCTTTTTAGCTCACCTGAGCACAAAGTGCTCATGGTGAGCTTTTGTGATCGCCCGTTGTCCGTCGTGCGTGCGTGCGTGTGTGCGTGCGTCGTCAACTTTTCATTAAAACAACATCTCCTAAACCGCTTGGCAGATTTTCACCAAACTTCACAGGAATCATCCTTGGGTGGACCTCTTTCAAAGCTGTTCAAATCTTTCCAGTCCACTGCATATGTAGGTCACCAGAGCTAAAAATAGATTTAAAAAGTAAAAACTTTAAAAATCTTCTCCTATGAAACCGCAAGGCTCAGAGCTTTCATATTTGATATGTGACATCCTCTAGTGGTCCTCTACAAAGATTTTTCAAACAATGCCCATGGGGTCAAAACTGGCCACGCCCTGGGGGTCACATGGTTTATATAGACTTGTAGAGCAAAATAACTTTACAAATCTTCTCCTCTGAAACAGCAAGGCCTAGAGGTTTCATATTTGGTATATAACATTGTATGGTGGTCCTCTACAAAGATTGTTCAAATAGTGCCCCTGGGGTCAAAACTGGCCACGCCAGGGGGGTCACATTGTTTATATAGACTTGTATTGCAAAATGACTTTAAAAATCTCCTCTGAAACCGCAAGACCTAGAGGTTTCATATTTGGTATGTAACATTGTATTGTGGTCCTCTACAGAGATTGTTCAAATGATGCCTTTGGGGTCAAAACTGGCCACACCCCGGGGGTCACATTGTTCCCAATTGAGTATGAATTTTTTTTTCAAAATTTACACATTATTTCACAATTTGTGTATATCCAATTTATATAATTAAATCAGACAGAAAGAAAGTTACTGGAAATACTGAAATCTCCACCGGGTTACCCTTCTTCCGCTATGTTAAAATGCGGATTTGTTTTATTTTAAGCCGCTGTCCATATATAATGTACATGCTTGTTTACTCCAGTCATCACTAGTTATCGCATACAGAAAATAGACGATAGCAAGTTACCAAATGTTAATAATTCACAGATTTCAATGCGTAGTTTTTATGGCCAGAGTCATCACCAGTTATCGCATACAGAAAATAGACGAATAGACGATAGCAAGTTACCAAATGTTAATAATTCACAGATTTCAATGAGTAGTTTTTATGACCATAAAAATTGATTGATAAAATGTGATTTCCAACAGTTGCAAGACTTGCATGCAGTTATTTGTACAAGCGAAATAGATGTCTTCAGAGCCTGCATTAACATCATTTATCATCATTGGACAGAAAATTATCAAAGAAAAAGCAAAACTTTACCTTATAGCACAGCCATCGCAATTATCGCATTGCAACTGTTTGCGAAAAAGACATCGAAATCTACTGTTTCTGCATTTTCCAGAATTGTCAATGACTAAATGAAAAAGGGTCAGGTACGAATATCGAGAAAAATGATTTGAGAACCATTAGCAAAAAAAAACGTACGTCCAGTACCCAACTCATACTTTAGTTAGCCAATTGCACTAACCGATGTTTTAAATCAAAATTGATCCTATCCCCCTCTGTGTATTTGTTCAGATACCATAATTTTCAAACCTGTCACAACAGTATGGTCTTCATCTGTACTAGTTCTCAGGTGAGCGCTTTGGGCCCTCATAGCCCTCTTGTTGTATTTTATTCGGTAACATGCCCATTAGAAACATTTTCTGCAAAGTTTTATTTTTCTGGACTGCTCCTTTAAAACCTGGGCACGATAGTCAAAAAAGAGTTAATTAATTTTTGGGGGGCATTAAATAAAATTCATGGCAGGCCATAAAAAACCGTTGCCGCGCTGCCTGAGAAACAAATCATTAATTTTTTTAGCCTAATGGAGTTATGCTCGCACAAGAAAATTAATGCTTCATATAAGGGAATAAAACAAAGAGCATAACTCCGGAAATATTGAGAAAGAGTTGTGATCCTTGTGCTCTGCATTCCTCTCACAGTCTTCACGAAACTCTGAGATACTCAGTCAGACATTTGGTCTGACTGACAAAAAAATCTGTCAGACCTGCTGCACATTTGTCAGACGAAACACAATCAAACATGTTTCGGAATTATTTAAATGTTTTTACTGGTTTACATCATTTATTCATATTGCATTTTATTTGCAATTAATTTTTCACATTTTATATATATATGTATGCAATATTTACCACTCATATTCAGTCTCTGATTAATCTTCATAACTTGTTATATTTCACACAGTTAAATTTATAAAATATGTTTTAATTTAAGTCTGATTAACACATACGTAGATCTATTAGTTTTTTACACTTTATACAGTTTATATTTAAAATCCTATTATTATTTTAATATAGAGTCTTATTTACATATTTTATACAATTTAATATTTTAATAGTCCAAAAATAAAATATAGTTTCTAGTGGTTAAAAAAGGTAAAGTAAATAAATGAACATTAAATAGCAAAAGCTAGTGTCCAAGTAATCTTCACCCAGGGACCTATTTTCCAGGGACCTATAAAAAAAAGTCCCTGCTTCACCCCACCCACTCTTTTAATCACAAAACTACAAATACAATTCTTTGTGTCAAAAATCTTCATGTTTATTGATTACTGGTAATGAAAAATTTATAAGGACTTTATTCATTAATAAGAAACAACAAAACATTTTTGTTGAATTGGAATTTATTTACTTTGACTTTCGACAAGTGTACTGCCAATACTCTTGCTAACTTTCAAATGTTGCCTCAGCCAAAGTTGTTGCATATAATTAGTGTACATGGATGATTTGGAATAATACTTTTATTAGTGAACAGTAGCTAGTAGATGTAATTTTTTCTAACAAATGAAGACGTACTTTTGACACGATTGGCGTATGCAATTTGTCAAGTCACACAACTTCATATTAATTCTCATAATTAGTATAATATTCATTTCGCAAAAGTAATAGCTATATTGCCTTCTTTTAATTTGTAGTAATTAATTTATTAAATACGTGGGAGTTAAAGACATCACAAAACGAATACCTAACGGGATAGTGTAACAAATCGCTTGCCGATTTACTGAGGGCATGATAAACTTTCTATCGACGACGATCATTTGCATATTGGAAAATTTACGCGTTCTCATTGGCTGACTGGTTTGGCTGTAGTAAAACTGACTCCTCCTGCAGTGCGTCTAGAATATATGGATAATTGATACACTGGTGCAGAAGGGGAGTGTGTTAATTTCCGAGTAGGCGTTCTTTGTCTTTGATAAACATGTAGGGATTTAGCTTGAGCGGAATGGCAGGGCGGCCCGCCCTTCCATTTTTTAGCCTCGCCCTCTTGCCTTTTTCCTCCTCCCTTTTAAGAATTAGCCCGCCCTCCTGTGTCCTTTTTGTCAGTACAGACACGCCCTGACGCAATTTAATTGGTTACTTGCGCATCTTGGCAAACACATCTTGGCCTAAATGATCATTGACGTCTCGTCGCGACATGTATCATTAATCAGCTCGTCATGACCATGCGACATCAATTATCAGTTACCGAATTAATGGTAATTTAGTGTTGATTGCGGTGCTTCTGTAAAGGATTGTTTGCAGTTGTTGTTTGTTAATGTCTAATTATGATATTTTACCAAATTTTACCATGTGATGGTTGTTGGTGTTCTGGAATTTTCTATGTATTATAATAATTTACTTTCTTAAAAAACGTTATCAATCAAACTAAATGTCAGATGCGCATACATAATTACCTTGCATGCAAAAACACATATTAATCCAAATTGAATTTTAATACTCAATAAGTTTTATGACGTACACAATCTCCAGTTTAAGTCCAATATATGTATATTTCGTCACTCTCATTTAAATATCCATTCTATCCCATGCAACCTGTGTGATTCTTTTGATACCCTTAACATTTCGCCTAAAACGCGAATTCATTAATGCTCTATCGATAGTGCTTGCATTGTTCAGGTACAGTAGTGTTGATTGATGCTTTTGTTCACTGCTACAAACCGCTAGAGAATGGCCCCAGCTCGGCAGTCACATCAAAGACTTTTGAAGTCAAACCGACACCGTTGCTAAGGACGTTACTAACTAGTAACGGCTTGCAGATTTAGAAGCCTGGTTAATTTATGACGTCGCGCTTTCACTCTTCGCAGTTGTAACAGGTGTTATTGTCAATGACTGTATTTTTTACATATTTTATTGTTTGTTCAAATTGGAAATATGATTGCATGGTAATTAGGAATCGATGCAATGATTTTCTTTAATGAAATAACTATGAATTTAATGTGAAACAAATCTGAAATTAAATTAACAAAAACAAACATTCCAGTGGCATTTAAGTATGTAAATAGTACATATGCTAAAATCGTCTTAATAATAATAATAATAATAACAGTATTTCTATCTTTTGAAATGAAAAGTAAGGATTGCTAAATGTTATGAATATTATTATTAATTTAATAATAATAAAAATAATAATAAAGTTATATATATATATATATATTATAACCCTGCTCTTTTGGCGAAAAGGCCCCCCTGCCCCTTTTCAGGCCCCCCTGCCATTTTTTTAATCTGGCTAAATCCCTAAACATGCGTACACAAACGGAAATGGTTGCAGCCTAGAATCTAACACTAACACTTAATCTTATGGCGTCCTTACTGTATTGATACGAGGTCATCAGTGTTTTTAAATTGCAATCGAAATAAGCATGGTGTAATTCCGTTGAATTTAAAAATAGATGTTATAATAATCGTGTGCTGTTTAAATTTCGATTTGATAGAAATATATTTTAGTCTGACATTTTGGGTCGACAAACTTCTTTCGGACCTTGACAAATTTAGTCGGTCAGGTCCGTAGGTCCGACGGAGTTTCGTGAAGACTGCTCTCATTGTCCTCTATCATTATATGAAGTTTTATTTGAATCCCTTCAATACTAATGGAGTTATGCTCCGCACAAAAAATTAAACAAAGGGCAATAGCTCCATAAGTATTGAAGAAAGAGTTATGGTCCTTGTGCTCTGCAATTCCTCTCATTGTCCTAACATCATTACATGATGTTTCATTTGAATGCCTTCAATACTAATGGAGTTATGCTCCTCACAAGAAAATTAATGCTTCTCATAAGGAAATAAAACAATGGGCAATAACTCCGTATATATCGAAACATTATCTGGCATAAAGGGGTTTTCAAAATAATGTAAACTTGGCAGAAAATTTATGGTCAAAGAAATTTTGAATATCTTAAGAAGTTTAGTGTATCTTTTGCAGATATTGCAGCTCAACCAAGTTGTAACAATGGCAGTTGGTGTATGTGCGTGAGTGCGTCCGTCAGTGTGTGCGTCAGGCCAATATTGTCCAGGCTCTTACTTTATCGTTCATCAGGGAATTTTTAAATAACTTGCTACAAATGTTCACCAAGTTGAGACAGCATGTCGCACACAAGACCTGTGTCCCTAGCTCAAAGGTCAAGGTCAAACTTAGAGGTCAAAGGTAAAAAGGGGGCACAATTCAGCTGGTCCTGATTGTAAATTCATCAGGGAAATTAAAAAATCTTCAGCACTGAGTTATTTCCCTTTGTTTAATGTTCTTGTGCAGAAAATCTAATATTGAAGCGATTCAAATGAAACTTCATATAATGATAGAGGACAATGAGAGGAAGTGCAGAGCACAACGACCACAACTCTTTCTTCAATATTTACAGGGTTTTATTGCCCTTTGTTTTTTTTACTTATGTGAAGCAATAATTTCCTTGTTCTGAGTATAACTCGAAACGTATTGAAGGTTTTCAAATGATACTTCATATAATGATAGAGGCTTTTCAGAGTGAGTGCAGAGTACATGGACCACAACTATTTCTTCTGTCTGAACTTATCTTCGGGGTCATTCGTCACTTACAATGACAGCGCTTGTTTCCTCCCTGCTCGTATTTAAAGGGTTGTCATGTACAGTTTCAAGTCTTGTTTCTTATAATCTTAACATCATGGCTAAATATATACATGATTGTATAAGTTTATACATAACCATGCCAATATGTTTGGTAATCATTTGAAAGAATCAACTTATTATTTAAGATAAATGCAAGGTAAATGGCACACACTTACATTCAGCAATAGTTTAATGCAATTTTCTGTGCGTCTCAAATTTATATTTTATTTCATTGCAGAATTGTTTACCGCGCCTGTTGTTTAAAGTGGTCAGTCTACCATGAGGTGATCATAATGCTGTACCGTCTCAGACATCTATAAACTGATTGAGAAGGAAGACATGTGATCAAAAATGAGATACATTGAAATTTGATTAATAACTGCTATGTGCTAAATTGTTTGTGATAGGTATCTGCCTATCTGCAATTTTGTAATGAATGGCAACAGCTGGAAATATTTTGTACTTGATCGCTTGTTGTTTACTCACACCTGCTGATTTTTGTCACCAGCAAACACTTTTAAGAGACACATGATATAATAACTTTCTGATTGGCCAAATGCATTGTTAAACAAATCTTGAGATCTGTCACATGTAGACTGTAATAATGTCATAATAAAAAGGAAAGAAAACTTAACTATTAATAAAAAAGAATGTTCATAGTATTTGTTTTTTTCTTTTTCCAAACATTCCAGCATTATTACTGGTATCAAAGTAATTTGTGATACAGGTAGTTGTCTTTTAAGCTCACCTGAGCACAACGTGTTCATGGTGAGCTTTTGTTATCATCTTTTGTCTGTCGTCCTTTGTGTGTCATCCGTCAACATTTCATTCAAACAACATCTCCTAACCCCTGGGCAGATTTTCACCAAACTTCACAGGTGACCCTGGGGTATAAAGAAGTCACGCACCGGGGTCACATGGTTTTTAGCTCACCTGATAACGAAGTGCTCGGTGAGCTAATGGTATAGGGGACCTCTCCTGCGTCATCTGTGTGCAGTCAACAATTTGTTTCATTCTCACACCTGAGACTTCATTTTTAGCTCACCTGAGCACAAAGTGCTCACGGTGAGCTTTTGTGATGGCCCGTTGTCCGTGCTTCCGTGCGTGCGTCTGTCCATCGTCAACTTTGCATTCAAACAACATCTCCTAAACCACTTGGCAGATTTTCACCAAACTTCACAGGAATGATCATTGGGTGACCCTCTTTCAAAGTTGTTCAAATTGTTACGGTCTGCTGCATATGTAGGTCACCAGAGCTAAAAATAAATTTTAAAATGTAAACTTGAAAAATCTCTGAAACCACAGGGCCCAGAGGTTTCATATTTGGTATGTAACATCCTATAGTGGTCCTCTACAATGATTTATCAAATTATGCCCCTGGGGTCAGAACTGGCCACGCTCTGGGGGTCACAATGTTTATATAGAATATATAGCAGTATGACTTAAAAATCTCCTCTGAAACTGCAAGGCCCAGAGGTTTCATATTTGGTATGTAACATCCTTTAATGGCCCTTTACAAAGTTTGTTTAAATTATGCCCCTAGAGTCAAAACAGGCCACGCCCTGGGGGTCACATGGTTTATATAGAATATATAGCAAAATGACTTAACATTTATTTCTCTGAAACCGCAAGGCCCAGAGGTTTCAAATTTGGTATGTAACATCCTATAGTGGTCCTCTACAAATGATGTTCAATTTATGCCTCTGGGGTCAAAACTGGCCTCGCCCCAGGGGTCACATGATTTATATAGACAAAAATAGCAAGATGACTTTAAAAATCTTCTCAGAAACCTCAAGGCCCAGAGGTTTCGTATTTGGTATGTAACATCCTATAGTGGTCCTCTACAAAGATTGTTCAAATTATGCCCCATGGGTCAAAACTGACCACACCCCAGGGGTCGCATGGTTTATATAAAGTAAACTAGCAAAATGACTTCTCCTGAAACCGGAAGGCCTAGAGGTTTCATATTTGGTATGTAACATAGTATAGTGGTCCTCTACAAATATTGTTCAAATTATGCCCCTGGGGTCAAAACTGGTCACGCCCCGGGGGTCACATGGTTTATTTAGACTTAAATAGCAAAATGACTTTAAATATCTCCTCTGAAACGGCAAGGCCCACATTTGGTACATAACATTGCATAGTGGTCCTCTCCAAAGATTGTTCAAATTATGCCTCGGGGGACAAATTGGCTACACCCCGAGGGGTCACATGGTTTATATAGACTTAAATAGCAAAATGACTTTAAAAATCTTTTGTTCAAAAAATTGTTCAAATTATGCCCCTCGGATAAAAATAAGCTACCCCTCGGGGATGCAAATTCCAATTGGGTTACAAGGTCTCAGGTGAGCGTACTAGGGCCCTCAGGGCCCACTTGGTTAGCTCACCTGAGCACGAAGTGCTCTGTGAGCTATTGATATAGGGGACCTCTCGGGCGTCGTCCGTATGCCGTCAACAGTTGGGACCGTTAACGCGATAAAGACTACATTTTTAGCTCAACTGAGCACAACGTGCTCATGGTGAGCTTTTGTGATCGCCTTTTGTGCGTCGTGAATTGTGAATCGTCAACATTTACCTTGTGAACAATAGAGGCGACATGTGTTGCCCAATCTTCATGAAACTTGCTCAGAACATTTGTCCCAATAATATCTCGGACGAGTTAGAAACTGGGTCATGTGGGGTCAAAAACTAGGTCACTAGGTCAAATTGAAGAAAAAGCTTGTCAACACTCTAGAAGTCACATTTTTTGCCCAATCAACATGAAACTTGCTCAGAACATTTGTTCTTATGATATCTCGGCTGAGTTCGAAAATGGTTGTGTTCCATTGAAAAACATGGCCACCAGGGGGCGGGGCAGTTTTCCTTATATGGCTATAGAAAAAGCTTGTGAACACTCGAGAAGTAAAATTTTTTGCCCAATCAACATGAAACTTGCTCTAAACATTTGTTCTTATGATATCTCCCCAGAGTTCGAAAATGGTTTTGCTCCATTGAAAAACATAGCCGCCAGGGGGCGGGGCAGTTTTCCTTATATGGCTATAGAAAAAGCTTGTGAACACTCTAGAGTCACATTTTTTGCCCAATCAACATGAAACTTGCTCAGAACATTTGTTCTTGTGATATCTCAGCCGAGTTCGAAAATGGTTCCAGTCCGGTAAAAAACATGGCCGCCAGGGTTGGGGGGGTGGGGGGCAGTTTTCCTTATATAGCTATAGGAAAAGCTTGTGAACACTCTAGAAGTCACATTTTTTGCCCAATCTTCATGAAACTTGGTCAGAACATTTATCCCAATGATATCTCGGCCGAGTTCGAATCTGGGTCATGTGGGGTCAAAAACTAGGTCACTAGGTCAAATTGAAGAAAACGCTTGTTAACACTCATCACATTTTTTGTCCAATCTTCATGCAACGTTGTCAGAACATTTGTCTCAATGATATCTCTGCCGATTTCAAATCTGGGTCATATGGTATCAAAAACTAGGTCACTAGGTCAAATTGAAGAAAAAGCTTGTTAACACTCTAGAAATCACATTTTTGGCACAATCTTCATGAAACATGGTCAGAACATTTGTCTTAATGATATCTCGACCGAGTTTGAATATGGGTCATGTGGGGTGAATAACTAGGTCACTAAATCAAATTGAAGAAAAAGCTTGTTAACACTAGAAGTCACATTTTTTGCCCAATCTTCATGAAACTTGGTCAGAACATTGTCCCGATGATATCTCAGCTGAGTTTGAATCTGGGTCATGTGGGATCTAAAACTAGGTCACGATGTCAAATTGAAGAATAAGCTTGTTAACACTCTAGAAGTCACATTTTTTGCCCAATCTTCATGAAACTTGGTCAGAACATTTGTCTTAATGGTATCTCGGCCGAGTTTGAATCTGGATCATGTTGGGTCAAAACTAGGTCACTAGGTCAAATTGAGGAAAAAGATTGTTAACACTCTAGAAGTTACATTATTTGCCCAATCGTTATGAAACTTGGTCAGAACATTTGTCCCAATGGTATCTCAGCCGAGTTCGAAGCTGGGTAATGTGGGGTCAAAAACTAAGTCACTAGGTCGAATTGGAGAAAAAGTTTCAATTTCAATGTGTACTTCAAAATTTTGAATGTCTGTTGTCACTTTAAGTTTTTCAAACCATGATGATTAAGGCCGCATTTCCATCAGTCCATATCCGTATCAAAATCTAACACATGGAAAATTGTTCGACTAATGAAACTCAGTTAAGCGACCCAGGGCCATTTGGCCCTCTTGTTTATTATGACCATACAATCTCGGTTGGTATTGATATTGGGCCAAATTGGACCAGAAACCTTAGAGGTATGGCCCCTTGTTTTTGGGGAAAAATGCAAAAATTGCCTTTTTCGTTCATAGAGACTTCATTTTTCTACCAATAGGCCTTTCTTAATATCAGCCTCATAAATAATTTATGATGTTAACCAGACCGAGGCTGAGATGGGTCAGATGTAAACACTGGATGTGCTGATAAGCAGACATGGCTTCTTATAGTGATCAAGATGCAAGTATTATTCCTTATTTCACATTCTCATTTGTTGAAAATTATATAAAAGTAAACAAATTTTCATCAGGAAAGAAATCAATTAATAAAGGATTCAAATATTACAGTGAGGGATACATTCACAGTCTTAAAGGTATGTATATTTTTCAGTTTAAGTTCATTCATTTTTGAATGTATACATCATGTAAATGTGTATTGACCTATTTCCCTGTTTTCGTAAGGCTGAGCATGACTTATTACTGACCATCAGCCTCTGATTCTTATCACTATTCATGTTGGGTTAAGTGGAGAATAAACACACAAGTGTTATAACATGCCTTTCAAGATAATCACAACAGTTAGTTTGCCCAAGAAACGGAATTCCCATTCATAACACTGAATTACTTGATACAAAAATGAACTAAATGGTAAAGAAATAAACATACATTCTTGCTTCTTGCTATGCAAAATGTTTGGAATAAGTTTGTTTCTGCATGTTACCGTATTTATTCTATTTTTTTCTACATTTCAGTTCATCCAACAGAATCTGGCTGCAAGGTGACAGGAATATGTTACAAGTCACAGAAAAAGACAGAAAGCCCGTATTATATTGAGGTAATCTATTACATCATTAAACTTACTTATGTTAAGGTAATGCAGTGCTGTTATAGTATCAATACCGCTTATAATTTAACAAATGAGCATTTTCCCTGTAGATCATGTATTTTTCTGTTACTAATTACAGGTGGAGTTATCTGAGGATGACAATTGACCATAATGTAAAGTGTGCCAGCTGTGAATGTGCGATCGGGCTCAATGTTTTATGTGGGCACATAACTGGACTACTGTACCAGCTTGCCAACTACACAATACTTGGTGTTAAGGCACTGCCTGAAGCATAGCCACGACATTTTTGCCACAAAATTTCCACATTCCAGGAGGACCAAATATATGTGGAAAGGCAGTGCAAGATCTTGAAGTGAAAGGTTATTCAAATGTTCAAGAACCAGGGGCAAACACTGAACGGAAAACACTAACATCCACATTGTATAATGCCATACGGGGAGATCTCACCAACTGGCAGGACCAACATGACACTCTGTCAACTGCGGATCCTGACCTACTAGTACTTCCTTTGCTGAAGGGAGCCACAGCAAGCGTTCCAACCAAATTTGGTTCTGTACCTGCAGGGTCAGTATTAAGCTATCAGCAAAAGCTCCATGACGATTGCATCATGAACATAGTTGATGGAGAAGGATTCCCGACCCGCCCCGTACTAAATTCAAGGTCAAACAATTACAGTTACCTTACCCAAGAGCAAACAGTGAAAATCAGTGGTTTAGAACGTAGTTTCCCTGAAGTAAATAAGTTTGAGGAAAAGACTAGACTGCAGAGTCACAATTGTGGTTTAAACTGCGTGCACATCGTATCACTGCATCACAAATAGGGCGCATTTACAAAAGAAGGCGGGATGATGAAAGTCTAGTAAAGCAAGTGAAGTCGACAAGGCGTGTGGTAATGGCTGCAATGAAAAGGGGCCTTGCATCTGAGCCCATAGCCGCCAAGAAGTATGCACATGTAAAAGAAGACAGAGTTAATCTGTACCCAGGTGGGCTAGTGATCAGTCCATGGGCCCCGTGGCTGGCCGCCAGCCCAGACAGGAAAGTGTATGATCCATTGAAACAACCACCGTTTGGATTATTGGAGATAAAATGTCCCCAAGTTTCTAGTGTATTGGAGGCTTCATACTTGATGAAAAATGCAACTGGAGCACTTACATTAAAATGCAACCATGATAATTATTATCAAGTGCTAGCGCGGCTGGCATGCACTGGTCTGGAATGGTGCGACTTTTTTGTCTGGTGCGAGAATGATTTTCACATCGAAATCATACATTTTAACAGGGGAGTGTGGGAAGCCGTGCAGAACAAAGTTGACATGTTCTTTTACAATTACTTTATTTGAATGTTTCACTGTAATTGTATGTTAATGTCACCTTTCAAATAATAAAATTGTGTTTCATTTATTATTGTTTGTCTTACTGTCATTGGCAGATTACGATTTACTTGAAGACCAATTATGAACAATTGGACCCTTGAAATTGGACAAAAGGCAAGCCACAGTCCACAGCTGATTGGCTGTCCTAACCAAAGTCAGTGGGACAGGGATATCGAACAAATTATACTTTTTTTTACTCTGTTAACCCGCTCAATAACATCAGATATATAACCTGTAAATAAAGTGGAAACATATAACAACACAGTTTGGCGCAATACCCAACAGATATTTGAAAGTGCATGCACTTTCGTATGCTGAATAGATTTTTGAGTTTAAAACAAGTGATGATGGCTGTTGAGTTTTTATCTTAGTGCAGTCAATGATTACTCGAGTCTTAGGGTACATGTCCTTAAAACACTGGCATTGTTTTATTAATTACGTCTTTTGATGCCCAAATAAGTATTCTACCAAGAGTTTAGTACAAACAGTTTTCCCAGGTAACAATCTTTCTGCTCACTGTTGAGACTGAACAGTTGAACCTAACACTTAAGTCTTGTTCAAGAAGCCCCACTCGCAGGCGACAAGAACTCATCTATCAGAAACATCATTCGTTTGGTCCTGCTAAGTTTAATGGTTGTATACATTGAAAAAAGGGCGCAAACATCAGATAAGTTGAAAATCCAGTGTAGAATAGTATGAGCTTGTGATCTTTGCTGAATCGGCAGACAAAAAATCGCTCCATATTCAGCTGTTTATTTAAGTTTGAGCATTCTTGTGTCTTCATGGCTAATTGCTCCTTTATACTGTCTATTTCTTTTTGTTGCTCCACATACAGGGGCACTGCTGTATACTATTCTTCACCACTTGTGGAGGGCTGAATATCTCCGGTTCATCCTCACACTTTGGCCTTAACATACAATGTAAATGTTTGCTTTCATACACAACACTCAGCAAATGATTTATAATTTATGGATTGGCTATGTTGCATTTCCATGAATATACAACACAACTGTTTTAGTACATCAAGGAAAGACAATAGATTGAGCGAGTATAAAACATATTAAACACTTACCGCTTTGGTGCGCTCTCAGATGCTTCTGGGACCTTTCTCTTCAAGGACCTCCGAGGTTTTTTTGTCATCTGTCTGCTCAAAAACATTTGGAACTGCTCCTTCTTTTCTGAAGTGCTTGGAGCAAACCACTGTTGGTTTGGAAATCTGGAAAATAACCAACTTATGTGTATATATACTTTACTAAGCTAGTTCTTTTAGATAATTCTCAGACAATTTTAAACACATTTTCTTAAGATCTATGGAGACAAAATATATAAATTGAATAATAATAAACATTTTATTTCTATCACTGACAATATATAATGCCTTTTTCAACTTATATAAAATGATATTTATATCACAAATAGTTTTAATACTAGTAATGAGTTTATAAACACATACCTGAAAATCTTTTCCCACGTCTCTTCTTATTTTTACATTCCACGCTTTTCGTACTGATCGGGTCTTTTGGAAATTTATGAAAACTTATTTGACTGTCATATCTTCCATTAGAATTGCAATTATACTTACAGTGGTAATTTGAATATTTATTTTCTCTCACAAAACTGCTCAGGACTATCCCTTCACCTGTATCGGCAATTGCTGCCTAAGTGCTGGCAGGCAGCATTGTTTACATCTGACCCATCTCGGCCTCGTTCTGAGAACGGAATGAATGGTATGCATATAATTTGAGAAAGGCCTATCTTGACCAAACTTCCACGGTTTGTGTATTATCAAAAGATCACAGTAGAAGTCAACATTGGGCCGGATTGGGGCTCAAACACCAGACTTATGCCCCCTTTTTTGTTGAAAAAATAGGCGAAAATTGCTATTTTACCTTGAGTAAGACTTCTTTTTTGGTATAGGCTACCTCTCCGGCGGCGGCCGTCTTCTATCGTCCGTGGTCAATGTGCCGTTAACAATTTGGACCGTTATCGCGATAAAGACTTCATTTTTAGCTCGACTATTCGAAGAATAGGTGAGCTATCCTACTACCCCCGGCGTCCACGTCCGCGTCGAATTGGTTAAAGTTTTTATTCAAAAGTCTTGTAACTTCAAAACTACATAAGTTATTCACTTGAAACTTGGAATATACCTTTGTCATCAACTCCAGTATCAGGGACAACATTCCCCATAACTCTGTTTTGTATTTTGACAGAGTTATGCCCCTTTTTCACTTAGATTTTCTGGTTAAAGTTTATATGAAAAAGTTTTGTAACTTCAAAACTACATAAGTTATTCACTTTAAACGTGGTTCTAACCTGTGTCATCAACTCCAGTACCAGGTGCAACATTCCCCATAACTCTTTGTATTTTGACAGAGTTATGCCCCTTTTTCACATAGATTTTCTGGTTAAAGTTTATATTCAAAAGTTTTGTAACTTCAATATTACATAAGCTTTTCACTTGAAACTTGGAACTAACCTTTGTCCAACTCTAGTATCAGGGGCAACATTACCCATAACTCTGTTTTGAATTTTTACAGAGTTATGAACACTTTTTGCAAAGATTTTGTGGTTAAAGTTTTTGTTCCAAAAATGTATAAACTGTACTTAAAAGTTTTGTATTTTAACAAATTTATGCCTCTTCCACTATCCAAAATATGTACCAACTGAAATACTTAGAATAGTCAAGCGCGCTGTCATCTGACAGCTCTTGTTTATTCAATCTTGACCTAACTTGCACAGTTTGTGTAACACCATAAAATCTCGGATGGGATTGTTATTGGGTCAGATCACACCAGTAACACCAGAGTTATTGCCCCTTTTTCATGCAAAAAAAGTGCAAAAGTGCCCTTTTCCAACGTTTAGACTTTATTTTCTATCCAATCTTAACCAAACTTTCACAGTTTGTGTATGACCATCAGATCTCAGCAGACATCAAAAATGGGCCAGATCGTGTTTCAAACACCAGAGTTATTGCCATTTGTTTATAAAAAAAATGTACACAAATGGACATTATTCAGGATAGAGACATTTTTCATCCAATCTTCACCAATCTTGCACAGTTTGTCTATTACCATGAGATTACAGTTGAAGTTGAATATAAGCAAGATCGGACCAGAAACGCCAGATTTATTGCCCTTTGTAAACAAAATATGCAAAAATGGACATTATACAGGATAGAGACTTCATTTTTCATCCAATCTTGACCAATCTTGCACAGTTTGTATATGACCATAAGATTAAAGGTGAAGTCGAATATAAGCAAGATTGGACCAGAAACACCAGTTATTGCCCTTTGTTTGTGAAAAAAAATGTGCAAAAATGGACATTATTCAGGACAGAGACTTCATTTTTCATCCAATCTTCACCAATCGTGTACAGTTTGTCTATGAACGTAAGACTACAGGTGAAGTCGAATATAAGCACGATCGGGCCAGAAACACCCGAGTTATTGCCCCTTGTGTTTGGAAAAAAACATCAACAAGTTATCAATGATTGGCTTGCACACATGATTTTTGATTCAATGTTGACCAAACTTACACAGTTTGCGCATGACCATAAAAATTAATTAATAAAATTTGATTTCAAACAGTTGCAAGACTTGCGTGCAGTTATTTGTACATGCAACATTGATGTCTTCAGTGCCTGCATTAACATCATTTATCATCATTGGACAGAAAATTATCAAAATTTTCCTTATAGCACAGCCATCGCAATTATCGCATTGCAACTAGTTTTCCAAAACTGTTTGCGAAAAAGGCATCCAAATCTACTGTTTGTGCATTTTCCAGAATTGTCAATGACTTAATGAAAAAGGGTGAGGTAAGAATATCGAGAAAAATGATTTGAGAACCATTAGCAAAAAAACGCACATCCACTTCCCAACTCACACTTTAGTAAGCCCATTGCACTTACCGGTGTTTTAAATCAAAATTGATCCTACCCCCACTGTGTATTGTTCAGATACCTTAATTTTCAAACCTGTCACAACAGTATGGTCTTCATCTGTACCAGTTCTCAGGTGAGCGCTTTTGGCCATCATGGCCCTCTTGTTCCAATCTTGACCAAACTTCCACAGTTTGTGTGTGAACAAAAGATTTCAGCAGGAGCCCAAAATGGATAAGGTTAGGCCACAGACACTGGAGTTATGGCCCCTTGTATGTGAAAAAAACCCGACAAAATTGCCTTTTTGTTCATAGAGACTTTATTTTTCTTCCAATTTTGACCAAATGTCCACAGTTTGTATGTGATCATACGTCTGCAACTGAAGCCGACAATCGGTCAGATTGGGCAACAAACTTCAGAGTTATGGCCCCTTTGTTAGTGAAAAAAATATATAAATTGCCTTTTTCGTGCATCGAGATTAAATTTTTCATTAAATCTTGATAAAACTGCTATATGTTTTGTATGGCCATAAGATCTCAACACAAGCATCAAATTAGACAGGCCACTAACACAGCAGTTATATCCCCTTAATTGTGAAAATAAATGCAAAAATGAATTTGTTGCAACACGGGGACTTTATTTTCAACCAGTCTGGACCAAACTTGCACCATTTGTCTAGGACCATAAAATCTTAAGCGAATTTCAATATATGACGGGTAAATGGCAATACACTACTCTCTGAAAGCAAGCAGGATATGACCTTTGCACAGCGGTCGCCATTATCTTTCAGAACTGCAGCATTAACACTATTCCTCCGAAATTGCCTGCAAAAAGTTGGATACCAGGGTAGAGAAAATATATCCAGGTCCTTACTTGTTCTATGTATGAGAGTAAATCAGCTAGACAAATTATTTAAGGACATTATGGCGTACATTCCCACAAGCCTTTCACAACAGTAAGGCTTCCATCTTTGCCAGTACTCAGGTGAGCCCTTTGGGCCATCATGGCCCTCTTGTTATCCAATCTTAACCAAACTTACACAATTTGTGTATGACCATAAAATCTCCGACAGGATTGTTATTGGGCCAGATCACACCAGGAAAACTAGAGTTATTTGCCCCCTTTTCATGCAAAAAAGTACAAAAATGCCTTTTTCCAAAATATAGACTTTATTTTCCATCCACTCTTAACCAAACTTTCACAATTTGTGTATGACAATCCGATCTCAGCAGATGCCAAAAATGGGCCAAATCATGTTTTAAACATCGGAATTATTGCCCGTTGTTTATGAAAAATATACAAAAATGAACATTATTCAGGATAGAGACTTCATTTTTCATCCCATCTTCACCGATCTTACACAGTTTGTCTATGACCATTAGGTTACAGTTGTCGAATATAAGCAAGATCGGACCAGAAACACCGGAGTTATTGCCCTTTTTAGCTCACCTGAGCACAAAGTGCTCATGGTGAGATTTTGTGATCGCCTTTTGTCCGTTGAATCGTTTGTCATCAAAATTTACCTTGTGAACACTCAAGAGGCTACATTTGTTGCCCAATCTTCATTGAACTTGCTCAGAACATTTGTCCCAATGATATCTCGGACGAGTTCGAAACTGGGTCTTGTGGGGTCAAAAACTAGGTCACTAGGTCAAATTGAAGAAAAAGCTTGTGAACACTAGAAGTCACATTTTTTGCCCAATCAACATGAAACATGCTCAGAACATTTGTTCTTATGATATTTCGGCCAAGTTCGTAAATGGTTTCCGTCCGTTGAAAAACATGGCTGCCAGGGGACGGGGCAGTTTTCCTAATATGGCTATAGAAAAAGCTTGTGAATACTAGAAGTCACTTTTTTGCCCAATCAACATGAAACTTGCTCTGAATATTTGTTTTTAGCTCACCAGAGCACAACGATCTCATGGTGAGCTTTTGTGATCGCCTTTTGTCCGTCGTGAATGTGAATCGTTCGTCGTCAACATTTACCTTGTGAACACTCTAGAGGCCACATTTATTGGCCAATCTTCATGAAACTTGGTCAGAACATTTGTCCCAATGATATCTCGGCCGAATTCGAAACTGGGTCTTGTGGGGTCAAAAACTAGGTCACTAGGTCAAATTGAAGATAAAGCTTGTGAACACTCTTGAAGTCACATTTTTTGCCCAATCAACATGAAACTTGCTCAGAACATTTGTTCGAATGATATCTTGGCCGATTTCGAATCTGGGTCATATGGGTTGAAAAACTAGGTCACTAGGTCAAATTGAAGCAAAAACTTGTTAAAATTCTAGAAGTCACATTTTTTGCCCAATCTTCATGAAACAAGAACATTTGTCTTAATGGTATCTCGGCCAAGTTCGAATATGTGTCATGTGGGGTTCAAAACAAGGTCACTAGGTCAAATTGAAGAAAAATATTGTTAACACTCTAGAAGTTACATTATTTGCCCAATCGTCATGAAACTTGGTCAGAACATTTTTCATAATGGTAACTCGGCCGAGTTCGAATCTCGGTCATGTGGGGTCAAAAACTAGGTCAATAGGTCAAATTGAAGAAAAAGCTTCAATTTCAATATGTACTTCAAAATTTTGAATGTCTGTTGTCACTTAAGTTTTTCCAACCATGATGATTAAGGCGGCATTTCCATTAGTCCGTATCAGTATTTCCATATCCGTATAAAAATCTAACACATGGAAAATTGTTCGACTAATGAAACTCAGTTGAGCGACCCAGGGCCATTTGGCCTTCTTGTTATGATATCTCGGCCGAGTTTGAAAAATGTTCAGCTCCATTAAAAAACATGGTCGCCAGGGGGCGGGGCAGTTTTCCTTACATGGCTATATTGAAAACTTACAAACCTTGTGAACACTAGAGGCCACATTTATTGCTCACTCTTCATGAAACTTGCCCGGAATATTTGATCTAATGATACCTCGGACGAGTTCGAAACTGGGTCATGTGGGTCCAAAAACTAGGTTAATTTGAATAAAAAGCTTGTGAACACTTGAAGTCATATTTTTAACCCAATCTTTTTGAAACTCGCTAAGAACATTTGTTTAAATAATATCTCCGACGAGTTCGAAACTGGGTCACGTGGGGTTAAAAATTAGGTCACCCGGCCAAATTGAAGAAAAAGCTTGTGAACACCATTGAGACCAGATTGATAGCCCAATCATCAAGAAACTTGCTCAGAACATTTGTCCCAATGAAATCTCAGGCGAGTTTAAAACTGGGTTATGTGGGGTCAAAAACTAGGTCACTAGGAAAAATTCAAGAAAAAGCTTGTGAACACTAGAAGTCTCATTTTTAGCTCACCTGAGCACAACATGCTCATGATGAGCTTTTAGGATCACCTTTAGTCCGTCGTGCGTCGTGTGTCAACATTTTCATTCAGAGAACATCTCCTAAACTGCTGGGTAGATTTTCACCAAACTTCACAAGAATGATCATTGGGTGACACTCTTTCAAAATTGTTCAAATTGTTCCAGTCTGCTGCATATGTAGGTCACCAGAGCTAAAAATAGATTAAAAAACTGTAAACTTTAAAAATCTTATTCTCTGTAACCACTAGGCTTGGAGCTTTCAAATACCGGTATGATATGTGACATCCTCTAGTGGTCATCTACAAAGTTGTTAAAATTATTCCCCTGGGGTGAAAACTGGCCATGCCCTGGGGGTCACATGGTTTATATAGACTTAAATAGCAAAATGACTTTAAAAATCCTTCTCTGAGACCGCAAGGCCCAGAGGTTTCATATTTGGTAAGTAACATTGTAGAGTGGTCATCTACAAAGATTGTTCAAATAATGCCCCTGGGGTCAAATCTGTCCACGCCCCGGGGGGCACATTGTTTGTATACACTTAAATAGGAAAATGACTTTAAAAATCTCCTCTGAAACCACAAGGCCCAGTGGTTTCATATTTGGTATGTAACATTGTATAGTGATCCTCTACAAAGATTGTTCAAATGATGCCCCTGGGTTCAAAACTGGCAACGCCGCGGGGGTCACATTGTTTATGTAAGTTATATGGCAAGTGGGCCTTTAAAATCTTTTCTTTGAAACTGTAATGCCCAGAGGTTTCATATTTAGCATGAAACATTTTGTATTGGTCCTCTACAAAGATTGTTCAAATTATTCGCCAGGGGTACAAAATGGCCACGCCCTGGGGGTCACATGGTTTATATAGACTTAAATAGCAAAATGACTTAAAAAATCTTCTCCTCTGAAACCACAAGACCGAGAGGTTTCATATTTAGTTTGTAACATTGTATAGTGGTCCTCTACAAAGATTTTTCAAAAGATGCCCCTGGGGTCAAATCTGGCCACGCCCCCGGGGTCACATTGTGTATATAGACTTAAATAGCAAAATGACTTTAAAAATCTTCTCTGAAACATCAAGGCCCAGAGGTTTCATATTTGGTATGTAACATTGTATAGTGGTTCTTTATAGATTGTTCAAATGATGCCCCTGGGTTCAAAACTGGCCACGCCCCAGGGGTCACAGTGTTTATATAGACTTAAGTAGCAAAATGACTTTAAAAATCTTCTCTGAAAGAGCAAGGCCCAGTGGTTCCATATTTGGTATGTAACGTTGTATAGTGGTCCTTTACAAAGATTGTTCAAATGATGCCCCTGGGGTCCAAACTGGCCACGCCCCGGAGGTCACATTATTTATATACACTTATATGGAAATTGGGACTTAAAAATCTTCTTTGAAACTGTAATGTCCAGAGGTTTCATATTTAGCATGAAACATTGTGTAGTGGTCTTCGACAAAGATTGTTCAAATTATACCCCTGGGGTACAAAATGACACGCTCTGGGGTCACATAATTTATATAGACTTAAATAGCAAAATGACTTTAAAAATATTCTCATCTGAAACCGCAAGGCCCAGAGGTTTCATTTTTAGTTTGTAATATTGTATAGTGGTCCTCTACAAAGATTGTTCAAAAGATGCCCCTGGAGTCAAATCTGGCCACGCCCCGGGGGTCACATTGTTAATATAGACTTAAATAGCAAAATGACTTTAAAAATATTCTCCTGAAACTACAAGGCCCATTTGGTTTCATATTTGGTATGTAACATTGTATAGTGGTCCTCAAATACTGTTCAAATGATGTCCCTGGGGTCAAAACTGGCCACGCTCCTGGGGTCAAATTGTTTATACATACTTGTATGGCAAGTGGGGCTGAAAAATCTTTTCCATTGAAACCGTAATGCCCAGAGGTTTCATATTTAGCATGAAATATTGTGTAGTGGTCCTCTACAAAGATTTTTCAAATGATGCCCATGGGGTCCAAACTGGCCACGCCCCATGGGTCACATTATTTATATAGACTTATATTGCAAGTTTGCCTTAAAAATCTTTGAAACTGTAATGACCAGAGGTTTCATATTTAGCATGAAACATTGTGTAGTGGTCCTCTACAAAGATTGTTCAAATTATACCCCTGGGGTACAAAATGGCCACGCCCTGGGGTCACATGGTTTATATAGACTTAAATAGACTTTAGAAATCTTCTCCTCTGAAACTGCAATGCCCAGAGGTTTTATTTTTAGCTCACCTGAGCACAACTTGCTCATGGTGAGCTTTTAGGATCGCCTTTTGTCCGTCGTGCGTCGTGTGTCAACATTTTCATTCAAAGAACATCTCCTCCTAAACCGCTGGGCAGATTTTCACCAAACTTCACAGGAATAATCCTTGGGTGACCCTCTTTCAAAATTGTCCGCTGCATATGTCGGTCACCTGAGCTAAAATAGATTTAAAAACTGAAAACTTAAAAAATCTTCTCTGAAACCACTAGGTTTGGAGCTTTCATATTTGATATGTAACATCCTCTAGTGGTCCTCAAAGTTTGTTCAAATTATTCCCCTGGGGTGAAAACTGGCCACGCCCTGTGGGTCACATGGTTTATATAGACTTAAATAGCAAAATGACTTTGAAAATCTTCTCTGAGACCGCAAAGCCCAGAGGTTTCATATTTGGTATGTAACATTGTATAGCGGTCTTCTACAAAGATTGTTCAAATGATGCCCCTGGGGTCAAAACTGGCCACGCCCCGGGGGTCACATTGTTTATATAGACTTGTATGGCAAGCAGGCCTAAAAAATCTCCTTTGAAACTGTAATGCCCAGAGGTTTCATATTTAGCATCAAACATTGTGTAGTGGTCCTCTACAAAGATTGTTCAAATTATACCCCAGGGGTACAAAATGGCCATGCCCTAGGGGTCACATGGTTTATATAGACTTAAATAGCAAAATGACTTTTAAAAAATTCTCCTGAAACCGCAAGGCCCAGAGGTTTCATAGTTAGTGTGTAAATTTTATTGTGTAGTGGTCCTCTACAAAGATTGTTCAAATTATACCCCTGGGGTACAAAATGGCCATGCCCTGGGGTGACATAATTTATATAGACTTAAATAGCAAAATGACTTTCAAAATCTTCTCTGAAACCGCAAGGCCAGAGGTTTCATTTTTAGTTTGTAATATTATATAGTGATACTCTACAAAGATTGTTCAAATGATGCCCCTTGGGTCAAATCTGGCCACGCCCCAGGGGTTACATTGTTTATATAGACTTAAATAGCAAAATGACTTTAAAAATCTCCTCTGAAACCACAAGACCAAGAGGTTTCATATTTAGTTTGTAACATTGTATAGTGGTCCTCTACAAAGATTGTTCAAATGATGTCCCTGGGGTCAAATCTGGCCACGCCCCCGGGGTCACATTGTTTATATAGACTTTAATAGCAAAATTACTTTAAAAATCTTCTCTGAAACATCAAGGCCCAGAGGTTTTATATTTTGTATGTAATATTGTATAGTGGTTCTTTACAAAGATTGTTCAAATGATACCCCTGGGTTCAAAACTGGCCACGCCCCAGGGGTCACAGTGTTTATATAGACTTAAACAGCAAGGCCCATTGGTTTTATATTTGGTATGTAAAATTGTATAGTGGTCCTCTACAAAGATTGTTCAAATGATGCCCCTGGGGTGAAAACTGGCCACTCCCTGGGTGGTCACATTGTTTATATAGACTTAAATAGCAAAATGACTTTAAACATATTGTCCTCTGAAACCACAAGGCCCAGTTGTTTCATATTTGGTATGTAACATTGTATAGTGGTCCTCTACAAATACTGTTCAAAGGATCCCCTTGGGGTCAAAACTGGCCACGCCTCGGGGGTCACTTTGTTTATACAGACTTATATAGCAAGTGGGCCTTAAAAATCTTTTCCTTTGAAACAGTAATGCCTAGAGGTTTCATATTTAGCATGAAACATTGTATAGTGGTCCTGTACAAAGATTGTTCAAATTATGCCCCTGTGGTAAAAACTGGCCACGCCCTGGGGTCCCATGGTTTATATATAGACTTAAATAGCAAAATAACTTTAAAAATCTCCTCTGAAACCGCAAGGTCCTCTACAAAGATTGTTCAAATATTTCCCTAGTGTAGAAAGTGGCCACTCCCTGGGGGTCACATGGTTTATATAGACTTAAAAAATCTCGTGAAATTGCAAGGCCCAGATCTTTATACTCAGCTAAGTGTTTTAGGGTCATTTGGCCGTCTTAATTGTTTTAAGCCTTTATGATGCCTTAAATTCAGGTGAGAAGCTTGATACTTGCTCAGAACATTTGTTTCAATGTTATCTTGGACGAGTTTAAAACTAGATCATGTGAGGTCAAAAACTAGGTCACCAGGCCAAATTGAAAAAAAAAGCTTATGAACACTTATTTATTTTTATTTTTTTTAAATTATTATTTATATAAAATATAAAATACTCATATTTTTAGCCGAATCTTTATCAAATTTGCAAAGAACAATAGTTCCTTAGCCCCTCAGGTGAGCGACCTCGGGCCTTATGGTCCTCGTGTTTAGCTCAACTGTGCATAATGTGTTCATGGTGAGCTTTTGTGATCGCCTTTTGTCCGTCGTGAATCGTTCGTTGTCAACATTTACCTTATGAACACTCTAGAGGCTACATTTGTTGCCCAAACTGAATGAAACTTGCTCAGAACATTTGTCCCATTGACATCTCGGACGAGTTCTTAACTGGGTCATGTGGGGTCAAAAACTAGGTCACTAGGTCAAATTGAAGAAAAAGTCACATTTTACGCCCCATCAACATGAAACTTGCTCTGAACATTTGTTTTTAGCTCACCTGAGCACAACGTGCTCATGGTGAACTTTTGTGATTGCCTTTTGTCCGTCGTGCGTCGTGAATCGTCAACATTTACCTTGTGAACACTCTAGAGGCTACATTTGTTGCCCAATTTTCATGAAACTTGCTCCGAACATTTGTCCCAATAATATCTCGGACGAGTTCGAAACTGGGTCATGTGGGGTCAAAAACTAGGTCACTAGGTCACATTGGAGATATAATGCACCTATCAATATTTTCCCCCGGGGGGGAGCGGAGGGCAATCCCAGGGGAATTTGACTAATTATATTTTGTGGATCTAATTCCCCACCCTAGAGTCAAGCCTTTTTGTCTAAATCCCCTCAATGGGGGATGCTTAATTGGTGTATCGAATGGCCCGGGGGCCAATATTACCGGGACCTAAAATCCGAACAAAGTCTATTTCCCGGGACCCATGTCAAATTCCCGCCTGTCGGGAATTGCTTTCAGTCTAAAGTCCCGTATATGCCCGCCGCTCGCCCCCCCCCCCTCCCCCCCGAGGGAAAATATTGATAGGTGCATAAATTATAAGATGATTTATTGTGGCAGTCTAATATCTGAATGACTATGTAAGCTATATTGCTTTGTACCTGTTCACATGTTGACCCACATTATAGTACATGAAATATAAGATGACAAACGTTGGAAAATCGTAAATATGCCCTAACTATTATGTTGTGATTATTTGTTGTCCGGTTTCCAGAAATTAAAATATCTTCCTAGTGGTGGTGTTTGACAACTGCTTAGTCAGAATGACAGTTAAAATGCGTTTAAAACAAACCTTAAAATAAACTATAGCAGAAGTGTCAAGTGACCCGGAACACACGTAATTGATTCGGAACCCCCGCAATCAGTGCATACACTTCAACAAAATATTTAACAATACTTAATGTTACCAAATGTTTCAAACACGCATGCTGAAGCTCAGATATTTGTCTTCCAAAGTATATTTAGGTTTACGTGATTGAAAGTACATTAAAAATGGAGAGAGCGGTTTTGTCGTTAGTGACCCGAAACTACCCAATTGATAGTATATATCGAGGGATCAAAATGAATTGTCTATATACAAGCATTGATAATGTTTGCATACACTGAACGTATAAATTACAACATTTATAATAGTTTTCAGTATTTTTTTTGAAACGTGGTGCTTGAACAAAATACCATTTGTACTGGGCTTATCGCCGCTGGCTTGGTTATATACCGGTAGGTAACGAGGTAAAAATCAAAAGGCAGAGCTGGGGAGATCACGATGATACGCGTGGTTCTAACTCGTATCGATGGTCTCCCTTGAAAAAACCCCCGAATACACAGGACAAAACATGGTAAGTTGTCTGGTGGTTATCAGGCGCTGATTTTGAGTTAGAGGGGCGGACACATTAAGAACCCTCCAAACTATACATGTTTAATTAAATTGTATATTGTAATTGTAAAACGATGACAAATTGCCCAAATTTCATAATACACGTTTGTGCAGTTTACCAAAGCATTTGTGCCAAATAACTAGAAGAAAATTGTACCATTCAAGGTTTCGATGAGAATGTCTCGGTTATTCAAAAAATTTTCAAATCTGCTTATGGTTACTACATCCAAGCATCCCCCACGCGAGGTGTCAATTACAACAAGGCATACTCCTATCCGTATGTGCGTATAAATCGAAACACGGTAATGAAACGTAGGGGGCAAATTATAAAGCGTACTGTCCAATTGATATTGATTCTATTCTTTTATCTGACTGAAACCGCTGTTAAAATTAATATGCATGTGATCTATGTATTAAGCCTATTCAAAGAAGTCCATGACGTTTAGAGTAATTGCTTAACATTTTCTGTAATTGCTTAACATTCTCAAATCATGCCGCTCGGGATGGTTGGACATAGGTCAATGAACAAAAGATTAAATTTGGGTGGTGGTCAGGATCCAGGATTTTTAAGGCATTCTGTATTATTGGGAGATTACCACGCTACGCAGTAGAAAGGGCGCTTTTCCATGTACACATGATCGCTATCATTTCCAGAAAGAGCAATAGTTCCAAATGAAAGTTATGGACAAACCTGTATGATGTGCGTAGTTGGTGGTCAAGTTCAATATATTTACAGCATGTGTAAAAATAATAAAAGTAGTACTAAGGTAATATATGTTATGCCCCTATTCCACACACGCCAGGAATCACACGAATACCCACGGAATGATACATTTTAGCATTCGAAAGGAATTCATGGAAGTTTGTACATTTTCTGGTCCAAGTTGTGACGTTCTACGATTCAGTCACGACAGTGTTACGAATATTCGTGGGATTCGGCTGGAATTGCACGAAAGTTGTCAAGAATTTACTACGATTTACAAGATTCTGTTACGCATATACTGCACATTGTAAACGTTAGGAATCCGTTACGTATCAGTTAAGAACACACCGAACACATGTACGAATAAAAAACAGGAACAACTTTAAACATGTAAAATCTCTAGAGTACTCTGACTGCATTCAAACACACACGCATCGAGAATTATGCACCTATCAATGTTTTTCCCCGGGGCGGGAGGGGGGGGGGGAGCGGCGGGCATATACGGGACTTCAGACTGAAAGCGATTCCTGACAGGCGGGAATTTGACATTCCGAATGATTCCGGGTCCCGGGGTAATAGACTGGTCGGATTTTAGATCCCGGTAATAAAGGCCCCCGGGCCATTTGATGGACATATAAGATCTCCCACTGACGGGATTTATACAAATATGCTTGGCTCTAGGGTTGGGAATTAGACCCCCAAAAATAAAATTTGTCTAATTCCCTGTGTCAGCCCGCCGGGGGGGGGGGGGGGGGGGAATATTGATAGGTGCATTATTTGTATTATTCATTTACCGGAGTGCAATGGTATCTTTTCGAAATGAATGTCATAATTAACTCGCACGTTCAGTCATGCTCATCGATTGTCTTCGAAGTGTTATGAACTGTTTTTATCGAAACGAACTTATGGACAGATGAACATGTTTTTACACGAAATATTGTGAAAGATACTCGTATGACGGTTTTGTGAACTAATAAGGCAAGTGATGCCGACTTTGTGTCAATTTCGCTGACATAATTATGGTGCGGGGAAAATATGAAATCGACAGGAATTGGAGCCAACGTTGTGGACACCCCTTTAATTTATCACTTTATATATCTTTCTTATGAATGCATAAGACAATATGAAATTTGGTGTGATTGCCAATGGAAATTATAACAAAAAGTTGTTCGATTTATATTTTTGGGAACTATTTATTGAGACAAAAACTGTTTACACTCGAAAGTAGTCTATTAATTGACTATACTTTCGAATTTTAATCATATTTATTTTAAAAGTATCAGTCTTTTTGCAGTATCCTGTGCCAACGGTGTATTGCAACTGATATCTTTATTTTCTATATGAATTGATGAAAGAAAACTAAATTATCCCAAAATAAAGGTATATACACCCATTGTCTATATATATCGTTTTCGCAGAACTTTGGCGCCGGTACTACGTTGTACGTAAGAAATCGTAGGGGGCAGGCTAGGTCGGGATATGTTTGAAGTGAATGTGTATAAAATTGAGCGAGCGATAAATTTGACCGTTTATATATGCCCGTATATGTATGGTACGGGAGTTTTTTTCTGGGGGGGGGGGGGTTCAAACCAGGAATGTGTGATCAGCGACAAGGTATAGAAAATGCTGGCAAGAATAATAAGAAGACTCGTCTTTCATACCCGTCCTTCCGCAGTAACTTTGCTGCTAATACAGAAATCTTTGTTGTTATCCGAAAAAAATCAGTCCGAATACATTTCTACTACTCTAACAAACGACAATTTCTAATGACAAATTTTACGTATTTAAGATAATAGTATTTAATACATGAAGATCTATGTATTTTTATGTTACATTATCATGTGAGTCAGCAGGGTATGTTTAAATCAATATAAATAAACATGTTTTGCTGTACGATGCGATAGTACATGTACATTCTCGTGAATGCTAGACATAATGATAACTACAGTTACAGTGGAACCTTATCGTAATATTGTTCCTCAAGTAGCATTTTCATCTTGTTTGAAATAGGTGCTAGTTTTAAGTAACTTGTGTTAAAATTTTTATCTTAATTTTTTTACTGGTATTACGTGTCCCTCGAGTTATTCGGGTCGATTATGAATGAAATAAATTATCTCCACTCCAACAATGTATTTAGCTTTAGAACTTTGAACTTTTATTGATAAGTTATATGGCCCATATGGACATGTGACGACAACGCAAAATGGACATTAAAAACAAATACGTAAATGACACAAATTACAACAAAAGCATGTAGTACGGAAGAGAAACATACCTTTTAGAACAACTGTCCAAAATCTTATAGTTTTAATTTAGCAATCTTGTTGAAAGCATATTCTGTAATGTCGGGCTTCACGTTTAATGAAATCGGAATAATGTTCAATGATTCACAACAGTTTCAACACTCATTAATTCTTCTGGATCACACACGTGTTTCAGCTTTACAGAGCAAATATGGGCCTACAGTGTGATCTTTTAGTTTAAACCTATTTATTTTAAGCTCGATTGCATCGAAAGCCTAAGGCTTATTGAGATACTTTCGAGTCCGTTTCCTGGGAAGAACCAGTACTTAGTGTCTTGGGGGGAGATCTTGAGTATGCTCCCACAGTGGGGATCGAACCCGGGACCTCCTGATCGCTAGACGGACACCATATCCACTACGCCACCGCGACCTTGTGATCTTTTAGATCGTTTGTTTCTATGCAAGATGTTTATTAGTGTTTGATAACAAAAAACAAAACAAGTTCCTATCGGTCACATTTCTAATTTCAATTGTCTAAACTGTGGAGGACCAACGCACACGTAAACAGATTATAATGTCAAATAGAAAGATATTAAAACAACATGTCGAAATGAAGTCAAATTGTCTGGTATGCACACGTTTATATTTAACTTACTACTCCTTTTCACACGTCGGCGTGAATATTTACATTCGTACAAAGTATAAAACGGTTCAATGCCTTTGTGAGGCAATGTGTTCAAAAGTTAAATCAATGAACTTTTAAAAGTTTGTGAATGAAACGGCGCTTTGATATCAATATTTACCTTTATCGTTAAGTCCAAGTTTTATCCTAACCGAGTTACAAATGACGCTTTAAACCTCTTCACCTGAAGAAAGTATATATTGCAGTTGATAAGAGATAATAAATTGCAGTTAATTCGTTCTATTGCCGTACGAATACACAACCTGATTTATATGTGAATACCGCCTCTAGAGCGCGCCTATTGGTCAGTGAACACGCCAGCAGGTTGTTTTCTTTCCCAGCGAGAAATACTTTATTTCATGAACGATGGAGTTGTCAATATAGTGTATTTGCAATAGTGGAATAGAGAGTGTTGCAAATAATTTTGGACAGTTGTCTTTGCAACAATAGTTTCTTGTCTCTATGTTGTTAACCGACGTATTTTAAGTGAACGTTTTTTGTTAACCGACGTATTTAAGTGAAAGTTTTTTGTGTACCTGTGTTACGAGCATCATTGTGAAATTTAAATAATGCTATACCCGAACTTTCGTGATTCTGTGTGGGCTTTATTTATTTTCAAGTGAATACACAGAAAATGAAAATAGCGACGGATTTCAGGTTGGATCATCACACTATGTGTGCATTGCTGCTGTGTTGGATTATTTGGTGTGTGTTGACAAGTTCACGCGCATTTGATCTCTGCACGTGCAACCAGCTAACGTGTAAGGTACCGGACACGTGCGAACACAGTTTGGTGCTCGACCAGTGCGGTTGCTGCTTGGTTTGTGCGCGCGGTGTGCTCGAGTCCTGCGGGAACGGGCCTGACGGACCTGGCGTTTGTGGGCATGGGCTGCAGTGTGTGGTCGATGCTCAGCCAGGAGACCTCGTGACCGGAAATGAGCGCGGCACGTGTCAAGGTAAGGGGATGCCTGAATACTGGAAATGGGTTGTCATTCAGGCGAGGATGCATACGTCGTGCTGAGGGTAATCGGTCCCCGCTCATACATTGTACAGAAACTAGCGCAATGCAGACTATAGAAGTCTTGAGGTCATCATGCACCTATCAATATTTGCCCCATGGGGGGGGGGGGGGGGGGAGCGGCGGGCTCACCCAAGGGAATTTTACTGATTTTATGTTCTGGGGTCTAATTCCCCACTCTAGAGCCAAGCATTTTGTCTAAATCCCCTCAGTGGGAGATGGTATAGGTGTATCAAATGGCCCGGGGGCCAGTACTACTGCGATCTAAAATCCGACCAAAGTCTATTTCCCTGTATACCCGGAATCATTCAGCTTGTCAATTCCTGCATTTTGGGAATCGCCTTCAGTCGAAAGCCTCTCACACCTGGAGGGAAATATTGATAGGTGCATTATGCTTGACGTAATGTAACCTTTTGAAGAGCCGAGTATGACATGACAAATTCAACATGCAAGTTAACTGACGATCTATACGTCAAATAGTTCTGGATCGGTTTGAATGCAACCTAACAATTGTGTTGAACTACGCAGAATGTTTTCCTTATGCGTTATCTAGATAAAGTTGGTCTTCATTATCGTTTGTTTACTGTCGCTTTCATTTTACAACTGAGGTTATTTGAGTTGTGCAACATTGGCCTGTGGAAAGCAAGGTTATCAAAGCTCATTAAAACCTTAGGATGTAAACGGGAAATACTGGCGTCTTGACTTCTCGTCGATCAGTATTGCGTATCAAAACATGCACGATTTCTCGTCCGACGTTCAAGTTAAATCTATTATAATACGAACGTTAGAACACAATCAGACGCGCGTTATTTCGTTTATCACTTATTTTGATATTAATTTACTTCCACGAATATATGGTGTTACGCGTTGCTCGTGGAATCTTTACGGAATGGAAACTAGGCATATATACCGGTACCATTTGCCATAATTTAGCTCGTCAATAGTTTGGTTGACAGTTTTAGGTCCAAAAGTAAACAAAAAAAGAGCCACACTTATTAAAAAAACTGATTCCTTTTCACATATATGTACAATCGTGATGGTTTTTGTATAGTAATCACCACCTCTTATAGCTACAATGTACATGGAAAACTTGCCAATATTGTCAGAAACTGCTGGCAGTTTTTTTGTTTCGGAGAATTATTTCACATGAATGGTTTAGATTTACAGTGCCCTTCCAAAATCCTTCAAGGCTTGTTGGTCCGTTTATTATCATGACTGTCAGGGGTGGTTATTGGTTAATGTCATAACATGACTGGATTGAAAATCTTCTTGTTACATGACAACTGGCAATGGTAAATTTTCCTTAAATAGATCTATGGCACAATTTGAAACTCTTGTTTTTCACATAATGTTGGCAATATTTTAAAACTATTTCACAAGAATGTTTAGTTGTAAGTTATAAATTCTGGATAAATTTCTTTAAAAGTTTTGTTAAGAAGCTTTTAATTGTGGAGAGTGAAATGGGATTCAACTGTTGCATTATTTGATGTAAAAGTAATAACAGGATTCAACTGTTGCATTATTTGATGTAAAAGTAATAACAAGTAAGATGATTTGCCTTTAAAACTGTAATTGTGCAGTGTATATATGTACTTTAATAGTGAGTCTACTGACAGTCTTTGAACCTAGATGTATTTACGGGCAGTCTTGGAACGGTTTTGGTTCTTGTTTTAAAAGAAAAACAAAAATAAACATAACATTTAAAAATTAATTTATCTTTTTTGGTCTGAATTTATTTTAATCTATATAAAGACAAGCACATTCTGTTTACTATAGTCATTCATGTGAGCCATGATCTGCACAAACACCTGAGAAAACCGGTGACATGCAAGAATGTATTTTGGCTTCACTTTCAGACATTGGGGAATCCTTTACCCTGTTGAAGAATGCAGTATCAGCTCAGCTAGTGACCTTGTAGTTTCCCAAAAGGAGCATACCAGTGTTGTAGCAAGTCAATAATGAACAACCATGATAATTATAATTCAGAAGAATGTACATAGGCTTGATATTGTACACGTTTTTGGTTATAAGCATTTATGACTATTGCAGTTACTGGAAAGTTACTTGAAAATAGTAAATGTTGAATGTGATTCAGAGGCCATATATCAAGTATTTGCCATATATTAATTATGTGAAAAATAGTCAATGTTGAATGTGATTCGCAGGCCATATATCAGTTACCATATTTATTTACCCTATGTATTGGTACACCCTAAATATTGGGACACCCCTATTTATCGGAAAAAATAATTATTTTTTGAGTCCCTAAATGTTGGGACACTTGAAATTTGAATTTTTGTCTTGTCCGTAAATATTGGGACACAAAAATATAATGGTAAATTGTCTTCAATTTTGCCAGTTTAAAATAAATATCTCTCGATTTCAATATGATCAGAGTAGTATAGATCTACTGCAGTCTGCGCGAAATGCTTTTGAAAGTACAGGCCATTCGGGCTTGTGGGTTAAGAAATTTCCTAGGCCCGAATGAAAATCTACAGGCCCGAAGCAGTTTTGAAAAATTTATTCATAAAACAACGGATTAACATGTTTTATGTTCATTTAGACAACAATCATTTCAATTTGAATGTGTCCTGTATTTCAGTAGACAGAACACTTTTACGTTTTTTTTCATAGTCAGCTGGTGTTTGCGTTTTACATTTATTTTTTACTCCAGGTTTGGCACCCGCAATGTACTTCAAGTTCAACATTTTGACATTGCTAATGTAAACAATGGACTGCTACTCAGTTTGTTTTTCCAAAAATACGATCGAAAAATGAAAACGGTAAACCAGTCAAATCATGAACTTGTAAGGGTAAAACCCGGTACACGGAGCATTTAACAGTTGAAGAAGATCCTAAATATTTACATGACATTTTTAATAGCTTTCAAACCGATATGATAAGTTCTTGTCGTTAATAAAACAATATATATATTATATTTTTATATACCTACTACAATTCTGTTTCAAATAAGGTGATGAATGCATACCGTTAGACAAGAGGACGCCGAAAAAAAACACGGGGAAATTGGCTCCGGACAATCAACGCATGGTTGATGTTAACATGTATATCGGTGACGTAGAAAGGTCGCGCATGCGCTATATCGTAGTACACTTTTCTAAACAGAAACCAGAGTACTGTGAAGTGTTTACGTGAATTAAAACGTTTTTTTTTCAAACTTACTTTTTTTTTAATTTACAAAACGTACACGCCCGTCGGGCGTTCAGCATCGAATATTTTACACGCCCGATACGATTTCTATACGCCACGGGCGTCGGGCGTGTGGCATTTCGCGCAGACTGCTACTGTACACCGTATATTGCAATAGATATGCTGCAAATAATAAGAGTGTACCCCTTTTATATAATAAAAACTACAGAGACTACAGTTTTCAAAATATTAATGCATGTATTACGTCATGTGCGTAAAATGATATTGATATGCAATAATTGATTTAACTTCTTATAACAAACTATAAAATTGTCAATTAATGTCAATTAACAGTTACCAGTATTACGGTAACTACCCGGTAGTATGTGATAATTATCGGGTCTCTCATGAAGCCAATTAGTGTGCCACATGCGGCGTTCTTATCGCTAAACAAACACGCTCCACTCGGTTAAGCACGTGGCATAACGACAATCGGTGTTAGTGTGAAAATACATTGGTTCGAATATTACCCTATATTTTGGGACACATTGTAGGGAATTATTTTTTTATGACCCTTTATATTGGGACAAGAAAAATTGTAATTATTTTTAAGTGTCCCAATACATAGGGTAAATACGGTATGTAAAAGATAGTCAATGTTGAATGTAATTAAGAGGCCATATTGCAGTTATGTGAAAGACAGTCGATGTTGAATGTGTTTGGAAGACCATAATATTTGTTATGTAAAAGATAGTCAATGTTGAATGTGTCTGGAAGGCCATGTATCAGTTATTTAAAAAATAGTCAATGTGGAATGTGTCTGGAAGGCCATACATATATCAGTTATGTAAAAGATAGTCAATGTGGAATGTGCCTGGAAGGCCACATATCAGTTATGTAAACGATAGTTAATGTTGAATACATGGGTTTGGTAGGCAATGTTGCAGTTATGTAAAAGATAGTCAATGTTAATGTGTTGGAGGCTATATATCAGTTATGTAAAAGATAGTCAATGTTAATGTGTTGGAGGTTATATATCATTTATGTAAAAGATAGTCAATGTAAATGTGTTTGGGGTTATATATCAGTAATGTAAAAGATATTAAGTCAATGATGAATTTGTTTGAAAGGCCATATATCAGTTATGTATAAGACATTATTTTGAACTTTTTTAAACCTTATTCCTTATTATTGATAGAGGTGTTATTAAATATTTAACCAAATTTCTGGAAGAAACATTTTGGTTATTAGATTGGGGTTTGTCGTTGTTAGGGTGAGCGGTGTGGCAGTGTCAACTTTTGGTTTCTGCTATCTAACTCGTGAACAAATTGAGCTATTGCCATGAAACTTCAAACATAGATACCTTCTATCGAAACCTAGCTTGGGATTGCATATGGGGTGGCTGGGGTCAACATCAAGGTCACCGTTAGAAGAACGGTTTCTGCTCAATAACTCTAGAACAAATTGAGCTATTGCAAAGAAACTTCATACATAAACCTTATATCAAGACCTCGCTTGGGATTGCAACTGGGGTGGTCAAGGTCAAGGTCACCATTACTAAAAATAGAAAAACGGTTTCTGCACAATAACTCTTGAACGAATTGAGCTATTGCAATAAAACTTAATACATAAATACCTTATATCAAGACCTCATTTGGGATTGCATCTGGGGTGGGTGGGTTGAAGATCAAGGTCACCGTTACAAAAAAATAGAAAAACTGTTCCAATCTATAACTGGAGAACGAATCAAGTTATTGCAATGAAACTTCATACATAGATACCTTATATTGAGACCTCACTTGGGATTGCATCTGGGGTGGGTGGGGTCAATGTCAAGGTCACCATTACTACAAATAGAAGAACGGTTTCCGCTCACTACCTTGAGGATGAATCAAGTTATTGCAATGAAACTTCATACATAGATATCTTATATTGAGATTTCGCTTGGGAGTGCATATGGGGTGGGTGGGGTCAAGGTCACTGTTATTAAAAATTGAAGAATGGTTTCCACTCGATATCTTGAGAAGTAATGGAGATATTGTAATGAAATTAAATATGTCGATACTTTTTATGGAGACCTAGCTTGTGATGGTGGATGGGGTCAAGGTCACCGTTACTATAAATAAAACAAACGGTTTCCGCTCAATGTTATTGAATGAACGAATTGAGCTATTTTAATGAAACTTTAATGTCAAAGTCACTGTTGCTAAAAATAGAAAAATGGCTTTTTGCTCAACAGTTTAAGAACAATTTGAGGTTATGTATTCCTAGCCATAGTTATATGACCTTCACCTTCCAATATTTCTTTTATTATTGTGCTTACTTTTATGCACTTTGTTAGAAAAATTTGGTTTTCGGGGAATTTACATGTTTCTTGTTTGAATTTGTAATTGTAATTTTGTAACTGATCAAACACAAGAAGCTGGTGTTTCCACTCGGTGAAAGGTATAATAATTGTGTCTAAGGTTTGCTTAGGAAACTCCATAACCCCCTCCCATATCTTTTAAATACTCTTGTGATTACAGAGTCTAGTTTATTAAGTCTTTATAGAAATAGAAATATATAAAATATAACTCTTTGAAGTCTGCAAGAGAACTTAGTTTAAATGTCTTGCTTCAAATAAATTATTGAATAATTATCCAGTAGTACACATGTCATAAATATATTATCAGTATTTCTTTGACATTTTGTTGTATTAGGTACTTTGTACCTGTCTTACAGCGGTGTTAGAGGCTCATGTAGAGTTGTCAAAAACAACACAATATCAACCTATTACCAAGAAGATAGGTATGCTGTTAATTATTGGTATACTATTTTAGACTGTGCTTTGTATTTAATACTGAGGAATGTACTGCTTTTTGATACATTTTATTTCCCAGAATTGTTTTCTAGTAAATGCTTTGCAGTCTGAGCATGCTTCTTCATATTTTATGACTATTCAATCTGGTTTTGGTAATTGTGTCAGAAGTTATTTGTATTTGCTCTAATTGGAATGTGCTGATTGCGTTTAAGGTCTATTTTAAAGACATTCGCCAAAAAAAGAAAATATTCGGGTCAATTATTTCTTTTGCTTCATTTTTCTTTATTGTATATAGGTTACAATATACTAATTGTATCTCTAATGTACATTCAAAATAAATTGTTTTAATAGTAAAGTTCATAAAGCATACATAATAATCAAATACACACTTATGTAATGTATTTCTAAACAAATCAGTTCAGAAATGATCCATTAAATATCTCCATTCTATTTTGGCAATTGATACGTTGTTTATGTAAACAATGTTGAAAGGAAACAGGAAAAAGGCTATACAGGCACCCTATTTGAAATCCAATATTTCCCAAACAAGTTCGGTGAGCCATTCTTAAGCTCACCGGAGCACAAAGTGCTCGGTGAGCTATTGGTATTGGGGACCTGCGATGTCCGTGTGCCGTCAACAATTTGTTTCCTTCTCGCGCTGGAGACTTCACTTTTTATCCAATCTTAACCAAACATGCACAGTTTGTGTATGACCATAAAATCTCGGACGGGATTGTTATTGGGTCAGATCACACCAGTAACACTAGAGTTACTGCCCCTTTTTCATGCAAAAATAGTGCAAAAATGCTTTTTCCAACATACAGACTTTATTTTCCATTCAATCTCAACCAAACTTTCACAGTTTGTGTATGACCATCAGATCTCAGCAGAGGCCAAAAATGGGCCAGATCGTGTTTCAAACATCAGAGTTAATGCCGTTTGGTTTTTACAAAAATATACAAAAATAGACATTATTCAGGATAGAGACTTCATTTTTTATCCAATCTTCACCAATCTTGCATAGAATGTCTATGACCATAAGATTAAAGGTGAAGTCGAGTATAAGCAAAATCGGGCCAGAAACACCAGATTTATTTCCCGTTGTTTGTGAAAAAAATATACAAAAATGGATATTATTCAGGATAGAGACTTCATTTTTGATCCAATTTTCACCAATCGTGCACAGTTTGTCTATGAACGTAAGACTACATGTGAAGTCAAATATAAGCATGATCGGGCCAGTTATTGCCCCTTGCGTTTGGAAAAAAACATCAACAAGTTATAAATGATTGGTATGGAACAGTATTAGTTTTAAAATTACATGATGCATTCTGACGTTTTTCATTCATTAAATTCTTGCTCTGCTTCTTGCCATTCTTGCTCTTCTTCCTTCTCTTCACCATGCTCTTCTTCTTGACATTCCTTCTCTTCTTCCTTCTCTTCCAAATGTTCCTTTTCTTCCTTCTCTTCAAAATGTTCCTATTCTTGACAATCTTCTACTTCTTCATTCTCTTCCAAACGTTCCTATTCTTACATTCTTGCTATTCTTCCTTCTCTTCCAACTGACATTTTATTGCTACATTCTACATTATCGCATCCGTATAAATTATAAAGCAGCTTTAAACATTCTTTAACAAAGACTATCGGCGTAGAAATTAATATTGAGATGTCATTTTTGTGCCCTACATATAATGCAAGAGGACCAAGCAGTGACTTCAAGGACCCCATATTTTGCGTTCCCTACTAAGGAGACTTCTCGGACTCCAGATTTTTCGGTCTCTACTAAGGAGACTTCTCGGACACTAGATTTTTCTGACATTATAAGAAAACGTATCGGCCCCCAAAATTAATTTGAGATAAACTCAATAATTATTAATATCTGTACCTTGAATAAACCGATCATATACTGCCCCATGTTTTCACCAGTGATACATGAATAATCTAAATACTAGTAATTTACGTAAACATAATTGATACATGAATTTGTCAGGCAAATTTAACAAATTAACATTGTCAGAAAATATAAGCGGAATGAATGAGCAGTAAGTTTATGAATTCCTAATTTATTGCAATTCTCGGGTTTAGGATTCTCCAGACGCTAATTGATGCGTGAGTATTAACACAGCTTTACCGCGTGCTATTTTTAGAATGATTCTCCTGCTGGAGATGTACTCGCTAGAATTAAATCACGGGGACGACAGTCGGTTACAGCGTTCAATAATAGTTTTACACAATGATAAAATAATAGGAAATATAAGCTCAATCCAATTTGCTATTGTTTGTTTTGCTTATTTATCAGAAAAATACCAGAAAATTACCACTTTATATTTTGTGCTTGCGAGCTCAACAGGCAACATTGTACGTTGTGACCGACTGTCGTCCCCGTGAATTGTAGAATTGTAATTGCTATTTATAGAGCGCGCCGATTATGTAGGCTAAACAATATAGTTATTTCATTATGTGAATGAATATAACATTCTGTTCATGACATACAATGAGTAAAATTGTTCATAATTATGTTCATTTCTAGAGTGTATGTCGAAGATATGTTTATAACTTTAATTTAACCGCTTATGTAAACAATTATGTAAATTTTTAATCCCCAAAAGTATGCAACAGTTATTGGTATACGTTAAACCATTGTTTGACGTTTGCATTCCCTAGAATTAGAAAATTTGCCCAATTCTATTGGCATTCAATTTTCCCGCTGCATAATTATCGCAAGAAATCTAGGTCAAAAGTGATCTTGACAGCTACGCCGAAAAATGAAAAATGTACAATACATAAACAACGTATTTAAGTTAAACGAATACAGATCGTCATAATGACCAATGTCATAATGAAGCATATCATATTATTACATCAGGTGGCGCTTCTCTCTTAAGTTCGGCAGTTTCCTTACGGTCCAACTAAACACAGATTATGAATTCATATTCGCGAATATGACCGAAAACACTGACTATGAACGAATATAATCATTCTTATTGTTTGTTTTATAATTAATTGATGCTTAAATTGACATACAACCTCAAATACAATAAATGTCTTAAAATTGTCAATATTTTCTGGTCAGAAATTTTACTATTTAATATTTTATTTTTGGTCCCAAAGGTAACTCAACCCAAATGGACCTTAAATGAATCAAAATTCTTTATAAATAATATATAAAATGTACAATACAACGAAATAACGGCAAATACTACTCCTCCTCCTCCTCCTCCTCCTACTACTACTACTACTACTACTACTACTACTTCTTCTTATTCTTCTACTGCTGCTGCTGCTGCCGCCGCCGCCACCACCAATACTACTACAACAACTACTACTTATGATACTAGATTGAATTAATATAAACCGCCAGGGGGAGTAACTGCTGCGATGATTATGGATTATTGTAAAATTTAAAATACTTGTTACTAAAATATTTAAAATCCCTCGCGCATTTCGCTCTGCTCGCGCAAACCGTTGAAAGGAAATAGTATTTAACTCAAAGTTATTCATTTAATTGTTATCGATATATACTGCGTTGATCGGAGTTTGTAATGGTTTTTTGTTGAGAAATATTACGTTTCGAAACGATTTTGAGTGATTCTAGAATAACCACTTTACATTTTAAAAAAAACGGAAATAAATATTATAATGGCTTTTTGATCTTTTAGTGAATCGTTAAAACTCGTAAGTGAAGTTCATCATCGTAAGGTTCCGTAAAGTAGTAAAATTGAGTTCTTCCCCTTGATAAAGAATTTACGAAATGCATTTTTTACGAAAATGCATTTGTCCCATTGTTATGTACGTATACTTTGTTATACGCGTGCCACAATGCATTATAGACAATGTAAAATACAAAAATTACTTGAAATGTAGAATTTAGCAACATACTTTAATGTAAAATGTCAGTTGGAAGAGAAGGAGGAATAGCAAGAATATCAAGAATAGGAACATTTGGAAGAGAAGAAACAAGTGGAAGAATGTCAAGGACAGGAACATTTGGAAGAGAATGAAGAAATGGAAGAAACGGAACATTTGGAAGAAAAGGAAGAACAACAAGAAGGTCAAGAAGAAGAGCATGATGAAGAGAAGAAATAAGAGCAAGAATGGCAAGAAGTAGGGCAAGAATTTAACGAATGAAAATAATGTCAGAATGCATCATGTAATTTTTTAACTAATACTGTTCCATAGATTGGCTTGCACACACGATTTTTGATTCAATGTCGACCAAACTTACACAGTTTGCATATAACCATAAAAATTGATGGCTAAAATTTGATTTCCAACAGTTGCAAACCTTGCATGCAGTTATTTGTACATGCAACATTGATGGCTTCAGAGCCTGCATTAACATCATTGATCATCATTGGACAGAAAATTATCAAAGAAAAAGCAAAACTTTACCTTATAGCACTGCCATCGCAATTATTGCATTGCAACTAGTTCTCCAGCGAAAAAGACATCAACATCTACTGTTTCTGCATTTTTAATCCCCCTCTGTGAAGCAGGAGGGGGGTTATAGGAATGCCTTTCATCCGTCCGTCCATCTGTCCGTAACATTTTCGTGTCCGCTCCATATCTCCTATACCCTTTGAAGGATTTTCATGAAACTTGGCTCAAATTTTTAGGTTATTGAGACGATGTGCAGAAGGCATGGGCCTTTCATGCCAGCTCAAGGTAAAGGTCACAATTGAAGTTTAAATTTTTTAGCCTCCATTTTCGTGTACGTTTTTCGTGTCCTCTCCATATCCCTTTGAAGGCTTTTCATAAAACTTGGCTCAAATGTTTTGCTCACTGAGACCATGTGCAGAAGGCATAAGCCAGTCACACCAACTCAAGGTCAAGGTCACACTTGAAGGTTGAATGTTTGAGCCTGTATTTTCATGTCCATTCTATATCTCTGTACCCTTTAAAGGATTTTCATGAAACTTGCCTCAAATGTTTATCACATTGAGGCAATGTGCAGAAGGCATGAGGCAGTCACGCCACCTCAAGGTCAAGGTCACACTTGAAGGTCAAATGTTTGAGCCTCCATTTTTGTGTCTGCTCCATATCTCCTATGCCCTTTGAAGGATTTTCATAAAACTTGGCTCAAATGTTTATCACATTGAGGCGATGTGCAGAAGGCATGGATCAGTCTTGCCACCTCAGGGTCAAGGTCACACTTAAAGGTCAAATGTTTGAGCCTCCATTTTCGTGTCACCTCCATAATTATCTCCTATGCCCTTTAAGGAATTTTCATGAAACTGATTAAGGTCAGTTTGATACTTCAAAGTCACCTTTAAAATCTAATGAAGGATCACGGGGGGGGGGGGGGGGGATATAGCTGTCCTTTGGACTGCCTTGTTCAGAATTATCACTGACTTAATGAAAAAGGATCAGGTAAGAATATCTAGAAATGATTTGAGAACCATTAGCAAAAAAAACCGCACATCCACTACCTAACTCATACTTTAGTTAGCCCATTGCACTAACCTATGTTTTAAATGAAATTGATCCTAATTTGCGTATTGTTCAGACACCTCAATTTTCAAACATGTCACAACAGTATGGTCTTCATCTGTACCAGTTCTCAGGTGAGCGCTTTGGGCCATCATGGCCCTCTTGTTTTAGACTGTTTTAGTTTTAGGATTCATTGACGCATGTTTGTGCAATTTTTTAAGAAAATCTGTCGTTGAAAAATAATTGCGAACGGCTTTAAGAACATAGTTTTTTATTTGTTGGCGGTTTCAGGAATAGGATATGATTGCCATGTATTGTGTTAAAGGGACATGTTCACAGTTTTTCAATTTGTTTGAAGTATGCCATCAAATGTCTAAACTTGACAGCTTTAAGCATCAGAACTAAAAAGCTCAAGTATAATAACAAGAAAAGTATTTAGAATTTATTTTTTTTTTAAATTAGCCACACCGGGGTTTGAACCTGGGACCTCCGAATTAAAAGGCTATCGCTTCACTCAGCCATTCAGACTTATATATTTCACTCTGCATTATTTACTTTATGTAAGTGTTCCACGTGATGTCAAAAGTTTCAGCGAAAACAACAGAAACACTCCAAATTATTACATCGTTTAGCGTTACAAACCCTTTATAATTTTATCAATTTCAACTGATTACTCATAAACGAAACGGTTTTTACAGTATATTTTTAGGTCCATAGTGTTATTTTGCTCCCTTGTATTCACTGTTCTTTTATTTTTGGAATTGGTGGCAAAAAGTTGAAAAATCGTCAATTCGTTAATCTGTAAACAGGTCCCTTTAAGGTTTTGGCTTTCACTGGTCCCTGATCTCAGGTATTGGGTCTCAATATAAGGTATCTATGTACTGTTGGCAGAAGTGAACAGTCTTCAGTAGGGCAATTTCGAGAGATTGAATCGCATGGCCTACTTTTTAGCTCACGTGCTCATGGTGAGTTTTTGTTGTGACCTTTTGTCTGTCGTGCGTCGTCAACATTTACCTTGTGAACACTCTAGAGGCCACATTTATTGCCCAATCTTCATGAAACTAGATCAGAACATTTGTCCCAATGATATCTTTGACATAGTTGAAACTGGGTCATGTGGGGTCAAACACTAGGTCACTAGGTCAAATTGAAAAAAAAAGCTTGTGAACACTCCAGAAGTCACTTTTTTTGCCCAATCAACATTAAACTTGCTCAGATCCTTTGTTCTTATGATATCTCAGCCATGTTTGAAAATGGTTCCGGTCCGTTGAAAAACATGGCCGCCAGGGGGGTGGGGGGGCAGTTTTCCTTATATGGCTATAGAAAAAGCTTGTGAACACTCTAAAGTCACATTTTTTTGCCCAATCAACATGAAACTTGCTCAGAACCTTTGTTCTTATGATATCTTGGCGGAGCTCGACTTAGGTTTCAGTCTGTCAATAAACATGGCCACCAGGCGGGGGGGGGGGCAGTTTTCCTAATTGGGCTATAGAAACAGCTTGTGAACACTGGAAGGCACATTTTTTGCCCTATCAACATGAAACTTGCTTAGAAAATTTGTTCGTATGATATCTTGGCCGAGTAAGAAAATGGTTCCGAACCGTTAAAAAACATGGTCGCCAGGGGAGGGGAGGGGGAAGTTTTCCTTATATGGATATATTGACGATTTTAAAAAGCTTGTGAACACTCTAGAGACCACATTTGTATCCTAATCATCATGAAACATTTGTCGCAATGATATCTCGGACAAGTTTGAACCCAGGTCACATGTGGTGAAATACTAGGTCATCAGGCCAAATTGAAAAAAATACAAGCTTGTGAACAATCTAGAGGCCACTTTTTTAGCCGGATCTTCATGTAACTTGCTAAGAACAGTTAAATTCTTTAGCCCCTCAGGTGAGCAACCTAGGGCCTTATGGCCCTCTTGTTTACCCAATCTTCTTGAAACTCACTCAGGACATTTGTTTCAATAATATCTCAAACGAGTTCAAAACTGTGTCACGTGGGGTCAAAAACTAGGTCACGAGGCCAAATTGAAGAAAAAGCTTGTGAACAATCTAGAGGCCACATTTGTATTTCAATCATCATGAAACTTGCCCAGAACATTTGTCCCAATAAAATCTTGGACGAGTTTGAAACTGGGTCATGTGGGGTTCAAAACTAGATCACCAGAAGAAAAAGCTTGTGAACATTCTATACAAATTTATAGCCCAATTTTCAGAAAAACCTTGTAAACACTCTAGAGGCCACATTTAAAGTCCAATCATCATGAAACTTGCGCAGAATTATGATATCTCATTATGATATTATATCATTATGTCATTATGATATCTCGGATGAGTTAAAAACTGGGTCATGTGGGGTCAAAAACTAGGTCACGAGGGCAATTGAAGAAAATGCTTGTTAACACTCTAGAAGTCACATTTTTTGCCAATTCTTATTGAAACTTGCTCAGAACATTTGTATCAATGTTATCTTGGACGTGTTCGAAACTGGGTTATGTGGGGTAAACAACTAGGTCACTAGGCCAAATTGAAGAAAAAACTTGTGAACACTCTTGAGGCTACATTTATAGGCCAATCATCACGAAACTTGCTTAGAACATTTGTCCCATATCTGGGACAAGTTTGAAACCAGGTGATATGTGGTCAAAAACTATGTCACCAGGTCAAATTGAAAAAAAAGCTTGTGAACACTCTAGAGGCCTTATTTTTAGCTGAACCTTGCTCAGAACAGCTTAGTTCCTTAGGCCCTCAGGTGAGCGACCTAGGGCCTTTTGGCCCGCTTGTTACTTTTCAGTGTACGAAGCACTAACAATCGATACCCCCAAAATTATATGCTATATCGGATATTTTAGCCCTTTCAGGATTAGTCGACACATTGACTGTTATGCATAATATTGCATTTGTATTAAGTAGTTTCCATACAAACCTAGATTCTCTACCAATGTTGTAAGTAGGAATAGTTTGTTTTGTCCTAAATGTAAAATTGGCATTGAAGAAATTCAATTTCATTCAAACATGTGTTTTCTTTGTGTTAGAAATTCTTTGCACTTTATTTGCCTTGATTTTGGTTTCTTTCCTTTTTTCGCCAACAGTCTTTCAATGATATCAGCATTTTGATTGATCATGTTTCATTGTGCATGTCCGTAAATGAAGTTTGTAAGTTTCATTGTTGACCTAACATCAATATGCACCTTTAACCAGGTGAATGTTTCATTTTCAGGTTTGCACACAAAATTCACTTTCTGTTAACAATGCAGTTTTCATAAAAATCGACTATTTGGTAGTATATTTGCATGTTCATATGCTCAGCTGTACGGAGGTTTCTGAGTCGCAATAGTTCATCATGTTTGGTAGGATGTATGAATCTGAATATTGGATGAATATTTTTGTATTAAACATTTGCTTTGCATTGAATGAATTAACATTATTTTTGGATTTGGCCTTTCAGATTATGAAGCCAGTGAAACAGTGGGTGGTATGGTGTGGTAACCCTGTTGAACTGCACAAATAGCTCCTGCCCATCAACTTAAACTTAAAATACCTTCATGAAAGTTGGAATGCTGACTGAATTGTGCTAAGATTAATGACAAGGCCATTAATTTGCAACATTTCTTGCCCAGCCCCATTAGCAGGCATGCTATTAAAATTGAATTATGTAAGATAATCTCCCCAAGTTGGAGCCAGGGTAAGAAGTACTTCTTTACTGATGTTGTTATGCTTTAGGTTAAATTTAAGATGTGTAAACCTCTTACCTTAATATTTTAATACCTTTTTGTAACAATGCGAACAAAAGGTGAAAACGATCAGCAAAAATTACCAATTCAGTCATGGAGTCATTTAATGATGGCTTATGTCTTAATGTGCCATTTTTCTCAGGTGAAAATAATTTAATGTGTCAAAACACTGGTTGGCTTTAGGCAAAGGTTGGCTTTAGGCAATGGCACTTGGATGCAAGTTGTATTATTGGTTTACTTAAATAAGCATTGATTTAGTAGAAGCAAAATAGGAATTTAAGAATGATTAGGTGATGGGACTGGGTGGGCGCTACTCTATCATCTTATTGTAATATTGACATTTACTTAACAAGGTATACACAAAAATAACAATGTGGTATATTATATTATCAAGTGGTTAGACAATGTTCACAGAGGTTGTGTCAGGGATATGGTTGGTTGATGGATGTTGGGGCTCAGTTTGTGATAGATAGTTTGTGTTGCCTGAATGATGGTTAATTGGGTTTGTTATAGATATCGTTCTCATGGTAAATTTTTATCTATTGTTGAATGTGTTCTTTGTGTAGAATTTGTTGGTAACGACTCAATGGGAAGAAGCCGGTCTGCCACGCCTGCAACACCAACATAGAATAACACCATTTATTGTTGAACAAAGAACGCAGTATATAGCAAATATTCAGAAACTATCACAAATAACTTGTAAACAACATTGGCAATTAGAATTAGAGTAACTGGGTACTCACTTGTACCATTGCTATTAATGTTGGTATGTATTGTTTGAACCATTGCTATTAATGTTCGTATGTATTGTTTGAACCATCGCCATTAATGTTGGTATGTATTGTTTGAACCATTGCTATTAATGTTGGTAGGTTTTGTTTGAACCATTGCTATTAGGCGTAAAAAAAAAATATGGTTGTTTCAGGTAACCTGCCCATAAAAATTAGGGTAGGTAGATCGGGATTTTTTTTTTTTTTTTGGTAAATGGTCAACTTGAAGATTCTAAAACTGAATAAATATTCAAAACATATCAGTAATATCCTTAAACATTGTTTATAAGTGGATACTGTCAAAACAAAACACATATTTATCAAAAACACATTTAAGTATTGAAAAAGGTAAATAAAACAAAAATCAATCTGACAAACCCAATAAAATGTTCTAGGGTCGGGGCATTTTTATAGGGTAGATCGGGTTACCTGAAACAAACATATTTTGTTTTTACGCCTCAATGTTGGTATGTATTGTTTGAACCATTGCTATTAATGTTGGTAGGTGTTGTTTAAGTCAATGATCAAATTTTAAGTATGTTTTAACAACAAAATGCAGGAATTTACAGTTAGAGTTAAATAGAACTCTGCAGTAATATGAGGTTTGAAAAAATAAGCTGGGACAATAAAATGTCAACAAAATACCCTGCATAAACTTGAAAAATATTAAATCTCTTTTCATAATATATAGTTTGAACAAGGTATTGGACATGGTTTGTAAAGTGGAATTTACATTATGCAGAAAGAATGCTGGCTTGTAAATGTTTGATGTAGATCATACTGTGGTTGTGCCACTTTGAGATAGGATGTCTTGCATGTTTGATGTAGATCATGCTATGGTTGTGCCACTTTAAGATAGGATGTCTGCATGTTTGATGTAGATCATACTGTGGTTGTGCCACTTTAAGATAGGATGTCTTGCATGTTTAATGTAGATCATGCTGTGGCTTGTGCCACTTTAAGATAGGATGTCTGCATGTTTGATGTAGATCATGCTGTGGTTGTGCCACTTTGAGATGGGATGTCTGCATGTTTGATGTAGATCATACTGGGGTTGTGCCACTTTAAGATGGGATGTCTGCATTTAATGTAGATCATGCTATGGTTGTGCCACTTTAAGATGAGATGTCTTGCATGTTTGATGTAAATCATACTATGGTTGTGCCACTTTAAGATGAGATGTCTGGCATGTTTGATGTAGATCATGCTGTGGTTGTGCCACTTTAAGATGGGATGTCTTGCATGTTTGATCTAGATCATGCTATGGTTGTGCCACTTTAAGATGAGATGTCTTGCATGTTTGATGTAAATCATACTATGGTTGTGCCACTTTAAGATGGGATGTCTGGCATGTTTGATGTAGATCATGCTATGGTTGTGCCACTTTGAGATAGGATGTCTGGCATGTTTGAGGTAGATCATACTGTGGTTGTGCCACTTTAAGATAGGATGTCTTGCATGTTTGATGTAGATCAAACTGTGGTTGTGTCACTTTGAGATAGGATGTCTTGCATGTTTGATGTAGATCATACTGTGGTTGTGCCACTTTGAGATAGGATGTCTGCATGTTTGATGTAGATCATGCTGTGGTTGTGCCACTTTGAGATGGGATGTCTGCATGTTTGATGTAGATCATACTGGGGTTGTGCCACTTTAAGATAGGATGTCTGCATGTTTGATGTAGATCATACTGTGGTTGTGCCACTTTGAGATGGGATGTCTGCATGTTTGATGTAGATCATACTGGGGTTGTGCCACTTTGAGATAGGATGTCTTGCATGTTTGATGTAGATCATACTGTGGTTGTGCCACTTTGAGATAGGATGTCTTGCATGTTTGATGTAGATCACACTGTGGTTGTGCCAGTTTAAGATAGGATGTCTTGCATGTTTAATGTAGATCAGACTGTGGTTGTGCCAGTTTGAGATTGGATGTCTTGCATGTTTGATGTAGATCATGCTATGGTTGTGCCACTTTAAGATAGGATGTCTGCATGTTTGATGTAGATCATACTGTGGTTGTGCCACTTTGAGATGGGATGTCTGCATGTTTGATGTAGATCATACTGGGGTTGTGCCACTTTGAGATAGGATGTCTTGCATGTTTGATGTAGATCATACTGTGGTTGTGCCACTTTGAGATAGGATGTCTTGCATGTTTGATGTAGATCATACTGTGGTTGTGCCAGTTTAAGATAGGATGTCTTGCATGTTTAATGTAGATCAGACTGTGGTTGTGCCACTTTAAGATAGGATGTCTGCATTTTTTATATAGATCATGCTATGGTTGTGCCACTTTAAGATAGGATGTCTTACATGTCTGATGTAGATGATGCTATGGTTGTGCCACTTTAAGATGGGATGTCTGCATGTTTGATGTAGATCATACTGTGGTTGTGCCACTTTAAGATAGGATGTCTTGCATGTTTGATGTAGATCATGCTATGGTTGTGCCACTTTAAGATAGGATGTCTTGCATGTTTAATGTAGTTCATGCTATTGTTGTGCCACTTTAAGATGAGATGTCTATCATGTTTAATGTAGATCATGCTATGGTTGTGCCACTTTAAGATAGGATGTCTTGCATGTTTAATGTAGATCATGCTATTGTTGTGCCACTTTAAGATAGGATGTCTGCACGTTTGATGTAGATCATACTGTGGTTGTGCCACTTTAAGATAGCATGTCTTGCATGTTTAATGTAGATCATGCTATTGTTGTGCCACTTTAAGATAGGATGTCTGCATGTTTGATGTAGATCATGCTATTGTTGTGACACTTTAAGATAGGATGTCTGCATGTTTGATGTAGATCATACTGTGGTTGTGCCACTTTGAGATAGGATGTCTCGCATGTTTGATGTAGATCATGCTATGGTTGTGCCACTTTAAGATAGGATTTATCGCATGTTTAATGGAGATCATGCTATTGTTGTGCCACTTTAAGATCGGATGTCTTGCATGTTTGATGTAGATCATGCTATGGTTTTGCCACTTTAAGATAGGATGTCTTGCATGTTTGATGTAGATCATACTGTGGTTGTGCCACATTAAGATAGGATGTCTTGCATGTTTAATGTAGATCATGCTGTGGCTTGTGCCACTTTAAGATAGGATGTCTTGCATGTTTGATGTAGATCATGCTATGGTTGTGCCACTTTGAGATGGGATGTCTGCATGTTTGATGTAGATCATACTGTGGTTGTGCCACTTTGAGATGGGATGTCTGTATGTTTAATGTAGATCATACTGTGGTTGTGCCACTTTGAGATGGGATGTCTGCATGTTTGATGTAGATCATACTGGGGTTGTGCCACTTTAAGATAGTTTTCTGGCATTTTTAATGTAGATCATGCTATTGTTGTGCCACTTTAAGATGGGATGTCTGCATTTAATGTAGATCATGCTATGGTTGTGCCACTTTAAGATGAGATGTCTTGCATGTTTGATGTAAATCATACTATGGTTGTGCCACTTTAAGATGGGATGTCTGGCATGTTTGATGTAGATCATGCTGTGGTTGTGCCACTTTAAGATGGGATGTCTTGCATGTTTGATCTAGATCATGCTTTGGTTGTGCCACTTTAAGATGAGATGTCTTGCATGTTTGATGTAAATCATACTATGGTTGTGCCACTTTAAGATGGGATGTCTGGCATGTTTGATGTAGATCATACTATGGTTGTGCCACTCAGATGGGGTGTCTCACATGTTTGATGTAGATCATACTGTGGTTGTGCCACTTTAAGATGAGATGTCTTGCAAGCGATTTTTATGCCCCCAGTTTTCTTAATGTAGGAGGCATATAGTAATCGTCCTGTTTTTCTTCATGACAAGGTTAAGTAGATTTTACCGTTTCGTCTAGCACCAACACCACTTACTACAACACTTTGATACTTACACAGTTGTTGTTTATGACCATTCCCTATCCACCCATATCACCAAACCTTACTTTGACCTTGACCGTGACCTAATTTGGACTTATAATAATACAAAAGTGCCATTTCTTGGTTAACTAGATTTTACCGTTTCGTCTAGCACCAACACCGCTTACTACAACACTTAGATATTTACACAGTTGTTACTTATGACTGTGCCCCATCCACCCATATCACCCAACCTCACTTTGACCTTGACCTAAGGCTACCCAGCACCAACCTGGGGCATGTGTGTTTACCAAACACAGAATCTTGTTTTTGCCTATTTCTACTGCCGAATAATGGCAGTTTCCCCTTGCCAATAAACCTCCATTTTTTCCATAAAATGACCCAATTTTTCCCCAAAATAAGAAACATTTTCTATCTCAGACTGGATTGGTATTTCAATTGAAAATTGACAAAACTTTTTTTACACACGATATTTGGTTGCAAATAGACGATATTTGGTTGCAAATAGACTGAAAATCAGCATTCTAGACATCGATAAAAACAGTTCTGGTACTACCGTGTATAACACGGACACGATTTCAGAAGCAAAATTTTACGGTAAAAATCTGGTAACCATTTGCATCTGTTTTTGCCACTGTCTGTTGAGGTTATATTGCAGTTATTTTGTCTGTGTTTGTTTAATGTTGGTATTCTGTAATATTACACTAATTTAATCAAAACCTAATTTGCAGTAAGTAAATTCCAAATACGCACACATAATTACTTTATGTATGAAACGTGCATGTTTGATGTAGATCATGATGTGGTTGTGCCACTTTATGATGGGATGTCTGCATGTTGTGCCCTGCAGCATAAATGATGGCTGTGCCAGGTGTTGCATCAGTTGTCCAGTGTGTCTGATTTATAGTATGCAATTATTGTCTTCACATATATAATAAAAGATGCACACATGTCACAGACATTAACATTTTGATTAACCATATAAAATGAGATTTTTGTGGAATTATGTTTATGAAAGCTAATTCAAGTTTGTGTAAAATTAAAATTTGTATGTAATACTGTTAATTCAATTTCATTTGATGACTTGCAGTGGTTAATGTTACAGTCAAGATCAACAAAACTGTTTGGAGACACAGAACACTGAAGCTTAAATAAGGAAATACTCTCTGTGTGTAGTTTGGTGGCCACACCTGCTTTGTGTTGGGACAGTTTACTAGTTTTGTATTGGTGGCCACACCTGCTTTGTGTTGGGACAGTTTACTAGTTTTGTATTGGTGGCCGCACCTGCTTTGTGTTGGGACAGTTTACTAGTTTTGTATTGGTGGCCACACCTGCTTTGTGTTGGGACAGTTTACTAGTTTTGTATTGGTGGCCACACCTGCTTTGTGTTGGGACAGTTTACTAGTTTTGTATTGGTGGCCACACCTGCTTTGTGTTGGGACAGTTTACTAGTTTTGTATTGGTGGCCGCACCTGCTTTGTGTTGGGACAGTTTACTAGTTTTGTATTGGTGGCCGCACCTGCTTTGTGTTGGGACAGTTTACTAGTTTTGTATTGGTGGCCACACCTGCTTTGTGTTGGGACAGTTTACTAGTTTTGTATTGGTGGCCGCACCTGCTTTGTGTTGGGACAGTTTACTAGTTTTGTATACCAAGTAGTGAAAAATTTGGTTTCTTGTTTAGGGATGGCAACAAATATTCAAATTGTGAATACTATTGGAATATTATTTAGTAATGTAAATACTTACCTGTTGATTAATTTGATTTTAATTTACCTATTAAATACAGTATTTGTCAATGTTAACCCCTTGATACAGAGTTCTCCAGTCACATTAGCTAGTACATAGGTTACGTGTCAAAATCGATCTATCACCATATTGTTATGTAGATGACAATTTGTTAATCCCATTATGTCTGCCTTATCTAGTAGTAGGAGATTAAAGAGTTCCGAGGGTGCTAATTGGTGCTGCTACTCTCAAAGAACCTATCTGATCTTGAACCCTACAAATAATAGGATTGGACCTCTATTGATGATTCGAAATAATGGGACACATTCAGGGGGAATTATTTTGTCTGCTTCTAAAAATTGGGACTGCAAAAAATAATTATTTTTAATTGTGTCCCATCATATAGAGTAATTATGGTATATCCGATGGTTTGTGGTTGGCTTAACACATTCTTGAAAGTCATGGAAACAGATAGCTAAGTTGTCAGCAAAGTTAAGACATGTATTAATTAAGTTATTTGACATGTATTAATTAAGTTATTCGACCCATAATTAGCTCGTTAATTTCAGTGTAATTTCGACGAAAGCTGTAGACGTCCGTACATTACCATTCGCATTCGGAATACATACAAAACTTCTTTAAAAATTATATATTTCTTTAGCTACACCGTAGTATTTGTTTCAGATTTTAATATCGTCACTTTTAAAAGCAAATTAGATATACAATAACTATTAAAACGTAACGATGCATAATTGAAACGAAAGTAGAATCGGAGTTTGTTCCCATTGGAAATCATGATCATTTGAACGCTTATACAATTTTATGTGCATATGACAGCGTTTATTTACCTTGATATAAATCATTCTGACCGTCGAAAACGTAATAAAAGAGGTAGATTTTCAAGAGAAAAAGACACAGTAACAATGTAAATTGTGTCGGCTATAATCAGCTGCCATGATCTGTGACAGTGTGGTTGGAAAATTGCCGAGAAGCATATTAGTTTGAATGTCTATGTGAAATATTGTAACATTGACTAATGTGATGTCAATAATGTTCTCGATTGGAAAACTTACAAAGAAACCAAGTCAAACGGCAAGCCTAATACCAAGCTGTGTACGGGTTAGTATCAGTTCATTATCTAATTGTAAAGCCATTTGTTTGTATGGTAATAGCAACTAAGATAATGACAACTTGTGAATGGTTGTGTAAATATACTTAATAAAAATTATTGATTTGTATGAATACACAGAGCATAAAGTTTGGAAATATAATAAGATGAAGTACTAGTATTTGTTTCCAAGCTTGTTTAACAAAGTTCTATGTTTGGACATAGTGATATAATTATGTTACAATTTCCATATTGAAAATGCTATCAATTTTGCTTTGTCATTCTGTTAAGTGTTATAACATAACCTTATAAGTTGGTTACCAAAACATGTCTAAAAATTCAACATTTGGCATTAAATTTTGCTAAACTGACATCGGTGCCATATCAGACAATTATTAAAGCAATGATTGTTGTGTAAATTAATATCAGTCTGTAAGTAGAATCTACTGTAAAACTGTGTACTGAAAATTTATTTTCAGTGATGCTGCTGTTCAGAAAAGCAAACACACATCCAGTACGATGGGCGACATGTTAGATGGCGACCAGGCTGTTAGTGTTCAACCAGAGGCATCGCTAGTAGCAGTCGCATTCCCATATTCATAAACAGCTGGGCGCAACCAGCTGATATTCAAAAATGAGAAGGCCAGAAACATTAATTCTATGGGTCTTCTTGCCTATACTGATGTGATAAAAATACTACGGCAGAGGACATCGCTGGCTCCGGTTTATGTACCATCGAAACATTCAACTGTGAAGGCGCGGACAGTTTATTTAGTATTTAACATGTAAATATAATGGATGGGAGGCCCTATATTACAGTTGCAAAAAGGACATTGGAAACTTTTATAACACAGATTAGCAGATTTTTTTGAAAAAACAGCCATTTTTTAAACCCAGTAAAGTTCATGATGGACATGGCCTGGAACGTTAAAATTGTTTAGATGAAAATGTGTTAATGCAGCACATATTGGTTCTATCTATTATGTTTATATTTATTTCAATTATAAAATGTAGTAATTGTTAATTTAGTTAATACAACTCTTTTGTTTATATCCTAGATAATGTGTTTTAGACTTTTTGAAAAAATATTGTTTATAATAGAATATACAATGATGAAACAAAGTTTAATTTTAATGTTTTATGTTCAAAAGTTATGGAACTAATTTTATATATTGCTTGTATTTTGTATCTAAGAACTTTTTAAAGTTTTATGGCAGTATCTTTCTTATGTTTTCAATAATGATTTAAAAAAGGTATTTTTGAAAAACAAAATCCGGCTTAATTTTGTATGGGGGTAGTGTTAAAAACTGTTTTAATTTTTCAAATTTGCATGGTAAAGTTTGTTTGTTTTGCCTTCATTGTGTGGCTTATAGTCCAAGAATAAAATATATTATGGTTTAGATTCAGAACATGCATAAAATAAGCAAGTTTATCACATTTTGTCTATGGCTTTCAAAAAATAGAACAGGAAAATTCTCATCGATCATAAATATAATTAGTAATATGAGTACATATTACTTCCATATAAGTTCTTCAATAATAATTGTTGATTATTTTCATAATATGTGTTCAATATACCATTCATAAATGTATATTTATATGAATTTCATGAACTATTAATAAAATATTTCACTTGTACAGATGCCCATAGCTTTTCAGTTTTTGATGTGTTTAGCAAAAGAGGGGGTATGGTAATTAAAAAACTATATCTGACAAACCAAAGGGTAAAATGTCCTAAAATTTTGCAGAAGAGTCCAGATATGAATGCCCTTCAAGAAAATAATATGATTTGTGGTGTTCTAGACATTGAGTATTATGGGTTGAATACCTTAAATCCAACTTAAGTCTTTCTGAAATGAAATTGCAACAAGTTGTAATATGTAGCTCTATGTCCGTGTATAATTACTGCAGTTTTCTTATTAGCTCACTTGAGCACCAAGAGCTCGGTGAGCTATTGGTATAGGGGACCCCTCCGGTGGCGTCCGTCGTCCATCGTCCGTATGCCGTCAACAATTTGGACAGTTATCGCGATAAAGACTACATTTTTTATTCAGTCTTGACCTAACTTGCACAGTTTGTGTATGACCATAACATCTCAGATGGGATTGTTATTGGGTCAGATCACGCCAGGAACAACAGAGATATTGCCCCATTTTCATGCAAGAAAAGTTCAAAAAAGCATTTTCCAACATATAGTCTTTATTTTTTATCCAATCTTTATCAAACTTTCACAGTTTGTGTATGACCATCAAAGCTCAGCAGATGCCAAAAATGGGCTTGATCATTTTTCAAACACCAGAGTTCTTGCCGTTGTTTATTAAAAAAATATTCAAAAATGGACATTATTCAGATTAGAGACTGCATTTTTTTATCCAATCTTCACCAATCTTGCACAGTTTGTCTATTACCATGAGATAACAGTTGAAGTCGAATGTAAGCAAGATTGGACCAGAAACACCAGAGTTATTGCCCTTTGTTTGTGAAAAAAATATGCAAAAATGAACATTATTCATGATAGAGACTTCATTTTTCGTCCAGTCTTCACCAATCTTGCACAGTTTGTCTGTGACCATAAGATTCAGTGTTTTTTTTCACCTTGGGGGGAAAGGTGGCGGGCCCTTCAGATGGGGAATTTTACGGCAAAAGGGGAATTATTTTTTTAGCTCACCTGAGCACTTTGTGCTCATGGTGAGCTTTTGTGATCGCCCGTTGTCCATCGTGCGTCGTCAACTTTTCATTCAAACAACATCTCCTCCTAAACCGCTTGGCAGATTTTCACCAAACTTCACAGGAATGATCCTTGGGTGGACCTCTTTCAAAGTTGTTCAAATCTTTTCGGTCTGCTGCATATGTAGGTCACCAGATCTAAAAATAGATTTAAAAAGTGAAAACTTTAAAAATCTTCTCCTATGAAACCGCAAGGCTCAGGGCTTTCATATTTGATGTGTGACATCCTTTAGTGGTCCTCTACTAAGATTGTTCAAATGATGCCCCTGGGATCAAAACTGGCCACGCGCCAGGGGTCACATGGTTTATATAGACTTATATAGCAAAATGACTTTAAAAATCTTCTCCTCTGAAACCGCAAGGCCTAGAGGTTTCATATTTGGTATGTAACATTGTATAGTGGTCATCTACGAAGATTGTTCAAATGATGCCCCTTGGGTCAAAACTGTCCACACCCCAGGGCTCACATGGTTAATATAAATGTAAATAGCAAAAAAACTTCTCCTCTGAAACCACAAGGCCCAGAGGTTTCATATTTGGTTGGAAACATTGTATAAAGATTGTTCAAATGATGCCCCTGGGGTCAAAACTGGGCACACCCTAGAGGTCACCAGGTTAATATAAACTTAAATAGCAAAATGGCTTTAAAAATCTTCTCCTCTGAAACTGCTAGGCCCAGAGGTTTCATATTTGGTATGTAACATTGTATAGTGGTCCTCTACAAAGACTGCTCAAATGATGCCCCTGGGGTCAAAACTGGCCACACCCCAGGGCTCACATGGTTGATATGGACTTAAATAGCAAGATGACTTTAAAAATCTTCTCCTCTGAAACTGCAAGGCCTAGAGGTTTCATATGTGGTATGTGACATTTTATAGTGGTCCTCTGCAAAGATTGTTCAAATGATGTCCCATTGGACAAAACTGGCCCTGCCCTGGGGGTCACATTGTTTATATAGACTTAAATAGCCAAATGACTTTAAAATCTCCTGAAACCGCAGTTTTTTCGTATTTGATATGTAACATTGTATAGTGGTCCTCTACAAAGATTGTTCAAATTATGCCCCTGGGGTAATAAGTGGCCATGACCCGGGGCGTCACATGATTTATATAGACTTATATGGCAAGTGGGCCTTAAAAATCTTCCTTGTTGAAACCGTAAGGCCCAGAGGTTTTATACTTTGCGTGAAACATTGTGGAGTGGTCCTCTACAAAGATTGTTCAAATGATGTCCTTGGGGTAAAAATTGGCCACCCCCTGCAGGTCACATGGTTATATACATTTAAATAGCAAAATGACTTCAAAAATCTCCTCTGAAACCGCAAGGCCCAGTGGAATCATATTGGGTATGTAACATTTAAAAGTGGTCCACTACAAATATTGTTCAAATTATGCCCCTGGGTACAAGGTGGCCATGCCCTGTGGGTCACATGGTTTATATAGACTAAAAAAATATCTGAAATTGCAAGGCCCACATCTTTATACTCAAGCAAGGCGTTTAGTGCCATTTTTCCCTCTTGTTATTAGCCATTATGCCTTAAACTCAGGTGAGCGACCTAGGGCCATCATGGCCCTCTTGTTTTAGAAAAGCATTGTTACATACTTATATTCTACTTTGTTATAAAAATTAATCAACTGTTTTGCTAGAAATGATAACTTAGAATATGCACTAAATTGGTTTGATGAAAGATTGCTGGGATTTTTTATGAAAATGCCTCTATCTTAGTCAATTTTTGTCCGATTTTGGTCAAATGTTTTTCAAAATAAAGCTTACATTCTGAGGGGAAATTTAGGGCAAATATAGGGGGAAAATTTATACTTTTTTTAGCAGGGGAATGGGGCCGAATTTTGGCCACAAATTGGCCCTAAAAAAAAACACTGAAATTAAAGGTGAAGTCGAATATAAGCAGGATCGGACCAGAAACACTAGAGTTATTGCCCTTTGTTTGTCAAAAAAATATGCAAAAATTGACATTATTCAGGATAGAGACTTCATTTTCATCCAATCTTCACCAATCGTGTGCAGTTTGTCTATGAACATAAGACTACAGGTGAAGTCGAATAAAAGCATGATCGGGCCAGAAACACCAGAGTTATTGCCCCCTTGTGTTGGAAAAAAACATCAACAAGCTATCAATGATTGGCTTGCACACACGATTTTTGATTCAATGTTGACCAAACTTACACAGTTTGCGCATGACCATAAAAATTAATTAATAAAATTTGATTTCAAACAGTTGCAAGACTTGCGTGCAGTTATTTGTACATGCAACATTGATGTCTTCAGTGCCTGCATTAACATCATTTATCATCATTGGACAGAAAATTATCAAAGAAAAAGCAAAACTTTACAGTATAGCGCAGCCATCACAATTATCGCATTGCAACTAGTTTTCCAAAACTGTTTGCGAAAAAGACAGCAAAATCTACTGTTTCTGCATATCCAGAATTGTCAATGACTTAATGAAAAAGGGTCAGGTAAGAATATCGAGCAAAATGATTTGAGAACTATTAGCAAAAAAAACGCACATCTACTACACTGCTCGTACTTTAGTTAGGCCATTGCACTAACCGATGTTTTAAATCAAAATTGATCCTATCCCCCTCTGCGTATTGTTCAGATACCTTTATTTTCAAACCTGTCACAACAGTATGGTCTTCATCTGTACCAGTTCTCAGGTGAGCGCTTTGGGCCATCATGGCCCTCTTGTCATACATTTGTACTTGCTATATGCCACACAATAGTCTTAACATTAACCAGCATCCGAGAGGATGAATATTCCAATACTTTATCAATCAAATATTCGAAAATCAAGTTTGCTATTTGTTGCCATGCCTACTTTTATTACACTCTAGGAGCCACATTTGTCTCATATTAGGTTAAAACAAGAAATGTCTTTAAAAAATGTCTTTGAAATTAATATTGAGATGTCATTTAAAAATTACCTAAACAGACCGCCAAGATGATCGGTTACCTGATCTGTCAGTCCCCAGATGTTTTGGTCCCCACCAATATTAGGAGACTTATTGGACCCCAGATTTTTCGGACACTATTAAAAAACTTCTCGGACCCAAAAGTTAATTTGAGATAAATTTATTAATTTAAAAATTAAATAAAATTATCATAAATAGATATGCTGTGAATAAACCAATCATATAGCTCCATGTTTCCACCAGTGGTATATGAATTACCAAAATAATTTAGGTTAACATAATTGTTATCTGAATTTGTCAAGTCAATTAAACAAATTAACAATGTAAGAAAATAATTTCGGGAATGAATTAAAATTATTATGTATCAGACGAGTCTATATAGTTATTTATAGTACGGGTAATATACCATTCATGTTAGTTATCTAATATAATAACGATTTGAAGTCAAATAAGCATTTTTACTGTGTATCCCAATAAAAAGCAATAGTCAGGGAACATTCGGCGATTTTTGAAATGTTCAGACTTTATTTTTGATAACGCAACCATAAAAATTCATTAGACTTTGACGATTTTAAATTATATCAGTAGAAATATGATATATCAGGGGTTCCTGTGTATAATTAGTATTGCAAATTGTGTATTCATGCTTCGCAAATAACAATTCGACGTATTCCGAATCTTCTTTCATAACATTTTATCTACAGAAAATGTAGCATCTTTTTATAGAAAAAATAACATCTACTGGAGAAGTTGATAGAAAGATGCAATTATCAATAATCGTTAATAAATTGTAACCACTATTTAAATTCAAATTAACAATAAGTTTATAAATATAAATTGCCCATTTATTAAAATTTTTAGGTTTATGATTCTCTGATTCTATTATTGATGCATGTACGAGTATATTAACACAGCTATACAATGGTTGCTAGATACGCGCGCTATTTTTAGAATGACACTACTGATTCTGGAATGTGATGAACTCGCTAGAATCAATGGGCTACATGGAACGGCAACATTGTGAATGAGATTTAAGAATGGGAACATTGTACAATTGCTATTTATAGAGCGTATACCGCTCATATAAATGTAGGCTAAACAAAATAGTTATTTCGTTACGTGAATGAATATACCATTCTGTTTTTGGCATACGATGAGAAAATACGTTCATAATTAGCCTCAGTTCTAAAGTATATGTTGAAGATATGTTTATAACTTTATTTTAACCGCTTATGTAAACAATTATGTAAATGTTTAATCCCCAAAAGTATGCAACAGTTATTGGTATACGTTAAACCATTGTTTGAAGTTTGCATTCCCTATAATTAGAAAATTTGCCCAATTCTATTGGCATTCAATTTTCCCGCTGCATAATTATAGCGACGCCGAATAAGGTCAGATTGTTCGTCTTCATCAAACCTAGATTCAGATAAAAAATGGGTCAGCTGCAGTCAGAAACTACCTGTAGGTCACTAGGTCAAATAACATAATAAGCCTGTTGATTGATAATATTGATAGTCCAGATGAACCGGGTGAATGGTATATCATGGCCTTCTAATACAGCAACTGGTGATAAATGCCCACTGTGGGACTTGGGTTCTAATTAGTATTGGCCAGATTAAAAGGAGAATAATTTAATCAAACATTGTTACAATAACTATGCCTTACTCTGTTTTTTCTGAAGGTAACAGGTGCACAATTAATGCAAGGCCTGATAGCACAAACAGGCCACAGTATGATTGAATTGGTTTCTTATTCACTTATCTTTGTACTGTATTTGTTAGTTTATTATGCTTCTCAAACATTTTAGGAGAGCATATAGTCACCATCTTGTCCTTCCGTCCCACTTTCATGTCCGGGTTATTTCTCAGCAACAAGTGGCTTGAATTCATTAAAACTTAATGGGAAGCTGCTGGAATTCATAAAAACTTAATGGAAAGCTTCATTACCAAGAGGAGGTGTGCATAGTACGACATTCTGCTTTAATTATTTTTCTTGGAGTTATAGGCCTTTGAAACTTGCTGAAATTAACAAATAGTGCAACCTCCTAGTCTGGGATATTTCTAATGAACTACTGGCTGGAATTCAATGAAACTTAATCAGAAGCTTCATTACCAAGAGGAGGTGTGCATAGTACAGGAAGTTCGGCTTCAATTATTATTCTAGCAGTTATAGGACTTAGAAGATTGCTGAAATTATTACATAGTGCACAATTTTTGTCTGGGCTATTTCTCAGCAACTGCTGACTGGAATTCACTAAAACTTTATGGGAACATTCATTACCAAAACAAGGTATGCATAGTACCATGGCATTCTGATTGAATGATTTTTCGTAGAGTTATTGGACTTAGAATGTTTCTTAAAAAGTATATAGTGACAATTCAGCAACTACTGGTTGGAATTAAATGAAACTTAACAAGGAGCTTCATTACCATAAGGAGGTGTGCATAGTACCTGGACATTGTGCTTCAATGATTTTTCTTGGAGTTGTGGGCCTTTGAAGGTCGCTAAAATACAATTCTTGTACAGGATATTGCTCAACAACTACTGGCATCAATTTAATGAATGTTTATTGCAACAATGTGAACAAGCTAATCTAGCAAGAGCAGATTAGCATATTTACATGATGTTCTTTAGTGATTTTTATTAGAGTTATGGGCCTTTGATTTTTTATGCATAAGGCATAAAAAATATATTTGTTTCAGGTTATCCCTAAAAAAAAGGCCCCAACCCTAGAACATTTTATTGAATTTGTCAGATATTTTTTTGTTTTATTTATCTTTTTCCAAAAATTAAATGTTTTTTGGATAAATAAGTGTTTTGTTTTAATAGCATCCACATCAAAACAATGTTTAAGGATATTACCGTTATGTTTTGAATATTCATTTAATTTAAGAATCTTAAAGTTGACCATTTACCAAAAAAAATAAATAAATAAATAAATCCCTACCTACCTATTTGTTGGCGGCTTGTAACCTGAAACAAACTTATTTTTTTATGCCTAAGGTGTCGAGTGTGCCATTCTTGTCCAGCAATCATTTGTGACATTTGATTGAAGCCTTCAGTTCCAAGAGGACATGAGCAAACTGGAGGTTCCACTAAGTCTTCTCAATGCATTTCCATTACTTGACAAAGCGCAATGGGGAGCATCCTTCAGTTTCACTAAATTATCTTTGTTGATGAGTATTATCACCACATTTAAATGTAATATAATACTTATAATATATGTTCAGGGGTTAAAAAGACTGATCTATCAGCTATTTTGGTCCAGTCAGGATAAGTTAACACATTGACTGTTATGCATATCATTAAGTAGCTTGCATACAAGCCTATATATCTACCAAGATGTTGAATTTAGGGAGTAACAATGAGTAGTAAAATTTGTGTTGTTTAAAAATGGCATCAATTTCTTTCAAACGAATGTGTCCTTTCTGTTAAGGCCCTGTCACGCTGTGGCGAATTTGAGCTTCAAGTTCTGGCGAGTTATAATCCGCCGGAAAGTGGACGAGTTGGTCGTGGAATTGTTTCAAGACGACAATTGTTCGAGTTCTCTTCAACATTGACACGACACTGACACAACACAAGTACAATCATCACATTTTATCACAAGTTCAGCAGAGATATTGCGTACCATATCTTTTCGACAATCGAATCGAAGACTTGTCTTCGAGAATGTACGAGTGTGGACGACTTGTGAGGACACGAGCACAAGTTTATGATGGCATTTTACGAGAAACGGATGAGCATATGTGGTAGGCAAGTCTCCCATACTCGCAGCAAACTCATGTTATGTTGTAGAACAATAATACGGCAAAACGCTACGACAAGGGAAGACATGTCTACGGAATGTGTTCGAGTGTGTTTGAGAGTGCGCGAGATTCCTTCGACATGTTCTACACCTGTATGAGAATAAAAGAAGCGGCAATAATTTTAATCTGTTTAAAATTCTCGCCGCTACTTGCCGAATTCTGGCGACATAAGTAGACATCACTGCGACAAAGAACGACATGTGTACAAGATCTACACGACAGCAGGCGAGTTTGGCGAGTTGAAACTCGCCAGAACTCATAGTTTAAATTTTCCACAGTGTGACAGAGCCTTTAGAAAATGTGTACATTCCATTTCCCTTGATGTTGGTTTCTTTCCTTTTCTCGCCAACAGTCTTTTTGTGTTTTGATTGTCAAATCTGCATGATAAATGGAAATATTGTATGAATCTATTATCAGGACAAAATGTAATTGTACTAACATAACCATCATTACACAGTGAAAATTGAGAATCTTAATGATAATTTTAAAACAAGCATACAGTATAGACTGATCCGACTTTTGCCACAAATAGTTTAAACTCCTCCCCAGCTATTGTTAAAGGATTAATTTCCATTCATAGAATATCACAAACATTAGCACATGCTCTTTTGAATATCACAAACATTATGCACATGCTCTTTTGTATGAAATAGTTTAACTACTAAACACATGATATCCAAGTGCGATGATTGGATAATATTGCAGATTAATTTGAATATGATTGACATTTGTGGAAGCGTCTAGTGACCATCACATAGCTGGAAGTGAGTTTCTCCTCAAATAGTTGTGAAACAAAACAAAAAATTTACCAAATATTTTTGTATAGCAGCTACGAAGGCTGATTAGTACCATTCCATGAAAAAAAAATTATTTAATCGTAATTATGCTTCGGTTAGTGTTTGTATGCTCTTAAAACTCATAAAAACACAAACAAAACACATTATAATGCAAACATACATATGTAATAATGCAAACCCAACCCCAACAATGAGTATGTACGAGAACAAAGGCGTAATTACCCAGAACAGAGGCGTACTAATGCAATTTAGAATCTCATAATAGAAGTAGAAACCCAAAATTTCTAATAAAAGCGTAATTACGTGAAATAATGCATAATAATTCTAAAAATCTCATAATTACACAAAGAAAATTGTTAATACGCGTAAAAAGTTGTAATAATGCTAATTTACATCTTATGTCTTTCATTAGCGTTACTACGCCTTTCATTGGCATTACTACGCCCTTTATTTTGCGTTATTACATGGTTTTATTTCGCTTTTATCCACCATTCTTATGCGTAAATGTGACTTTACTTTGCGTGATTATGAGTTCTTTGGTGAGAATACACCTTGTTTTGCTTTGTAACGCGTTCATTCAGAATTATTACACGTTTGTTTGCGTTATTATGAGATTATTCGCTTTAAAACACAATTGTCACACTTAAAACATATTTTCATTTACTTCTGGCAATACTAATAGGCTTTCGTAAAGAGCAAACAGTAGTGCTATGATAATTAATTGAAGTAGTGTTCATAGTTAAATAATACACATTAATGTTCATCATTTCATTTGCCAGCACATAATAAAAAACAACTATATAAAACTGTCATTTTACTGGTAACACCATGAACACAAGACATAACAAATTGACTGAGCTCATTGTTTTTTTAATGAATGTCACATGTCACCATATTACCTTACAAATTAACATTTCCCAGTTAAAATGCTTTATTTGAGATGGATTGTCTTAGGTAGTAAATGATGTAAGTTTCTTGGCAAAGTTGTAAGATAGGTGGAAATGAATGGTACAGGTATCATTGCCTTCATAAGACAGACTGTCAGGATATTATCTTGCAAACACAAAACACTTTTACTTTGCTGACTTTACTGTGCTTGAATAACACGACTCTTCATTTAAGTGTATTTATCATATCCACGTGCGAACACTTTGCTAAAAACTCAGTGAACACTAGGCTGAAAACTCAAAATTGCCAAAAACTATTGCAAGTTGAATCCTCATAGGGATTAGGTCTCGTTTAAAGCAAAATCTACATTTGTGTGAATTTAAAATGATCAGAGGCATGTTTTAAAATCTATACTATAAATGGAGCCATGCAGCTGCACCCCTTAGCGTTAGTGTGTACCCCCGAATCAAATGGAGCCATGCAGCTGCACCCCTTAGCGTTAGTGTGTACCCCCGAATCAACTTTAGGCATGCACCCTGTTTACTGTAATAATCAAGACCTTCATGAAAAATGAAGAAGGTGAAGCAAGTACACATTGGTTAGGAAAAACGACTGACCTCCAGTTTAATGAAATGGTTCTTGCTAACGTAACGTGAGACCTCCCGGTAAAAATGGCCGATACTGTAACAATTTCGAAAGCGTGTATTCAGTATTTGTATATTTCTCCGTTTTTGCATAAAATCTTTTAAAGAACTGCCCTTACAGAACCGCCACGTGTCCCCAATTCGCGCAAATGATTTAAATAACAAAATATATGCAATTGTAAAAGTTTAGACTTATAGAGTTTTATGTGTAAATGAAAATGTGATCAAAACAAGTGAAAATTTATGTAATTTGCACTCAGACACACACTTTCTAACAGTCTATCACGAAAATTACTGAGTTTAGCATTGCTGTGTAATATCCTGACAAAATGTTTTTATGAATGTCGTATACGAACTTGAACGAGTAAGTTTTGAACTACAACGAGCGTGACTGATTATATAACGCATGGCCTCCAGAACAAGAATACAATGCCAGCTTACTTACAAAACAAATCGCAACTAGGACTATAAAACAGACCATACAAATAGTTTTTAATCAGGATTGACTATTCTATATTTTAATAGTTGATTTTAACCTATATTAGGCTAAAAATAGCTTGTATTATAGAATTTCTGATAATTTCTAATAATGCTACTGTATCAGTTTTGTCATAAATTACCGAGGAGAATAATGACAACATCTTCTTGAGACTGTATCGTTAATAAGCTAAATAGTATTGATGACGAATACATACACGATACAAGTGTTTATACTTGTTAGTTATTGAAGTTCCATTGTTTGCACGTATTTAAGGCTATTACAGAAATAGAAAATTAGAAAATAATATCACTTGGCACATCATGCCATGATTCATTAATATGTACTATTATTTGCAGTACTTCAAGTACAACAACTACTTTAAGATGCTTGTTTTGTTATTATTTCCTTCAAGGAAAAATAACATGAATATAAACGGTTACATACAATTTTATGAGTAGTTTGTATTAAATTAATGAACTAAAATGCACGTACTGGAAGATGGTTATATGTAACTAGCACAAACTATAATCTACATACTAAAATATCACAATTAAGTATTGCTTAGTTAATGTAATGAAATAACACAATCCTCATGCAAATAATAAACACAAAAACTCGCAACAATCACGTTGGCTGCAGAAAAAGGAACACACGGACTAAACATAAAACTTAAATTTAAAAAGACAAATCTGCAATAAAAAAAAAAACTTCTGGGGGATGGGAGTGTGGGGATTTAAATGGCTGTAAGGTCAATTTGTGTTATTTGACTCATTTATCTACGTTCATGATAACACATCAGAATGATGTGATGCTATGAAATGTACACCATAACATCTCTAACACGTAACCCCCAAAAAAGAAATGCAACTCACTGTCCTGGGCAACATATAACCTACACATATTTTAGGACCAAGCTGTGCCCCTGCTTTCAATCTTGTTGACTTGTTCTTACAAATAGTTGACATACCACAACAATGTCAAGTACATGCACTGGGTGCATATATCAGTTATTCATCAGGCTGATAGCAAGATAACATAATTGTTTTACCTTGTAATTGAGAGAGCTGTTCATCTATAACAGTCACTTTAACAGAACTCGTATTGAAGATCCTGAATGCAGGTTAATTACAGCGCCTTCATTTCACTAAGAGTCATTGATGAATACTATATTGTTGGCTGCCATATGTGCTAGTTTTATTGTTATATCAAAAAGGTGTGGTTGTTATATGAAACAAGAAATGTCTTTAAAAAAGACAATCGGCGTTGAAATTAATATTGAGGTGTAATTTTTTACCCAGATGATCGGTTACGTGACTTCTCGGACCCCAGCTTTTTTGGTCTCTACTAAGGAGACTTCTCTGACTGATTTTTCGGACACCATAAGGAAAGTTATCAGACCCAAAATTAATTTGAGATAAACTCGAGCATTATTAATATGTGTACCGTGAATAAATATTGTTACATATAGACTTTAAAAGGGGCAGCGTGAGGTAAAAAAGGGCCAGGTGCTAAGAAAAAGGGGCTGGGCAGTCAAGTCGTGCGGCGCAAAATGTCTAACCTAAATGCTAGTAATTTACATTACTATAATTGTTACATTAATTTGTCAGGCAAATTTAACAAATTAGCATTGTCAGAAAATAATTGCGAGAAAGAATGAAAATTATTATATATCAGACGAGTGTACATAGTTATGTTATATAATATACTATACCTATCATTAGTTTTGCAAATAGTGTTTTCATGCAAATGAAGTAAAAGTAACTTAAACAACACTTCGACGTATTACGAGACTTCTTTCACCACATTTTAATTAGGCCAGTCCTTTTTTATTTTCTGGTTTACAAAATTTGTTGGGGAACATGTCCACTGGCAGGTCGAAAAAAAAAAATAAAAAAAAAATGTTCAAATCTTAACACAACGAACAATTTCCCATTAGCAATTTATAATTAATAACAATATCAACATTAAAACACACTATTATGTGAAGTTAGAATAAGACGTCAAACATGGTATAAACTGTTTTATTACACCAATGTTTTATATGCAGTTTAACCATTTGTATGTATGAATTTTACAGAGTAAATAAGTGTAATAGATGCATATATTTTAACGGCATCATTAAAATTGATTTTACCACAAAGTTGTATACTTGTATGGATTTACAAAATGTAAAGTGAGATGCCTTTTTAAAAGAAGACGAGTTAACCTGTGCAGGACTGGAATCCACAACTGCCCGAACACAGACCTTGCAAAACGAGCTTAATCTAACCACACAACGCAAATTTTGACAATAATTGCTGTGAGGTCTCGAAAAACATATTAAATTTAACTATATCAAGAGAAAAGTCCAAATAATATGACGTTAATTGTCTGGATTCTTATTAAGTCTTAATTCTTATTAAAAATGAGAAACCAGTATTAACATTATTTTTTTTTAAATATTCAACTCTGTGTAAATGCTAAATCTTCATGTATATATGAAATTTATCCGATATAAACTGAACTGCTAGTGTGTGTTAAATTATTGCATTACAATTGTGACAGAAACAAAATACAAGGCAAATAAGAAATTCTCATTGTGTCGCGAAAATATATATCATCAACAAAATGCAACCATGACTTTCTCTTTTAAGTGTATACGAGACAAAGCTGTCTGTCCCCACATCCTCGTTTCGATGTGCCCGCAAGAAGATCTTGTTACTAATGATCTTATTTGTTACAAATGCCACCTGAAAATATACATCCAGTGCCTTCCACAGGATTTTTTTGGCGTCCCCGTCCCGAGAGGGGTGGGTTAGGGAGGGGTATCCCCTCCGTACGTCAATTTTTTTTGCGGCATGTGTCAAATGACGTTATCTGGTGCGTTTTAGCTATTAAATATAAGGCTAAGATGTTTTCAATTTTTTGTACAAGCTTAAACAAAATGAAATAAACGAAACATCACCGTTTGAACGGCATACCTCTAGCCTTTTAAAAGCAAAAGCATCATTGTAGTTGCGAAACTGAAAGTAATGATTTTTTCCGGATGTTTATGTCCAGTGCGCATCACATTCGCACAGTGACGTCATGTCCAAACCCACTATTCTCGTCGTTCTCGAATCTTTAGGTTACACTCGATCTACTGATGGAGCCGTTTTTATTCGATTAATTATGTTCATATGGGCATGTATTTAGTGCTTTAACACTGTTTTAATCGTTACAGCTGTTGAACATAGTACTGACTGGATAATTGGTGAATTGTAAAGATCTTGATTAAAATATATTTATGTTATATACATGCTTTGTTCTTGCAAAAACGGCGGGAAATTTTCCTCGTGCACATCGTGCCTGCGCGTCAAATGTTAAAGACAAATGTCACTCTATTGTTAAAAACAGTGTTGATTTTCTCATGTTTCATTCTTTCCATGAATAACTGTACTTCTAATGGTAATATTAACTGTCATCAAATGGACAAGTCATTTTAAGGGCTGTCTATGAAACATGTTGAACATTATTAGAAGTTTACAATATATAATAAAATCAACAATTTACGAACTAAAAATCACTTGCTAATTTTTTGTCCACCAATAAGTAAATTTGCATGGAAAAACCACGCCAATTTGTTTATAATTTACCTATATTTTCTCCCTTTGCTGTACCAATCTTTTTGTTCAATTTTGGATACTAGTACAGATTTATGAGACGACCCTCAAACTTGAAACACTTCACTGACCACAATAATGGGATATCTCCCTGCAAAAATCATGCATGGGATTAACATTCCTTTGATGGGAAACTAGGACACCCAATGTCTTTAAAGACCTGTATTTAGTAAAGCACATGATTGGTATACGCACGCTTTCCATGCGTGGAACGTGACGTCGTGTTTCAGCAGACATTTCGCACTCTTTTGTAGAAAACACGGGTTTTACATGGCATACATGTACATAAACAACGGCGGACGCCTTGCTTAAAAAAATTGTACGTGAAATTCCGGAACAATTTGTTGATCTCGATCGGCAATCATCGTGTGATACCGTCAAAAACAAAAAGTAGTTTCACGGAAGTAAACGGACTTACCGAGCAAATTATTATATTCGTACTCAAAATATTTCAAAAATTTGAACGTTTCGTCCCCCATCGGTAAAAAAAAATCGTAATTATAATTTATTTATTTTTTCCCCTTTCGGAAAATTTATGTTCGCCGGTTTTCTAAACCGTAAAATCAAAAAGTCCTGGCCTTATAGAGAGATGTTAAATATGTTTAGAGATTGAATAACATATACTGGAGAAGTTGATAGAAAGGTACAATTATAAATAATGCTTAATAAACGCAACCGCAATTATAATATAAATTAACATGCACAGTAAGTTCATAAATATAAATTCCCCATTTATTGAAATTCTCGGGTTTATGATTCTCCGGACGCTAATTGATGAATGTATATTAGCAAAGCTTTACCACTCGTTATTTTTAAAATGATGCACCCTTTATCTGGAGTGGGTTGAATATGCTAGATTAGGCCATTTCATACTGATCTTCGTCAAATATCTACGTATGGATGCGAAACATTTCACAGCACAATAATTCTCAGATATCAGTCAACCAATGAGATCATTGTAATTGCTATTTATAGAGCAAGCCGCTGATGTAGGCTAAACAAAATAATTATTTCATTATGTGAATGAATATTACATTCTGTTCATGACAAACAATGAGTAAAATTGTGCACAAGTATGTTCAGTTCTAGAGTATATGTCGAAGATATGTTTATAACTTTATTTTAAATGCTTATGCAAACAATTATGTAAAATTTAATCCCCAAAAGTATGCAACAGCTATTAGTAGACATCAAACCATTGTTGTGAGTTTGCATTCCCTGAAATTAGAAAATTTGCCCAATTCTATTGGCATTCAGTTTTCCCGCTGCATAAAATTATCGCAACAAATCTAGGTCAAAAGTGATCTTAGAGAGCTACGCTGAAAAAACCCCTCAAACTATAGACCATGTATAGTGCATGCCAATAATTTGCTGTTTTTATGATTTTGAGATAACAAAAGGCCATTGTTAATTTGTGGCATTTTTTTGATCGTCCAAATGTTCTGTTCATGGCTAGTAACGAGCATATTATAAGAATTCCAGTCAAGTGATGTTGATAATTTAAGAGTCATGACTATTTTCCTGTTATTACTTACCTTCTTCTTTGTTTATCTAAGCTGGTCTATATTTTTCTGAAGCTTCAGTATGAACAATGTAGGAGAATACATGCATAGTACCCAGAAATCAGTTAACCGTACATTGAATACATGCTTAGTACCCAGAATTTAGTTAACTGTACTTTGAAAACATGCATAGTTCCCAGAATTAAGTTAACCCTACATTGAATACATGCATAGTACCCAGAAATCAGTTAACTGTACATTGAATACATGTATGGAGGACATATCCTGCCAAAAATGCACCATGCTTGATGACATCTCAACTTCCAAATTACACATCGCATCTTCCGTTGTGATAACATTCAACTCTCTACATTGTGAAAAACATAATTCTTAGTTCCAGTTGCTTACTTGTAGAGTGTAGCTACTCTTTCTTTTTTCAAAGTTCCTTACAGTACATTGAAACTACTTTAGTGTTTACTTCAAACTGTCATCTTGTACATCGCTTGCTTACTCCCGTCTGTATTTACATAGTCAGCATCGCATCTGTAAAGACATTAGTTCTATATTTTCAAAGCCTAGTTTTATATGAAACATTGGTTATTTATTATTTGAAGTTTGAAGCTTTTAGAAGAAAAATACTTATATTTTAAGATTCATACGAATCAGTCAGAAAGAAGAACGAGAAGAGAGATAGAATTTGAAATGTAACTTGGAAAATTTCAGCAAGAACCGCCATGCCAGAAATATTTTATAGGTGGCGCTATTTTTCATGCAGAATTCAGTACACGGTGCTTTCCCTTAGATGTAAATTGCAGCTGTGTAGAAATATCGAAATCCCCGTTATTACCAAAATCTCCCGAAATCCTCATATATCTGGGATATTAACATAATTGTTATAGCTAATTTGTTGAAATAATGGTCATTATAGTGTCTAAATTAAATGATTATGTGATTGACTTTTGTAGCATCTTTATTTATGGGAAATTCGGCAATTAATGTGCTGAGCTTTGCGAAGTTATTACTAATTAGCCTTATATGGTGTACATATTTTTCCTTATATTGCGTTATTTCAAAGCTGATGCATTGATTAAAGTGTTACTTAATTATTATTTGAACAGACAAAGAACACAAATATCGTTGTCAAACTACCCAATAAACAACGCAAAAAAAGTCCCAATTCTGAGTGGAGCATAGTAAAAAGAAGTTCCAATTACAATTGCAAAAATATATGTCAAAGCATGTTAGAAACGAAATAATCACGCATTATCGTTGTTTATTGACCAATAAGCAACTCATTGTCGTTCTGATGCGTTGCTATTAAACAACTCGGGCCATCGCCCTCGTGGTTTAATTCCTATGCATCAGAACTCCAAATCATTGTTTATTGGTCGATAAACAACGATAAATCAAAATTATTTCTTAGTTTAATCATATTGTTTGAAAAGAAGTTTACCATTCTCGTGAAGCAGCATGGTGTAATGTGTAAGGAATTTCGGTAAATGTGCCCTCATCCAAGCTTTAGCGCTGGATGAAGGTCATTATTGGAGTAAAGCCGGACGATGAGCATGTATAGATAGCATTCCGTTCTGGACGTATGAGGGGATCCGCACTTTAAAAAGCGAAAAAATCTACTACGCTCTGACCTACTCATGCGCAGTCGAAACGGAAATGACATACCGGAAACCTGCATATATTTTACATGGTTTTGTTGCCATAAATGTCAAAAGGGTGGGAAATAATAAAATCATATAAAATATCAAAAAAGGATAAAAATTATCCATATAAGCATAATATAATTATGCACAATGAATAAGAGGAGGGTCTATACATGCTCAGCCTCCGGCTTTACTCCAATAATGACCTTCATCCAGTGCTAAAGCTTGGATGAGGACACATTATTTTCGTAAAGCCTTCAGCTTTTACATCTATTTTAATAATTTATTGAGCCTGGTAACATATCATCGTAGGACCTAACATGACAGAACAGCATTACTGAAAGACACATTGCTAGAACTATTCTTTAGTCTTTAATGAACATCCTTTGTAAAAGCTACATATGTATATGCAACTCTGAATAAACGTGCCTTAAAATGGTCAGAGTCAATACCAGAAAATTCTAATATGGACTTCGACCATCTAGCAACGGTGCTAGTAGTCATTTGCTTGAAAGTTTTATATTATACAAGCACAAACCGTGACTTCCTTACAGGTTTTGTAGCATCAATATAGGCAAGAAGTGTATGCATAGCACGCAGCGCCTCATCATGAAAATGCTCAACTTTCAATGTAAAAGAATGTCCTGATTGAGACTTTTTCAACATATTTGAACAAGTAAACACAATGTCGTGTTGCTTAATAAATATATTATCAATATTCATAGATACCAAGGTCTGAGCTCTTGGTGTCGTAGCCAAAGCCAGAAGAGCTACAGTTTTCAAAGTCAACATCTTCATGGATAAAACCTGTATAGGCACAAATGTTTACAAATAGTTCAACACAGCAGACACATCCCATGAAATAATATACCGGGGTTTAGGAGGTAGACACAGAAAAACACTTCATAAACCTAGATACTAAAACACCATCCTTACCCAACGATTACTAAAAAAAAGGGAAAGAGTTTGTAGCAGCATAGCTTAGTGTGTGTTAATCACTGAATATAATTTTCTCAATCTAATAAGATAATCCAAATAACTAAGTATCACTGCTTCAGTGGAGTAAAAAGGGATAACTATCCCAGATACCATTCCAAGTATACAAGTGCTACCATGCGAAATGGTACTGCTTCTTGGTTCTGACTGACCAAGGTACGCAAATGAACTGTTCAACTAGCCACAAAATTCCCTGGACAAGAAGGGATTTCCTGATACAACCACTGCGATCAAGTGCAGACGCCTCCCCAAAGGGTGAAGTTGATGTTGTGCGATGGAGCCAATAGGTCCTTGTGCCTGGATAACGTTATTGAAATGGATAAAATGATTTCAAAAATAAAAGGAAACCAAGGCTGCGAAGTACATTAAGGAGACGAAATAACGCCTTTCCTCCTTGTCTATCAATATCATGTTTACGACCTCTGCAATCATATTAAATGGAAGAAATATATATGGAAATCATTCACTCCAAGGGAAATTAAAAGCATTAATCGCCCGGTTCTGGAAATCAGGACACAACAATAGGCAATTGTTTATCCAACTTGGAGACAAATAAATCAATATCAAGGTAAAAACATTGTCTACACAATCCCTTTAAAAATTACGCATGTCAGTTCCCATTCAGTAGAGTCCAAGAAATTTCTAGAGTAAAAATCAGCTTTGTTTTGAAATCCTGGAACATAAATTGCAGACGAAATAACATCTCTTTCTAAACACCAATCCCAAATTTCTTTAGCAAGAGAATCCATACATGTAGCAAAAGTAGTCATTCCTCCAAAATCATATATATAAGAAACAGCTGTTACATTATCTGACTGTACTTGAATGTGCTTACTGCAAAAACTACTATACAGTGACTGTAATGAGAAATAAACAAACAAAAGCCCCAAATAATAATTATTATTTCTTGACTCCATTTGCATACACCAACCATAAGCATGGACATGCGTGACTAGGCCAACACAAGCAAACCCTTCCAATGAGGCATAGGTTTGGCAATGAACAACCACTGGGTTTTGTCTAAAGAATTAAACATTTTTGCTGTTAACATTATTTATCCACCAATATAACTTCCTGACGCTTGCCTCAGACAACTGCAATGTAATACTAAAGTCTACAGAAGTCTGGAGACTTACTAATTTATCTCTTTCAAGTGTACAGTAATGCATCTTGGCTTCAAAATTTGCAAAGAAATGTGTTAATGCCAAGTCCACTGAAATAAGCTAATTGTCTGACCTCAATCCACTCTAAAGAAACCAACATGTTGGCCATAGAAACGATATTTTCCATGCTTTTATCAGCCAAGTAAATCTTAAACTCGACAGAATCAATAATGAAACTAAAGAATATAATTCTCTGACAAGGTTGTTACACAGTTTATATCAAAACCTAATGCAACCAAGGTATCAACCAATGTACTGGCATTATAAAAACTCCAGTTTGATATGGTTCATAATAATGGAGTCATCAATATAATAACATCGAATGTTTTGCATTCTAAACCATGCAAAAACGGGTTGAAAATTTTTATAAACAAATATGGTGAAATTGATAAAACAAAAGGAAAACATACAAATTTGTATAGTCTGCCATTCCACATGACTTTCAGGTATTTAATTAGTGTATTTAATTAGTGTATTTCATGTATAGGAACCGAAAAATAAACATTCTTATGTACAAGATCTAAAACAACATAAAAAGTTTCTCTCTTGCTTAAAAAGGTTGTATTCAACCAACTGATTCAAATATTTTAAATTAATAACTGGTCTATATTTTCCATTCGACTTGGCAACAATAAATAAATTTGATATGAATTCACCAGTTTCATGTAAAGTTTCAATGATTGCACCTTTATTTAGTAATTCACAAACTTCATTATTTGCTATCTGCCATCCTTCATCTTTAAATGCGATTTCTTTAGGAGTGACATTCTAATATGGTTCATGTTCAAGAACAATTTTATATCCAGAAACTGCATTTAAAATCCATGAATCCTTCGCAAATTGTTTCAAAAATTTGTAAATGATTTGTAAAATATTGTATTATGGGCCGGTGGACTTTATTTACAATAAAATTATGTTCTGTTCTGTTCTGATTTCTTAAATTACCAACAACACTTACTTTATGCAGTCCTGATCATATGGGGCTGTCAAGAATGCATTTGGAGCTCTCCAAGGAGGCATGGACCTGCCATACTGTCTGTAAACCCCAGAAGTACCTCATTGTGGGTAAGATATCTGACAACCTGACTGAACGTTCCCAAAGGACGTCTAGGATACCTTCCTCTGCCTCGAGAACTGTAATTGTAATTTCCACGCTGGCCTCCAACGTATGTGTAATAATCTTTTCCCAGCGAAACTTGAGAATCACTCTTTTTAAATTTTCTTTGAAATATCATTCTCGAACAACATAGTTGTAATGGACATAGAAGTCTGACACAGACTGGCATACTCTTCTTAAAACATGGCCGAATTAGATAACTTCTTCATACAGATAAATGATACTGAATCTGTCCAAACAGAGTCACAGAATCAGATAACAAGGTTAGTGCCTCCGAAGAAACATGGCTTTTCAATAACTCCGCCAACTGAATGATAGGCGCAATACGGCAGAAACTAAAGACTGAAAATCGCTCTGAAACCGATTTTCCTTTCTCAGGTACTTTCAATTTGGGTAAAACCCTTTCATCATTACTTATGTTGTCATTCTGACTGTCACGAGAACCGAACAAAGCTTCAGAAAAGCTAAGATTTAAATCACTATAATCCTCATTGTCAGAGACATCTCTAGAATCAAATTCAACCGTCAATGGCTCAAATGGTACCTCAACTTCATTGTCGGCCTCTAGTACCACGTGGCTAACCACATGCTCTGAAAATACCTGAAGGTAAAATGCCAAGCAAATTCCTCAAAGACAAAATATCCTTCTGTGACAACTTTGTAATGTCAAAAAATATTGTGGTTACTGTCCGAAGACGTATTTTTCTTGTCCGAAGACATATCCTTTTTGTCCGAAGACTTACTTTCTTTCTAAACACTATTTTTCAGGGTAGTCATACAAGATTTCAACAAAGGTTTGGACTTACTTTTCTTGGACGGTGTCAGAACAACAGGAAAACTCACCTTCAGATAATGAATTGTCACTAATTACAAGATATCTTCGTTGTCCAACACAGTGTATAAAAACAAGAATGAATTTTTTTTTAATTGACACGCCCAATCAAATGTATGTCTGAATCCCCCCACGCCAAAACTTTTTATACAGGTTTCCGGTGTGTCATTTCCTTTGCGACTGCACATGTGCATGAGTAGGTCAGAGCTTAGTAGATTTTTTCGCTGTTTAAAGTGCGGATACCCCTCATACGTCCAGAACGGAATGCTATCTATACATGTGAAAGCTGAAGGCTTTACAAAAATAATGCATTTAATATTACTTAAAACGCAAATTATAACAGATTTCGGTAACTGGACGTTGAAAACGGGCAAAAGCAATCACACATAGCTCCCCTCGTAATTACCGACATCCTTGTTTAATTAACGTACTCAACATTATTTTGATCTTTAACGTAATCAAAGCCATGCATATATATTCATTAATATATAGAGAGATTTGTTCCCTGAAGTATGTGTACTTTTATTCAATCACAACTGCAGTCATTTCTGTTTACGACTGGCCGAAATACCGTGAATGTTGACAGACTTAAATAATTGTACAGCAAACTGCGCTCTGCTTCTAATTACCGAAATCCCTGTAATTAGTTAATGCACCACATCATAATTGACCATATGAAGTTACATATCGATAAATAATCTCATGCACATTGCATCTAAAATTTATTTTATCCTCAAAAATGCATTTTATTTTACTTAAAACCAAAAATAAGAAAGGTATATCCGTAACTGCAAATGAAAACAAGGGAGACAACTAACATAATTTGACTCGTTATTACCGAAATCGCTTTAAATGATCAATAGTACCTTAAGATATGCATAATTTTACTTTTAAGTTCTTTAAAATGCATTAAATAGATAACACTACTTAAAGTTAACCAAATTAAAAAGGGATTTCGGTAACTATGAGGATTTTGGTATTTCTACATACCGATTTAATAAGTTTTCGTTACAAAGATGGCCGAGTATTACGGAAAGAGTACCATCTATGAACTGTGTTTGGCAGGACAGTCCAGCATATAATTCTACAATTAAAATTTTAAATTCTATCTATGTTTCCGTATTAAATCGTAAATGAATTGTGCAAACTCAGCAAATATACATATTTTTCTTCTAAAGTCGTGAAGTCTTGAAGACATACAATCAATATTTTATATAATATCAGGCATTTAAAAGAAAGATTCGACAGAGCATTAACATGAAAGGATCAGCAGGCAAGTTACATGGGAGCAACAACTTTGATTGAATATTATATATATTGGAACGCATGACAATGAAATTTGGGAAAACAAAATATGACAGTTGCCGGCTAGAAGGAAGAAACTATGACGCGGAACAAAGAGTTTTATACTAATTGGTGAGTTGAAAAACACCATAAAGGAAGTTGAAATTTGGAAGTTGGGATGTCATTAAGCATGATGCAATTTTGGCCGGATATGTCCTCCATATACATGCATAGTACTCAGAATTCATTTAACTGTACTTTGACAGTGTTTTTGTTCACCTTAAGGGGAAAGGTGGCGGGGCCCTTCAGATGGGGAATTTAACGGCAAAAAGAGATTATTTTTTGTTAGAAAAGCATGATTACATGTTTAAATTCTACATTGTTATAAAGCATTAATGAATTGTTTTGCTACTAATGATAACTTATCTATTATTATTATTATTATTATGCACTAACTTGATTTGATGAAAACTTGCTGGGATTGTTTACGAAAATTCCTCTATCTCAGTCATTTTTTGTCAGATTATGGTCAATTAAAAAAATATGTATATATACTTTTCAAGCAGGGGAATGGTGCCGAATTCCGCCCCAAATTGGCCCTAAAAAACACTGATTGAATACATGCAAAGTACCCAGAATTTAGTTAACTATACATTGCATACATGCAAAGTACCCAGAATTCAGTTAACTGTACATTGAATACATGCAAAGTACCCAGAATTCAGTTAACTGTACATTGAATACATGCATAGTACCCAGAATTTAGTTAACTATACATTGAATACATGCAAAGTACCCAGAATTTAGTTAACTATACATTGAATACATGCAAAGTACCCAGAATTTAGTTAACTATACATTGAATACATGCATAGTACCCAGAATTTAGTTAACTATACATTGAATACGTGCATAGTACCCAGAATTCAGTTAACTATACAGTGAATACATGCATAGTACCCAGAATTCAGTTTACTGCACATTGACTACATGCACAGTACCCAGAATTGAGTTAACTGTACATTGCATACATGCATAGTACCCAGAATTCAGTTTACTGCACATTGACTACATGCACAGTACCCAGAATTGAGTTAACTGTACATTGCATACATGCATAGTAACCAAAATTCAGTTAGCTGTACATTGAATACATGCACAGTACCCAGAATTCAGTTAACTGTACATTGACTACATGCATAGTACACTGAATTCAGTTAACTACATTAAATACATGCTTAGAACACAGAATTTAGTTAGGGCAGAGTTTTTAGCTCACCTGAGCATGAAGTGCTTGGTGTTCGTGCTCGTTGAGCTATTGTTATACCGGACCTGCGTCGTCTGTGTGCCATCAACAATTTGTTTCGTTCTCACGATAGAGACTGCACTTTTTTTCCAATCTTAACCAAACTTGCACAGTTTGTGTATGACCATAAAATCTTGGACGGGATTGTTATTGGGCCAGATCACAGCAGTAACACTAGAGTTATCGCCCCTTTTTCATGCAAAAAAGTGCAAAAATGCCTTTTTCCAACATAAAGACTTGATTTTCCATCCAATCTTGACATAATCCAATGTGTATGACCATCAGATCTCAGCAAATGCCAAAAAGTGGGCCAGATTGTGTTTCAAACTCTGGAGTTATGAAAAAATATACAAAAATGGACATTTTTCAGGATAGAGACTTCTTTTTTCACCCAATCTTCACTTATCGTGCGCAGTTTGTGTATGAATGTAAGATTATAGGTGAAATCGAATATAAGCCTGATCCAGCCAGAAACACCGGAGTTGTCAATGATTGGCTTGCACACACAATTTTTTATTCAATGTTGACCAAACTTACACAGTTTGCGTATGACCGTAAACATTGATTGATAAAATTTGATTTCCAACAATTGCAAACCTTACATGCAGTTATTTGTACATGCAACATTGATGGCTTCAGAGCCTGCATTAACATAATTTATCATCATTGGACAGAAAATTATCAAAGAAAAAGCAAAACTTGACCTTATAGCACAGCCATCGCAATTATCCTATTGCAACTAGTTCTCTGCGAAAAAGACATCAAAATCTACTGTTTCTGCATTTTCCAGAATTGTCACTGACTTCAGCCTTGGTCACACTATCTTCCTACGTATACCTACGGTTGTTTTAGGACGAGACTATAAATATCAACGACTCTTGTAGGTTTCCGCAGCCGATTAACCACGGTTTCAACAAGATATGATCTGTTACTGGTGTAATACGCTAACTTCAGGCATACGCTACGGTAACAGATGATTGTTAACATTTCTCCTAAGATTCTAGTAAGATTCATCACGATAAACCTACGAGTAGCCAATAATTCTCACGCTTCACTACGCTTCAAGGCAATTTGGACATCACGATTCCTCGTGCATAATCATGACACCAACATAGACAAACGAAGTGAGTGTGTAGTAACATTGCGAAAAACCATAAGGCAACGCCACCCAATCATCGCGTTGTCGTGGGACATCGTGTATATTTGTGAGTAGTCATGATAGTTGTCGCTGAAGATCCTACTGGAATTTTAACTTAAATCTTAGGGCAAGCGTAAAAATCCATACCATATACGTCGCAAAATATACCATAACATACATAAAATCAGTCACGATTTATCACGATTAAATACGAAAGGCCAGGAATGCCTCTACGATGGCTGTAAGAATAAGCCAGATTGTGATACGATGGCACATAGATTGCCCTACATTTTGGAAAAATTGTGGCCACGATACGATGAGGCAAGGATGTTTTGAACGTGTTCAAAACTGTCATAGCGCTTCCTGATTGATAAGGATCCCCCAAGATTCTTCAAGATTCACACAGATGCCAGTACGTGTGTGTTTTCACGATTTACCACGCTTCATCAAGATTTTGTAAATCGTGGGCAATTGTAGCCAAAATCGTGACAGTGTGAAAGGGGCTTAATGAAAAAGAGAAAAATGATCTGAGAAACATTAGCAAAAACACCGCACATCCACTACCCAACTCGTACTTTAGTTAGCCCATTGCACTAAGTGATGTTTTAAATCAAACCCCTTTGCAGCAGGGGCGTAACTGGGCGTACTCCTGTATGCACGTGCATATAATTTGTTACGCTCAAGTGGAAAAATTAAAATGTTAAAAACTTGAAAAAATGCGTTTAAAATAGTATCCGTATGGAAGTAAGGCAAAGGTTCATGACTAGCCGACTGATAAAACGTAGAAAAAAACAAACTCATCCTTCCATTTGTTTTACGATGTGTATACTCATTCTTAAGCATTATCTTCCAGAGCTCCAGATAACTTTTCAGGGCAATTCTTATTTTACAATTTTTTAAATCATTATTTACTATTGCAGTTTTGCAAATGACACCTCAATACTTAAAGTTTACTCAAAACATCAGAAGTGATTAACAGATGCCGCATGGTGACTGACCGCAATAGCTCATCTTTCAGTAGAATTACTTTGTGCTTCGGAGCTAAAATGGTTCTAAATAATTTCTCATCATCTGCAATTAGCACAATATTATTATTGTTATCCGGAACTTCCAAGTATTAAGAAATCTGCTCATTAAGTTTAATATCTACATTACGCAACTTTTATTGTGTCATAATATTAAACTATATCTTTCTCATATAACAATATATGTATTAACATCAATGTGCTACTACGATAATAACACGCAATTCCTTAAACAGTAAGCGAACATTGAACGCTTGATAGGTAGACGTCGAGTTTATCGCCTGTTTTGAATTTGGGCTCTCATTCAAAAATGAAAAGCGCTTAAGTGACGTTATGATTCACAAGGAATTTTGCTATATGTTGTATTGAACGCCTAGACGATTCAGTACTCTTGAGTTTCCGACACTGCAGAAATTGGTTTATTTCCATGTACTTTTGTACCGTAATCGCAAATTTTAATTCTTATTTTCCTTTTTTCAATGCGTATTTTTACGTAGTGATTTTAAATCTAAATAGTTTTTTGTTAATTTAAATGCGTATTTACGCATTTACGCACGTTATCTGGAGCTCTGATAAGTAGATATACTATGGAATCGTCCGAAACAATTTGTCATAGTTACCACTAAGTCGTGAATTATGTTATGCATGATGTCATATAGCTTCTAATGGCCATTCAACTTCGCGGAAATATTGGAAATGGTGACTTGTTTTCAATCGTATGTTGAGTCAATGGCGTCTTTAGCCACGGCGGTAGTTTGGATGACAAGCAGAAAAGTTCACTACTTACTGGGACCTGCATGGCATGATGTTCACGAAAACACATTTACATTCATTGATACAACGTTGGAAAGATGCGCAAAATGCAAGCAGCGTGGTTCATAGCTCATGTATGGCTTCAATATAATCATGTCAGTCAGTAATCCAACCTGTTGAGCTCATTGCAAGGTAGCAGTTTCCAGTTAAGCGATAAGTTTATATAATTTGTTTTAATGTGATGATGATGGTTTGTTCCTCAGTTCCAAGGATCATTGGGTAGAAAGCCTCAGGCATGCTCTCCGGTGATTTTGTATGCCACACTTCTCGAGCGGCACACTCAGGAACATGTCTGGTAAAGGAAACCATGGCCAATGGGGCTGCTGTTGCTTTCCTCCGTCTACGCTTGGCCGGTGCAGCTTCTCTCCTGGCTTGCTTTGTGACAGTCCTCCATCTGCTTCTGTCTTTTGCCATGTTTTCCTAGTCCTCTCTGAGATTCCAGCTGCACTTAGTGCACTTAGTTGGCGCATCAGCTGATCATTGAAGCACTTTTGTGGGGCGCCTCTGTCACGTTTGTTTGGGCTTTGCTCTCCATAGAACACAGCTTTGGGCATTCGTGTGTCTGCCATACATGACAGGTGTCCAGCCCAGTGGAGCTGTCTGGTCAGAAACTTGTCCTCGATGCTGGGGACATTGGCTTCGCATCCATATAGGAGGGTGGTGACAAATGCAGCTTTGTGCAATCTTTGTTGATACGCGCAGGAAAAAATTATTTCAGACACGCATAGGCAAGCACCCAATGGTTTGATTTGGCGAGGCGATTGTATTTTTAGCTCACCTGAGCACAACATGCTCATGGTGAGCTTTTGTGATCACTTTTTGTCCGTCGTGTGTCGTAATCGTTCATCGTCAACATTTACCTTGTGAACACTCTAGAGGCCACATTTATTGGCCAATCTTCATGAAACTTGGTGAGAACATTTGTCCCAATGATATCTTTGAAACTGGGTCAAAAACTAGGTCACTAGGTCAAATTGAAGAAAAAGCTTGTGAACACTCTAGAAGTCACATTTTGCCCAATCAACATGAAACTTGCTCAGAACATTTGTTCTTATGATATCTCGTCAGAGTTTGAAAATGGTTCCGGTCCGTTGAAAACCATGGCCACCAGGGGGCGGGGCAGGTTTCCTTATATGGCTATAGGAAAAGCTTGTGAACACTCTAGAAGTCACATTTTTTGCCCAATCAACATAAAACTTGCTCAGAACCTATGTTCTGATGCTGTCTTGGCCGAGTTCAAAAATGGTTCTGGTCAGGTGAAAAACATGGCCGCCAGGGGGGGGCGGGGGGGGGCAGGTAGTTTTCCTTACACGGCTATAGGAAAAGCTTGTGAACACTCTAGAAGTCATATTTTTTGCCCAATCTTCATGAAACTTTGTAAGAACATTTGTCCCAATGATATCTCGATCGAGTTCGAATCTGGGTCATGTGGGGTCAAAAACTAGGTCACTAGGTCAAATTTAAGAAAACACTAGAAGTTAAATTTTTTGCCCAATCTTCATCAAACAGGTCAGAACATTTCTCTTAATGATATCTCGGCCGAGTTCGAATCTGGGTCATGTGGGATGAAAAACTAGGTCATTAGGCCAAATTGAAGAAAAAACTTGTTAACACTCTAGAAGTCACAATTTTTGCCCAATCTTCATGAACCTTGGTCAGAACATTTGTTTCAATGAAATCTTGGCCAATTTTTAATCTGGGCCATGTGGGATCAAAAACTAGGTCTCTAGGTCAAATTGAAGAAAAAGGTTCTATTTCAATATGTACATCAACATTTTGAATGTCTGTATATATATAGGCCAAGTTCGAAAATGGTTCCGCTCCATTGAAAAACATGGCCGCCAGGGGGGGGCAGTTTTCCTTATATGGCTATAGAAAAAGCTTGTGAACACTCTAGAAGTCACATTTTTTGCCTAATCAAATGAAACTTGCTCAGAACCTTTGTTCTTATGATATCTCGGCTGAGTTCGAAAATGGTTCCGCTCCATTGAAAATCGTGACCGCCAGGGGGCGGGGCAGTTTTCCCAATATAGTGATAGAAAAAGCTTGTGAACACTCTAGAAGTCACATTTTTTGCCTAATCAACATGAAACTTGCTCAGAACATTTGTTCTTATGATATCTCGGCTAAGTTCGAAAATGGTCCCGGTCCGTTGAAAAACATGGCCGCCAGGGGGGGGGGGTAAGTTTTCCTTGTATGGCTATTGGAAAAGCTTGTGAACACTCTAGAAGTCACATATTTTTTGCCCAATCAACATGAAACTTGCTCACAACCTATGTTCTGATGATATCTCGGCTGAGTTCAAAAATGGTTCCGGTCCGGTGAAAAACATGGCCGCCAGTGGGGGGGGGGCAGTTTTCCTTATATGGCTATAGGAAAAGCTTGTGAACACTCTCGAAGTCACATTTTTTGCCCAATCTTCATGAAACTTGCTCAGAACATTTGTCCCAATTATATCTCGGCTGAGTTTGAATCTGGGTCATGTGTGTTAAAAAACTAGGTCATTAGGTCAAATTGAAGAAAAAGCTTGTAAACACTCTAGAAGTTACATTATTTGCCCAATCTTCATGAAACTTTGTCTTAATGATATCTCGGCCGAGTTCGATTCTGGGTCATGTGGGTTGAAAAACTAGGTTGATATCTCCGCCGAGTTCGAATCTGGGTCATGTGGGTTGAAAAACTAGGTCACTATGGTCAAATTGAAGTAAAAGCTTGTTAACACTCTAGAAGTCACATTGTTTGCCCAATCTTCATGAAACTTGGTCAGAACATTTGTTTCAATGATATCTCGGCCGAGTTCGAATCTGGGTCATGTAGGATCAAAAACTAGGTCACTAAGTCAAATTTTAGAAAAAGCTTGTTAACACTCTCGAAGTCACATTTTTTGCCCAATCTTCATGAAACTTTGTCAGAACATTTGTCTCAATGATATCTCAACCGAGTTTGAATCTGGGTCATGTGGGGTCAAAAACTAGGTCACCAGGTTATATTGAAGAAAAAGGTTCTATTTCAATATGTACTTGAAAATTTTGAATGTCTGTTGTCACTTAAGTTTTCAAACCATGATGATTAAGGCCGCATTTCCATCAGTCCGTATCAGTATATCCATATCCGTATAAAAATCTAACACATGGAAAATTGTTCGACAAATGAAACTCAGGTGAGCGACCCAGGGCCATTTGGCCCTCTTGTTTTAAATGTATTGTGCAAGTATATATTCACATTTCGGAACTGTTGAAACATCGCCAAATGCACCAGAAGACATAGTTTCCAGCTTAGCGTATGCCACGCAGTATACTAGAAAAACTAGAACCGCCGTTTGTTTGGATAAGTATTTAAGTCAGAAGGTGTTATATTTCAGTGAAATTCAAATCAACATTTTTTTTTATGTAAAGCAATAAATTTACATACAGGTATTTTTCTGTATTTTCTGACAGTAGAGGGGACACAAAAATAACGACCTGTAATTTTTAACTGTGCATATGCTCAAAACAGAGCCGGGTGTGCCCCTGCTTTGCAGAAACGTGTATTGTTCAAATACCTTAAATTTCAACCTGTCAACAGTATGGTCTTCATCTGTGCCAGTTCTCAGGTGAGCACTTTGGGCCATCATGGCCCTCTTGTTTTATTTGTTGGTTCACAGATATTTTTGAAAAGTGTCCAGCTGGAGGAGGAAAAATTAACCCACAGACTTGAGTAAATTAATGGCTAGAATTTCACAAATGGAAATGGACAGTGATATTAAAATCTTTATGAATTATTACTTACAAAAATCATATAACACAACATTAACTTAATCACAGCATGATAACCATGACATTAATACCAATAATAGTAACATTAAAAGGCAGTGTTTATCATATAAAAACTACTGTTAAAATATGCTCACACTTAAACACAGTAGGCTAACGTCGGATATCGCTGGACAGGGGACATATTATATGTATAGCAGCATGTTTAATGAAGTGAAAACTAGCTAAATATATGTTATTAAAAAATTGATATACACCAATGAAATTTGTTAATTATAATATTGATAAAAAATTATGAATGTGTATTTAATACAATGATACTAAAATCTTAATTTGTTTTACTTAATATTTTCTTCTGACTTTAAGTGTTGCATGATATATAAAATAACAGAGAGCAGATCATATGAATCATACAGCGAAATACAGTCACGATGCATGTTACATACTATTAAGTCATTTCTTCAGCGATTTTTTGCATTCCGTGTAATAGGTTGAAACCTTTCACAAGGTCATTTTTACGATATTTGTTACATTCTACAAATTTTTAGGCCCCAGGCATCTTGATGCGGGAGGCATATAATGATTGTTCTGTCCGATTTTACCGTTTCGTCTAGCACCAACACCACTTATTACAACACTGGGAAACTTATACAGTTGTTGCTTATGACCTTTCCCTATCTACCCATATCACCCAACCTCACTTTGACCTTGATCTTGACCTAATTTGCCTTGATCTTGACCTAATTTGCACTTCAAATAATTCATGGGCTGTTTCTTGGTTTAATAACCAGATTGTACTGTTTCGTCTAGAACCAACACCGCTTGCTACAATACTTCGATACTTACACAGTTGTTGCTTATGACCATCCCCAATCCACCCATATCACCAAACCTCACTTTGGCTTTTTAAACAAATCGGGTCAGCAGATCCGAGAACCAACAAATAAAAAAACTCTTGCCTTAACTGTACATTGCATACATGCATAGTACACAGAATTCAGTTAACTTACATTGAATACATGCACAGTACCCAGAATTCAGTTTACTGTACATTGACTACATGCATAGTACACTGAATTAAGTTAAACGTACATTGAATACACGCATCGTTCCCAGAATTCAGTTAACCATACATTCAATTTGTCCATCTAAAACCAAAAGATATCCTACTTTGTTAAAGAAGTTTACATAATGTACTTTTCTGCACTTGATCAGCTTAATACAACTTGGCAGTTATGATCCATATTATCCATGTCACTTCGAGTTTTTCATAGCTTTCTAAATTTGCAGTTAATTGATATTTTGGAGTTGTGGCCGTTTTGATAATGTTTGATCTCCATACTACCATTACAGAGATATCCAGAGATTGGTATGACAGTTTTCAGTTTCCATTTCAGGAATATCACCAGAATATTATGACAATTCTGATTTTCCACTTTAAAGATATTGCCCGAATGTTGTTCTTTGTGCTTGGCCATTTCAGATATATGACCAGAATGTAATGTTATTTCTGATTTTCCATTTCAGAGATATTTACCACAATGTTATGTTAGTTTTTATTTACATTTCAGAGATATCCCCGGACTGTGATGCTTCAGATTGTGACTCGATTGTTACACATCACTGTCCTTCCGATTCTGTTCTGGTGTACAACAGCACCCAGGAAGACCATGCGTGTTGTAAAACAACATACGAGTGTAGATGCAACATGGCGGCCTGTAAAATACCCAAGTGCTTTCCAGGTCATACCCCTCAAATACTGCGACACAGTAACCATCGACCAGGGTCATGTTGTGACCTTTACCAATGCACGATGCTGGGTAAGTTTTTTTTAGTATTCATGTGACATATAGTACAATAATCTCATACAATACTGGTATATTCTGATTTTCTGATTCTGGGAAGAGTTGCTCAAATAATTTTACAGCCAGTTAAGCTAATATTCATTAAAATTGTAAATTATTTATGCAAATAAAACTTGAAAACTTAGATTTAGTTTTTAACGAAATTTTTCTTCGAAAAATTTCAGTTATTAGATTGGCGTATGTTGTTGGGCAGGTGTAGCACTTTTCGTTTCTGCTCTCTAACTCGAGAACGGATTGAGCTATTGTAATGAAACTTCATACATATATACCGTATATCAAGACCTTGCTTGGGATTGCATATGGGGTAGGTGAGGTCAAGGTCAAGGTCACCATTACTAAAAATAGAAAAATGGTTTCCACTCAATAACATTGAGATATTTTAATGAAACTTGATGCATAGATACCTTATATCGAGACCTCGCTTGGGATTGCCTATCGGATGGGTGGGGTCAAGGTCAATGTTACTAAAAATAGAAAAACGGTTTCTGCTTAATAACTTGAGAACGCATTGAGATATTTTAATGAAACTTCATACATAGATACCTTATATCGAGACCTCACGTGGGATTGCATATAGGGTGGGTGGGGTCAAGGTGGATGTCACCGTCACTAAAATAGACAAACAGTTTCCGCTCAATAGCTTGAGAAGACATTGAGATATTTTTATGAAACTTGAAATGTAGATACCTTATATGTAGACCTCGCTTAGGATTGCATATGGGGTTGGTGGGGTCAAGGTCAAGGTCATCATTACTAAAAATTTAATTTTTGTGCTGACTTAAATGCATTTCGTTCGAAAAATTTGGTTTTCGTGGAATTTCCACATATCTTTGTGGCAATGTTGTTGATTTCTAAAGGTTCATGTTTATGACCAGTTTTTAGCTCAAATTTGGTCAGAAAATCGGTCAGGTTACTTGCCTTGGTAAAATATAACAGAATAGACCAATCCGGGATTTGCCCCTAATTGTTTAAACTCCTCCCAGCTATTGTTAAAGGATGTGTTCTATACTTCCGGTATTGATCACTTCCGGTAGTCTCGAATTTTTCGTAGTACTGGCGAATTAATGGATTATGCCGAGTGACTCGTAACATAATGCTAGTGTATTCATGTGAAGCCGAAGGTATTTACGGAAAATAATAACAGAATAGACCTATCTGGGATTTGCCACCAATAGTTTAAACTACTCCCAGCTATTATTAAAGGATTCATTTCTATTCATCAAATGTCAAATATAGAAATTTAAGCCATTGTCTTTGACCGAAGTATAATTTTGTCCGATATGGATGAATTTTCACATTACTTGGCAGAAGTGATAAGCATTATTTGACAGCATGTGGCGTGCAAGAATCAGGTCTGTAGCTGAGAGGTCAAGGTCACTAATCAAGGTCAGAGTCAAATAATTGTCCAGAGTATTATATATTGATGCACAAAGGGATTTTCTGACAAATTGGCAGACATGATCACCAGATGGTGTGTTGCATGTAAGAACCTGACTTGTGAAGTTAGTGAATTACTTCACTGTGCAAAGCATAATTCAAAAATAATAAAAGGCATTTTGTTGATTCTTCATAGAATCATTTAAGATAGCAGAGTAAGTGAAGCATACAAGAACCATAACTCAAAATTGCCCAAAATTTTAATTACTACACTTTATTGATTTTTTTGTCAGGACTAAAACTATTGATTTGAATTTTGTTATACTTTGATAAGTCACAGAAGAAGAAAATACATTAGCAGAAAGTACAATTTAAAAAGTCAATTCTCCTGTTGCAAAATAATTTGTATGCATATAGACAAAGCGGCGCCATGTAGAACAGTCTTCGTAGGTGGGGGCATCCGTGTCTGTGGACACATGTCTAGTTTATACTTCATTTTTGGAATGAACTATATACTGAAAATTCCTTGTGAGAAGAACTCCGACAGTTTCCAATGGATTTTCTTGAAATGTGTGTTCATTCTTGAGTGTAACTTGTAGTAGTGCCTGAAGATGGGAATTAAAATTGTTCTTCTCCATTAGCAAGTAATGGCCCTTTGATTATTTTTCCTCATATGAATATATAGGAACTTTTCTTGTGAAAGCAACTCCTCCTACTGTATCAAACGAATTTTCTTGAAACTTGTCTTCATTGTTGAGGGTAACAGAGCAACAAATAAGGCGCGTATTTGCGTAAATACGCAATTCTGAAACCCCTTTTATGTGATTAATATTATACTTGATGAGTAACAAATCTCAATTAAAATACCCAATACGCAAAAAACGGCAAACTGGGTGCGTAACGTGATTGACTGACATGGGGAAACATGACCGATAGATGTGTACGAAAGAGAAGAGCCAAAAATGGTTATGAAAATGTTATGTTACGAAAGGACAAACACCTATAATATGAATCAGTTTGATTGGAAACCATTGAAGTATTCAGTAATATTTTTTCACACTGGCATTAGATCTTCTAAATATTATCAAAACATCCTCGCATTGAGGTTACATTGAACTGATGACACACCAGGGCAATCGCATATTGGATGGTTTCTGACGTCATTTAGGCCACAAAACACAGAGGCAAAAAATGACAAGAATAACACTATTTATCAGCGTAAATGTTTTGTGGCAATGTTTTATATTGTGACAAAATTTGGTCTACTAATCAGACTGCGCCTTGAAAACTGTTTAAAAAATATTTTTAGAATTTATCCAGAGTTTAGATACTTATGTGTTGAGAACAATATGCAGGTTTAGTGCTGTGCAAAGAGAAATGGTTATGTTTGTAATACATTAAAGAAAAACTCACACCATTTGCATATTGTGGTTGTTGTACAAAATTTGGAGATCATCTTCGTCTAACACTCAATTATTTTTGTTCTAATGGGGTAACATAATTTAAAGTACTCAATTATTTTTTTCAGTACTCAATTATTTAAAATATGATGGGGTAATACCCAATTCTGACAGAATCCTTATCTGTTGCTCTGGGGTAATGTGTTGTGAGTAAAGATGGTGTTTTAAATTTTTCTCCTCCATTAGAAAATGATGGCCCTTTGATTGTTTTGTCTGTTTGGAATACATAGTGAAAATTCCTTTTGAACACAACTCCTAAAGTTTCCAATGAATTTTCTTGAAACCTGCCTTCATTGTTAAGGGGATATGTGTAGTTGTGCATAAAGAATGATGGGGATTTCAATTTTTCTCTTCCATTTGCAAGTTATGGCCCTTTGATTATTTTTACTCTATGGAATATACCTAGGGACTTTTCCTTGTGAACACAACTCCTCCTACAGTATCAAACGGATTTTTATGCTCCTCGAAAGGGGGTAGCATATAGTCGCCGCTTTGTCCGAATTCTAATTTCACTGCCATCCACTTTGTCTGTGTGAGAAACGATTTCCCCGACAATTTTATCCATCATACTTGATTCCTTCCGTCCGTCCAGTATTTCGTTTCCGCACGATATCTCAGGAACAAATGACTCAAATTAAATGAAACTTTATATGCAGAATCCCTAATGTGGACATGCGCATATTGTCAGTGTGCTAGTCTAATGATTTTTCAGTGAGTTATTGCCCTTTTATCATACATAGGACATTTAAATAGGAAAAATTTCCCCGTGAGATCTCAGGAACTAATAATTCGAATTCAATGAAACTTTATATGCAGTATACAGTATTAAAGGGATAAGAATAATTTAAATTGTTATAATGATAGAGGTTACTTAAAGTGAAGTTATTTACCACAGAGGAGTTGAATTCCTTACTTCCAAAATAAATGTGGGTTTCTTCTAAAGTTGTTAACTATTGTGTGTTTACAGTAATAGATAGGATTAGCAAATATTGGCAAATATTTGTATGAGAGCATGAAAAGTCTGATAATGGCAATGCTTATAAACCCCCAACAATCCCTAAGAAGTGTGACTTTGGCAATAGATAAACCTTATGGTTTTATCCTTTGTCCAAATGTTTCTGTAACTGCATTTAGACAAATATAAATGGGCCTAGGGTAGAAGGTACTTTTGTACAGCTGTGTTTACACTTCCACACCAAAGGTAGTTTAATTTGAATTATAAAGACATTTGCAAACAGACACTTCTTGTATAACACTTGTGAATGTCAGTGGCAATGATTAATTGCTCTTGAATGATTTAATCATGGGTCCAAGTTTAGATTGAATTGTTTTAATGGCTGTGTATCCTGGTGCTGTCAGGTGTTGTTTGCTGGCAGAAATATGGCAGATTGTCTGCATTGTGAATGATGGCTGGATCTAACATTGTCAACTGTAACTGTTCATGATGACTACTTCATGTACAGAAATGTTGCTAGATAGTATACAAGTATTAAAGAACATGAATATTGTACCAACTGCTCATATAATTATATAAGAATTGGTAATATAATTTAAGAACCAATAATGTATGATCAGTAAGCTGACACACTTTCACAAAAAGGGAATAAAACACTTTTTAAGGTGTAATTTATATACAAAGACGAGTAGGCATACAGTTGTGTTTCTTGGTTGGAACTGTCATCAAAAAACATTAAATTATTCATACATTTACACACCAGATATAAATGGATATATTTTCCATGTAATGTAGGGTTGTTTATGTATGATTGTGTGAACAATTATTGTTACTATAAAATCGCACTTAGTTTAAAAAACTGTATCAAATTGAGGCGCTGTTTTCAAAGATAGGCTTATTTTCCTAATTTTTTTTTTAATTTATACTTCGTTACATAAAATAAATAAAATTTAACATTTATAATTCGGTACAGCAGTATCTCATGTACGCATATAGTTCACCATTGTCCCATGTTTGTTTCAGATGTATTTAAAATTGATTTTTTTGGGACGACTGATTCTTTGCGACTGTATGCCTAATTGCATATTGACTGTACTTCCGGAATTGATACAGTTGCGTTTGTACACTGTGAATAATGCTTGGTTAGTGTTAAAGATAAGTTTTTATCCTGTTACTACCTGCAACAGTGACCTAATAAAGGGGTGACATGATAAATTTTCCTATCTCCAGTCAACTGGAAGTGGCAAGGTTCATCCAGTTAGTAGTGTATTCCTACTCACCAAATAGCAACATTGTCCAGAATGATGTGGCAAAAAATGAAATACACCTGTACTCACCTTACGAGTTTTTCAGCGATAAGCGGGTTATTCTTTCTGAATAGACTTTCTTCAAAAAGGTTATGAACATAATCCATGCAAAACACAGAAACACTAACTATTGTATTCCGATGGCTTTTATTTTAAATTCCAAGACACTAATTCTAGTTTGTACACTGTGTGAACTTCAAACTCAACTGAATGAAGTACGAATGCAACTTTTCAAAAATTGATGTCGGTTTATACAGTAGATTCCACTTAATTGAATATCGGATAATTGAATATTTTGCTTAATTGAATAGAGATTGAAAACACCAAACCGTTTGCATTCATTCCCATTGTAAAAACTCCGCCTAATCTGATACAAAATATGGTGTCCTCCGGTTAATTGAATAGCCAATTATCAGTTGTAGGCGTATAGTCCGCTCGATAATCACATAATCTCCGAGGATACGTATCATATCGCAAGTTTTGACAGTCACGCTTCTATGACCGCCTTTGTTATCATTTCACACCACGCATGAATGCAGCGTCTGTTGAATGTCACGTGACTTATAGGTGTAATTTGTGGGTCAAGTACAGCGCATACACTGGAGTCTCCAGTTACAAAACATAATTAGATTTTATTAGAACTGATTAATGAAACTGATATAGTTCACAGTTTTCATTATGATAATTGGTTGCAGTTCGGAAACAAACTTTTGACCCGTGTTACTCGACAGTTTGCATAAAGTGTGTGACATTTCATTCTCAATTCGTGTATGTAAACCCTATGCATCATGTATCATACCAAATCAAAATTAATCATAAAGTAATTCATTGAGTTTTGTTACATGTAATACATTGTACAAACAAAGCGCAAGTACACATCTAGAAAGCAATGTAGCTGTTAGTGATTATTACAAGTGAATTATTTTTCAAACGCACCGTATAATGGATAACAAACATCTATGAATGCTTTTCTGCATATTTATTAGCATTCTAAAGTATGAAACATTTTGTTACGTAACAGGTTTGACATTATATCATCAAAATGGATTAAATAAGATCATAACATATCTGATTAACATTGAAATAATTTAAATATGACTGATTCCGCATATATGAATACTCCGGATATTTGAATATTCGGACGTGACAAATGGGCTATTCAATTAAGCGGAATCTACTGTAGTGGCTACTGTATAATTATTCTTGTTCGTGAATATTATTGGCGTCAGCAAATCAGATTATTTTTAAAATTTTAGAATGATTACCGGTAAGAAACAGAGGACTTTTTTTCGGGAAGTACGAATAAATGCTAGCGAGTGATAAGGTTCGAGGCTCGTCCTAAAACATAATAGTTATAAGCTAAACCTTGAATTAAACTACTTTTAAAATGCAATTGAGTAGAAAACAGGATAAATCAAATACATGGTAGGTGCCGGGAAGGAGAAAGTTTATCCGGTTTGGCCCGAAAACAAAAATAGGGCTCGCTAAAGCTTGCCCTATTTTCATTTTCTAAGCCTCACCAGATAAACTTTCTCCGTCCCGGCACCAACCATGTATTCTCTATAAATTGGGGCATATAAAAGTTAATCCATATTAACGTTTCAATGTTTCAATTTTGTTTATCAAAGCAGACATGTGGTGGGCAATGTCATATCAATGTCTGTGTGGTGGTCAGTGTCATATCAATGTCTGTGTGATGGTCAATGTCATATCAATGTCTGTGTGGTTGTCAATGTCATATCAATGTCTGTGTGGTTGTCAATGTCATATCAATGTCTGTGTGGTTGCCAATGTCATATCAATGTCCATGTGGTTGTGAATGTCATATCAATGTCTGTGTGGTTGTCCATGTCATATCAATGTCCTTGTGGTGGCCAATGTTATATCAATGTCTGTGTGGTTGTCAATGTCATATCAAGGTCTGTGTTATGGGCAATGTCATGTCAATGTCCGTGTGGTTGTCAATGTCATATCAATGTCTGTGTGTTAATCAATGTCATATCAATGTCTGTGTGGTTATCAATGTCATATCAATGGCTGTGTGGTTGTCAATGTCATATCAATGGCTGTGTGGTTGTCAATGTCATATCAATGTCCTTGTGGTTGTCAATGTCATATCAATGTATGTGTGGTGGGCAATGACATATCAATGTTTGTGTGGTGGGCAATGTCATATCAATGTCTGTGTGGTGGGCAATGTCATATCAATGTCTGTGTGGTGGGCAATGTTATACCAATGTCTGTGTGGTTGTCAATGTCATATCAATGTCTGTATGGTTGTCAATGTCATATCAATGTCTGTGTGGTGGGCAATGTCATATCAGTGTGTGTGTGTGGTGGGCAATGTCTGTGTGGTGGTCAATGTCATATCAAGGTATGTGTGGTGGGCAATGTCATATCAATGTATGTGTGGTGGTCAATGTCATATCAAGGTATGTGTGGTGGGCAATGTCATATCAATGTATGTGTGGTGGTCAATGTCATATCAATGTCTGTGTGAAGGGCAATGTCATACCAATGTCTGTGTGGTGGACAATGTCATATCAATGTCTGTGTGGTTGTCAATGTCATATCAATGTCTGTGTGGTTGTCAATGTCATATCACTGTCTGTGTGGTTGACAATGTCATATCAAGGTCTGTGTGATGGGCAATGTCATATCAAGGTCTGTGTGGGGTCAGTGTCATATCAATGTCTGTGTGGTGGTCAGTGTCATATCAGTGTGTGTGTGGTGGGCAATGTCTGTGTGGCAGTCAGTGTTATATCAATGTCTGTGTGGTGGTTAGTGTCATATCAATGTATGTGTGGTGGTCAGTGTCATATCAATGTCTGTGTGGTGGGCAATGTCTGTGTGGTGGTCAGTGTCATATCAATGTCTGTGTGGTGGGCAATGTCATATAAATGTATGTGTGGTGGGCAATGTCATATCAATGTCTGTGTGGTGGTAAATGTCATATCAATGTATGAGATAGGCAGTGTCATATCAATGTTTGTGTGATGGGCAATGTCATAGCAATGTCTGTGTGGTGGTCAGTGTCATGTCAAGGTCTGTGTGGTTGTCAATGTCATATCAATGTCTGTGTGATTGGCAATGTCATAGCAATGTCTGTGTGGTGGGCAATGTCATATCATTGTCTGTGTGATGGTCAGTGTCATGTCAATATCTGTGTGGTTGTCAATGTCATATCAATGTCTGTGTGGTGTGCAATGTCATAGCAATGTCTGGGCGGTGGTCAGTGTCATACCAATGTCTGTGTGGTGGGCAATGTCATATCAATGTCTGTGTGGTTGTCAGTGAAATATCAGTGTCTGTGTAGTGGGCAATGTCATATCACTTTCTGTGTGGTTGTCAGTGTCGTACCAATGTCTGGGTGGTGGTCAGTGTCATATCAATGTCTGTGTGGTGGGCAATGTCATACAAATGTTTGTGTTGTGGTCAATGCCATATCAATGTTTGTGTAGTGGGCAATGCCATATCAATGTTTGTGTAGTGGGCAATCTCACATCAATGCCTGTGTGGTGGCCAGTGTCATACCAATGTCTGTGTTGCGATAAATGTCATACAAATGTCTATGTGAAGGGCAATGTCATATGTATAGGATAGATCATGAGTAGCTGTGTTCTATGAACTTAGACCACAGGTATGAAAATGTTTGTTTTCTAAGACTAAACGCTATAGAGCAACTAATTGGTTCGACCTGTTATTGATAACAACCAAGAGTGTCATAATTACAAGTCTGAAAAAAAGCTCACACATGGGTTTTGGACATAATTAGTATGGTTGGTAAATAAGGGTACAATATCTGGACAAAACAACTGGATCAGTTACATAATTAGTATGGTTGGTAAATAAGGGTACAATATCTGGACAAAACAACTGGATCAGTTTAGGACAGGATTAAGTTTTGGTATATTTAAACTTATACGAGTAGCTAGCATTAATATATTATGGGAGCAATGCAAAAGTAACGAGTTGCTATTTAAAAAATACATAGTTGCAATTTTCTTATTTTAAATTGAAAGTTGTCTATACTTCATATATATATGATTACAAATAACAGAATAGTTTAAGCAATGATGTTACATTTTCGTCATGTATTAAATTATCTAGAACAAATATAGATATGGTATTGAAAAATGTGTATGCCAGTACTATGAATTTTAAGGAGATTACATAAACAGACTAGTTATGATTACTAGGACATACCACAAGAATAATGAAATGATTAAGTAGCTTTCAGACAAAGGTAAATTCAAGTGTCTTAATTATGTGTAGTCTACTTTCGGTTTCTGAATATTAGCAATCATTATGGTACAGTAAAATTACCATTAAACACAAACACAATCCAGAAAAAAAGGGATACTTTTTACAATCTTAATAAAAGAAAATATCACAATCAAAATAAATAATAAATATTTCATACTTAGCAAATTGAGTTTTTGCATATAATTGCAAAATAAAATGGTTTACTATATCAAACTACTATATGTGCACCTTTTTCAACTCAATAATAATAATTTTAACTATATTTTATATCAAATTGAAGCCAGAAGGGTAATGTGTCTTTGAAAAGCTCATAACAGTATTACATTTAACAAATATTCAATTCTGGTGACAATATAAAAGTAAATATGAACAATGTATATATAATTATACATTAGCATTACTTTACCAATTAATGATATATGTAATTTCTTTTTTTCTGGACGAAGCATTATCAACGGCACGGTGATCCCATGCAACAGGATACATAAACACAAGGCCAAATTTATTTAAATTTTGTTGATAATGAGGGGATCAACCATTTATTGTAAATAGGGGGGATCATGGTTTTCTGTTTACAAACGCACTGTAATTGTCTGCAATTTAAATATTTTAATTTACCTGTATTGATTAGTCCATGTTTATAACGTTTTCACTTGCATTTTTACCAACTGTAGATGGCCTTTGATTACCCAACTACAGTGAGCCATATTAAAGACAGCGCATGGGTGGTGCAGATTACTTGGGCAAGAATATAGCCGTGTCTTATGGGATTTAGTAAACGGCTATTCTTGCCTGTGATTGGCTGGCTGACAGCAACTGTGGTCTAACACATGGAAATATGTTATAAAATAAACATTCTAACATGATACTGTCTAATTTTTCTATAGACAAAGAACAAAATTATCATTGTTAAACTACCCATAAACAACGCAAAAAGAAGTTCCTATTCTGAGCGGAGCAAAGTAAAAAAGTAGTTTACAATTGAAAAAAATATATGTCAAATCATGTTAGAATTTAAATAATTTTTGCATTATTGTTGTTTATCGGCCAATGAACAACAAATAAACTCTGGCTAATGCCCTCGTGGTTTAATTCCTACGCATCAAAACTCCAAATCGTTGTTTATAAACAATGATAAATTGAAAATTATTTCTTAAATCAACAATTCAAACATATATAAAATATATATGTTCAGTAAAACACAAAAACGAATGAGGGCAACTATGATAACAGTTGTGTGCCTTAATTAGTAATGTAACATAAATTAAGCAAAACATCTCCAGATAAAAATCAAAATGCTGATAGCGTAGAAAGACTGTTGGCAAGAACATTTTTAAAAAAATCAATGGAAATAGAATGCAAAAAGTTTCTAAAAGAAAGGACACATTTGTTTGAATGAAATTGAATTTCTGCAAGGCCATTTTACACAAGACATATCGAATCCGGTACTCATTGTTATACTCCCTATGTTCCACATCTTGGTAGATGTATAGGTTTGGATGCAAACTACTTAAACGGCCGAAATAGACAACATAGTTTAAAACTTTGAGGGTATCAATTGTCAGTGCTTCGTAGCCTGCAAAGTAAAAAGTAGGTCATGCGATTCAATCTGTCGAAATCTCATTACTAAAGACAATTGACTTCCGGGAACAGTCCAAAAGAAAGGACAGGAAAGACTATAATGTACTTTCAGTATTAACATTAACAGTATAATGTCATCATTTTTTATCAAGATACATTCTGGAACTTTGGACACTGATTGTGGAGTACACGCTTTGCAGGGTCATCTTGACACTGTAAATCTTAGTTGACAATGTCTGAGGAAGCCATGTATAACATCTAGACACTGTGGAGCTTTGTTGACAATGTCAGAGGCAGCCATGTATTACATCTAGACACTGTGGAGCTTTGTTGACAATGTCAGAGGCAGCCATGTACATCTCTGAGAAAGTTCATGGACATCAGATTCTCTGAGTTAAGCATTTTTTTAACTTCTTTGTATCGAAACTAAGTATAAAAATATAAAATATCAAGTTTCTTAATAAAAAAGTTGAATTTGAAAGAAAATATCCTTATGAATCAGAAAATAGCTTAAGTTTACCGGCGCACGTCAAATAAGTGACTGAAATGCGGGTACATTGATAATGCAAAACATAAAAAAACGCGCGAAGGGGTCAACGACATCGAAAATTACAGGCAAACGTCAACGATGTTAAGATGTCATTTCCTCCAAGTGTTGTTGTTGTTTAACGAGTTGTCGTCGAGAAATCAGTATTTGTTTTGCCCCTGTGTCTCTTGTAACAATGGCGTCATTTGACGATGAAGAGAAGAGCACCATTATACAAATGTGCGTCGCCCTCAAGCAAACTCTTATAAAGACAATGAAAAAGCTACAGCATGCCACCAAACTGTTCATGTGCAGTTCATTTGCCTTCAAATGGCACAGGCGGTATTTTGATGGGTAGGGAGACGAGTAAGGTCCGGTCGACTGACAATGGCAATGAAATCATCAGTTACAGCGGTTGAGACGTTAGACATTTCCCGTAGATCAGTTTGCAATATACTGACAAAAAAGTGGGTTTGTCATCATGAAAAGAACATTCAGTTCAGAGGTTGCTATTTTAAAATGTTGTGTGCTTACTAGGATTTGACGTCACTGACTTTATGAATATGTAAGGGTGTGCGCTGGACCACCTATGGTGTATTTGTTATATGTATAATTTTGTGGCATTATGCTTGTGGTACATCGACTGCTCTGTGTATTCTATTCATGGATTCATGGATTGAATGTAACATCCAGACAATGTAGAGCTTAGTTGACAATGTCAGAGGCAGCCATATATTACATCTAGACACTGGAGAGCTTAGTTGACAATGTCAGAGGCAGCGATATATTACATCTAGACACTGTAGAGCTTAGTTGACAATGTCAGAGGCAGCCATATATTATATCTAACACTGAAGAGCTTAGTTGACAATGTCAGAGGCAGCGATATATTACATCTAGACACTGTAGAGCTTAGTTGGCAATGTCAGAGGCAGCCATATATTACATCTAGACACTGTAGAGCTTAGTTGACAATGTCAGAGGCAGCGATATATTACATCCAGACAATGTAGAGCTTAGTTGACAATGTCAGAGGCAGCCATATATTACATCTAGACACTGGAGAGCTTAGTTGACAATGTCAGAGGCAGTGATATATTACATCCAGACAATGTAGAGCTTAGTTGGCAATGTCAGAGGCAGCCATATATTACATCTAGACACTGGAGAGCTTAGTTGACAATGTCAGAGGCAGCGATATATTTTATAGGAAGAACTCTTAACAATCATTCAATAAAAATATTTTTTAATATAACAAGATACTGTGATTTTAATGCTAATTTTCTGGTTGAATGATATTCTCACATCAACACTTCTAGCTAGTAAATCTCCTATAGCATAGTGATTTGTGTATCTCTTTTGAATTATGTTTGTACAAGCTGTTGGCCATGATTGTTGACAATCAGCTGGTCAATTTGACAGATGATAGCCATGCTATTCAGAGTGGCTAACAAGCAAGCTAATTCCTACAGTGACCAGCTTGACTGTCAATGGCCCTTGTGTTAATTTGTTAAGCAAACAGAAACAACTTCAGCCTTAGCTGTCAAACAGCAATGTTAGTTGTACCCAGTGGGTGCATTCACATTGTGTAAACAAAAAATATTGAAAACTTGAAAACAGTGACACATTGTCCTGACTTATCACTTGGAAAAACAAACTGCTTATTATTTGTATCAAAATCAATCATTTCTAATGGCAGCTCCCATTACGTACCCTGTGGGTTTTATGTTTTTATTAGAGAGCTGTGGCTTAGAGTGTTAACATTAAGAACATGCACAGCAGGACATCAGCTGACATCAGTCACACACACAATCTCATTAAAATCTAATCCTAACCATCACTCATAAACTTGACTTTAACAATCTGACATCATGTTTCAATGACCTTCCAAACCAAAAATACTTTTCCATTATGTGCCCAATGGAATTGCTTGTTACGAAAAAGTTTGGTCTCAGTTTAAACAAGATATATCTTTAAAAAAGATATTTGGCATCTAGAGTTAATTTGAAAATAAGGAATGTAGATTGAACTTTATACATTAAAATTAAAACTGATAAATGTGTAACTGTGTGGGTTTTCCATTATCATTCACACATCAAAAGAATATTCAAGAGAAAGAGAGTAACAAACAGAAAATAATGCGTACAGGGTATAGAAATAAATACATAGGGCGTCGGTACAAATGCATGGCAGGGTATTAAATATTAACGTTTACTGGTACGTTTTTTTCCAAAGTATGCACACACATTGAAGTGATTAAAATACATTTACAGCTGGCTACATATCTCGTTGTGTTGTAAAGAGTATGCCAACAATGATAATTTTATCTAGTTTCTTGCCCCCCGTCTTTCAACTGCGAATATAGTTCAGAAAGAAAAACAGTGATGCCAAGCATCATAGGACACCGTTTAAAGAAAAATATAAGCGGAAAAGACAAACAGGCTACATTAAATAAAAGTAAATTTATATGCATGATGGAGTAAATAAAACAATTAACTCCTGTTAACCTGGGGCTGTAATTATAAAGCCTCTTTGTAATCACGAAACTTTGAAAAATCCAAATGTTTAAAACAAATTCCATCAGTGTATTTAATGCCCGTACAATAATCTGATCATACCGCCTTAACATTTTCACTAGTGATACCTGAATAACCTAAATAATTCACATTAACATATATATTTTATGATTTGTCGGGCAAATCACAATTTATAGAGTAACAATGTTAGAGATTAATAGCAGGAATGAATGAAACTTTGTTTCAGTGTTGTAACATATCAGAGTTAAATAAGGATTTATACTATGTGTCAAAAAAAAAATTTAGCACAGGTCAGGGAACAATCACCACAATAAAATAACTATTTGATTTCATTATATGATTACCCAAACATATAATTTAAATAGAGTGACAAATTAAAATTGTATTCCTAAGTTAACAATGTTTCAATCGTTTCTGTGTATAATTATTATAGAGGACAAAGAATTCATGATACGCAGATTAAGTAAAAATAACAATAATTAAATCAATATTTAGAATTTTAATTAATGTACATATTCCGAACCTTCCGCCAAGGTCTATAAATAGCAAGATGTAACATCTTTTTATAAATTGAATAGAATTTACAGGAGAAGTTGAGAGAAATATTTTTCTGATTAATTTTTTATAAAACGCTACCGTTTTTCAAATTGACATGTACAGTAAGTTTTGCATTCATTATTATGCCCCCCTTCGAAGAAGTGGGGGTATCTTGCTTTGCACCTGTCCGTCCGTCGGTCGGTCGGTCTGTCCGTAGACCATTTCGTTTCTGCACGATATCTTGAGAACACTTTGACCTACAATCATGAAAGTTGGTACGCTGGTTACTTGGGAGGAAAGGAAGAACCCTATAAATTTTGAGGTCAAAGGTCAAGGTCACCGTTGCTAAAAATAGAAAAACGGTTTCCGCTCAATAACTTGAGAACGCAATGAGATATTTAAATGAAACTTTATACATAGATACCTTACATCGAGACATCGATTGGGATTGCATATGGGGTGGGTGGTTCAGGGTCAAGGTCACCGTTACTAAAAATAGAAAAACGGTCTCCGCTCAATAACTTGAGAACGCATCGAGATAACTTCATACATTGATACCTTATATTGAGACCTCGCTTGGGATTGCATATGGGGTGGGTGGGGTCAAGGTCACCGTTATTACAAATAGAAAAACGGTTTTCCGCTCAATAACTTGAGAACGCAATGAGATATTTAAATGAAACTTTATACATAGATACCTTACATCGAGACCTCGATTGGGATTGCATATGGGGTGGGTGGTTCAGGGTCAAGGTCACCGTTACTAAAAATAGAAAAACGGTCTCCGCTCAATAACTTGAGAACGCATCGAGATAACTTCATACATTGATACCTTATATTGAGACCTCGCTTGGGATTGCATATGGGGTGGGTGGGGTCAAGGTCACCGTTATTACAAATAGAAAAACGGTTTTCCGCTCAATAACTTTAGAACGCATTGAGATATTTTAATGAAACTTTATATTTAGATACCTTACATTCAAACCTCGCTTGGGTTTTGCATATGGGATGGGTGGGGTCAAGGTCACCGTTACTAAAAATAGAAAAATTCCGCTCAATAACGTGAGAATGCATCGAGATATTGTAATGAAACTTCATGCATAGATACCTTATATTCTGACCTCGCTTGGGATTGCATATGGGGTGGGTGGGGTCAAGGTCAAGGTCACCGTTACTAAAAATACCAAAAACGGTTTCAGCACAATAACTTAAGAACGCAGCGAGATATTTTAATGAAACTTCATACATATAGACCTTATATCGAGATCTCGCTTGGGATTGCATATGGGGTCGGTGGTCAAGGTCACAGTTGCTAAAAATAGAAAAACGGTTTCCGCTGAATAAATTGAGAACGCATCGAGATATTTTAATGAAACTTCATACATAGATACCTTATATTGAGACCTCTCTTGGGATTTCATATGGGGTGGGTGGGTTCAAGGTCACCATTACTAAAAATAGAAAAACGGTTTCCTCTCAATAACTTGAGAACGCATCGAGATATTTTAATGAAACTTTATACATAGATACCATATATCGAGACCTCGCTTGGGATTGCATATTAAAAAAATTCTTAACAATTTCTTAACAATTGCACATATTCACAACTTGGCTGCATGTCGGGGGGCATACATGTTTTACAAACATCTCTTGTTAATATTATGGTCTATGATTCTCTGGGCACTTGTTACAAGTGTATAATTAGCACAACTAACATTGGCTACTTTAACGTGTGATATTTTTATAATGATTGGCACCGTGCATTTCCTTCTCGAATAACAGGTGAATATACGCTGTGGGGGGCATTGAGCTGTTTATAATGTGCCCTATTACCACACTGTAGAACCGGCTCATGATCAGCGAATGCACCACTGTTCAGCGAAATCAATAAAATAAATATAGTGATCACATATACCTTAGTTCGTGAATGTTATTGTTTTGTTTTCTTAATTCTTCATATTACATATGGATGCCTGAGACAATAAAGAGTTGACACAGAAATTTTCATCATTGAGAACCCTTTACATTTGTACTTCTAAAATACATGCAAGTTTAAGTCGAATCGCGCATCAAATTGATGACTATTTTTAGAGATAAAATATATTTTTATTAGGGATGGGACCGAATACTGAAATCAATATTTTTTTATTTTTGTAAATACTACTATATACAGCACTCTGTCTGAATATTTACCTATCCAAAATATGTATACTACGTGTACGTTTTACCTTGTTTCAGTGGTAAATGAGCGATATAACTTAGTGAGTGTTAGGCAAATATAAAGAAATGTAAGATATTGTTAAATGTATTGTTAATTAATTTGTTAATCGTTCCGTACACAAATTTCTCATTACGTAGATTACACGTTGCCTGGGTTTTGTCTAATGACCGCGTAAAGTACTACCAAGCACATGATGGTGCCATTGTTTATTAATCAAGACTGTTGTATAATATACGGTGTTGATACAATGGATAATAATTTACAAGTGACATATATTAAGATTGACCAGATCATGCTAATTTTGTTAAAGAAATTGATTGGCTGATAATGGATTCATTTTGATTGGTTTACTTAGAGAGTAATTGTATTTTACTGTAAACAAGTTAACCGTATAGATGTCACTTAAGGACAATAAACAACAATGTACGCCTTGTGCAAACTGTGAAACCGTTATCACAACATGGCCCAGTTTTGTTATTTGCGCCTCCTACAAACCGTTAATTTGCGGCCCCCCTGCCAATTATCAATTGTCGTTAATTGGACATGTTTGGCATGTGTTGTAAAAACGTTACGCTGCACCCGCCCATCTGCTAGGCAGGAAATACGACTGGAATTCATGTTAACTTTGGAATCAAACTGGAAAAAAACATGATTTTTGAAAATAAATTTGAAAATCGAATATTCGTATTCGTTTTTTTATATTCGAATATTATCCGATATTCGAATATTCGATTATTTGGTGCCATCTCTACGTTCCCACTTTCACGATTCGCTTCACGATTGAAATCGTGGTCTTAATCGTGGACCAATCGTGGTGATTGTATTAGATCTTATCAGATCTTAATATATCTTGAGGTCAGTCGTGGCAGTCATAGAAAAATCGTAGAAAATCGTAGAAAAATTTTGAACGGTTCAAAAATTCTCTACTACTAACATGATCATCTGCGATCAATTGTCCATCTGATCATCGTATCAGATCTTATTGCATCGTAAAAAGGTGCGACATATTGTATCTAATCGCCCATCCAAATCGTGGTAATCGGGATCGATTGTAGTCAATAAAAAACACCACGCTCTGTTAAGATGCGTTGCGATGTCAGGAAACAATGAAGTCAATAGTCAGTCGGGCTGTATTTATATCATTTGGGTCCAGTCGTAGCTCCAATCGTGATCTCCATCGATCAAGATCGTGAAAGACATCGCGAACACAGTCGTATCCTATCATAACGGAGTGCATGTATTCGTGATAAGCGTATCGGAACTTACTGTACATACTAGAATGTCCTAATTTGGGAACCCGATCTTGATGATCGTGTTAGATCGAGACCCAATCGTGGACTCGACCGAAACAACTCCCAACGGAACATATGTAAACGTATCTGAACTGGAGATCAGACCGTGACAGATGGTGACAGATGGTGACACCTGTAATTGACAAATCGTGACCAAATTGCAACAGAGCGCAAAACATCGAATCAAAACGTATACAAGCCTGAAATCTCAGAGAAATACCACAATCAGCTACAAGTGGTCAATCGCGGCGTTCGTGACGGATCACACGATAGTGGGAACTAGCATTAGCAATCACACCATGTATGTGCAGAAGTCAGCTTGATTTATGTATTTGTGAGAAAGATATAATGTGATAAAGTGGAGGGATGTTCAAAACTTCAGCACCAATTCCTAGCGATTTCATATTATTTCCCGGCACCAGTCGTCAGCGAAATTTAAGTTTATTACGAAACATCAGGATTTGACACCAAGTGGGCATGATCCATCACTTGACTTGAGTACAAACGTATATTGTTCTAAATATTTATATTAAGAGGCATGTTTGCCGGTTAGTCCGTTCGTTCAGTTTAATGGAAGAAAATAGTGCACAGCACATTTAACTGGGCAAATCATAAGCATGTACGTGTGTTTTGTTTAATGATATTCACTATGGAAAGAGGTCGTTCGACTTACAAAAGCATTGGCCCAATATAAATATTTTCCAACACTTGAGTAAAAGTAAATTTTAATAAATGCAATGCAAATTCTGTACATTTACATATTATAACGTTCGTTGCTACCCAATTGATATGTTGTTACAAACTGATCATTATTAATAATTATTGATATATACGTTTGAAGGTAGTCAGTTATAAAGTATCTCATGTTGATAGACTGATGTTCTTAATTTATTTAATATCAAATATGTGTGTAGCAGAAACGCGCATAATGTATTAAACATCACGGAATGAACAGGCGGGCGTACAGACAAACATACGTCTCTTGAACAGAATATAGTGAGATATAATTTTTAAGAGCGAACAGACATTCATTGAATGATCTGGTGTTGTGTCAAAAACCTAGTCTCTTGATAAATTTCAGCTGACCATTGTTACCAAGATGAATATAAAACGTAGTGAATTGGTGCCGAATTTGTGTACAACACATCACTTTATAGTGCTTTTACTTTCATATTAATCATTATAAAAATCTGCAATTTAATGTGAATGCTAATGAATTTTCGAAAACAAAGTTATTAATTGAGAAAATAATGTTCAAACTCGAAACAAGTCATTGACTGTACACGAATTTCCAATTTAGCTCGGATGTAATAAAAGTAAAAGAACAACGTTCTTTATTGTGAAATTGTCTGTGCACAATCTTTATTGCCTCTCAAAACCATAGGTAATTATGGTAATAAAAAATTAAGAAAATAAAACAACTACAATAAGAAGCCAATGTATATAAAACTACTGTCTTTGTTTTGTCGCTTTCACTGAACATTGGTGCATTCATTGAGCAGGAGCCAGTTCTACGGTGTGATCCATGTGGTGGGCGAATTGTCTTAGATACACTTGCTATTTGTGTGCCTATTGTGTACGAATATAAAAGAAAACACTCAAATGTGAAAAGATGTATTCATTTACATCATTGCAAAACAACAAATTTATTGCTAATTATCATGTAAATAACGTGTAAAATATTGCAATAGTGTTTCTTATTTACCAAAGCTTTCGTTTAGTGTGAAATGTGTTAATCCATTATTGAATTTTCTATCAGTATTCAAAACGTGTTACGGATCTGTGCTCTATGTTTTATGGGATGATGCACCGACGCTTTTATGACCAGTATAGTGGGATTTTTGTTTAAATCAGCCGAAGCCACAATGGGAATCGAACCTGGGACCTCCCAGTTCCTTGGCAAACGCTCTACCGCATCGCTATAAAAGCTAGCTCATATAGCAAGGCAGTATAAGTGTCCCTTATACATCACCCTACTACATACTGTTAGGATTTATTCATTAAGGACTACTGGCGGGAAATTTTCACATTTGATTGGACGCCGAAAAAAATAGGTGCATTTTCTACTGATCCTCGGGAATAAATAATTAAAAATAAATTTCCACATGGCAGACAATACATACAGTCTTATTACTTGAGGCTTACAGAAGCGTAGCTTCCTTTAATCGCTTTCGGCACAGGCCTATACATTTTTTGCCAGGGATGAAAAATATAAAAACGCAATGAATGCAATAAATAGAGGATGGGTGCGGGAGGTCTTAGACGGTGTTGTGCTACTTCATTGCTAAAGGATTACACCAATATTAAATTAATGCCATGAATAGAATGACACATTTATCTTTTTTCATTTTTTAAATCGAGGTTTAGCTTAAATGGGTTGTTTTTAACCATAGATTATAAAGTCCTCTATTGTGTCTATACATTTTTATATGGAAGGTATGCCCCTCGCTATTAGACATCACATTTCATGTTAATTTTGTGCATTAAAGTTTGATTGTTTAGTATTATATAAAATAACACATGGCTGACAGGGAAATATAAAATACTATTAACCTGAGAATGTTATATGACTTTTCAAGGGTTGATTTAATTCGCTCACCTGAGCACGAAGTGCAAGGTTGAGCTATTGTGATCAGTCTGTGTCTGGCGTCCGTCGTTTATCGTCTGTGATCAACATTTTACATCAAACAACTTCTTCTCTGAAACCACTGGGCGGATTTTAACCACACTTGGCAGGAATGTTCCTGGGATGGTCCATTAACAAATTTCTTCAATTCATTCAAATATATTAAAAACTCTGATTGCCATTGCAACCAAAAGCTTAAAAACTGGAAAAATAAAATAAAAATCTTCTTGTCAGAAATCATTGGCTGGATTTGAAAATAGTTTTCACAGAAATGTTTCCTGACCCTCTACCAAATTCCTTCAATTCATTTTGATTTGTGAAAAAACATGGCCACCAGGGGGTGGGGCAGTTTTCCTTATATGGCTATATTGAAACCACTGGCTGGATTTGCAGATAGTTTCACAGAAATGTTCCTTGGGTGACCCTCTATGAAATTCCTTCAAATCATTTTGATTCGTGAAAAAACATGGCCGTCAGGGGGCGGGGCAGTTTTCCCTATAATGAAAAATAATAAAAAATTATTGTCCGAAACCACTGGCTGGATTTTAAATAATTTCACAGAAATGTTCCTTCGGTGACCCTCTACCAACTTCCTTCAAATCATTTTGATTTGTGAAAAAACATGGCCGCCAGGGTTCAGGGCAGTTTTCCTTATATGGCTATATAGTAAACTTTGAAAATCTCCTGGTCTAAAACCACTGGCTGGATTTGAAAATAGTTTTCACAGAAATTTTCCTTCGGTGACCCTCTACCAAACTCCTTAAATCACTTCAATATCTGCCCACATACTTATTCATGTTATTATTCAACGCCAGTTACTGTAAATGACTGAGGTGGCGAGAGTATTTGCGCCATGACGGTGACAGTTCTAGCTAAACTCAGGTGAGCAACCCAAGGCCCTCTTGTTTTATATCCTGCTCTCAGCCATGTGTAATTATTTTTATTACTCCGAACAAATTGTAAACCATATTAAAATTATTAGCTTCATAATTCATTTCATCATTACTACATCATTGAGAGTAATTAACTGCTATAAATGAAAGAGTGTGTCGATATAGTATTATTAGTCCCCAACCGGTGTTTCACCCGAGAGGACTATAGGTTTGCCCTCCGTCCATCAGTCCGTCCGTCCGCAAAATATTGTTCCTGCGATAACTCAAAAAGTACTGAAGATACTTCGATGAAACTTGGTATACTTATAAACGGCAATGTGAGTATTATGCACGACCTTTTATTTTTTACCAGAGGTCAAAGGTCACGTGACTGTTACTAAGAATAGAAATAAACTAAAACAAACTGGATCCTGCGATAACTCAAAAAGAACTGAAGATATTTCGAAGAAACTTGGTATACGTATAAACGGCAATGTGAGGATTATGCAGGACCTACTATTTTTCACCAGAGGTCAAAGGTCACGTGACTGTTACTAAAAATAGAAATGAACTAAATACTGTTATAATTCGAAAAGTACATAAGATATGACCATGAAACTTGGTACAAAGATTGAACTGTAGGTTTGCCATCCATCTGTGTGTCTCTCTATCTGTTCGTCCGTATGTTTGTCCGTCTGTCTGTCTGTCCGTCCCCAAAACCTGGTTCCAGCAATAACTCAAAAAGTACTGAACTTATTTCGATGAAACTGGGTATACATATAAACAGCAATGTGGCAATGTGAGGATTATGCACGACCTTTTTTTTCACCAGAGGTCAAAGGTCATGTGACTGTTACTAAAAATAGAAATAAACTAAATACTGTAATAATTCGAAATGGACATAAGATATGACCATGAAACTTGGTACAGAGATTGAAGTATACGTTTGCCATCTGTCTGTGTGTCATTCTGTCTGTTCGTCTGACTGTCTGTCTGTCCGTCCGTCCCCAAAACCTGGATCCTGTGATAACTCGGAAAGTACTGAAGACACTTTGATGAAACTTTATATACGTAGCAACAGCAATGTGAGAATTATGTACAACCTTTTATTTTTCACCAGAGGTCAAAGGTCTGTTAAAAAAAATAGAAATAAACTTAATACTGTAATATTTTGAAAAGTGCATAAGATATGATCATGAAACTTCATGAAACTTGGTACACAGATTGGACTATGGGTTTGCCCTCCGTCTGTGTGCGTCTGTCGGTCTGTTCGTCCATCGGTCTCACTCTGTCTGTCTGTCCCGTCCCAAAAACCTGGATCCTGCGATAACTCAAAAAGTACTGAAGATACTTTGATGAAACTTTGTATACATAGAAAGAGCAAGGTGAGGATTGTACACGACCCTTTATTTTTCACCAGAGGTCAAAGGTCTTGTGACTGTTACTTAAAATAGAAATAAACTTAATGCTGTAATAATTTGAAAATGAACATAACATATGATCTTGAAACTTGGTACACAGAATGTACTATATGATTGCTCTCTGTCAGTTTAGTACTGCAATAACTCATAAAGTAACTCGAATGTCTGGTCACTGCTACTAAAATAGAAAAACAACAACTTAATACTGCAGTGACAAATGGGATTTGAATATGAAACTTTGTACATCTACAAATAAAGGGCGACTTGACTGTATTGCATTATGTTTAATAAGTAGGGGTTTTCACGGGTAGGGGACTCCTGTATTGCTTGCAATACTATCAAAGCCTTGTTTTTATTTAGGATTTATTTAAATTTATGATTCTTATTAGCATTAAAGTTTAACAACATTAAAACATCAATGAATTCCATTCTGAACATGTATTATACAGCACACATATTATCTGGCTGACTTTCCTATTGTCGCCATGATGACATTTTCCGAATTAAAAATCAAAATGCTGGTAGCGTAGAAAGACTCTTGTCGAGAAAAGGAAAGAAAGCAAAATCAAGGAAAATAGAGTGCAAACATTTTCTAATAGAAAGGACACATTTGTTTGAATGAAATAGAATTTCTGCAATGCCATTTTTACACAAGACATATCAAACAACTCATTGTTATACTCCCTACATTCAACATCTTGGTAGATATATAGGTTTGTATGCAAACTTCTTAATGCAAACGCAATAATATGCATAACAGTCAACTTGTCGACTAATCCTGAATGGACCGAAATTGCCAATGGTGGCGCATACATTTTGGGGGTATCAATTGTCAGTGCTTCGTAGACGGCAAAGTAAAATGTAGGTTATGCAATTCAGTCTCTCGAAATCGCCCTTCTAAAGACCATTGGCTTCCGCCAACAGTCTAATCACAGAATCTTGCTTTTGCTGGCTTATGTGAAAAAATAACTTGAGTCTCATGAGGTATAATAAATAAAGTTCTACGACAACATTTAGGCTCTGGATATGACCCCTAATTGACAGTCATCAGATCTAGTCAGCAGATAGTATAGTAGTGTCAGCCTGGAGATGATTTTAATGAGATTGGTCATGCTTAGTGCCTTGCCTGTGGGCAGAATACCATATTCTAATAAATGACATACATTATTTTAAATAGTTAAAAGGTAAGAAAACATCCGTGAATTTTTGCTGTTTTGAAGAAGGACCCTTTCAGGTTTCGACTTGTAGCCTGCAAAGAAAGAAGTAGTTGACCGCGATACCTGTTTCGAAAATACCCTCTCAAACGACCGTTGGCTTTCGCCAAGTAAAAAAAAAGATAAACTGGTTTGACAATGATTCTGGTATGGAGAATCGTGTTTTAGAAATTTGCAATTGCCAAGATTCAAACTAATTAGAGAGATTAACCAAATTGATAAATGTAATGGTGCTTTGTTATTTGTTTTATTTCCATGGCAACCACATAGTTTAGAAAGGACATGTATTTGACAAGTGCCAGTCCAATTCTACTACCGGTAATTGCATGAAATTAAGCTTTACAATGTAAATGGAAATTGCAGTTGGACACAAACAGCGAACCAAGTCTCTGATGGTTAATTAAACTTCATTTGGTTGCCAGCATTGTTCATGCACTGCGAATGTCAGTGTACCACTGCACAGGGTTACCCATCTTTCAAGCGCTCCTACTTAATCTACTGTTCAAAATAGAAATGAGGCGTGTCGTGGGAAACCGGGGCTCAATGTATGTACGTAAAGTGTCGTCCCAGATTAGCCTGTGCTGATCCGGGACGGAACTTTCCGCTTTTATGGTATTTTCTGTTTCATAGAAGTCTCTTTAAGATATTAATCCACTGTAGGTGGAAAGTGCGACATGCCTCATATAATAATCGCACCGTCCGTCCGTCTTTCACGCTTCTTGTGTAGTATTGAATGGATTTAAATGAAACTTCATATAATGATAGAGGACAATGAGAGGAAGTGCAGAGTACAAGGACCACGATTCTTTCTTCAATATTTACAGAATTATTGCCCTTTGTTTTTTTTCTTGTGTGGAGCATATATCCAGTAGTATTGAATGGATTCAAATGAAACTTCATATTATGATAGAGGACAATGAGAAGAAGTACAGAGCACAAGGACCACAACTCTTTCTTCAATATTTATGGAGTTATTGCCCTTTTTTTATTTTCTTATTTGAAGCATTAATTTTCTTATGCAAAGCATAACTCCATTATTATTGAGGGGATTCAAAAGAAACTTACTATATTAATAGAGGACAATGAGAGGAAGTGCAGAACACAAGGACCACAACTCTTTCTTCAATATTTACAGAGTTATTGCCCTTTGTTTAATTTTGTTGTGCGGAGCATAACTCCATTAATTTTGAAGGGATTCAAATGAAACTTCATATAATGATAGAGGATGATAGAGGGTGTTGAGAGGAAGTGCAGAGTGCAAGGACCATAACTATTTTTGTAGGAAGTGTCATTTTTGTCAACATGTAACTGACATTGTGTTGCCTTCCTCTGACAAGCATATGCTTCGGGGGCATGTGTCACATCCTGTGACAAGCCTTGTTTTATGCCACCGGCATCTTGATGCGGGAGGAATATAGTGATTGTCCTGTCCGTCCATCCATCCGTCCTTCTGTTTTTCCGTCCGTGACAAGGTTAAGTCGATTTTACCGTTTCGTCTAGCACCAACACCGCTTATTACAACACTTGGATACTTACACAGTTGTTGCTTATGACTATCCCCAATCCACCCATATCACCCAACCTCACTTTGACCTTGACCTAATTTGGACTAAGAAATGGGCTATCCAGCACCAACCTGGGGCATGTGTGTTTATCAATCACAGAATCTTGTTGTTTTTTGGTTGGAGTAAACCTTTATTTGCCTCATAAATTGGTATGTTCAGGTCGAAGCCATCATGCAAGCATACCTTACTATAAGTTGGTAGTATACATGTATTTTATTGTTAGTAACTTTTAAAATATATAGTTTATAAAGCAGTAATAATGTACATGATTTTGATACTATTTTATAGTTATGAACACCATAATTGGTCTTAACATCAAACTTACAAACGAATACTGCTTAAAAACATGTTCTAAAGGTACATACAAGGTTTACCTTTTTTTGAGAGAAAAAAAATAAAGAGAAAAACATGCATACATGTAATTTTGAGTTATATAAATGAAGTTCTACTATGGCCTACACACATACATCCATATATACCTTTGAAAACAAACACACAAACAAAAAACAAGCAAAAAAGTATTGTTTCAACTTTAACAACATAATCAAATTTTAACTACAGTTACACTACATAATGCACAGGTTTTTAAAGAGAGTAAACAAACATTTAAATTCACTAATTAACAGCAATTATTTTACTAACACTGCTCCAGCATGATATTTTCTGTCTATTCAGTGCGGATTTATCAATTATTTTAAGGTATTGTTTCAAATGTTTTTTATGCCCCCGGCATTTGATGCGGGAGGCATATAGTGACTGCCCTATATGATCGGTCCTTCCGTCCGTGACAAGGTTAAATAGATTTTACCGTTTCATCTAGCACCAACTTCGCTTGCTACAACACTTGGATACTTATACAGTTGTTGCTTATGACCATCCCTAATCCACATATATCACCCAACCTCACTTTGACCTTGACCTAATTTGGACTAAGAAATGTGCTAACCAACCGGGAGCATGTGTGTTTATCAAACATAGAATCTTGTTTAATCCATAAAATTAGGAATGATCTTATTTTTCTTACAAAAATATATATATTACCATTTTTCTGTGTTGTACCTAACAAGAATGTTTTACAATCGAGCTAAAAAAAACATCGACAGTTTTACACATATATGAAACCTTAAGTATAAAATCTTTTGTATGATCACACTCCCAGAAAAGATGGAACAAAAGTTTTCAATATGATTATTACAGAAATTGCATTTATTTGACTGTACAATTTTCATCTTGAATAATAGTGAATTAGTTGCTAATATGTAGTGAGTAATCCTAGTTGGAGCCTCTGTAGGTAAGTGTCCATGGTTTTGTTAAAAACCCAACTGTATAATGTTTTCCACTCATTATCATCTAATTGAAAGGTGTTACTCCATCTTTGCTTAAAACTATCTTATAAAAGGCAGCAGTACCATCGGTCACAAGAATGACAATTTTGTATTAAGAGTATACGAGGTATACTGCCCTTGTTTTGTTCACAACAACACTGTTATGTGGTTAAGGTATATAATGCTCATTATGTTTCTTCTGGGGTGGCACTGTCACCTTTGTTTATGTGACAAATTAACTGTGATGTTTACGCTCTTCTGACCCATACACAATCCTTCATCACACAGGCTGGGTAATTTGATGAATAGGCAGACTGCCTGCATGGGATTACATACTGCAGACTTGTTATGTCATACATTTGACTTCTGGTCATTCAGCTTGAATGCTTGCCATGATTGTGACACTGATGTGTGTTTTGTGATCACCTTGTTGACATTCATTCTTTGACCTGATTGTATTAAGTGGTTGTTCTTGACACTTGAAGAACAGTGATACACAGCTACTTCCCTAAGTCATTACTTCCCTACTAAAAGTAACATGAAATATTATTGGATTAACTGGCATTTTCTGAGAAATGTTTACATTTTCAGTACTTTTGCTCACGATTTGCAGTTTTTAGACTGTTGGCGGAAGCCAACGGTCTTTTGGGAGGGTCATTTCCCAAACAGGTATTGCGGAAAACTACTTCTTTTCTTTGCAGGCTATTAGTCAGTAAAGCGAAACCAGAAAGGGCCCTTTTTCGAAACAGCAACATTTTACACCCGTTTTCTTACATTTTAATTATTTAAAGATTATGTATGTAATATGTATTATTATGTGTATATCATCTTGCTTTGCACCCGGCGGTCGGTCGGTCGGATGGTCGGTCTGTCCGTAGACCATTTCGTTTCCGCACGATATCTAGAGAACGCTTTGACCTACGATCATGAAAGTTGGTATGCTGGTTACTTGGGAGGAAAGTAAGACGCCTGTACATTTTGAGGTCAACAGGACAAGGGTCAAGGTCAACATTGCTAAAAATAGAAAAACGGTTTCCGCTCATAACATAAGAATGCATCAAGATATTTTAATGAAACTTTGTACATAGACACCTTATATTGAGACCTCGCTTGGAATTGCATATGGGGTGGGTGGGGTCAAGGTCACCATTACTAAAAATAGAAAAACGGTTTCCGCTCAATAACTTGAGAACGCATAGAGATATTTTAATGAAACTTCATACATAGATACCTTATATTGAGACCTCGCTTTGGATTGCATATGGGTTGGGTGGGATCAAGGTCAAGGTCACTGTTATTAAAAATAGAAAAACGGTCTCCGCTCAATAACTTGAGAACGCATCTAGATATTTTAATGAAACTTCATACATAGATACCATATATTGAGACCTCGCTTGGGATTGCATATGGGGTGGGTGGCTTCACCATAACTAAAAATAGAAAAACGGTTTTTGCTTAATAACTTGGGAACGCATCGAGATATTTTAATGAAACTTCATAGATATATACCTTATATCGAAGCCTCGCTTGAGATTGCATATGGGGTGGGTGTTGTCATGGTCAAGGCGACAGTTACTTAAAATAGAAAATGGTTTCCCCTTAATAACTTGAGAACGCATCAAGATATTTTAATGAAACTTCATACATAAATATCTTATATTGAGACCTCTCTTGGGATTGCTTATGTGATGGGTGGGGTCAAGGTCAAGGTCACCATTACTAAAAAGAGAAAAACGCTCTTTGCTCAATAACTTGACAACCATTGAGATATTTTAATGAAACTTCACCACATAGATACCTTATATCGAGACCTCGCTTGGGATTGCATATGGGTGGGTGGGGTCAAGGTCACCATTGCTAAAAATAGAACAACGGTTTCCGCTCAATAACTTGAGAACGCATTGAGGTATTTTAATGAAACTTCATACATAGATACCTTATATTGAGACCTCTCGTGGGATTTCATATGGGGTGGGTGGGGTTAAGGTCAAGGTCACCATTACTAAAAATATAAGAACGGTTTACGCTCAATAACTTGAGAACGCATCAAGATATTTGAATGAAACTTCATACATAGAGACCATATATCGAGACCTCGCTTGGGATTGCATATTAATAAAATTTCTTAACAATTGCACATATTCACAACTTGGCTGCAAGTCAGGGGGCATACATGTTTTACAAACATCTCTCGTTACAATTACACTTTGTAGAAAAGGTCAATTTATAAAAAAAGTAACTTTAAACTTATGTCACCCCTACTTTTGCTATTTACTTGTATGTTACCAAAATATTCACCTGAGAGTCCTGGAATAAGACCACCAAATTAATGCGATGCATCGGTTATTTTTGACTCGTTACGAAAGTGTTTTTTTCTTTTTACTAATTCTCATTCTGAATATTTTGACAACAAATTACCACAATTTGTAAATTTTAAACAGTACTATGGAAAATCGAGAGCTTGCATCGTATGACCTACTTTTTACTAAGTAGGCTACAAACAAATATCTATAAATAAACATGTTTTTTTATTTATAAATCTTTGGCTACGAAGCACTAATAATTGGTGCACCAAACTATACTGCGCTTCATCGGTTATTCTGGCATGTATATTATTCCATTTGCATAAGATAATTAGCTCGAAAAAAATATGTTTTCCTTACTTACAAATTAGTTTTCATTATTATGTCGTATACTATAGAATTAGAAACCACATTATTAAGTTTAAAGGTGGGAAATTGAACTTCATTCAAACTACCGGTAATGTTTCATTTTTAGCAAAAATGCACTCATGATTCACATGCTTTTAGTTTCTTTTGTCGCCAACAGTCTTTCTACGCTATCAGCGTTTTGATTAGTTGTAGTGAGATATATAACATCTACTACACATAATTATACTGCAAAAACCAAGGTCCAAGTTTCTATATCAGTATTAAAGTTCTAGAGAAGTATGCATTTGAACTGGATAAGGGCGCTTTTCTATTATGTCAGTTTCCGCATCCGCATTGCGCAAATCAACATCCGCAAAAAATTGAACAAGTTGAAAACAGTTGGACCGTTTCCACATGGCCGCAGTCCGTGTTTGCAAAGTGCATCTGCAAAAGCCATATGCAAGTAATCACGCAGTGAGCGATTTTATGCGGATGCGAACGACATGATATTTAACTTAGCATGTAAAACAAAGGGCTGTTATACATAAAACATTGGAAAAATAGAAAAATAGTGTAGATACACCTGGATATCTCAAGCTAAGACTCGCCAAGTACAATAACTCGGTAATAATGGGTAACCTTTAAATGGGTCATGACTGACGCTGTAGATATAATTGTTGGATGCTTTATCTTGTTTAAAATACACCACATGTGAATGTTTTCACATACTGGCATAAATATTTGTTATTGAAAATGTTCAAAAGCTTCTCACTCAGACATTTGTAACTATTTGAAAATAAGAAGAAGACTAAAATATTCTACTGTAACTATTTGAAAATAAGAAGAAGACTAAAATATTCAACGTTTATTTGCGGATTCATGGAAAATCACTTCCATTTAATATTTATACGGATGCGGATACGGACATAGGGAAAAGTGGCCTAACTTGTCAATTAATGATCATGCAGTGTAATAAACAGTACCGTCATCAAAAAATTCCTACAATATATTAGAACTTGCAAAGTTTGACAAATACTTGTTCACAGATTTGTGTGAGTTTGGAAAAAAAATCACCTATTGTTGCACAAGCTAAAACATCTGGACATATCAGCTGAAATATAAAATAAAAATAGAAAAAAAAACACCCTAGTTGGGAGTTGAACCTATGATGTTCCAGAGTTTTAGTATTAAAGAATGACCTATATATTTTGACTGGATCTGGCTAAAATATAAAAAATGAGAATAAAATATAAAAATAGTAACTCCGTGGCTGGGATTTGAACCTATGATATACTGATGATCCCCGTACCAAAAGCCAGACTGACTTGTTAAAAAACAGGAGCATTTTTAACATTATGTAACACTGGTTTTCACAAATATCAATGAAAAGTATTTCTCTTTTTAGCTCACCTGAGCACAAAGTGCTCATGGTGAGCTTTTGTGATCTCCCGTTGTTTGTCATCCGTCTGTCAGCCACGCCCTGGGAGTCACATGGTCTATGGACTTAAATAGCAAAATAATTTTAAAAATCTAATCCTGAAACTGCAAGGCCCAGAGGTTTCATATTTGGTATTTAACATTTTATAGTGGTCCTCTACAAAGATTGTTTAAATGATGCCCCTGAGGTCAAAACTGGCCACGCCCTGGGGGTTTTATGGTTTATATAGTAAGATTTAAATAGCAAAATGACTTTAAAAATCTTCTCATTCTTTAACTGCAATACATAGAGGTTTCGTATTTGGTATGTAACATCCTATAGTGGTCCTCTACAAAGATTGTTCAAATGACTCCCCAGGGGGCAAAACTTGCCACACACTGGCAGTCACATGGTTTATATAGAATTAAATAGCAAAATGACTTAAAAATCTTCTCCTATGAACCGCAAGGCCCCGGGGTTTCATATTTTGTGTGTAACATTGTTAAGTGATCCTCTGCAAAGATTGTTCAAATTATGACCCTGGGGTCAGACCTGGCCACGCCCTGGGGGTCACATGGTTTCTTTAAAATTATAAGGCAAGTGAACTTTAAAAATCTTCTCCTCTGAAACCGCAAGGCCCAGAGGTTGTATAGTGTTAATGTACATAAATTTTTGAAATTATATCCATGGGGTAAAAAGAAGCCACACCCCGGGGTCTTATGGATTCTATAGACAGATATGGAAAGTGGGCTTTAAAAATCTTATCTGAAGCCACAAGGCCCAGAGGTTTCATATTGGGGTCACATGGTTTATATTGACTATAAAATTATTCTCGTAAAACTGCAAGGCCCAGATCTTTATACTCAGGTAAGTGGTTTAGTGCCATTTGGCCCTCTTGCTATAAGCCTTAAACTCAGGTGAGCGACCTAGGGCCATCGTGGCCCTCTTATTTGCATTTATTCCCATAAACAAGGGGCCATAACTCTAAGCTTTCTGGTCCGATTTGGCCATTATCAATTCCAACCAAGATTTTATGGTCAAACACAAACTGTGAAAGTTAGGTCAAGATTGAATAACAAATGTAGTCTTTATCGCAATAACGGTCCAAATTGTTGAGGCATATACGGGCGACGGACGATGACGGAGAGGTCCCCTATACCAATAGCTCACCGAGCACTTCGCACTCAGGTGAGCTTAAAATTAAAATATCTAGTCTGGCTAGATATCTCGTTGTGTTGTAAAGAATATGCCAACAACGATAATTTTGTGGAGTTTCTTGCCCTTTCAGTTGCATGTCCTCCCTTGGAAGCCAGAAGGTTAGCACATGTACAAAGAAAGCCGATAACCCCTTCTAGCTTTTAAGGGACAATGTATAGTTTATATCTCATACAGACACTCTGACATTGAAGTCCAGGATAAATTCATTCACAAGTATCAGGTCAATATACCATAGCTATATAGGCTGTTTATAGTGTAAGAATAATAGTGTATTATACAAATTATATGTACAATATTTTAATAGCATTGTAATTGTAATATGAAAGCTATTATTTCATGCAAACTGTGTATTATCATTATTAGATTTGACGCCAGTATTCATAACTTGATCGAGCATCATTTTAGCCAATGCACTGATAGGATATATTCATTTGGGACTACTTACCTGGGATTTTACTACATTTGATTAGATATTGTGAAGTTCTCAGGAGGGTCGAAAGTTAAGACACACTGAAAACCAGACTTATTTAAGTGTTGGTTTGTATTGGTTACAGTTTCTTTAGATAGCAATGTACCAGGTATATTAATTGTTTAATTTATCAGTCCATTCTACCAATTAAACGGTAGATTATGGAATGATACTTCAGACAGTTGTCAACAAGCATGTTTTTCACATATTTGGTTTCAATGCATGGAATATTTACTGCTATTCAGGACTGGCTAAATGTAACTTCTACAGGTGACAGTCTGGTTTATGTTTCATTGCCATCCCAGCCAGGTGCATCAGTGTTGGATACTGAGATCAAATGTCACCACTCATGTAACATATATTCTATTACCTTATCTGTCAATTATAAAGATCAGTGAAACTTGTGAGTGTGAGTAATCAATGGTATATTTTGCAGTTTTATAGGGTCCTTCAGCACCAAAGCGACATAAGCAAGCATTTCTTAATTTTTACATGGATTTATTAACACATTTTGACAATTAGTATGTGGTAATTAATACTAAATTTCATTGCCGTCCCAGCCAGGTGCATCAGTGTTGGATACCGAGATCAAATGTCACCACTCATGTAACATATATTCTATTACCTTATCTGTCAATTATAAAGATCAGTGAAAGCGACATAAGCAAGCATGTCTTAATTTTTTACATGGATTTATTAACACATTTTGACAATTAGTATGTGGTAATTAATACTAAATTGATTTGTTTTTAATTGAATTTAATTTAATCAAGGAACAGATTACCAATATTTTATTGGTCAACACTCCTCAAATAAGTCACTTATTTGAACATAGTGAAAAAGAATATCACACCTCAGCTGCATTGTAAAACTGCATGGCTAAACCTTGCTTGTAACATGTGATCAAGTTTTAGCATGTTGTTTTAGCCCATAGGCGTAGTCAGTGGGGCGGAAGGGGCGGCGGTCGCCTACCCGATATTTCGGCAAATTGCCGTCATATAATCGCCGCTCCTATATATGCGCACGTTAAACATGCTGGCAGTCTATGGCATTAACGACTGCGGATACTCGCGGGTATTAAATGCACTGGTATCAGTCTGCTAAAATAATTCGCAACATACACTCAGTGGCAGTCAATGGGATTAACGACTACGGTCAAACGCTGAGTGTTAATTGCATTTCATTTATATTGTTTTTATTGCACAAATAGAGTAATGATGAGCGCCCTCATCTATTGCATTCTTCTGCATTCGTTTCAAACTATAATTAGCGAACTGCGTTCAAAACTAAATTATCAAGTGCAATGCTTTTTGTCCAAACAATTCATTCTTTATGCATTAGTACATATGATCAGCCATAAATGTTCCAAATCAGCCAAAGGAATATGCATTTCCAAAGAGTTCCTTTGGAGTGTAAAAACCTGAGCTGAGAACATTTAAACATTATTGGTTTGATGACCGTCCATGGCTTTATTACGATGAAGTATTTAATCTTATTTTGTAACACGTCAACATGAGTGCACTGAGCCTGTTCTTCGAAGAAGGTTCCAAAACGTTTTGAGGTCTGCAGTGCAGCGCTCGAATATCCAGCTACAGCCAAGGACTTTTATCGCCAGATCTAAGTTGTGGCACTTGACCTGTTGATTGCATGCATCAAGGACATGTTTGACCAACCGGTATATTGCACGTTGCAAAATCTTCATGATCTTCTCCTGAAATGTGCCATCTTTGATGAGGATTCAAGCGTCGCACGGAATTCTACACAGGGGATCAGAAGAGTGATGATCTGCCATTGATTGCATGCATCAAGGACATGTTTGACCAACCGGTATATTGCACATTGCAAAATCTTCATGATCTTCTCCTGAAATGTGCCATCTTTGATGAGGATTCAAGCGTCGCACGGAATTCTACACAGGGGATCAGAAGAGTGATGATCTGCCATCCCAACTAAAAACCTTAAAATCACCCGATAAAAGACCGATACAGACATTTAATGACGTGTTACGAGTGTTCCAAGACTTGAAACTCAATCTCGCACCTTGTTATCGGAAGTTGGGAAGTTTGCATTATTGGCCCTTGTTATGCCTGCCACCAATGCTTCCAGCGAGAGGACGTTCTCTGCTCTGAGGCGCCTGAACACATATCTCCGGACAGCAGCGACTCACCCATTTGATGACATTGTACGTTCATCGGGTCGACGTTGATGGGATGCCAGAATGTTAAGTATTAAGTGCTCAGTTCTGCCATATAAGTCGTTCTTCTTTGTATGCCTGCTGCTTTGCTTTCTTCACATTTTATTGAAACGTTAGATATTTATTTTTTCTGAAATAATTATATGTTATATTTATACTGGATCACAAATACCAATACACTTTGGCCGTTATAGTTGATTGGTATGGGCTTGACAAGTCTTTTTACAATGACTACTTATTTGAATAAGTTTTAGCATGTTGTTTTAGTCCAGTAAACCATGTTTTAGCATGTTGTTTTAACCTATAAAACCAAGTTTTAACATGTTGTTTTAGCCCTGTAAACCAAGTTTTAGGATGTTGTTTATCCTAGCAAACCAAGTTTAAGCATGTTGTTTTAGCCTTGTGAACCAAGTTTTAGCATGTTGTTTTAGCCCTGTGAACCAAGTTTTAGCATGTTGTTATAGCAACGTGGGTTTAGTATAGCAGTGGACGCCAGTGGTGAATTTATTGTGATAATGTTTTAGCTTTTGTGATTGCTCTGTCTCTGTCTTTTATCGTCCGTCCATACGTCCGTGCATATGTCCGTCATCAACTTTTCCTTCAAACAACATCCCTACAAAGTTTGTTCGAATTATGCCCCTGGGGTAAAAAGTGGCCACACCCTGGGGGTAACATGGTTTATATAGACTTAAATAGCAAAATGACTTTAAAAATCTTGTTGTCTGAAACACAAGGCCCAGAGGTTTCGTATTTGGTACGTAACATCCTATAGTGGTCCTCTACAAAGATTATTCAAATTATGCCCCTGGGGTAAAAAGAAGCCACGCCCTTGGGATGGCATGGTTTATATACACTTGACTAGCAAAATAACTGTTAAAATCTTCTTGTCTGAAACCACAAGGCCCAGAGGTTTGGTATTTGGTATGTAACATAGTATAGTGGTGCTCTACAAAGATTGTTCAAATTATGTTCCTGGGGTCAAACCTGGCCACGCCCCAGGGGTCACATGGTTTATATACACTTAAATAGAATAGAAAAATGACTTTAAATATATTTTCATTTAAAACCAAACTATATATATTACAGCGACCTTTAATGCTTTGCATCAATGTGTTTCTTGTAATTTCCTGTAGAATGCATGGTAAGTGTTGATTATGTTCATATCTGAAGAAAAAGTGCCCATGGCAGCTGTTGTGGTGTTGTCAACTTGCATTAGCAATGATTGCTTCAAGTTACATGTTGTTTGTAAACTCTTTACCTACAGAAGCAATAATGGTATCCTTTCACACACTTGCAGAAAATATGTTTAAATAAAGTGAATAGACAAAGATTTTGTTGCCATAGTTATATTAGATACATGGTTTGTTAGCTTCCCCAAGCACAAAAATAATCTCAGAAGAGACCAGAGTATTTCAAGACATACTAGGACAAGATATGTCTTTCAAGACATACTAGGACACAGATATGTCTTTCAAGATATTTAATGAGTTCAACACTTTATTGTGATGTCTTCTTTCAGGTTGTGTTTCGGAAGGCCAGGTGTACAAGAACAATGAGACGTGGCGTGAGGGGAACTGTGTGATGTGCCAGTGTGTTGATGGCAAGAAACAGTGCCAGGCAGAAATGTGTGTGAAGACGTGCCAAAGTCCAAAATATGTACCCGGCCGATGTTGTCCAATATGTGACAGTAAGAGCATATTCTTATTTTATCTTTTGCTGCAGTCTGCTCTATCCGGCAGTTTTGGTACCCATCTTGCACTGACCTTTGAGAAGTTAAGATGATTTCTGAGAACTTTATGCGCTACAGTACATTTAACACCGACTGTATTTCCGATTTCTCTAACTCTCCAGCGCCTGTCTTCCTGCAACAAATTCTCAATGTCTTTCACGACCGTTTCCTTCACAACAGATGGTGTACCACTTCGCTCTTTATCGCAAACATTATCACACCCATCACTAAATCTTTTATGCCAACGAAACACCAGTGCTCTTGAACACAATATTTCAGTTTGATCACGCTTTATGAAATAAAAAGTCTCAGTGGGCGTCATTCCGAATTGAGCACAATGTTTAATTACTGCACGGTGCTGAGTGCGTGACGTTGACGTCTGAGTTTTTTCAGACATTTTTTTAACAGTGGTTTGCTTCTGCCTGCTATTTCAAACTTGTTTACCGTTCAATAACGTCAAAATTAGCATAAGGTCCGAGCACATATTTCTGTGACGTCACATGTTTTAACGTTAGACAGAATATATTGAATTATTAACTGTCTTTTTCATATAAGAAAACACTGATTTCAACGTGCTCCATACTGGGCCATATAGGTTACCTTGACAACAATTTTCTTCACCAAAATAAACGTTAGCAATATGTACTTACAATAAACAACTCCTTAAAAGATTGTATTCATGATCATACTTCAGTTTTTCAAACTATAGTTAATATTATTAAAGATATAGCTTCAGTCTCACAACTTTACGGACATCCCTTGTACAATTTGAATTACTTCAGGTTGTGAAAATGATGTACAAGTTGGAAGTTATTTATTATATTGTTTTATTTATTATTTAATGAAAAAATATATCAGGAAGGTCTGGAATAAAAACTATATTTTTGTTCATACAAGTGACTGTTACTTGTGGACAAGTAGATGTTTGCAATGAACTTGTCCATGGACAAGTTATCAATTTTGATATTTCCACACCCCTGATAAATATGCAATTTATTTAGACATTTAACTTAATATATCCACAGTCTGTTATCACTGGCGCCACCTCTTTTTGGAGATGCATTGGAAAAAGAGCTAGTTATACCGACTGTCCATCTGTCCGTCCGTCCGTCACTCTTCTTGTGTGGAGCATAACTCCATTAGTATTGAAGGGATTTAAATGAAACATAATATAATGATATAGGACCATGAGAGGAAGTGCAGAGCACAAGGACCATAACTCTTTCTTCAATATGTATGGAGTTATTGCCCTTTGTTTTATTTCCTTATGTATTGCATTAATTTTTTTGTGCGGAGCATAACTCCATAGTATTGATGGGATACAAATAAAACGTCATATGGGGTGGGTTGGGTCAAGGTCACTGTTACTGTTACTAAAAATAGAAAAAGGGTTTCTGCTCAATTGCTTGAGAACGCATCAAGATATTTTAATGAAACTTAATACATAGATACCTTAAATCGATACCTTGCTTGGATTGCATATGGAGTGGGTGGGGTCACGGTCAAAGGTCACTGTTACTAGAAATAGAAAAACAGTTTCAGCTTAACGTCAAGGTCACTGTTATTGAAAATAGAAAAACGGTTTCTGCTCATTAACTTGAGAACGCATTGAGATATTTTAATGAAACTTAATACATAGATACCTTATATCAAGACCTCGCTTAGGATTGCATATGGTGTGGGTGGGGTCAAGGTCACTGTTACTAAAATAGAAAAACAGTTTCTGCTCAATAACTTGAGAACGCATTAAGATATTTTAATGAAACTGAATACATAGACACCTTATATTGACACCTCACTTGGGATTGCATATGGGTTGGGTGGGGTCAAGGTCACTGTTACTGAATATAGAAAAACATTTTCCGCTCAATAACTTAAGAACGCATTGAGATATTTTAATGACAATTAAAACATAGATACCTTATATCGAGACCTCGCTTGGGATTGCATATGGGGTGGGTGGTTCAAGGTCAAGGTCACTGTTACTAAAAATAGAAAAACGGGTTTCCGCTCAATAACTTCAGTATGCATTGAGGTATTTTAATGTAACTTAATACATCGATACCTTATATCAAGACCTGGCTTGGGATTGCATATGGGGTGGTTGGGGTTAAGGTCAAGGTCACTGTTTCTAAAAACAGAAAAACAGTTTCCGCTTAAGGTCAAGGTCACTGTTACTAAAAATAGAAAAACGGTGTCCGCTCAATAATTTGAGAACGCATTGAGATATTTTAATGAAACTTAATACATAGATACCTTATATTGAGACATCGCTTGGGATAGCATATGGGTAGGTGGGGTCAAGGTTCGGGTCACTGTTACTTAAAATAGAAAAACAGTTTCCACTCAATAACTTGAGAACGCATTGAGATATTTTTATGAAACTGAATACATGGATACCTTATATTGACTCCTCGCTTGGGATTGCATACGGGGTGGGTGGTTTCACGGTCAAGGACACTGTTACTAAAAATAGAAAAAAGGGTTTCCGCTCAATAACTTGAGAACACATTGAGATATTTTAATGACACTTAATACATAGATACCTTATATCAAGACCTCGCTTGGGATTGCATATGGGTGGGTGGAGTCAAGGTCACTGTTACTAAAAATAGTTTACGCTAAATAACTTGAGAACACACTGAGATATTTATATTAAACTGAATACATAGATACCTTAAATCGAGACCTCGATTGGGATTGCGTATGGGGGTCGGTGGGGTCAAGTTCAGGAGCAATGTTACTAAAAATAGAAAAAACGGTTCCTCCTCAATAACTCCAGAACAAATTGAGATATTTCAATGAAACTTCATATGTAGATACCTTATATCAAAACCTCTCTTGGGATTGCATATGTGGTGGGTGGGGTCAAGGTCAGGGTCACCATAATTAAAAATATAAAAAACTGTTTCCGCTCAACAACTTGATAACACATCGAGATAATTTAATGAAACTTCATACATAGATACCTTATATCGAGACCTCGCTTGGGGTTGTGTGTAGGATGGGTGGGGTCCAGGTCTAGTAGGTCAACCTAACTAAAAAAAAAAAAAAAAAAAATCCGCTGAATAGCTTGAGAACACATTGAGATATTTTAATGAAACTTCATATATTGATATCTTATATCTAGACCTTTCTTGGGATTGCATATGGGTTGGATGGGGTCAAGGTCAAGGTCACCTTTACTAAAAATAGAGAAACAGTTTCCGCTCAATAGCTTGAAAAGACATTGAGATATTTTAATAAAACTTCATATGTAGATACCGTATATCTTGACCTCGCTTGGGATTGTGTATGGGGTTGGTGGGGTCAAGGTCTGTGGTCACCATTACTACAGTTGTTTTTTTTGTGATGACTTTAATGCCATTCTTTTGAAAAATTTGGTTTTTGTGGAATTTCCAGGTTTCTTGTTTGAACTTTGAATAATTCAAATGGGCTGTCCAGCACCAACTTTGAATAATTCAAATGGGCTGTCCAGCACCAACCAGGGGCAGCGTCTTGTATTTTTCTGGAAACTTAAAACACGCCATCCTGGATCATAAAAATGCAAATGCTCTTATTTCCCAGTAAATCATAGATTGTGTTCGGAATATTTGATACTATATTTTCATAAAATAAGTCTTAAATAAATATCCTGAGTTTGCATGGATGATTATGATTCATTATAATAATATATTTTCTTGTTTGAAATCACCAGAAAATGTCTTATATTTCAGAATTTCTGTGTCATCTGAAATTATCAATTTTATCACTCTGCTTATAATGCTTAGCCTCATATAACACTTGGAAATGAATGGTAATTAGGTATGATTTCTTATGAATATGTGAACTTAATCTTGTCAAAACTGAATCAGTCATTTCAAGTGTTAATTATGGCCATCACAAAGACCTGCAGTGAGCCATGCTTTATAGCTGACACTGGTATAAATAACTGTGTAATGACATTCACTCACTTAAATCTGACAAACTAAATACACTGTATGCATTTTAGAATTTGTAAAAGAAATATGAAATTCATCATGATAGTATGGTATGTACTAGGTCAAACAGACATCAGGTGTTTATATAACCTGCAGTGAAGTAGCATTAATAAATAGACGCATTAATATTTTAATGTCACAAATATGTGGTGCAGACATCTGCTTTCCTCATTAGGGTCCCGCAATTTTTTTGCGGGTGCCCTTTAGTAATCATTTGTCTGTCCGCCTGACTGTCCATCCCTCCGTCCACATGTTTCATGTTTTTCTTTCATAACTTCAAAACCGTTTCAGATATTAATTTGAAACTTCATGGGTGGATAGATCTCATTAAGGAGAAGTGCAGTGCACAAGAACATTACTCTGCACTTCATGGTTCTAGAGTTATTGCCCTTTGTTAATTTTTCATACTTCGTTTTTGTCTGGAGTATAACTCTTAGACTATAAGAGGTATTAACTTGAAACTTCATAGGTGGATAGATCTCATTGAGGAGAAGTGCAGTGCACAGGAACCATTGCTCTGCACTTCATAATTCTGGAGTTATTGCCCTTTGTTAATTTTTCATTTTCAGATGGAGTCAGCTTTTGGTTTCAGCTCTCTAACTTGAAAATGAATTGAAATATTTTAATGAAACTTCATCCATAGATACCTTATATCGAGACCTGGCTTGGGATTACATAGGGGGTGGTTGGGGTCACTGTCAAGGTCACCGTTACAAAAAATAGAAAAACGGTTCCCGCTCAATTACTCGAGAACGAATTGAGCTATTGTAATTCAACTTCATACATAGATACTTTTTATCAAGACATCGCTTGGGATTGCATAGGTGATGGGTGGGATCAAGGTCAAGGTCACCGTTACTAAAAATAGAAAAACGGTTCCTCACCTTCAAACTTGCTATCATTCGGGGCCCGCTGCCGCTCCTGTGACAAAGCTCTAGTTATGTTGCAAATTCAATGCTTTTCCTTTCATCAGCCGTATTTAACCTTTGTTTTACCAATAATGGTAGTGGGACTTTAATGTAATGTTTCCATTACAGTTTGTGACAACCTGGATTGGAGAGGATTTTGTCAGTATAATTGAAAATAAAGTTCAATGCCCTGCCATACACTATCAACGAAATGGTGTATTGTTTATTTGTTTATCCATCTTTGAATTTATACCATAGAAAGACATGGAACATGTTTTTACTTGTAATATCTTGTGAAGTGCAGTAACAAGACCATATGTTTGAAGACAGGTAGCTGTACTGATTCTACTGTCATCATGATAAAACTATGATACAACAGATTCATATTTATTAAACTGTCAAGTTGGAATGTGACAGTTTAATGGCATTGCAACTTCAGTATTTAGTTTCATTCAGAAATGTCATTGTTATCTTCAACATTAGGTCCTACACAGGGTTGCCTGGTTGTACCATTGAGAATGAGGAATACTTAATAAGGGAGACTTTCAATGCAAACACAGTTGTTTTATACTACTGCTGATGTGACACTGCAAATATGAGGATCAATTTGCATTTAATAAGAAACCATCATGTAGACAGTGGTAAACTAAGTTTGAACTAATGATCTGATTGCCACAGTCCATAATCAAAATGCTGACAGCGTAGAAAAACTGTTGGCGAGAAAAGAAACTAAGAGCAAAATATATAGTATTTTTATCATAAGGAACATTTGTTGAAGGGAGTCTATTGTCTGTTATAGCTTTTCTACAAAAAAATCACGAATCTCATAACTATACACTCCACATAAGGCTAAAAAAAATGAATGACTTGTTTCTCAGGCACTTTTTCCAAAATATCAGGAGGAGGGCACATTTTTTTTTTATTATTGAAGTTTTTTTTTTGTTTTTTTTTCTCATACTCATACTCATGCTATTGGAACTATATAATGGTTTATTAAAACCAGTAAATAAGTACAGATTAAAGATAATTTTAAACCCGGGGGGGGGGGGGGGGGGTCCACTTCTCTGATTTTGCAGTGATAAAGCAATTAACCTACATTGGAGAGTGGGCTGAGCTTATCAGACAGTGATTGGTGATAAGAGCAGTCAGTTTATAAGTGTTTGAACAAGAAAGCAGTGACAACTAAGCAACTTTCTTCTCCTGCCATCTATCAGATGAGACCCAGGACTTAAACACTGCACTGAGTCAGCAGCTTTCTACTGGCTGTATAAAGTTCATGACCTTTTTGTGGGTGGGAGTATCTTTTCCAGGGAAATTGGAATTTTCTAGCAGACAACAAATGATTTTATTTGAATATAAACAAAGCGAAACTCCAGTTGCGACAGACAGCAGGAGAGAACTCTTATTAGCAACCCGAGGTCCTTTATTTATGCCAAGTGACCAATTGCCAAAAAATTACACAGCACATCACAAAAACACATAACAAACACAAAACACACATAAATAAAACTGGGGTCACCGCCTTGGAACGGTCAATGCAAAGCATTGGGGCTTTAAATCGGTTTACGCACGCACGAACCTCACACTTGGTCCAGAATTATTCACAAAACATGTAAGTGTAAATAAAAATTAACCTCATAGCATTTCAAATTAAACAGCAATAAAAGAGAATACTATTCAATTTAATTACCATTTAATTACTCAATGGCTAGATGCTAACCAGAGTAGCAGAATTGCAACTTTCTGAGGCACGATGAAATGAAATAAAAAAACAAGTATCAACTACATCTCGTCTTTTTATAAAAATCTTTAAAGACATAGTATCATATAGTTAAACTTTAAGTTCATCGTCATGTAATTTCAGGAAGAAGCCGTAATGTTGTGTGTAAAAAGCCAGATTACATAGCTTTGTTGTATATGTTTATTTTAAACATATATTTTATATATGTTTAAAATAAACATATTTTATTTTGAAAACAAGGGTAAATGGTGTTTTACAGCATTCATTTTTAATATGCCAAAAGCTGATCTGTTAATTTACTTGTGTGCCAAATTTCAAAGAAAAATAATCATTAAAACCAGAGAAAATAGAAAATGTGTTTTCATCCTTCTGCTTCTGACAGACGAGTGTGTAACTGCAGAGTAGACATTTTCTAAACCTCAGGCCAATTTATACTGTTACCCTGGTGTGTAAGTTTTAATAAAAACATAAGCATCCCTATTTATAAATTCTAAATATAAATTTATTAATCACAAACACATTAAAGTACATCTATTTATAGAATTTAACTTCGTAAATCATATTTTTTATAACTGTCAAAAATAGGAATTATTTTTGCAATAAATCTCCAATAATTGTTGGAAAAGAAAATAAACACTTGTCAATGCAGCTGGCATTTTTGTTTGTTTCCATAGGACTTATATTGACACAGATTTTCTTTAAAAAAATATGGAATGCTATTACACAAGTAAAAGCATCTACGAAACAAAAGTTAAAATCAACAAATAGATGATATTTATAAAGGTTTCCAATTGAATATGACTTTTTCTTTGGCAAAATTTACACAGTATTTAACAATTTGTGTATATCCGATTTATATAATTAAATCAGACCGGAAGAAATGTACTGGAAATACCGAAATCTCCACCGGGTTACTCTTCTTTAGCTATGTTAAAATGCGGATTCATTTAATTTTAAGCTGCTGTCATATATGCATACATCGTAATTTAAGTCATAGTTCTTATGAACGTTTATGGTTTTTATTGGTCCGAAATCCGTTTCTTATTTACGAAAAGCATAGTTCAAAAGCACTCGGTATGAATGGAATATACTATAATGTACATGCTTGTTTACTCCAGATTCATCACCAGTTATCGCATACAGAAAATAGACCATAGCAAGTTACCAAAATGTTAATAATTCACAGATTTCAATGCATAGTTTTTGTATATTGTTCGGTAACATGCCCATTAGAAACACTTTCTGCTAAGTTTTATTTTTATTAACATATTTCTGGACTGCTCCTTTAAAACCCGGGCGCGATCGCCAAAAAAAAGTTAATAAAAATGTTTTTGGCATGAAATACAATTCGTGGCGGGCAATAAAAAAAACATTGCGGCGCTGCCGTAGAAACAAATCATTACTTTTTTTTTAGCCTAAAATAATTTGGTATAAGCTGGTATTTGACCTACTTGAAGATGGAGATCCAGTCCACTGTTTTTTGCAAATTAAAACTAATATAGCGTGCGTCTAATTCAATGCTATTTATCTACGACATTCTCATCAAATTTTTGTGTGCAAACTATTTAAAAAGCAGAGTTATATGCATACACGTCAATCTACAACGGGTAAAAATAGTCGATGAACCGTATAAGTTCGAATCAATATTCAATGCTTTTCATCACAAGCGCTATGTTCGGTAAATACCAATTTAAATACTTTCGCAACAATTTCCTTCAATTTTTTCTAACGACAGATTTTCTGAAAACTTTGCACCAACATGCATCAATGTATCCTAAAAATAAAACAGTCTTGAAAAATAGGGGTCACCAGCCTTTTTCCGGAAATATTGAATTTTGAATACAGTACCTGTCGAAGCCTTTTTAGCTCACCTGAGCACAAAGTGCTCATGGTGAGCTTTTGTGATTGCCCGTTGTGCGTGCGTGCGTGCGCAGTCAACTTTTCATTTAAACAACATCTCCTCCTTAACCGCTTGGCAGATTTTCACCAAACTTCACAGGAATGATCCTTGGATGGACCTCTTTCAAAGTTGTTCAAATCTTTCCGGTCCGCTGCATATGTAGGTCACCAGAGCAAAAAATAGATTTTAAAGTGTAAACTTTAAAAATCTTCTCAAACCACAGGGCCCAGAGGTTTCATATTTGGTATTTAACATCCTATAGTGGTCCTCTACAAAGATTGTTCAAATTATGCCCCTGGGGTCAAAACGGGCCACGCCCTGGGGGTCACTTGGTTAATATAGAATATATAGCAAAATGAATTTTAAAATCTTCTTCTCTGAAACCACAAGGCCCAGAGGTTTCATATTTGGTATGTAACATCCTATAGTGGTCCTCTACAAAGATTGTTCAAATTATTCCCATGGGGTCAGAACTGGCCACGCCCCGGGGGTCACATGGTTTATATAGAATATATACTAAAATTACTTTTAAAATCTTCTCCTCTGAAACTGCAAGGCCCAGAGAATTCATATTTGGTATTCAACATCCTTAAGTTGTCCTTTACAAAGATTGTTCAAATTATACCCCTGGGGTCAAAACAGGCCACGCCCCGGGGGTCACATGGTTTATATAGAATATATAGCAAAATGACTTTAAAAATCTTCTGCTCTAAAACCACAAGGCCCAGAGGTTTCATGTTTGGTATGTAACATGGTATAGTGGTCCTCTACAAAGAATGTTCAAATTATGCCCCTGGGGTCAAAACTGGCCACGCCCCAGGGTCACATGGTTTATATAAACTTAAATAGCAAAATGACTTTTAAAATCTTCTCCTCAGAAACCGAAAGATCTAGAGGTTTGTTATTTGGTATGTAACATGGTATAGTGGTCCTCTACAAAGATTGTTCAAATTATGCCCCTGGGGTCAAAACTGGCCACGCCCCGGGGGTCACATGGTTTATATAAACTTAAATAGAAAAACCTCTTTAAAAATCTTCTCTTCTGAAACCGCAAGGCCCAGAGGTTTCGTATTTGGTATTTAACATCCTATAGTGGTCCTCTACAAAGATTGTTTAAATTATGCCCCATGGGTCAAAACAGACCACACTCCAGGGGTCACATGGTTAATATAGACTTAAATAGCAAAATGACTTTAAAATTCTTCTCCTCTGAAACCGCAAGGCCTAGAGGTTTAATATTTGGTATGTAACATTGTATAGTGGTCCTCTACAAATATTGTTCACAGTATGCCCCTGGGGTCAAAACTGGTCACGCCCGGGGGGTCACATGGTTTATATAGACTTAAATAGCAAAATGACTTTAAAAATCTTCTCCTTTGAAACGGCAAGGCCCGCAGCTTTCCTATATTTGGTACGTAACATTGCATAGTGGTCCTCTCCAAAAATTGTTCAAATTATTCCCCTGGGGTAAAATCTTGCCACCCCCCGAGGGGTCACATGGTTTATATAGACTTAAATAGCAAAATGACTTTAAAAATATTGACCTGAAACCGCAAGGCCCAGAGGTTTGTTCAAGGTTGTTCAACTTATGCCTCTGGGATAAAAATAAGCCACGCCTCGGGGATGCAAATTCAAATTGGGTTACAAGGTCTCAGGTGAGCGTCCTAGGGCCCTCAGGGCCCTCTTGTTTCAGTTTGTGTTACTTAGAACGTTGAATAATATAAAGCGTTTATATTCAAACGAAGATGGAGATTTTTAAATGCATCTTTTTTTTAAATGTTTCGTTTGGTGATATGCAAGTGCAGTTTAATGATAAAGTGCGCTTTATCTACAGTTATCATTTACCAAATGACTTGTAATGGATTTTACCGAGGTGAATTTTGCATTAAATTTGCCTGTGAAAACATCAATAATTTATCAAATATACGAATATCTTTTGTTCCAAACGACAGATTTTGTTAAAAGATCCCACATACATGCGTCATTGTATACTGAAACTAAAACAGTCTTAAAAAATAGGGGTCACCGGCCTTGTTCCGGAAATATTGGGTTTTGAATACGGTACCTGTCGAAGCCCCTTTTTCAGTTTGGATTTTTATCAATGTTTTAAGTATCTAGGATAGTTATTTTTCAAACAAGGTTATGGTTCTTTCAACTGATATGTTTGTACATGCTTTGTTTGGCAATATACCTGTGTATGTTGATCATAAAAACGTTTTACCTACATTTACTGCTTAAGTAATAAATTTGACTGGAAATTTACATGTGTCAAATGGGAACTAATAATGCTTTCGGAAACTTCATTTTTATCAAATGCATATTTTGTTCCAAACAACAGTTTTTCTTAAAATTTCGCACATACATGCATAAATGTATACTTATACCAAAACATTAACAAAAAGAATGGCTCACCAAACTTGTTTGGGAAATATTGGATCTCATATAGGGATCAATAGAATGGAGATATTTAATGGATCATTTCTGAACTAAATTTGTTTGGAAATACATTGCATAGTGTGTGTTTTATTAATATATATGCTTTATGAACTTTTACTATTAAAAATATTTATTTTGAATGGACATTAGAGATGAAATGAGTATATTGTAACCTATATACAATAAAGAAAAAATGAAGCAAAAGGAGAAATTAACCCTATTATTTTCTTTTTGTTGTGAACGTCTTTAAATAAATATAAGTTGATTTTGTAAAATAAATTCCAAACTCTTTTTAGAAGTACAGTGCTTTCCATAATTCTTAAACATACGTCAAAAACAATAGCAATCGTCGATCGAGTGGTGACGATTGCTCCGCTATATGTACTGACTCAATACACCAGTCAACAGCACAAACAGATACGCTATCATACTTATGTGAATAGACATAACATGAATTCACTTGTAGATTTGGACTCAATTGATTATTATTATTGTTTATTAGTGTTTTATGTCAGATCTATTTCTTGTCATCTATTCATAGAAAGTAGCACCGATAACAGGAAGCCTCACTGCTCAGCAAGCGAAGCGCAGTAATTGAACGATTTACTGACTCGTAGCCTGCAAAGTAAAGAAGTAGTTCCCTCAAGACCGATTTCAGAATACACCTACTAAATCCTGTTAGCTTGCGCCAACAGTCTAAAAAAATGCACAGAACTTACATTTGAATAAGAAAATATTTGCTACAAACCCAAATGCACGATGATGTAGGTATTTTTATCTGGCAGAAAGTGGATATATCTCGTGATTAACTGTTGATAACTGAATAGGGACATCATATAATCAACCTTAGTTGCTGATTGATAACTGAATATGGATATCTTATGATCAACTGTTGGTTGCTGATTGATAACTGAATATGGATATCTTATGATCAACTGTTGGTTGCCGATTGATAACTGAAAAGGGATATATCTCGTGATCAACTGTTGGTTGCTGATTAATAATTGAATAGGGATATCATATCATCAACCTTTAGTTGCTGATTGATGGCTGAATATGGATATCTTATGATCAATGGTGAACTGTTGGTTGCCGATTGGTAACTGAATATGGACATCTTGTGATCAACTGTCAGTTGCTGATTGATAACTGAATACGGATATCTTATGATCAACTGTCAGTTGCTGATTGATAACTGAATATGGATATCTTATGATCAACTGTCAGTTGCTGATTAATAACTTAATATAGATATCTTCTGATCAACTGTCAGATGCTGATTGATAACTGAATATGGATATCTTATGATCAACTGTCAGTTGCTGATTGATAACTGAATATGGATATCTTATGATCAACTGTTAGTTGCTTATTGATAACTGAATATGGATATCTTATGATCAACTGTTGGTTGCCGATTGATAACTGAATATGGATATCTTATGATCAACTGATGGTTGCTGATTGATAACTGAATATGGATATCTTATGATCATTGATCAACAGTTGGTTGCTGATTGATAACTGAATATGGATATCTTATGATCAACTGTTGGTTGCCGATTGATAACTGAATGTGGATATCTTATGATCAACTGTTGGTTGCCGATTGATAACTGAATAGGGATATATCTCGTGATCAACTGTTGGTTGCTGATTAATAATTGAATAGGGATATCATATGAGCAACCTTTAGTTGCTGATTGATGGCTGAATATGGATATCTTATGATCAATGGTGAACTGTTGGTTGCCGATTGGTAACTGAATATGGATATCTTGTGATCAACTGTCAGTTGCTGACTGATAACTGAATATGATCAACTGTCAGTTGCTTATTGATAACTGAATACAGATATCTTATGATCAACTGTCAGTTGCTGATTGATAACTGCATATGGATATCTTATGATCAACTGTCAGTTGCTGATTAATAACTTAATATAGATATCTTATGATCAACTGTCAATTGCTGATTGATAACTGAATATGGATATCTTATGATCAACTGTCAGTTGCTGATTGATAACTGAATATGGATATCTTATGATCAACTGTTAGTGCTTATTGATAACTGAATATGGATATCTTATGATCAATTGTCAGTTGCTGATTGATAACTGAATATAGATATCTTATGATCAACTGTCATTTGCTAATTGATAACTGAATATGGATTTCTTATGATAAACTGTTAGTTGCTGACTGATAACTGAGTAGAGAATTCTAAAAAGCCCAGGGGGATAAATTTATTTTTCTGTTTTAGTTCTTTAACATATTTAACACATCACAAAATTATGTCCCTGTGTTTTTTTTTCTACTATAGAATTTTGTGTGCTCAACTCCTGTTTTAACTTTTACAGCTGAAAAATGCTAAGGCCATCCTTAAACATTTTTTTAAAGATAGCTTAAATGTCTAGATGATTTTAAAGGAAGGAATTTTGGCTGCGACCAATTTTGGCAGAATTATGGCCCTTCGGGGGCATATAGAAATCGCATCGTCCGTTCTCCCGTCCGTCCATCCGTCACGCTTCTTGTGTGGAGCATAACTCCTTTAGTATTGAAGGGATTCAAATGAAACTTCATATAATGATAGAGGACAATGAGAAGAAATGCAGAATACAAGGACCACAACTCTTTCTTCAACATTTACAGAGTTATTGCACTTTGTTTAATTTTCTTGTGCGGAGCATAACTCCATTAGTATTGAAGGGATTCAAATGAAACTTCATATATTGATAGCTGTCAATGAGAGGAAGTGCAGAGCACAAGGACCACAACTCTTTCTTCAATATTTATGGAGTTATTGCCCTTTGTTCTGTTTCCTTCTGTATTGCATTAATTTTCTTGTGAGGAGCATTACTCCATTAGTATTGAAGGGATTCAAATGAAACTTCATATAATAATAATGGACAATGAGAGAAAGTGCAGAGCACAAGGACCACAAATCTTTCTCCTATATTTATGGAGTTATTGCCATTTGTTTTATTTCCTTATGCCAAGCATTAATTTTCTTGTGCGGAGCATAACTCCATTAGTATTGAAGGGATTCAAATGAAACTTCATATAATGCTAGTGGACAATGAGAGGAGGCGCAGAGCACAAGGACCATAACTCTTTCTTTAATATTTACAGTTATTGCTCTTTGTTTAATTTTCTTGTGCGGAGCAAAACTCCATTTGTATTGAAGGGATTCAAATGAAACTTCAGATAATGATAGAGGACAATGAGAGGAAGTGCAGAGCACAAGGACCACAGCTCTTTCTTCAATATTTACATAGTAATTTCCCTTTGTTTATTTTTTTTGTGCAGAGCATAACTCCGTAAGTATTGAAGGGATTTTAAACAAGGCAGTCCAAAGGACAGCTATATCCCCCGCCGTGATCCTTCATTAGATTTTAAAGATAACTTTGAAGTATCTCACTGACCTTAATCTGGCACAGTTGGACCAGATATAAAAGTACAGTTTCAGAAATTTAGATATGAAGCTGACACAAAAATGGAGGCTCAAACATTTGACCTTCAAGTGTGACCTTGACCTTGAGGTGGCATGACTGCCTCATGCCTTCTGCACATTGCCTCAATGTGATAAACATTTGAGGCAAGTTTCATGAAAATCCTTTAAAGGGCACAGGAGATATAGAACGGACATGAAAATACAGACTCAAACATTCAACCTTCCAGTGTGACCTTGACCCTGAGTTGGCGTGACTGGCTTATGGCTTCTGTACATGGTCTCAATGAGCAAAACATTTGAGCCAAGTTTCATGAAAATCCTTCAAAGGGTATAGGGGATATGGTGCGGACACGAAAATGGAGGCTCAAAAATTTAATCTTTAAGTGTGACCTTGACCTTGAGCTGGGGTGAAGGCCCGTACCTTCTGCACATCGTCTCAATGACCTAAACATTTGAGCCAAGTTTCATGAAAATCCTTTAAAAGGGTATAGGAGATATGGAGCTGACACGAAATGGAGGCTGGAATATTTGACCTTCAATTGTGACGTTGACCTTGAGCCGGCGTGACTGACTCATGCCTTCTGCACATCGTCTCAATGACCTAAACATTTGAGCCAAGTTTCATGAAAATCCTTCAAAGGGTATAGGAGATAGGGAGCGGACACGAAAATGTTACGGACGGACGGACGAAGGGCATTCCAATAACCCCCCTCCCACTTCGCAGCGGTGGATTAATAAAACCAAATATATTGATAGAGGACATTGAAAGAAGGTGCAGAGTACAAGGACCATAACTTTTTCTTCAATATTTATGGAGTTATTGCCCTTCAGTTAATTTTCTTGTGCAGTGCATAACTCCATTAGTATTGAAGTGATTTAAAACAAAACCACATATATTGATAGAGGATGTTACGAGGAAGTGCAGAGTACAAGGACCATAACTATCTTCGTAGGAAGCGTCATTTTTGCCAGCATCTAACTGAAGTTATGTTGCCTTCCTCTGACAAGCATATGCTTTGGGGGCATACGTCACATCCTGTGACAAGCCTTGTTTCAACTATAGAAATTCTATGAAAATAAATCTGTGAAGGCAAAAATTAGTGTTGGGCGACACGCCCTTTGTCTGTGCCCAAACATGTTTTGTGGGGGCATCCGTGTCTGTGAAAAATAGAATTAAACTTCAGTTTAAGATCCACTGGCCAAAGGCTAGAGAGTTTATGCCATGGCGGTTAGTCTGTTATGCGTGCCTGCATGCTCAAATGGTTCCAGTCTGTTGAAACACATGGTCACAATGGGGTGGGCAATATTCCTCTTATGGCTATAATTATAGAAAACTTTGAAAATCTTCTTGACAGAAACCACTTGTTGGATTGCAAAATAATTTAACAGAAATGTTTCTTGGGTGGTTCGCTAACAAAATACTTTCAATTATTAAAAAAAAAAAAAAAAACATGACCGCCAAAGGGTGGGTCCTTGTTTCCTGAAATATGGCCCATCAGGGTCCTTTCCCTTCTGACACTCCTTACCCCTTGTTGCCTTTTGATTCTAAATAGTTGAATCAAACTTTTTTTTTAGGTTTTTGCTTTCACTTACTGTTTTTGTTCCGAGAAGCAAACCTACACTAATGGTATTGCCACATGGTTGTTCAACAGTACATGTTACATAGGAACAGAAAATAACTTACTTATAATTATGTGCAGATGTTCCCTCACAAGCCAGAATATCCCCTTCTCTATATATTGTTCTTTGTTTCCCTTATCATTTTATAATAATATTGTCCAGTTACCTGGATATATAAAAACGTTTATTTTGCATCACCTGAACTTGCAAGCATATCATTCACGTAATTGCAACCAATGTGTACATTCCACAGATAGCATCTGCATATTTGTGTGTTCTTCCAGTAAAGATAACAATAACTGGTAATTAAATTATAAAAGAACATCAAAACAGAAATAGCATTGAGTGTTGGCTGTAGGGTGTGAAGCCAACCCCCACCCACCTGTCAGTAGTTCCAGGTAATTCTCCAGATAACAAACACATATTTCAACAAGCATTGCAACATTTATTGGACACACCTGTGTTGATTGCTATATAAAGACAGGTATTTACTAGAATATCATGAAACTGTCAGTTTTTGTTCTGCAGTCATAATGATCTGGAATGTGGAACAGTTTTTCTTAGTAAATGTGTGACTGTGAGAGTATTGTTATTTTGATAAAATGTAGTTATTACAACACATATTGTTTTGTAAAATTAATGTTAAATTTTCAAACCGGATGTTGTAAAGTATCCCCACCGCAGACACAGGGTATATGTGCAAGTATATCTAGCTGTCTGTTTGTCTAAGCAGTTTCAAATCCATAAAATAGCAAACCATGGTTGGTATTTTATGAAACATTATAATGCTATGGTGACAGTGCTAGGCTTGCAATGAAGAGTCTCTATTTCCTTTGTTATTGCTGATTTATCTATTTATTTATTGAACAGTTTTGACCACTGTTTAACCACACAAATATCTCAGTGGATAAAATTATATGAAACCTCTAATAGATATGTTTCATGATGGTGTGATGATGGACACCATGTTGTGGCACCTCAGTACAACAGCATAATTTCTACTGTAATTGATGGAAAAAAAGGCTTCTTGTCTGACTTTATCAAACTTCAGAAAGTCTTATCATTGACCAAATTCCTTCAAATTATTTTTTTGCTAATAAAGCCAGTCCTTTTTAGCTGTTGTGCTCATGGTGAGCTTTTGTGATCGCCTTTTGTCCGTCGTGCGTCGTTAATCCTTTGTCGTCAACATTTACCTTGGGAACACTCTAGAGGCCACATTTATTGGCCAATCTTCATGAAACTTGCTCAGAACATTTTTTCTAATGATACCTTGGCCGAGTTCGAAAATGGTTCCGATCTGTTGAAAAACATGGCGGGGCAGTTTTCCTTATATGGCTATAGAAAAAGCTTGTGAACACTCTAGAAGTCACAATTTTTGCCCAATCAACATAAAACATGCTCAGAACCTTTGTTCTTATGATATCTCGGCCGAGTTCGAAAAATGGTTCCGCTCCGTTGAAAAACATGGCCGCCAGGCGGCGGGGCAGTTTTCCTTATATGGCTATAGAAAAAGCTTGTGAACACTCTAGAAGTCACAATTTTTGCCCAATCAACATAAAACATGCTCAGAACCTTTGTTCTTATGATATCTCGGCCGAGTTCGAAAAATGGTTCCACTCCGTTGAAAAACATGGCCACCAGGGGGGGGGGGGGTCAGTTTTCCTTATATGGCTATAGGAAAAGCTTGTGAACACTCTCGAAGTCACATTTTTTGCCCAATCAACATGAAACCTTGCTCATGGCTAGTTCGAATCTAGAAGTCACATTTTTTGCCCAATCATCATGAAACGTTGCTCATGGCTAGTTCGAATCTGGGTCTTGTGGGGTGAAAAACTAGGTGACTAGGTCAAATTGAAGAAAAAGCTTGTTAACACTCTAGAAGTCACATTTTTTGCCCAATCTTCATGAAACTTGGTCAGAACATTTGTCTTAATGATATCTCGGCCGAGTTTAAATCTGGGTTATGTGGGTTCAAAAACTAGGCCACTAGGTCAAATTGAAGAAAAAGATTGTTAACACTAGAAGTCACATTATTTGCCCAATCGTCATGAAACTTGGTCAGAACATTTGTCCCAATGGTATCTTGGCTGAGTTCTTGGCTGAGTTTGAATCTGGGTCATGTGGGGTCAAAAACTAGGTCACTAGGTCAAATTGAAGAAAAAGCTTCAGTGTCAATATGTACTTCAAAATTTTTCAAACCATGATGATTAAGGCCGCATTTCCATCAGTCCGTATCAGTATATCCATATCCGTATAAAACTCTAACACATGGAAAATTATTTGACTTATGAAATTGTTTATTTTCTGGTTTACTCAATTTTGGGGGGAATATGTCTACTGGCAGGTTGAAAAAAAAAAGTGTTCAAATCTTAAAACATCAAAAGATTTCCATTAAGCAATTTACTCATTTATAATTAATAACAATATCAACATTAAAACACACTATTATGTGAAGTTAGAATATACATCAAACATGGTATAAACTATTTTATTACACCGATGTTTTATATGCAGTTTAACCAGTTGTATTAATGACTTTTACAGTGTTATAGATGCCTGCATATATATTAACTGCATCATAAAAATTGATTTTACCACAAAGCTGTATATTTGTATGGATTTACAAAATGTAAAGTGAAATGCCTTTTTAAAAGAGGACGAGTTAACATGTACAGGACTGCAATACACGACTGCCAGAACGTCAATTTTTGTTTTTGCGGCATGTGTCAAATGATGTTATCTGGTGCGTTTTAGCTATTAAAATTAAGGCTAAGACATTTTCAATTTTTTGTAAAAGTTTAAATTAAATGAAATAAACGAAACATCGCCATTTGAACGGCATACCTCTAGCCTTTTAAATGCAACAGCATCATTGTTGTTGCGAAACTGAAAGTAATGATTTTTCCGGATGGTTATGTCCAGTGCCCATCACATTCGCACAGTGATGTCATGTCCAAACCCACTATTCTCGTTGTTCTCGAATCTTTAGGTTACACTCGATCTACTGATGGAGCCTTTTTTACTCGACATATGGGCATGTATTTAGTGTTTTAACACTGGTTTAATCGTTGAAAATTTTTTGAAAAAAGTACTAACTGGATAAATGGTGAATTGTAAAGATCTTGATTAAAATACATTTATATTATACATGCTTTGTTCTTGCAAAAGTCGGTGGAAAAATTTCCTTGTGCACATCATGCCTATGCGCGTCAAATGTTAAAGACCTGTATTTACCGTAGTAAAGCACATGATCAGTACACGCATGCTTTCCATGCGTGGAACGTGATGTCGTGGTTGTCAGCAGACATTTCTAATAATTAATGTCAATGAAGCTGTGATTGGTAATGTCATGCACGAGTATTTTATTTACACTGAAGTTTTTATTTCGTATAGTGTCTTCAAGTGAGGGATTTTTTTTCATCCAAAGACAATCAAACAATAAATCATGCTGACTATTGTACATCCAACATTAAATTAAACAACAAATTCTTATTATTATATGTTTTCCATTGGTTTATAGGGAAATATCAAAGAAATAAAATTGGTAATTCACTGTTTTAAACAGTGAAAACTATCACTTCGATAATTTTTACTGTTTAATACTGGTTCCGGATTTAATTCACTAAATGAAACGGACCGTCAACCATGCCGGACTCATAAATTGTGAAATTACGTCATTATTTTGATGTCATTACGTTATGATTCCCACAATATTTTCAGATTAAACGCATTTAAATAGCACTTCAAATGTAACAAAACGGCATAAAAAGGCAAAAAAATTAAATAATTCTATGATCACCTGTGAATTAATATCGATATTCTACTGAAACCAACAAATATCCTCTTATGTACTTTAATTTATCAGAAACAGTTGTGACTTGGAATATGGAATCCTGTTCCTCATGTAAATTCAAATAGAGAGTAGACAGTAGAATGGTCATGTTTATGTGCAACTAGATTGCAGCCTTGCTTATAAGTTAGTGTCAATTATTGGAAACAATTGACCTGTGAAAGACAGGCCACACTGGGAGGTCACAGACCCCTTGATGTGGTGATAAGGGTAACTATCAAAGGCCCCTTTCTGCAAACAAACAATAAACAGATTCATGTAAGTTTGAGAATGACTTGTTATACAGATTTTCCGCTATTGAAACAGAGATTGCAACTACACTTACAATGACAGTAAACAAGTAAATCAAAACAAAGGGAGAGAGCAATGATCTTAACTCAATATTGAAGGGACTTGTTCCAAGATTTTTCGTATTTTCAGCTCACCTGAGCATGAAGTGCTCGGTGAGCTATTGGTTTAGGGGACCTCTCCGGCGTTGTCCATCGTCCGTATGCCGTCAACAATTTGGACCGTTATCGCGATAAACACTACATTTTTTATTCAATCTTGACCTTACTTGCACAGTTTGTGTATGACCATAAAATCTCTAATGGGATTGTTATTGGGTCAGATCACACCAGTAACACCAGAGTTATTGCCCCTTTTTCATTGCAAAAAAAGTGCAAAAATGCCCCTTTTCAATGTATAGACTTTATGTACCATCCAATCTTAACCAAACTTTGACAATTTGTGTATGACCATCAGATCTCAGCAGACGCCAACAATAGGCCAGATCGTGTTTCCAACACCAGAGTTATTGCCCTTTGTTTATTAATAAAATGTACACAAATGGACATTATTCAGGATAGAGACTTCATTTTCCATCCAATCTTCACCAATCTTGCACAGTTTGTCTATGACCATAAGATTAAAGGTGATGTTGAATATAAGCAAGATCGGACCAGAAACACCAGAGTTATTGCCCTTTGTTTGTAAACAAAATATGCAAAATGGACATTATTGAGGATAGAGACTTCATTTTTCATCCAATCTTCACCAATCGTGTACAGTTTGTCTATGAATGTAAGACTACAGGTGAAGTCGAATAAAAGCATGATTGGACCAGAAACACCAGAGTTATTGCCCCTTCTGTTTGGAAAAAAACATCAACAAGTTATCAATGATTGGCTTGCACACATGATTTTTATTCATTGTTGACCAAACTTACACAGTTTGCCATGACCATAATAATTGATTGATAAAATTTGATTTCCAACAGTTGCAAGACTTGCATGGAGTTATTTGTACATGCAATGTTGATGTCTTCAGAGCCTGCATTAACATCATTTATCATCATTTGACAGAAAATTATCAAAGAAACAGCAAAACCTTACCTTATAGCACAGTTAAACAAATCATGGCATTTATAAACTACTGAGCTGGTGTGGTTATCAAATCTATACCACTCTATCAATTATCAAATTAATATGATTAACAGTGATATGATGCAACACATTACACATGCACCATTGATGTAGAGTTCATCATCATTCTGTCTGTATACCAATTAGAAGAAAGTTTGTCTGACTGGCACATGCCAATGATTATTGCAGAAGGAAATTAGATTGATGAAGATTAATTCACACGGTCTGTAATCACTGGCGCCACCTCTTTTTGGAGACGCATTGGAAAAAGAGCCAATTATACTTGGCTCCACCTCTTAAGTGAACACGCAAAATAATATGTTTAATTGACCCCAAACCAACATTTTTGATAATGCAGCACATAATACATTTCGAAAGGAATGATTTTATGCCATTAATCCTCTAATTGTGTGTAAATTATGTCGTAACACATTCAAATTCATCAATTAGCTGGTTCAATTTCCACCATGTCACGACTTATAAAAGTCCTCACGTTTTGAAATGAGTTCATACTTCATATTTCGCTACATTGTTGGAAGGTAAAATTGTAACCGAATCGCACTACATTGTCCGATTTTTGAAATAGTGTCTAAAATTGTCATTAAACATATGAAACCAACTCTCTTTCCAACACTGTTGACCTTTTCCTACTACTTCCTGTCATAAGCGCCACCTCGGAAGTATAATTGGCTCTTATTCTAATGCATCTCCAAAAAGAGGTTGTGCCAGTGATTACAGACCGTGAATTCACCTGGAAATATATCACACTGGTACTGCCTAATATAACATTCCAGACTAAACCACCCTGTCTGATGAAGGTGGATGAAGTTTGCTCAAAACATAACAGCATCCAAATATTCAAATGTGTGGGTGGAACCAGTCTGATTAAATGTTTACAGCCTGTCAGCTTCCTGAATAACCACACAATAATTATTTTGCAACATTTTCTTCTTCCTCAAACTTTCAATTAAAATGTTTTAGGGGAGAAAAACACTTAAAATGTATAAGTGTATCATTTCATTGCATTCCAGTCAAAGTGATTTTTTTTTTAAACTTCTCTACAGGAAATGGCATACACATAGAAATTTAAGAGACTGAACAATAAATTTTGCTATGAAGAACAGTAACTCCAAAACAGGCCATGCTTTTTGCATTCTGCTATTCTGACAATGCCATTCGGTATGATGTAAGTTTCTTCAGACTGGCACAGTCTATTGGGTGGCACAGGTGGTACCCAGGTAGGTCAGGTGCAATCTCCAGTTCCCAGTGTCTTAGGTATCTCTCCAGGGATCTCTCAGTCTAGGTGGTGACCACTGAGCCACCTGGCACTTGGTGGCTGGTGGTCCTACTTTAGTGTTAATTGTAATGGTGAACAATATGTTTCCAACAATTTCCACAAAGAGAAGTACATGTATGACAATTTTCTGTAAGGAACACTTTCTCCACTTGACAAATGCATGAAATATGTGGCTGACATTATTTTAGGTTGTTGTATATGTAAAACATTTCTTAACCATACATTATTTTATAGATTTCAAAGTTTTCCATACAGCTGCTTAGTGATACATCCTTCAAGAAGGACTTGGAATTATTTAGAAATCAAGGGCAAATAGGAATAAAAGAGATCTGACAGAGAAACAGTCAAGGAACATGAATGCCAAGTTTTGCTAACATCCACTGCACCTGTTTGGCTTATGAATTTTAACTAAACAATTTGCCTATTTACAAAGTTGAAAAAAAAATCAAAAAAAATCTGATGCTTAGGCCGCACCAGATTGATAACTTGGTAATCGGATTTTTTTCAAAAAAAATTTGAGCGAGCGAGCGCAAAAATGATACAACTATTATTTTTTTGATTTTGTTTATTACATAATTTTCACGAATTTATATATATAAACATACATATTTTTGCTTTGAACATGAGAATTTTAAGTATTAATGTATGTATACAATAATGAACCATGACATAAACAGATCTAACATAAATATTTATCATTACCGAAAGTTTAAGAAATATCAATGAACAGTTCATTCAAGTATTCATTTATGAACATGTTCAGAATTTAAATGTAAAATTAAAGCATGTATATGATGTCCAATTTTCATGTTTTGGTAAAGAGAAATTAAACAATTGTGAAATTTAAAATATATTCAAGATAAAAATAAAACAATAATATGGCATTTTATTGTTGGAAGTCTTGTCTGGTAGCGATTGTTTTACCCTTAGGATATAATAATCGTGAACATTTGCCATATTTTTTTGGTTTATATTCCTAAAATTTGGAAAACGTGTTATTTTTCATGCAGATAATGATGAGAAAGTAATTCAACATATTCACCCTTATATCGATCATTGTGCAAAGTCCCTATCTACTGATAGATGTAGTGAAATAAAATCATTTAATACACATCATTTATTACATATATCTTTTGATGATTTGTGTTCAAAAAACAAATATACGGCATTATATTAAACAAAATGTACACATTGAATTATATCAGTGTTCAACATTTTCAAAAACAACATTTATTATGTAAATAACCAACTTTTTTTTTAATTTGTATAAAGCTTATCCCTTTCAGTTTGACTAAGTCATTGCTACTTATCATTTTATTGCATTTAATAACATTCAAACACATGAACTAATTAAGATAAAATCAATGTTATGTTCATATACATTAATGTAAACGCGTTTATTCAATGTTTGCTTAGAATTTTTATGCATGGTACAATAGACCCTTTTCACATTCCCGTTATCGAGTACTGTAGGAGTTGTCTCCCTTGATAAAGCGAATCAAGAACGAGGCTGACGATGTATTTATTGGCTGTAATTGTCCATAAAGGAAAATATTTTTCTGTGGATAAAATGTTGAATAAACTTATAAAATGTTGTTTGTTTTTTATTTAAACTTGTCTCTGTTTTATTCACTAAGTTAAGTATATGGTGAAATGTTTCAAATACTTAAATTATAATGCAAATTATGTAACAATCACAACATAATCAAATCTGATTACGAAACTATGTTTGACATCATGATTATGTTACTTCATATTCAGATCTGAATTTTAATGATTGAAATAAGTCTATAATTGCTGAATTTATTGCAGTTTACATAATTAATTAATAATTAATTAATTAATATTTATTAACAGAAGCAGTTCGTTTATTCCGGATTCAGTGTCGGCTGGGTAATTATATAACAGCTTGACAGTTACAAATATGACTGAAAAATAAAACATCATTATTTAATATCAAAACGTTAAAAAGCAGTGTTAATTATCATTATATGTCATCAAACTTTTTGCACAAACACATGTATATTCCATTTATAAACTGTCATGAGTTCAAGCAAATGATCAGGATAATTGCGAATAAAATTAAATTTTTGTCTTAAATAAAGTTATTTTTTATTTTAAATGATAGTTATTTCACTTGTTACCAAGTAGATTCATGAAGTCAGTGGCATAGCTGCCGAAACAATGACCCGTGTATTACTGCACTAATTGGTATGCACTTTGATTACGTAATTGTGCCACATGTTATTTTAGGTATCCGGACACATGCCCCCCCGGACTCGATATTTTTAGGGTAGACGGACATATGCCACCCCGGACACATGCCACCCCGCTAATTTGCCACCCCAGACACTGGCCCTCCCGTTAACCAATGTTTTTACAGTTTGATAAGTGATACAATTGATTAATTATCAAAACGAACAGACAAGATTAGGCAGCCATTAATTAAGGCGACAAAGAGTCCATAATTAATTAATTGACCTGCTATTGCATTATTTAAAACAAACTGTGAAACAAACTGTCATTTTGAAGTTAATACCGTCACAGCGTCCTTAATTAATTAATTGTTTTGTTGCTTCATTCTGAGAACAAACTGTGGAACAAACCGTAAAATTTAGTATATTTAAACAAATGTCGTTCTTGAAAACTATCACTTGTCAAAATGGAAATCATCAGAAGCAAACGTGGAAGTATGAAGGTATACTACGATGGACACTCCTACATAAAAAAGAAAGAGACCAAGTCCACAATACGGTGGGAATGTTGCAAAAGAAGGTCGGAATCGTGCACTGGTGCCCTTACCACCGACATTGGTGTAAGTAGTATTAAGCTTATTGTCTTTTAAAAAAGATAATTTCACAAATAACTCATATTTGAATAAAAGTGGATAGCGAGTCTTATCATTGAATTTGTGTATGTTTTTATAATTCCACAATACAGTCGATAGATAATTAATATAAAATAATACACTAATCTGTCATTCATTGTTACAGATCACGCAGACAGGCAGACCATTTTGAAATTGAAGCGATGAAGTCCACTCTGAAATTATGGCTGCCGCAGACGCAAACAGAGGGCAGCCCGGGCAGATATTGGCCGATAAGTTGGTCCAATATCCAGTACAGGTTAGTAATATTAACTTATATTGTTTTTATGATTATGATGTTGATGATGGATGAAAATAATAATGATTTTAATAATAAAAGTTATTTTCTTCTTGAATAATACATTTAATAATAATTTGTTTGTGATCATCTAACATTTCTTATCTTCTACAGGTGCGAGCGGCGGTGGGTAAGACGGACAGCCTTAAGCGTGCCATTCGTCGTGCGAAGAGAGGTGCCGCTCCGGCAGAACCCATGTCGATGGCAGAAGTGCCAGTCCCGCTTCCTGAGTCGTATACCGTGACCTATTCCTGAGGGCTCCTCACCATTCCCGGTGTATGACAATGGATCCGAAACATCTCGACTGCTCGTCTTCGCCAGTGCGACCGGCCTGGACCTTCTCGGCAGTGCAGATGTCTGGTTTATGGATCGGACTCATTCAGCCGCTCCCCCGCAGTTCAGCCAGCTGTTCTGCATCCGAGTGCCAGTAGGGGACTCGCATGGAACAGCGGTCTATGCTCTCCTTCCTGGGAAGTAGCAGGAGCATTATGAAGAATGCCTCACCGCCACTCTGGACGCGTGTGTACGCAGAGACGTGCGTCCGAATCAGCTGAAAGTCATAGCTGACTATGAATGCGCCATCCACAACGCCGTGAAGTCCATCATTGGTCCAAATATTCATATACAGGTCAGTATCATTTGTTTATTATTATTGTAAATAAGAACATTAATTTGTTGAAACTTGAAACTATGTAAATCGTTCATTGTTTTTAATGATATATGATATATTAATGATATATCTGTCGTAATATTTAATATGTTCGTTTTTTTTTCAGGGATGCTTCTACCATCTGACGCAATCGACATGGCGACGCATTCAAGCGGAGGGTCTAGCCACAACATACTGAGAGGACGCTGAAGTTCGCCACTGCTGTGGGATGTTGGATGGCCTGGCATTTCTACCAGTAGATGACGTAAGTGCCGGGATGGATGCCATCAAGGAATTGATGCCGGAGGTCCTCAACCCCATCGTTGACTACTTCGATGCGTCAGCTGGGCATTTCGTGCTGTGACGTCAACGGACGGATGCGGTTTCGGAGGACACAGCCGAGGTTTCCATCGCAGACCTGGAACGTCCATTACGCGACCATACGGGACGAGGACCGAACCAACAACGTATGTGAGAGTTGGAACAACAGGTTTCGGCATCTTGTTGGAAATGACCACCCTTCCCTCTGGGTGTTGGTTGGCTGCCTGCAGAAGGACAACGCGGTCGTTGAGACGGACGCCTACAGAGTGACCAACGGTGAGCGGGTAAACAAGCGCGTCAAGAAGGCCACTGCCACTCATCAGAAGACGTTGAAGGACATGTGTGTACGGTACGTGAGTGGAGCACTGATCATCGTACAGTTCATGCAGGGCATCGGACACCACATCCGTGTTGGGCATTGAATGTGAATGACGACTTGTGTTGTATTTATTATGCGCATTATGTACTATGTATTATGCATTTATTCATTTCAGGTGCCTTGGATAGTTCCACTGTTCATATAATTCATGATATTTTAAATTGATGCATAATAAATAATATAATGTTGTTAAATTGATGCATAATAAAAGATGTGAAATAAATTTGTATTTTTATATAAAACCTCCAATTGTCGCACCAAACATAAGAATATAAAAATCTGGCATAAACACTAAATGATTAAATGACGAGAGGGCCAGTGTCCGGAGTGGCAAATTAGCGGGGTGGCATGTGTCCGGGGTGGCAAATTAGCGGGGTGGCATATGTCCGGGGTGGCATATGTCCGCCTGACTAAAAATTACCGGGAGGGCTTATGTCCGGGGGGGGCATATGTCCGACATTCGTTATTTTAAAATTAGGACCTATATAAACATTCTGGTTACATAATAATGGTCATGTGTTTATACTCGTACAAGATTACGATCTTATAATTGATAAGACCAGGTTTGAACAATACAAAGTATGTCAGTCTCAGAGAAAGTACCTACGTCTAAATTGCATTTTTTCCCCATTTTTAGCAACGATATACTAATTAAACTGACACTCTCTGATCATATATCATAATTATATTATGTACCATGCCATTTCTGTTTATTAAGAAGTAAACTAAGTGAATATTTATAACATTTTAAAAGTACTAAACTGTAAATGACCGCTGTTCAACCAGTATTAACCACTATCAATACATCGCGAGCCTTGTTTTCGATTCGCCGATAAATTATTGTGTTGTGATAATCGCTAAAAATGGGAATGTGAAACTCGTCTATTGTACGCAGAGGCTGGAGGTAGCCACTTTTGATGTGCGGGTGTGTAATATACTCGTCGAAGTCAACAATTAAATAAATACATATATATCAAACAATAAACTACAATGTTGACTGTTATCCTGTTGTTTGAACGACTTACTCCACAAAAATATTTTACTTTTTTCATGGAGCGAGCGCAGAGCAATTTGCAAAAAATCCAAGGCCAAGGTCACACTTAAAGGTCAAAGGTCAAAAATGGGGTATATTTTTTGTGTCCGGTCTATAACTCTGTCATTTCTGGATGGATTTTGAAATTATTTTGCAGAAATGTTAACCATCATGGGACGATGTTTTGCATGCTCGATGCAGGTCCATACCTTCAAGGTCACGGTCACACTTAGAAATCAAAGGTAAAAAATGGAGTCTGTTTTTTGTGTCAGCTCAATTACTCTGTCATTTCTGGATAGATTTTGAAATTACTTGGCAGAAACCTTCACCATCATATGACGAAGTGTCCCTATCTCCAAGGTCAGGGTGACACTTAAAAGTCAAAGGTAAAAAATGGAGTCAGTTTTTCATGTCGTCTCTATTACTCTGTCATTTCTGGATGGATTTTGAAATTAATTGGCAGAAAGATTCATCATCATGAGACAATATGTCAAGCGCAAGATCCAGGTCTGTACTTCCAAGGTCAAGTTCACAGAGTTCAAAGGTCAAAAATGGAGTCTGTTTTTTGTGTCTGCTCAATAACTCTGTCATTTCTGGATGGATTTCGGAATTACTTAGCAGAAACATTCCGCATCATAAGACGATGTGTCGCGCGCAAGATCCAGGTCCATACCTTCAAGTTCAAGGTCACACTTAGAGGTTAAAGGTTAAAAATGGGGTCTGTTTTTCGTGTCCGGTCAATAACTCTGTCATTTCTAGATGGATTGTGAAATTAATTAATGGCAGAAACGTTCATCATCATGAGACGATGTGTCGTACGCAAGACCCAGTCTGTACCTTCAAGGTCACACTTCGAGGTAAAAATTGGGGTTTGTTTTTCGTGTCCGGTCAATTACTCTGTTATTTCTTGATGGATTTTGAAATTATTTGGCTGAAATGTTCACCATCATGAGACAATGTGTCGTGCGCAAGAACCAGCTAACCTGTAAGGTCAAAGGTAAAAAGTTGGGTCAGTATTTTGTGTCAAGTCAATAACTCTGTCGTGTCACATGTGGATGGATTTTGAAATTACATGGCAAGTTCACCATTAAGAGATGATATTTATGGGTGTATTTTATTCCTTAATTTTGTTCTATAGATCTACCTGTAATAAATATGGAAATGTGTGTTCCCCCCCCCCCCCCCCCCACACACACACGCTATGGTTATAGCACAATATTGTGCCAACAAGGTTGAAACTGCATCAAAATGTCAGAGTATATTGTGATTCTAGGGTAAGAAACCAGCCAATAAAACCAGTAAACTAGCAAAGTTTCTTTGAGATATTCCAGTCATTTTTGTTAGAACATGAAATGTTCATCTACAAAGTTTTACAGTTTGATGTTGTCAAATAGTTGGGCATCTATGACTGCAAAGCGTTTGGAAATAGCAGTTTGTCTGTGAAAAACGTGCTACACTCTTATAATGCATGTGGATGGTGTTTGATAACATTGATGAATTACTATTTTACATGGAACAACTCAAGCCCTGTTGAGAGATCATTTAATTTAGTGTATAAGCAATCTCATTAAAATCATCTCCAGTCTGACGCTACTATATTATCAGCTGACTAGATCTGATGACTTTGCATTAGGGGTCACGTTCAGATGACCTTTTATAGGAGCCAATCAAAATGTTGCCTTCAAAATCTTGCGGTATAACATATTTAAACCACAAATACTATGCACGAAATTGAACTTTGGATGTATAAGGTACCACTATATCCATTGTTGTCCACATGAAAATTAACTGATTTATTCCAGAGGATCAGCTGGTAATACATCACTTTTCAAAAACCATGGCCAAACATTGCTGTGCAAAAATCAATTTCATTGGGCGCAGCATGGCTGATGTTTTATTGTTTGGAAGGTCATTTGAACGTGACCTGTTATACAATGTCTTCAGATCCTAACAATGTTAGGATTTGATTTTAATGAGATTGAGTGCATTAGTTGACTAGGGGAAATCTCAAGGGTGTCAACAAATCACACTGTCAAAATGTACTATCACAGCAGTTAATAACAATTTGTGATATAGTGTTATGGCTTTGGACAAATTAGATAATTTAGTTTTGCCTGACATATTATTTTGGAATTACCATTAGAATGGACAATGTGTTAAACATGATGACGGAAATATAATTTTTACAGTCAACATGATTTACCTCAGATTAATATGTGTTTTATTTATAAGGTAATGTCTGCATATTTTAAATACTTTAAAATATTATGAATTTATGACAGTTAGTTGAGTTAAATAATAATAGTTTAAAGACAACAATAACAATAACTTTTTATATTAACAATAATGTAAAGTCAACAAATCTTGAAAAAATAGCCACAAGTTCCCAGTTTCTTTGTCAAGAAATTTAAGCTTAAAACAACGAGGGGTGGGGCATGTTTGAATTATACACCATATTCGCAGGAATGGAAAGTCACATAATAGCCATTGATGGAAATGCTTGTACACTGTATATAAATGGTTTAGATGTTACTATTAATGGCCCTGCAAAACTGAGGGTTCAATATAATTTTGGAAACATCAATAATATGCAGACATGTTTAGATGTTCTCATGGTTTTAGCCTGAGAGAGAAGCTACTGGTGTTCACAGAGGCATTCATCATCAAGACATCAATGTGTGATAATAATGTCAGTCAGTCTCACTCATCTATCATACTGTTATGGAGATGTTAATGAGTTGGCAGTGGTTAACATGTCCAACAATAATGAACTGCAGGAATTGAGGGTTGCCATACTGCCATGTCTTGCCTGATATTGTAACAGTGTGGCCATGACTTGCTGGAAAGTGTGATAGTGTGGCCATGTCTTTCCTTATAGTGCAATAGTGTGGCCATGTCTTGCCAGAAAGTGTGATAGTGTGGCCATGTCTTGCCTGATATTGTGATCGTGTGGCTGTGTCTTGCCAGAAAGTGTGATAGTGTGGCCATGTCTTGTCTGATATTGTGATAGTGTGGCCATGTCTTGTCTGATATTGTGATAGTGTGGCCATGTCTTGTCTGATATTGTGATAGTGTGCCATGTCTTGTCTGATACTGTGATAGTGTGGCCATGTCTTGTGTGATAGTGTGGCCATGTCTTGTCTGATATTGTGATAGTGTGGCCATGTCTTGTCTGATATTGTGATAGTGTGCCATGTCTTGTCTGATATTGTGATAGTTTAGCCATGTCTTGGCGGAAAGTGTGATAGTGTCGCCATGTCTTGTCTGATATTGTGATACTGTGGCCATGTCTTGTCTGATAGTATCATAGTGTGGTCATGTCATGCCTGATAGTATGATAGTGTGGCCATGTCGTGCCTGATAGTATGATAGTGGGGTCATGTCGTGCCTGATAGTATGATAGTGTGGTCATGTCGTGCCTGATAGTATCATAATGTGGCCATGTCGTGCCTGATAGTATGATAGTGTGGTCATGTCTTGCCTGATAGTATGATAGTGGGGTCATGTCGTGCCTGATAGTATGATAGTGTGGTCATGTTGTGCCTGATAGTATGATAGTGTGGTCATGTTGTGCCTGATAGTATGATAGTGGGGTCATGTCTTGCCTGATAGTATGATAGTGGGGTCATGTCTTGCCTGATAGTATGATAGTGGGGTCATGTCTTGCCTGATAGTATGATAGTGGGGTCATGTCTTGCCTGATAGTATGATAGTGGGGTCATGTCTTGCCTGATAGTATGATAGTGGGGTCATGTCGTGCCTGATAGTATGATAGTGCAGTCATGTTGTGCCTGATAGTATGATAGTGTGGTCATGTTGTGCCTGATAATATGATAGTGAGGTCATGTTGTGCCTGATAGTATGATAGTGTGGTCATGTCGTGCCTGATAGTATGGTAGTGAGGTCATGTTGTGCCTGATAGTATGGTACTGTGGTCATGTTGTGCCTGATAGTATGATAGTGAGGTCATGTTGTGCCTGATAGTATGATAGTGAGGTCATGTTGTGCCTGATAGTATGATAGTGTGGTCATGTTGTGCCTGATAGTATGATAGTGGGGTCATGTTGTGAATGATAGTATGATAGTGGGGTCATGTCGTGCCTGATAGTATGATAGTCAGGTCATGTTGTGCCTGATAGTATGGTAGTGGGGTCATGTCTTGCCTGATAGTATGATAGTGAGGTCATGTTGTGCCTGATAGTATGATAGTGAGGTCATGTTGTGCCTGATAGTATGGTAGTGGGGTCATGTCTTGCCTGATAGTATGATAGTGAGGTCATGTTGTGCCTGATAGTATGATAGTGTGGTCATGTCGTGCCTGATAGTATGATAGTGTGGTCATGTCGTGCCTGATAGTATGATAGTGTGGTCATGTTGTGCCTGATAGTATGATAGTGTGGTCATGTTGTGCCTGATAGTATGATAGTGTGGTCATGTCGTGCCTGATAGTATGATAGTGTGGTCATGTTGTGCCTGATAGTATGATAGTGTGGTCATGTTGTGCCTGATAGTATGATAGTGTGGTCATGTTGTGCCTGATAGTATGATAGTGGGGTCATGTCGTGCCTGATAGTATGATAGTGAGGTCATGTTGTGCCTGATAGTATGATAGTGGGGTCATGTTGTGCCTGATAGTATGATAGTGGGGTCATGTCGTGCCTGATAGTATGATAGTGAGGTCATGTTGTGCCTGATAGTATGATAGTGAGGTCATGTTGTGCCTGATAGTATGGTTGTGGGGTCATGTCGTGCCTGATAGTATGATAGTGGGGTCATGTTGTGCCTGATAGTATGATAGTGAGGTCATGTTGTTCCTGATAGTATGGTAGTGAGGTCATGTTGTGCCTGATAGTGAGGTCATGTTGTGCCTGATAGTATGATAGTGAGGTCATGTTGTGCCTGATAGTATGATAGTGGGGTCATGTCGTGCCTGATAGTATGATAGTGGGGTCATGTTGTGAATGATAGTATGATAGTGGGGTCATGTTGTGCCTGATAGTATGATAGTGAGGTCATGTTGTGCCTGATAGTATGGTAGTGGGGTCATGTCTTGCCTGATAGTATGATAGTGAGGTCATGTTGTGCCTGATAGTATGATAGTGAGGTCATGTTGTGCCTGATAGTATGGTAGTGGGGTAATGTCTTGCCTGATAGTATGATAGTGAGGTCATGTTGTGCCTGATAGTATGATAGTAGGGTCATGTCGTGCCTGATAGTATGATAGTGTGGTCATGTTGTGCCTGATAGTATGATAGTGAGGTCATGTTGTGCCTGATAGTATGATAGTGAGGTCATGTTGTGCCTGATAGTATGATAGTGAGGTCATGTTGTGCCTGATAGTATGGTAGTGGGGTCATGTCGTGCCTGATAGTATGATAGTGAGGTCATGTTGTGCCTGATGGTATGATAGTGAGGTCATGTTGTGCCTGATAGTATGATAGTGGGGTCATGTCTTGCCTAATAGTATGATAGTGTGGTCATGTTGTGCCTGATAGTATGATAGTGTGGTCATGTCTTGCCTGATAGTATGATAGTGAGGTCATGTTGTGCCTGATAGTATGATAGTGTGGTCATGTCGTGCCTGATAGTATGATAGTGAGGTCATGTTGTGCCTGATAGTATGATCTTGTGGCCATGTCGTGCCTGATAGTATGATAGTGGGGTCATGTCTTGCCTGATAGTATGATAGTGGGGTCATGTTGTGCCTGATAGTATGATAGTGGGGTCATGTTGTGCCTGATAGTATGATAGTGTGGTCATGTCGTGCCTGATAGTATGATAGTGGGGTCATGTCTTGCCTGATAGTATGATAGTGGGGTCATGTTGTGCCTGATAGTATGGTAGTGGGGTCATGTCTTGCCTGATAGTATGATAGTGGGGTCATGTCTTGCCTGATAGTATGATAGTGGGGTCATGTCTTGCCTGATAGTATGATAGTGGGGTCATGTCGTGCCTGATAGTATGGTAGTGGGGTCATTTTGTGCCTGATAGTATGGTAGTGGGGTCATGTTGTGCCTGATAGTATGATAGTGGGGTCATGTTGTGCCTGATAGTATGGTAGTGGGGTCATGTTGTGCCTGATAGTATGATAGTGGGGTCATGTCGTGCCTGATAGTATGGTAGTGGGGTCATGTCGTGCCTGATAGTATGATAGTGTGGTCATGTCGTGCCTGATAGTATGGTAGTGGGGTCATGTTGTGCCTGATAGTATGATAGTGTGGTCATGTTGTGCCTGATAGTATGATAGTGGGGTCTTGTCTTGCCTGATAGTATGATAGAGGGGTCATGTCTTGCCTGATAGTATGATAGTGGGGTCATGTCTTGCCTGATAGTATGATAGTGGGGTCATGTCGTGCCTGATAGTATGGTAGTGGGGTCATGTTGTGAATTATAGTATGATAGTGTGGTCATGTCGTGCCTGATAGTATGATAGTGGGGTCATGTCGTGCCTAATAGTATGATAGTGGGGTCATGTCATGCCTGATAGTATGATAGTGGGGTCATGTCGTGCCTGATAGTATGATAGTGGGGTCATGTTGTGAATGATAGTATGATAGTGGGGTCATGTCGTGCCTGATTGTATGAGAGTGTGGTCATGTCATGCCTGATAGTGTGGTCATGTCTTGCCTGAAAGTATGTTATTGGGTTCATGAATTGTCTAATAGTATGATAGTGTGGTCATGTCGTGAATGATAGTATGATAGTGGGGTCATGTCATGCCTGATAGTATGATAGTGTGGTCATGTCGTGCCTGATAGTATGATAGTGGGGTCATGTCGTACCTGATAGTATGGTAGTGGGGTCATGTTGTGAATGATAGTATGATAGTGTGGTCATGTCGTGCCTGATAGTATGATAGTGGGGTCGTGTCTTGCTTGATCGTATGATAGTGTGGTCTTGTCTTGCCTGAGAGTATGATAGTGTGGCCATGTCGTGCCTGATAGTATGATACTGAGTCATGTCTTGCTTGATCATATGATAGTGTGGTCTTGTCTTGCCTGATAGTATGATAGTGTGGCCATGTCGTGCCTGATAGTATGATAGTGTGGCCATGTCTTGCCTGAGAGTATGATAGTGTGGCCATGTCTTGCCTGATTGTATGATATTGGGGACATGAATTGCCTGAGAGTATGATAGTGTGGTCATGTCTTGCCTGATGGTATGATAGTGTGGTCATGTCTTGCCTGATAGTATGATAGTGTGGCCATGTCGTGCCTGATAGTATGATAGTGTGGCCATGTCTTGCCTGATAGTATTATACTGGGGTCATGAATTGCATGATAGTATGATAGTGTGGTCATGTCTTGCCAGACAGTATGATAGTGTGGTCATGTCTTGCCTGATAGTATGATAGTGTGGCCATGTTGTGTCTGATAGTATGATAGTGTTGCTATATCTTGCCACTATTGTATGATAGTGGGGTCATATCGTGAATGATAGTATGATAGTGGGGTCATGTCGTGCCTGATAGCATGATAGTGTGGTCATGTCGTTCCTGATAGTATGATAGTGTGGTCATGTCGTGCCTGATAGTCTGATAGTGTGGTCATGTCGTGCCTGATAGTATGATAGTGGGGTCATGTCTTGCCTGATAGTATGATAGTGTGGCCATGTAGTTCCTGATAGTGTGGTCATGTCTTGCCTGATATTGTGATATTGGGGTCATCAATTGCCTGATAGTATGATAGTGGGGTGATGAATTGCCTTATCGTATGATACTGGGGTCATGAATTGCCTTATAGTATTATACTGGGGTCATGAATTATCTGATAGTATGATTCTGGGGTCATGAATTGCCTAATAGTATAATACTGGGGGTCATGAATTGCCTGATAGTATGATAGTGTGGCCATGTTGTGAATGATAGTATGATTGTGTGGTCATGTCTTGCCTGACCGTATGATAGTGGGGTGATGTCTTGCCTGACAGTATGATAGTGGGGTGATGTTGTTCCTGATAATATGATAGTGGGGTCATGAATTTCCTGATAGTATGATACTGGGATCGTGAATTGTCTGATAGTATGATAGTGGGGGTCGTGTCGTGAATGATAGTATGATAGTATGGTCATGTCTTACCTTACAGTATGATAGTGGGATGATGTCGTTCCTGATAGTATGATAGTGGGGTCATGAATTTCCTGATATTATGATAGTGTAGTCATGTCTTACCTGATAGTATGATGCTGGGGTCATGAATTGACTGATTGTATGATAGTGGGGTCATGTCTTGCCTGAAAGTATGATACTGGGACATGAATTGCCTGATAGTATGATAGTGTGGCCATGTCTTGCCTGATAGTATAATATTGGGGACATGAATTGCCTGAGAGTATGATAGTGTGGTCATGTCTTGCCTGATAGTATGATACTGGGGTCATGAATTGCCTGATTGTAAGATAGTGGGGTCATGTCTTGCCTGAAAGTATGATGCTGGGACATGAATTGCCTGATAGTATGATAGTGTGGCCATGTCTTGCCTGATAGTATGATATTGGGGACATGAATTGCCTGAGAGTATGATAGTGTGGTCATGTCTTGCCTGATAGTATGATACTGGGGTCATGAATTGCCTGATTGTATGATAGTGGGGTCATGTCTTGCCTGAAAGTATGATACTGGGACATGAATTGCCTGATAGTATGATAGTGTGGCCATGTCTTGCCTGATAGTATGATATTGGGGACATGAATTGCCTGAGAGTATGATAGTGTGGTCATGTCTTGCCTGATAGAATGATACTGGGGTCATGAATTGCCTGATAGTATGATACTGGGGTCATGAATTGCCTGAAAGTATGATACTGGGGTCATGAATCGCCTGATAGTATGATACTGGGGTCATGAATCGCCTGATAGTATGATACTGGGGTTATGAATTGCCTAATAGTATGATACTAGGGTCATGAATTGTCTGATAGTAGGATACTGGGGTCATGAATTGCCTAATAGTATGATACTGGGGTCATGAATTGCCTGATAGTATGATTGTGTGGTCATGTCTTGCCTGACCGTTTGATAGTGGGGTGATGTCTTGCCTGACTGTATGATAGTGGGGTGATGTTGTTCCTGATAATATGATAGTGGGGTCATGAATTTCATGATAGTATGATAGTGTGGTCATGTCTTGCCTGATAGTTTGATACTGGGGTAATGAATTGCCTAACAGTATGATAGAGGGGTCATGTCTTGCCTGATGGTATGATACTGGGGTCATGTCTTGCCTGATATGATGATACTGGGGTCATGTCTTGGCTGATAGTACGATAGTGGGGTCATGAATTGCCTGATATTATGATAGTGTGGTCATGTCTTACCTGACAGTATGATAGTGGGGTGATATTGTTCCCTATGGTATGATAGTGGGGTCATGTATTTCCTGATATTATGATAGTATGGTAATGTCTTGCCTGATAGTATGATGCTGGGATCATGAATTGCCTGATAGTATGATAGTGGGGTCATGTCTTGCCCGACAGTATGATACTGGGACATGAATTGCCTGATATTATGATAGTGTGGCCGTGTAGTGCTGGATAATATGATATTGGGGACATGATTTGCCGGAGAGTATGATAGTGTGGTCATGTCTTGCCCGATATCATGATACTGGGGCCATGAATTGCCTGATAGTTTCATACTGGGGTCATGAATTGCCTGATAGTATGATACTGGGGTCATGAATTGCCTTATAGTATGATGCTGGGGTCATGAATTGTCTGATAGTATGATACTGGTGTCATGAATTGCCTTATAGTATGATACTGGGGTCATGAATTGCCTGATAGTATGATAGTGTGGCCATGTTGTGAATGATAGTATGATAGTGTGGTCATGTCTTGCCTGATATTATGATACTGGGGTCATGAATTGCCTGATAGTATGATAGTGGGGTCATGAATTGCCTGATAGTATGATACTGTGGTCATGAATTGCCTTATGGTATTATACTGGGGTCATGAATTATCTGATAGTATGATACTGGGGTCATGAATTGCCTAATAGTATAATACTGGGGGTCATGAATTGCCTGATAGTATGATAGTGTGGCCATGTTGTGAATAATAGTATGATTGTGTGGTCATGTCTTGCCTGACCGTATGATAGTGGGGTGATGTCTTGCCTGACAGTATGATAGTGGGGTGATGTTGTTCCTGATAATATGATAGTGGGGTCATGAATTTCCTGATAGTATGATACTGGGATCGTGAATTGTCTGATAGTATGATAGTGGGGGTCGTGTCGTGAATGATAGTATGATAGTGTGGTCATGTCTTACCTTACAGTATGATAGTGGGATGATGTCGTTCCTGATAGTATGATAGTGGGGTCATGAATTTCCTGATATTATGATAGTGTAGTCATGTCTTACCTGGGGTCATGAATTGCCTGATAGTATGATAGTGTGGCCATGTCTTGCCTGATAATATAATATTGGGGACATGAATTGCCTGAGAGTATGATAGTGTGGTCATGTCTTGCCTGTTATTTTGATACTGGGGTCATGAATTGCCTGATTGTATGATAGTGGGGTCATGTCTTGCCTGAAAGTATGATACTGGGACATGAATTGCCTGATAGTATGATAGTGTGGCCATGTCTTGCCTGATAGTATGATATTGGGGACATGAATTGCCTGAGAGTATGATAGTGTGGTCATGTCTTGCCTGATAGTATGATACTGGGGTGATGAATTGCCTAATAGTATGATACTGGGGTCATGAATTGTCTGATAGTAGGATACTGGGGTCATGAATTGCCTAATACTAGGATACTGGGATCATGAATTGCCTGATAGTATGATTGTGTGGCCATGTTATGAATGATAGTATGATTGTGTGGTCATGTCTTGCCTGACAGTTTGATAGTGGGGTGATGTCTTGTCTGACAGTATGATAGTGGGATGATGTTGTTCCTGATTATATGATAGTGGGGTCATGCATTTCTTGATAGTATGATAGTGTGGTCATGTCTTGCCTGATAGTTTGATACTGGGGTAATGAATTGCCTAATAGTTTGATAGAGGGGTCATGTCTTGCCTGATGGTATGATACTGGGGTCATGTCTTGCCTGATATGATGATACTGGGGTCATGTCTTGGTTGATAGTACGATAGTGGGGTCATGAATTGCCCGATATTATGATAGTGTGGTCATGTCTTGCCTGACAGTATGATACTGGGGACATGAATTGCCATATAGTATGATTGTGTGGCCATGTCTTGCCTGATAGTATGATACTGGGGTCATGAATTGGAGATAGTATGATAGTGTGGTCATGAATTGCCTGATAGTATGATAGTGGGGTCATGTCGTGCCTGATAGTATGATAGAGGGGTCATGTCTTGCCTGATAGTATGATAGTGTGGTCATGTCTTGCCTGATAGAATCATAGTGAGGTCATGTCTTGCCTGATATGATAGTGGGGTGATGTCTTGCCTGACTGTGAGATATTACAACCATGTCTTGCTTGATAGTGCAATAGTTAGCAATGTCTTCCCTGCTGCGTTCTTGACTGACAGAACTATTGCCTGGTGGCTGCTACACCTGTGAGTGGAGTATGGGTGCTAGCCAATATTGTTATCTGAAAGTGATCATGGAATGTAGCAGGAGCAGCTGTATCTGTTTCCTAACTGCATTCAAATGTTTGTACTCTGTAGACTATTTCCAGACCTTGAACATTTGCTTTGTATCCTAGTTATTTGACATGGTGTTTGCATGAGCTTACACAATTTAAATGTAACACAAAATAATATACCTAAATGTCAAATAGTATTGTTTTTATGCTCCCCGAAGCGAATAGCATGTGGTTGCTGCTTTGGCTGTCCGTCCGAATTCTAATTCAACTGCCGTTCAGTTTGTCTGGGTGTCAAAAGCTTTTCCCTGAATATTTTATTCATCATACTCCCTGACCATCTGTCCGGTACTTCATTTCCTTGGGAGATCTCAGGAACTAATGATTTGAATAAAAAAAAACTTTATATTCAGCATCCATACCTGAAGGACATGTGCATATTTTCAGGTTGTTCCAGTCTGATGATTTTTTAGGGAGTTATTGCCGTTTGATCATAAATAAGACATTTTAAAAGGACATTTTCGTTTGTGCGCGATACCTTGGGAACTAATACCTTGAATTTAAAGCCAACGGTCTTTTGAGAAGTTAATTTTCAAAACAGTTTTCGTGGAAAACTAATTCGTTTCTTTGCAGGCTACAAGTTAGTAAATCAAGACCTGAAAGACCCTCCTTCTTCAAAATAGAAAACATTCGCGAATGATGTCTTAATATTTTTTTTAATATTTAAGATATTGTACATCATGTGTAATATAATGTGTAAATCATGTGATTTATTACAATTGCAGTTCTAAAAAAGTCAATTTATAAAAAATGTTACGTCAAATTAATGACACCCCTATTTTCGCTATTTACTTCAATGTAACCAAAATATTCACATGAGTGTCCTGGAATAAGACCACTAAAAATTAATGCGCTACATCAGTTATTTTTTACTCATTGTGAAAGTGTAATTTCTCATGTATAAGCCACACTTTTTTTTCATATAAAAATTTAACATTTTTTGGTGTGTCTTATACGCGGATATAAGCAAAAACTCCTAGTTTTTCTATCATAAATATCATCCGTGGTATTTTGGCCACCATTTTGAATAGACGCTTGATCGATGTCACTAAGACAATATATAAGCAAATACTCATACCCGGTATGTTTCACACGGTTTCATATTGGGATCTTTTAAAAATAGTATTTTATTTCTTATTTTGTGTGTATTATATTCTTAATATTTTATTTTTTTTACAAAAACATAATACATACAAAATAAGAACTAGGGTTTATCGGACTGGACTGGACACAACCTTACAAACTATTTCACACCTTTTATATTGCACTGCAAACAATGGTTTGGACGGTGTCATTGATGACAGTATCAAAACGTGTTTATCAAACAAACAATTTGCACTCATGGTGTAATTAAAGGTGTTGACATCAAGACTTCTCAACAGCTCAGTACAGCAATAACACATTTAGTGCAATGTATCCGGATTGCGATTTTCACGACAAAAATATTTGCGGTGTCAGTAAACAGTGGGCTCAAAATTTACGATCTTGATGCATTTAGAAGATTTGAAAAGCATTTAAACCGCAAAACGTTTTTTCCACAAATTACGATGTGAATTTTTAGGTGAGTCTTGTACGCGTGGGCGTCCTATACGCGAGAATTTACGTTTTTTTCTTGTTACCAATTCTTATTCTGAATATTTTAACAACAAATTACTGCAGTGTATTAATTTAAACTGTAGTATGGAAAATCGAGAGCACGCATCATATGACCTACTTTTGTTTCAGTAGGCTACGAATCACCAACAATCGATGCTCCACTGCCACGCTTCATGGGTTATTCTGCATGGCTCGTTGCAGATTGACTGTTTAACTGGCATGAATATAATTTTGTTTGCATTCGATAATTAGCTTGAACAATATGTGTTCGTTACTTAACAATAAATTTTTGTTATGATGTTGTATACTATAGAATAAGAAGCCATATTATCAAGTTTAAAGGTGGGAAATTGAACTTCATTCAAACACGTTTCCTTTTTAGCTCACCTAAGCTTTTGTCATCGCCTTCTGTCTTCCGTTGTGCGTCCTCAGCATTTACCTTGTGAACACTCTAGAGGCCACATTTATGTTCATGAAACTTGGTCAGAACATTTATCCCAATGATATCTCGGCCAAATTTCGAAACTGGGTCATATGGGGTCAAAAACTAGGTCACTAGGTCAAAGTGAAGAAAAAGCTTGTAAACACTCGAGAAGTCAAAAAATTTTCCCATCGACATGAAACTTTCTCAGAACATTTGTTCTAATGATATCTCGGCTGAGTTCGAAAATGGTTCCGGTCCATTGAAAAACATGGCCGCCTGGGGGTTGGGCAGTTTTCCTTATATGGCTGTAGGAAGAGCTTGTGAACACTCTAGAAGTAACATTTTTTGCCCAATCAACATAAAACTTGCTCAGAACCTTTGTTCTTATGATATCTTATGATATCGAGCTCAAAAATGGTACCGGTGTGTCTATAAACATGGCCACCGGGGGGGGGGAGGTGGGGAGTTTTCCTAATTGGGCTAAATTGGGCGCTAGAAAAAACTTGTGAACACTCTGTTGTTAGTCACATTTTTTGCCCAAGCAACATGAAACTTGCTCAGAACATTTGTTCATATCATATCTTGGTCGAGTAAGAAAATGGTTCATGTTTGTTGAAAAACATGGCCACCAGGGGCGGGGAGGGGGTTCAATTTTCCTAATATGGATATATTTAAATTTTTTAAATGCTTGTGAACACTCTAGAGGCCACATTTGTATCCCAATCATCATGAAACTTTCTCAGAACATTTGTCGCAATGATATCTCGGACAAGTTCGAACCCAGGTCACATGTGGTAAAATACTAAGTCACCAGGCCAAATTGAAAAAAACAAGCTTGCGAACAATCTAGAGGTCACAATCTTAGCCGAATCTTCATGTAACTTGCTCAGAACAGTTTAATGCCTTAGCCCTCAGGTGAGCAACCTAGGACGTTATTGCCCTCTTGTTAGAAAAAGTGCACTCATAATTCACATGCTTTTAGTTTCTTTTGTCGCCACAGTCTTTCTGCGCTGTCAGCATTTTGATTAAACTACTGGGCACAAAGTTTAACCTCAATGAGACGGTATGAATAACATAAACCAGGTTTGTAGGTCAAAGGTCAAAGTCACACTTAGAGGTCAAAGGTCAAAATTTGCTTTTTGCTTGTGGGGACTATAACATGTCCATGGATTGAGGGATTTTAAAATTACTTGGCACAAATGTTTGCCCAAATGAGACAGCATGTCATGCGCATAAACCAGGACTGTACGTCTAAGGTCAAGGTCATACTTACAAGTTTAAGGTTGAAATGGGCTTGTTGCTTGTCCGGACTTCTAACTTGATCATGAATGGATGGATTTTAAAGACAGCGTTTTGTGGGTATGAATCAGGTCCAATAGTTAAAGGTCAAGGCCACAATTAAAGGTCAATGCATCATCTGGGAACATCCATAAATTTTACCGATAGTCTTGTTATTAATCTTGTTGTCTTAAACGGCACAAAGCTATGATATTGGTTTAAAGTGACCTTGTAGCATGTTCCAGTCGTGCTTTCAGGTTCATAAAAGTTTCACCTTTAAGATCTCCTGTTTTACATGTACCTACACATGGCTCTTGTTGCATGAGACCCAAACTTAGACTTAAATTTCTGTGTCTAAAAATTACTATACCAAAATATATTAATATCTTCTGGCATTTCAAAGCATTAATCAGGTTAATATGTAGGGCTTCTTTTTGTTTTGTTTATTGTTCAGTGTTATATTAATCTGGTGCATTAACATTTCCTTGTGGCAAGCTGAAATACTGAAAACCATCTGGCTATACCATGTCCAGCAATTGTATAGACACTAATTGTTCCTGACATGACATCGGTTAAGGGGTGTTAGCCAGACTTGAGGAGGCTCACTGTTGACACAGTGTGCCATGTGTTGAGTTGGATCTTCAGTGTGAATGCTCTCAGTTAGTACACTCACAACTGTAAATAGTCTCAACATCAGTGTCAACATAGTGACACATTGACACGACTGCAAACACTGGAAGAATTGTAACATAAATATAACAGACATAAAACTGCGTCAGCAATAGATAAACTCAACATACTAAGGCTTATTATTCCAACTGCCCATACAACACCACACAATACGAAGAACATAATCGCCCATACAACACCACACAATACGAAGAACATAATCGCCCATACAACACCACACAATACGAAGAACATAATCGCCCATACAACACCACACAATACGAAGAACATAATTGCCCATACAACACCACACAATACGAAGAACATAATCGCCCATACAACACCACACAATACGAAGAACATAATCGCCCATACAACACCACACAATACGAAGAACATAATCGCCCATACAACACCACACAATACGAAGAACATAATCGCCCATACAACACCACACAATACGAAGAACATAATCGCCCATACAACACCACACAATACGAAGAACATAATCGCCCATACAACACCACACAATACGAAGAACATCATCATGCAAAATTTATTCAAACAGGTTAATGCATTTTCAGTAACATGTGTAATGATTTTCAAGTATCATTGAAAGAATATGCATTTATTTTTTTATGAACGGCTGTGTATCAAAAAAATTGTATTTGTCATTATTCCAAGTTTTATAAAAAAAACATTAATTTTTTGCGATGCTAAACAAAATAAATAAAAAAAACATTGTCATGGAACTGCAATATTACTAGAAGTGATTGGTGAACATTATAGTCCCAAGTGTGTATCCCGACCAGTCCAGCAGTCAGTGCTCGAGCCTAGCAGACTGCAACGTGTCCTGTCATACGGGACTTAGGAAGACACCGGATGGATGTCACGTCTGCAAATGCAAGCCAAGTAAGTATACCATTTCTCAGTATTTCTTTACTCATAATATCTCTTAAACCCACCAAATCCTTTTCGAATAACAATATTTTTAACTTTCTAAAGTTACACAAAACTGGAATAAAATTATAAAGACAGTTTTAAACAACATGTCATTACAAGGGTTGTCCCAAAATAGGGTATAATTCATAAAAACAAAGAATAATATCGTGGTGTTATTTGTTTGAGCATGTGCACAAGTAATAATGGTATCTTTTACACCAGCACAACTGAATTTAGACTGCATTTAAGTCCCTTATTTTAGATATTTCTAGGAAAAATAATTGTCAATTTCAAATGTTATGTAAAGCTCTGCAGCCTACACTATTTAAAGTTATAATAAGAATAATGGCAGCATACATAAAATGCAATTTGTGTTGTTTATACAGACCACTCTGTTTTAAAAGTTATCATAAAAATACACTGGAGTGTCAATAAGCGATGTTTCATTATAATGACGTCACTAAAACAGTTACTATGGCAGAATTGTGTTAACATGTGGTTCAGCATTGGAATGAAATCTTGGTGTCAAACAACGTACCAGAACACAGATTGGTAATAAAATACTGCATTGAGCGCAGAGTGACAACTGCACAAACTATAAAGGAAATGGAATCCTCTGAAACACATAGAAAAGTAAGTTGGCCATTTGATTATAAATGAAAAAAAAAGTTTTCAACTGGATAGACGAACAAAAGACAGACCTATTATATTGCACAAGCAAGTCAGTCGGATAGTAACTTATGGGGACAGAAATATGAGGACACATCTAAAATGATGCAAGCCATCCTAAAAGGACCTGCTGTCGGACACTCGGTACTGATGCAAGGGATCCGACAGAACAATACATGTATACATTACGGACAATACGTTCAGAGAATTAAGGAGTTAATTAAATTAAAGAGTATATCATAACAATGTGATTTATATATTGACATTGTGTGGGTCGCATCGCAGCATATTGTGTTCTAAAAAAATTATATAACTATTGTTTTCGAAGGTACGCACATAATATTTTAACAGGACTTGTAAGATGCATTGCTGTAAGTAAAACAAATATAATTTTTAATTTCTTGTAGTAATTGCATTATACGTTATTTAGTGACAGCCCTCGTTTTTAATGCATTTTAAATGCAGTTGTTGTTTTCTGAAAATGTGCTATAAATTTGTTGTCAGTGTGAATGACCTAGACACAAAATCAAAACTTGGTTTTGTTGGTAGTTCCAATTTTTGACATATTATGATTAGTATGTTTTCACACTTTGAAAATTACATAAAACACATGTTTTCTGATTCATGCAAACTGTATAAATAACTAAAAAATAAACAATTCACTGGTGATAAACATTGTTTACATAATATAATTGACAAAGTTAGGTTTTTATCAAGAACAAGTTGTCATATTTTGTGTAGTCAGTAAAACTGTAGTAATGAAAAATAGTGTTTTGTTTAATGTGTACAATAAATACTTGTATATTTTTTTATTTATTTTTTTTCAATGCCAACAATGTTCCTTTAATTGTAAAGTATGTATTTTGAAAATGACAACCACAATTATTGTGCGATTTTATTGACCAGGCACTCGTGAATATTCCGTTTAATTTCGTAAATCTATTGTAAGCTACTAACTCAGATAGGAGACATAGATGCGAATATGTATCGATTAAATCTTTATTCCGTTATAGTTGATACTGTAGTGCAGTGGTAAGCATGCAAAGTTTGTAAGTGTTATGTTTGAGGTTCAAATCCTAGAACAGGCACTTTTAATTTATTTAATATAATTTATTTAATGGATCATTTTGCTGGCGTCATGACACGTTATCTCATCATCAACCTCGATTCTGACACACAAGAGATATGCACCGATACTTTGAGCAAAACAGAGTCGTTGTAAATGCATTTTTATTATGATAAAGTGAATTAACTACTTAAAATAAAACAAATGAAAAAGGGTAAAAATGATAAAATAAAGAAAAATGTCTTGAGAACGAGTGATTTTGAAGTAAACGAAAATGAGAAAAAAGAAAGATTTTGGCTGGATTCGAACCACAGTTATTGTGATTCAAAGTCTAAAACACTATCCACCGTGCCATTTTTCCTGACACTTGTTGATGTGTTTTTAGCTCACCTGAGCACAAAGTGCTCATGGTGAGCTTTTGTGATCGCCCGTTGTCTGTCGTTCGTGCGTGCATGTGTCGTCAACTTTTCATTCAAACAACATCTCCTCCTAAACCGCTTGGCAGATTTTCACCAAACTTCACAGGAATGATCCTTGTGTGAACCTCTTTCAAAGTTGTTCAAATCTTTCCGGTCCGCTGCATATGTAGGTCACCAGAGCTAAAAATAGATTTTAAAAGTGTAAACTTATAAAAAAAATTTATCTGAAACCGCAGGGCCCAGAGGTTTCATATTTGGTATGTAACATCCTATAGTGGTCCTCTACAAAGAGTGTTCAAATTATGCCCATGGGGTCAAAACTGGCCACGCCCTGGGGGTCACATGGTTTATATTGAATATATAGCAAAATGACTTTTAAAATCTTCTCTGAAACTGCAAGGCCCAGAGTATTTATATTTGGTATGCAACATCCTTAAGTTGTCCTTTACAGAGATTGTTCAAATTATGCCCCTGGGGTCAAAACTGGCCACGCCCCGGGGGTCACATGGTTTATATAAACTTAAATAGCAAAATGTCTTTAAAAATCTTCTCTGAAACCGCAAGGCCCAGAGGTTTCTTATTTGGTATGTAACATTGTATGGTGGTCCTCTACAGAGATTGTTCAAATTATGCCCCTGGGGTCAAAACTGGCCACGCCCCGGGGGTCACATGGTTTATATAGAATATATAGCAAAATGACTTTAAAAATATTCTCCTCTGAAACCACAAGGCCCAGAGGTTTCATATTTGGTATGTAACATCCTATAGTGGTCCTCTACAAAGATTGTTCAAATTATGCCCCTGGGGTCAAAACTGACCACGCCCCAGGGTCACATGGTTTATATAAACTTAAATAGCAAAATGTCTTTAAAAATCTTCTCTGAAACCGCAAGGCCCAGATGTTTCTTATTTGGTATGTAACATTGTATGGTGGTCCTCTACAAAGATTGTTCAAATTATGCCCCTGGGGTCAAAACTGACCACGCCCCAGGGTCACATGGTTTATATAAACTTAAATAGCAAAATATCTTTAAAAATCTTCTCCTGAAACCGCAAGGCCCAGAGGTTTCTTATTTGGTATGTAACATTGTATGGTGGTCCTGTACAAAGATTGTTCAAATTATGCCTGTGGGGTCAAAACTGGCCACGCCCTGGAGGTCACATGGTTTATATAAACTTAAATAGCAAAATATCTTTAAAAATCTTCTCCTGAAACCACAAGGCCCAGAGGTTTCGTATTTGGTATTTAACATCCTATAGTGGTCCTCTACAAAGATTGTTCAAATTATGCCCCATGGGTCAAAACAGACCATACCCCAAGGGTCACATGTTAATATAGACTTAAATAGCAAAATGACTTGAAAATCTTCTCCTCTGAAACCGCAGGGCCTGGAGGTTTCATATTTGGTATGTAACATTGTATAGTGGTCCTCTACAAATATTGTTCAAATGATGCCCCTGGGGTCAAAACTGGTCATGCCGGGGGTGGGGGGGGGGTCACATGGTTTATATAGACTTAAATAGCAAAATGACTTTTAAATCCTCTCCTCTGAAACGGCAAGGCCCACAGCTTTCCTTTATTTGGTACGTAACATTGCATAGTGGTCCTCTCCAAAGATAGTTCAAATTATTCCCCTAGGGTCAAATCTGGCCACCCCTCGAAGGGTCACATGGTTTATATAGACTTAAATAGCAAAATTACTTTTTAAATCTTTACCTGAAACCGCAAGGCCCAGAGGTTTGTTCAAGGTTTTTCAACTTATGCCTCTGGGATAAAAATAAGCCACGTCTCGGGTATGCAAATTCCAACTGGGTTACAAGGTCTCAGGTGAGCGTCCTAGGGCCCTCAGGGCCCTCTTGTTTTGTTATATGACTGTAAAATCCGTGCTTTACACGCTAGATAAACATTAAACCCATATAAATAAAACAACCCAGCGAGCGCTACCGGAGATTAATGAGTGCCAGGTCAATAAAATCTTTTTTATTGCTGCCAACTTGAATTTCTCTACATAACAGCTGAATTGACACCTACAGAACTCTAAAGTCAACAAAGGGAACTAAGACTTCAAATGTCACGCGTACCATTTTCAGGCAGCTGTGTTATAGACTGTCCTTATGGGTATGTTTATGACGAATTGGGACTGGAAGTCTGCGAGTGTAACTCACCTTCAGACCATTGCCCCACCCTCAAGAACTGCCCTAAACACTGTAGCCATGGTTACCGGATGAGCAAAGGTGGCTGTCCGAAGTGCCGCTGTAACAAGTGCCCTCCCTTGAGCTGTGAGGAGCTCTGTCACCATGGTTACCAGACAGATAGGTTTGGCTGTCAAGTCTGTCAATGTCAAGGTAGGATTTGCTGCTGTGCTGCAGTTGCCTGTGCAGATTAACTGGAAAATTTGTCACTCATTTTAATACTGTGTACATTTCTAACATCACTAGTTTTGCTCTGTTTTTTTCAAGAGGAAAATGTTGATACAGTGTGTTAAAGCTCAAGCTGAACATTGCTGATGATGATGTTATCATGGTGCATTGTAGATGTACTTTGGAAAAAGAACTGCACAGTGAACTTGTCAGAGTTTCACCCTGGCCAGTCATGGACCACCCCTGACTGCCGCACGTGTATGTGTAACAACGACGGTTCGGTGGCATGTCGGGCCGTCACGTGCCCAGTGCAATCTTGCCTGGTCCTCATCAGCAGACACGGCCAGTGCTGCTCAGTCTGTCTCAGTATGTAGAGGATGTCAAGCTATTTACAGTCATATTATACAGATACTGTATTTACGTAGAATTATGTTACCTTGCATGAATACCTTGTGGTTGCCTCTGTGTAATGCTTTGTTGCACTAGCTTTCTGACAAAGCTTGAAATTACTGCTGTTTACATTGAAATGTAAATTGGAAAACTTTGCAGAAGTTTATGTTACTATTAATGTCTTACAGGATTATTATCTGCTGTCACCTGACAGAGCTGCCATTTAATGACTTGATTCACTTAAGCCCCAGCAATGGGGAGGGTATTCATCTATTAAAGAGCATTACAAACACATTTTTACACTCACTTAACCTAGTTACTTCACAACCTCTCCACACTGATCTTCCTAAAAATGTATTGGTATCATTTAGTCAATTACCGTGCTTGCTTCTGTAAAATAAGTAAATACTCGACAATTATGCTGACATGATCATTCAGAATTGAGATTAGGAAAGAAGAAGTGCAATCTTCTATCTATCAATCTGCATTGATGTTCCAAATATTTTTTGCAAATAATGTCAGTAATCGGCCTGTAATGTTTGTTGTTTGACTACATATTCAGGTACCAGTATACAAAATCGTCAGACTAATGATTGCCTTCACTGATAATTGACACTCTTAATGGTAACCATAATAAAATTGCATTTGCTATCTCAAATCTTTAGTTGAACAAAAGTTCATTGTTTGAACTCCAAAGCACGAACACAACCATTTTGATGTTTATATGTAGCTTTCTGTTAAGCAAATACCCTACACATGTATAGAAAGAAATGTTTACAATATTTCTTATTTGTTCTTCTTCCTCGTTACAGATATGTCTTTAATACCAATAGACAGTGCAACAAAGGCAGATAAGACAGAGAACAGTAAGTCGGTGCAGCATAACTGCAATGTTGTCGCCAGTTTTCTGTATTCAACTAATATAACATTCTATTTGTGCCATCATTCCATCATTTTCAGACATGTTTTATAAAATAAATGATTGAGGCACCATACAATTAATAATAAAAAATAATCTCCAAATTTGACTCACTTGACATGAATGAGTTTTCTTTAAGAGAATGATGGTGAAAGAACTGTGCTGGCAGATTGGTTACTGTAGATAATATCAAAGGGACATTACTCCATACATTTGCACATTTTATATGAGGATTTATTGTCCCCCATGTGTTAATGCCTAGTGGCAAATTTCTGTTTTTATCATCATTGATCATAATTATCATTCCCTATTATTAATCCCCCGCCGCGAAGCGGGAGGGGGGTTATAGGAATGCCATCCGTCTGTCCGTGCGTCCGTCTGTCGGTAACATTTTCGTGTCCGATCCATATATCCTATACCCTTTGAAGGATTTTCATGAAACTTGGCTCAAATGTTAAGGTCATTGAGACGATGTGCAGAAGGCATGATTCAGTCATGCCGGCTCAAGGTCAACGTCACACTTGAAGGTCAAATATTTGAGCCTCCATTTTGTGTCCGCTCCATATCTCCTATGCCTTTTGAAGGATTTTCATGAAACTTGGCTCAAATGTTTAGGTCATTGAGACGATGTGCAGAAGGCATGAGTTAGTCACGCCGGCTCAAGGTCAAGGTCACACTTGAAGGTCAAATATTTGAGCCTCCATTTCGTGTCCACTCCATATCTCCTATGCCTTTTGAAGGATTTTCATGAAACTTGGATCAAATGTTTAGGTCATTGAGACGATGTGCAGAAGGCATGGGCCTTTCACGCCAGCTCAAGGTCAAGGTGAAATGTGTGAGCCTCCATTTTCGTGTCCGTTTTTCGTGTCCACTCCATATCCCCTATACCCTTTGAAGGATTTTCATGAAACTTGGCTCAAATGTTTTGCTCATTGAGACCATGTGCAGAAGGCATAAGCCAGTCACGCCAACTCAAGGTCAAGGTCACACTTGACGGTTGAATGTTTGAGCCTGTTTTTTCATGTCCGTTCTATATCTCCTGTGCCCTTTGAAGGATTTTCATGAAACTTGCCTCAAATGTTTATCACATTGAGGCAATGTGCAGAGGGCATGAGGCAGTCATGCCACGTCAAGGTCACACTTGAAGGTCAAATGTTTGAGCCTCCATATTTGTGTATGCTCCATATCTCCTATGCCCTTTGAAGGATTTTCATAAAACTTGGCTAAAATGTTTATCACATTGAGGCGATATGCAGAAGGCATGGAGCAGTTTTGCCACCTCAAGGTCAAGGTCACACTTAAAGGTCAAATGTTGGAGCCTCCATTTTTGCGTCAGCTCCATATATAAATTTCTGAAACTGTACTTTCATATCTGGTCCAACTGTGCCAGATTAAGGTCAGTGTGATACTTCAAATCACCTTTAAAATCTAATGAAGATCATGGCGGGGGATGTAGCTGTCCTTTCGACTGCCTTGTTTATATTGATTTTTGATTTGGAAAACAACGCATATCTGATACTTATTTACTATTTCACTTTAACCTCAGTAAAATCTCTAGCCCACAAGTCAGAACCCAATCAAATGTGAATTATGCAATCTAGTATTTATATTCAAAATCACTACAGTGATTAAAACTAAGAATGTTTTTATAGTTTGTTTATTGTATAATTGTTTTATATGATATTGAGTAGCCTGTCTGATAAGCTTTGTGTTTGCAGGCATGCCGGGGGTTGTGGTGGGGCGGTCTGACCTGGCTGAGCTGGAGAGGAAGTATGTGATCTCACTGGCAGTTGTGGGCGCGCTGCTAGTTTTGCTGCTCGTGCTAGTGTTCGTGCTGCTCTACTGCAAGCTAAAGCAGCACCACCATGCCAGCTGGAGCGTGGCCGGCCACGAGGCCTACTGCAGGTGCCCCACCCAGGCTGACCGGTCCCCCGCACTCCAGCACAAGTATCACGTCAACTCAGAAATACCCGGCAAACTGGGATACGATGATGTACTTGTTCGGAAATATGAACAGCATTTCGTGGACGGTTCTCATAAATCAGAATCTGTGTCTGAAGAGTGTAAGATGTTCATTGACAAAGACAATATTGATGATACATTAAAAGATCTTCTGAATGAAGATCATAATACAGAAATAGAGTCTAACTGTAAATATAAAGAATGGCCAAGTGTTTAAAGCATGCAAGGGTTTTAACAAATCAAAGGTAAATATTGTGCTAGCAATCTCGAATAGTGTTAACTTATTGAAAATGAAAATGAGTATAAAATGCTACAGATTTTTCGCTATGGGATTTTAAACACAGATGTCAGAAGTGTTCTTTTCTCATTTGTATGCTTAACGTGAGCAGACTGAGTGATTGCCTCCTTGTATGTACTGGTAGGTGTAAAAGGGAAGCCTTTTTCTAACAACATAATATAAAACATTTGTTTTCATAGGCCTAGGCTGATTAGGAATAAAAACTAACTACTGGCTGTCATGAACAAATACCTTCTTTTTGTGTGACTTAATATTCACTTGTAAAACACTGTAAGGAATACATAAATCTGCTTTGTTTACAAACTCAAAAGCAGCTAGTGTTCAGTTTTCAGATATATCTCATGCATAATACTGCTGCACATGTTGCATTGTTCAGAATTTTCTAACAACGAACAAATGGCAGTTTAAGGTGTGTATATTTCTTATAACTTTATTTATGATTTCCATGGCATCATAGAATCTCCATTGTGTAAATACGTCACCGAACCAGGATGCGGACTATTCACATGTAGTATGTCAGGCTCTGTGGGTAACCGTTCAATAAGTTGTACAGCAAATTATCCCCCTGGAGTCTGTTGAACTGCAGTGTGGATGTAAGAAGGACTATTGTCAGTGAAGAATGGATTGTTATACAGTCGACATAGGATACTATCAATTGGCAAGAACATAGTAATGAAGGTTTTCCTAATTTGCTGTCATTGTTTAAAGACACATTGTTGTGTTCCACCAGTGAGACTGTGCTGATCGATCTCAGTGATCCACATCAGACAAAAAGCCAACATGGACAGAGGTGTGTTACCTCCCCTTAGAAAGGAGAGACAACTCCTGTTGACAATCATGAGTCATTGTATCTTCTTTCAACTGTATTAAAACATTTTTGTTAAGGCTGTAGATCTAGTATGGTACAAGTAAATAATGTACTATGTAAATAATATTGTACATCATCACCTATTTGTTGACACATTGGAGAACAAAATGCCATGAAATGAGAAACCCCGCCCAGGTCCCATGAAATAAGAAACCCCGCCTAGGTCCCATGACTCTACAAGTCTCCATGAGAAACCCCGCCCAGGTCCCATGACTCCACAAGTCTTCAATATCAAACCCCGCCCAGGTCCCATAACTCCACAAGTCTTCAATATCAAACCCCGCCCAGGTCCCATGACTCCACAGGTCTTCAATATCAACCCCGCACTGGTCCCAAAACTCCACAAGTCTTCAATACGCCCAGGTCCCATGACTCCACAGGTCTTCAATATCAAACCCCGCCCAGGTCCCATGACACCACAAGTCTTCAATACGCCCAGGTCCCATGACTCCACAAGTCTTCAATACGCCCAGGTCCCATGACTCCATAAGTCTTCAATATCAAACCCCGCCCAGGTCCCATGACTCCACAAGTCTTCAATACGCCCAGGTCCCATGACACCACAATCTTCAATACGCCTAGGTCCCATGACTCCACAAGTCTTCAATATCAAAGCCCGCCCAGGTCCTATGACTCCACAAGTCTTCAATACGCCCAGGTCCCATGACACCACAAGTCTTCAATACGCCCAGGTCCCATGACTCCACAAGTCTTCAATATCAAACCCCGCCCAGGTCACATGACTCCACAGTTATTCATGACAAACTTAGTCTTAACTAAACTATCCACCAATATACTGTGATTTAAATATCTGGTCTGCTTGGTAAGTGTCATCTTAGATGACTTAAACTCAAGGTATATATCTAGGACATGCTGTGGATTTCTTTATATTATTCCAGCAGTTTTCGAATGAATGTACATGTATAAATATACTTTTTGCTTGGTGGCTAGCTTTGTAATGTAAGTACCTAAATGGCAGACATTCAGCATTGTAATCATGTGTACTTAGAGATGCAGTTTGAAGTAGCTCGGTGTTTGAGTATTGCACATTTCATACAGGGTTCCACTTGTACCATTTTTACTGACAAGTCGCTGTAGTTCAACAACTGTTAACTTTTGACTCCTCTGTTAACCTGTGTTATGTTTATTGCAATGTCCTAATATTAGTGTCTCTACAGTAATTTATCCGTCAAATACACTGCTGTTGCTGTGGTCTTGGTGCAAATATTGGTAATGTGGGGTGTGTATAGTACATGTTCATCAATGAAGTTGTTGTTAGCTCCACTGGCCTAAGGTCAGCGTGCTTATGCCATGGCGGTTCGTCCGTCGTGTATGCGTCTGTGTGTAAACTTTATTTTAAACGACATCTCCTCTGAAACCGGTTGGCCAATTTTGTTGAAACTTCACAGAAATATTCCGTGGGTTGTCCTCTACCAAAGTTGCTCAAATGTTTCCGGTCCACTGCACAAGATGGCCACCAGAGCTATAAATAGAAAAATCTCCTAAACTCCTGGGTAGATTTTCAAATACTTTAACAGATAACAGAATTGATCCTTGGGTGGTCTTGTTGCAAAGTTGTTCAGATGGTTATGCTCCGTTGGAAAATATTGCCACAAGGGGGCTTGGCCATATTTCCTTCTATGTCTATATTGAAAACTTTGACAATCTTCTTGTCAGAAACCACTGGTTGGATTTTAAAATAATTTCGCAGAAATTTTCCTTAGTTGGTTCTCTACCAATGTTGGTCAATTGGTTAGCTCCATTGAAAAACATGGCCGCCATGGGGCAGGGGAATTTTTCCTTACATGACTATATTGAAAACTGTGAAAGTCTTGTTGTCAGAAACCACTGGTTTCACAGAAATGTTGCATGGGTGATTCTCTACCAAAGTTGCTCAAATGGTTCTGCTCCATTGAAAAACATGGCCACCAGAGCTATAAATAGAAAAATCTTTAAGCAACATCTTTTCCTAAACCCCTTGGTAGATTTTCAAATAATATCACAGAAATGATCCTTGGGTGGTTATCTACCATAGTTGCTCAAATGGTTCCGCTCCATTGAAAAAACATGGCCACCAGATGGCGGGGCCATTTGTTCTAATATGACTATATTGAAAATTTGAAAATTTTCTGTTCAGAAACCACTGGTTGGATTTCAAAATAATTTCACAGAAATGTTCCTTGGGTGGTTCTCAACCAAAATTGCTCAAATGGTTCCGCTCTGATGTAAAACATGGCCGTCATGGGAGTTGGGTACTTTTTCCTTATATGGTCAGCCTATATTGAAAACTTTGAAAATCTTGTCAGAAATCTTGGATTTGAAATAATTTCACAGAAATGTTCCTTGGATGGTTTACTACAAAAGTTGCTCAAATGGTTCCGTTCTGTTGAAAAACATGGCCTCCAAGGGGCGGGGCAAGTTTTCCTAATATGGGTATATTTAAAATCTGAAAATCTTCATTTCATAAACCACTGCTTGGATTTTGAAATTATTTCACAGAAATGTTCCTTAGGTCATTCTCTACCAAAGTACTTTGAATTATTTTGATTTGTTACAAAAGTATGGCCGCCAGAGAGCGGGTCCTTTTCTCCTTATATTAGTGTCCTTTCGCTTCTGACACTCCTTATTTAATAAGCCAGTGGAGTGTTACAGGCACTCGTGTGCCTCTTGTTTAATATTTGTGAGGACCAGGGTATTATTTGGTTTAAATTTCAAAGTTTTCACACTTGTGGAATATTGATTAAATTAGAATTATTAAATTGTCATTCTATCATTTATACAAGCATTGTGTCAGATAGTCATCAAGCATTGAAGCAAGTAATGTTTTGCGCTATTCAATGCTATGAAGTGTTTGGTTTTGTTAATGTATGTACGTGTACATATAGTTTGAAAATAACTGAACAGTATACTGTTTAGGTTTTGTATTTCATACTTTGATAAATACAATATTTTGACGAGAGCATGCAATGTTCTTAAATCAGAAATCACTTTCCTATTGATCTGAGCACGAACTGCTCAAGGGTAAGCTTTTGTGATCAGTGGTTGTCCGTTGTAGTCGTCTGTCATCAACAATATACTTAAAAAATCTTCTCTGAAACTGCTTGGTGGAAATTCGGATCCTTGAATCCTTTATCAAATTTCTTCAAATTATGTTAAACAAGCCATTATGATTCATTAAACTGAGGTGAGCGACCAGGGCCATCTTGGCCCTCTTGTGTGGTTAAACGTGGATGATAATATTTTTGTATACTGGACAAACATTGTACATATCTTTTTCTCACTAAGAAATGAAATAAATGCTTCATTGTTGCAACACAGTGACTTTGTCATTTCTCTACTAACATTATCTACTAACGTCTTGTTCTACAATAATGGTGTCTAGTCTGACAATAATGATGCCCCTTCTACAATAAAACTGCCCAGCCCAACAATACTGATGTCTAGTTTTACAATATTATTGTAGAACTAGACATCAAATGATGTCCAGCCATACAGTAATGATGTCTAGTTCTGCAATAATGGTGTCAAGTCCTACAATTATAATGCCCTGGTCTACAATAGTGATATCCAGTCCTACAATTATGATGTCCTGGCCTACAACAGTGATGTCCAGTCCTATGTTTATAAGCTCGTGTCTACAACAGTGATGTCCAGTCGTATGTTTATAAGTTCGTGTCTACAAAAGTGATGTCCAGTCCTAAAATTATTATGTCCTGGTCTACAATAGTGATGTCCAGTCCTAAAATTATGATGTCCTGGTCTACAATAGTGATGTTCAGTCCTACAACTATGATGTCTTGGTTTACAATAGTGATGTCCAGTCCTACATTTATGATGTCCTGGACTACAATAGTGATCTCCTGTCCTACAGTTATAATGTCCAGTCCTACAATTATGATGTCCTGGTCTACAAAAGTGATGTCCTGGACTACAATTATGATGTCCTGGTCTACAATAGTGATGTCAAGTCCTACAACTATGATGTTCTGGTCAACAATAGTGATGTCCAGATCTACAATAACTGCGTCCAGTTGTTAAATAATCCACAAATAATGTCCACAAACGAGTATTGTCTCGTCTATAGCTCGAACATATGTCCCCTGGATGAAAAGTCTGTCACGCTAACCACTAGATGGACTTCTGTGCATTGATGTCTTTTTTTGTTGGAAAAATCCATTTCCACTATTTATTCATAAAAGAGAACATTTTTAAATATAAATAAGACACGTATTTCTGAGTATGGAGTGTTAAAATACGCCTCTTTATATAACTATTCCTTCTTTATTTTTTGGAATTTGTGATAAAGACAAATGTCAGTTTGCAACTCTGTCCTCATAGAAGTAACTTTTTGTGTTTCTAAATCCTGTTATTGCGCAGCACGGCGTCTATATGTGTATGTGATGACTTCAACCGGAAGCGTATGGAAGGAGCGGGTATTATATTATTATTACAAAAAGAAAAAAAACTGAATAAAGTTTCAAAGTAAGAACTATCGGCTCGAACTATTTTCTTAAAGACAATGTATTATTTGCAAATCAATATTTTCTAATAGTATTAAAACATGCAAATAATCGATGCTCATCAGGCGTAAAAAAATGTTTGTTTCAGGTTACATGCCAAACAAATTGGGGTAGGTGGGTAGGCTTTTTTTTTTTTTTTTTTTTTATTTGGTAAATGGTAAACTTGAAGATTCCAAAACTGAATGAATACTCAAAACATGGCAATATTATCATAAAACATTGTTTTGAAGTGGATGCTATCAAAACAAAATGCTTATTTAGCCAAAACACATTTAATTATTGGAAAAAAGTAAAATAAGCAAACAAATATCTGACCCACTCAATAAAATGTTCTAGGGTCGGGGCTTTTTTTAGGGTAGGTCGAGTAACCTGAAACAAACATATTTTTTTTTACATCTAAGAAAAATATTAGTCTCTGACTGAAATTGCTGGTATCAGGCAGTGGAGTGTTCAGGTGCACAGATCTACGCTCGGGGTAATACATGTAAAACAAAATGGCAATATGCAACATTTGAAGAAGAAAACATTCAACATTCCTTAAAACAGATACTTATTTGGGTAAATCATATTTCTGTTGGATTAAATTTTAAAATTTCTTGCACAATATGAAATGTGAATGACTGTATATTAAAGACACCAAAGTCTTTGTATTACTTTAAAGACGTTAGCAACAACTACAGATTTTCTTAAAACTTGGCACAAACATGCATCAATGTATCCTAAAACTAAAACAGTCTTAAAAAATAGGGGTCACCGGCCTTTTTCCGGAAATATTGAATTTTGAATACGGTACCTGTCGAAGACTTGTTTCAGTTTGTGTTACTTAGAATGTTGAATAATATAAAGCGTTTATATGAAAACAAAGCTGGAGATTTTTAAATGCCTCTTTTTTTTTAATGTTTCCTTTGGTAATATACAAGTGCAGTTTAATGATAAAACGCGCTTTATCTACATTTATCATTTAACAAATGACTTGTAATGGACACTTAACAAGGTTAATTATGCATTAAATATGCCTCTGAAAACATCATAATTTATCAAAAATACCAATACCTTTTGTTCCAAAAGACAGATTTTGTTAAAAGATCCCACATACATGCGTCATTGTATACTGAAACTTAAACAGTCTTAAAAAATAGGGGTCACCGGCCTTGTTCCGGAAATATTGGGTTTTGAATACGGTATCTGTCGAAGCCCCTTTTTCAGTTTGGATTTTTATCAATGTTTTAAGTATATAGGATAGGGTTTTTTTCAAACAAGGAAATGGTTCTTTCAACTGATATGTTTGTACATGCATTGTTTGGCAATATACATGTGTATGTTGATAATAAAAACGCTTTACCTACATTTACTGCTTAAATGATCAATTTGACTGGACATTTAAGTGTGTCAAATGGGGACTAATAATGCTTTATGAAACTTCATATTTATCAAATGCATATTTTGTTCCAAACAACAGATTTCTTAAAATTTCGCACATACATGCATAAATGTATACTTACACCAAAACATTAATAACAAGAATGGCTCACCGAACTTGTTTGGAAAATATTGGATTTCATATAGGGTACCTGTGTAGCCTTTTTCCTGTTTCGCTTTAACATACATAAACAACGTATCAATAGAATGGAGATATTTAATGGATCATTTCTGAACTAAATTTGTTTGGAAATACATTGCATAAGTGTGTTTTTGATTATTATATATGCTTTATGAACTTTTATTATTAAAAAAATATATTTTGAATGGACATTAGAGATGAAATCAGTATATTGTAACCTATATTATAATATACAATAAAGAAAAAATGAAGCAAGCTTAATTAAAGAGAAATTAACCCAATTATTTCTTTTTGTTGCGAACGTCTTTAAAACATTCGCATATGCACATTCTTTTTCAAATAAAAACACGTATTATGAAAATATCTCAACATTTACCACGCTACGGCCATCAAGGGCGTAGTTAGACAAAGTCCTATACGCACCTGTGTATAACTCATAATGCCTACCTTTGACCAAGGGGGGGTGGGTGGAAACAGCTGAGGCTCAAAATGGCCTTTTTTTTCTAAGGTTCGTACAGCTTTTTTAGCTCACCTGATGAGCTTTTGTGATTGCCCGTTGTCCCCCCGTCGTGCATGCATGCGTGCGTCAACTTTTCATTCAAACAACATCTCCTCCAACCACTTGGCAGATTTTCACCAAACTTCACAGGAATGATCATTAGGTGACCTTCTTTAAAAGTTGTTCAAATCGTTACGGTCGGCTGCATATGTAGGTCACCAGAGCTAAAAATAGATTTAAAAGTGTAAACTTAAAAAATCATCTGGGGTCAAAACTGGCCACGCCCTGGGGTCACATGGTTTATAAAAACTTAAATAGCAAAATATCTTTACAAATCTTCTTCTCTGAAACTGCTAGGCCCAGAGGTTTCATATTTGGTATGTAACATCCTATAGTGGTCCTCTACAAAGATTGTTCAAATTATGCCCCTGTGGTCAAAACTGGCAACGCCCCGGGGGTCATCTGGTTTATATAGAATATATAGCAAAATTACTTCAAAAATCTCCTCTGAAACCGCAAGCCCCAGTATTTTCATATTTGGTATGTAAAGTGGTTTCATATTTGGTATGTAACATTGTATAGTGGTCCTCTACAAAGATTGTTCAAATGATGCCCCTGGGACCAAAACTGGCCATGCCCCTTGGGTCACATTGTTTATATAGACTTAAATAGCAAAATGACTTTAAAAATCTTTTCCTATGAAACAGTGAGGCCCAGCGGTTTTATATTTGGTATGTAATATTGTATAGTGGTCCTTTATACTCAGGTAAGTGGTTTAGTGCCATTTGGCTCTCTTGTTATAAGCCATTATGATGCCTTAAACTCAGGTGAGCAACCTAGGGCCATCGTGGCCCTCTTGTTAATAGTCTGAAGACAATTTCATACCATTTTATGACTATCGATATGCAGTTTAGCCGTACTCTAAAACAATTGCCAAGTTTGACACTTCTTTTCGTACTTTAAGGCTGCAAAAACATACTTTGAGCTCAAAAATATTTATGGCGATGACTTTCTTTAAGTACATAATAACAACTGGTAATTTGGCATTACCTTAACAAGTACAATGCACAATATACATATCTGCATTGTCCATTGTTTTTACTATTGGTTAATGATGTAAACCTCAGATCCTTTGGTATGGGTATACCGGACATATAATACGATGTAGATAAAACCAATTAATTAATTGAATCGTATACGTGTATTTAAAATATAATTATATATTGTTCCTTTATTTTTCAGAGGTATACAGCATGCACCATCATCTTGCCTTGGAAAAGAAGCTGTTTTATATGACTTGGGTTGTAACACTTTTGCTGTCAATTGATCAATAAAGTTACTTGAATATATGGAAGTTATTTTTAGCGCACCTGAGCACGATGTGCTTGGTGAGCTATTGGTATAGGGGACCTTTCCGGCGTCGTCCGTCGTCTGTATGCCGTCAACAATTTGGACAGTTATCGCGATCAAGACTACATTTTGTATTCAATCTTGACCTAACTTGCACAGTTTGTGTATGACCATAAAATCTCGGATGGGATTGTTATTTGGTCAGATCACACCAGTAACAGAGGAGTCATTGCCCCTTTTTCATGCAAAAAAGTGCAAAAATGCCCTTTTCCAACGTATAGACTTTATTTTTGATCCAATGTGAACCAAAATTTCACAGTTTGTGTATGACCATCAGATCTCAGCAGACGCCAAAAATGGGCCAGATCGTGTTTCAAACACCAGAGTTATTGCCCTTTGTTTATTAAAAAAATATACAAAAATGTATTATTCAAGATACAGACTTCATTTTTCATCCAATCTTCACCAATCTTGCGCAGTTTGTCTATTATCATGAGATTACTGTTGAAGTTGAATATAAGCAAGATCGGACCAGAAACACCAGAGTTATTGCCCTTTGTTTGTGAAAAAAATTGCAAAAATTTACATTTTTATTCAGGATAGAGATTTCATTTTTCATCCAATCTTCACCAATCTTGCACAGTTTGTCTTTGACCGTAAGATTAAAGGTGAATATAAGCAAGATCGGACCATCAACACCAGAGTTATTGCCCCTTGTGTTTGGAAAAAAAACAGCAACAAGTTACCAATGATTGGCTTGCACACACGATTTTTGATTTAATGTTGACCAAACATACACAGTTTGCGCATGACCATAAAAATTGATTGATTAAATTTGACTTCCAACAGTTGCAAGACTTGCATGCAGTTATTTGTACATGCAACATTGATGTCTTCAGAGCCTGCATTAACATCATTTGTCATCATTTGACATAAAATTATTCAAGAAGCAAAACTTTACATTATTGCACAGCCATCGCAATTATCGCATTGCACCTAGTTCTCCAAAACTGTTTTGAAAAAGGCATCAAAATCTACTGTTTCTGCAATTTCCAGAATTGTCAATGACTAAATGAAAAAGGGTCAGGTATCGAGAAAAATGATTTGAGAACCATTGGCAAAAAATGCACATCCACTACCCAACTCATACTTAAGTTAGCCCACTACACTAACCGATGTTTTAATTCAAAATCGATCCTATCCCCTCTGCGTATTGTTCAGATACCTTAATTTTCAAACCTGTCAAAACAGTCTTTAAATGTACCAGTTCTCAGGTGAGCGCTTTGGGCCATCATGGCTCTCTTGTTTCTATATTAAGTTTAATGCTAGAAAGAATAAGTACAGAGTATTAACTATACCCCTTTCGGCCGGTAAATAATAGTTATGCATTCCCTGCCTGATGATCAAGAATGCTAAATTGTTGAATTAAGTAGACCCAATAGCTGGTTAGCTGTCCCAGCTCTATTGGCATTTAATTGAACTCATTGCTAATCATCGTTCTTGATCCCTTTGTATTCTGATCTCATTAATTATTTTGTTATATACTAGTAAACAGGATCCCTGATAAATGATTAGGGTATCGCATATGGCAACTGAAGACTTTGAAATAACCTGATTTAATTGAATCATGCATTCATATTTTACCTAGTATTCAAATAATATAATACATATACATGGAAATGGATGATACAACAAACACATCTTATGATACTACTTCAATACTGAATAGTGAATATTTAACATATTTATTAATTTCATTAACTGATGCTAGGATACATCCCAAAAACCAGCAGCACTTTGTTAGTTTCACTTTATTGTTGAACTGCTACAGCTAGTGAACAGTTTCCTGGGTTAACCGTGAATGGACAGAAAGTGATCATCTGATCATTGCTATTGGAAACTCGCTCGCTGAAAACGTGAATTAACATTAAAATTTGAATAATTTATATGCAAATCACTAAAATGGATTAATCAATATTTAAGTACCTCATATGGAACAATACAATATCATTAAAACAGTTGCACAACGATAATGTGATGTTGACAGTTCATTAAATTATTATATTAGTTATTTCGTACTTTTGCTCATATCAATTCATTTCAATTAGGTAATTTTTTAATACTCTAGCGTTAAAGTGTAATGGTTTCAACAACGTATATACAAAACGATTGATATATTTATCTATGTATATAAAGCAGATATGTATATGGATGGATGGACGAACTGATTGAGCTCATATCTCTGCAAATCAAATTCTTTGCTTTGCAAACGTTAATGCCTGATTACCAGTTGTTATTTTGTACTTGAAGTTGTCATCAGAAATATTTTTTTAGCTTAAAGTACGTTTGTGCAGTCTTACAGTATGAATATTTGCTCTAGAAGTGTCAAACTTGGCTATTGTGTAAGAGTACTGCTAAACTGCATATCGATAGTCATAGAATGGTATCAAATTGTCTTAAAACTACTAAAAATGCGAAAAAATGTTGTATGATCTTCAAGTCAACAACACACCTGCACACACTGTACCTTCAATAACTTTTTATATGCAACTCTGCGAATAACCAAATTGGGAATTGGTTCGTACCTGGCCTTACATTCAATTTGGCGTTAGAGCTACGTCCCTGTCTGGTCTAATTGTGTGCTGTTCTCTGTAACATCTAGACTGCAGTAAGGGCTGTACTAACCAGCTTTCATACCATACACTTGGCATAATCAATGGCTATTAAACATTCCCTATATTATGAAATCATTTATTGCAGGAATATAATTATATCTACTGTTCAAATAAAACAAGAATTGTAATCAGTTAAAGTTAGGATAATTCAATTGTTTACAGAGGGGTAAAAAGGCATATCAGTAAATTTTATAATAGTTAATTTTCATTAACAATGAACACATAATAATATTCAGGGATATTAAACTTTTGTGCGAAATATTCATAACGTATGCATGAGGATGCAGCCAAGGTTACTGTTACAAAAAATAAGCGCATCACACTCGAAATACCACTGCTTGATATCGACATTATTTTAGTCGTTGTTTTAAAATAACACAATGTCACAATGATTGTTTTTATTTTGGAAGTTTTAATGCATGACAACACTCAATTAATACTGCCGTATTATCACGTGTTCATAAGACCGATTTTGTGCTACCAAACTGTTTCGAAGACTTACCATGTTGTAAACATATAAATGTATATATCTACTCAGACAAAATACTTCATTAAAACAAAACTGAACGATATATACGAGGTCTGTTCGTAAAATTCGAAGATAATTTTGCAATAGTTCATCAATGCAACCAACAATAGGTATATGAAATGAAAGATCTTGGGGAATATCAAGCAAACACTTTAATATATGAAAACTACTTTGTATGGAAATAAATTGTTTAGAAGTAAACACCACATATAAAATATGGAGCACTTTGAATTAAATGACTATCGCTAATGTATTGTACTTATGCACAACTAAGTATAATCCATAAATTTGGGCTGTTTGATAATATTGTAATATGCTGTTATTTTGTGCACTGTTTTAAGAATAACTATGTAAGCAAAATACCGTGGTTCAGAACGTGTCCAACAAAAAGCATGGAAATGATTTCAAAGTCGGAGCAGTTGAATGAAATAAACATTGCGGGGCTTATGAAATAACAGGGGCAGTAAAGATACATGTATAATCACTGACCAGAAGAACAACTAACCTGCTCAAAATAATTACTGACACCATGATAACTACTGATTTTACTGTGTACGAGAATTTGTAAGTTACTAACATCCCATATTATACCATTTGTGAATTCATGCAATGTGCAGTGTTGCGCATTGTAAAAGAGATTTGCAGTAACACTAATTTCACAACATTATGTAACTCCCCACATGGCCATAATATATACAATAGCTTTATATAAAAGAACATCAGCCAAACATGGGTGTGCACACCACTTAACGTATTAAACCCTAGGAGATTATTTCGCAAATATTTGAAGAAATGTTCCATTTTGACGTCATTAATTTAGACGACCATTTAACAAGGTACTCAGTATAGTGCAAATAAGCTGTGTATGTTCTATATATTGTGTTCAGGTTTGTTGTAATGTGTACAAAATAAAATTTTCTTTGCAATGGTGTAATTTGATGTACACTTGTATTACAAACAAGAAATGTCTTTTAAAAAGGACAATCGGCCTATTAATAATGAGATATTTTAAACATATTAAAAGAGCGCCAAGATGATCGGTTGCGTGGCTTCTCGGATCCCAGAATTTTCGGTCCCTACCTAGACGAGGCGACTTCTAGGACCCCAGATTTTCTGTGCACCATAAGAAAACTTCTCATATCCCAAAATTAATGTGTGATTAATTCAATAATTATTATTATTTGTACCGTGAATAAACCGATCAAAACGCCCCATGTTTTCACCAGTGATACATGAGTAACCTAAATAATGTACGTTAACATCATTATTTTATAAATTTGTCAGCCAAATTTAACAAATTAACAATGTACGAAAATAATTGCGGGAATGAATGAAAATTATTCTGTATCAGACGCGTATAGTTATTCTTAAGTAATATACCGTAAATTCATCTTGGAAGTTATCTATACATAATACATACACATTTCTAAGTCAGTTAATCATTTATACTGTGTATCCTTATGAAAAGCAATCGTCAGGGAACATTCAGCGCATTTGAAATAATGATGACTTCCATTTTTGATAACACAAACATAAAATTTCATTAGACTATGGCGATTTAAAATTACATTCGGTAGGAAAATGATGTATCAAGGGTTTCTGTGTATAATTGGTATTGCAAATAATGTATTTATGCTACGAAAATGAAGTAGAAGTAACATGAATAACAGTTCGTCGTATTCCGTTATTTATTTCACCACATTTTATTTATCGAAAGATATCTTTTTATAGGTTGATAAATATAAACTGGAGAAGTTGACAGAAATGTGCAATTCGATTTAATGCTTAATAAAACGCAACCGGCATTAAATTTTTAATTAACACGCACAGTAAGTTTATAAACATAAATTCCCCATTTATTGAAATATTCGCTCTTATGATTCTCTGGACGCTAATTGATGCATGGATATTATAACAGCTATACACCGGCACCTAAACGCGCGCTATTTTCAGAATGATCGTGAGTGTGTTGACCTCTCTAGAATCAATTGTTATTTATAGTGCGTGCCGCTAGGTTAAACAAAACAGTGTATTAATTCTGAGAACGAATATAATATTCTGATCTTGACATACAATGAGAAAATATGTTCATAATTATGTTCAGTTCTAGAGTGTATGTCGAAGATATGATTATAACTTTATTTTAACCGCTTATGTAAACAATCACGTACATTTTAATTCCCAAAAGTAAGCAACAGTTGTTGGTATACATTAAACCATTGTTGTAAGTTTGCATTCCCTAAAAATAGAAAATTTGCCAAATTCTATTGACATTCAATTTTCCCGCTGCATAATTATCGCAAGAAATCTAGGTCAAAAGTGATCTTAGACAGCTACGCCGAAAAAAATATAATAATTTCAGCATTGTCCACAAGCTTTAAGAACAGCCCTCATAATATAGATTGTTGCTTTAGTAGAGAAGTACCCGCAGTTTATTAATCGTGCAAAACATAGTAATTCTATGCTATTCTATCATGTGTCTCCGATTACTCTTGTTTGTATTGAACAAATAATATGAATCTAAACAGTCATAAATAAATAAATTTATTATTATTATTTGTAATTATTTTAGGCCCTATTTTTTATATTATTGAAATGGTTATTATTATTATTATTATTATTGATGTATTGCATTCTTTTAATAGAAATAAACCATTATTATTTTCGATTTTAATCTACAAGCCTGATTCAACTAGACTTGCGATACAGTAGTATTTATAAGCGGAAAATACCGATTACTCACGGAAAAACTGGAAATCCCCACGCATAATTATCAATTCGCTGTCATGCGCAATGAACACTTGGAAATTCCGATGTAATTTCCAATACGACATTTTAACTGGATTTTGCATACCGGAATTGAAAACCGTTATTGGTGACGAGAATTGTTTAAAAGAACGCGTTTACAAAGTTATAATTTCTTTCTGGATCAGGATTAGAACTAAACATAATATGAGCTTGATTTCGGACGACGACGTTGAAATGGATTGTGCTCAGAGGCCAAGGGGGACAACTCGCGTAAAGTTAATGAATAGTGACATCGACTGTGTCGAAACTGATAGTGTACCTTTCGAAAATACAAGTGATTGGGTGTACAAATCTAGTAAAAAGCATGGATTGCAGCGACTTACGGCAGAACATGCGTATAGCAGTCAAGACGAGAAATGTGACTCTGGAATACACAGTGATTTCATAAGTGGAAAGACTGAAACACCATCAGACGATGTTCCCATTGCAGTGGAAACACTGAAGTCACTGGAATCACTGACACTGTCTGAACACCCATGGACTCGAGCGAAAGCGCGGCCTGGGGAGTCCTTGGATGAAGGCATCGGGTCACTGAGGTCAACGCGGTCGCCCGACCCCCCTCGGGACCCAGAGGCCGAGAAGGCGGAGGCAGAGAGCATACAGCAATATATTGTGTTTGTGGAAGACACGTTTAACCAGGATGAAGATGGCGACACGTAAGACATATACGAGCATTTGGCGATAATTCGATCATTTCGAAGGATTGTAGTCATTTAAAAAAAAAAAAAATAATTTTAAGGAAAGAACACTAACAAGGCAGCAAATCATTTCATGTAACTTATGTATTTTCAGTATCTAGGTTTCAATATTACTGGAAGGTTATCTCGGTGCGTTTCTGCTACGTCCTTATTTCAAAATGTATACTGTGTGTTAGTAATCAAATATAAAAAGTAAATCCCGTTGTGGCTCTTAAACGCACGGAAATTTACCTGCGTGGTAATACTTAGTCATGGGGAATTCCGTTGACAAACAGGTTTTACTTTTGATCTTCGTAATACTGCAGTACTGTTTATCCAATAGCGGCGAAGATAGTAACGGGTCGTGTTTAGAATCTACTTGTCGACATTGTGATCAGTGCGTAATTAAGTGCGTAATCACGCACTGATCGTGTGTAGCCTACAAATAAACACAACGCGGTTAACAGGGGACTTTATACTTTAGAATTTCAGAGCTGCTGAAAACAATGAGACTTGGTTTAATAAATCTGGCGACCTATTACCGAGAAATTTTACGGGCAATCGAAGGTTAACTGTCGATGTTAAGCAATCTCTTGAAAAAGTAACTCCGTTTAGCCTGGTGGTGTAGATCTATATGGTAACCATGAACATGAGATCTTTAAACAGTTTTTGAATGGGTTCTATGGAACGCCTAGACTGTCTTATGTTGATTGTTGACATGCTGGATGGTTCATTTAAATGATGATGGATTTTATAATATGATTATCATGGTATGCTGTGTGTTTATGATAGTATGCTGTGTGTTTATGATGGTATGCTGTGTGTTTATAATGGTATCCTGTGTGTTTATGATGGTATGCTGTGTGGTTATAATGGTATGTTGTATGTTTATGATGGTATGCTGTGTGGTTATAATGGTATGCTGTGTGTTTATGATGGTATGCTGTGTGTTTATGTAGTATGCTGTGTGTTTATGATGGTATGCTGTGTGTTTATGTAGTATGCTGTGTGTTTATGTAGTATGATGTGTGTTGATTAGTATGCTGTGTGTTTATGATGGTATGTTGTGTGGTTATAATGGTATGCTGTGTGTTTATGATGGTATGATGTGAGGTTATGATGGTATGATGTGTGTTTATGATGGTATGCTGTGCGGTTATCACGGTATGTTGTTCTTTTGACTCGCTATCATTTTATTTGATATCATTTTCATTCGGAGCACTCTTTCTTTTATGTTGTCGCTTGATAAATGTCACGTGAATGGTGTGTAATTCATATGACATCACTCTTCAATTGTGATATATGATATTTTCTCCCTGGCATTATTTCTGTCCAGCCTTACAAAATAGCTCAATGTAAACTTGATCTGTTGTTGTATGGCTTATCAGCTAAGGTCGGACTACTTAGGTGTAGCGAGAAATTGGCTGATAAAAAAAAACAAAGCAGAGTGAGAATTAAAGATAATTAGGGAATGTGTGACAATAGGAATTTGTTAGTTTAGAAGAGATCATGGCAGTAGAGAAGTTAAAAAGCGCACTCCTTGAAATTGGGCATATTGCTGTATTGGATCTATTCCTTAATGAACGTATTGACCAGGGTTCGACCTCAACGCGTGTCCGTCGGTCCGTGACCTGTGATTTTTCGCTCGGACCGGTTGTCTTTGAAGGACGACCGATCCAGTGACCAGTTGTTTTTGGACTTATTCCAATTGTGTATTTTTGAATTATCATTTGTGGTTAAGAATACAGTGAACCGTCCGAGATGATATTGTTTATTGGCATTATACAGATCTCGTGTATAAATCGCATCTTTTCCGATTCTTCAACTTACAAATAATTATGTTATAACAGAGTTGTTATACGTTGTAAAATCAACTGAACACCATTTTGACGAAAGAAATTATATCTGACGGGCATTGAAGTCGCATTTTAGAGAAGCAATTGCAATTTATAATAATTAACTATAGTCATTTAATAACCTTTTATCATTTAAAACAAATTTAATCAAATATCATATATTGTAAAAATAATGAGCTTATAATAGCTTCTAGCGATAATATTACTCCTGGCTAATTAATAGTTTAACAGCGTATTCCCTTTTTGACACAATTTATTATTTTTTTGTGTTTGTAGAACAGGCAGTTTTAAATTGTATCTCTATTAAAAAAACTATCTAAGTAAACAAAATTCAGGTCTAGGTATCCGCATTGTTGGAATGATTGCAAAACGTTAAAGGGACTTGTTCACAGATTGGGACATTTTTTGAAGTGTGTCATTAAATGCCTTAAATTGTTAGATTTAAACATCGGAACTCTAGAGCTCCATTATAATAACAAGAATAGAATTAAAAAAGAGAAATTAAAAGAAAAAAGTGTGTCCCTATCGGGGCTCGAACCAGTGCCCTTTGGATTAAAAGGTTATCGCCGTAACCACTCGGCCATCCGGACTGTTATAATAAGCCTGCGTTTAATACTTGATATAAGTGATCCACGTGTTGTTACAAAATTTAACGGAAACAACAGAAACATTCCAAATTATTCAATCGTTTGGCGTTTGTAACGCTTTATAATTTTATCAATTTCAAATGATCACTATTCATAAACGAAACTGTATTTTCATAATGAGTCTACGCCATTAGTGTCATTTCGCTCCCTGGTGTACAGTGTTCTTTTATTTTTTGAATCTGTGACAAAAAGTTGGGAAAATGTCATTTTGACAATCTGTGAACAAGTCCCTTTAAGGGACGGATAGCTCAATCATATAACGATATATAGTTATATTTTTAATTGCTTTAGAGCAAATTAGTTGCGTGTTTATTGCTTAGCACACGAAAACGCATATATCTCCAATTTAGGTCAGATTTAAGAAGTTGATATCTCATCTTTATTTAAGCAACAATGTTCATACAACATTTTGATCTAAAATGTATTATACAAAATATATAATGAATTATAGATTTTCGTGTGTGCTGAACATATTTTCCGATTTCAATTATTTGTTTGAACTATTTATGCGCTATGCAGTTCGAGGTATTTTGATTTTTGGGACCAGTTCATAAGTATCGGACCAGTAGGCTTTGAATGTAGCCGGTCCTGTGGACCACCACTTCCAAAACGTTATGGTAAATACCCCATGGCCATATGTGACCGCTCTAAGCCAATCGGATCGCGTCATAAGGCTTACTTTTTTATGATCTTCACAAACCAGCTTAATATTCAATCCAACATCATATTCTTATAATAGCACAGCATATGATTTAAACCAGCATCACATCATGATAACCACACAGCATAACACTGTAACCACACACATACCATTATAACCACACACATACCATTATAACCACACATCATACCACAATAACCTCATATAATACCGTTATAACAACACAGCATACTATCCTACACACACAGCATACCATCCTAAACACACAGCACCATGATAACCGCACAACATACCATTATAACAACACAGCATACTATCATAAACACACAGCATACTATCATAAACAAACAACATATTATCATAAACACACAGCATACTATCATAAACAAACAACATATTATCATAAACACACAGCATACTATCATAAACACACAACATACTATAATAAACACACAGCATACTATCATAAACACACAGCATACCATCATAAACACACAGCATAATATCATAAACACACAGCATACCATGATAACCTCACAGCATACCATAACCACACAGCATACCATCATAAACACACAGCATACCATTATAAACACACAACATACCATGATAACCTCAGAGCATACCATCATAAACACACAGCATACCATTAGAACCACACATAATACCATCATAAACACACAGCATACTATCATACCCCACAGCATACCATCATAAACACACAGCATACCATCATAAACACACAGCATACCATCATAAACACACAGCATACCATTATAAACACACAACATACCATGATAACCTCAGAGCATACCATCATAAACACACAGCATACCATTAGAACCACACATAATACCATCATAAACACAAAGCATACCATCATAACCACACAGCATACCATCATAAACACACAGCATACCATTATAACCACACAGCATACCATCATAAACACACAGCATCTATCATAAACACACAGCATACCATGATAACCTCATATCATATTATAAAATCCATCATCATTTCAATGAACCATCCAGCATGTCAACAGTCAACATAAGACAGACTAGGCGTTGCATAGGGTTCGGTATGATCCAGGGCTTTTTTTCAGAGGCAGTGGAATGGGCCTAGGTTTGGGGGGAAAATATCGTACAAAAACGGGTAATTTTGGAGAAAAAATCAGGTGGAAAGTCAACTTTTGGGAAACAGTTCATTATTGTAAAGACATTTTGCAAGGGGATGACGCCTTTTAACGGTCTCTGCTATATAAAAAAAGACCTGTCATCATTTAGGCATGACGAACTGTTATTCCTTGTTCATTAGTCATAGCTAAACATAAGGATTCTTGCAAACTTGTTCCATCACCGGAACTCACATTTTAACTACAGTAAAACCCCGCTAATAGGAACACTTGGAGGTCTTAACAAGGTGTTCTTAATAGCGGGGTGGTCGTATTATCGAGGTACGGCAGATCACCGAGTCAGTACATTATTTTGTGTAATTAACAGTTTAAGGAACATAATGACTAATGAATAGAAAACGAAAATTCCAATGTGTTTTCAAAAATGTTGTAATAAATGCAGATTATGTATCTTATAGTTAGGGATATGAATTTTACATTAAGTCGGAAATTATTTAAAACTTTATTAACTAAGCCCATTTAAGGTTCAGCATTCATCAGTGTTACCCACTAACTGCCAGATAGTGTCAATTAACGTAATCTGAGACACAGTCGATGTGCTAATCCCGTATCAAAACAGTTATAACATTGTTTTTCACACGTTCCATTTATACCGTAAAGCATTATGTTATCTCCACGGCATATGTTGTTTATTGATGATGTTAAGTGTCAACGACCAAATGACACTGGTCGCAATAACGGGGTTATTTTGAGCATTATTTTTTTACTTTCGGCCTGGGATTAGTGGTCGTAATACGGAATAGCGGGGTGCCCGTATAATCGGGGTTTGCGACCATTGAAATATATAGGAAAACAATCGGGTCTTTTAAAAAGTGTCCGCTTTAGCGGGGTGGTCGTAAAATCGAGGTGGTCGCAAAGCGGGGTTTTAGTGTAGTTGCTTATGAGTTAGTTATTACAACCTATTGTCCACATAATCGTACATGAAAAAATACGTATAGAAAAAGGAAATCTACTGTAGGCCTATATGCTTACCGGTAAAACTTTACTTGGCAGAATGTACACCCCATATATTTGAGAAATAGAAAACCCCACTGAGAGCCCTATGCTAGGGTCCCGCTGGCCAATTTTATTATCATTGGGCCAGAAGTGGGGTTTTCTATTTCTTATATTATACCGAACATTTTCATCCTGTATATCATTCTGTGTACAATCAACGATTTTAACAGAACACTTAACTGAACAAACCCTCGAACTCTCAAAGTAAATAGCCATCCAGAACATCTAGAATTTTAATTTTATATATTAAATATTGATAACGAAATCGTGACAAATAAATCATTTTTGCACTATGTAGCGCAATAAACAACCGATACATATTTTTATAATTACGTTTATATCAATAGTTGAGACGTATTGTTTAAATCTTTTAGTTTGCGAGTGACAACATTATATTTTCACTGTATTATCAATCAAGATGATACTTTGATATTTATCAAAGAAGTTGACGTCATTCGTCAGTGTTTAACCCGAGCGGTCCACATACTTAAAAAAATAGTGACCGGTCCACATACCCTTGCTTGTCTCTATCGCACTTTACGGACCTAAAACGGTCATATAGATAAAGAAGGACATATTTATGTGAGGTTCAAAATAAATAATCGATGTCCAATTGTATAGAATGATAGCGAGCATGATGCAGTATTAAAGACGTTCGCAACAAAAAGAAAATAATTGGGTTAATTTCTCCTTTTGTTTTATTTTTTCTTTATTGTATGTAGGTTACAATAGACTAATTTCATTTATAATGTCCATTCAAAATAATTATTTTTAATAGTAAAAGTTCATAAAACATATATCATAATCCAAAACACACTTATACAATGTATTTCCAAACAAATTAGTTCAGAAATGATCCTTTAGATGTCTCTATTTTATTGATGCGTTGTTAATGAATGTAACGAAACAGGAAAAAAAGCCTACTTAGGTAGCCTATATGAAATCCAATATTTATCAAACAAGTTCGGTGAGCCATTCTTTTTATTAATGTTTTGGTGTAAGTATACATTGATGCACGTTCGTGCGAAATTTTAAGAAAATCTGTCGTTTGGTACAAAATATGCATTTGATAAAAACGAAGTTTCAGAAAGCATTATTAGTTCCCATTAGACACACTTAAATGTCCAGTCAAATTCATTATTTAAGCAGTAAATGTAGGTAAAGCGTTTTTATAATCAACATACACTTGTATATTGCCAAACAAAGCATGAACAAACATATCAGTTGAACGAACCATAACCTTGTTTGAAAAAAAACTATCCTATAGTATATACTTAAAACATTGATAAACAAAATCCAAACTGATAAGGGGGCTTTGACAGGTACCGTATTCAAAACCCAATATTGCCGGAACAAGGCCAGTGACCCCTATTTTTTAAGACTGTTTTACTTTCAGTATACAATGACGCATGTATGTGGGATCTTTTAACAAAATCTGTCGTTTGAAACAAAAGATAGTCGTATATTTGATAATTTATTGATGTTTTCACAGGCATATTTAATGCATAATTTTACTCGTTAAGTGTCCATTAAAAGTCATTTGTTAAATGATAACTGTCGATAAAGCGCGCTCTCTCATTAAACTGCACTTGCATATTGCCAAACGAAACATTTATAAAGATGCATTTAAAAATTTCCATCTTTGTTTGAATATAAACGCTTTATATTATTTAATATTCTTTAAACACAAACTGAAAAAAAGGCTTCGACAGGTACCGTATTCAAAATTCAATATTTCCGGGAAAAGGCCGGTGACCCTTATTTTTTAAGACTGTTTTAGTTTTAGGATACATTGAAGCATATTTGTGCCAATTTTTAAGAAAATCTGTCGTTGGAAAGAAATTGAAGGAAATTATTGCGAACGTCGTTAACTAAAACCGCCGCACAGAAGTGGAGCTTCTTCTAATTATTATTACTGGTAACTTATTCAACATTTACATATATGTCAATACCCACATACTCTGCGGACCTCACAATTTAGTGTTAAAGTCTCTGTGTACAATATTTAAATGTTTACTCCAACTTCCTCTTTCAGACGACTACACAAGTTCATTATCTACTTGTTTGTTGAGCCCGCAATAAACATTATAGACTGGACGCCTAACACGCACGTTCTCAACATCAAGAACGACCACGGCCAGACTCCCCTACACCTGGCGGTGATCACAAGGCAGGCCGCGGTGGTTAGACGCCTCATGACGGCCGGGGCCGAGGTTGACCCCCGGGACTGCCGCGGCAACACGCCCCTCCACATTGCCTGCAGGCACGGATACGATGATGTCGCCAGTGTTTTGTTACAGCCTATCCAACTTTCTGAAATTTCAAAGAATATTGAACCGATTGCATACCAGAAAATCCCCGAAGATTTGGATGTCCGGAATTATGATGGTACACATGTACTGTTATTATAAATGTATACTTGTACAATACCAGTCGATGTATATTTTCTACCAGACATGCATATCAATGTCAAAAACTTAAAAACAAATGATCTGTACATTAAGATTTCGCTTCGATTGAAAAACTGTCGATTTCATAATAAAGTGATATGGATATTATGTATATGTAAATCGCTTGATCGAATATTCGTTAGACTACTTACAAGGATAGACATAAGTATAACACAGAGGGACCAGTAATTACTTTACGTACACTATCAACACCTCGTAAATGATGCATGCACATATGTGATGTCGTGTTTCCCTTTTCAGGTCAGACGTTCGTGCACGTGGCGGTGGAGGAGGGTCACCTGCACGTGCTGGACCTGCTCGTGCGGCACGAGGCGGACATCAACGCCAGGGTAGGCATTAGACAACGGGTTCGCTCCCGGTGTTGGTCCATTGAACAACAGTAGCATTTACATTTCCATTTTTTGCCACTAAAATGTAATCCCCTTCATAGCTGCTGTTACGTAATAATTTTCAACTAATTGCTTTAAGTACATATACTTAATTCAGCTGTGCGTTTATAAACATTACAATGTGTTTTAATTATCGAAACAACATCGACATGTCTAAAATAGTGCAATACCGCGTTAAAATTATATAGTTTATCGGAGCATATTCGTGATTATAAAATTGCCAGTCGAAAAGTAAAGAAATGTGATACCTGTACAATGTCTGATTGTGGATATTTGTGAGGTTTGGTGTAGTGTGTGGTTATTCTGTGGGTGGGAAACCCGGGTTTAATGCATGTGCGGAAAGTGTCGTCCCGGATGGACTGCATAGGCTGATCCGGGACGACACGACGCACATGCATTAAGCCCGGTTTTCCCCCGTCTTTATATTTAATCCAATTGTTCTGCAACGAAGACATTGTAGTATATTATTTTATTTACTATTGTACTCCTGTATAACTGTTGTTTACGCGACTTTTGTAACACTGTTACAGGACGGCAAGAGTGGGCGTACCGTTCTGCATTACGTCTCTGAGTCGGGCGACACGCGCGTGCTCAGGTACCTGCTGGCGTGCCCGGGGATCAACGTGAACGCGCGCACGTACAGCCGCCAGACGCCCGTTATGCTGGCCAAGGGGCGGGGCCACACAGAGGTCGTGCGCATCTTGAGAGAAGCTGGCGCCCAGTATGAAGAGTCGGGCGAGTCGGAGGAGGAATCGATGGTAGGCACGGCTGAGTACATGATCCTGGGTACATCCATTGCGAAGGCCATCGCTTATCAATCACTACTTCGTTTATATGCAGTCCAGTTTCTGTTCTGGACGTATATTCCATATTCACATACATCTGCCGTAAATTACAGCAGTGCACAAACAGACATGTTAATATTGCTGTGAACGTGTACGTCTGTGCACTGCAGTAATTTTGGGCACAAGTAGTGCTATGTTATAAAATGCATGGGTTTCCAATCCTTGATTTGCAATGTTTCAAATTAAAACTATGCATTTTCAACTCAGCAAGCATTTTATTCTGGTTATCATTGAAAACTTTACATGCGACACTTGAAACAACATTTATTAAACCATGAGGGAATAACGAAGTGTGTTTTTTTGTGTGCGTTATTACTCTCGAGTTATTTGCCACTGATAACTTAACTCTTCCCCAGCTTATTGTAAGAAGACTTGTGTCCATGTGCTTTGACAAGTGCATCTCATACATTAGTTGTGACTCTTCATTTAAAACTGAATCAATAGTTGATCGGCTCATAAATAAGTACACTGACTGAATAACTGAATTAATTTGAACATGTGTGAAACGGCCATTGTGTTTAACTGTATTGGACGAACATGTATGTATTGTTTTCAGGATGACGAACCGGTTGACTATAAGTTCAATGGTAACCCCGTGTGAGTTGTGGATGCTAACAGCGAGACGCGGGCAAAGTGACCACTGACACCAGGGAACCACATCCTCTCCCAGGGGCCGGCACTGGTCCCTGGCCATCACGGGGAGATGGCACGGCCATGGGAACCTACCTAGCGTTCGAATTAAGACAGAACTGTGATAGGAAGACATACTGCTCGTCTATATTTAGTTGAGAGCTGATGTTGAGTGGTATGAGATCATTTCAATGCGTTTTGTACGTTTTGATTGAATGTGATGTAAATGATCTGTATGTGTATTTTGATTTGTTATGGAGCATATACGTCATTGTTTATTTGAGAACATTGCACATAACACATATTGTAAATAGTGATTATTTAAATAACGCTAAATAACACTGAACAGACTTATATTCATCTTCATTGATTTTCGAGATCCGTATTGGATTTGAATACTGAATTCTATTTATCTGAGCTTTTACATAGTTGTTTTCTTGTTTGCTATTGTATATACATGTATGTACAGTTACATGTTTTGTTCTTCGATTTATTTTGATCTCTGTATCGTTTGTTCACAAATTGTTTTAGAAAAAACAAATCTTAATAGTAATACGCTATTCATGTCCTTTCTTAATAGTAATACGCTATTCGTGTCCTTTCTTAATAGTAATACGCTATTCATGTCCTTTTGTGGAGAAGAGTCATAACATTGTATGTACTATAATAATTAACCGTTAATAGTTCAGTACATGTAATAAAATTTTTTTTTTTTTAAATGAAACTGTCTTCTGTCTCCTTGTTGCTGTCTGCATCGTTCATATCTGTGTTCTAGTATTTATGACTATCGACAAAGAGCGACAATTAAAAAAGTAATATTTTTTCCTGAACTGGCAGAGTGTCTACATGAAAAGAAATCAGGAAACCCAATGACACATAGTGACATACATAGTGTTCGTTTAATCGTTGGTCAACCAAAACGATGTATGATTCATATATCATTGTGCTAGATTGTGATAAAAAAGTGACATGGGGAGGAATTTATTGTTCTCTAATTGTCTATGTGTTTGTAGTTTGTTATATATATAGATAGATATATCGTCCCAGCCAATGAATAAGTGAGGCCTTTACCTACTTGACTCTGAAGTTGGAGCCACATCAAACAAAGGCTCAATATGTACCTGCATATGCATGTCATAAATACCGACCTTCCAGTACCTATATCCACAAATGCCTACAACCTGAATATCCCCAAGTTAAGGGTTATTATAGCCTACAAACTGTTTGCCATGAATATCCCCAAGTCAAAGATTATTATAGCCTACAAACTGCTTGCCATGAAAATCCCTAGTCAAAGGTTATTATGGCCTACAAACTGCTTGCCATGAATAAAACTAGTCGGTGGTTATTATAATTGACAAACTGCTTGCCATGAATATCACTAGTCAGGGGTTATTATAGCCGACAAACTGATTGCCATAAATATCAAAAACTGCTTGCCACGAATATCACTAGTCAGGGGTTATTATAGCCTACTAACCGCTTGCCATGAATATCCCCAAGTCAAAGGTTATTATAGGCTCCAAACTGCTTGCCATGTATATCAAAAGTCAAAGGTTATTATAGGCTCCAAACTGCTTGCCATGAATATTCCCAAGTCAAAGGTTATTATAGCCTACAAACTGCTTGACATGAGTCAAGGGTTATTACAGCCTATAAACTGCTTGCCATGAATATCAGTAGTCAATGGTTAGTAAAGCCTACAAACTGCTTGCGGTGAATATCCCCAACTCAAAGGTTAGTATAGCCTATAAACAACTTGTCCTGGGTATCACCAAGTCAAGTGTTATTATAGCCTACAAATTGTTTGCCATGCGTATAACCCACTCCAGTATTATTATAGCCTATAAACTGCTTGCCATGAATATCCCCAAGTCAAGGGTTATTATAGCCTCCAGACTGCTTGCCATGAATATCCCCAAGTCAAAGGTTATTATAGCCTACAAACTGCTTGCCATGAATTTCCCTCGTCAAAGGCTATTATAGCCTATAAACTGCTTGCCATGAATATCCACAAGTCAAAGGTTAGTATGGCCTACAAACTGCTTGCCATGAATATCACTAGTCAGTGGTTATTATAGCCGACAAACTGCTTGCCATGAATATCACTAGTCAGGGGTTATTATAGCCGACCAACTGATTGCCATGAATATCACAAACTGCTTGCCACGAATATCACTAGTCAATGGTTATTATAGCCTACTAACCGCTTGCCATGGATATCACTAGTCAATGGTTATTATAGCCTACAAACTGCTTGCCATGAATATCCCCAAGTCAAAGGTTATTATAGGCTCCAAACTGCTTGCTATGAATATCACAAGTCAAGGGTTATTATAGGTTCCAAACTGCTTGCCATGAATATTCCCAAGTCAAAGGTAATTATAGTATAAACTGCTTGTCCTGAATCGGCTCTTGTCAAACTATTATACTCGTAGTGGTATACATACGAGTATAATATGACATACCAATGACATTTAAGATTAAAATATAATGTAATCATACATTAATTTACTTTAATTATAATTAAAGATGACGAATGAGGTTTACGAGAGAAGGTTCATTGTTCAGCAATGAAATAGTTGGAATTTTTTTTTATTTTGCTAAATATTGTGCTGAGCTGTATTGCGGGGGTTCCGAATCGAGTACCTGTGTTCCGGGTCACGTGTGTTATAAAACTGAATGGGCGGTGATTGCAAGTAGTAAGTGGTAAGTACAACATTGTTCTGATTTTCATCTAAATAAAGAGTAGGCCCATGCTGTCACTTAATATTACAAGTTATAACATGTTTTTATTCCAGGACTAAAGCTTTTGATATAAAACAGTTACTGAAAGTACAATGTGAATGTGCTAACGTGTGTTGTTAACGTGTGGAACTACTTGTTGCGCTTGTTTAATGTTTATAGACAATTACAGACAATGTTATGACTCTCGGCATGGAATATATCCTTACTGGAAAACATTAACAAAGTTTGACACTTATGGAGCACATATTGATTCATTCTTCAAGACTGAAAAAAACAACTTACTTTAAGCTTTAAAATATTTCTGGCGGTGACTTTATGTAGACAACAACATCTGGTAATCAGGCATTTACTTATCAAAACAAAGCTTACACCTCAGACTTGTGCGTATATCCGACTAACACAATAGAATGTAGATAACGAAAACAATTTGATCATTTATTTAATCTATGTTAGTGTATGTTTATAATTGTCTTTCTTTTTTTCAGGATAATTCAGTTGTTATGCTGCAAGCAATATCAGCTAGCTTGGGAAAAGTGCCTGTCATAATCATTTCATTTACATGTACAATGTACAATTGAACAATACATGTTATTTGAAAATATCTGGATTAAGTTTGTTCCGTATTCAACTTCATGTTTAAAATGCTTATTTTCACAGGCTCTTATCGGCATTTTATTGTCGAAATTAAGATATGGGCTATACACAGTAATAGGAAATATATTACGATGTATTTGGCCATGCATTATTATTTTAAATACAAATAATTGTGTATAAAATTGTGCCAATCATTTTAAACAGACATATAATGTAGGCTTCAACTTATTCAAAAGCATCAATAGCATAAGCACGTTTACCTGAGAACTACATTACCACATTGATCACACCTTTGATAGACAGCTTGGGCTTACGTGCGACTTCGAAATAAACACGGATGATTACGTGTAAAACTCCTAGTTGGAACCGGAATTTGAGTTCGAAATAGAGATCAATTCAAAATAGGCAACTTCGAATCCATGATTATGAGTTTAGTTAATTAAAGAAGGAAAAAATCGGGACCGAAAAACTAGTTCGAAATAGCGATCAATTCGAATTAACGGTGTTCGAAATAGCGGTGTTCAACTGTACTACTATTACAGGACCCAAACACTGAGTCCGTCGGTCCGTCTTTCGGTAGACTAAACCTTGTCCGGACCAATACTAAACAACCCTTATACCTTGGTTCTTCAAACTTTGTAGGTAGGTTGGTTATGGCATCGATTTTGGGGTCATTTCGTCAAAGGTCAAGGTCGAACTGACCAAAAGATTGTAACAATAACACCCTATAATAGTACAACCTCGTCGGGTAATAACTTTAGTCTGTTCAACCCTTAGGCCTGGATTCTTACAACATTGTAGGTTTTCATTTAATATAAAATTGGGAATGACTTTAAAAGGATTTATATTGTTGTTGGGGTCCTCGGGCAAATGTCAAGTTCAAACCGACCAAATATGATTAAATAACACCAATAATGACAAAACCTTGTCCGGGTTCTCAAAATTTGGTGGGTTTGTTATGACTAGAAGAGGATCGCTGATTATTGTGTCCTTGTGTCAAAGGTCAAGGTTAAACTGACTAATAGTTGTAAAATCTTGTCATATTTTGGTTATTGACCTTGACCTTTGACCCAAGGATCCCAAAATTGGTCCTCTACATCTTACAAACTTTCCAACATACCTCAATCGTGTGTTATCCCATTTAATGTTGAATGTAAACTGCTTATTCCATGATCTCAACCACTTATTTTTGTACTCATGTTTGTAGTTGCATAGAACATTCAACCCTTAAATAAAGATAATTTATTTTTAGTATGTAGTACTGAATAAAAGTTTGAAGTTGTACATAGTCTTAAGACTAGACTGCATTAAATTATTATAGTGTCTGATTTAGTGAATACATTTTAAGGTATATGTAATTAACATTTATATATGCGATGATAGCCTTAGCTTTGATAAATAAATCCTTAACTTATAGCAACTTATAACTTTTAACTATGTCTAGATAATCTGCTTATTCAAATGTTTTAATTCTTTATATAATGTCAGTTAGCTCTTTACATTTAAATCATTTCGCCACAAAATGTACATGTCAAAAAGTATGGTTTTAAAAATGGATATAAATAATATTAACTGATTTCGGATATATCATACATCATAAAAGCCAGTGTTCCAAAGCAAGTATCGCACCTTTGATAACCAATTGTGACATCTTATTACATTTTCTGCATCATATCGAATATATAATAGTGTACTATATAATATGCAATTTTTTTGTTTTGTGACGACAACGGCTCCGTTCTATTGTTGTTTCAGCTAGGTTTATCCGCTATTTCATGTTGTTACTACTATTTTCTTAGGGTTACCTGTTCCGCTTCATTAAACGCAGTACTGGCTATTCTAGTCAGTCAGCTGCCAGCCGTCGAGAGAGTAATATCCCAAGAAAAACTAGAGAATATTAAATTTAAGGAAAATAATTATTTGTTTATTAAGTGACTTGGGACTTTGGGTGTGTATAGACGTGTCGGACTCTCATGATTGCTGCTGCTTGTACAGCGCATGATTGCTGGGTTGTCGTCTTTGTTGCCCGGGTCGTCAGCTATTTCAATAATATAAACAATGAGTTACATGTAACCAATGGCCATACTAGTTTGAAACTATCTTCAATACCAAAATAAGAATATACAACTATGGACAGGGCGGTCCATTGTACAGCGTTATAGTTTCAGTGTTAAAATAATATTTGATTGCTGGTAATTTTTGTTGTTCGATACAATTATTGTGTAATAATTGGTTTGGTTATAATCAATGCCAAAGTAGGCAGAGGAAAATTCATTATAACTGTTGATATTAATATGGTGAAAGAATCATCGTTATTGCTACATTTGTTTTTACACTAGTCTCTTAGTCATACATACTAGGATCCGGACACGTTACAGTTTAACAGTCTCTTAGTCATACATACTAGGAGCCGGACACGTTACAGTTTAACAGTCTCTTAGTCATACATACTAGGATCCGGACACGTTACAGTTTAACAGTCTCTTAGTCATACATACTAGGATCCGGACACGTTACAGTTTAACAGTCTCTTAGCCATACATACTAGGAGCCGGACACGTTACAGTTTAACAGTCTCTTAGTCATACATACTAGGAGCCGGACACGGTACAGTTTAACAGTCTCTTAGTCATACATACTAGGAGCCGGACACGTTACAGTTTAACAGTATCTTAGTCATACATACTAGGAGCCGGACACGTTACAGTTTAACAGTCTCTTAGTCATACATACTAGGAGCCGGACACGTTACAGTTTAACAGTCTCTTAGTCATACATACTAGGAGCCGGACACGTTACAGTTTAACAGTCTCTTAGTCATACATATTAGGAGCCGGACACGTTACAGTTTAACAGTCTCTTAGTCATACATACTAGGAGCCGGACACGTTACAGTTTAACAGTCTCTTAGCCATACATACTAGGAGCCGGACACGTTACAGTTTAACAGTCTCTTAGTCATACATATTAGGAGCCGGACACGTTACAGTTTAACAGTATCTTAGTCATACATACTAGGAGCCGGACACGTTACAGTTTAACAGTCTCTTAGCCATACATACTAGGAGCCGGACACGTTACAGTTTAACAGTCTCATAGCCATACATACTAGGAGCCGGACACGTTACAGTTTAACAGTCTCTTAGCCATACATACTAGGAGCCGGACACGTTACAGTTTAACAGTCTCTTAGTCATACATACTAGGAGCCGGACACGTTACAGTTTAACAGTCTCATAGCCATACATACTAGGAGCCGGACACGTTACAGTTTAACAGTATCTTAGTCATACATACTAGGAGCCGGACATGTTACAGTTTAATAGTCTCTTAGCCATACATACTAGGAGCCGGACACGTTACAGTTTAACAGTCTCTTAGTCATACATACTAGGAGCCGGACACGTTACAGTTTAACAGTATCTTAGTCATACATACTAGGAGCCGGACACGTTACAGTTTAACAGTCTCTTAGCCATACATACTAGGAGCCGGACACGTTACAGTTTAACAGTCTCTTAGTCATACATACTAGGAGCCGGACACGTTACAGTTTAACAGTCTCTTAGCCATACATACTAGGAGCCAGACACGTTACAGTTTAACAGTCTCTTAGTCATACATACTAGGAGCCGGACACGTTACAGTTTAACAGTCTCATAGCCATACATACTCGGAGCCGGACACGTTACAGTTTAACAGTCTCTTAGTCATACATACTAGGAGCCGGACACGTTACAGTTTAACAGTCTCTTAGCCATACATACTAGGAGCCGGACACGTTACAGTTTAACAGTCTCTTAGTCATACATACTAGGAGCCGGACACGTTACAGTTTAACAGTCTCTTAGTCATGCATACTAGGAGCCGGACACGGACACTTTACAGTTTAACAGTCTCTTAGCCATGCATACTAGGAGCCGGACACGTTACAGTTTAACAGTCTCGTAGTCATACATACTAGGAGCCGGACACGTGACAGTTTAACAGTCTCTTAGTCATACATACTAGCAGCCGGACACGTTACAGTTTAACAGTCTCTTAGTCATACATACTAGGAGCCGGACACGTTACAGTTTAACAGTCTCTTAGCCATACATACTAGGAGCCGGACACGGTACAGTTTAACAGTCTCTTAGTCATACATACTAGGAGCCGGACACGTTACAGTTTAACAGTCTCTTAGTCATACATACTAGGAGCCGGACACGTTACAGTTTAACAGTCTCTTAGCCATACATACTAGGAGCCGGACACGTTACAGTTTAACAGTCTCTTAGTCATACATACTAGGAGCCGGACACGTTACAGTTTAACAGTCTCTTAGTCATACATACTAGGAGCCGGACACGTTACAGTTTAACAGTCTCGTAGTCATACATACTAGGAGCCGGACACGCTACAGTTTAACAGTCTCTTAATCATACATACTAGGAGCCGGACACATTACAGTTTAACAGTCTCATAGCCATACATACTAGGAGCCGGACACGTTACAGTTTAACAGTCTCTTAGTCATACATACTAGGAGCCGGACACGTTACAGTTTAACAGTCTCTTAGTCATACATACTAGGAGCCGGACACGTTACAGTTTAACAGTCTCTTAGTCATACATACTAGGAGCCGGACACGTTACAGTTTAACAGTCTCTTAGCCATACATACTAGGAGCCGGACACGTTACAGTTTAACAGTCTCTTAGTCATACATAATAGGAGCCGGACACGTTACAGTTTAACAGTCTCATAGCCATACATACTCGGAGCCGGACACGTGACAGTTTAACAGTCTCTTAGTCATACATACTAGGAGCCGGACACGTTACAGTTTAACAGTCTCTTAGCCATACATACTAGGAGCCGGACACGTTACAGTTTAACAGTCTCTTAGCCATACATACTAGGAGCCGGACACGTTACAGTTTAACAGTCTCTTAGTCATACATACTAGGAGCCGGACACGTTACAGTTTAACAGTCTCTTAGTCATACATACTAGGAGCCGGACACGTTACAGTTTAACAGTCTCTTAGTCATACATACTAGGAGCCGGACACGTTACAGTTTAACAGTCTCTTAGTCATGCATACTAGGAGCCGGACACTTTACAGTTTAACAGTCTCTTAGCCATACATACTAGGAGCCGGACACGTGACAGTTTAACAGTCTCTTAGCCATACATACTAGGAGCCGGACACGTGACAGTTTAACAGTCTCTTAGCCATACATACTAGGAGCAGGACAAGTGACAGTTTAACAGTCTCTTAGCCATACATACTAGGAGCAGGACAAGTGACAGTTTAACAGTCTCTTAGCCATACATATTAGGAGCCGGACACGTTACAGTTTAACAGTCTCTTAGTCATACATACTAGGAGCCGGACACGTTACAGTTTAACAGTCTCTTAGTCATACATACTAGGAGCCGGACACGTTACAGTTTAACAGTCTCTTAGTCATACATACTAGGAGCCGGACACGTTACAGTTTAACAGTCTCTTAGTCATACATACTAGGAGCCGGACACGTTACAGTTTAACAGTATCTTAGTCATACATACTAGGAGCCGGACACGTTACAGTTTAACAGTCTCTTAATCATACATACTAGGAGCCGGACACGGTACAGTTTAACAGTCTCTTAGTCATACATACTAGGAGCCGGACACGTGACAGTTTAACAGTCTCTTAGTCATACATACTAGGAGCCGGACACGTTACAGTTTAACAGTCTCATAGTCATACATATTAGGAGCCAGACACGTTACAGTTTAACAGTCTCTTAGTCATACATACTAGGAGCCGGACACGTTACAGTTTAACAGTCTCTTAGCCATACATACTAGGAGCCAGACACGTTACAGTTTAACAGTCTCTTAGTCATACATACTAGGAGCCGGACACGTTACAGTTTAACAGTCTCATAGCCATACATACTCGGAGCCGGACACGTTACAGTTTAACAGTCTCTTAGTCATACATACTAGGAGCCGGACACGTTACAGTTTAACAGTCTCTTAGCCATACATACTAGGAGCCGGACACGTTACAGTTTAACAGTCTCTTAGTTATACATACTAGGAGCCGGACACGTTACAGTTTAACAGTCTCTTAGCCATACATACTAGGAGCCGGACACGTTACAGTTTAACAGTCTCTTAGCCATACATACTAGGAGCCGGACACGTTACAGTTTAACAGTCTCTTAGTCATACATACTAGGAGCCGGACACGTTACAGTTTAGCAGTCTCTTAGCCATACATACTAGGAGCCGGACACGTTTCAGTTTAACAGTCTCTTAGCCATACATACTAGGAGCCGGACACGTTACAGTTTAACAGTCTCTTAACCATACATACTAGGAGCCGGACACGTTACAGTTTAACAGTCTCTTAACCATACATACTAGGAGCCGGACACGTTTCAGTTTAACAGTCTCTTAGCCATACATACTAGGAGCCGGACACGTTACAGTTTAACAGTCTCTTAGTCATACATACTAGGAGCCGGACACGTTACAGTTTAACAGTCTCATAGCCATGCATACTAGGAGCCGGACACGTTACAGTTTAACAGTCTCTTAGCCATGCATACTAGGAGCCGGACACGTTACAGTTTAACAGTCTCTTAGTCATACATACTAGGAGCCGGACACGTTACAGTTTAACAGTCTCTTAGTCATACATACTAGGAGCCGGACACGTTACAGTTTAACAGTCTCTTAGTCATACATACTAGGAGCCGGACACGTTACAGTTTAACAGTCTCTTAGCCATACATACTAGGAGCCGGACACGTGACAGTTTAACAGTCTCTTAGTCATACATACTAGGAGCCGGACACGTTACAGTTTAACAGTCTCATAGCCATACATACTAGGAGCCGGACACGTTACAGTTTAACCGTCTCTTAGTCATACATACTAGGAGCCGGACACGTTACAGTTTAACAGTATACAGCTTTATAAAATATTTTTAAAATCTTACATGACGAGTTATATATAACGGTAAGCGTCCAAGCTCCCCATACACTGATGAATTAGAAGTACTCATTTTAACATCAAGTATTCTTTTTCACAAATCTTATATGAACTCTTTCAATATCCTCAGCGTTCGAAAAAAAACAACCTCACAAGCATAACACAATATGGAAGCAACATAAGCATCAACCAAATTCAACATAATTTTCACAGGAACATGCATTTCTTTTTTAATTGAAAATAAAGATTCCATGGCCTTTAAACCTGTTTCTGATAGAGTTTGAGTAGTTTGCATAAACGATCCACCATTTGATAATACAATTCCAAGATAATTAAATGATTCTGATCACTCATTATTATAATAATAGGACTAATGCTTTGCATCATTGCTGCCCTTTTTATATATACTATTGTTTAGACTACATTCAATTTTAGTTGCCTTCGAACACAATATTCGTATAAATCGTATAATGAATTTTGCAGACCTTTCGGTGTTTCTGACAAAAAATACAGCATCATATGCGAACAGTAACAAGTAAATAGATAACTGGTCTAAGGTTATCGTTGCTTCCTTGTTATTACTCAAAAAGTGTTCAATATCATTAACGAACGGTGAAAACAGTATATGTGAGATTATCTTCCCTTGCAACAAAACACGTAACAATTAAAGAAATCTGACAATGAGCCCATATGCTTAACACATAGTTTAACTTCATCGTACATTGATTGAAAAATTCTTAACAATCTATCATTTATTCCGGACTTAATCAGCATAATTTCTTTTTACAACTAAGTTGTTTATCTATACATCAGGGTTGCCAACAGTCTTGACAAGTCAGGGACATTTGATTTTTTTTCAAGGTCAGTAAATTGTTAGTGAATGTTGAAAAAATCAGTGAAAAATCAGATTCCAAAAATGTCAGTGAAAAGTCAGGGAAAAATATGCCTGAATGTAAAAAAAATAATTTGCAGATTATGGCTATGGCAGTCTTCAGGTGTTTTGAATAATTTAAGGGCATGTATAAATAGATAATATGCTTAACAAAAATATATATCTTAACAGTGTTTGTAAATTTCCTAGTGTGACTTAAACATGATTTGTTCATAGACTTCCCTTCCTGAAGAACAAAAGGACTTGCAACCCTTGCCTCCAGAGCAAACTAACATGATCTGTTGTCTTGTAGGGAGAGAATGTATGCGGATGTTTCTTGTGGACTTAATGCACATCTTTTATTCCATGAGCAGACTGAAGATATAGATTTTCACGAGTTCAATGGTGTAATTCATATTTCATAATACTATTTATGAAGTACCTGTGATATGTGATAATTAATACTGGTACCGTATGCATCACTATTTTCAGATCTGTACATTGTGTTCTGTGAACTATGACTGTATGAGTGTGAAGTGAAAAATGAGTAAACAAACACAAATGATCAATACCACCTAAATAAATAACATTTATTAGTTATTAAAATTGCTTATAATTGTTGTTTTCAACATAAGATAAAAATATACGTTATGGGTGGTTTTGGTCAGTGAAAAAGTGGATTTTGTCAGGAACAAGTCCGTGAAAGGTGAGGGAGTTTTATTGCCCCAGGTGCTGGCAAACCTGTAATTGCTTTTTGTAGAAAGATTGCATCTACCGTGCTATAATTTGAGTTCAAATCGAACTGCGCGTCCGTGAGCGAATCGTTTGCAGTAACCCATTTTTAAGTCGTTAATTTTATAACAACAATAAAAAAAATATGCGATACAGCTTACTAATGTTACGTTTCGATAATTATCGGGATCGAATGAGTTGCCTTTCTTATATATAGGTATAATAACCCCTTTTGACCACGATTTTGGGAATACCCGTTTTTCTATTATCCAGTGTTGTATCAAGGGTATCCTTTCCCACTTTAAAATATTCGTATATAATATTATCAATTAAACGATTGATTAGTTACCAATCATTGTAATGCATTTCGTTTTTTTTTCTTTTGTGAATGAATTGTCTAATTCTTGAAATGTTGCTGACGTCATGTCATTCGTATTTTGAATTGCTACGAGTTTGAACGACGCGACTGACCCGGTAGAGATGCTGCGTATACAGTTTCATCAAATTCGAGTAATGAGTTCCTGAGATCTAACACGGAAACGAAGTACCGGACGGACGGACGGACGGGCATGGAGTATGATGGATAAACTCGTCGGGGAAAATCCATTTGACACCCAGACAAACTGAATGGCAGTTTAATTGGAATTCGGACGGACGGACAAAGCGGCGAATATGTGCTCCCCCCCCCCCCCCCTTCGGGGAGCATAATAATTTAAACGAGGCGCATCAAGATGTCGTAGAAAGCATTTCAATTTACTGCAGTGCGGGCGACGCTTAAGAGCATAACATAATCCGGTTTGGGTCAGGCGCAATTCGATTGTCCCTGTTATAGCATTATAACGTGTATGTTGGCCGTTTACCGAGTTCAGATCAGCGATTAAGTAGGATTAATGATTAAATCTCCACGAATCCTCTAAATATTTATACAAATCTGTCGAAAATTACCAGTGGCAGTGCTACGGTTTGTTTGACTGTACTCAAATAGTAGCCAGGTTCCTGTTACCGAAGCTGAGTCGGTACGCTGCATGCTGTGTTAATGAGTGAACGTGGAAATACATGTAACTGACGCTATGTGACTGTCACATGTGAGTACTTCAATAATAATAATAATAATAATAATAATAATAATAATAATAATAATAGACACGCTGTCTTTAAACTTCATTTCTTTAACAGGCGCAAAAATCGGAGACTGACACTTAAATTATTGTGTAACACTATCGAGATCTCCATAGCGAAACCTCAGTTTGGTTCATCATTCCGCTGTTCATTTTATGTGCGTGTACACGTACTGTACAGTTTCATTGCCATAAACCTGTAGTAACAACTGAAATAACCAGGTTACAACACAAGTACCCTAATGTACACATACTTACAGTTTCATTGCCATGGACCTGTAGTAACATTTGGAATAACCAGGTTACCACACATGTAGCCTAATGTACACGTCCGAACAGTTTCATTGCCATGGACCTGTAGTAACAACTGAAATAACCACGTTACCGCACATTTAGCCTAATGTACACGTACTGTATAGTTTCATTTCCATGGACCTGTAGTAACAACTGAAATAACCACGTTACCGCACATTTAGCATAATGTACACGTACTGTACAGTTTCATTGTCACGGACCTGTAGTAAAATGTGAAATAACCAAGTTACCGCACATTTAGCCTAATGTACACGTACTGTACAGTTTCATTGCCATAGACCTGTAGTAACATGTGAAATAACCACGTTACCGCACATTTAGCCTAATGTACACGTACTGTATAGTTTCATTTCCATGGACCTGTAGTAAAAACTGAAATAACCAGGATACCACACATGTAGCCTAATGTACACGTACTGTACAGTTTCATTGTCATGGACCTGTAGTAATATGGGAAATAACCAGGTTACCACACATGTAGCTTAATGTACTCGTACTGTACAGTTTGATAGCCATGGACCTGTAGTAACAACAGAAATAAACAAGTTACCACACATGTAGCCTAATGTACACGTGCTGTACAGTTTCATTGTCACGGACCTGTAGTAACAACTGAAATAACCAGGTTGCCACACATGTAGCCTAATGTACACGTACTGTACAGTTTGATAGCCATGGACCTGTAGTAACAACTGAAATAACCAGGTTGCCACACATGTAGCCTAATGTACACGTACTGTACAGTTTGATAGCCATGGACCTGTAGTAACAACTGAAATAACCAGGTTACCACACATGTAGCCTAATGTACACGTACTGTACTGTTTGATAGCCATGGACCTGTAGTAACAACTGAAATAACCAGGCTACCACACATGTAGCCTAATGTACACATACTGTACAGTTTCATTGTCATGGACCTGTAGTAACAACTGAAATAACCAGGTTACCACACATGTAGCCTAATGTACACGTACTGTACAGTTTCATTGCCATAGACCTGTAGTAACATGTGAAATAACCACGTTACCGCACATTTAGCCTAATGTACGCGTACTGTACGGTTTCATTTCCATGGACCTGTAGTAAAACTGAAATAACCAGGTTACAACACAAGTACCCTAATGTACACATACTTACAGTTTCATTGCCATGGACCTGTAGTAACATTTGGAATAACCAGGTTACCACACATGTAGCCTAATGTACACGTCAGAACAGTTTCATTGCCATGGACTTGTAGTAACAACTGAAATAACCATGTTACCGCACATTTAGCCTAATGTACACGTACTGTATAGTTTCATTTCCATGGACCTGTAGTAACAACTGAAATAACCACGTTACCGCACATTTAGCCTAATGTACACGTACTGTACAGTTTCATTGTCATGGACCTGTAGTAACATGTGAAATAACCACGTTACCGCACATTTAGCCTAATGTACACGTACTGTACAGTTTCATTGCCATAGACCTGTAGTAACATGTGAAATAACCACGTTACCGCACATTTAGCCTAATGTACACGTACTGTATAGTTTCATTTCCATGGACCTGTGGTAAAAACTGAAATAACCAGGATACCACACATGTAGCCTAATGTACACGTACTGTACAGTTTCATTGTCATGGACCTGTAGTAATATGGGAAATAACCAGGTTACCACACATGTAGCTTAATGTACACGTACTGTACAGTTTGATAGCCATGGACCTGTAGTAACAACAGAAATAAACAAGTTACCGCACATGTAGCCTAATGTACACATACTGTACAGTTTCATTGTCATGGACCTGTAGTAACAACTGAAATAACCAGGTTACCACACATGTAGCCTAATGTACACGTACTTAAAGTTTCATTGCCATGGACCTGTAGTATTAACATCTGGAATAACCAGGTTACCACACATGTAGCCTACTGTACGCGTACTGTACAGTTTCATTGCCATGGACCTGTAGTAACAACTGAACTAACCAGGTTACCACACATGTAGCCTAATGTACACGTACTGTACAGTTAATAGCCATGGACCTGTAGTAACAACTGAAATAACCAGGTTACCACACATGTAGCCTAATGTATACGTACTGTACAGTTTGATAGCCATGGACCTGTAGTAACAACTGAAATAACCAGGCTACCACACATGTAGCCTAATGTACACATACTGTACAGTTTCATTGTCATGGACCTGTAGTAACAACTGAAATAACCAGGTTACCACACATGTAGCCTAATGTACACGTACTTAAAGTTTCATTGCCATGGACCTGTAGTATTAACATCTGGAATAACCAGGTTACCACACATGTAGCCTAATGTACGCGTACTGTACAGTTTCATTGCCATGGACCTGTAGTAACAACTGAACTAACCAGGTTACCACACATGTAGCCTAATGTACACATACTGTACAGTTTGATAGCCATGGACCTGTAGTAACAACTGAAATAACCAGGTTACCACACATGTAGCCTAATGTACACGTACTGTACAGTTTCATTGCCATAGACCTGTAGTAACAACTGAAATAACCAGGTTACCACACGTGTGGCCTAATGTACACGTACTGTACAGTTTCATTGCCATGGTCCTTTAGTAACATCTGGAAGAACCAGGATACCACACGTGTAGCCTAATATATTTTCGTAGCAAATGCTAAACCGACGTGTAAAACATGAGTTTGACTCACGTGTGTCCACTTTACCCAACGGCGACTGATGTGGTTATTGTCTTGCATTGGTAAAAACCCCGCAAAATTAGACATTTTAGAATTCCTGAAAATACGTGTTTACTGTTCGAATCCCGACTTTGTAGTCTGCCAGCTTACAGAGATCGAACATCTTTGTTACTGTCGTACCGTTGATTGTTATTAACACCATGCTCTTATATATATCCTATACCGCCGCCCGACGTCCCAATGTTCACACCATGCTCTTATATATATCCTATACCGCCGCCCGACGTCCCAGTGTTCACACCATGCTCTTACATATATCCTATACCGCCGCCCGACGTTCCAATGTTCACACCATGCTCTTATATATATCCTATACCGCCGCCCGACGTTCCAATGTTCACACCATGCTCTTATATATATCCTATACCGCCGCCCGACGTTCCAATGTTCACACCATGCTCTTATATATATCCTATACCGCCGCCCGACGTCCCAATGTTCTAGTGCGGGCGTTCAACGCCACCGAGCGTTAGTTACATGCCTGTATGGGTAACTTGTTAAACTCAATGGAGGAACATTCTATATCTCAACCGTCTCTTATTCATTATTATCCAGTTGTCACGGTCTTGTACCTTCGCTTTCATGGCCTGTTTATTAAGTTGGTTGATTAAGTAATTAAATACTCTTTACAACCCAAATTACTGTGCAGTAGTAGTAATATTGATAAGATATTGATAAGCCACCTTGCTGTAGAGAATTGGCAAATGAAGTATATACTAACTATACAGTAAATACTAGTACATTACGTGAAAACGTATCTCTCTTTTGAGTGTGAAATCGTTTGCCTGATTATATTTTGTCCCGCTTGGCGAACGGGTATATTGTGCGCAAAAACTGTGAAAGTATTTACCGAAACAATGGGAATCATATGCCTGAATAATATTGAACATTTACAAAGGATAAATGTGATTTTCTAAACAAGGTATGTTGGTTTACTTATTAATATGTACCGGTACTGTCATGGTATTTTTACAACTTCATAACATTACATTTTTTAATTCTATAATATAATATACAACATATATATGAACATGTACGCTGGTATTACTACAATAAGCATCACTGAGCTGTTTTAATATGCTTTGTTAGTTTGAACATTCGGCAGAAGGAATTTCGCAAACAGGAAGTAGAGATGACCGGATGTGGGTGTCCTGGGTACGTCACACGGCAGGGCTTGATAGGTGCATGTTACACTTGGAAACTAGAACAACACTACTGTCTGAATTTATAATAATAACCCGACATATATTTGAATATGTTGAAAGAGGTGACACAAATGTCATGTATAAACAACGCAAAAATCCCATTGATGTTAGATGCTATTAGTCGGGTAATTGTATTGATCGTTACGCTATAACGACCTAATAATTGTACATACAAGCGAAAGCATATCAAGTTTAATATTCCCAAAAGTCAGCTGTCAGCCAACTAATTCGCACTCTTGATTTAATGATTTTATTACTATTCGACCGGAAATCGAATTGCATTTGCCTTTATTGATTTGTGTTTGTATAATTGTTATTGCGATCGATTTTGTTTTGCTTTCACATGATCTTAAATTAAAAGGAATCCATATTTAAATGTACTCTTTAAGTTATATGACCTTATATGTATTACATACTCTTAGAAACTGTTATGTTGGTTATAATATAAGTGATATTTATTGTGAACTACTAAATGGATAAGGTAATATATTATAAACTTATACTAATTATATTTCAAATTTTATTAAATACACTATACACTCATATACTCAGCTGCAAGCGCTTGTGTTTCACGGTTGTGGTCACTAATAATATAGATGTCAGTACACCAGTGTAGCCTCTTGCAAATGACCAGTCATTAGTTGTGTCATAGATAACATTTTGGATATAGATGTAGATGTCGAAATGTCAATATACATGTATATCGATATGTAAAGGCACCGGTATGTAACATAAAATTGAAACGTACCAATACGTAACATTATATGGATGCCAGTATGTAAATATACTACTACTACAACTACAACTAACACTACTATTACTACTACTACTACTACTACTACCACTACTACTATACTACTACTACTACTACTCGTACTACTACTACTACTACTACTACTACTACTACTACTACTACTACTACTACTACTACTACTACTACTACTACTACTACTACTACTACTACTACTACTACTACTACTACTACTACCACTACTACTTCTACTACTACGACCACTACTGCTACTACTATTATTACTACTACTACTACTACTACTACTACTACTTCTACTACTACTACTACTACTACTACTACTACTACCACTACTACTACTACTACCACTACTACTACTACTACCACTACTACTACTACTACTTCTACCACTACTATACAACCACTACTACTACTACTACTAGTACTACTACTACTATTACTATTACTACTATTACTACTACTACTACTACTACTACTACTACTACTACTACTACTACTAGTACTACTACTACTATTACTATTACTACTATTACTACTACTACTACTACTACTACTACTACTACTACTACTACTACTACTACTACTACTACCACTACTACTACTACCACTACTACTACTACTACTACTACTACTACTACTACTACCACTACTACTACTACTACCACTACTACTACTACTACCACTGCTGCTACTACTACCACCACCACCACCACCACCACCACCACCACCACCACCACCACCACCACCACCACCACCACCACCACCACCACCACCACCACCACCACCACCACCACCACCACCACCACCACCACCACCACCACCACCACCACCACCACCACCACCACCACCACCACCACCACCACCACCACCACCACCACCACCACCACCACCACCACCACCACCACCACCACCACCACCACCACTACTATTACTACTATTACTACTACTACTACTACTACTCCTCCTACTACTACTACTACTACTACTAGCACTACTACTACTACTACTACTACCACCACCACTACTACTACCACCACTACTACTACTACTACTACTACTACTACTACTACTACTACTACTCCGACTACTACTACTACTACTACTACAACTACTACTACTACTACTACTACTACTACTACTACTACTACTACTACCACCACCGCCGCCGCCGCCGCCGCCGCCGCTACTACTACTACTACTACTACTACTACTACTACTACTACTACTACTACTGCTACTACTACTACTACTACTACTACTACTACTACTACTACTACTACTACTACTACTACTACTACTATTACTACTACTCTACTACTACTTAGGTACCTGACACAATAATACATACTGGTAGTCATAATCATTACGACAAAACTATATTTGTGTTCATATGCTCATCATACATGTACATATTTTTTGCTTCTACTTAAACTACTACTTCAGCTTATTCTTTATCGTTGATTTTGGCATACACATTGTTACTACTGATTAAGCAATTACCACAGTTAACCTCCATTTTTACTGCAATATGAGTATCAGTTGTATTCGTTCATTTGACAAAATATTTCGATAAAACAGTCAGAAATCAATCGTTATTTTTTTTTGCAGTTAACTAGTCGTTGATTTGGAACGACTTGGACGCTACTGTTGACGCAAACGGACGGACGCTCCTTGCTGGCCACCATGTCCAGCTCCAACTCCGAGTTTCTCGACATGCTGGGCGACACTGACAGCGACAAGCGCCTCGTCGGTATGGACCCCACCGGAAGTTCCTGCTCCTCGCGCACGATCACCCCGGTACTCGCATCCACACCGACCCGCCGGACGCCGAATGTGAAAGGAAGCGCAAAGTTTCAGGTAAACTACTATGAAAAAATAATAATTCTCACATTCTAGTCACCGTTTGGGTGTTATAATTTACATACACGATTACTGTTATTACATTATTAAGTAACGCACCTATAAATATTTCCTCTCAGTGGAGGGGGGATCAGCGGGCTGACCCAGGGGAGGGGAATTTGACTAATTTGATTTTTTTTCGGGGTGTCTAATTCCCCACCCTAGGGCCAAGCATTTTTGTCTAAATCCCCACAGTGGGAGATGCTTGGTGAATCAAATGGTCCGAGTGCCAATATTACCAGGATCTAAAATCCGACCAAAGGCAAAGTCTATTTCTCGGGACCCGGAATCATTCGGCGTGTCAAATTCCCGCCTGTCGGGAATCGCTTTCAGTCTCAAGTGCCGTATATGCCCGCCGCTCCCCCGCCCCCGCGGGGAAAATATTGATCGATGCATTTAACCGTTTGATTCAAGGTCAGTTTTGCCAGCGTTTTGCTGCTATATCATATTTATATATTGTGTACTTTTGTAATTTAACAACGACAACGAAGTATATCTGCCAGTAATAATGTCTGCAAATTAAAGAGAATGACGCATTTTAGGACCACATCGCAATTAACGTCGATTCAGATTGTATACCATCTGAAATACTATATGTAGCCGATGTCGTCTGCCGCGTCCAGCCAGGCGTCCAGCCTCGACAAGGTGGCCTTGAAGAACATCCTGCAGAGTCGTCTGCTCATTACACAGGCGGACTTTGACATTGAGGACGACGATGTCGACATTGACCTGATCAGCTACAACGGCCGGATCTCAAACGCCACGGACTATGAGACTGACCTCGACATGGACTATGAGGGTTTGTCTCCTTCTGCTATCACGTTAAAGGGACTATGTCTTCATAAAGTTATTTTTGCAACGTAAATGTCATTATATTATATAAACGAGCAATATAAACAAAAAAACAAAAATGCTTGGAAAACATGAAAACCCAGACCTGGTATCGAACTCACAACGTCGGAGTCGTAAAAACAAATGAAAATTCACCGGGCTCAACCATCTGCACCATTCGGACTTGTGCTTGGGAGAAAATATGGCTACATAAGATGCGTACAATTCTGACATCAAAATGTGTACAAGAAACGGGCCAGGCAAACACGACCTAAATTATATAATGTGTTTTTCTCAGAATGCGTAAACTCCTTCTCCATTACATGTACCTGTACATTCGTTTTACCTTTAATATCTGCCAATATTATTATACACGATTATAAATATCGTATTTTTACTGATGTTGCCTCCTTGGGGTCCTTTTCGTAAACACAGTCCCTTAAAAAAAACTGGAGTTTCTCTGTCGAATTTGTGTATCACTGTGTGGTTTAATAAATGTAAACTTTAAATATTAAGTTGTGGCAACGTGTGTCATATGCGTATACATATTGTGCTCTGTACTGTACGGTTACACGCAAAATGCTCATCATATGATATATATTATACGTACCTGTGTTATTATTTACTGAGGCGTGTTGATCATAGAGGGGTTGGATATGTAACCTGTAGTGCTAATCCCCACATGCGGTGTATTTTGTTCGTGTTCAGAGTGGATCGCGGAGGAGGAGAACACGCTGCGGGACGACGCCTCCCAGGAGCAGAAGTATATCCACACATGCAACGAGACCGGCACCATCCCCGTGTCATACTTCCTTCGCCACATAAAGGCCACCACGTTCCGGATGCGCTACCACGGACTCGGCCCGCTCGGCGCCAAGGCGCTGTGTACACCATTAAAGGTACAGACACACTGGCCTGGCCTATAACTGCACACACAGTTACATTTGTTCAGTACACCGTCGTAAATGTAGAGATATATACATTATTAAGCCAAGAAATATATGGGGGGGTTTTCTTACAGCAACTATGGTGCACAGTGGATATGGGTAAGTGATTTAGGGATCAACACATAATCAATTAATCATGAGTTCCAATGTCTCTGCAGGAGAACCACGACATAGAGAATCTTGACCTTGAAGGCAACTGGATCGAGAAGGAGGGGGCGGGATACATGGCCGGCATGATCAAAGAGAACATGTACATCACAGACCTCGTAAGTTCTAGTACATGGTACATCCCAGACAATGTATAAACTAGTACATGGTATATCACAGACATCGTAAGTACTGGTACATGGTACATCAAAGACATCGGAAGAACTAGTACATGGTACTTCACAGACATCGTTAGTACTAGTACATGATACATCACAGACATCGTAAGTACTAGTCCATGGTAAATCAGAGACATCGAAAAAACTAGTACATGGTACATCACAGAAATCGTAAGTAATAGTACATGGTACATCACAGACTTCGGAAGTACTAGTAAATGGTACATCACAGACATCGTAAGTACTAGTACATGGTACATCACAGACATCGTAAGTACTCGTACATGGTACATCACAGGCATCGTAAGTACTAGTACATGATACATCACAGACATCGTAAGTACTAGTCCATGGTACATCACATACATCGTTAGTAGTAGTACATGGTACATCACAGACATCGTAAGTACTAGTCCATGGTACATCAGAGACATCGAAAAAACTAGTACATGGTACATCACAGAAATCGTAAGTAATAGTGCATGGTACATCACAGACATCGTAAGTACTAGTACATGGTACATCACAGACATCGAAAGTACTAGTACATGATACATCACAGACATCGTTAGTACTAGTCCATGGTACATCAGAGACATAGTAAGAACTAGTACATGGTACATCACAGAAATCGTAAGTAATAGTGTATGGTACATCACAGAAATCGTTAGTACTAGTCCATGGTACATCACAGACATCGTAAGTACTAGTCCATGGTAAATCAGAGACATCGAAAGTACTAGTACAGAGTAAATCACAAACATCGTAAGTACTAGTACATGGTACATCACAGACATCGTAAGTACTAGTCCATAGTACATCACAGACATCGAAAGTGCTGGTATATAGTACATCACAGACATAGTAAATGCTACTAAAGCAAGAAACATTAAAGGCATAGTATGGTATAAATGTTGAGCCGACCATTTATTGAGGCTACACAACACTAATATAGGACACTAAATACGGCAACAATCGATGTATGTTTTTATTAGTTCGATATTCCCGTTTCCTTATTAAGAAAACGATCGATAGGGAAAAAAATGTTTCTACCTCTACACCCTTTAAATACTACACATGTCCTTATATCACTGCTGCTTGTATGTCTGATATATAGAGACGCAATTGCACCGTGTTTACAGAATATCGCGGAAAACCGGCTTGGCCGAGACGGGGCGGATGCAATATGCGAGAGTCTTGTGAAGAACGAGTTCCTCAAGTCTCTCAATATATCAGGTGGGCAGCCGTCTTTATTTTTTGGTATATCACGTTAAACGGAGTTATGCAGGCCTTAACACATCAACTATATATTGGAAAGTCTCGTAATAACGAAGAGGAAAAGTAGGCCTACTACTAATTAATTTGCCAGTGTATCGAACACAACACTCCACACAATGAAAATAGTGAAAAGGAATGTGAACCTAGCCATTGCCGTTTCAGGAAACAACTTGCAGGACGCCGGCGCGATGAAGATCTGCGCGATGCTGCACCGGAACACCTGCCTGAAGCACCTGTATCTTAGCAACAACCACTTCGAGGAGCGGGCCGCTCAGTCGTTCAAGGACGCGCTCAGCCATAACGAGACCCTCGAGACGCTTGATCTCGGCTGGAACCACTTCCGAACCAACGGCGCCGTGGCGCTTGCGGAAGGAGTGCAGGTTGGTCAATCACGTTTTTGTTGTTGATTGTTGACGTGGTCGTATGGAAGATGCTTGGGACACAGAGGACTATTGTTGCTTTGGAGGTTTACAATGATTTTTATATATCCGACAGTGCTATTTTAAGTGAGGTTGGTTTAATTAAGTACCCCAGTACTTTATATCATATTTTGTGACTGGTTGATTGTCTTTCTTAGTGTAAGGTCGCCCGGTACCTACGTGTGACTGCATATTGGACAGAATTAACGGTGACACTCCGTAAGTCTCCAATTTACCCAGTGTTGTACGTTGCAGGAAAACTACGGTCTGAAGAGCCTGCTGGTGCCTATGAACGGGTTCGGCGAGGCGGGGGCGGAGGCGCTGGGCAGGGCGCTCAAGCACAACCGGGGCCTCACGAAGCTGGACGTTAGCCACAACCGCGTCACCGAGACCGGGGCCGCCCACATAGCCCTCGGGCTGCAGACCAACGACGTGCTCAATGTGCTCAAGGTGGGTCAGGTGTTTAACACGTGAGGTTTGGCAACAGTACTCGCTGAAATGTCCCGCTATATACTAGTAGTATACGCAGTATGCGCAACGACTTAACAATCTACAACAGTGTCTGTCAGTCGCAACGAAGAAATCATTATATTTTAATAATGAATGTAAAGAATGCAATAAAAAAAAATTAAAACTAGGTATGTATGTATATACTCATGCAGTTATAATTTATGAGCCTACATCCTTGCGTGCTGGGTGCACTTCAGATCGGCTACAACCCTGTGGGGGAGGACGGCTGTATGGCCCTCATCTCGGCCATCTCCAAGAACGACCAGAGCTGCATGACCCGCCTCGACCTATCGGTAGCGTGCTCGCCACTGCACTGCACTCGGGCTTTATATTCCTTTAGGGAACACAGGGGAATACACAGACTGGGCATGGATTGATTTAATAAGCGTTAAGTTCAAATAGAATGTAACAATACATTCAACGTACTTTTAAATATGTAACTGACGTGATATAGGGAAAATGAAAGCTGGGGGTGCAACAGTAAAACGTATTTCTATAATTATAAATAAATAAATATATTCAAAAAAAAAATGCATCTGCATGTGTTTATAGTTGGATGTGTACTCGCACGGTGGACTCGTAATGTCTTTGTTTTCCAGGACGTGTTCGTCACTCAAGATTTCCGGAACATTCAGCGGAAGTTAGAGTCTGAAAGAATCCTAACTGTGATTCATGCAGGTTGGGCCTTTATTCTGTATATAACTGACCCTACTGTATTTAAATATCAGACAAATATTAAGTCACATTAATTATGGAAGCGTCCGAGTGCTACAGTCCTAATTATTTTTGTATTCCATTATCTTATAATTAGGAAATACTAACTCCTAATTAGGAGATACTAACTCTTAGTTACGAGATACTAAGTCCTAATTATGACTTAGCATCTCCTAATTAGGACTTAGTATCGCGTTATAAGGACTTAGTATATCCTAATTAGGAGATACTATAATAGGACTGAGTATCTCGTAATTAGGACTTAGTATCTCCTAATTAGGACTTGCTTTCTCCTAATTAGGACATACTATTTCATAATTAGGAGATACTATCTCCTAATTAGGATTTAGTATCACTTAAATAGGAGTTAGAATGTCCTAATTAGGACTTACTATCTCATAATTATGAGATACTATATCCTTATTATGAGATACTATCTCCTAATTAGGACTAAGTATCTCCTAATTAGAACTTAGTATCTCATAATTATGAGATATTATCTCCTAATTAGGACTTATTATCTAGTAATTAGGACTTAGTATTTCCTAATTAGGACTTAGTATTTCCTAATTAGGACTTAGTATCTCCTAATTAGGACTTACCATCTCCGAATGAGCACATAGTATCTCCTAATTAAGACTTATTATCTGCTAATTATGAGAAAATGGAATACAAAAACACTTTAGACTGTGGCACTAGGACGCGTCCATACATTAATAGCCGTATATTTTTGTTTTATTTTAAAATAGGTTTGCATTTGTTGGAGGGAAAGTATAGTATTACGTGAACCTATATATTCAGTATAGTTACATTTTCACATACTATATTTTACATCATCAATTTGTATTTTTTCCCTGCAAAGAATGTTGAGGGTACCTAACTCATTTACTAGTCGCTTATAAAATATACGTTATACAATTATACATAGAAAATAACATGGCGTAAACGAAGTAGGCTCAACGAATGATTATTTGAAACGTGTTGAACTCTAGTATCCGTTGAAGGTTGTACGTTGACTTGTAACTGGTAAAAGCGATGTTAATGTCTGCAAATCATGACTGTCGTAATATGGATATTACTAAAATTATTGGTACACCTCAGGCATCGTGAACGACAAACAGATGAACGACAGTGGGGCCATCCTGGAGACGTTCCGGCGTAACCCGTACGAGAAGCTGAAGAAGTACATCCGCTCGTCCGGCTACCGACTCATCGACCTGTTCAAGGACTTCGACAAGGACGGCAGCAACACTATCACCAAGGAGGAGTTCACCAGGGGGCTGGAGGTAGGCGTCATAGCTAGGCAATACAAGGGGGCCAGGAGGTAGGCCTCATGGCTAGGCAATACAAGGGGGCTGGAGGTAGGCCCCATAGCTAGGCAATACCGGGGGTCTGGAGGTAGGACTGATACCTAGGCAATGCCAGTGGGCTGGAGGTAGGCCTCATAGCTAGGCAATACAAGGGGACTTGAAGTAGGCCTCATGGCTAGGCAATACCAGGGGGGCTGGAGGTAGGCCTTATGGATAGGCAATACCAGGGGGCTGGATGTAGGCTTCATAGCTAGGCAATACCAGGGGGCTGGAGGTAGGCCCCATAGCTAGGCAATAAAAGGGCGCTGGAGGTAGGCACCATAGCTAGGCAATACAAGGGGCTGGAGGTAGGCCCCATAGCTAGGCAGTACAAGGGAGCTGTAGGTAGGCACCATAGCTAAGCAATACAAGGGCGCGGGAAGTAGACCACAAAGCTAGGCTACCGACTCATCGACCTGTTCAAGGACTTCGACAAGGACGGCAGCAACACTATCACCAAGGAGGAGTTCACCAGGGGGCTGGAGGTAGGCGTCATAGCTAGGCAATACAAGGGGGCCAGGAGGTAGGCCTCATGGCTAGGCAATACAAGGGGGCTGGAGGTAGGCCCCATAGCTAGGCAATACCGGGGGTCTGGAGGTAGGACTGATACCTAGGCAATGCCAGTGGGCTGGAGGTAGGCCTCATAGCTAGGCAATACAAGGGGACTTGAAGTAGGCCTCATGGCTAGGCAATACCAGGGGGGCTGGAGGTAGGCCTTATGGATAGGCAATACCAGGGGGCTGGATGTAGGCTTCATAGCTAGGCAATACCAGGGGGCTGGAGGTAGGCACCATAGCTAGGCAATACAAGGGGCTGGAGGTAGGCCCCATAGCTAGGCAGTACAAGGGAGCTGTAGGTAGGCACCATAGCTAAGCAATACAAGGGCGCGGGAAGTAGACCACAAAGCTAGGCAATACAAGGGGGCTTGAGGTTGGCCTCATAGCTAGGCAATACCTGGGAGCTGGAGGTAAGCTCCATTGCTAGGCAATACCAGGGGTCTGGAGGTAGGCCCAATTGCTAGGCAATGCCAGTGAGTCTGGAGGTAGGCCTCATAGCTAGGCAATTCAAGTGGGCTTGAGGTAGGCCTCATGGCTAGGCAATACGAGGGGGCTGGAGGTAGGGTTCATGGCTAGGCAATACAAGGGTTCTGGATGTAGGCGTCATAGATAGGCAATACAAAGGGGCTGGATGTAGGCTTTATAGCTAGGCAATACAAGGGGGCTGGAGGTAGGCCTCATGGCTAGGCACCAACAGGGGGCTGGAAGTTTAGGCCTCATAGCTAGGCAATACCAGGGGGCTGGAGGTAGGCCCCATAGCTAGGCAATACAAGGGAGCTGGTAGAAGGCCTCATCGCTAGGCAATACAAGGGGCTGGAGGTAGGCCCCATAGCTAGGCAATACAAGGGAGCTAGTGGAAGGCCTATAGCTAAGCAATACAAGGGCGCTGAAAGTAGACCCCATAGATAGGCAATACAAGGGGGCTGGGGGTTGGCCTCATTGCTAGGCAATGCCAGGGGGTCTGGAGGTAGCCTCACAGCTAGGTAATTCAAGGGGGCTTGAGGTAGACCTCATGGCTAGGCAATACCAGGGGACTGGAGGTAGTCCTCATGGCTAGGTAATACAAGGGGAATGGAGGTAGGCCTCATGGCTAGGCAATACCAGGGGGCTGGAGGTAGGCCTCATGGCTAGGTAATACAAGGAGAATGGAGGTAAACCTCATGGCTAGGCAATACCAGGGGGCTGGAGGTAGACCTCATGGCTAGGTAATACAAGGGGGCTGGAGGTAGGCCTCATGGCTAGGCAATACCAGGGGGCTGGAGGTAGAGCTCATGGCTAGGCAATACAAGGGGAATGGAGGTAGGCCTCATAGATAGGCAATACGAGGGGGCTGGAGGTAGGCTTTATAGCTAGGCAATACAAGGGGGGCTGGAGGTAGGCCCCATAGATAGGCAATACAAAGGGGCTGGAGGTAGGATCCATAGTAAGGCAATACAAGGGAGCTGGAGGTAGGCTCCATAGTAAGGCAATACCAGAGGGCTGGAGGTAGGCCTCATAGCTAAGCAATACCAGGGAGCTGGTAGTAGGTCACATAGCTAGGCAATGCCAGGGGGCTGGAGGTAGGTCTCATAGCTAAGCAATACCAGGGAGCTGGTAGTAAGCCCCATAGCTAGGCAATGCCAGGGGGCTGGAGGTAGGCCTCATAGCTATGCAATACCAGAGGTATGGAGGTAGGCCCCATCGCTAGGCAATACAAGGCGGCTGGAGGTAGGCCAAATGGCTAGGTAATACAAGGGGGCTGGAGGAAGGCCCCATAGCTAGGCAATACAAGGGGGCTGTAGGTAGGCCTGGTCCCATAGCTAGGCAATACAAGGGGATTGGAGGTAAACCCCATGGCCAGGCAATACAAGTAGGCTGGAGGTATGCCCCATGGCTAGGCAATACAGTGGGCCAGAGGTAGGCTTCATGGCTAGGCAATACAAGGGGGCTGGATGCAGGCCTAATGGCTTGGTAATACAAGGGGGCTGGAGGTAGGCCTCATAGCTAGGCAATACCACGGGGCGGGGCTGGAGGTAGGCCCCATAGCTAATCAATACAATGGAGCTGGTAGTAGGCCTCATAGCTAGGCAATACCAGGGGGTTGGAGGTAGGCCCCATAGCTAGGCAATACAAGGGTGCCAGAGTCAGGCCCCATAGTTAGGCAATACAAGGGGGCTGGAGGTAGGCCCCATAGTTAGGCAATACAAGGGGGCTGAAGGTAGGAACCATACTTAGGCAATACAAGGGGGCTGAAGGTAGGCCCCATAGCTAGGCAATACAAGGGGGCTGAAGGTAGGCCTCATAGCTAAGCCTAGTCGTGACAATTACTTGTATGATGGCGATATTCGTGAGCTGGGATGTGTGCTGTCAGTATAGAAAGATTATCGTGTACTATTATATAGGCCCATTTCCTTCCAAATACATGTAGCTTATAGTCCACCCATAGAGTCATATATCTTCTTTTGTATATTTGCGTCTATAAAAGGAAATACAATATCCCGCTAGTATGGCTGACATTATCTACCGTGTTTGCAGCTAGCTGAAGTGAAGATCACGGCTAGTGAGATCAGTCATCTGATCGGGATCCTAGATCTCAACGGGGACGGCATGATCGACTACAGGTAAGATTGTCGTAGGTCAACCTTACTCTTATGCAGACAGATGAGCTTGTCATAGGGTAACCTAACACTTATTTAGACTGGTGAGCTTGTCAAAGGGTAATCTAACAATTATGCAGACAGGTGAGCTTGTCGTATGATGACCCTACACTTATGCAGACAGGTTAGCTTGTCATATGGTAATCTAACAATTATTTAGACTGGTGAGCTTGCCATATGGTAACCTTACAATTATGCAGACAGGTGAGCTTGTCGTATGATGACCTTACACTTATGCAGACAGATCGGCTTGTCATAGGTAACCTAACAATTATTTAGATTGGTGATCTGAGCTTGTTATAGGATAACCTTACAATTATTCAGAGATATGAGCTTTTCATATGGTAACCTTATACTAATTTAGACAGATGAGCTTATCGTATGATAACCTTACACTTATGCAGACAGGTGAGCTTGTTTTAGTTTAACATAACAATTTTGCAGACAGGTGAGAATGTCGTAGGATGACAATATGCTTATGCAGACAGGTGGGATTTTGGTAGGATGACCTTATAGTTATGCAGACAGTTGAGCTTGTCATAGAGTAACTTAACGATTATGCAGACAAGTGAGCTTGTCATATGGTATCCTTACAATTATGCAGATAGGTGAGCTTGTCATATGCTAACCTTACACTTATGCAGACAGGTGAGCTTGTCGTATGATGACCTAACACTTATGCAGACAGGTGGGCTTGTCATAGGTAACCTAACAATTATTTAGACTGATGAGCTTGTCATAGGGTAACCTTACAATTATTCAGATAGTTGAGCGTGTCATATGGTAACCTTACACTAATTTAGACAGATGAGCTTGTCGTATGATAACCTTACACTTATGCAGACAGGTAAGCTTGTTGTAGTTTAACATAACAATTATGCAGACAGGTGAGAATGTCGTAGGGTAACCGTACAATCATGCAGACTGGTGAGCTTATCTTAGGATGGATGACCTAACACTTATGCAGACAGAGTGGGCTTGTCGTAGGATGACCTTACAATTATGCAGACAGGTGGGCTTGTCGTAGGATGACCTTACAATTATGCAGACAGGTGAGCTTGTCGTAGAGTAACCTTACGATTATGCAGACAAGTGAGCTTTTCATATGGTATCCTTACAATTATGCAGACAGGTGAGCTTGTCATATGGTAACCTTATACTTATGCAGACAGGTGAGAATGTCGTAGGGTAACCTTACAATCATGCAGACTGGTGAGCTTATCGTAGGATGACCTTACACTAATGCAGTCAGGTGGGCTTGTCGTAGGATGACCTGACAATTATGCAGACAGCTGGGCGTGTCATAGGATGACCTTACAGTTATTTAGACAGGTGAGCTTGTCGTAGGATGACCTTACAATTATTCAGACAGGTGAGCTTGTCGTACGGTAACCTTACGATTATGCAAACAGGTGAGCTTGTCGTAGAGTAATCGTTCACTTATACAGACAGGTGAGCTTGTCGTAGGATGACATTTCAATTATGCAGACTGGTGAGCTTGTCGAAGGGGAAACCTTACACTTATGCATACACGTGAGCTAGTCGTAGGGTAACTTTACACTTATGCAGACAGGTGAGCTTTTCGTAGAGTAATCTTTCACTTACTAGTATTCAGACTGGTGAGCTTGTCGTAGAGTACCCTTACACTTATGCAGACACGTGAGCTTGTCGTATGATGACCTTTCAAGTATGTAGACAGGTGAGCTTGTCGTAGGGTAATCTTACACTTATGCAGACAGGTGAGCTTGTCGTAGGGTAACCTTACACAGCAGACAGGTGAGCTTGTTGTAGGCTAACCTTACACTTATGCAGACAGGTGAGCTTGCCGTAGGTAATCTAATACTTTTGCAGACAATTAAGCTTGTCGTATGGGAACCTCACAATTATGCAGACAAGTGAGCTTGTCGTAGGGAAACCTTACACTTATGCAGACAGATGAGCTTGTCATAAACTATTCTTCCACTTTCTAGTATTCAGACAAGTGAGCTTGTCGTTGGGTACCCTTACAATTACGCAGATATGCAGACAGGTGAGCTTGTCATAGAGATTACCTTACAATTATGCAGACAGGTAAGCTTGCCGTAGTTTAAACTTACACTTATGCAGACAGGTGAGCTTGTCGTAGGGTAACCGTACACTTATGCAGACAGGTGAGCTTGTCGTATAGTAATCTTTCACTTACTAGTATTCAGACAGGTGAGCTTGTCGTAGGGTAACCTTACAATTATGCAGACAGGTGAGCTTGTCGTAGGGTAACCTTACAATTATGCAGACAGGTGAGCTTGTCGTATGATGACCTTAAAATTATGCAGACAGCTGAGCTTGTCGTAGGGTAACCTTACACTTATGCAGACAGGTGAACTTGTCGTAGGGTAACCTTATACTTTTGCAGACAAGTGAGCTTGTCGTATGGTAACCTTACAATTATGCAGACAAGTGAGCTTTTTTGTCGTAGGGTACCCTTACACTTATGCAGACAGGTGAGCTTGTCGTAGAGTAATTTTTCACTTACTAGTATTCATACAGTTGAGCTTGTCGGTGTTATCTTACAATAACATGAATTTGTACGCCAATTTTGTTAACGATGTTAATACACAAATTAACACGCAACACTGTATTGTGTACATCACACTGTGAAAACCGGAAGCCTATGGACACTTTACATGACTTCTTACACATATATTTGAATGTAAGTTTATGTTTAATTTTAAGTGAGCTAATTGCTGGTGACAAGGAATACCGGAAGTTTATAAAGGAGGAACAGCAGTGCCCGGATGACCGGAAGATGCAGCAGGACCACAACCGGCTGTCCCAGAAGCGGTCAGAGCTGGTGGAGGACATCCTCCGTGACGCGCAGTGAAGGAGCGACACGGGCCGCCTGGGAACTGCACGCGACATCAGCGACTGAACAGGCTTCAATGGTCATCAAAGTGCTATTAACGTATTTTCTTCGTGATTTTTATTTCAATGCGGTAATTTTGTTACGCCCCACTGTGTTGTTGATGTTGACTTATGCTTATTTGGGGCGTTGCCTGTGAAAATGCCCTGTGTATATTCCCTCTAATGGAGCCTTCCATGGCATGGCTCCCCAAGCCTGAACTCCAACAGACATGCATTTCATGTACCATATCCCGCCAACCAATACACATTCAACAGTATGGAGTTTAACTGAAGAAAACATGTGTCACGTAACATTTTTAGTTTTCTTTGATGAGTTGCTTTACTCAAGATATTTTTGTTTGTTCAAGTGTTTACCTGGCTGTATGGCATATTTATTGCTTTCAAACATGTTGATGTGTCAATACTATGAATGTATACATCCTCCTCCTGCCAGACGTCAGTGGGTACACCGTTACAGTACTGGCATCAGTGGAGTCATTTGCTATCCACTAGTGTACTGTTGTGCGTGTACTTGTGTTTTGTTTTGGTTTAGATTGCATGTATGTATTGAATTAAAATAAACCGAAACCAATTTCAACGAAATCTTAATACTGCTCATTTTAACATACATGACGAACATGTCCGATGTAATAACAGAAGCTCAACATGCACACAGTTCATATTGGTATTATATAATGTAACAAAGTCTAGTATTTAATGTGTTATGGACGATAACACTGCACACGTTTGCTGCTGATGTATTCAAGAGACAGTACGAGAAGCCGATGCATTTTTTTTATATTTCACCGTTTTATTATAAGTAAATAAACACGTGCCCATTGTTGTGCCAATGAAAACAGTCGAGTTGTGTTTGCTACCCCTGATAAGCGACCAATACAATTGCCAATAAATAAGAAATACAGCAATAAACGCCTGTAGTAGAGGGCCACTTGTTTTACCATAAACAAATAACGTTCGTTATAAGGTATTTAGGCCAGGATTACAATATCGTGGTGTATTTCTGATGGATGTTGAAATGGAGCAGGTGCATACGGTGCCTCCAAAGTGATATCGATATACACACATGAACACCTATTTCGAATAGAATACTTTTTGTATAGGTACCTTAATTACGAAATGTATTTCGTAAAAAATATTCTTTTGTAATTACAAAAATGTTTAAAAACCATAGTATTGGGTTGTTTTCGAAACAACATGATGTTTTTTTGTTGTTGTTTTTTTCGAAATATCGTTCCGTCATGTAATTATACCATATAGTAAATGTTTTAATACGTTATATACGGATTTGTTTTCGTACATAATTACGAAATAAAAAAGTATTCTGTCACTTTAGGGGGGCTGTAGGTTCGGTATCTAAGGCAGTATTCATCTGGACAAAAAAACTGTCGGCATGGAATGTGACGTCTCCTATCTCTTCGTGAAAAGAAACGTACATCGATTTAAACACGCATGTTCCTATCGAGAAATTAGAATATACATATATAAACGTTTAGTTTCAAAATGTTAATAGTTTACCCGTTTGAGACAAATGTTTGCTTAACAACAACGCAAACCCAATCGTCAAATTTCAATGTCCTGAATGTGGCCTTAAAGTACTTGGTCTTTGGAACGGGTGGTGAGACATGGATCGAACTCCAATGGGTCAAATAAAACGCACTTAACTTTGTTAGAGGTCAATATAAGTCTATTTAAAACTGTTGCCATGTGTGGATGTTATATAACAAACACACGTTTATATGTTAATTAAGTTTTGAATAGAAAAGACAAGAAGTTAGTGGATATAAAGAAAGCAGGTCACATGACCGCGACGGGAACATAAGCTGAGCAAATATCTAATTTTATCAACAGCAAACGATCAACGTATTTCAACATAGTTCAAGTGGATTACTGACGAATGACCATGGTGAGTTTCCATCGAGAAGGGTTTGACGTTCTGGAGGTCGACGGCAAGCAATCAACTGGGTACAACCGGAAGTCGCTGGCAGTGAGCGTCTTCGCCGTCTGCGTCGCCTTTGCCGTCGGAATGATCATTGGTCACTATGGCATTAAGAAGAATTCCGAGCCAGATCAAGTAAGTCTCCATACTGTCTTCAAATTGTCATAGACGATTATATATATATATATATATATATATATATATATATATATATATATATATATATATATATATATATATATATATATATATATATATATATATATATATATTAGTACATATTCAACCTTCGGGATACAAGTCGAAAACCTTTGGGCGACATTTGTCGCCCTAAGGATATATGTGATGTCGCCCAAAAGATATTACCATCTATCTTCCTTAATTTAGTAATCTAAAATCTCTAGTAAGCAATATCTTAACATTTTATTTATGACAAGGTAAGGGGAATATAATTTTTGTAAATATAGCATACATTTCAGCAAATTATTCATTATTAACAAAAAAATTTGTATATTCTGTTAACAACCTTTAGGTACCATTTTGTTTCCAATGTTTGTTATTTTATTGAATTGATATATCTAAATGAAATTTTTGCTCGTCGTCATTTTAATAAATATCCATCGATATATATTCCAAAATTTGGTTTAAATATTTTTGTTATCATTTTGTTACCTGCGCTTGTTTTCTCTGACATATTTTTTAGCTTATTTGTCTACGAAAGGTTGAAAGTAACTGTCGCCGAAAGGTTCAATCAGTTATCATAGACGATACACATATTTCGTACGTCTTTCAGTTTTGTGATCATTAAATAGCAAGCGGCTGGTAACAACAGTGCTTTGTTTTTATAATTATTTAGTATGTGTTATTCAGAAATTCAGTTCAAATTTGGTTTTTTATACACGAAGAATGTTATTGAACTTCCTGATACATTTGTTTGATCATCCTCAATTGTCCAATTTAGTCAATTATATTACCATATAATAATAATAATAATAATAATAATAATAATAATAAAATAATAATAATAATAAATAATAATAATATTATTATTATTATTATTAATATTATTATTATTATTATCATGACTATTAGTATTATTATACACTCACAAAATGACCACTCACTCTATCGTGTACCATCAATCACAAAATGCATTGATCCCTTACTCTCATTAGACTGTTATTAATTAGCACCTACAATCTTTAGCTTTAGATCTTTACATACAAGTAATTTCTTTTAATCAAGCTGATTAGCATTTGTCTGAACTGTGATGTTACTTATGTGTGAAAGTAAGATATGAACGTGTTTCCAGGACAGTAATTACATTTATGCTATTATTATCAAGTCTACATGTGGTCGGAACTAACTAATCGCTGCTATTTAGTAAACGAAGACCCATTAACAATCTCAGCAGAAGTTCTTAATTATTATAAGACTTACAGAGCATTTTCATGATATTTACCGCCGATACTAGATTTGATTAAGTTAGTTGTTAATTAGTAGTTACCATTGCTAATAGGTAACTGAACTATTCTTTAGACAAACGAGTAAAACAATCTGAAATGTAACTAATAGTGTTTAAGGTGTACATTTTAACATATTATTTCACTTTAAGAATATTTACACCTTAATTACACGTCATCAACGAGCTCATTTTCTACGCACTTTGTGTCGAAACGTCAACAGCACGCTTCACATTGAATACACCGTGTGCAATGCGTGTGCAGCTAAATACTGTTGCTTTTCATACTTTATTTCTAACCATCAAGCCAATATGATACATATATGGTTGACTTATACTCGTACATGTAAAAACACAAAAGTCAGCAAATGAGGATAGCAAATATAACATTTAATACACCACTTGTTTATTATGAATAATTATTGAGATAAAATGAGCAATGAGTGCTACTCGATTAGATGCGGTGGATCTGAAACATTTAAACTGTGTGAACACTCTGTTTTATACAGCTACATTATGATCCCTATTTATATATAATTCTGAGATATTATTACAGGACAGTTCTGTTAACTAAGAGATAAGTATTTATTGTATTATGCAAGGATGAGATCTGGAAGAAAAATTCTTAAATATTTAATAATTGTACAATCTTAAAAAGAAAACACGAACAAAATAAAGCTAAATATTATTTTTGTACTGTGCAAAAGAGGTTTGAGGTTATCGCCTAAAATCACACAATGACATGGAGCTTAACAAGAAACGAGATTGCGGTCGATAAAACAATATTATGACGGTGCATGACGTCGTAGCTAGGTAAGAAGGCGATTTTATTTTATTTTATTTTATTTTTTTTTTGGGGGGGGGGCATTTAAATAATTCGATAATATCTTCATGTTTAGGAGACCCGACTTAGATCAATACATAACATAGAATACATTAACAATAAAACAGTAAAACGTACTGCCACTCAGATCGAGTTATCAGAGACTAACAGAGAAAAAATAATGAGAAAATCTTTATATTAAAAAAAACATATGAAAATAAATACACAGACTGATTCCCTGTAAATAATTAGAGATTTGATTTTATAAGTGTTGTTAGATTTTATATAACACAACAGTAAGCTATCGATTTATCGTCTAAACATTCTTAGTGTTTACATCAGCAACATATCGACTAAACATACAAATAAAGACTCAATGAATGAATATGTTAGGACATGAACATATATGGAACATATAGTGGAAGATTATGGTGGCATAGAACTGCAATACGAGAACTACTTACGGTTCCCGAAAACATTAAGCCTCAGTCACACATTCCCGATTATAGCGTCCCGTCACAAACAATAACAAAATGGGAATGTATAGTGACTGTATGGTGGCTATCGGGACGCTGTCTGGCCGTGTCAGAACACTGTCGGTACGATGTCTTAAGAATCGAGAAGTATCGTGACTTGTTCGGCGTGATAGGCCAAGCACTCCCGACACCTAAGGTTTTCCCTTAACATTCGGGAGACTCAGGCCGAATCTGTATAGCCGTGCCTCGGTCATGATAGTCAGGACGGTGTCATGTGGAACGGGATTGATTATGCATTATAAATTATATAGAAATATCACGTCTGGAGTATTGCGGCAGTCACAAATTTCCGATTATGGCCCCCGACAGCGTCCCGATAGCGCAACGATACAAATGATCCATCAATCGGGAAAGTCGGAACGCTGTTGGGAAACTGTCGGATTGCATTTGTGAATATCGGGACGCTGTCGTGACTCTGTCGAAACGCTGTCAGAACATATTCGATCTTATGATCAAAACTTTAATTTCAAGCCCCGAATCTTGGAATGTTGTCCCTACTTTTGACATATTTGATTCGGGACGCTGTCGGTTCATAAACGACAATAAAAATCGGGAATGTGTGACTGAGGCATTAACTACTTAGCGTTTGTGAACAGATTCATGTTACCGCTTATTTATTATGATATTTATCTGGATAGCGTTTGCGGATATTTTTCTGCAACATATTTTATTTATATAAAGGACATGGCATATAAGTACCAGAACTGACATTATATACAATTTTTGGGCTTGCGGGGTCTTCCGAATTATCTTACTAACAAGAATATTTTCAGGATAGTTATTTTACAACACAAATCTTAACTAGTTAACATATTCGTGATAGCATACAGTTCGTGTGCGAGGTCTGCCGCATTATCTTACATCTTAAATCTTAACTAGCTGGTATTTGTAATACTACTTAATTTGTGCGCTGGGTCTACCGCATTATCTTACTAAAACGAAACTGTTTGAGAAAAGATTTGCGTTACCAGATAATTGTCGTACAACGCAAATCTTAACTAGTTAACATTTGCCGCATAATGTGTGCTCAAGGTGAAAAAAGCAATACAAAGCAAAACATTAATTAGTTTATATTCGTGATACCACATAATTTATGCTTTCATTTACTAAATTATAATGTCAGGTTTGAGCACGTTCATGCCTGTTTTTCCTTACACATACAGCTATTTTACGTAGAAAAAAATCGCAAATTAGGATACATAATGAATAACACGCACCTTAAAGTGGTAACACGAATGTGTTCACGAACCTTTAGTAGTTACCGTATGGCAGTTCTATGCCACCAAAGAAAAACGATCAGCTTTTATTTGTATTTTTGAAGTATGCCATTAAATGTCTTAATATGACAGATTTAATTATCGGAAATAAAGAGCTAAAGTATATATATATTATATAAAATATCATAGGCAGTTGAGGTTATAGTAAATATTGCACGCCGAGGAGAGTGATGTCAACCGAGGCCGAAGGCCGAGGTGACATTACTCTTCGAGGGGGACGATATTTACTATACCCCTCAACTGCCTATGATATTTATTTGATTATACCGAACACAAATACTGTCATTCAAAGATAAACTAGTCGTACATTGTAAACTAAAGTTTATTGTTGGAAAATCAAGCGCTCATCGACATTGATTTTTTAAAATACATTTTAATAAGCGCCTACTGATCATTAGCTAATACGGATTTCTCGGAAAACCCGAATTGCTATTTTTAAGCCCACGCGCGGGGTATATTTTAGTCATGCGCGGGGTGTATTTAAGAAATAATTGACGCGTAACTGTTGGTTATTGCGGTAATAACCAACGGTTTGGAGTTCCGATGCGAAGGAATTAAACCACGAGGGAGGTAGCATCGGAACGACAAACCGTTGGTTATTAACGCAATAACAAACTGTTACCCGTCAATTATTTCGATTCTAACACGATCTTATATACAATTCGTATTTTTAAAGGTTATGAATGAGAACTATATTTATTTATTCTCCGCCCATTTCCCAAGAAGTGCATTCACACGTGCGTTTCTGTGACGTCAATAAATCATAACTATTCAAAATGCGATATTGATAAACATTGAGCGAATGACGTCATACTTATCGATATAATACAGTGAACATATCATGCCAAAACGCGCATATTAAAAACATATTAACAAAACGTAAACGTGAACTTAAGTATAAAATATGTAGTACAAATGTGGTTTAATTGCGCTACATAATGCAAAAATGATTTGTTTGTCACAATTTGCTATCGCGCGTTTAAGCAGGTGCATTTTACGGAACAATTTCTTCGAATTTCCGGAACTATTTTCAAAACATTAAGCTCCGCCCATAATTTGTTGCAGAATAACCCACAGTTATTTTCCTTCTTTATCTATGGACCACTAGCCGCGTGCCGTGGTAGAATAAAAATTATACCCCGCTTTTTATTAAAAAAGGTTTTGGCAGTAACGGTCATCATATATTTGTTGGAGAATGTAAACAATGTTTTGTTTTTATCACTAATTGACTCGAAAGAACATTCTATTTAATTTGCTTGTCTAAAAGCCCTGATATAAACGACATTGAAATAAAAATGTTGTTCCGTGGCGTGCACGGTAAATAGCTGATACAATACAGCTGTCAATACAGCAAAATTTGCGATTTCATTATGGCGCCGTATGGCTGGTCCACATGTTTTCAAGTTTCCTGTTACAATGCCAGCCCATTTTGAAAACAACAACAACACTTTGGTTTAAATATATCATGAAAATTAAAATGCCACTACCCACTATCCATAGGATATTGTGGCACTATATTATCTAAATAATTTGTCATTTAGGAAACAGTTTTTATCTTCTACAATGAATAATAATAATAATAATTATTATTATTATTATTATTATTATAAAAAAATAATAATTATAATAATAACAATAATAATAATAATAATAAATAAAACAAAACTAAAACTAAATAAAATATATATTATTATTATTATTATTATTATCATTATTATTATTATTAGTAGTAGTAGTAGTAGTAGTTGTTGTAGTAGTAGTAGTAGTAGTAGTAGTAGAAGTAGTAGTAATAGTAGTAATTTTATTTACACACAAAATGACCACTCACTCTATCCTGTACCATTAATCACAAAATGCATTGATCCCTTACTCTCATTAGACTGGTATTAATTAGCACCTACAATCTTTATTTTTAGATCTTTACATACACGTCATTTCTTATAATCAAGCTGATAAGCATTTGTCTGAACTGTGAAGTTACCTAGGTGTGAAAGTAAGATATGAACATGTTTCCCGGACAGTTACTAAATCTATGTTATTATTATAAAGTTAAACATGTGGTCAGAACTAACTAATCACTGCTATTCAGCAGTACAATAGCGCCGTTAAAACCTGATATGATAATTAAGCGTACCTGTTCCGAATGCTCTCCAGATGCTGCAGGTCGTTTAGCCATTAGATGAAATAATAATGTTAACAAAGAGTATCGTCACGTGACTGTTTGCATGTAAATTAAGCGCTGATTGGTTCCTACCATTCAACATATATATATATATATATTCTGAAATACACCATTGTAAAACATGCACTGTTGTTTTTGTGTCTTTTTACTGAGAGCAAATAATAATGGAATTAACCAGAGGGAAAAAGGCGGTACGTATTTAACTTTTTTTATAATCTAAAATAACTTTTCGCAGAAGTTTCATTAAATATAATGACGTTTTGCAGCGAAAATTCAATGCCAGTTGCTAGACTGTTGCATTTTGTTTCAATACGATGCTGCTCAAATAATATAGTTATTACTGTGTTCTTATTGACAACAATATGAAGGATTCATTTGCATCAGGAATTAACGAAATATGTGCTGTTGGTGTTTGTTGTTGTTTTTGTTATTATGTTTTATGAATGCCAGAAAAATTTCCACTTCATCACCCATTAATGCTAGTTTCCAAATATATCCCAGGAAATCGAGAATAAGTTTCACTTAGTTTTAAACTGTTCATCACCCACCGACGCGATTATTAATTCAACCTATTTATTATTTTGTAAATTTTATGGAAACATAGTAAAGTCGGGGATAGAGTAGACAATTAGCGAAGTACCGCGAATTTGCTTGTTATGTTTGACAACGTATAATTTTATTTTCGCAATGACCAAACGATGACCGGATATAATTGTAATGGTATATTTGTTTGGACCTTTTTTGTGTATATTTATAAATTAATTCACATATCATTATGATGAACAATTTTGCCTTTCCTTTTGCTTACTTGCTTATTTATTGCAGGTGAAAAAAAGTTTACAGGTGCAATCTTTACATTTGGTATGTGAAATAGTTACATTCCGTTTTTTACTTGTACAGTTAGAGTCAATCCTGACATTTGCTTTCATTATATTAATTAATACACTTCTCTGTAAATGTTATTTTCCATTACATTTGAATTGTTTTATACTGCTATATAATGCTCGTGAATACGATTGCGTTTGAGGCATTGAATTATTAAAGTTGTTCCATATAATTATGTATGTATTAATATAGTTTACCAATAATTTAATACTGGAAAAGTAAAAACAAAACACAATTATTAAATAATTATATATGTTAATATTATATGTGTATTTATTTCTCTATTAAGTATATGCATTTGTGTGCTCAACTCAACTCAACTCAACTCGCGTTACATAGTATTCCATCGGTTGTACTGACATACTAATGAGGCCACACCAAATTGAATACTTGGTCATCGGATTTTTTTCCGAAAAATTTAGGAGCAAGCGAACGCGGGGCAAGCAAGCGCGGCGCAAGCTAGCGCGGAACAAGCTAGCGCATTTTTTTTTCAATTTTGGTCATTCTGGTGCGAGCGCATAATTTTCGCGAATTTATGGATATGAAAATAAGTATTTTTAAGTAATACATGTATAAAATACTAAACCATGAGATAAACAGACCTAACATAACACATCTTAATACCAAAATTGTTATTCAATATACAGATAAACCAAAAATAAAATGTTATTTAATTGTTGGAAATAGCGATATAATAGGTTATAATAATCGTGAAATTTTGCGGCATATCCAGTTTTTGGTTATTAAAATGTGGAAAACGCGTTATTTTTAATGCAGATCATGACGAGAAAGAAAGTTTACATATTTGCCTTTATATCGAACACCCGTTTTTTTGACATTTTAATTATTTAAACATAATGTATGTAATATGTTATATAACAATTACTCTTTGTATAAAAGGTCAAATTATAACAAAAATAACTTTGAACTAATGACACCCCTACTTTTGCTATGTACTTGTATGTAACCGAAATATTCGCCTGAGTGTCCTGGAATAAGACCATCAAATTAATTCGCTACATCTGTTATTTTGTACTCGTTGCAGAAGTATTTTTTTGTTTCTAATTCTCATTTTGAAAAATTTGACAACAAATTACTGCATTTTATAAATTGTAAACAGTACTATGGAAAATCGAGAGCTTGCATTGGTTTTTTACTGTTTTTGACCATGTACGCCACGAACGAATATCTATAAATGAAAATGTTTTATTTGTAGATTTTTGGCTAAGAAACACTAACAACCTAACATCAACGCAATCTCATTAAAATCAAATCTAACGTTGTAAGGATCTGAAGGCATCATATAACAGGTCACGTTAAAATGACCTTCCGATCATCACAAATCTCAGCCCTGCTGCGTCCAATGAAAATGCTTTTTGCACAGCAAAGTTTAACCACGTTTTTTTAAAAAGTAATGCCTTTCGAGCTGATCCTCGGGAATAAATTGTTTACATTTAATTTTCGTATGGATAACCATATATATATTGTGGTATCTTAGGCGATTAGACACCCGACGTTCACGTTAACTTCGTGCATATTTTCTTGTGTTGTATATATAAGTTATACCTTAACATTTTGAAGGCAACAATTTCATTCGCTCCGGTAAAGGTCATCTAAACGTGACCCCTAATGGGATGTCATCATATCCAGCCAGCGGATAGTAGCATTTGACTGGTGATGATTTTAATGAGACTTAACTCTTACGCTTCATCGGTTATTCTGGCCCGTTGCAGATTGACTTGTAAACTGTATATTATCCCGTTTGCATAATTAGCTCGAAAACATATTGTTTCGTTACTTACAAATTAGTTAGTTATTATGACGTCGTATACTATAGAATAAGAAGCCACATTATAAAGTTTAATGGTGGGGAATTGAACTTCATTCAAACAATGTTTCCTTTTTAGCAAAAATGCACTCATGATTCACATGCTTTTAATTTCATTTGTCGCCTACAGTCTTTCTACGCTATCAGCTTTTTGATTACTCAAATCATAGTACTTAGTACTAAGCATTAATGCACATCATTAATTACATATATTTTTTGATGATTTATATTCAAAAACAGATTATCGGCATGGATATTAAACACAAAATGTACACATTGAATTATCAGTGTTCAACATTTTCAAAAACAACATGTATTATGTAACTAACCAACATTTTTTTAAAAGTAGTATAACGATATCCCTTGCAATTTGACTAATACATTAATACGTATCATTTTATAGCATTTAATATTATTCAAATACGTTAATATGATTAAATCGATGTTATGTTTATATACATAAATTTCAATGTTTGCTTGGATTCTGTTCATGGTACAATTACACGCAGAGATTGGAGGATGCCACTTTTGATATACGCATGTGTAATGTACTTTAGGTCAACAATTAAACAAATATATCAAACAACGAACTCAAATATTTGCATTTATTATGTTGTTAAAATGACTCCCTCCACAAAAATATTTTACTTTTTTCATTTTACAAATAATATGTTGTTGTTTTTTTAATCTGCAAAATTCGGCCCGGTAATCCAAATTACCAAAACTTCTATTTGGTCTGGCGTTACAGAAATATATAAAATGACAATAGTATGGAATGACAACGAGTGTCAGATCTTTTTTATCACATGCTTTTAAACTAAAAAATAAAATTAATGTTTGCATACAAATGTTGATAAATCCTATTTGTTGTTAGCTGACGTGACGTCATATGACGCTGACGACGTCATTTCAGCAAAATAACGTTATGCAATTGGTCAGTTAAACAATATATAGCCAATCAAAACGCTCAAAATGCTATCTTACACATGTTAAAGATAAAACATATTCGTAATGGTTGTATTACACTGCAAACAAGGTATAGCATGGGACAAAATTTGTTTTGCATTTTTCTGCTTAGAAGAAGAGAACTACGCCTAGGGAAGATGCGCAATTTTGGTGTTAGGCGGGTCTGGACAAAGATGGGTTTAAGCGGAATTTCATTAATAATGAAATTGGTACGTATTATAGTTTCACACTTTTCAAAACATTTGTACGAGCTCAGTCATCATTAAAATAATATATTTGCAAGATAACCTACATTCTTCGGCAAGTTTTGTTTTCCTTTACAAACATTTTGATACTGTCATGTCTAATTCTCTCTATATATGATATATAAAGTATACGTCAAAGCATGCTATATAGTTAAGTTCATTGCGCACTAAACAACTATATTGACTGTAACTGAAATATTAATGTCTGTTTTGGACTTTCAATCACAAACGTTTAATCATGGTTATGCAGCAGCCTCGTTTAACTTTTATTTTGCAGCTCTTAACAAATTTACAAGCTGAAACATACTCTAAATCAATGTCCATTGTAAATCGCTGGCCATTATCTGTGAGGTTTGCCCGGTTAATGTACATTTCTAGGATCAAATCACCATGAAATTGTAATGGCACACACAGCCACATAGAACGGTCATTAATCTCTCACGTATTCAACTTTCTGTTCATCCACCACTTAGTTACGGATTAGAGAGGCAATACACTAATTCTTAATGATACGGAGGCAGAAATAAAAGTACCTGGTATTTTTCGATGTTCGGGATTTTTGTAATAGGGAATTGAAGTAAACAAACAAATATATGCACTACCTGTACTTTTTCTACTGAATACTACTGCTACTTTTACTACTACTACTACTACTACTACTGATACTGCTGCTGCTACTGCTACTGCTACTGCTACTACTACTACTACTACTGCTACTACTACTACTACTGCTACTACTACTACTACGACTACTTATAATAGTAATAATAATAATAATAATAATAATAAAAGAAATAATAATAATAATAAAATAAATAATAATAATAATAATAATAATTACTATTATTATTATTATTATTAATTTTTTTTATAATTATTATTATTATTATTATCAGTAGTAGTAGTAGTAGTAGCAGTAGTAGTAGTAGTAGAAGTAGTAGTAACAGTAGCAGCAGCAGCAGCGGCAGAAGCAGTAGCTATAGCTATAGCATTAGCAGTAGCAGTAGTAGTAGTAATTGTAGTAATAGTAGTAGTAGTAGTTGTTGTAGTTGTAGTAATAGTTGTAGTTGTGGTAGTAGTAGTAGTAGTAGTAGTAGTAGTAGTAGTAGTAGTAGTAGTAGTAGTAGTAGCAGAAGTAGTAGTAGTATACAATTCATTTTCAAAAGAAAAGCAATATACGTAAGAAAGAAAAGTGTGTTTCAAGTATAATCAACGACAGATGTTTTCAGCATGATAACTGGATTCGAAGACAGAGTTTTAAATTGAAATTGTATGTGTTTATTTAACTTTAATTTTCAGGTTTTGGGTTATTTGCTGAGCAGAGCTTTAGACAAGACGATTTTCTTCTGGAGTACGTAGGGACTTTGCTATCCAAGGAAGAAGCTGAAGAACGTAGCAAATACTATGCTCGTCAAAAGTCTGTGTCATTTCCCAGATGTTTCATGTACTATTTCCAATTGAAGGGTCAACATTACTGGTATGCAATTTGTAAAAAATTTGAAAATGTAGTCAACACCTGAATTTCTTTTCGCGCCTTCTGTGTCTATGTGGAAGGAGAACTTTCATCTTAATTACACAATAGTTCGCACCACACACATTAAGTTCAACGTTATATGGGCTTATATATATTTTAATTAAGGAACAATTAAATAGAAATTAAAATGAAAGCCGTTTCGAATAAAATGGACGAGGGATAGAGCGTTCGACTTATAATTCGAAGATCGCTGGCTCAAGCCACACCAGGGCCGAAGGTATATCAACAGCTTTCCGGAATTCCCATTGGCGGCGCGAGTACTGGTTTCAACCCAGGAAGCAGTCATCTAGATTAATACGCGTTCTGATAGCTTGTGTCAAAATCGATGTAAAGTATCATACAATGTACTTAAAACTTTTCATATTAAGCAGATGAGTGTAATTTATTTGTGTGGCACGAACTATATTATTATTAAATTAAAAACATTATTTGATCTCCTCCCATAAAGATACATGTATATATGTTTCTAGTGAACTAGTTTATGTTTTAAGTATGTATTAATGACGTCAAACCAGTTCGCAGTTATGCTTGAAGGATTATAAATTTATAGTTGCTGGAATATATGGAATCTGAATTCGAACTTCTGAACATTTATCTGAATTGAATATTGTATATTAAATTATTCCGGCTACTATGTAAATCATATCAGATACCTCATTATACTACAATTATTTCGAATTCTGGTATGATTAACTGAGAAATTTCGAGAACTAGTAAAGTAGTACACTGAGACCTTATGCGACTGACAGCGTCCGTTGATCGAGCTAGACTTACGAACAAAATACTTGCAAACATGCGGTTATCTACTTACAAATCAAAGTTATTATCATCTCTAAGATAATAGTTACTATTTTCACAGACAGGATTTGGCAGCTTACATGCAAACAGGCCTTGTAGATAAGAACACTTATTTCATGTTGAATAATCATAAATGTTATAATATTAGCTGAGACTGACCATGGCATACAGGATGTGGTAACTTGCAAGTTTGTAAATCCGATTAATAGATAATTCTCATAAATGCATATATATTTAAAGTATTACATTTGAACTCACATTAAATGCAGTAAATTTCTGTCAGCAATAAAAAAATGTTTCGTATACAAAGTTCGTGTCATGTACTCAGTCAAACAAAGAAAGCATAAAACGTTGATTATTCCAACCAATAATCGCATCGACCCTCATTAGATTACGGTCTTTTCTATAATATGTATGAAAAACGATCATGCCTCAGCCACGACAGTCATATCACTTCGCAAGCTTATTAGCATAAACTTACAAAAGGTTGTGCATGTATAATGAATGAATGATATTAATGCGAAATACCATCACGTGGTCGCAGTGTGGACACAGTTTGATGACCCTTATCTCCAGGATCAATACAGTGTGACAATATTGAAAAACAAATTGTTTTGCTTATTTTTAAGTATCGACGGTATAAAAGAGGCGCGCGGTCTGGCGCGGTTTGCAAACGATGCTGCTGTTCGGGACCATCGTTGCAACGCTAAGACGAAACTAGAACATTTCGTGGGTAGTCCAAGGCTCTGTTTGTATGCAATAAAAGACATCTCTGCCGGGCAGGAAATTAGATACGACTATGGAGAAGACTAGAGGTCTCTCTACTGGAGGGAAAATGTATGTCAAGCATTAAAGTATACAAATCGTCGTTATACTATTTTTATGACCAGACTGCTAAGATACATGTACGCTATAATATCATTATTTGATACAGTCTTGCCACCATGACCACAGCCAAAGTAACAGAAAAAATTATATCTTTCCCAACTTATAACCGAACCCGCCAGCTAATGTACTGTCCTTAGAAGTAAATTTATCTGGCTATCTCTAGTAATCGAGATGCTACAGATACGTTTTTGATGTATTTTGAAAACAAAAATATAAAACATATACCATTATATTTTTAGGCCAACGCGCACCCCAAAGAATCCACCACAGAAGGTAATGTATTGAAAAACAATAAGTTTCATGTTTTAGTACAATCGTCTTTCTTAATTGTGATTCTTAAATATGCTTGGAATTTGTTTGATCAACTGTTCTTTGCATAACCACAATTATTTTTGAAGATATTTGCCTTGATTACAATTTTGAATTGCAGATTCTGATGATGACCCTTTTGATGTTGAGCGTGATCGGGAAAATCAGACCTGTTTGAAGACTTCTAGTGAAAGCGGTATATGATTTGTTAAATGTGTAGAATTCCCTTGTGCAAAATAGTCACGTATAAGTTAATGCTATAACATAATTCCTTAACCGTTAAGGTATGGTTATAATTAATTATTTTTTTATGACATGTTAAAACCTTGATAACGCGAGTATGCTAAACACAATAGGCTCATGGCTAGCTGTTTCGATCGTCTTTTGTCCGTCATCCGTCAAAGTTTTTCCAAATGTTTATTGAAAAACATCTGCTCTTAAACCGCTAGACAGATTTTCACCAAACCTCACAAAAAATGACCCATTGGTGACCCTGTTGCAAAATTGTTTCAATTTTTGCCGGTCCGCTGTATATGTAGGTCATTAGAGCTTAAAATGGATTAAAAAAAATAAAAACAATTTTAGTTCTATCTAAAACCGCAAGGGTGAGGGCTTTCATATTTAACATGTGACATCCTCTAGTGGTCCTCTACACAATTTGTTCAAATTATTCCCCAGGGGTCAAAACTGGTCACGCCCCGCGGTATTATTTATATAGACTTAAACAGGCAAAATAACTTCTTCTAATAAGCCGCAAGGCCCATAGGTTTGTATAGTGGTCCTCTACAAAGATTATTCAATTATGCCCGTGGGATAAAAACTGCTCACGTCGCAGACATCGCATGGCTTATATAGCAAAATCTCCTCTGAAACCACAAGGCCCAGATATTTCGTATTTGGTATGTAATATCCTATAGTAGTCCTCTACAAAGAATGTTCAGATCATGCCACTAGACTTAAAAAAATGACTTAAAAAATCTTCAGATGAGCATTTTAGGGTCCTCTTGTAATGAAAATAGACATATTTATACAAGTACAAAGTATATACATTGTCTACTCTTTAAAGTATGTATTATTGTCTGAATAATAAATTGTCGTAAAGAGAAAAATGCTACTGTCTACTTTCAGTGTTGGATATTGTATACATAGCATTGAATTTTATTATGTTCATGAATCGAGTTCAGTAAGCAACATACATTTTCCAACAAAAAATGTTAAGGTACTTTTCTATATATTTGTAGAAATTGATTTGTGTGACATGGTGGATGTTTCTGATATATATGACCCAGACTGTGAAACAGAAGAAGGCAGTTCGTCGGAGAATGGTAACTGTTAAACACTTATACTAAGCTATGATAAACAATGCATAACTATGTTTCAATTCGTCAAGTGCTAGAATATCTTATCAGATAGGCCATTTTAATTAAGGTTCTTTAATTTTTAAAGTTTGTGAATTAAGAAATTAAAATATGTTGCCTTCTTAAGTTTTACAAGATAATAATACTTTTTATGCCCCCGAAGGAGGGCATATTAAAATCGGACCGTCCATAATTGTCTTGTGTAATTTATAATACCCCGCCGCGAAGCGGGAGGGGGTTATAGGAATGCCCTTCGTCCGTCCGTCCGTCCGTAACATTTTCGTTTCCGCTCCATATCTCCTATACCCTTTGAAGGATTTTCATGGAACTTGGCTCAAATGTTTTGCTCATTGAGACCATGTGCAGAAGGCATAAGCCAGTCACGCCAACTCAAGGTCGAGGTCACACTTGAAGGTTGAATTTTTGAGCCTCTATTTTCATGTTCGTTCTATATCTCCTCTGCCCTTCAAAGGCTTTTAATGAAACTTGCCTCAAATGTTTATCACATTCAGGCAATGTGCAGAAGGTATGAGGCAGTCAAGTCACCTTAAAGTCAAGGTCACATTTGCAGGTCAAATGTTTGAGCCCCCATTTTGTTCTACTCCATATCTCCTATGCCCTTTGAAGGATTTTCATAAAAATGTTTATCACATTGAGGCGATGTGCAGAAGGCATGGAGCAGTCTTGCCAACTGAAGGTCAAGATTACACTTAAAGGTCAAATGTTTGAGCCTCCATTTTTGTGTCAGCTCCATATCTAAATTTCCGAAACTGTACTTTCATATCTGGTCCAACTGTGCCAGATTAAGGTCAGTGTGATACTTCAAAGTCACCTTTAAAATCTAATGAAGGATCAGGGCGGGGGATATAGCTGTCCTTTGGACTGCCTTGTTTTGATATGTAATTATGTTTTAACGAAATAAAACTATAATTTAAATTCAAAGAAGACAACGTATAATATCGTCAATTTTATTTTTGTTACCAATTGAAAACTGAATGTTTATTATTTTGTCCTGATAATTCATACCACCGCACAACCAAGTTGTAAGAGAGTATACTGGAATCTGCTTGCCTGTCTGTCCGGTTGTCCACACTAACGGGAGAGTAGTTAAGTGGTTTATGTTTACGGACAATTTAGTTGAAAATAGTTGATTAGGGTTAGGGTTAGTCTTTTATGTGGCTTAAAAATGCTTTTAGGTGGCTATTTTAAGACACTTAACTATCTTTTTTTCGTAAGGGAGTTACTTAAGTATCATCTCGTAATGACTTCCGTCTTTCCCTCTGTCTGTCTGTCCGTCCGTCTGTTTGTGTGTCGGTTTTTGGTCCGGAGAATAACTTTGAAATCCTTTTAGATATCAGCTTCAAACTTAATACAAAGATAGATGGTTGTTAGGGGGATAGCAATGCACAAGAATTATAACTCTTTCGATTTTATTTACGGAGTTATTTCCCTTTTTTAGTGTTCCGTATCCGGCAATTTTCCGCAAAATTATTGATGGGATTGAAATCACACTTTATACATGGAAAGATGTTTGTTAGGTGAAGTGCATTGCACAGAAATATTAATCTAGCTGCATTATTTAAGGAGTTATTCCCTTTTTGTCAATTATTTTCTTAGTTCAACTAACACATTTCAACACCTCAAAACTACCTGTCGCTTGTATCTATATCCTTGTGACAAGCGGCATGCGGGTTTTTTTTGTGCCATGACAGTGGCAGCTCTAGTTAATATCAGGAATTTCAAAACAAATTATGCAGCGTCGTTTATGAAAAAATAACATGATAACTTTCATTAAGCAGGCAGAAACATTAAATGCTCGTTGCTACAGAAAAGGAACGTATACATCGTTCACTTTACATTGTTACATGTATTATGTTTTAATGACGCTAGTTAGGGTTAGACTCCAGAACAAAAACATATTTTGTTTTTATCGGGTCCCTTCCTGACACGTGTAACTGTTCCGATCATTATTTGCACACAGATAATCCCATTTTATTATTATATGTCCATTTTAGAAACGGGGGGTGGCATATCTGAAAGAGGAAAAGCAAACCCAAAATATTTAAAGCATAAGAAAGGTAGCACTTTAAATATTTGATAAAACATAAAAGTTAGGCCACAAAGTTTGTATTGTCTTAGGCTACTACAGTATGTTGTTTACTCTCACCTAGTAGACATATTTACCAGGTTTATTGTTTATAATCAATAAGTTTTTATTGATACATTTAAAATACAGTGGAAAACGTGCTGGTGAAGAAACGTTAAGTGCCTAAAGTACGGATTTTGAACAGGCTGATTGAAAAAACTATTGCACAAAATAAAAACTGCTACTGCTATAACTGAATATTGGTTTATTTTGGAGTAGCGTACGTGGTGGGTTGCTATTTTCAGTAATGTAACGGGTTGAATAATCTAGAAACAGCAATTATTTAAGCTGTCATTTTTAAAGAAAAACTACCAAGACCTCAGGTAGCAAGAGCTAGATGAAAGAGGCGTCAAATCTAAGACATCAAAAAGGAATGCGATATTGTTTGCATATCTTGTAATAAGTATGTGCATAATTTTGTGAATATCAATCAGGCAATATAAGACACTATTTCTAATTAAAAAAAAAATCAAGTAGGACAGAATAATCGTTAAAAAAGTGTAGTTGCAACAACATCCAACGGAATGTGCGATGCGCCTGTGATGCGTCGTTATATTCAGTTGCGTAGTGAATCGTATAATCAGGTAATAACGACCTTAATATGTTTTATTTCATCAGGACCACCGAGACTTCATGTTGCAAAACGTGCATACCAAGAGGAAGAAATGCAAATAATGTTTCCGTTGGATAACGATGATCAAAATGATCAAGAAATAATATTTTTGACATCAAATGGTAATTTTGTTTGGTGTATATGTTACCTGAAGGTGGAAAGTGTTATGTATCCTAAAGGTTGTGTAGAATAAACTCTATATTTATTTCAATATAACCTGTAAAGAACACCCAACCTCTTCTAGCAAACTTCTTCTTGTTTACTTTATTATGTTAACTGTTCAAAAATATTATTATTTGACTTCATTGATTACAAAATATGTTTTCAGTGTCTTATTTAAAATGTGTACGATAATTATTTTGTATTTACAGCACAAATATGTTTTATTTTATAATAAACACAACTTTTTATTGCATGTTGGCAAATCAATTTTTGCACAAAAATAACACCAACTTATTATTATATGTTTATTTAAGATTCGGATGATGACATATATGATAGAGGATTGGATCGCCGAGAAGCAAAATCAAACGATTTAAAGGATAAGAAAGGTACTAATATTTGATAAAACATAAAATCTAGACGATCTAGTTTGTATTAGCTTAGACAACTACAGTATGTTGTTAACTTTCAACTAGCAGACAGATTGTCCAATTCTTTTTTTTTGTCAATAACTTTTTTTTACTAAGGTATTAATAAACTTTACTAGACGTTGTGTTGGAATATCCCTTCAAAACGGTGCCACATAGCGTTTTACATAATCCGTTTTGTTAAAAAATAATCCGCGTTTGTTTGCTATTTGTTTATACTCAACTAGCTTTATATTGATACATTTATTATACAGAGATGGTGGACGAAACGTCGAGTGCCCAAAGCCCGGATTTTAAACAGAGATCAGACAACTCGTTTCCACTGGGTAAAAGTATATTAAACGTTTAACATTTCCATCCGTCAAATAGTTTTCTAGAGCATGGAAGTATATAACTAATCATTTAAGTTATCAAACAACTGATATATGTTTTGTTTTTCAATAAAATTTAAATATTTTAGTACCATAATAAAAATAGTGTAGCTTGCGCATCTCAAAACACAGATTATGACTTAAAGCTATTAACTGATCACGTATTAGTTCTGTTTAAACATAATTATTGAAAAGTTATTTGTTAACATGTATTTTGTACGTCTGAATACGTATGACATTAATGGCTATGATTAAAATGTACATGTATATCGTTTGTCAATGGTCATATCATGCGTAGAAGGTGGACAAAACTCCGTTTTACCCTAAGATATAGGTGTTATAAAAGAAACTGCTTGAACTAGTTTTATTACTAGCATCATTTACGTGTGGGTTTTACAATTTTAAATGTCGATACAATCTTGTTTTGAAGACAACCATAATATTTTAGGACTAATCTGTTAGATAAGTATATCAAGTTTGGCAATGGCTTTTGGCTAATATAACACTCTTTAACACGTAATATAATGGATAAATATGTCCATAAAATGATAAACATTTCGATATAAGGGAAAATGTAATTACAATGATTCTTTTCATAAAACAAATAATTAAACGAGGCCTAAACTGTGTATGTACAATCTCTTAACTTTGCTAGCAAACTAGTAAACCATGTAACGTATCACTTGCACTTAAATTTCAGGTGAAAACGTATGCAACGTTTGTTTGAAAGTATTCAAAAAGAAGGGTGCTCTATCCACTCACATGAAGAGTCACGCCACCAATCAAGGTAAGCTTGTTTGTACATTATGTATTAAGCTACCTGCAGACTTTCAAACATGCTTGTGATAAACGTGCATTAAATTGATCTTTTAATAAATGGAACATTAAAAAAAAACACTATTTGACACTTGAAACAAACTATGTATGAATCTTTTTACAAACACGCAAAACTATTGTATGAGTTGCACAATAACTGTAATCTGCACTTGTTGACTCTCTTATTTTGCTCGTCTAGAGTCGTACAAGAAGCCAGCGAGACCGTGTCCATTCTGTGAGAAGACTAAAGCATAGTGATCAACCAGAGGTGCTGAACTTACTGTCAATGCCTGATGGTTCTCGAGAACAACAGGAAGGATTCGACGAATTAAGAAAAAGAGGCATACAGACCTACAACAAAAAGCAGTCAGTATTGGAATTACCCCGATACATGGCAGAAAGAAAAAACGGCACGGAAGAAAATCTTGTCAAATGTTCGAAATGTTTAGGCTTTTACAAACGATACTTATTTTATAGACACAAGGCGAAATGTATCGGAGATGAAGCAACTGTTCCCCGGAAAGTAAATGTTTTTTCAAGTGAGCTAAATGAAGATGATGAATTTCTAACAGATATACTTAGCCGATTTCATCGGGACGAGATTGGAAATATATGCAGATCAGATCCAACATTGCTCGTCATCGGTAGGCGCTTGTTTCAAATAAATAAAAGGAGGGTGGACAAATATATGGAGACAAGAAAGTCTGTTATGACAGACATGCGGCTGTTGGCCAAGATGTACAACCATTTCTTACAATTAATGCCGGACTCAATTTCCGAGAAGATATGTTTTTAAGACAAAACTTCGAAACGCTTGAATTAGCAATCGACGCCGTAACCAAAGACGACGCTGGAAAACTTAAACACGGCGTGAAAAATAGTTTGTATTACCTTCTGAAAACGTCAGTGGATTACCTAATTGGACACCATCATACCAAGAAGAACGACGAACGAGCAAGCGAGTTGTCTAAGTTCATTACATGCTTAGAATTTCATAAGGATGCAGTGTTCGGCGATGCAGCATACGCAATTGAACTCAGGAGACTAGAGAAATTGCGCATGCCAGAAACGCAACCACTTGAAGAGGACACACACACTCTAAGGAAACACACCCTCAACGTGATAAGTCAAATAACCAGCGAATACACGTTTATTTCACTGCATGAGTTTACGTCGTTACGTGATGCATTATGCTCAAGAATTACTTTATACAATGCGAGAAGAGGAGGAGAACCAAGCAGACTAAAAATCTCGCACTTCCAAGACGCACAAAATGGACGATGGATGGATAAAGGAAGCATTGAAATGTTGCCAGAGTGGGAGAAAGAATTATTTAAGGACCATCTGGTAACTTACCAACCAGGAAAAGGAAGCCACCTTGTTCCAGTATTAATACCAAATGATTGTGTGGCTGGCTTAGACATTTTGTGTACCCCGGAGATAAGAGAACGAGTAAAGGTACCCAAAGATAATATATACTTATTTCCCAATACGGGGTTTTCAAAAGAACATACCTCAGGTTGGAATGCCACAAATAAACTAGTAAAAGAGGCAGGAATAAAAAGACCCGACTTGATGAATGCAACCAAACAACGTCACAGAATTTCGACGATATACTGTTCCCTTGATATTGCGGAAAGCGACAGACAGTACTTCTACAAGCATATGGGCCACAGCAAGGAGGTTAACTGGGGCACGTATCAGTACCCTCTGCCTGTCTTGGAAGTAACTAAAGTCGGAAAGCATCTGCAAGACATATACCAAGGTAATTTATTTAAATCATCACTAATTTCCACAAAGAAAACTTAATATTGCATTACGATCGGCCATCAGTTTGTCCAGTCCACCGATCGACCCCAAGTCAATCATGAAAAACCTACAACTAATATCTCGAAAAGCATATTAGTGTATGTATTTAGTTGTTGCATTCAACAAAACTTGTAACTTTTATTAAAAATCACTTTATTGGAATGCGATAAGTTCGCAAATTAAGACATTCTTGCATATACTTTATAGAATGCGTCAACATCGTAAAATAGAAACGCACGAATACTTAAATGTGCGAATTACATTCGTAAGATAATAAACAACAATCCAACTGTAATTGTAGGTACTGTGTCTCGTTTAACATCTACTTCACGTGAAGCTGACATAACTCAAGGCAAAGCGAAGCAGAATTCAGGTAAAAGGCCTAATATAACTTGGCACTGCGAGCAAACGGACGAACTCAGCAGCGACATATGCATTACAATTAATAAAATATGTGAATTAAATCACTCTATGTAACTTTACATAAGTTAGGCATACCGCATCCACCTTACTAGTTGCACTAAGACTTGTTTGACAAGTGAAAGATAATGCGACATCATATTTTATTTACAGATAAATTAACTACATTCAAGTCATCGATAAATGATACAAGTGATGGAGATCAAGCGTCAATGAAATCAAAAAAAGGTGAACTTGTTTTTTTTTTATCGAAATAACTATGAACATGACAGAAAATTTGATGTTAATAATGACATATATGGCCAATGCATGATTCCAGTGAACTTGTGCTTGGAAACAGGACCTGTGTACGGCCCCTAATGTACAAAGTTAAACAAATCCTAACTTGAGACGATCCATTAGTTTTGATCGATCTGAAGACCTAGGATCATGACTACAAATGTAGCAAATATTGACAAATATCAACTGAGTTCTGTAACTTTTACATTTTAGCGGGCGTCACGGTTCTTGTACGCAACACATGGCCTATCCATGGTGATCATGTGCGCCTAAATATTTCGAACTCTGACAACGCATTTGAAACGTCACCATTGAAATTTAAACAATCTTTGTAGAAGACCACTATATAAGGTTATTATCAGTATGAAAATGCACTATCTGGATTATATTAAAAATATATTCAGTATAATGCAGTATCCCTACTTGTTTTTTAATTGCGATTGTTCATTGAATAAAAAGCGGCTCAGAGTGCTATCTATGTTGCTGATATCATTGAATGTATTTTTCTAGTACACTATGTGATGTTTAATAGTAAATCATGTTTTTTGAATGTGAGAATTACATTCGTAAGATTATAAAAAATATCTTTAAATAATTTTAGGTAACGTTTCTCGTCCACAAACTACTTCAAATGAAGCCGAAATACTACAAGACGAAGTGGAGCTGAATTCAGGTAAATCAAAACAAAACTACTTCTTATTGAATATTAAAGGTCCTACTTGACATACTGTTTAATTTGGAAACAAAAACAATTGTAAAATAACTAGTTAATTTGTAACGCATATATGAGCATTGAAAAAAAACATATTGATGCAATACTAGTACATTGCGTACACAATAATTGTCCTTGCGTACGTTTTGATTTCTACACCCAGGAATTAATGGGAAGAGTAACCAATAAACACGCACTGTAATATATGCCGATTGTGTATGAATTATTGATTTTGTAACCCTTATCCAGCCTCCAATACATTTTACATACTTTAAACTTCCACATTCGTCTAATTTTACAAAATAGTCTAATGTTTGTGCGATTTACATTGGCAACATGAGATGTTTAAGAGGCAGCACTAAAATAAGTAATTGTTCTTTTCTGATTTTACTACATTGGTTATCTATTTTTAACTTTCAATCTTATCGTAAGCCATGAATATTTAGCTGATGAATAATGTTAAAATTAAGATATTAAATCATTCGCGAATACGGCCGATTGATCTAGCTTTTTTGAATAAAAGTCAGAATGCTTGGACTATACGCATCGCTGACGACTGTTCCGGAAACTTTCATTAAATGTAGTCCGATGATCGCAAAATAAAAATATACTAAACTCAGATATGACAACCTGGTGGTATTTACTTGTATAACTGAGAACCTAAATTACTCTTTCATTACAGTGATTACTGGTTCAGTCGTTTTCAATAATCACAGAGCAAACTATTTGGCATGACAGTCACATCAACATACAGCTTCACAATTTGTTTAAATGTGTATTTAGTTTGCATGATCATTTTATCATACGAATTTATGACAAAAGATATGCATGCTATTTCAGCTCTGTCAGAAACGTCTAATATTATTTCGCACTGCGAGCAAACGGACGAACTCAGCAGAGACATATGCCTTAGAATAAATGAAAAATGTGAATACACTTAACACACTTTCAGGCAATTTATTACGCATACCGCATCCACCTTAGTAGTTGCACAAAGACTTTTGTTACGAGGGAAAGATAATGCGACATTACGTTTTTATTTACATATCATGTAACCACATTCAATTCATCTAGTGATGGAGATCCAGCATCAAAGAAAGCGAAAAGAGGTGATTTGTTCTGTTTTGTTTTTATAAAGATGATTTAAAGCTTTGTATTTGCCTTTTAAAAGAAGAACGTGTGTTAAAATAAATAACAATCATTATATAAGTTGCATGCGACATTACTTAATGCGTTGTCAGAAAAATAGAAGCAAAATTAGTTTACAAAACTGAAAATTCTATGTTTTTGGACATTTAAAATCATTGTTTCAGTGTCCGAATACTTATAGTCTGTTCGAAACCGTATCTACAATATTATCACAAAAACCGCAAAGACTAGACATACTCGTTAGTATTGTTATCTTCAGCGACGGTTCCCTTTCTTGTCGGCAGAGTTAATATATTGCTCGTTACTGTATATTGGTAATTATACTACTTGTTAATTGGCATGCGTGGTCCAGAAAATACGTTGCGAGATCAAATTGATAAACAATAGGACCCATGAAACGTTTACCGGTACAGATATTTGCTGTTACAATAATTTCAAATTAGTATCTGTCCGAAAACAAAGATTACTGAGTATTTTAGAGTGTCTCAGAACATAGAGACGCAAACAATGATTACTTTTGCTGATTTTTTGAGGCTGTCCGAGAACAAGAATGCATACGGTACATGTCATGTTGCTCGCCACTTCAATCGATTGTCGGAAAATGGATATGAAGATCACACATACGCGCGCACGCATACACACACTTTAACAAGAGGTCACTTGCGGATTTGATCCGTCATTAAATGTGTTTACAATAAGTCGTGCACAGTATAGATCGTTCAGATTGACCTGCAGGTTGTTGCTCGTTCAGTTATTGAGCAGCATGGGACCCTTATTTGCTGCCAGAATATGATTTTATCGACAAAACCATGAACATGAAAGAAAAACATTGAACTTTGGAGAAAATGTATGATTCCAAAGAACGTTTGGGGATGGGCTCATAATATACAAAGTTAAAAACACCTGACCTGAGATGATTTATACCATTGTATTATGATTTGCATTCATTTTTCCTTTGCGACAATGAAGGGTGTTACGTATATATTTGTCCCAGGTCACTCTGAACGAGCTATGAAATGGATCAAACTCGACTTATTTCTGTATCAGTAATGGTATTGTTCTTCTGGAGCTTACGACTTTCAACAAAGCCGAGTAAGGTAAATGTTCTTGTTCCATTTTGCTCATTTCATTTGCTTTACAGACAGAGACTATTTCCGATGGACAAGTATTGAGACAGCAGCTATAAAGAGAGACTTCAAGCACTGGATAGAAATAGAAGAAGGCAACTCGTTGCCCAGTAAGTCTCAATTAAAAGTATAAAGTCCTTCATAACGATGATAATTATTATAAAATAATTAGAATTACAAGTGATTAGAGATGCTCCCAGTTCGTTTAATGTATTGAACTGGTGCATGGGGTTGAATGGGAAAAAAGTTCAAACAAACCCAAGCTTCACCTAACCGACATGTAGTATATGCCAATACATTTGGAGTTGGTTGTGCGGTGCATTAACATTCAAGGGCATAATTATCTATAATAAGATGACAAAATATAACACAACAGACCTATGCTTGCGAGAAGAGACGCGCCGTAAACCCGGATAATAGCCCTGTGTTATCGTTGACTAATTGAATAAAGTAATTGTAATAGCTTGTAATGTATTAATCCAATGCAACTATGCTAATGTATTGGACAGTTGGATTACTGATGTGAATATGATAATATACAATGCAATATTAAAGATCAAAGTGCGTCTGTAATCGTTAATACTTTTGATTACAGTGACACATCATGTTATGTCATTTTGACTGCATATCATACAACAAAATAGTATACGTTTTTATGTATATGTAATAATATCACTTCATATGGAAAAAATAATGTATGAAATGTCAATTAGTAAAGTCATTTTATTTATACATCACGTACATCATCAACAGTGCATGGAGTATCAACTAGTAAATTGCCTTTGAATCAGCAATGTTTATTAACATCAATTATATATTGTGTCACTTTTCTACCTGAGATGCATTTACTGTGCTGCAGGTTTCAATGCAACAATTACACATATGAGTATAACATGCCGCGTGACTATGAAAACAATCTTTGATACAGTTATTGTGCTTTAATTGCTTTAAACAACAAACTCTCTGACAATGTTGTTGTTCTAGTCACATTTATGTTGTTTTACTAGCCGTATTTTATGTTGCGCACATACAAATGTTCCATTATTAAATGCATTATCAAACTTTGTAAATCAGCCATAAATGAAGAAATATGCCTACATTTCTGCCCGGTTTTTATTAAGATATAACATATCTTATCAATATTATCAATCACTGATGCAACTAAAGATTAATCTAAAGGTATGTTAGCAAAAAATACCAAAGTATCTGTAATATTATCAGTTACAGAACCAAGTTATCAATCAAGCCTAATGATGTTTAATAGTTTTGTTGCTGGTGGTAATTATATAGTTTGTGTTACAGGTACATCGCAGTTAGAAACCTACATTCGGGGCAACAGATGCAGGTTTACAGCCATTAAACTAAGAACGAAAATCATGAACGAACAAAATAAAAGAAAGGCAATATCGAAAAAGAGGATGTTGCAGATGACGGAATAAAATACCTCCAGTGAGAATGATGCGCTCCTTAAAAAGAAACTACACAAAAACCTGATTTCAAGTTATAAGTTAATTTATTGTGATCACGTTGCCTGCACTTTCAAAATATTTAGACAAATATAAACAAAGCGAAACTCCAGCAGGAGAGAACTCTTATTAGCAGCCCGAGGTTTTTTATTTATGGCATATGACAAACATAAGTAATACAAGTATTTACTGGACACCTCTGTTGAAACATTAAGCGCTGTGTACAAGAGGATTGTGAAGATGTTTTAATTTTTATTTGGATTGAAAGGGCTCCTAGGATTTTGCCTCCGTAGTCAGAACGTTAATTGCATGCGCTCTGTGTATATACAAATGTAACTTCTATGTGTACGTTAACGTTAATTATGGTTGGAGAGTTGTGGCACAATGAAACGTGCACCCATGCATGTAATGTTTTGAGGTTAAGCTACAGCATTGTATTTTGTTCAGAGTTTGTTCCATAGTATTCGTATAAAATGCTTATACAATAACTTAGTGAAACATACACATTTTATTTTTTATTATTCTAAAAATGATCTGTTCTGCAACAACTGGTCACATGTGTTTGGATTAGACATGAAATAGAGGAATTCAAGGACTTGCAAGTTAGAACCACTCGGGATCATTATTTATCACATTTTAAATCGATCCTTAATCATAATGATTGATATATATTTTTCTATTTGATATTTGTTTTCATTCTGTTTATACGATGTGCGAATTATGTGTGTCTTTTAGACCTTTATGAAAATGAATAACTAATAACTTTTATCGTCGCGTTGTCGTCTGCGTCAGCGTTTGTTATTATTTTGATAAAGTTTTTGTTGTAGTTTTTAGTCTATTTCTCAAAAACAATGAAAGGTATCTATTTGAAACATTCAATACGTGTTTATATCTAAAGGTTAATAAATTTCAGGTAATGTGATTGAATTTCCATATTTATATACCCTCGTTGTTTCTTACAAATTACAATATTTTCTCAATTTGTTCTTATAAAAACACTTACATTTTTGATAAATATATAATTTCTCATAAACTATCAAATAACTATTGAAAGGTAAGATACTTCAATATACTTGTTTATGGTGCCTACCCCATTCTGCAGACATAACGAAGTAACTCTTTCAAGGCATTTGTTGGAGCTATTACCCTTTAAGCCCACCACCTTAGCACATCGCTATTGGTAAATGGGGATTGTCCTGCGTCGCTCGGCATCCGGTGTCCGTAATGCATCAACCCTTGGGCTCTATACAGACTTCACTTCTCATTCAATGTTTACCAAAATTGCACAGTTTGTCTATGACCTCAAATAAGTGCTATAATGGGCCACATACGGCCAGGAGCACCAGAGTTATCGCCCGTTTTTCATGGGACAAAACTGCAAAATGGACTTTCTGCAACATAACTATTTCATTTTTCATCAGATCTTGGCCAAACTTGCACAGCGTGTGTAGGACCATAAGATTTAAAAACAATCTAAAAAAGGTCTAGATTGGAGTACACACATTAAGTTATTGTTCCTTGTTTGTCAAAAAAAACATGCAAAAATGAACACCGCTGAGGATACAGAATCCACATTTTTGTCTCATTTTGACCAAGCTTACACTGTTGTATTGTTGTCACTATTTTAATTATTGTTTGGTGAAAAAGAACATATCACCGAATATGGAATTCAGCTGGATGTTCGAACCTAGGATTCCAGATATAGGGTAAATCTCTGTGTAATGTAACTATGATTGAGCGTGGTAAACATATCAGAGATTGATTGTGGTTTACCTTGGGTCCCAAAAGTTTCGACCATGAATATCTTTGTACAGTATTGCAAATGTAAATTGCAAGGTAACTAGTATATGTACACCTAGGCCGGACATGCATCTGTATTGCACCTGTCGATTAACAGATTAACACCAATAAGGTATCTGTCATTGATAGTACTCAGGTCAGCGCTTTGGGCCATCATGGCCATTTTATTGAACTAATAATTTTCGCTTAAGGTCCAATTTCTCCACACATATTTGATGTTTTGTCTTAAAACTCATAGTACTTGATCACGGCGAAGAACTTCAGTTGACAAGAGACCGTCAGGATTTGGTAGAGTAATTGTCCGTTTTTATCAACTATTCCACTTTTGGTGAATTTCACAATATCTATAAGAGATATTGACTTTTAAATTCAATAAACGTCATCATAGTGATGAACCCATTCTATAAGCAAACGACCAGAGTACTGTAAAATGTGTGAAAGCCTAGCGTCCAGAACCCGAAGGCGATGTTCTTGGTTATTCTAATATTGCTTTAGCTAAGTTCTATGTTATTTTATGCGGATGTTTATGTAGGGAAATATCACAAAAGGTACAGTGTGCTGCTAAAACAAAGAGTATGTTGACATCTTCTAACAATTTGCTAAATCCAGGGTGGTTAGTTGTCTAATGCTTATAATTATAGTTGTAAAGCATGGGCTATTCAATTATCGTTTAATATTTAAAAACATCATATGAAATAAAGACAATTTACCGTTCTGTGTTGACCAACCCAAAGGGTCAGCAGGGGGGAAACACAAAAATACCAGAGTGTACCACCCTGATTTTTTTATTAATTAAGTAGATCAACAAATCGATCACATTATAAAGCAAAATTTCTTCCTTGAATTTTCGTTTCGTTCAATTTCGACCTGATGATGATGTTATATCGCTTTTTATGTTATACAGTTTTCTTAGCATAATTGCTGATATTTATAAGGATGGGTGTCTATTTGTATTGACTCTTATGTCCTTATTTCGGTAAGTTTAGAGTTTAGTACCTTTCCGTAAGTTATGCAGATAACCTTATCAACTTCCGGCAATTTTAATCACTCTTGAAATTTCGTTTTGTTGAAGGTCAACTTGATAATGGCAATTTATTATATCATCATAATTAAAACGAATATATCATAGCATATTGCAATTGTTTCATTGTCATTATATGAAGTATTTCTTTCAATAATCATTGAATTATTTACTTGTTTTAATTGACATTGCATGAAGTATTTCTTTCTGTTCAGTCATTGTTTTAATTGTTTAAATTGTGTTGCATGTTTGTATTATTGTATAATTGTTGTTGTTTTAAAATGATATGCTCTTAAGCAATGGGAAAGTAAATAAATGGTAAGACACTAACGAACTTATATTTATACATGTATTATAAACTCGGACCGTTATAATGCGATTAATAATGATATAGGGTGCGATAGCCTTTCCTTTCACACTTTGCGCGCAATCATGTTTTTTTCAATATGGTTGTTACAGATCACAGCAAACCTTTTTTATTAAAGTTAAAACTTTAAAAGGGCCTGTTCACAAGTTGACGAATTGAAAAAAAAATTCTATTTGACAATTTGTCTCTTATTCCAAACATAAATATAATACTGCATGTAAAGGAGCGAAATGATACACATGCTGTAAATACCAGTTTGTTAATGAATAATCATTAATTGTAATGCTCAACGCCAGAATAATGTGGAATGTTTCTGTTTTCGTTAAAATTGTTGTCATCACCTATATCAATGATATAATGTTATACAAAAACGATTAAACCGTAATGGCCGAGTCGTTAAGGTATTAGCCTTTTGATGCGGGGTTCTGAGGCTCGTACCCCGTTGGGAGCAACTTTTTTCTATTTGTGATCTATTGTAGTTACGATGCGCCGTTAAGATTTTGTAGGGTATACTTCAAAAATACAAATATCATAATGCGAACAATTCCCACCACCTTAAAACCAACAAATTTTAATTATTAGTTTTTAAAGATGTCTGAACGAATTCAGTTTGATAAAAGCAATGCACATTTATTAACATTTAAGTTGAGCATTACATACATTTTGGTTATTTAAGAATTGAACTACCATGATCTGCGCTTCAGCGATGTTTGAGGTTTGTTTTGGCCTGTATGAATAAATTAGGTTCCAAAAGCTGACCTTCATACATTGACGAAGCGCAGACAATATACATTCAATGCCTATAATTACAATTCGATGCTGAATTGTTCTTTTCTTCACTTAAAAGGACAAAAATGACCAGTTAAACATACTTAATCTTGCGTACTTGCGTTCAAATACATTGGATTTCTACGTTGTTACATTTTAGTCCCGCCTTCGTTTGCTTGTGAAAAAAGATGCTTCTACAAATATCAATTATATTCAAATCAATCTGCAATATTATCCAATCATACAACTTGGATATTTCACACAAAAGACCACGTACGATATTCACGTAGTATGTATTGTAATTTTAAAATTCGATTAATGAATATTATCCTTTAACAAAACCCGGATAACAGTGTATGGTTTACTGGCCTAATTGATCTTTGTCGTATGGCGGCATAGAACTGCAAAATGACAACCACTTTAGGTTCGTGAACACATTCGTGTTACCACTTTAGGTTCGTGTTATAAATCTTATACTTTTTTACGTAAGATATTGTTCTGCTTAATAACAAAATGCAAGAAAGTGCCAAAAATTTGCATTCAATGGTATTTAGTAAACGACACACGACAAAGTCAGTGCGCAACGTATCTTAAAGTACGCCTGTCTTAAATATATGTTACAAAAAAGCTGATATTCCAAATATTTAACATGATGCCACAATTTTAACTCGTATCTTAATTGTCATTATTTATAGAATAGACAATTATTATTCCATATTACGAACATATTACAACTTATTTTATATTATTTTTTACACAAGCAAAAACCAAATACAGGTATATGGTCATGCATAGTATATAGCTTAAAAAGCGAAATGTCAAACATGTGTTTATTTGAATTACATGCATTACTGAAAAACATGTGATAAAGAACAATGTTATGTGTATGTAATGAATATATATATTTATTTCATTCTAATTCAATTTAAACATCAATATCGGTATTGCTGGTGCGAACCATCGGTTCGATAAAAAAAAGTTTATTTTATAATACTTAATTTAGAGCGGATCTATAAATAATAAGATGTAAGCATAAAGCATGCTACCAAAATTTAAAAGTAAACACTTTAGTAAATCAGTTGTCAGTTATAGGTTTGAATAGTCTTAACATTTCACATTTTAATGTCCGATGATTTAGAACGCACTTCAGTGAGAGAAAAAAAAATAAAACAACAACGCTAACATATGCTTTTATAAGCAATCTTATTTAAGAGTTTGTGCCTATTTAAAAAGTAAATTTGATTCGTTTTCTTTCAAGGAAAGCGGCTGCATTACTGTAAGGGCAAAACAAAAGCCTCCAATCCTAATACCTTAATGAAAGGGGTATCACAATTTAACAAAATGCCAGGTAATGCACCGGTGTCTCCTAAAGGTTGTCCATTTATGTATCCTAAATGTTGTAAATTGATGTCTCCTAAAGGTTGATTCGGTGTCACCTAAAGGCTGCATCGGTTTCATCTCAATGGTTCGTTACTCTTTTCCTGTAACATTAATATCGCTCACAGGATAAAATCAAGAGTCGGCCACCGCGAATTGACTTCGATAATGCTTTATGTCACTTTTTAATATTAAAAGTTCTGCGAAAAAAAATACATACTACAAAAGATAGTGCACATCTAAACTGGAAGCAGTATTGACTTAGAATATAAGTTGCAAAAAAACTGTTGTTCGAATCATCTTAAAGTATACCACACCTTTAAGTCATATCAAGGGCGTTGTTATATTTAGATTGTATAATATATAATTTATCCCTTTATATTATGAAGATATTACATGAGTAAAAACATTAACATCAAGAAATATATGTACATGTTTATGCGTAATACTGAGATTAAACATCGAGATCTCAGAAATATAAACATTATTATTATATGCATTAATTTACAAAATGTGATTTAGTACTATGAAGTGTACATGCATGCCATTTTATCAACTAGAAAGCCCCCATTCATGTCTCCTAAAGGTTGCATCGGTGTCATCCAAAGGCTGCATCAATTGATTTGCGTGTTTTACGGTAGCACTTAAGGTGTCCGTTGAATTCAAAAGTCGGACACCCTGAATCGTCTAAGATAGTTATGTTTTATTTAACCCAGGTTTCAGTGGGATACCAATTGGGACAGAGTAACAGATCAGCAGTCAATGTTCAGCGTTGTTGAAGACATATAAACAAGATATTAAGCTAGTTAAAGGAAAGTACATGTAGCTAACAAAAAGCATTTTCGAATCGTTTTAAATCACAATAATAATTTGTGAATTGGACGTAAATTGTTTGATTTATGCGGAAAATAATTGATTTAATAGTTTTATCAATAGTGTCGAAAATATCAGTTTCAGAACTTATTGATAGGAAATGTTTTTTCGTCAGTATTCGCCGAGGTATTCAAATTTGGATCCATGGTTACAATTACACAGTCAACCGGTTTCATGAAAATGTTTTATAAATGAATTAATATTTTGTTCAGTACATCAAACTGTGATTAATGACCTCATTGCTGTTTGGTAAGAGCCAATAGAGTTCCATGTAAAATGGCAAAACATAAATATTTTAAACTCGTCCCTCGTCAAGTCTTATTGGTGTTTGTTTTTAACTTATTGGATAAAAATTATCCCAGAAACATTCGGATCTCGCCAAAGTCGTAAATTTGATCAACATATGGTGATACATGAGATCTTTAGTCAGTACGATGAAGAACGCACGAACGTGTACCGCATTAACGTATTTTCGCGTTTTCGTTATCAAACAAACGCGTGCTCTCGCATTATCAACATATAGCAATCGCATTATCTTCATCGTACTTTCGCGACGTCATCACCGTTATGTCCCGCTATCGTCATCGTACTGTCACGTTATCGTCATCGTACTTTCGCGATATCATCATCGTACTTTACTTTATTGCATCGTACTGTCACGTTATGGTCGTCGTACTTTCACGTTATCGTCATCGTTCTGTCACGTTATCGCCATTGCACTTAAACATTATCGTCATCGAAAAGACGCGTTATAATCATCGTTCAGTCGCGTTATAATCATCGTACTGTTTCGTTATCATCATTATAGGGTCGCGTTATCTTCATCGTAGTAGTTTGTGACGGATTCGTGTCCTACCGATGAACAAAAAATTATATATTGCATTTTGCACTTTTCTTAGTTATATTTCATGCACATAATTTAACAAGAGGGCCACGATGGCTGTAGGTCGCTAACCTGAGCTTAAGGCATTATAACAACAGGGCCAAATGGCACAAAACCACTAACCTGAGTATAAAGATCTGGGTCTTGCAGTTTCAGAAAAAGATTTTTATTGTCTATATAAAGCATGTGACCCACAGTGGCTACTTTCTACTCCAGGGGCATCATTGGAACAATCTTTGTAGAGGACCATTATACAATATTACATACCAAATATAAAACCGCTGGGCTTAACTGTTTAAATGGACACGATTTTTAAAGTCATTTTGCTATTTAAGTCTATATAAACAATGTGAAACCCCGGGGCGTGGCTAGTTTTGGCCCCATCATTTGAACAATCTTTGTAGAGGACCGCATACCAAATATGAGACCAATGGGTATCACAGGAAAAGATTTTTGAAGTAATTTTGCTGTTGAAGTCTATACAAACAATGTGACCCCCGGGGCGTAGCCAGTTTTGACCTCAGGGACATTTCAAGTCATTTTGCTATGTAAGTCTAGATTAGAAATGTGACTACACCCCCCCCCCCCCCCGAACGTGGGAAGTTTTGACCCAAGGGGCATCATTTGATCAATCTTTGTAGAGTACCACTAGAGGATGCCAAATACCAAATATAAAACCACTGGGCCATTAGAGATTTTTGAAGTTATTTTGCTATTTTAGTCTATGTAAACAATTTGACCCCGGGGCCTGGCCAGTTATTACCCCAGGGGCATCATTGGGACAATCTGTGTAGAGGACTATTGTGCGATTTTACATACCTTATATGAAACCTCTGAGCCTTGCGGTTTAAGATGAGAAGATTTTAAAAGTCAATTTGCAGTATACGTCTATATAAAAAATGCGACCCCCGGGGCGTAGCCATTTTTGACCCCAGGGGCAGCATTTGAACAATATTTGTAGAGGACCACTAGAAGATGCGACATACCAAATATGAAAGCTCTCAGCCATGCTGTTTCAGGGAAGAAGATTTTTTAAAGTTTTCACTTTTTAAATCTATTTTAGCTCTAGTGACCTGCGACGCACGACAGACAAAGGGTGATCACAAAAGCAAGCTTAACATTGTCTTTTCATTTTTGACAACACAAAGATAACCTTATTACAAAACCTGCGTTAAAACCCAAATCATCTCTAGGGTAAGTCGCTCTGCTTTTCTTTTTATTTACGGATCATGTAACCACATTCAATTCATCTAGTGATGGAGATGCAGCATTAAAGAAAGCGAAAAGAGGTGATTTTTTCTGTTTTGTGTTTATAAAGATGATTTAAAGCTGTGTATTTACCATTTAAAACAGGAACATGTGTTAAAATAAAGAACAATCATTATATAAGTTGCATGCAACATTACTTAATGCATTGCCAGAAAAATAGAAGCAAAATTAGTTTACATAACTGAAAATTCTATGTTATCGGACATTTAAAATTATTGTTTCAGTGTCCGAATACTTAGAGTCTGTTTGAAACCATATCTACAGTATTATCACAAAAACCGCAAAGACTAGACATGCTCGTTAGTATTGTAATCTTCAGCGACGGTTCCCTTTCTTGTCGGCAGAGTTAATTTATTGCTCGCTACTGTATATTGGTAATTATACTACTTGTTAATTGGCATGCATGGTACGTTGCGAGATCAAATTGATAAACAATAGGACCCATGAAACGTTTACCGGTACAGATATTTGCTGTTCCAATAATTTCATATTAGTATCTGTCCGATAACATAGATTGCTAAGTATCTGAGAGTATCTCACATCATAGAGACGCAAACAATGATTATTTTTGCTGATTTTGAGGCTGGCTGAGAACAATAATGCATACGGTACATGCCATGTTGCTCGCCACTTCAATCGATTGTCGGAAAATGGATATGAAGATCACACATACGCGCGCACGTATACACTCACTTTAACAAGAGGTCACTTGCGGATTTGATCCGTCATTAAATGTGTTTATATTAAGTCGTGCATAGTATAGCTCGTTCAGATTGACCTGCACGTTGTTGCTCTTTCAGTTATTGAGAAGCATGGGACCTTTTTTTGCTGCCAGAATATGATTTTATCGACAAAACCATGAACATGAAAGAACGACATTTGGGGAGAACGTTTGGGGATGGGGATCATAATATACAAAGTTAAAAACTCCTGACCTGAGATGATTTATACCATTGTATCATGATTTGCATTCATTTTTCCTTTGCCTGAATGAAGGGTGTTACGTATAAACTTGTCTCAGGTCACTCTGAACGAGCTATAAAATGGATCAAAATCGATTTATTTCTGTATCAGTAATGGTATTGTTCTTCTGGAGCTAACGACTTTCAACAAAGACGAGTAAGGTAAACCCAAGCTTTACCTAACAGACATGTAGTTTATGCCAATACTTTTGGAGTTGGTTGTGCGTCGCATTAACATTCAAGGGTCTTATTGTCTATAATAAGATGATAACATATAACACAACATAGCTATGATTGCGAGAAGAGACGCGCCGTAAACCCGGATAATAACCCTGTTTTATCGTTGACTAATTGAATTAAGTAATTGTAATAGCTTGTAATGTATTAATCCAATGCAACTATCCTAATGTATTGGGCAGTTGGATTACTGATGTGAATATGATAATATACAATGCAATATTAAAGATCAAAGTGCGTCTGTAATCGTGAATACTTTTGATTACTGTATAACTTGAGCAACGCTGTGACACATCAGGTTATGTCATTTTGACTGTATATCATACAACAAAATAGTATACGTTTTTATGTATATGTAATTATATCAGTTCATATGGAATTAATAATGTGTAAAATGTTGTTCAATTAAGTCATTTTCTTTATACATAAAAAACGTACATCGTCAAGAGTGCCTGGGGTATCAACTAGTCAATTGCCTTTGTATCAGCAATATTTATTAACATCAATTATATTGCTTTAAACAACAAACTCTCTGACAATGTTGTTGTTCTAGTCACATTTATGTTGTTTTACTAGCCGTATTTTATGTTGCGCAGATAAAAATGTTCCATTATTAAATGCATTATCAAACTTTGCAAATCAGCCATACATGAAGATATATGCCTAAATTTCTGCCCGGTTTGTATTAAGATAAATCAAATATATTCATGATAACTGATAACATGTCTTATCAATATTATCAATCCTTGATGCAACTTAAGAGTAATCTAAACATACTGTTAGCAAAAAATACCAAAGTAACTGTAATGTTATCAGTTACAGAACCAAGTTATCAATCAAGCCTAATGATGTTTAACAGTTTTGTTGCTGGTGGTAATTATATAGTTTGTGTTACAGGCAAATCGCAGTTAAAAACCTACACTCGGGACAACAGATGCAGGTTTACAGCCATTAAACTAAGAACGAAAATCATGAACGAACAAAATAAAAGAAAGGCATTATCGAAAAAGAGGATGTTGCAGATGACGGAATAAAAATACCTCCAGTGAGAATGATGCGCTCCTTAAAAAGAAACTACCCCAAAAAACTGATTTCAAGTTATAAGTTAATTTATTGTGATCATGTTGCCTGCACTTTCAAAATATTTAGACAAATATAAACAAAGCGAAGCTCCAACAGGAGTGAACTCTTATAGTAGCCCAAGGATTTTTATTTGTGGCATATGACAAACATAAGTAATACAAGTATTTACTGGACCCCTCTGTTAACACATTAAGCGCTGTGTACAAGAGGATTGTGAAGATGTTTTTATTTTCATTTGGAATTGAAAGGGCTCCTAGGATTTTGCCTCCGTAGTCAGAACGTTAATTGCATGCACTCTGTGTATATACTAAATGTAACTTCTATGTGTACGTTAACGTTAATTATTGTTGGAGAGTTGTGGCATAATGAAACGTGTACCCATGCATGCAATGTTTTGAGGTTAAGCTACAGCATTGTATTTCGTTCGGAGTTTGTACCATAGTATTCGTATAAAATGCTGATACAATAATTTAGTGAAACATACACATTTTATTTTTTATTATTCTAAAAATGATCTGTTCTGCAACAACTGGTCACATTTTTGTGAATTAGACATGAAACAGAGGAATTCAAGGACTTGCAAGTTAGAATCACTCGGGATCATTATTTATCACTTTTTAAATCGATCCTTAATCATAATGATGATATATATTTTTCTATTGATTATTTGTTTTCATTCTGTTTATACGATGTGCGAATTATGTGTGTCTTTTAGATCTTTATGAAAATGAATAACTAATAACTTTTATCGTCGCGTTGTCGTCTGCGTCAGCGTTTGTTTTTTTTCTGGTAAAGTTTTTGTTTTAGTTTTTAGTCTATTTCTCAAAAACAATGAAAGGTATCTATTTGAAACATTCAATACGTGTTTATATCTAAAGGTTAATAAATTTCAGGTAATGTGATTGAATTTCCAGATTTATCTACCCTCGTTGTTTCTTACAAATTACAATATTTTCTCAATTTGTTTTTATAAAAAACTTACATTTTTGATAAATAAATAATTTCTCAAAAACTATCAAATAACTATTGAAATGTAAGATACTTCAATATACTTGTTTATGGTGCCTACCCCATTCTGCAGACATAACGAAGTAACTCTTTCAAGGCATTTGTTGGAGCTATTACCCTTTAAGCCCACCACCTTAGCACATCGCTATTGGTAAATGGGGATTGTCCTGCGTCGCTCGGCATCCTGTGTCCGTAATGCATCAACCCTTGGGCTCTATACTGACTTCACTTCTCATTCAATGTTTACCAAAATTGCACAGTTTGTCTATGACCTCAAATAAGTGTGATAATTGGCCACATAAGGCCAGGAGAACCAGAGTTATCGCCCCTTTTTCATGGAACAAAACTGCAAAATGGACTTTCTGCAACATAACTATTTCATTTTTCATCAGATCTTGGCCAAACTTGCACAGCGTGTGTAGGACCATAAGATATAAAATCAATCTAAAAAAGGTCTAGATTGGAGTACAGACATTAAGTTATTGTTCCTTGTTTGTCAAAAAACATGCAAAAATGAACACCGTTGAGGATACAGAATCCACGTTTTTGTCTCATTTTGACCAAACTTACACTAATGTATTGATGTCACTGTTTTAATTATTGTTTGGTGAAAAAGAACATATCACCGAATATGGAATTTTAAGCCGGATGTTCGAACCTAGGATTCCAGATATAGGGTAAATCTCTGTGTAATGTAACTATGATTGAGCGTGGTAAACATATCAGAGATTTATTGTGGTTTACCTTGGTCCCAAAAGTTTCGACCATGAATGTCTTTGTACAGTATTGCAAATGTAAATTGCAAGGTAAATAGTATATGTACACCTAGGCCGGACATGCATCTGTATTGCATCTGTCGATTGCCAGATTAACTTGGTCACCGCTTTGGGCCATCATGGCCATTTTGTTCAACTAATAATTTTCGCTTTAGGTCCAATTTCTCCATACATATATGACGTTTTGTCTTAAAACTCATTGTAGTTGATATCAGTGATGGATTTCAGTTGACAAGAGACCGTTAGGATTTTGTTAGAGTAATTGTCCGTTTTTATCAACTATTCCACTTTAGGTCAAATTTAACAGTATCTATAAGAGATATTGACTTGAAATTCAATACACGTCATCATAGTGATGAACCCATTCTATAAGCAAAACACCAGAGTACAGTAAAATGTGTGAAAGCCAAGCGTCCAGAACCCGAAGGCGATGTTCTTGGTTATTCTAATATTGCTTTAGCTAAGTTTTATGTTAGTTTATGCGGATGTTTATGTAGAGAAATATCACAAAAGGTACAGTGTGCTGCTGAAACAAAGAGCATGTTGACATTTTCTAACAATTTGCTAAATCCAGGGTGGTTAGTTGTCTAATGCTTATAATTACAGTTGTTAAGCATGGGCTATTCAATTCTCGTTTAATATTTAAAAACATCATATTAAATAAAGACATTTTACCGTTCTGTGTTGGCCATCCCAAATGGTCAGCAGGGAGGAAACACAAAAAATACCAGTGTGTACCACCCTGTTTGTTTTATTAATTAAGTAGATCAACAAATCTATCACATTATAAAGCAAAATTTCTTCCTTGAATTTTCGTTTCGTTCAATTTCGACCTGATGATGATGTTATATCGCTTTTTATGTTATACAGTTTTCTGAGCATAATTGTTAGCTGATGTTTATAAGGATGGTGTCTATTTGTATTGACTCTTATGTCCTTATTTCGGTAAGTTTAGAGTTTAGTACCTTTCCGTAAGTTATGCAGATAACCTTATCAACTTGCGGCAATTTTCATCAGGCTTGAAATTTCGTTTTGTTGAAGGTCAACTTGATAATGACAATTTATTATATCATCATAATTAAAACGAATATATCATAGCGTATAGCAATTGTTTCATTGTCATTATATGAAGTATTTCTTTCAATAATCATTGAATTATTTACTTGTTTTAATTGACATTACATGAAGTATTTCTTTCTGTTCAGTCATTGTTTTAATTGTTTAAATTGTGTTGCTTGTTTGTATTATTGTATAATTGTTGTTATTTTAAAATGATATGCTCTTAAGCAATGGGAAAGTAAATAAATGGTAAGACACTAACGTGCTTTATATTTATACATGTATTATAAAATCGGACCGTTATAATGCGATTAATAATGATATCGGGTGCGATAGCCTTTCCCTTCACATAAGCAGTTTTACTTTGCGCGCAATCATGTTTTTTTTTCAATATGGTTGTTACAGATCACAGCAAACCTTTTTTATTAAGGTTAAAACATTAAAAGGGCCTGTTCACATATTGACGAATTGACAATTTTCCATTTGACAATTTGTATCTTATTCCAAATATAAAAATAATACTGTATGTTAAGGAGCGAAATGATACACATACTGTAAATACCAGTTCGTTAATGAGTAATAATTAATTGTAAGGCTAAACGACAGAATAATGTGGAATGTTTCTGTTTTCGTTAAAATTGTTGTCATCACCTATATCAATGATATAATGTTATACAAAAACGATTAAACCGTAATGGCCGAGTCGTTAAGGTATTAGCCTTTTGATGCGGAGTTCTGAGGCTCTTACCCCGGTGGGAGCAACTTTTTCTCTTTGTGATCTATTATAGTTACGATGCGCCGTTAAGATTTCTTAGGGCATACTTCAAAAATACAAATATCATAATGCGAACAATTCCCACCACCTTAAAACCAACACATTTTAATTATTAGTTTTTAAAGATGTCTGAACGAATTCAGTTTGATAAAAACAATGCACATTTATTAACATTTAAGTTGAACATTACATACATGTTGGTTATTTAAGAATTGAACTACCATGATCTGCGCTTCAGCGATGTTTGAGGTTTGTTTTGGCCTGTATGAATAAATTAGGTTCCAAAAGCTGACCTTCATACATTGACGAAGCGCAGACAATATACATTCAATGCCTATAATTGAAATTCGATGCTAAATTGTTTTCTTCTTCACTTAAAAGGACAAAAATGACCAGTTAAACATATTTAGTCTTGCGTACTTGCGTTCAAATACATTGGATTTCTATGTATTTACATTTGAGTCCCGCCTTCGTTTGCTTGTGAAAAAAGATGCTTCTACAAATGTCAATTATATTCAAATCAATCTGCAATATTATCCATATTACTTGGATATTTCATACAAAAGACCACGTGCGTAATGTCTGTGATATTCACGGAGTATGTATTGTGATTTTGAAATTCGATTAATGAACATTATCCTTTAACAAAACCCAGATCAGTGAATGGTTAACTGGCCTAATTAATCTTTGTCGTATGGTGGCATAGAACTGCCAAATGACAACCACTTTAGGTTCGTGTTATAAATCTTATACTTTCTTTACGTAAGATATTGTTCTGCTTAATAACACAATGCAAGAAAGTGTCAAAAATTATTTGCATTCAATGGTATTTAGTAAACGACACACGACAAAAGTCAGTGCGCAACGTATCTGAAAGTAAGCCTGTCTTAAATATATGTTAGAAAAAAGCTGTTATTCCAATATATAACAGGATGCCACAATTTTAACTCATATCTTAATTGGCCTTATTTATAGAATAGACAATATATTTTGTATTATTCCATATTACGAAGATATTACAACTTAAATTATATTATTTTTTACGCAAACAAAAACCAAATACAGGTATATGGTCATGCATAGTCTATAGCTTAAAAAGCGAAATATAAAACATGTGTTTATTTGAATTACATGCATTATTGACAAAAATGTGATGAAGAACAATGTTATGTGTATGTCATCAATATATTTTTTTACTTAATTCTAATTCAATTTAAACATCAATGTCGGTATTCCTGGTATGAATCATCGGTTCGATTAAAAAAAAAAGTTTATTTTATAATACTTAATTTAGAGCGGATCTATAAATAATAAGATGTAAGCATAAAGCATGCTACCAAAATTTAAAAGTAAACACTTTAGTAAATCAGCTGTCAGTTATATGTTAGAATAGTCTTAACATTTCACATTTTAATGTCCGATGATTTAGAACGCACTTCAGTGAGAGAAAAAAAAAAAAACAACGCTAACATATCCTTTTATAAGCAATGTTATTTAGGAGTTTGTGCCTATTTAAAAAATTAATTTGATTCGTTTTCTTTCAAGGAAAGCGACTGCATTACTGTAAGGGCAAAAAAAAAATACCCCAATCCTTATACTTCAATGAAAGGGGTATCACAATTTAACAAAATGCCGGGTAAAGCACCGGTGTCTCCTAAAGGTTGTCCATTTATGTATCCTAAAGGTTGTACATTGATGTCTCCTAAAGGTTGATTCGGTGTCACCTAAACACTGCATCGGTATAATCTCAATGGTTCCTTGCTCTTTTCCTGTAACATTAAATATCGCTCACAGGATAAAATCAAGAGTCGGCCACCGCGAATTGACTTCGATAATGTTTTATGTCACTTTTCAATATTAAAAGTTATGCGAAAAAAAAGACATACCACAAAAGATCGTGCGCATCTAAACGGGAATCAGTATCGACTTAGAATATAAGTTGCAAAAAAACTGTTGTTCGAATCATCTTAAAGTATACCACACCTTTAAGTCATATCAAGGGCGTTGTTATATTTAGATGGTAAAATATATAATTTATCCCTTTTTATTATGAAGATATTAAATGAGTAAAAACATTAACATCAAGAAATATATGTACATGTTTATGCGTAATACTGAAATTAAACATCGAGATCTCAGAACTATAAACATTATTATTATATGCATTACTTTACAAAATGTGATTTAGTACTATGAAGTGTACATGCATGCCATTTTATCACCTAGAAAGCCCCCATTCATGTCTCCTAAAGGTTGCATCGGTGTCATCCAAAGGCTGCATCAATGTACTTGCTTGTTTTACGGTAGCACTTATTTGTCCGTTGAATTCAAAAGTCGGACACCCTGAATCGTCTAAGATATTTATGTTTTATATAACACAGGTTTCAGTGGGATACCAATTGGGACAGAGTAACAGATCAGCAGTCAACGTGCAGCGTTGTAGAAGACATATAAAAAGATATTAAGCTAGTTAAAGGAAAGTACATGTAGCTAACAAAAAGCATGTTCGAACCGTTTTAAATCACAATAATAATTTGTTAATTGGATAGCCGGTATAGCCGGTATGTTTGATTTATGCGGAAAATAATTGATTTAATAGTTTTATCAACAGTGCCGAAAATATCAGTTTCAGAACTTATTGATGGGAAATGATTTTTCGTCAGTATTCGCCGAGGTATTCAAATTTGGATCCATGGTTACAATTACACAGTAACACGGTTTCATGAAAATGTTTTGTACATGAATTAATATTTTGTTCAGTACATCAAAATGTGATTAATGACCACATTGGTGTTTGGTAAGAGCCAATAGATTTCTATGTAAAATGGCAAAACATAAATATTCTAATGACGCTATTTATAGCCTCTAAACGTTTCCAGACATAATAAATCTTTTAAGAAAATTATTTCCTGCTATTCGTTTAATTTCAGCTCTCAAGCCGCAATTTCCATACATCTACGGAACCATGAATTTAGCCGAACGCTGCTCGTGAATCTATGAAATTATTGGCCAATAAACGTTGTCATTAACAACCGTTAGTTTTTCGTAATAGTACTGACACTAAGCGTCACTTGTGTGTATTTGCATATTTCAATATTCGTTGCCGTCGCTATGTACAGATCCAAACTCGTCATTCGCCAAGTCTTATTGGTGTTTGTTTTTAACTTATTGGAGACAAGTTATCCCTGAAACATTCGGATCTCGCCAAGGTCGTAAATTTGATCTACATATGGTGATGCATGAGATCTTTAGTCAGTACGATGATGAAAGCACGAATGTATACCGCATTAACGTATTTTCGCGTTTTCGTTATCAAACAAACGCGTACTCTCGCATTATCAACATATAGAAATCGCATTATCTTCATCGTACTTTCGCGACGTCATCATCGTAATTTCCCGCTATCATCATCGTACTGTCACAATATCGTCATCGTACTTTAGCGATATCATCATCGTACTTTTTTATCGCATCGTTCTGTCACGTTATGGTCGTCGTACTTTCACGTTATTGTCATTGTACTGTCACGTTATTGTCATTGTACTGTCGCGTTATCGCCATCGTTCTGTCACGTTATCGCCATTGCACTTAAACATTATCGTCATCGAACAGACGCGTTATAATCATCGTTCAGTCGCGTTATAATCATCGTACTGTTGCGTTATCATCATCATAGGGTCGCGTTATTCATAGTAGTAGTTTGTGAGGGATTCGTGTCCTACCGATGAACAAAAAATTACATATTGCATTTTGCACTTTTCTTTGTTATATTTCATGCACATAATTTAACAAGAGGGCCACGATGGCCATAGGTCGCTCACCTGAGCTTAAGGCAATATACTGGCTTATAACAACGCGGCCAAATGGCACAAAACCACTAACCTGAGTATAAAGATCTGGGTCTTGCAGTTTCAGCATGTGACCCACAGGGAGTGGCCACTTTCTAATCCAGGAGCATCATTGGAACAATCTCTGTAGAGGACCATTATACAATATTACATACCAAATATAAAACCGCTGGGCTTAACTGTTTCAATGGACACGATTTTTAAAGTCATTTTGCTATTTAAGTCTATATAAACCATGTGAACCCCCGGGGCGTGGCTAGTTTTGGTCCCAGGGGCATCATTTGAACAATCTGTGTAGAGGACCACATACCAAATATGAGACCAATGGGCATCAGAGGAGAAGATTTTTGAAGTAATTTTGCTGTTTAAGTCCATACAAATAATGTGACCACCGGGGTGTAGCCAGTTTTGACCTCAGGGACATTTAAAGTCATTTTGCTATGTAAGTCTATATTAGAAATGTGACTACCCCCCTCCCCACGAGCGTGGCAAATTTTGACCCAAGGGGCATCATTTGAACAATCTTTGTAGAGGACCACTAGAGGATGCCACATACCAAATATAGAACCACTGGGCCATAAGAGAAGATTTTTGAAGTTATTTTGCTATTTTAGTCTATGTAAACAATTTGACCCCCGGGGAGTGGCCAGTTTTCACCCCAGGGGCATCATTGGGACAATCTGTGTAGAGGACTATTGTGCGATTTTACATACCTTATATGAAACCTCTGGGCATTGCGGTTTAAGATGAGAAGATTTTAAAAGTCAATTTGCGGTATACGTCTATATACAAAATGTGACCCCCGGGGCGTAGCCAGTTTCGACCCCAGGGGCAGCACTTGAACAATATTTGTAGAGGACCACATGCGACATACCAAATATGAAAGCTCTCAGCCATGCAGTTTCATGGAAGAAGATTTTTAAAGTTTTCACTTTTTAAATCTATTTTAGCTCTGGTGACCTACGACGCACGACAGACAAAGGGTGATCACAAAAGCAAGCTTAACATTGTCTTTTTATTTTTGACAACACAAAGATAACCTCATTACAAAACCTGTGTTTAAAACCCAAATCATCTGTAGGGTAAGTCGCTCTGCTTTTCTTTTTATTTACAGATCATGTAACCACATTTAATTCATCTAGTGATCATCAAAGAAAGCGAACAGAGGTGATTTTTTCTGTTTTGTTTTTATAAAGATGATTTAAAGCTGTGTATTTACCTTTTAAAGGAAGAATATGTGTTAAAATAAAGAACAATCATTATATAAGTTGCATGCGACATTACTTAATGCATTGTCAGGAAAATTGAAGCAAAATTTTTTTTTTTTTTAGTTTACATAACTGAAACTTCTATGTTTTCGGACATTTAAAATTATTGTTTCAGTGTCCGAATACTTAGAGTCTGTTCGAAACCATATCTACAATATTACCACAAAAACCGCAAAGGCTAGACATGCTCGTTAGTATTGTTATGTTCAGCGACGGTTCCATTTCTTGTCGGCAGAGTAAATTTATTGCTCTTTACTGTATATTGGTAATTATACTACTTGTTAATTGGCATGCGTGGTCCAGCAAATACGTTGCGAGATCAAATTGATAAACAATAGGACCCATGAAATGTTTACCGGTGCAGATATTTGCTGTTACAATAATTGCAAATTAGTATCTGTCCGAAAACATAGATTACTAAGTATTTGAGAGTGTCTCAAAACATAGAGACGCAAACAATGATTATTTTTGCTGATTTTGAGGCTGTCCGAGAACAAGAATCGATACGGTACATGCCATGTTGCTCGCCACTTCAATCGATTGTCTGAAAATGGATATGAAGATCACACGTAAGCGCGCACGCATACACACACTTTAACAAGAGGTCACTTGCGGATTTGATCCGTCATTAAATGTGTTTACAACAAATCGTGTATAGTATAGCTCGTTCAGATTGACCTGCAGGTTGTTGCTCTTTCAGTTATTGCGAAGCACGGGACCCTTATTTGCTGCCAGAATATGATTTTATCGACAAAACCATGAACATGAAAGAAAAACATTGAACTTTGGAGAAAATGTATGATTTCAAAGAACGTTTGGTGATGGGGCTCATAATATACAAAGTTAAAAACTCCTGACCTGAGATGTTTTATACCATTGTATTATGGTTTGCATTTCAATTTTCCTTTGCCTCAATGAAGGGTGTTACGTATAAATTTGTCTCAGTTCACTCTGAACGAGCTATAAAACGGATCAAAATCGACTTATTTCTGTATCAGTAATGGTATTGTTCTTCTGGAGCTTACGACTTTTAACAAAGACAAGTAAGGTAAATGCTCCGTTTTGCTCATTTCATTTGCTTTACAGACAGAGACTATTTCCGATGGACAAGTATTGAGACAGCAGCTATAAAGAGAGACTTCAGGCACAAGATAGAAAAAGAAGAAGGCAACTCGTTTGCCCAGTAAATCTCAATTAAAAGTATAAAGTCCTCCATAATGATGATAATTATTATAAAATAATTAGAATTACAAGTGATTACAGATGCTCCCAGTTCGTTTAATGTATTGAACTGGTCCATGGGGTTGAATGGGAAAAAAGTTCCAACAAACCCAAGCTTCACCTAACAGACATGTAGTATATGCCAATACATTTGGAGTTGGTTGTGCGTCGCATTAAAATTCAAGGGCCTAATTATCTATAATTATGTAATAAGATGATAACATATAACACAACATAGCTATGCTTGCGAGAAGAGACGCGCCGTAAACCCGGATAATAACCCTGTAATCGTGAATATTTTTGATTACTGTATAACTTGAGCAACACTGCGACACATCAGGTTATGTCATTTTGACTGCACATCATACAACAAAATAGTATACGTTTTTATGTATATGTAATTATATCAGTTCATATGGAATAAATGTATGAAATGTTGTTTAGTGAAGTCATTTTCTTTATACATAAAACGTACATCGTCAACATTGCATGGGGTATCAACTTGTCAATTGCCTTTGTATCGAAACTGTTTATTAATATCAACTATATATTGTGTCACTTTTCTACCTGAGATGCATTTACTGTGCTGCAGGTGTCCATACAATAATTACACATATGATTATAACATGTCGCGTGACTATGATTGCTTTAATTGCTTTAAACAACAAACTCTCTGACAATGTTGTTGTTCTAGTCACATTTATGTTGTTTTACTAGCCGTATTTTATGTTGCGCAGATAAAAATGTTCCATTATTAAATGCATTATCAAACTTTGTAAATCAGCCATACATGAAGATATATGCCTACATTTCTGCCCGGTTTGTATTAAGATAAATCAAATATATTCATGATAACTGATAACATGTCTTATCAGTATTATCAATCACTGATGCAACTTAAGAGTAATCTAAAGATACTGTTAGCAAAAAATACCAAAGTAACTATAATGTTATCAGTTATAGAACCAAGTTATCAATCAAGGCTAATGATGTTTAATAGCTTTATTGCTGGTGGTATTTATATAGTTTGTGTTACAGGCACATCGCAGTTAGAAACCTACATTCGGGACAACAGATGCAGGTTTACAGCCATTAAACTAAGAACGAAAATCATGAACGAACAAAATAAAAGAAAGGCATTATCGAAAAAGAGCATGTTGCAGATGACGGAATAAAATACCTCCAGTGAGAATTTTGCGCTCCTTAAAAAGAAACTAAACAAAAACCTGATTTCAAGTTATAAGTTAATTTATTGTGATCAGATTGCCTTTACTTTAAAAAATATTTAGACAAATATAAACAAAGCGAAACTCCAGCAGGAGAGAACTCTTATTAGCAGCCCGAGGTTTTTCATTTATGGCATATGGCAAACATAAGTAATACAAGTATTCACTGCACACCTCTGTTGAAACATTAAGCGCTGTGTAAAAGAGGATTGTGAAGATGTTTTTATTTTCAGTTGGATTGAAAGGGCTCGTAGGATTTTGCCTCCGTAGTCAGAACGTTAATTGCATGCGCTCTGTGTATATACTAAATGTAACTTCTCTGTGTACGTTAACGTTAATTATGGTTGGAGAGTTGTGGCACAATTGAAACGTGTACCCATGCATTTAATGTGTTGAGGTTAAGCTAGAGCATTGTATTTTGTTCAGAGTTTGTACCATAGTATTCGTATAAAATGCTTATACAATAACTTAGTGAAACATACACATTTTATTTTTTATTATTCTAGAAATGATCTGTTCTGCAACAACTGGTCACATTTGTTTGGATTAGACATGAAACAGAGGAATTCAAGGACTTCCAAGTTAGAATCACTCGGGATCATTATTTATCACTTTTTAAATCGATCCTTAATCGTAATGATGATATATATTTTTCTATTAATTCAGTTGAATTAATATTCTCTTGTATTACGATCTAATTTGAATTGCACTGCTATGTGGTTTTAGTTTATTTTAAAGTGCGTGTTTTATGATAAATTCTGGGCTAAGTGTGAGGTTCGGCTTTTGCATTGAGCGTTCTAAGGCGGTGACCCCAGCTTTAATCATTTTTGGTTTATTTGTGTCTCTTGTGTGATTTCTAAGTTGCCAATTGTGTATTTTCCCTTTTCAGTGAGTAATTCTGGGCTAACTATGAGGTTTGGCATTCCTTTAAACTGGTTTAAAGCCCAAATGCTTTGCATTGACCGTTCCAAGGCGGTGACCCCAGTTGTAATCATTTTAATGTTGTGTGTTGTGTTGTATTTAATGTCCTTTATTGTATAGGCTTTTGGTAACTTGCCTCACATGAAGGCCCAACGGATGTTAATAAGGTTTCTCTCCCGATGATGTCTCTGGAGTTTAATTGTTCCTATATTTAAAACTCAACAGAACTGGTACTATATACGTGCAATAATTGTTGAAAAGCACGTTATTGTAACAAAAATGTAGGTTCTTCAGTTATTTTAAGGTTTACAAATCTAATTTTAGATAATTTTAGAGGGGGCGTACGCCGTTTCCGCCCCCTCTAAATCCGCCCTTAATAATAATAATAATAATAATAATAATAATAATAATAATGAATAAAAACAACAAAAACAGCAACAATAAAAACACCACAATAACAACAACGATTTAATAATAATAATAATATTAAAAAAAAATAAAACAAATAATAATCATCATCATCATCCTTATCATAGAAATAATAATAATAATAATAATAATAATAATAATAAATAACATTAATAATAATAATAATAATAATAATAATAATAAATAACAATAATAATAATAATAATAATAATAATAATAATAAATAATGATACTACTACTAATAATAATAATGATAAATAACAATAATAATGATAATAATAATAATAATGATAACAATAATAATTATAATAATAATAAACACTTCAACATTTTAAACGATTAGATTTATATATTATACAACCACATAAAAATTGTCAGGATATCTTCCAATTCCAAATTTGGTATGTGTGTACTTCTTTGCGAATTCGGATTGGCAATTTTAGTCTGCTAAAGCCGACAAAATAGAGCATGTTGTAGTTGATCTGTTTAGCACATCTGCTAGCATAATAATAAAACACTATATAGAACAAAATTAGTTATTGCAAATGGAAAAAAATGATTTCAAACGAGTGTGCGCCAAAAAAAAGGAGCCCACTTTTATAGATCCACTTACAAAATGGCGCAGTATAAATTACTATCATATATGTAACCTTCTGGCGACATTAATATATATAATGCAACCTATGGTGATCATTTCCACTAAAGGTTGGTTTTTTTCATGAACACACAGCGCTTTACCTTTAGGCGACAGCCAATTTATGTATATCCTACACGCCTAGTATTAAAAGAGTATTATGTGTAAGTAAAGCTTAACTATACTTATAAAAACATTTTTTTATGACAAACTACGTAAAAAAGATATTCTATAAGGATATACTTCACATGAAGGATATTGTCTACCAAAGGTTTGTTAGATATGCAAAGTATCCCGAAGGTTCAATTTGTAAGTATATATATATATATATATATATATATATATATATATATATGCGCATTTGAAATAATTTTCTATTTTCTAATAGTTTTAATTCTGTCATCACGTGTTTTCTTGTCAGACTCATTTTCAAATGAGTACTTGAGGGAATGATGTATTTTGATAATTATAGCTGCATTAATTCACTGACGCAGGTGCCTAGTACGACGCGGGCGACCGACGGGGTTGGTGGTACGACATTGCCATCGGTTGGAGAGAGCTCGTCTCCACCATCGACGACGACCCAGTCTTCGACAAGTGCTTCAGAAACAACGAGTGCCCAGCAGACAACGAGCGGAGAGACATCGAGCACGGAGATGCCTGTGACATCGTCGGATCCGCCAGGCACATCCGGTACTCCGACCTCCTCTAGCACTACCACGTCGTCAGCTCCGGATCTTCAAATGGATGGCGTTTTTCTTCCGAATGTCTCAGCTGCAATTATACGGGAGGCAAATCCTAATATCACTGACATTTTGATCAATGAAATCAACGGTACACACATTCGAAACTATCTAAGGTGAGCTTGCTTTTATAACTTACTGAACGTACCTCAAACATTTATTCCTCAAACATATATTACTGTTTATTGAAAACATGATATCCTCTCTTTTTGCATATTTATATAGCGCATTAACGCAATGGCACGTTCAATATTTGTTAAATAGTTTGAAAAAGTAATCGTATAAGTGATAGGGTATACTAGGGTAAACAATCTTTCATTTAATAGAGTAATTTGCCCCCTTATTCATATAGTTGTAAGGGAAACATATCGTATTTAGCACAGATATTTTGCTGAACGAATTAAACGGCAATGACAATAAAAACATTTTCAACACAAACCCATTCTTTTTATAGCCATGTAGGATGCATTGTGGGTATTTAGATATACAAATCGTTAAACACGTGGTGTCTCACATCAGTTATCGCATGCGAAGAGTACATTTTGGGAAGGATTTTAGTTCACCTGGCACTTAGTGCCAGATGGACTATTAGATTCACTGGAGTCTGTTCGGCGTCCGTCGGCCGTCGTCCACACTCAACACTCTACCATAGTTTTCATCGGATCACCATGAAACTTTGTCAGAATAATTTTCTCAGTTTAATGATGTACGGTGATTCCTGAAATTGGGTCATGTTGGGTCAAAAACTAGGCCACTAGGTCAACTTAAATGAAGAACTTTTTACCCCACAGGACACACATTTATCATCAGATCAGGTTTAAATAAACGTAGTTCACTATGAACTTTAGGCTCGGGTAAAATATGCGTAACTGCGGTCAAAAACTAGGTCACTAGGTCAGTTGTCACAGTTGCATGTTGTTGTTTTTTTCGACATTTTAGGTAACGTCAATGATCTAACTTGGTCAGAATGTTAACCTCGACGAAATCGGGATACATATTGAATATGGGCCAGGTCGGTTGAATAACTAGGTCACGAGGACAAAAAAAGGAAAAATAATATTTACCCCATCCCCCTAGTGGGATCAATTAGTGACATAATTTGGCCAAAAACTTCAGAAAATGGGAAAAGCACCAAACTTAGTACGCATGTGTATTGTGACATTTAAGCCTTTTTTTTCATGAGACCCAATCTATATCTGTACAATGGCCACCATCTGTCTGTCGTTGGTCCGTCTGTTCCGAAATTTGTCTGGTCTCTAACTTCCCCATGCATTGAAGGATTTCGAAATTAATTAGCCCAAATGTTAACCTAAATGAGACGGTGTAACGCGCGCAAGAACCAGCTAGCTAGCTTTAAGGTCAAGGTCATACTTTGAGTTCAAAGGTCTTTTTTGTCAAAACAAGGATTGTTCTAGCTCTAACTTCCCCATGCATTGAAGGATTGGCACAACTGTTAACCTAAATAAGAAGTTGTGTTTCACGGATCTGATGGCTACCTTTAAGGTCAAAGTCGTATTTTGAGGTCAAAGGTCAAAATTAAGCACTTTATTGTAAAATTGCTGTTTATCTGGGTCCTAACTTCCCAATACATTGCAAGATTTTGAAATAATTTGGTAGAAATTTTAACCTAGATAAGAAGGTGTGTCGCACACAAAAACTGTAAGGTTAAGGTCATATTTTGAGGTCAAAGGTCAAAATAAAAGTGATTTGTATTGTCAAAATATCGCTTGTCAGAGCTCTAACTTGCCCATGCATACACGGATTTCAAAATAACTTGGTAAGAATGTTAACCTATAAGAGGCGATATGTCGCGCACAAGAACCGTATGTTTACCGTAAAAAATATGGTCATCCTTTGAGGTCAAAGGTCAAAATAGAACGCTTTATTATTAAAAATACTGCGTGTCCGAGCTTTAACCTCCCTTATTTTTAACCTCTCTTATTTTTTTAAATAACTTGTCACAAATGTTAACCAAGATAAGACGATGTGTCGCTCTCAAGAATTGGATGGCAACCATAAAGGTAATACTTTGAGGTAAAAAAAAATCGAACCAAAATGCCTTTTTCACAAAATAGCGCTTGTTCAAACTATTACCTCCAGTGAATTGAAGGATTTTGAAATAACTCATCATACAATTGAAACTAAACTATCATCATAGCAATTCAAATATGATGTATTTTCTTCGTTTACAATGGCAATGACAACCTATTCCGCCCCCCCCCCCCCAACCCCAATCCCCCCCCCCCCCAACAAATATCAGTTATCTTGCGATGCTTTTCAAATAACATTTCTGTAAAAAATAATTTCAGATAAATGCTGCTACAGCATATCTCAGTGTAATACAAAATGCCAATACTACATATATCATGAATACAAGTATATTTAGCTATTAACTGTATAAAATCAGCAAATAAATTATCATTTAATGCCAAATAAATTAACCATTTTGATACAACGTCGTTTATTCTGAAAATATGTTTAATACGTATCAGTGTGTCATTACCGTCTCCAAGATTAGATATTGTGAATTAATATGGAACGATATAATAATTAAAATAAATATAATTAAAATAGCAAATTGCACTTGATAAGGCTGTGCAGAGCGATTCAGCCTTGCATCTTCCATGACAGCCCTTTTTGGGTTACAACCACACCCGAGAAGCTCTTTACATGACACTGCAGCTTGAGGCAAAGTAGATCAAACAAGTCTCCATTTGTCAGCCTTTACTCTGATCCAGCCACATTCGGCAGGACTAGCAGTCGAGGGAAAGTGATTTAGTGAGTTTGAAATAGAGTGAATTGTGATATATCTACAGATTTTTTGCAAGCCCCAAAAGCTATCCACAATTCAGAAACTGAAATCTGATGAAACCTGCTAAGGCAAGAACTAACACATATGTATCCACATTTTTTATCATGGCAGTCTGGTTGCCCTGCATCGCCATATCAGCCACATGCAACCTGAGCTATACACCAGCTTCTTCGTGACCACAAGGTGCTAATCTACTGTTGTCAAATAATTCACAATAATTAACAACACCATCATTTTGAGTAGAAACAACAACACCATATTTTGGGTCCATGAGAACAATATGCTCAGCTAAGAAATAGAACAACACCCTTTACCCTTTGTTGCATATGTAGGCTGTCCTGCTTGTACACATCCCAAACGACGCCAAGCTGCTTTGCTGAATACATTTGCCATTTCTACATGTACATGTAGTCCACTTAACATTATTACAATGCAGTTTTCGCAAATAGTGGTCGGACATATTCATTATACATATATGTATTATGTTAAGCAGTTGTAAACCTAGACTTATGACATGCAATAAATGGATTTTGGCCCTAGAACTTTAAGATATTGTTTTTTGTGTTTTTTTTTACAATACTTATTGAATGCTAAATCATGGCACCAGATTCAGCTTCTTTTTTAAACAAAGGTAGCAATGTAGAAATGTCAACTGGTTGTTCAGTGTACATTCCTTCCAACTGCCTAGAGTGGTCTCGGCCCAAGACAGGTCAAGATCTCCAACGTATGTATATACACTCAATCACACTTTTAACGCAACACTTTTATTTTTCACAATTTTTCGACTATTTATCAAGGGCAATCGTCAAAATTTGGAATATAAATAAATGTGTAAAGGTCTCCTAGAATTTTTATTCTAATCGATTAAATGCAAGATAAAAATAAATTAAAATAATAACACATGCACCTGTCCCAGAAGTGACTGAGCGTCATGTATGAATGATTTCAGTGCCCACGTGTTAATCATGATTTTGAACATCATATTATAGAATCACAGCTTCTGAGAAGTTATAATTATACGTGTTGCGTTAAAAAGTGTGATTGGGTGTATGTTATTTACAGATAATTAAAAAAAAAAACTCAAGATTTGTTTACATATTGTAGTTTCATTCACAAAGTGTGAGTGTGGTTTAGGCTTAACTTATTCACATGAAAAAAACAAGAGGGCAACGATGGCCCTAGGTCGCTCACCTGATATCTATGTATGCTGTTTCATTAAAATATCTAAATAGGTTTTCAAGTTATTGAGCGAAAACTGTTTTTCTGTTTTTAGTAACAGTGACCTTGACCTTGACCCCACCCACCACATACGTAAAGCAAGGTATCGATATAAGGTATGTACTTATGAAGTTTCATTAAAATATCTCAATGCGTTCCTAAGTTATTGAGCATAAACCGTTTATCTACTTTTAATAACAGTGACCTTGACCCCACCCACCCCATAAGCAAACCCAAGTGAGGTCTCGATATAAGATATGTGTATTAAGTTTCATTAAAATATCGCCATGCTTTCTCAAGTTATTGAGCGGAAACCGTTTTTCTATTTTCAGCAACGGTGACCTTGACCCCACCCACCCCATATGCAATCCCAAGCAATGTCTCAATATAAGGTACTTATGTATTCATTTTCATTAAAATAGCTCAATGCGTTCTGAAGATATTTAGCGGAAACCATTTTTCTATATTTAATAACGGTGACCTTGACCTTGACCCCACCCAACCCATATGCAATCCCAATGGAGGTCTCAATATCATGTATTTATGTATTAAGTTTCATTAAAATATCTCAATGCGTTCTCAAGATATTGAGCGGAAACCGTTTTTCTATTTTAGTAACAGTTATCTTGACCCCTCCCACCCCATACGCAATCCCATGCGAGGTGTCGATATAAGGTATCTATGTATTAAGTTTCATTAATATATCTCAATGCGTTCTACAGTTATTGAGCGGAAACCGTTTTTCTATTTTTAGTAACAGTGACCTTGACCCCACCCATCCCATATGCAATCCCAACTGAGGTCTCGATATAATGATTTAACCAAATATGAAACCTCTGGGCCTTGTGGTTTCAGAATTTTTTTAAAATCATTTGCCATTTACGTCTATATAAACCATGTGAGCCCCGGGGTGTGCCCAGCTTTGACCCCAGGGGCATCTTTGAACAATCTTTACAGAGGACCACTACACAATGTTACATGCTAAATATAAAACCTCTAGGCCTTGAACTTTCAGAGAAGAAAATGTTTAAAGTCATTTTGCTATTTAAGTCTATATAAACCATGTGACCCGCGGGTAGTGGCCAGTTTTGACCCCAGGGGCATCATTTGAACAATCTTTGTAGAGGACCACTATACAATGTTCCGTACCAAATATGAAACCTCTAGGCCTTGCAATTTCAGAGAAGAAGATTTTTAAAGTCATTTTGCTATTCAAGTCTATATAAACCATGTGACCCCTGGGGTTTGGCCAGATTTGACCCCAGGGGCATCATTTGAACAGTCTTTGTAGAGAACCACTAAACAATGTTACATACCAAATATGATACCTCTGAGCCTTGCGGTTTCAGAGGAGACGATTTTAAAAGTGATTCTGCTATTCAAGTCTATATAAACCATGTGACCCCGGGGTGTGGCAAATTTTGACCCCAGGGGCATCATTTAAACAATCTTTATAGAGGACCACTATACAATCTTACATACTAAATATGAAACCTATGGGCCTTGCGGTTTCAGAGGAGAAGATTTTTAAAGTCATTTTGCTATTCAAGTCTATACCCATGTGAGCCCCAGTGTGTGGCCAGTTTTGACACCAGTGGCATCATTTGAACAATCTTTGTAGAGGACCAATATACAATGTTACATACCAAATATGAAATCTCTGGGCCTTGCGGTTTCAGAGGAGAAGATTTTAAAAGGCATTTTTCTATTCAAGTCTATATAAACCATGTGACCCCTGGGGTGTGGCAAGTTTTCAACCAGGGGCATCATTTGAACAATCTTTGTAGAGGACCACTATACAATGTTACATACCAAATATGAAACCTCGGGGCCTTGCGGTTTCAGAAGAGAAGATTTTTAAAGTCATTTTGCTATTCAAGTCTATATAAACCATGTGACCCCCGGGGTGTGGCCAGTTTTGACCCCAGGGGCATCATTTGAACAATCTGTGGAGGGGACCACTATACAATGTTACATACAAGATTCTCTAGGCTTTCCGGTTTCAGAGAAGAAGATTTTTAAAGTCATTTTGATATACAAGTCTATATAAACCATGTGACCCACGGGGCGTGGTCAGTTTTGATCCCAGGGGCATCATTTGAACAATCTTTGTAGAGGACCACTAGCGGATGTCACATATCAAATATGAAAGCTCCAAGCGTTGTGGTTTCAGAGAAGAAGATTTTTAAAGTTTTCAGTTTTTTAATCTATTTTTAGCTCTTGTGACCTACATATGCAGCGGACCGGAACGATTTGAACAATTTTGAAAGAGGGTCACCCAAGGATCATTCCTGTGAAGTTTGGTGAAAATCTGCCCAGTGGTTTAGGAGGATATGTTCTTGAATGAAAATGTTGACACACGACGCACGACGGACGACGCACGACCGACGACGGACAAAAGGCGATCCTAAAAGCTCACCATGAGCACGTTGTGCTCAGGTGAGCTAAAACATGACATATATATCACAAGACTGTACTAAGTTATGGTACGTTTTGCGACGTCTATGGTACGGATTTCGACGCTTGCCCTACGGTTCAGTTACGATTCCAGTAGGATCTTTGGCGGCAACTATCAAGACTACTACACGATGGACCACGACAACGCGACGATTGGGTCGCGTTGCCTGTACGGTTTATGACGATGTTACTACGCATTCACTACGTTTGCCTACGTTGTTGCAACGATTATTGCCTTGACGCGTACAGTAAAGCGTGAGAATTATTGGCTGCTCGTAGGTATATCGTGATGTATCTTCTTTAATCGTACTACAGAGAAACGTTAAGAATCGTCTGTAATCGTCTGTTACCATAGCGTATACCTGACGCTAGCGTATTACAACCGTAGCAGGTCGTATCATATCTTGGTGAAACCGTGGTGAATCGGCTGCGGTAACCTACCAGTGTCGTGGATATTCGTAGTCTCGTCCTACAACAACCGTAGGTATACGCAGAAAGATACAATCGGGACAATGTGCATCCCGACTAATCACGATCAATCGTGGGATATCGTAGCCAAAATCGTGACAGTGTGACGGGGGCTTAAACAATGAAGTATCAATACAGTCAAGAAAGATCCCTTCACCCCCATCCCCCCTATTGTTTGTATTGCATTTTTGGCATATTTAAAGTTATCATCTCTGGAACAAATATATAGGCACGTGCCTATAGTGCCTAAAGGAAGCTATGCCCCTGTATACAAATTGTTGTCTATCTTCTGCTACTGATATACTGTGGAATCACATAAATTCGCGGGGTACAAATTTTTCGCACTTGCGACCGCGGACATATTCGCGCGGTCTAAAATTCGCGCAACTACGATCTTGAAAAAAAAGAACAATAAAAAAACAACAAGCAAACAAGAATTGGTTTTACACAAAATATATGTGGCAAGTATGCAATAAAACGACCAACCAGACAGAACGCCAATAAAGAGTCCTATTGTGATAGCTTGTTTGTTGCAATAAACACGTATATTAGTACCGGATTAGGCTCTTAATTGACAACAGTGGTCGCATATATAGGCGAGATAATAGATACAGTATATCACGTTATGTCAAACTTACACCTTGTTGTTAATTAAGTGCCGATTTAAATACTCTTCACAGCTCCAATTTGCTGGAGCTAATTCTTTACTCAAAAGATCAACTTGTGAAAAGTAACATCTTCGTGTTCCTTTTACTCGTTGTATTACGAGTGTTAAATATCATGCCTTTGCGTAACTATGTTATAAGATAATACATTTGTGTTGTTATGCGTTAACGAAATTTTTATGCAAAAGTAAAGATCTCAATATACTCTGTGCTACAACGTGTTTTATGGCTATCAATGCACTCACGCTTTCCATGCGGATAAATGACGTTGTGTACAATGTATGTCGGCATAATTTTCGCGCGCTTTTTTTAGCAGAACAAAGGATTAACATGAAATACATGTGCAGTTTAATGGTAAAATAGAATTCGTGTTTACATGACGTGAACAGTAATATTCGAAAGGCGTTTCGGATTTCGAATTGATTATACGCGATTTGAAATTAATTACAATGAATAATATTTAATCTCTATATTTTTATATACAAATGTAATATTTTAAATATGGATACAACACATTAAGGATGTCAACAACAATGAAAAAGGCAAGATAATTACGTTTATGTTTTTAGGTTACGAAAATGGGCTTTAGTGTATAAATGTATATACATATTTATATCCATGGACCCCGCGAGTCGCGATATAGAGGATTTGCAGTGTATGACCGCATTTAAATATACGAAAACGCACACAATTGAATTTAAAATAAAAATATGCATTAATTAATCAGAATGAAGCCAGTGAAGAAAAAAAATTCAAAAAACGTTCCTTAAAAACATTCGAATCGTAACATATAGGCCTATCTGCATATATTTACGAACGATTACTGACGTATATTTGAACGAACGTGTAAGCTCCCAAGGTGTTGCTACACTACGAAAACGGTAATTATTCGCGGTGGTCTTAAATTCGCGCAATGGCGGGAGCGCGAAAAGCGCGAAAATTAGACCACCGCGAAAATTAGTGATTCCACAAAGGGAAACAACTAATACTGAGTGTTTTAATTATTTTTTCTTTTAAGGCGATTTTTCCATCCCCTATACCAAATTTAATACTTAAATATGTTTCAAATAGTATTTATTAATAGTTCGTGTTTTATTTATGGATATTATGATTATAATAAGAATAACTTTGACTTTTTACTGCTTGTAATGATAAAATTAACGTACAAAATGACATAAAAGATCAGCAGAAGTAAAAAATAAATGATGTTTTATATGAATATTTGTATAAATGGGTTAAATATATTAAGATTAAACAAGTTTGATACAATTTTCATCATTTTCAGGTGTATTATATAGATATCTTCGTTAACATTTCTTATTGCTAAAAACTATGTATGTATATGGCGGACATTGTGGTTTTATCGGCCATTTTGGATTTTTGGGGTGGGTCTCATACCCTATTTTTTTGTTTTGCCTTTATGAGCAACTGTGCCTTATATGGTGCTTCTCCCATTTTCTGAAGTATTTCGTGAAGAATTGATCCATCTATCACCCTAGGGCCCAAACTTATCATCAAATCATATTTAAACTTGGACATAATGATGTCTTCTATGAACTCTCTAGGTCAATTGACAACTGTATGCTTTTCGACTATTTTAAGTGACGTTTAATACTATCTAACGGCTTCATTTTTCTTCTGATCAGATTGAAACTCAGATGGTTAACCTCGATAAAAACTAGATACAGTTTGAATATGAGCCAGGTCGCTGGATAAACTAGGTCAAAAAAGCAAAAATGGTATTTTGCACTCTATGAACATTTTGCATTAGATCAGGTTGAAACTTGGTCAGATTGTTGTCCTCCATACAATATAGGTTCTGATAAAATATGGGTCAAAAACTACGGTAATACCACTTCTACTACTACTTCTACTACTACTACTACTACTACTACTACTACTACTACTACTACTACTACTACTACTACTACTAGTAGTAGTAGTAGTACTTGTACTATTACTACTACTACTACTACTACTACTACTACTACTACTACTACTACTACTACTACTACTACTAATAGTAATACTACTACTTCTAATAATAATAATAATAAATGCACTTGTAGCGAGCTGGTGAAGACACCGCACGTGGCGGGCACGGACCGCGACTACGAGCAGGCGGCGATGCTGCGTCAGTTCTGGCTAGACAACGGCTTTGACGTCGCAGCAACCACGCCGTACGACATCCTCCTTTCCTACCCGGACGACAACGTTCCCAATCTGGTTCGAGTTTTAGATGAGAACGGAACAGAAGTCTTTAAATCTGACGACAATGAACTTAATTTGACAGCAGAGGAGCGACCTTGGGAATTTCCGTTTCCGTACCTTGGATATTCCGGAAATGGGACTGTTCAGGTATATAATAAATGTGGAATAACGCAGGTATTGCAAACTAATGGCTTAAGATAACTTGTTAATATTGTTCAACCCCACCTTGCTACTTCCATTTTTATCAAATCCCATTTCATTTCTACCATCACATTGCTTCCCTTTTAAACCAATCACATTGCTTCCTCATTACATCCAATCCTATTGCTTCCCATTTCATCAGACCCCATAACTTCCCATTCCAATTAATTCAATTGCTTTCCATGCCATTAAATCCCATTGCTTCCGATTCCAACCAATCCCATTTTTTCTCATTCGATCCAATTACATGTAATTGCTTCCCATTTGATCTAATACAATTGCTTCCCAATTTATCCAATTCCATCTATTTTCATTCAATCTGATCCCATTGCTTTCCATTCCAACCAATCTCTGAGCTGCCTCTTATCTGAGTCACAAAGTTTAATACTAAATTGAACACCTAACACTGGATATCGAACTCTTGCTTTAGCTAGAATATTTAAAATGCAAATTCAAGTACGAGGTATTTAAAGTAATTCTAGTTAATTTAACAATTCCCAATGTTTAACATTTCAATAAATCCCATTTCTTCACATTTCATCCGATCCCATTGCGCCCCATACCATCCGATTCCATTGTGTCCCATTTCATTCACACAATGACTCCCATTCCATCTCATCGATTCCGCTTTTACCCCACTCCATTTCTTCGTATCCAATTCCTTCCTAATGTTTAAGGTTCCCATTTTGCCAAAGCCCGTCATATTGCTTTATATTACATTACATGGCTTCATTTAACCCATTTATTAACATCCGATCAAATCCCACTGCATTTAATTCCATAGCTTCAAATATTGTCCCGTTTTGCGTATCACATACCATTGATTCCCATTTAAAATCATGCAATCCATTACTTAGTTTCACTATTATCTCCACTCCATGGCTTCCGGTCACATTCTGTTGACGCATATTTCCTGCCTTCTCGTCGCATTAATTTCTTTTCACATCATGTGTTCTCTTTCGCATTTCATTGCTACCTGTGCCGGGACCGGCCAACTCAGTTGGCAGAGCGCTGGATTGTCAATCCGGGCATCGTGAGTTATGCCCGGGTACATAACTTGTGTAGGGATTGTTTATGAAAATATTTCTACGGCCATTCACACCCTACCTCTGATTCAGGTAGGGCAGTTGTCAGTTACTGGCATAAGTATGTGCAATTAGTTCTGGTAAAACGCTTAGATCGGCTAAGCTTGCACAGGAAAAGTGTGAGTAGGTTAACTGACCGCCGTGATATGACTGAATTACTGTTAACAACGGCGAAAAATCCAAACAAACAAACATAAACAAAAAAACATTGCTACATTTCCCGTGTATTTGCGCCTATTCCCATTCAATCAATATTTTCTGTCACATTCATTCTTCTCGCATCCTATCAATGTTTTTTTTCCATTCCATTCTTCCTTTTCCAGGAAGTGTGTCTTGTATTTCACAGGGGCCTCTGGTGTACGTGAACTACGCTCGTCAAGAGGACTTCGACTATCTGACAGAGCAGAACATAAACATTACGGGGTGTATTGTGCTGGCCCGGTACGGATTGGGGGGACGTGCGGGAAAGGTACCTGTTATCAACCCATAAACATATACAGCCACCGAAATATACAAATCATGAAACTGACGATAATAACTATAAAATATAAATATTATATAAAAAGCATTATATTTTGCAATATTGTTCAAGACATTCGATCCAAGACTATTTCTCAGTCAATGAATATGCAATTCAAAGTAATGTGTTTTCCAAACACATGCACAATTGTTAGATGTGAGGTAATACCTGCAGATACAAATCATATGACAAATGTATACGTACACAAGTAATGTATATACGATAGTAAATGCCTGTTGTACAGGTCCGCCGGGCGGAAGAGCAGGGTGCCGCCGGAGTGATACTGTACGCCGACCCCGGCGACTACATCGCGCCGTGGGCCACCAACTACTACCCGCACTCCATCTGGATCCCGTCTACAGCAACCTCGCGCGGCAGCATCTTCATGGGTACCGGCGACCCATTGACACCCGGATACCCGTCAATTGGTGAGCCTCCATCATGATCTATACTGGTTTGATCGCAGTGATGTTTCTTATTGGCGTAAACGTGAAATAGCGAGTATCGATTTATAAATTCTTAAATTGTCAATGTCAGTTACAATCGTTCATGGTAAGGTTATGTGACCTTATGTTAATTGTATCGGCACTTACAGTTTATTGCGAGGTTAAACGAACTACTACACCCATACAGTATTTTGTCGGCTGTCCACAATGTTAACATTCTTTTCGCAACGCAATTTGCACAGTCTCATTAATTTGTTGTTGTATTTCTTGTATATCGCGCCCTTGTACGTTACGAGTATACCGTTTGGGAACCATTTTAAGTTATTCGCAGACTGCATATCCTCTGTTTATATGTTCAAAAAAGGAGGTCACATTTTAATATGAGACACACAAGTACTGCAGTGTTTGGAATACAGGAACATCAGTAATATATTTCTCTGATTTTTCGTTGTTGCATGATAAACGAATTAATAATAATTTTGATTTACTGGTTCTAATCGTTATACATTTGCAAAACAATGGCATTTTCAACATTGTTGAGAAACATATTGCAATACAGAAAATGCTGTGTCGCAAACGGAACGCATATTTGTTTTAGAAATATGCATGCCGCTGATCTGAATTTGCAATGTGGATAAGCATTTAGACGAAGCAATTTTATAAATTACATAGGGCGTAATGTGATTGTTATGCATTATATTAAAAAAATGTGTGCACTTACATTTTAATCCACGGGTTATATCTTAAATGAATTGTGCCCTGTGTTACGCAATTGGGATCAACTCTAGTGCGTTCAGCGCTTTGATTAGTAAAATTATTATTTTTAGCTGCAATATATTTCATACGTGTTGCTGTAGACTCCGCCTACCGGTACAACGAAACAGACCCGGAAGCCAACCTGCCCAAGATTCCCGCGATTCCGGTTGGCTGGGGGTTCGCCATGCAGCTCCTGAAGTAAGTATAATGCCTGTTTAGGACGTCAGTTTAAACAAGTGATGATGATTGATTATTATGTTAATTATAATAATAATACTACTACTAATAATACTGCTACTACTACTACTACTACTACTATTACTACTACTACTACTACTACTACTAATAATAATAATAATAATAATAATAATAATTATTATTATTATTGTTATTAGTAGTTGTAGTAGTATTAGTATTAGTATTAATATTATTACCAGGAACCTGTCAGGCAGCCCCAGTCCCGCGGGCTGGAAGCGAAGGCTAGACGCCGACTACAGTATCGGCCCTGGTTTCCTTGGAGGCGATGACTGGTAAGTATTCTTGCTGCCTGGTGCCGGAATGAATATCGCAGAAACAGTCGCATGCAGAGTTCCTGACGCCGAGAAGTAGGGCGCATGGTCAGATTTATTGCAAATATATTAAAAATTAACGAATTAGGCCTAATACGAAAACCGGGTTATCTGGAAACAGGGTTTCTTGAAGAGTCCGCACGATCATCGCAAAGGGATGAAATCTGACAAGAAGCACGCACACCTTTTAGTAACCGGTATAAACGGTAATGCGCACAGCACACATTTATTTCACTTAAACGTACATGTATACTGTACCATATTCTATGTGCGAATTGAGAGATAGTTTTCGATTTATCGTTGTTTATCGGCCAATAAACAACTATTTGGAGGTCTGATGTGTAGGAATTAAACCACGAGGGCGTTAGCCCGAAATGTTTAATGGCTACGCATCAGACCGACAAAGAGTTGTTTATTAGCCGATAAAAACGACAGTGCGAAAATTATTTAGATTCTTACATGTTTTGACATATATTTTGCAATTGTAATTTGAACTACTTTTTTCAATGCTCCGCTTAGAATCGGGACTTCTTTTTGCGTTGTTTATTGGGAAGTTTAACAACGATAATTTTGTTTTTGTCTATAGAAAAATTAGCGAATATCATGTTATAATTACATTTGATGTTTGCACCAGTTTAACATTTGGCACCGTACGTGTTATGATAAAGTGAAGATGTGTCAACGCGACATTTCCATACAACTGTGATCTGGGAGAATAAATGTTTGTGTTCGCGATTGTTTCTGAGCACAGCTGTACACGCATGTGCCTTTGAACGCAGTATCTCAAATATAAGCATATTGATAAATGGATACAAGAACAACGGTCGTCATGACGACTGTATATATAAATACATGTAATTATCTCATGACCAAAAACAAAAGAAAACACCTTTTTATCCAAATGATTTTCATATAACAAAATTAATATCCTTCTTAGTGTTAAAAGTTTGGTAGCGTTAATAATATATTGCCTGCAGTTTTCAAGGCGATATAACAAGCAACACAACACATTAGGCTATTGTCCGGGATGACAAAATTAAATAATTTTTGCAAGCATATATTCCAAAAGTCATGACTAGGCACTGCTATGTTTGTTTGTGTCGGCAGGACGGCGGAGTTGAGCGTGCACACCACGAATCAGCGGCGGACATCGTACAACGCGTTCGGCATGATCCGGGGCGAGTCTGAGCCAGGTACGTACAACGCGTCTTGAATGATTCGGGCGAGTCAGAGCTAGGTACGTTCAACGCGTTCGGAATGATCCGGGGCGAGTCGGAGTCAGGTACGTACAACGCGTTCGGCATAATTCAGGGCGAGTCAGAGCCAGGTACGTACAACGCGTTCGGCATGATCAGGGGCGAGTCAGAGCCAGGTACGTACAAAGCGTTCGGCATGATCAAGGGCGAGTCAGAGCCAGGTACGTACAAAGCGTTCGGCATGATCCGGGGCGAGTATGAGCCAGGTACGTACAACGCGTCTGGAATGATTCGGGCGAGTCAGAGCCAGGTACGTACAACGCGTTCGGCATGATCCGTGCAAGTCGGAACCAGGTACGTACAACGCGTTCGGCATGATCCGGGCGAGTCGGAACCAGGTACGTACAACGCGTTCAGCATGATCCGGGCGAGTCGGAACCAGGTACGTACAACGCGTTCGGCATGATCCGGGCGAGTCGGAACCAGGTACGTACAACGCGTTTGGCATGATTCAGGGCGAGTCGGAGCCAGGTACGTACAACGCGTTCGGCATGATCCGGGGCGAGTCGGAGCCAGGTACGTACAACGCGTTCGGCATGATTCATGGCGAGTCTGAGCCAGGTACGTACAACGCGTTCGGCATGATTCAGGGCGAATCGGATCCAGGTACGTACAACGCGTTCGGCATGATTCAGGACGAGTCAGAGCCAGGTACGTACAACGCATTCGGCATGATTCAGGGCGAGTCGGAGCCAGGTACGTACAACGCGTTCGGCATGATCCGAAGCGAGTCAGAGCCAGGTATGTACAACGCGTCCGGAATGATCCGGGCGAGTCGGAACCAGGTACGTAAAACGCGTTCGGCATGATCCGGAACAAGTCGGAATCAGGTACATGTACGTACAACGCGTTCAGAATGATTCGGGGCGGGTCGGAGCCAGGTACGGACACATGCTTCACATCCAACCGTGCACTGTAAATATGCAATGCATCCATATATTGTTTCTTTGAATAAGTAGATCTAAATAAAGTTTTTTTTCGTATCGCATTTGACTCGTGTGATGAACAAAAACATATAGTTATCCGAGTTAAAATATCAAATCTGAAGAAGCTTCTTGCAAGGAAAGCCGTATGCTTATTGGTTCTTGTGTAATCACCAACCGCGTTCTGCGTTGTCTGTCAGACCGCTACGTGTTGCTAGGCAACCACCGGGACTCCTGGGTGCTGGGAGCCATCGACCCATCAAGCGGCACCGCCACCATGATGGAGCTGTCTCGTGTCCTAGGAAAGCTCGTCAAGGACGGTACGTGAACCACTGAGCGCCAAGCGCCGCGATATCCGGACTAACGATAGATGTGTATCGTCCTATGTACTGAAATACATTTAGACACAATTACTTTGAAATCTATACGTATATGCATAGTTTTAGGACATCTGGAACTTAAAAATACATACATGTATACTGTGCAATAGGGCCTAGTATATACAGAGATAGAATGTAGACACGTAATATGTGCTCTGGAATATTTTAGAATTATTCGACCACGTCTGCTATAAAATAACAAATAAATAAATAAATATTTGTCTTATTTATTCCCGCAGTGGCACATGTTTTGCTATGTATAAAAAATCATAACCGATTTCAAAATGGATCTATTTCTCACATGTCCGTGCATACATAATTTCAGTGAAGTTTTGTTATTTATTATGCACCCCTATACATGACAAAGGTTGCCATTGATTTCACGATGTGTTGCTGTCTTGCACGTGCAGGCGTGTGGCGCCCGAGGCGGAGTGTCATCTTCTGCAGCTGGGGCGCGGAGGAGTTCGGCCTGATTGGCTCCACCGAGTGGATCGAGGTGAGTACATCAACAGCAAGCTGTTCGTATAAGACGGTTTGCGAACTAAAATGAGCATCTCTGGTGGTATAGTAAAACACGTGGACGTCCGGGTGACATGGCCAAAAATTAAAACACAGTACATATAAATAAAGTATAATTGAGGCGTGTCGTGGCTAACCCGGGCTTACTGCATATGCGTAAAGTGTCGTCCCGGATAAGCCTGTGCGGACCAGGACGGCACTTTGCGCATTTATGGTATTTCAAGAAAGTCTCTTCTAAACATAAATCCACTGTAGGCGGAAAGTGCCGTCCTGGATTAGCCTGTGCGGACTGCACAGGCTTATCCTGGACGACACTTTACGCAAATGTATTAAGCCCGGTTTTTCCACGACACGCCTATATATATATTTTAAGTTTTTAACATTTATATCAAAACTTGTAGACGCTGCCATTGAAGTCTCTCTCACAATGTTTACATTTACAGGAGAACAGCAAGACGCTCGACTTCCGCTCCGTTGCCTACATCAACATGGATATCGCTGTCACAGGTACGCGTAGGGTCGTGACCAATCTCATTAAAATCACATCCTAAAATATGCTACGCTTTAGGATCTGAGGACGACCAATCCGAGCCTTGCTTTCACGGTCTTCAAAGTGAAAGTGAATCCATATTTAGCTTCACAAAACCATTGTTTTTGGCTGGGATACCAGTGTGCGATTGTTTTGCACGTGTAGAATTTTACGACGATCAAAACAAATCGTTACCTTAGTTCAATAACTCAATATCTGCAGTGTAAAATTTAAGCACTTATTGAGTTATTGAACTAAGGTGATGAAATGCCACTCTATTTATTAACAGACAGAGGTAATTTCACAAGTTCCATGCTTTTCATTAATAACTGTATTTCTAATAGTAATATCAATTTTCATGAACTGCCAGTCTGGACGCGTCATTTTGAGGGCCGTCTATAAAACACGTTGTGCAATATCTGAACTTTGAAATATACAAAACATTCAACAATTTACAAACTAAAATCACTGGATACGTTTCTGACCAATAATAAGTAAATTTGCATAGTTAAACAATGTTGCTTTGTTTATAATTTCCCATGTTTTCTTAATGTGTAGTACCAATGCCTTTATTCAATTCTTGAAAGAAGTATACGTTTATTACACGACCCTCGACATTGAAACACTTCGCTGACCAAAATGACAGGATTTCTCTATACAATAATTAACCAGACTGCCTTGAGAAACAAGCAATCTCATTGGCACAGCTATTTCGAAATTCCGGGTTTTCCCGTAGGAAGATCGTGCACTTTAGTCAGATTGGGTCGTGACATTCTGTGCTCCGCGCGCCGCCAAAGAGCCGCCACGTTCTCCCGTCATCCCTGTATACCGTACATTTGCAGGCAACTACTCGATCCGCGGCCTTGGGAGTCCACCAGCGTTTACAGCCATGTACAGGGCGGCTCAAAAGGTGCGTTTGTTTAATAGTTCCTATCGTATAGCACCCAATTGACGCCGCCTTGCATGGTATGCGATTTAATTACATTTGTAAGCGTTTTGTTTATAATTGCGCTTACTAGTAATGAATGTTGGTTTGACTTTTCGGTCACATACATGTACAGCTGCTCGTTTCTCGTGCAACAGGTGCCCAATCCGAATGTGACAGATACGGAGCACGCTACCGTGTACGACGTCTGGTTGGCAAGGAAACCCCTGCAGAGCCTCACCAGCAACGACAGCAACGTACCAGAGTACGTACTCGAGTGGTTACCAACGTGGTAAAAGATATGACAATAACACTTCCTTGTAGTCACATGTATTTGGTATATCGGTAAATTCCGATACTTACAGCATGTCAGTGTTTATGTATTATTATTGTTCTCCAGTATCAAGAGCCCGGGCGAGGGCAGCGACTATGGGACGTTCATGCAGCGCGCGGGTATCACGTGCGCGGACTTCAGATACGACCAAGACTATGTGAGTCAAGACTTTGGTACATGCCCGCGTTGTCTTACAATACGAAACACTGCACTGCATCATCTTAGCAAATGTATCAAAATGACAGTATATTGAGATTCATCTAATGACTGTTTCAAATGCCAATCATATACAAATGAATCTAGTGTTGTATCCAATCGTTTTACTCGAATAAACTATTTTTAAGAAAAGCTTTTGAAGTCTTTTTGAAAATCGATGATTGGAAATGAATCCTTGAACACTAACCGGCGAGGAGTTTATATTTTAGTGTCAAACACTGTACAGGTCTATATATAGCGTCCACCATTAGCGACCCATACTGTACTGTTGCTGACAGGTCGGTGACCAGGTGCTGTTCTATCCGCTGTACCATACCAGCTACGAGACGCTGCACGCCGTGGAGACCCTTATAGACCCCGGACTGAAGGTGAGAAGTCATGTCACACTCACTCAAATATAACCCTGCGGCGTCTTAAATATTTAGTATTTCTGCGGTCAGTTAACAATACATTGTTCTTATATTACCAACCACTTTTTGTATTTTTGTGTATGCACCATGACTATCTATGGTGTATATGTAAGATGACTAATTCTGGTGCGTATTGAATGGTGACTATTTCTGGTGTGTATTGCAAGATGACTATCTCTGGTGTGTATGAAAAATGCCTATATCTGGCGTGTATGCAAGATGACTATCTCTGGTGTGTATGAAAAATGCTTATATCTGGCGTGTATGCAGGATGACTATCTCTGGTGTTTATGAAAAATGCCGATATCTGGCGTGTTTGCAAGATGACTATCTCTGGTGTGTATGCAAGATGACTATATGTGGTGTGTATGCAAGATGACTATCTCTGGTGTGTTTGCAAGATGACTATCTCTGGTGTGTATGCAAGATTACTATCTCTGGTGTGTATGCAAGATGACTATCTTTGGTGTGTATGCACGATGACTATCTCTGGTGTGTATGCACATATCTGGTGTGTATGCACGATGACTATCTCAGGTGTGTATGCAAGATACCTATATCTAGTGTGTATGCAAGATGACTATCTCTGGTGTGTATTCAAGATGACTATCTTTGGTGTGTATGCACGATGACTATCTCTGGTGTGTACGCACGATGACTATTTCTGGTGTGTATGCAAGATGACTATCTCTGGTGTGTATGCAAAATGCCTATATCTGGTGTGTATGCAAGATGACTATCTTTTGTGTGTATGCAAGATGACTATCTCTGGTGTGTATGCACGATGACTATCCCTGGTGTGTATGCACGATGACTATCTTTGGTGTGTATGCAAGATGACTATCTTTGGTGTGTATGCAAGATGACCATCTCTGGTGTGTATGCAAGATGACTATCTCTGGTGTGTATGCAAGATGACTATCTTTGGTGTGTATGCACGATGACTATCTCTGGTGTGTATGCAAGATGACTATCTTTGGTGTGTATGCAAGATGACTATCTCTGGTGTGTATGCAAGATGACTATCTCTGGTGTGTATGCAAGATACCTATATCTGGGGTGTATGCAACATGACTATCTTTGGTGTGTATGCAAGATGACCATCTTGGTGTGAATGCAAGATTACCATCTTTGGTGTGAATGCAAGATGACCATCTTTGGTGTGTATGCAAGATGACTATTTCTGGTGTACATGCTAGATGTCTCTTGTGTGTATTAAATGGTTACTATCTCTGCTGTGTATGCACGGTGACTATTTTTGGTGTGCATGCTAGATGACTATATCTGGTTTGTATGCAAGGTGGTTACTTTTGATGTACATTCAATGTGCCTATTTCTGGTGTGTATGCAAGGTGACTTTTTCTGGTGTGTATGCGAGTTTGGCTATATATGGTGTGAAAGCAAGTACACCTGCCATGGTGTGTACACTCGTTTTCTACATTTGGAGTATATCGCTGCAGCTACACGCCACTATCGGGATACTGTCTGGCGAGCTGCTGCGGGACCTGGCCGACTCCAAACTGTTGCCGTTCAACATGAGCGACTATGTGCTCTTCCTGCAGGACTACACGCAGGCATTCAGGAATAACGCGACTCAGGAGATAGATGATCACAACCTCGATATGGGTAGGGGGTTGTCAGTGCTGCCTCCTGCTTACTACAGCGGCAGTAACATGGCACAGTCTTAAATAACATGTTTGTTTTACATTTGACAACGTGACTGGCACAGTTGACGATTTGTGATTACATTTGGTTTAAAATTTCATTATACTAACGTTCATCTTATTATATTGTAAACATTTCTCATAATAAACTACTTTTTTCATTACAATGTCTCTTTTTTTATGCAAACGTATCTATTTTAATCATTTTACGATGCTGTCAATGAAAATGAACTCGTTTGCATATATCTATTTAATAAATATATAGCGATATATATACCGGTATATAATATTAGTATATGTGTATATCATTAGAATAGAATTATAAGCCTTGTGATGAAAACCTGTTAAACTATGAAAAAATTCAGATGAGCTGGAGAGAGTTATCGATGTGTTCGCAGAGGAGGCTGAGAAATTTCACTCGTCTCTTCAAAACATCAACCGTAACAAGTAAGCCGAACTTCCATGATATAATATTGTTAAATGTTCTAATTTAAACAAAAGAACAACATTTAAAACGGTTATAGACCTTAGATAGGTCTAAGTCATGATAAAAAATACTGACGCTGCACACACATTATTAGTCCGATGTAAGTTATACGAATGATTAATGGTAGCGCCTATGTGACTGTTCCAGTCCGTTCGACGTTCGTCGCGTGAACGACCAGATGATGCAGGTTGAGCGCGCCTTTCTAGACCCCGCCGCACTCCCTGGTCGTCCTCAGCTCTACAGGTAAGACCCTCCTTTCTAGACCCTCGCCTCATTGCCTGGTCGTCCTCAGCTCTACAGGTAAGACGCTCCTTTATAGACCCCGCTTCACGTCATGGGCATCCTCAGTTATACAGGTAAACACTCCTTTATGGAGCCCGCCTCACTCCCTGATTCTCCTTAACTCTACAGCTAAGACCCTCCTTTCCGGATCTGCCTCACTCCCTGGTCGCCCTCAGCTTTACAAGTAAGAACCTCATTTCTGGACCCAGCCTCGCTCTCCGGTCGTCCTCAGCTCTACAGATAAGACCCTCCTTATTGGACCCCGCCTCACTCCCTGGTTGCCCTCAGCTCTACAGGTAAGATACTCCTTTCTGGACCCAGCCTCACTTCCTGGTCGTACTCAGCTTTACAGGTAAGACCCTTCTTTCTGGATCCCGCCTTGCTCTCTGGTCATTCTCAGCTCTAGAGATAAGACCCTCCTTTCTGGACCCCGCCTCACTTCCTGGTAACCCTCAGCTATACAGGTAAGACCCTCCTTTCTGGACCCCACCTCACTTCCTGGTCGCCCTCAGCTCTACGGGTAAGACCCTCATTTCTAGACCCCGCCTCACTTCATGGTCGCCCTCAGCTCTACAGGTAAGACCCTCCTTTCTGGACGACGCCTCACTCCCTGGTCATCCTCAGCTCTAAAGGTAAGATCCTCCTTTTTACACCCTGCGTCGCTCTCTGGTCGTTCTCAGCTCTACAGATAAGACCCTCCTTTCTGGACCCCGCCTCTTTCCCTGGTTGCCCTCAGCTCTACAGGTAAGACACTCCTTTCTGGACCCCGCCTCACTTCCTGGCCATACTCAGCTCTACAGGTAAGACTCTCCTTTCTGGACCCCGCCTCGCTCTCTGGTCATTCTCAGCTCTAGAGCTAAGACCCTCCTTTCTGGACCCCGCCTCACTTCCTGGTCACCCTCAGCTATACATGTAAGACCCTCCTTTCTGGACCCCGCCTCATTTCCTGGTCACCCTCAGCTATACAGGTAAGACACTCCTTTCTGGACCCCGCCTCACTTCCTGGTTGTACTCAGCTCTACAGGTAAGACCCTTTTTTCTGGACCCCGCCTCGCTCTCTGGTCATTCTCAGCTCTAGAGGCAAGACCCTCCTTTCTGGTCCCCGCCTCACTTCCTGGTCACCCTCAGCTACACAGGTAAGACCCTCCTTTCTGGACCCCGCCTCACTTCCTGGTCGCCCTCAGCTCTACAGGTAAGACCCTACTTTCTGGACCCCACCTCACTTCCTTTTTTTTTTTTTTTTTTTTTTTCCGTTCTATATGTTTTATTTTCCTCGTCAATAGGTGTGTGAGGGTCGAGGGCATCCCCCTCCACACCGTACATCATGCGTATTTATTAGAATTCAGCATGTATAACATAGAATATTACATTGTAGACAAGTGCTCACAAGTACATAATAGGAAAAAATCATAATTGCGTAAATAGCAATATCCAAAATGATACATATTGAACTTATCAATATACAGAATGGATAAACTATGTAAATCACATTATTTTACCGAAACAGACTTAACAAAATATCCCATTCTTTATTTGTAGTTATTGAGTTAGAATCTAAATTGCAGAAGTTCATTTCCTTCAAAATATGATACTGGATAGAGAAATATGATTTTGCCGCGATAATGGTAGGTAATGTTTGATTCATTTTACAATTATAAATAAACCTTTTAGTAAGAAGGAATGTAAGATTAAGAGGACCACTTGAGTTTTTATGTCCTAACATAAACGAAGGCGCATTTATGAAGTCAGCGAATACCTCAAAACCTTCAAACAAATCAGCAATAAATTTTTTAATATGTTTACATTCCCAAAAAATGTGCTCAATTGTTTCCGGCATATTATGACAGAAAGAGCATCCACCTCACTTCCTGGTCGCCCTAAGCTCTACAGATAAGACCCTCCTTTCTAGACCACGCCGCACTCCCTGGTCATCCGCAGCTCTACAGGTAAGACCCTCCTTTCTAGATCCTGCCCCACTCCCTTGTCGTCCTCAGCTCTACAGGTAAGACTTTCCTACACCCCAGCTCACTCCCTGGTCGCCTCAGCTCTATAGGTAAGACCCTCGCCGCCTCACTCCCTGGTCATCCTGAGCTCTACAGGTAAGACCCTCCTTTCTGGACCCCGTCTCACTTCCTGGTCATCCTCAGCTATACAGGTACGACCCTCCTTTCTGGAACCCACCTCACTTCCTGGTCGCCCTGAGCTCTACAGGTAAGACACTCCTTTCTGGACGATGCCTCACTCCCTGGTCATCCTCAGCTCTATAGGTAAGACCCGCCTTTCTGGACCCCACCTCACTACTTGGTCGTCCTCAGCTCTACAGTTAAGACTCTTTCCTGCATCCCGCCTCACTCCCTGGTTTTCCTCAGCTCTACAGGTAAGACTCCTTGCTACACCCCGCCTTTTTCCCTGGTGGTCCTCAGCTCTACAGGTAAGACCCTTCTTTCTGGACCATGCTTTTACTATCGGGGCTTTCTCAGCTCTACAGGTAAGACCCTCCTTTCTGGACCACGCCTCACTATCAGGGCGTCCTCAGCTATACATGTAAGACTCTCCTTTTTGGACAGCATCTGTATAGAAGAGTGACTGATGACCATTCACCCTATGAATTAAAACTAGGAATGTGTCCATCGACATGGATGCCCCCACCTATGCAGCTTATTCTACATGGCGCCGCTTTGTCTATATGTATACAAATTATTTTGCAAAAGTAGAATGTATTCTCTTATTCTGTGAAGTAATTCGAAGTATAACAAATGTCCAATCAATAGTTTTAGTCCTTTCAAAAAAATCAATGAAGTGTAGTAATTATTTTTTGGGGCAATTATGAGTTATGATTCTTGTATGCTTCACTTACTCTTGCTATCTTAAATCATTTTATGAAGAATCAACAAAATGCCTTTTATCATTTTTGAATTATTCTTTGCGCTGTCATCAATAAAGGGAAGTAGTTCACTAACTTCACAAGTCAGGTTCTTACGTGACTCACCATCATGTCTGCCAATTTATCAGGAAATCCCTGTATGCATGACAATATTATGCTCTAGACAATTATTTGACCTTTGACCTTGATTAGTGACCTTGACCTTTCAACTACAGACCTGATTCTTGCACGTCACATACCGTCTCATAATTCGTATCACTTCTGCCAAGTAATTTGAAAATTCTTCCATGCCGGACAAAATTATACTTCAGTCAAAGACAATAGCTTAAACTCCTATATTTGACCTTTGACCTTTAAGTGTGACCTTGACCTTGGTCCAAAGGCCCTGGTTGTTGCACGCCACATGCTGTCTCATAATGCTTATCACTTCTGTCAAGTAATTTGAAAATTCTTACATGCCGGACAAAATTATGCCCTGGACAGAGTCCATGGTACTAATTCTTATATTTGACCTTTAAGTGTGACTTTGACCTTGGACTTAGTTCTTGCACATGACACCCCGTCTTATAATAGTTATCACTTCTGATAAGCTATTTGAAAATACTTCAATGCTGGACAAAGTTATTGCCTGGACATGAATCTTAACATTTATACATATACTTGACCTTTGACCTTTAAGTGTGACCTTGACCTTGGACCAAGGCTACTGGTTCTGGCACGCCACACACCCCATCATAATGATTATCACCTCTGCCAAATTATTTGAAAATCCTTCCCTGCTGGACAAAATTATGGCTTAAATTCTTATAAGACCTTTGACATTTAAGTGTGACCTTGACCTTGGACCTAGGGACATGGTTCTTGCGCACGACACATGGTGTCAACATGCGTAGCACTTCTGCCAATTTGTTTGAAATTCGCTCTCCACTGGACAAAATTATGCTGTGGACAGGGTCTATGGCTTAAATTCTTATATTTGACATTTGACCTTTAAGTGTGACCTTGATCTTGGACCCAGGGACCTGGTTCTTGCAAACGACACACCGTCTCACAATGATTAACATTTGTGCAAAGTTATTTGAAATTCTTTCCATGCAGGACAAAATTATGCTCTGGACAGGGTCTATGGCTTAAATTCTTATATTTGACCTTTGACTTTAAGTGACCTTGACCTTGGACCTGGTTCTTGCGCGCGACAAACTGTCTCACCATGTTAAACACTCGTGCAAAGTTATTTGAAATTCCTTCCATGCTGAACAAAATTATGCACCCGACAGGGTTTATGGCTTAAATTCTTATATTTGATGTTTGACCTTTAAGTGTGACCTTGACCTTGCACCTAGGGAAGTGGTTCTTTTCAAGTGACACACCGTCTCACCGTGCTTAATAGTTGTGCCAAGTTATTTGAAATTCCTTCAATGCTGGATAAAATTAGGCTCTGGACAGGGTCTATGGCTTTAATTCTTATATTTGACATTTGACCTTTAAGTGTGACCTTGACCTTAGGCCTAGGGCCCTGCTTCTTGTGCACGACACACCATCTCATTATGCATAACATTTATGGCAAGTTATTTGAAAATCCTCCAATGCTCGACAAAGTTATTGTCCGGACAAGAATCGGAACATACGTACGTACCCACGGACAAGGTAAACACTATATGCCCCCCCCCCCCCCCATCATAGATGGTGGAGGCATAAAAAGTTAGTTACCGTGTTCTTTTTCAGGCATCTGGTTCACTCTGGGTCACAGTTTGTGTCATTTCGGGGTCCAAGTTTTCCGGGTCTTCAAGATGCACTTTATTACTTACGGAAAGAACCGACAAACACCGAGTACATCCGAGGGCTCCAGCACCATTTTTCAGTGTTGGTGTTTACAATCCAAGGCGCTGCTAACAGCTTGAAGGATGCAACCAAGTTCCTTCGACACCAAGACAATTCCACCACACCAACTATGTATTAACTTGCATCTCAATATTTGACATTATAAGTATTAATCGAAATTATATTGTAGACATAAATAAATATGCCAAACTGTATAGTTGTGAAAGAGAAATAGACATGTAATTAGGGCTTTTGCTCTAACGCTGACATCATATTACAGGCCTATTTAATACTACACATTGTGTACCCACATGGAACTACATATACACTGTATGAATGGTTCTCTGATTTTTAATGTCTGATTGAAATAAGCGACATTTGTTTTGAAAATAGTTCAAATTGTAATATGGATAATAATAAACATTGTGAACTTAGCTTAAGTTGAGATTGTGTGCTGATGCATATTTTGCCTTGACAGCCTCACCAGTAACATGGTGTTTAATCACATAATGCCAATCTGTTCAGTTGTGGAGATACAACTACAGGGCTTTTGTAAAATTAAGGATATATGACGTACAAACTAATTCAATCCCAATGTAATGTAGTACTGTTCAACAGTAGATAAAAGCAGAAAAGATCTTTTTCAAACCGCACAAAAGAAGAGCAAAACATATAAGAACCTTGTGACTGAACACGGGTTATGACAAATCACACTAACGACAGGAAGAGATACTCTTTGTAGAGCAAGGAGTCTGACGGGATCCACTCGGCACGGGTGTTGACAAATCACACTCATGACAGCAAGAGATACTCTTTGTAGAGCAAAGAGTCTGACCGGATCCACTCGGCATGGGTGATGACAAATCACACTCATGACAGGAAGAGATACTCTTTGTAGAGCAACGAGTCTGACCGGATCCACTCGGCACGGGTGTTGACAAATCACACTCATGACAGCAAGAGATACTCTTTGTAGAGCAAGGAGTCTGACCGGATCCACTCGACATGGGTGATGACAAATCACACTCATGACAGTAAGGAGATACTCTTTGTAAAGCAAGGAGTCTGACCGGATCCACTTGACATGGGTGATGACAAATCACACTCATGACACTAAGGAGATACTCTTTGTAGAGCAAGGAGTCTGACGGGATCCACTCGGTAGTCGCCTTTTTGTGTTCCTGCTGTTGTTCAATATTGGAGGAAGCTTTCTCGCTTATCAAATAACTCAACGTAATAGCATCTCACAACGCAACGCTACATACAGTTCACTGTGATAAGGTGATCGTTCCACAAGTATACATTTACATTATCGGTGCGAGTTCACAAAGAGCTTAAGCTTATCCTAGGAGTAACATGTCTTAGCTTTGCTTCATCTCTCGCTCAAACAGATTCCAGGCTGTCAACTCGCCCTCAGTGAAACAGTAGGAAAACAATAGGAGCTTTCTTTAAAAAAAAGTAGGAAAAAAATAGGAAAGTATATATTTCTAGTCAAAAAGTCGGAATATTTTAACACTTTCCCGAAATCATGATTTGTTTTTTTAATTATTATTTATTAACTAATAATACAAACATACCAATAACTAGCTCAAAATGAACATAAGGTTATGGCTACATAAACATGTAAATTGCAGAATATGTTACATTAATAGCAAACTAGCCTGCAACGTTTCACAGAGTTATTACTTACAACAGCATCAAGCACTTTGAAATCGTCTTTTTTCAGAAGTTGTACTCCCAGTTGTATCTGATGATCTTTAGCTACTGTTTATTGGATTTCATGTCACACCCATCAGCCAGTTATAATATGACGATTTCCAGCTTTACATGGCGCAGGAAGACAAACAACATGCAGGCACATGGTAGAACCACTGATCTTCTATCAGCTAGATGAGTAGCTTTCTCACTTGAAAGAATCTGAGACCATTTCGGCTTGAGCTTGAGCCTACTGTGGTTTGGACCTACAGTGGTAAGGGGCAAGTGATCAACAGTCAGAGACTTTAACCCACATCAAGATGTCTGTGAATTCATATGTCCCTTGAATTTGTTCTACACCAATGGGTATGGAGGACATAAGGCTGGTAAATAGGTGAATTCAGCACGACTTATCAAGAAATCGGTTTGACATATACAAAATCAATGACGGAGTTATACTCCATCTTTGAAATTATCATCTATAATATAAAAGGAACAACACTCGGTACGTAAACAGATAAATCTTAAAAAATAGTTTTATTTTCAGAAATCGCTAAACATTTTCATTAACAACAAAAAGAAGATAACTGGTCAATGCATTGCTTAGGTTGTTGTCAATACAACTTTATGAAACCTATTAGACTACAACTTGCTAGATTTCTGAAGCAGTGAGGCGTTTATCCCAGATTCTAAATATCTGATGTCTTGTATATGTTTTAAAATTAGCAACACATTATTTGATAAAAGATCTGCATAAACTCTACACTAGACATTTCCATCTTAAAAGTACACTGAGCTCCCTCAGAAAGCCCACCATTAGGAACAAAATACAATTATATCTACACTTGTATATAGATTCATTAGTCAGTGTACATGACTTTTAACTTGATTTTAAATACTTTTTTAATATCTTAAGTACCTTTAAAATGACTATGTATACAATGCTTTGCATGTCAAAGTCAATACACACAACATAAATAGTACCAGACAAGCAGTCAAATTAGCAGCGGAAGGTACCACATTGTCCCATCTACACAACAGATCTACAAATAGACTTAAAACATTGTTCATTTTCATATAAAACATTATTATGTAATTTGTCAACATTTAATAAACAAGAGGGCCATGATGTCCCTAGTTCGCTCACCTGAGTTTAAGGCATCATAATGGCTAATAACAAGAGGGGAAAATGGCACTAAACCCCTTACCTGGGTCTTGAAGGTTAATGTGACCCACAGGGCGTGGCCACGTTTTACCCCAGGGGCATAATTTGAAAAATATTTGTAGTGGACCACTATTCAATGTTACATACCAAACATGAAACCACTGGGCCTTGCAGTTTCAGAGGGGAAGATTTAAGATTTTTAAAGTCATTTTGGTATTTAAATGTATAAACCATGTGACCCCAGGGGCATCATTGGAACAATCTTTGTAGAGGAACATACACAATGTTTCACGCAAAATATAAAAGCTCTGGGCCTTACAGTTTCAACAAGGAAGATTTTTAAGGCCCACGTGCCATATAAGTCTATATAAACCATGTGACCCCCTGGTCATGGACACTTTACCCCAGGGGCATACTTTGAACAATCTTTGTAAAGGACTACTATACAATTTTACATATCAAATACGAAAACACTCCGGTTTCATGAGATTTTGATATTTAAGTCTATATAAACAATGTGACCCCCAGGGCAGGGCCAGTTTTGACCCATGGGACATCATTTGAACAATCTTTGTAAAGGACCACTATACAATGTTACATACCAAATATGAAACCTCTGGGCCTTGCAGTTTCAGAGGAGATTTGTGTGCACAGTTTTGACCCCAGGAACATCATTTTAATAATCTTTGTAGAGGACCACTACCGTAAATACTCAGTCATAAGTCGAGATTTTAAGCCTCTTAAATCGTGGTTATAAAGTACATTCGACTTATGAGGCAGTTCACAAAAAAATCGTAGCATATTATATTTAAATATTTGTCAAATGCATTTTATTTCTTACCTGCATATTTGCTAATCCACACACTATAATCCATTCATAATTATCAAAGTTTGCCCTGTCGATTAATTACCGACGATTAAGACAAAATGCATAACTGTTTCATTATTAAATAAGATGCAAACTGTGAATGAAACTATCTACTCTATTTTAATTGACTTAATTTCTCCACTTTAGGCCCCACCTAGACTGTCAGCCACCAATAAGAAATCAACAAACCTGCAGACGAAACCCTGCTTTTCGTGTATAGCATATTGCTAATTAAACTGGCTGGAACCGGTTTTTGTCTACATCAAGACCTGTCAAAGAGGATTTGGCAGTGATTTCAGCTTCAAGGCATTTACTGCAGACTGTACCGTATATACCTTCTTATTAGGGCATACTCTGGCCAATTTTCAGATGGTGTTTTATGATAATTCTAACTCGACTTATGGAATGGTTATTATTAGAAATACGTTTCTGGAATAAATTTTTACTTGTTGACTTATGAGACGTCTACATTTCTGACTGCGTATTTGCGGTATACAATGTTACATACCAAATATAAAACCTCTAGGGTGTGGCCAGTTTTTACCCCAGGGGCATTATTTTAACAATCTTTGTAGGGGACCACTATACAATGTTAAATACCAACTATAAAAATTCTGGGCCTTGCAGTTTCAGATGAGATAATGTTATAGTCATTTTGCTTTTTAAATCTATATAAACCATGTGACCCCCGGGGTGTGGCCAATTTTGAACCAAGGGGCATCGTTTTAACAATTTTTGTAGAGGACCACCATACAATGTTACCAACCAAATATGAAACCTCTGGGCCTAGCGGTTTCAGAGAAGAAGATTTTTAAAGTCATTTTGCTATTTAAGTCTATATAAACCATGTGACCCCTGGGGTGTGGCCAGTTTTGACCCCAGGGGCATCATTTGAACAATCTTTGTAGAGGACCACTATACAATGTTACATACCAAATATGAAACCTCTAACCCTTGTCAGAGGAGAAAGATTTTTAAAGTCACTCTGCTGAATATAACTTTATATAAACAATGTGACCCCCGGGGCGTGGCCAGTTTTGACCCTAGGGGCATTTTTTGAACAATCTTTGTAGAGGACCACTATACAATGTTTCATACCAAATATGAAACCTCTGGGCCTTGCGGTTTCAAAGGAAAAGATTTTTAAAGTCAATTTGCTATTTAAGTCTATATAAACCATGTGACCCCCGGGGTGTGGCCAATTTTGAACCCAAGGGCATCATTTTAGCAATCTTTGTAAAGGACCACTATACAATGTTACCAACTAAATATGAAACCTCTAGGCCTTGAAGTTTCAGAGGAGAAGATTTTTGAAGTCATTTTGCTATTTAAGTCTATATAAATCATGTAACCCCCGGGGTGTAGCCAATTTTGTCCCCAGAGGCATCATTTGAACAATCTTTGTAGAGAACCACTATACAATGTTACATACCAAATATGAAACCTCTGGGCCTTGCGGTTTCAGAGAAGAAGATTTTTAAAGTCATTTTGCTATATAAGTCTATATAAACCATGTGACCCCTGGGATGTGGCCAGTTTTGACCCCAGGGGCATCATTTGAACAATCTTTGTAGAGGACCACTATACAATGTTACATACCAAATATGAAACCTCTAGGCCTTGCAGTTTCAGAGGAGAAGATTTTTAAAGTCATTTGGCTATATAAGTTTATATAAACCATGTGATCCCTGGGGTGTGGAAAGTTTTGACCCAAGGGGCATCATTTGAACAATCTTTGTAGAGGACCACTATACAATGTTACATACCAAATATGAAACCTCTAGGCCTTGCAGTTTCAGAGGAGAAGATTTTTAAAGTCATTTTGCTATATAAGTTTATTCCTTACAATGTGACCCCCGGGGCGTGGCCAGTTTTGATCCCAGGGGCATTATTTGAACAATTTTGTAGAGGACCACTATACAATGTTTCGTACCAAATATGAAACCTCTGGGCCTTGCGGTTTCAAAGAAGAAGATTTTTAAAGTCATTTTGCTATTTAAGTCTATATAAACCATGTGACCCCCGGGGTGTAGCCAGTTTTCACCCCAGGGGCATCATTTGAACAATCTCTGTAGAGGACCACTATACAATGTTACATACCAAGTATGAAACCTCTGGGCCTTGCGGTTTCAGACGAGAAGATTTTAAAAGTCATTTTGATATGTAAGTCTATATAAACAATGTGACCCCCGGGGCGTGGCCAGTTTTGACCCGAGGGGCATTATTTGAACATTCTTTGTAGAGGACCACTATAGGATGTTTCATACCAAATATGAAACCTCTAGACCTTGCTGTTTCAGAGGAGAAGATTTTTAAAGTCATTTTGCTATATTAGTCTATATAAACCATGTGACACCCGGGGCGGGGCCAGTTTTGATCCCAGGGGCATCATTTGAACAATCTTAGTAGAGGACCACTAGAGGATGTCACATATCAAATATGAAAGCCCTGAGCCTTGCGGTTTCATAGAAGATTTTTTTAAGTTTTCATTTTTTAAATCTTTTTTTAGTTCTGGTGACCTACATATGCAGCAGACCAGAAAGATTTGAATAACTTTGAAAGAGGTCCACCCAAGGATCATTCCTGTGAAGTTTGGTGAAAATCTGCCAAGCAGTTTAGGAGGAGATTTTGTTTAAATGAAAAGTTGACGGCGCACACACGACGGACAACGGGCGATCACAAAAGCTCACCATGAGCACTTTGTGTGCAGGTGAGCTAAAAAGTAGGAAAAAGTATTAGTGAATCAAAAAGTAGAAAAAAGTAGGACCAGTTGAGATTCTTGACAGTATTTTATATACAGATCTAAGTAAAATATGCATGCTGTATATTACGTTTTGCATACTGGTTAGCTGTATGTCCGACTCTTAATTAAATTTCATTAAAATTTATATAAACACTGTTTTCTATGGCTTAAATGATTCAACTGAATCAGTGAACACAGCGCCAGAAACAGACATGCTTTCCAATAAGACGTCAATCAGAGAACACAGTGCCACAAACAGACATGTTGTCCAATAAGACGTCAATCAGAGAACACAGCACCACAAACAGACATGCTTTCCAATAAGACGTCAATCAGTGAATACAGCGCCACAAACAGACATGTTGGCCAATAAGACGTCAATCAGTGAACACAGCGTCACAAACAGACATGTTGTCCAATAAGACGTCAATCAGTGAGCACAGGGCCACAAACAGACATGTTGTCCAATAAGACGTCAATTAGTGAACACAGAGCCACAAACAGACATTTTGTCCAATAAGACGTCAATCAGAGAACACAGTGCCACAAGCAGACATGTTGTCCAATAAGACGTCAATCAGAGAACACAGCGCCACAAACAGACATGCTTTCCAATAAGACGTCAATCAGTGAACACAGCGCCACAAACAGCCATGTTGTCCAATAAGACGTCAATCAGTGAACACAGCGCCACAAACAGACATGATGTCCAATAAGACGTCAATCAGTGAACACAGGGCCACATACAGCCATGTTGTCCAATAAGACGTCAATCAGTGAACACAGCGCCACAAACAGACATGTTGTCCAATAAGACGTCAATCAGTGAACACAGCGCCACAAACAGACATTTTGTCCAATAAGACATCAATCAGTGAGCACAGCGCCACAATCAGACATGTTGTCCTATAAGACGTCAACCAGTGAACACAGCGCCACAAACAGACATGTTTTCCAATAAGACGTCAATCAGTGAACACAGGGCCACAAACAGACATGTTGTCCAATAAGACATCAATCAGTGAACACAGGGCCACAAACAGACATGTTGTCCAATAAGACGTCAATGAGTGAACACAGCGCCACAAACAGACATTTTGTCCAATACGACGTCAATCAGTGAACACAGCGCCACAAACAGACATTTTTCCAATAAGACGTCAATCAGTGAGCACAGGGCCACAAACAGACATGTTGTCCAATAAGACGTCAATCAGTGAGCACAGGGCCACAAACAGACATGTTGTCCAATAAGATGTCAATCAGTGAGCACAGGGCCACAAACAGACATGTTGTCCAATAAGACGTCAATCAGTGAACACAGGGCCACAAACAGACATGTTGTCCAATAAGACGTCAATCAGTGAACACAGAGCCACAAACAGACATGTTGTCCAATAAGACGTCAATCAGTGAACACAGCGCCACAAACAGACATGTTGTCCAATAAGACGTCAATCAGTGAGCACAGCGCCACAAACAGACATGTTGTCCAATAAGACGTCAATCAGAGAGCACAGCGCCACAAACAGACATGTTGTCCAATAAGACGTCAATCAGTGAACACAGCGCCACAAACAGACATGTTGTCCAATAAGACGTCAATCAGTGAACACAGCGCCACAAACAGACATGTTGTCCAATAAGACGTCAATCAGAGAACACAGCGCCACAAACAGACATGTTGTCCAATAAGACGTCAATCAGAGAACACAGCTCCACAAACAGACATGTTGTCCAATAAGACGTCAATCAGAGAACACAGCGCCACAAACAGACATGTTGTCCAATAAGACGTCAATCAGAGAACACAGCGCCACAAACAGAGATGTTGTCCAATAAGACGTCAATCAGAGAACACAGCGCCACAAACAGACATGTTGTCCAACATGACGTCAATCACAGACCAAGCTGGATTTTAGAGGGCAAGGCAACATGGATACTTCAGCTACCACACTATGACTAAACGGTGGTTTATACTCGGTACTATCTTTAAAGAAAAATAAACAATCAAGTGTACATTCAAGTCTTTAAATGTCAACAAACTACAAATAACAACATACAAATAACACGATAATCCCAACAGATTTGACTTGTTCTGAATGTTCATTTATTGTTTTGCAAACTATTCAATAATCTATCCTCATTAAATCTAGTACTGGATGGTTGATATACATAAACATTAGTTCTGAACAAGTGTTTATATTGTAAAATAGATGGCAACAACAAAATGTCAATTAATTTAAGGCAACAACAGGCTGATATTGTCCAAATATCAGTTCAATGTCACTGTTCTGCTTTCTCATTTTCGTATGTTATTTGGAAAATTATTTTACATAGTACATTGTAACAGCACAATGTAAAATGGACAGCTGGCCTGCACTAACTATAAACATGGTTCTCTTGGCAGACAGAATGATAGATCTGATACTCAATTATTACTCAACACACTGAAGAAATGGTACCAATGCTATCTCAGATGACACAGATATCTCATTACTGGTCAATAGCCAGCATAATGAAGACATGGTACATCTGGTACCAGAGTAGCTTGCCAGATTCTTGGAGACAAGGTGCAGCTGAGACCTCAGTAACTAGCCATAACACTGAAGATATCGTATTAGCCTGTACCTAGTTGATACATTGAAGGCAGTGTGATCCTGCAATCTCAGTAACTGGCCAGCACGTTGAAGAAATGGTACACTTCGTCTTTGTCATACACTGCAACAACAGTGTTACACTCCTCACATTTCACAGGATTGAACATTTCCTCACTGGATTCCTCAGAGCCCTCCCCTGCACTTTCTGACGTCCTCACTTTCTTCTTCTTCTTCTTCAACTGTTTGCTGTGGTTGGGAAACTTGAGCAGTTCGCTGGTGTCCACTTTACAATGGGATACAAACATGGCTCGGTACTGATTGTTGTAAACATCATGTCTAAAATACAAACATTTAAACCACAGAGTTTGTAAACTTCTTATTATAAAATTACATATGAGGATGAGAACCTGCAAAATTTATGCATACATCTCTTTTCGAATGTCATGCCAAGAAAACAACAACTACCAGGGCATATGATTTAACAGGTTTAAGTACCTAACAATACCCAGGTAATTTATCCAGGAATGTCATCCTACCAATAATTAATCGTGAGGCAGCAATGCTAATTTTAACAATTCATGAAGATTTCACCTGGATTTAATGAATCATAGAGGCTTGAACAAATTTATAAAACAGTGTGTTCAGAGATGTTTGAAGTAGAATGTTGACAAATGATAACAATGACGGACCACACAAAGTAGGACTATTAACAATGGCGGACCACACAAAGTAAAACTATTAACAAATCATACTAATTTGAAGAATTTGGTTGAGTCGCACCCAAGAAAATTTCTTAAAAATTAGTTTGAAATCAACCCAGAAATTCGTAACATGAATTTTTTTCTTCAATAAAGCCATTTAAGGACAACTGCCCTGCCTCCTGACAGCCACCTTTTTCAGTTAATCAGAATAATTTGAAGATATTTGGTAGAGGGTCACCCAAGGAACATTTCTGTGAAACTATTTTGAAATCCTTCCAGTAGTTTCAGAAAGGAAGATTTTTATTTTTTTTCAATAAAGCCATGTAAGGTAAACCGTACCCCGTCCCCTTGAAGCTATGTCTTTTAACAAATCAAAAGAATTTGAAGGAATATGGAAGCAGGTCACCCAGGGAACATTCCTGTGTAATAATTTCAAAACAAATTGGATCTGACAAGAAGAATTTCAAAGTTGTCAATACAAGAAAAACTGCCCCGCACCTGGCAGCTGTATTTTTTGTGTGGATAATCTGAATTAAAATAATCTGAAGAAATATATCAAGGACGACCCAAGGAACATTCTTATAAAGTTAAGTTAATTTCCACAAAGCAGTTTTAGAAGAGATTTTATAAGTAAATTGTTGACGATGGATGTTGATGACAAGAAAATCTAGCTGCACAAATATAGATTTAGGGTTTGTATTTCTGTTATAAGTAGATCGTGGATTGGGTTAAGTAAGTGTGATAACTGATAAGGGCTATGAAATCTATTACCAGTAACCTTCCAAAAAAAGTTAAAACATCAGTCTAAACTGGCTAAACATTGACCTGAGATCACCTTTTATGCTTTTTACAATTTCACAGCCACAAATATGGATTTTATTACCAAACTTTACTAACTAATTAATTATATTCACTAGTTTACCTCTGACAGTCCAAACACAATGTAGTCATGCACGCAGGGCAGTCCAAAACAGCATCACTGTTCAGCAGGGGCTTCTGTTTATGAGATGGCCCGGGCGGCTGGTAGGAGCGACGCTGGGTCTCCATCCACTTCTCATTGTCATCATCTTCATCAGGATTGTACAGAAGATCATCATTGCTCGGCTGCTTTCTTTTATTCTTAGCAGCATCCCCTGCACAAAGTTTGTTTCATTATTACATCGTACATAAGTCTTGTCTAAACAAAAGGCTGGCAAAATTCCCTAACATATGGAACCTGAGTTAACACCAAAGAGCTAACTAAACATTTAAGATGATACAACTTCTATGTAGACAAACCTTGGCTGACCATGTCTTCTTCATCAGAATCAAAGTAGACATCGTCATAGTACTTAACAGGCTCCTCTGTATCCAGATCCATTACAGTTCTGCTGGAACACCCTGCTGCCTCTGAAAACATTTCATTCCTAGCTAGAAATCTGGTATTTTAATGTAGTAACTGGTCAAAAATCCAAAGTCTGTATTAATCATGGTTATAAAACTACATATTATACTTCCCTAAAAAAAAAATTAACAATTTGTTCAATTGTGTACACACTCGGACATAAGTAAGACTGATATCAAGGTCAGCAATTTACCTGAGAAAGATCCACGTCTTCTTTCAAGCTCTTTCACCCTGCCATTCAGCTCCTCATTCATTTCCTGTTCAAACTCATCTAGATCTTCCTCCTGACCTTTGACCCGTCTCTGCCCCTTCTGGGGTCTCTTCAGCTTCCGTTTTTGCTCAGGCGTCCCATGAAGAAGTATGTCAATCTCATCTTCTGAACTAAAAACAAATATGTTACAAGATCAGAGCTGTGAAAGTCCTATGTTTGACTTGTCAGAGTGACACTGGACAAGCATGATGAGATGAGATGTTTAACATCAATTATTATAAAAGATTTAAAGTAAGTTTGGATAATGACAAGTTTGGTATACTGAAGTTTTACAGAGTAAATGGTTGAAGGTTTGAAAGGTTCAGTAAAATAATTTTTAATAGGTGTTATTCACAACAGTTATTTAAATATTTAATATTTATTCTTCATTTCTTGTATTTATTATTTTTAATTAAGTTTTGTTCTAAAATGCTCATAGAGTCCTTCAAAAATATGTATTTGTTGTAGGTTTGTTAAAAACATGTCTGTAATCTGATTGTCTACATTGCATGTTGTATGCCCTCTATCATGCCAGAAGTGTTGTAATGCTTAAATGCAATAAACGTTGTTCTTCTTGTATTTCTTAATATGGACTGTGTATCAATTGCATATCTATTGCTAGCTGAAAACATCAAATTATTAAAGAACAACACTTCACATGAATCCTAACACTTTATCAATATTTTAATTGAAATATACTATAGCTATGAATACCTACTAACGCATTGTTAGTGTAAAACACCTTTCCAGTCATATTAAACAACAACACCTATTATAACACTTGTAGAAAATCAATTTACCAAACCTTCCAAAACCTTCACTATATAAAATCAATTTACAGATTTTGTCATTTACCAAACTTATCCACAGTCTTCTAAAGTCTTATAGAATGTCCATGATTGAAATTTCTTTGGACAACTCACAACAACTTATATTTAGGTGGTTAGTTAGACTGGTAATTTAGCAACCCCATATATTTTTGATATAATGATCACTTAACTGTTGCTGCAAAAATGCCATGAATTCCGGGGTTGGGACTCACATATTATTGGTCAGTATTATACTGCTCATCTGTTGAGTAGGGGTATTTAATATTTAAATAAAAAATAAAAAGCTGAACTCAACTTCCAACAAATGAAATATGTTCTTCGTTCTTTGATTAATAAATTACTCTCATAAGCTAAAGCATCACCGTTTCAAATGAAACCACATAAAAAGGCTGTTATGCATGATTAGCTGTCATCTTTGTCCAATTACATCATCTCTTGAGTCGCAGTAATCTCGTCTAATGTAAACAAAATGCATTGTGCAAGGTTAATTTCTACCTAATTTTCCATCAATACTGACTTTATACTATAGTTGAACAAAAATTATTCAGCTTTAGCCTGACATTAAAAAATGGTGTTGTTTGACCTCGGCCATGTGACAAACGCAATATTATTGTAAACATAAGACAAAAGCCGCTATTTTGTGGTACCTTGCAATATATTTTAAGAAGAACATTTGATTTCAAATATATATTAGATGAAAAACTAGAATGTGTAACAGACACGGATGCCCCCATGATGCATGTTTGGACACAGACAAAGGACGTGTCGCCAACACTACCTTTTGCCTTCACAAATTTATTTTCATATATATTTTACAGTGGAAAAAATGAAAGGGCCATAATTCTGCCAAAATTGGTCGCAACCAAAATTACTTCCTTTACAATCATCTAAACATTAAGGTTCTTCATGATGTATGTGTTAAATTTTACAATAAGGTACAAACAATTGTATGCTTAATGCTAATAAATTATTATTGTTATTGTAGTAGTTAAAATATATGTTGTTTATGTGTAAATAAATCAGTCAATAACTGAAGTCAAGTATTCGATTGCAGGATCATCAACAATATAATATTTGGTTAGTAATCGTGTGACTCCACATCTACCGGTATTGCGTTGGGACCGTAAAAACACAGCGTCAATGTCCACCTGAGATAACGATCGCCATATATCAGTACACCAGACATCAAGGTGTCATAACATCATGAGTTTTCTGATAATTAAATTGCAATCTAATGTGTAATACAAATCTTATATTGAATAATGATGCCAGTAAAATATATATTTGAATAACTCATCGTGCATGTTTGTTGTAAACTCTTATTACTAACAAATACCCAAAAGCAAACACTTATAATAGTAATTAACAATTAAATATTGATTTTGTTATTTTTTATACTTACACCAAATTTTTATTATTGGGAAATTTGAGTTATATCATTTTCACATCTCTAAACTGATGACAAACACCAAACTTTAAAAAACCTTTAAAAAAATTATCGCATGGTTGATCGAAAGTTTATTGTAAGTTACCTTTACCTGTCGCATTAATGAAATGTTGCATGCCTTTAATGTTCAAACACAATAAAGCAAAAGATAACTATTGGTTAAACATTTTCACTTTTGCAAACTAAGGACAAACAATTGTAACAAAGGCCCTTTATTTATTTTTTTAAATTACCTGTTAATATTTGAAAAACTCCTTACTATGTATACTGTGTTCCAATGGAGTCGCGGTACTAACGATTTTTTGAATAACCAAAATGGAAAGATAACACTTACAACTTTTAGTAAACGATTTTAAGGTGTAAACAAATAAATAGTATACAGTATAACCTTAATTACCGGAAAGGAAATAACATATGCACAAAACCCATGGGGAAATACTCCTACAAATTTGGCGCAGATGACAGAGTTAAAACAATATCTTATTAAATTGTGCAATGAAATCGGATGAGACTCTAAGAAGAAATGCATTATACAAGCATGTTTAAACAAAACAGAATGTATGTTTTGCAATATTCTATGCATTTTCGGATAGTTTTCATAATAAGAAGCCGAAACTAGAAAAAGAGGTGGGTTTTGTTTACAAGAAATGTCCACTAGATGACGTTTATTGTTTACCGCGACACCGTCCGTACCGTGACTCCATCCGAATAGAGTATACAAACCCTAATTTGCATTGCTATTGAATTCTGTGGCGGCTTTAACTTTTTGTGGCCGGTTTGGACTTTTTGTGGCTGGTTTAACTGTATTTCTCGATGAGTGAGGCTGGTTTGACTTTTTTGTGGCCGGTTTGACTTTTTTTGAGGCCGGTTTAACTTGTGACCGGTTTGACTTGCTTCCGAAATAAATGGCACATCCGAAATCAGTTAACCTAGTAACGATCATTACAAACTGCAATCCATTATTTGATTACCTTTCCGCACGGTCGTTGTCACTGTCATCATCAAAATCAAGGTAGTCAAGGTCTCTGTCCATAATGAACACTGACAACACACGAAAAAATATAAATACGCTACTGCAGGCTACGTTTAATGTCAACTTCCGTCTATAGGTTACACCTCACTATACTAGCAACATGCACATTTCACTTTCAGTTTAAACTAAGAGCATAAACAATCAATCAGGACTTTGATATTTGGCAATTTTTTAAAATTTATTGTTAAGGAGCTAGAATTACTCCATTTATTTTAACCTAGGTATGTATACATTACTTGTTTATTGTTAAACTTAACTATTATTTGTTGTGATGTGGTTCGTGCACAATTTACAGCTGGCTACACACCACTATCGACGACTATTAGCTTTTAAAGGGTAGATCTGCTATTTAAATTTTTCTTTATGCCCCACAATTCTTGCTAGATAATGCAAGATGATGCCCCATGTTTGTTGCTAGGTTATACAAGATTGTACCCCATGTTTTTTGCTAGATTATGCAAGATGATGTCCTAAGTGTAGTTTGCAGGATAATGCAAATGATGCCACCTGTTGGGAATTGCTAAAATTGCTGTCATGTACAAATATTGTAAATTTGCAGGTATTATGGGACTGCGACTGATATTTCGCCAAAGAAGTGTTTACCAGCAAGCAGTTACTAATCTTACAGCTCTACAAGGTGTAAGACATCTGCACCTAACATCTGCAGCGATGACAGGTATCTGTCTTTGCTATATACAAGTATGGTTGTGTTATAGTCATGTAGGATCTCACTGCACAGAACAGTAGCATGAAATCAGATCTATTTGGACAGTCTTTTGTATAGAACTCTGTGTTACTAAGCAAAAGTGTGTATTGTTAACTTTGTACTAATCTCTATAAATGTCTATGGTCATTTCATTGTTCATATCATAATACAGTTTTGTTGAAGTGAAATATGAATGAATGAACATAAATATATTTTATATTCTTAATGCTTTCTTTTAAATGTTTGAAAGAAAAAATATATAAATTTTAAATTGCAGCAAATACCTATTCCATTTCCTACAATAAATAACAGGTGACATACACCTGTTATCCATTGTAGACAAGAAGTTATGTGTGTCCCCTGTTATCCATCGTAGACAAGAAGTTGTGTGTTTCTCCTGCTATTCATTGTAGACAAACTAGACAATGAGTTTTGTGGGTCACCTACTATCCCATGTAGACAAGGAGTTCTGTGTGTCACCTGTTATCCATTGTAGACAAGAAGTTATGTGTGTCACCCATTATCCAGTTTAGACAAGGAGTTGTGTGTCTCACCTGCTATCCATTTCAGACAAGGATTTGTGTGTGTCACCTGCTATTTATTGTCGACAAGAAGATGTGTGTGTCACCTGCTATCCATTTCAGACATGGATTTGTGTATGTGTCACCTGTTACCCATTGTAGAAAGTAGTTGTGTGTGCAACTTGTTATCCATTTTTAGACAAAAACTTGTGTGTGTCTCCTGTTATCCATTGTAGACAAGTACTGTGTGTGTCACCTGATATCCATTGTAGATAGTGAGTTGTGTGTGTTACCTGTTATCCATTACAGACAAGTAGTTGCGTTTGTCACTTGTAATCTATTGTAAACAAAAATGTGTGTGTCTACTGTTATCAATTGTAGACAAGGGCTGTGTGTGTCACCTGTTATCCATTGTACACAATAAGTTTTATGTGTGATATGTTATCCTTTTCAAACAAGTAGTTGTGTGTGTCAATTGTTATCCATTGTAGACAGTGGGTTGTGTGTGTCACCTGTTATCCATTGTAGACAATGATTTGTGTGTGTCACCTGTTATCCATTGTCGACAATAAGTTGTGTGTGTCACCTATTGTCCATTGTAGACAATGACTTGTGTGTGTTACCTGTTATCCATTGTAGACAATGAGTTGTGTGTGTCACTTGTTATCCATTGTAGACAATAACTTATATGTGTCACCTGTTATCCATTTCAGACAAGGATTTACGTGTGTCACCTGTTATCCATTTCAGACAAGGATTTATGTGTGTCACCTGTTATATATTGTAGACAAGGATTGATGTGCGTCATCTGTTATCTATTGTAGACAAGGATTTGTGTTTTACCTGTTATCCATTTCAGACAAGGATTTATGTGTTTCATCTGTTATCCATTTCAGACATGGATTTATGTGTGTCACCTGTTTTCCATTTCAGACAACGACTTATGTGCGTCACCTGTTATCTTTTGTAGACAAGAATGTATGTGTGTCACCTATTATCCATTGTAGACAAGAAGTTGTGTGTGTCACCTGCTATCCATTGTAGATAATGAGTTGTGTGTGTGCCTGTTAATCAGTGTAGACAAGGAGTTCTGTTTGTTGCCTGTCATCCATTGTAGACAAGACGTTAGGCGTGTCACCCATTATCCAGTTTAGACAAGGAGTTCTGTTTGGCACCTACTATTTATTGTAGACAATGAGTTGTGTATGTCATCTGTTATCCATTGTAGACAAAGAGTTGTGTGTGTCACCTGTTATCCATTGTAGACATGAAGTTCTGTATATGTCACCTGTTATTTATTGTAGACAAGAAGATGGGTGTCACCTGCAATCCATTTCAGACAATGATTTGTGTGTGTCACCTGTTATCCATTGTAGACAAGTAGTTGTGTGTGTCACTTGTTATCCATTGTAGACAATGTGTTTTTTGTGTGTCACCTGTTATCGAGTGTAGACAAGGAGTTCTGTTTGTCACCTGTTATCCATTGTAGACAAGAAGTTAGGCGTGTCACCCATTAACCAGTTTAGACAAGGAGTTTTGTTTGTCAGCTGTTATCCAGTGTAGACAAGGAGTTCTGTTTGGCACCTACTATTTATTGTAGACAATGAATTGTGTATGTCATCTGTTATCCATTGTAGACAAAGAGTTGTGTGTGTCACCTGTTATCCATGGTAGACATGAAGTTGTGTATATGTCACCTGTTATTTATTGTAGACAAGAAGATGTGGGGGTCACCTGCAATCCATTTCAGACAATGATTTCTGTGTGTCACCTGTTATCCATTGTAGACATGTAGTTGTGTGTGTCACTTGTTATCAATTGTAGACAATGTGTTTTGTGTGTCACCTGTTATTGAGTGTAGACAAGGAGTTCTGTTTGGCACCTACTATTTATTGTAGACAATGAGTTGTGTATGTCATTTGTTATCCATTGTAGACAAAGAGTTGTGTGTGTCACCTGTTATCCATTGTAGACATAAAGTTGTGAATATGTCACCTGTTATTTATTGTAGACAAGAAGATATGGGTGTCACCTGCAATCCATTTCAGACAATGATTTGTGTGTGTCACCTGTTAGCCATTGTAGACAAGTAATTGTATGTGTCACTTGTTATCCATTGTAGACAATGTGTTTTGTGTGTCACCTGTTATCGAGTGTAGACAAGGAGTTCTGTTTGTCACCTGTTATCCATTGTAGACAAGAAGTTAGGCGTGTCACCCATTATCCAGTTTAGACAAGGAGTTTTGTTTGTCAGCTGTTATCCAGTGTAGACAAAGAGTTCTGTTTGGCACCTGCTATTTATTGTAGACAATGAGTTGTGTATTTCACCTGTTATCCATTGTAGACAAAGAGTTGTGTGTGTCACCTGTTATCCATTGTAGACATGAAGTTGTGTATGTCACCTGTTAATTATTGTAGACAAGAAGATGTGTGTGTCACCTGCTATCCATTTCAGACAAGGAGTTGTGTGTGTCACCTGTTATCCATTGTAGACAATTCGTTGTGTGTGTCACCTGTTATCCATTATAGACAAAAAGTTGTATGTGTCTCCTGTTATCCATGGTAGACAAGGAGCTGTGTGTGTCACCTGTTATCCATTTCAGACAAGTAGTTGTGTATGTCGGTTGTTATCTATTGTAGAAAAAAATGTGTGTGTCTCCTGTTATCCATTGTAAACAAGAGTTGTGTGTGTCACCTAGCTGTTATCCATTGTTGACAATTAGTTGTATGTGTCATCTGTTATCCATTTCAAACAAGTAGTTGTGTGTGTCACCTGTTATCCTTTCTAGACAATAGGTTGTGTGTATCACTTGTTATTCTTTGTAGACAATGGGTTGTGTGTGTCACCTGTTATCCATTGTAGACCATGAGTTGTGTGTGTCACCTGTTATCCATTGTAGACAATGGGTTGTGTGTGTCACCTGTTATCCATTATAGACAATGGGTTGTGTGTGTCACCTGTTATCCATTGTAAACAATGGGTTGTGTGTGTCACCTGTTATCCATTGTAGACAATGGGTTGTGTGTGTCACCAGTTATCCATTGTAGACAATGGGTTGTGTGTGTCACCAGTTATCCATTGTAGACAATGGGTTGTGTGTGTCACCTGTTATCCATTGTAGACCATGAGTTGTGTGTGTCACCTGTTATCCATTGTAGACAATGGGTTGTGTGTGTCACCTGTTATACATTTCATGTAAGGAGTTGTGTGTGTCACCGATTGACCATTGAAGACAATGACTTGTGTGTGTTACCTGTTATCCACTGTAGACAATGAGTTGTGTGAGTCACTTGTTATCCATTGTAGACAAGAATTTATGTGTGTCACATGTTATCCTTATCAGACAAGGATTTATGTGTCACCTGTTACCTATTGTAGACAAGAATGTATGTGTGTCACCTGTTATCTATTGTAGACAAGAATTTGTTTGTGTCACCTGTTATCCATTTAGACAAGGATTTATGTGTTTCACCTGTTATCCATTTCGGACATGGATTTATGTGTGTCACCTGTTTTCATTTCAGATAAGGATTTATGTGTCTGTTATTTCAGACAAGGATTTATGTGTGTCACCTGTTATACATTTTATACAAGGATTTATGTGTGTCATCTGTTATCCACAGATGACAAGGATTTATGTTTGTCACCTGTTACCTATTTCAGACAAGAAGTTGTTCACACCTGGTCCTCTGTGCACGTCCCTGACAGTGAAGCAGGCCATGTTACGTGACCTGGGCTCGAGGGACGTAGAGTTTATCAACCTTGTCAAGTACATCCGCACCAAACTAGTGGAGATTGCAGGTCGGCTCTAACTGACTTGAAACATAATGATACCACTGTGCTGACCTACAGATTAAGTTTAATAAGATGTAAATAATCTTTTGCTAACCAGAGCACTAAATCACATGCTTAAAAATATATTTTAAAATCTTGGTGTTTTTCTGCTGGAATGAAGTATATTACCTAGCACAGCTCACACATTTTTAGCTCACCTGCGCACGAAGTGCTCGGTGAGCTATTGGTATAGGGGACCTCTCCTGCGTCGTCTGTCATCTGTCGTCAAGCATCCATCATCCATATGCCTTAAACAATTTGTTCGTTCTTATGATAGAGACTTCACTTTTTATCCAATCTTGATCAAACATACAGTTTGTGTATGATTATAAAATCTCAGATGGGCTTTTTATTGGGCCAGATCACACCAGTAACACTAGAGTTATTGCCCCTTTTTCATGCAAAAGAAAAAGGAAAAATGTCTTTTTCCCTCTCCAACACATAGACTTTATTTTCCATCCAATCTTGATTGAACTTTCACAGTTGGTGTATAACCATACATCTCAGCAGAAGCAAAAAATGGGCCAGATCATGTTACAAATACTGTAGTTATTGCACCTTGTTTGTGAAAAAAAAAATATAAAAATTGACATTATTCAGGATACATAAAATCTTAGCTGGAATTCAATGTTAATGGGCCAGATTGCACCACGAGCACAAGAGTTATTGCCCCTTATTCATTAAAAAAAACAATGCAAAAATGCTTTTTTTCCCCTAAAACACAGACTTCATTTTCATCCAATTTTGAACAAACTTCTACAGTTAATGTATGTCCATAAGATCTCAGCAGAAGCCATTACCCCTTGTTGGGAAAAAAAACACTTGCAATAATGGACTTGATGGGGGATAGAGACTTTATTTTTCGTCCAATCTTAACCAGACTTCCACAGTTTGTACTTGACCATATTGAGCCGAAGCCAAACATTGCCTGATTGGACCACAAACACCAGTTTTTGCTCAGTCTTTGTTCAAGCAAATTCAAAAATTTACTTTATGCATGATTGAGATTTAAGTTTTTACCCAGTGTTGACAACAAGCTGGTGAATGTGCATGCACTGTCACCATTTTTTTCATGCAAAACGAGTGACTTTTATTGACCTTGGTAACAAACCAGATACTATCACAGTTTTGCATTTACATGGCAGAACAAATTAACGACTTAAATTTGACTTTAGCTCACCTGAGCACAAAGTGCTCATGGTGAGGTTTTGTGATCGCCCGTTGTCCGTCGTGCGTGCGTGCGTGTGTGCGTCGTCAACTTTTCATTCAGACAACATCTCCTCCTATACCGCTTGGCAGATTTTCACCAAACTTCACAATGATCCTTGGGTGGACCTCTATCACAGTTGTTCACATCTTCCGGTCCGCTGAATATGTAGGTCACCAGAGCTAAAAATAGATTTAAAAAGTGAAAACTTTAAAAATCTTCTTCTATGAAACCGCAAGGCTCAGACCTTTCATATTTGATATGTGACATCCTCTAGAGGTCCTCTGTGACATCCTCTAGAGGTCCTCTGTGACATCCTCTAGAGGTCCTCTGTGACATCCTCTAGAGGTCCTCTACAAAGATTGTTCAAATGATACCCCTGGGGTCAAAACGGGCCACGCCCCGGGGGTCACATGGTTTATATAGAATATATAGCAATATGACTTTAAAAATCTTCTCCTCTGAAACCACAAGGCCCAGAGGTTTCATATTTGGTATGTAACATCCTATAGTGGTCCTCTACAAAGATTGTTCAGAGGTTTCATATTTGGTATGTAACATCCTTTAGTGGCCCTATACAAAGTTTGTTCAAATTATGCCCCTGGAGTCAAAATGGGCCACTCTCCGGGGGTCACATGGTTTATATAGAATATATAGCAAAATGTCTTTAAAACTCTTCTCCTCTCTCTCCTCTGAAACCACAAGGCCCAGAGGTTTCATATTTGGTATGTAACATCCTATAGTGGTCCTCTACAAAGATTGTTCAAATTATGCCCCTGGGGTCAAAACTGGCCACACCCCGGGGTCTCATGGTTTATATAGAATATATAGCAAAATGACTTTTAAAATATTTTCCTCTGAAATTGCAAGGCCCAGAGGTTTCATATTTGGTATGTAACATCCTTAGTGGTCCTTTACAAAATTTGTTCAAATTATGCCCGTTGGGTCAAAACTGGCCACACCCCGGGGGCCACATGGTTTATATAAAATTTATAGATAAATGACCTTTCATATTTGATATGTGACATCCTCTAGAGGTCCTCTACAAAGATTGTTCAAATTATACCCCTGGGGTCAAAACGGGCTACGCCCCGGGGGTCACATGGTTTATATAGAATATATAGCAATATGACTTTAAAAATCTTCTCCTCTGAAACCACAAGGCCCAGAGGTTTCATATTTGGTATGTAACATCCTATAGTGGTCCTCTACAAAGATTGTTCAGAGGTTTCATATTTGGTATGTAACATCGTTTAGTGGCCCTATACAAAGTTTGTTCAAATTATGCCCCTGGAGTCAAAATGGGCCACTCTCCGGGGGTCACATGGTTTATATAGAATATATAGCAAAATGACTTTAAAACTCTTCTCCTCTTTCTCCTCTGAAACCACAAGGCCCAGAGGTTTCATATTTGGTATGTAACATCCTATAGTGGTCCTCTACAAAGATTGTTCAAATTATGCCCCTGGGGTCAAAACTGGCCGCACCCCGGGGTCTCATGGTTTATATAGAATATATAGCAAAATGACTTTTAAAATCTTTTCCTCTGAAATTGCAAGGCCCAGAGGTTTCATATTTGGTATGTAACATCCTTAGTGGTCCTTTACAAAATTTGTTCAAATGATGCCCGTTGGGTCAAAACTGGCCACACCCCGGGGGCCACATGGTTTATATAAAATTTATAGATAAATGACTTTTAAAATCTCCTCCTCTGAAACCACAAGGCCCAGAGGTTTCATATTTGGTATGTAACATCCTATAGTGGTCCTCTACAAAGATTGTTCAAATTATGCCCCTGGGGTCAAAACTGGCCACGCCCAGGAGGTCACATGGTTTATATAAACTTATATAGCAAAATGTCTTAAAATCTTCTTCTCTGAAACTGCAAGGCCCAGAGGTGTTGTATTTGGTATTTAACATCCTTTAGTGGTACTCTACAAATTATGCCCCATGGGTAAAAACAGACCACACCCCATTTGTCACATGGTTAATTTAGACTTAAATAGCAAAATGACTTTAAAATTATTCTCCTCTGAAACCGCAAGGCCTAGAGGTTTCATATTTGGTATGTAACATTGTATAGTGGTCCTCTACAAAGAATGTTCAAATTATGCCCCTGGGGTCAAAACTGGTCATGCCCGGGGGGGGGGTCAAATGGTTTATATTGATTTAAATAGCAAAATGACTTTAAAAATCTTCTCCTCTGAAATGGCAAAGCCCACAGCTTTCCTATATTTGTAACGTAACATTGCATAGTGGTCCTTTCCAAATATTGTTCAAATTATGCCCCTTGGGTCAAATCTGGCCACCCCCCGAGGGGTCACATGGTTTATATAGACTTAAATAGCAAAATGACTTAAAAAATCTTTACCTGAAACCGCAAGGCCCACAGCTTTCCTATATTTGGTATGTAACATTGCATAGTGGTCCTCTCCAAAGATTGTTCAAATTATGCCCCTCGGGTCAAATCTGGCCACCCCCCGACGGGTCTCATGGTTTATATAGACTTAAACAGCAAAATGACTTAAAAAATCTTTACCTTAAACTGCAAGGCCCAGAGGTTTGTTCAAGGTTGTTCAACTTATGCCCCTGGGATAAAAATAAGCCACGCCTCAGGGATGCAAATTCCAATTGGGTTACAAGGTCTAAGGTGAGTGTCCTAGGGCCTTCAGGGCCCTCTTGTTTGTTGAAACAGATGAAATTGGATATCCAACAATTGCAGACCATGCATGCAGTTGATTGTACACGCAACGTTGATGGCTTCATAGCCTGCATTAACATATGCCTGCGAAAAGACATCGAAATTAGTAATTTGCTGATTAATCATTTAGTCAAATAATCATGACGAACAGAGCCGTGATTTTACAATAACAATGGGAAAAATTAATTGACGAAATTTGTACATTTCACTGGTACTACTTTTGGTCAAACTGCATTCTGTGGTAAAAATAAACAATCTTGTAGTTCTAAACTGTTACAAATATTATAAATAAAATACATTATACATCCAAAACCATATACAATGCTATACAACATTCTTTGATAGGTTGTCATTGTGTCTAATAAAGGATTTTCATGATTTTTTCACGCATTTTAGCAAAATTGGTTACTAAGTTAGTATAGAACGATTTGTAAAATACACTGGGCAAGTAAATTCCTGTCTGCGGTTTAAAATTGTAAAAATGTATGCTAGTCGTATGTACATGTACATCATTATACAAAAAATGTATTTAATTTAGTTTCAGGACATTATGTCTTTTAAATTATTTGTATAACCGACCAATCACTGAAATGTCAAGGGGAGGGATGGCGGTTGATTGACCCTACCGACCAATCACTGAAATGTCAAGGGGAAGGATGGCGGTTGATTGACACTACGGACCAATCACTGAAATGTCAAGGGGAGGGATGGCGGTTGATTGACACTACAGACCAATCACTGAAATGTCAAGGGGAGGCCTCCGATGGCAGTTGATTAACACTACCGACCAATCACTGAAATGTCAAGGGGAGGGATGGCGGTTGATTGACACTACCGACCAATCACTGAAATGTCAAGGAGAGGGATGGCGGTTGATTGACACTACCGACCAATCACTGAAATGTCAAGGGGAGGGATGGCGGTTGATTGACTAACCGACCAATCACTACAATGTCAAGGGGAGGGATGGCGGTTGATTGACTAACTGACCAATCACTGAAATTTCAAGAGGAGGGATGGCGGTTGATTGACTAACCGACCAATCACTACAATGTCAAGGGGAGGGATGGCGGTCTTTTTGTAAAGGGGAGGGATGGCGGTTGATTGACTAACCGACCAATCACTGCAATGTCAAGGGGAGGGACGGCGATTGATTGACTAACCGACCAATCACTGCAATGTAAAGGAAAGGGATGGCGGTTGATTGACTAACCGACCAATCACTGCAATGTCAAGGGGAGGGACGGTGGTTGATTGACTAACCGACCAATCACTGCAATGCCAAGGGGAGGGATGGTGGTTGATTGACTAACTGACCAATCACTGCAATGTCAAGAGGAGGGACTGCGGTTGATTGACACTACCGACCAATCACTGCAATGTCAAGGGGAGGGATGGTGGTTGATTGACTAACCGACCAATCACTGCAATGTCAAGGGGAGGGACGGCGGTTGACTGACTAACCGACCAATCACTGCAATGTCAAGGGGAGGGACGGCGGTTGATTAGTTTAGTTTAAACCTATTTATTTTAGCTCGATTGCATCGAAAGCCGAAGACTTATAGAGACACTCTCGAGTCCGTTTCCTGGGTAGAACCAGTACTTGGTGTCTTTGGGGGAGATCTTGAGAACGGCGGTTGATTGACACTAACTGACCAATCACTGCAATGTCAAGGGGAGGGATGGTGGTTGATTGACACTACCTATTCTCTATTAATTGCCTCCGAAATTCAGACCATTTTTAAAAAAACTAAAACCAAGTTTAACCAACTAAATTGACAAACATTTAAATTGGTAAACTTTTTTGGATGGAATAATTTTACTGAACAATCAAAGTCCACATATTTAGTCATGATTAATTGATTAATCAGTCACTTTCGGTTCTGATTAATCAATGAATATTTTGAGGACTGATTCCAATTACTAATCAAAATCTACAGTTTCTGCATTTTCCAGAATTGTCACTTACTTAATGAAAGAGGGTCAGAAGTGAATATCGAGAAAAATGATCTTAGAACCATAGGGAAAACCACCGCACCTCAACTACCCAACACATACTTTAGTTAGCCAATTGCACTAATTGTTGTATAAAATCAAACTGATCCTAACCGTCTCTGTGTATTGTCTATTCTTCATATACCTAAATTTTCAAACCTGTCACAACAGTATGGTCTTCATCTTAACCAGTGCTCAGGTGAGCGCTTTGGGCCATCATAGCCCTTTTGTCTAAAGTTGTTGGCACATGAGAAAGTGACCACAATCACTTGAAACAAACCACACTTGTATACTAAACTATATGCTTTCACATAATTGTTTACGATTCTTGCTTCATCCACAGGTGTGCCCCAGTCAGAGTTTACCGCCGTACCAATGCAGGGCAGTGGAACGTTTGCCGTGGAGTCCGTATTCCAGACTGCCTGTCCCCGGGCTGGAGCAAATGTAATTTATGACATGGCCATGTCATGGTAATATTAGGAACTAACATAATATGAGTGTGTACAAAGCAGATATTTTGTTCTGGTCACACAACCAAACTATTGGTAGTACCAAGTCCATCTGCAGACAGATGTTAATGTTCAAGTTTCAGTATCACAATGTTTTGATACTATTCAAACTTTATATTTTCTACAATGATCACAAGTTATTTCATGTTATTTTGTTGAGCTATTGCAACTAAAGCAGTTAATAATTCACATTAAAAATGTCTGTTTATAAGTATTGCAAATCTTGTTGCTCCTGACAACATGTACCTATATTTTTGCCGATGGTTTTCAGTTGTCAGTGTTTTTCGAAGTGCACATTTGTTTTCTTATCAGCTAGGTAAGGTTATTATCTTGGAAATAGGTCATTACGTTGATACATTATTTCTAACATTATATCTCAAGGCCTGTATCAAGTCATAGTCTTATACAAGGCTCCACTAGCTACTTTTACAGGCTGCAGACCGAGTGTGCATGCACTCATAATCTGTATTTTTGTAGGTGCTGTGCATTGAAAATGGGGCCTATGGTAAAAGACTGGGGAAGATCTGTGACATGATGTCAGTGAAACACCGAGTCCTCTCCTTCCCAGAGAACGAGTCTGTGGACCCTCTGGAGGTGCAGAGAGCACTCAAGGGAGATCACTCCATTAAAATGGTTGCCATGGTGCACTGCGAGACCAGCTCTGGAGTGATCAACCCTGTGGTTGAAGTTGGAAAACTTGTTAAAAATGAATTAGCAGGTACCTTGATTGCCACATTTGCATAGTCCAGTGCACTTAATACTACATATTGAAAATAAATATTCCTAATACCACATATTGATAGATAAATATTCGTAATACTACATATTGATAGATAAATATTCTTAATAATACATATTTTGAACAACAGTTTGAAAAACATACAATGAAGAAACATGTATTTTCAAATGAAGTTGATGAAAGTTGTTTATATATATTGTCATTTATGTCCTGCTAATTAAACTTCAGACCAGAAATAAGTACCGATATACTAGGGGAGAAATAGGGAAGCCCAATAACTTGAAAGTTTGTATGACTTAACTGAATGACCATTATTCATTTTACAAAACTGAAAGTTGCCATTGTCCCAGTAGTACAAAACCCAGTCCTTGTACCTTCAGTCAGTGTATTCTTTGTGGATGCCATGAGCAGTTTTGGTGCAGTGCCACTGGACCTGGCGTCCGGCCGGGTGGACTTCCTTGTTAGTTCCGCCAACAAGTGCATTGAGGGCGTGCCAGGTTTCGCATATGTCATTGCCAGGATCAGTGAACTCAACAAGTGTAAAGGTAGAACCTCTTACTTGATACCTTGGTTTGACATAGAGTCACACAGAAATATTCCGTATATAATCCGGTAAGTTCGTGTCCTCTTTCAAGTTCGTGTTTGAAAAAATTCAGACGGCATTTTTGATTCAATGACGCAACGTCTCATTCCAAAATCTTTGAAAATTTGGCCTGAAGAATATCCTGACTTATAAGAGCAAATATATGAAAAAATTCTAAGTTTAAATTATAAATAACAGCATTATTTTTGTGAACTGCATTTGTTTTGCGCTATTTCAAATGTTATAAATAGTTGGTAACATTGATTTGGCTTTGAAGATTCCATTATGTTTAAATTCATGTAATGCGAATATTATTGAACAGCATTAAAAAAATATCATCATTTAATATGCAAACATATAATTAAATGACAGGGTTTTTCCTTATGATGTCATCTAAAGTTGCACATGAACTTCCTACTTGAAAAAAGTCAAAGTGTTGTTAGGTCACTTATATTTTAAAGAAAGATTACAGATTTTTCATAATTTGGTTATTGGTTTGTTACCTTAAATATAAAGTTAACAGTCAAATCTAATTACCTAAATGTGTCAAATAATTTTCTGTCAGCTGCATGTTATGCGCATGCGTAAACTCGAATGCATAAGGGATACGAACTTGCAGATGTAGAGGCTCTGTTTATATGATCACTAAAAATAACAGCTTTTAGCTCGACTTTTCGAAGAAAAGGCAAGCTATTCTACTCGCCCTGACGTCGGCGTTGGCGTCCGCGTCGGCGTCCGAGCTTGGTTCAAGTTGGTAAGCTAGTTTCTCAGGAATGGCTTGAGGGATTTCATTCAAACTTCAAACATTTTTTCCACACATTAAAATGAACCTAAAGGCCAAGTTTGGTAACTCTAGTTTGAAATTTGACAAAATTATGGGCCTTTTTACACTTAGAAATTTAACATAAGCTATATGGACAGGTTAAAGTTTTTCGGTAAGCTGGTTTCTCAGGAATGGCTTAAGGTATTTCATTCAAACTTAGAACACTTATTCCCTATATTAAAATGAACTCATGGGCCAATTTTGATAACTCTAGTTTGAAATTTGTCAAAATTATGGGCCTTTTTACACAAATTTTACATATAAGTTTTATGGACAGGTTAAAGTTTTTCCGTAAGCTAGTTTCTCAACTTTTTGTTTCCACTCTCTAACTCGAGAACAGATTAAGCTATTGTAATGAAACTGCAAACATAGATACCTGATAGCGAGACCTCGATAGGGATTGCATATGGGGTGGGTGGGGTCAAGGTCACTGTTGCTAAACATAGAAAAACGGTTTCCGCTCAATAACTTGGTAACAAATTGAGATATTTTAATAAAACTTAATACATAGATACCTTATCTCAAGACCTCACTTGGGATTGCATATGGGGTGGGTGGGGTCAAGGTCAAGGTCACTGTTACTATAAATAGAAAAACAGTTTCCGCTCAATAACTTGAGAACGCATTGAGATATTTTAATGAAACTTAATACATAGATACCATATATTAAGACCTCGCTTGGAATTGCACATGGGGTGGGTGGGGTCAAGGTCACTGTTACTAAAAATAGAAAAACGGTTTCCGCTTAATAACTTGAGAACACATTGAGATATTTATTTTTTAATGAAGCTTTATACATACATACCTTATATCGAGACCTCGCTTGGGATTGCATATGGGGTGGGTGGGGTCAAGATCACTGTTACTATAAATAGAAAAACGGTTTCAGCTCAATAACTTGAGAACACATTGAGATATTTTAATGAAATTTAATACGTACGTACCTTATATCGAGACCTCTCTTGGGATTGTATATAGGGTCAAGGTCAAGGTCACTGTTACTAAAATAGAAAAACGGTTTATGCTCAATAACTTGAGAATGCATTGAGATAGTTTAATGAAACTTTTTACATAGATACTTTATATCAAGACCTCGCTTGGGATTGCATATGGGGTGGGTGGGTTCAAGGTCAAGGTCACTGTTACTAAAAATAGAAAAACAGTTTCCGATCAATAACTTGAGAATGCATTGAGATATTTTAATGAAACTTAATACATAGATACCTTATATCGAGACCTTGCTTGGGATTGCATATGGGGTGGGTGGGGTCAACGTCAAGGTCACTTTTACTAAAATTTTTATTGATGTGCCGACTTTAATGCATTTCGTTAGAAAAATTTAGTTTTCGTGGAATTTCCATATTCCTTGTTTTAGAAAAAAAATGCCGGTAACTCTGACAAGCACAAGAAAAGTTGAGCGCGCTGTCCTCCGACAGCTCTTTTAATAAGAACTATGGTTGATTACAAGTTACAAAACTTTTTTAGAGTTAAATGTATTTAGAACCTTGAGTTTGACAATTTCATGAGTGGTTATTGTGGTGGCTTGCCAGTGAAGTACTTCTGTGTTACCAGGCAACTCGCGCAGTCTCAGCCTGGACGTGTTTGACCAGTATGAGAACCTGGAGAGGACCAATCAGTTCCGGTTTACCCCACCCACACATGCTATGCTGGCGTTCTCCCAGGCCCTAAGGGAGCTGGACAGAGAAGGGGGCGTGGCAGGCCGCGCTGCTAGGTACTGTCAAAGCATTTTATTTTGTGGTCAACATTTTGCGTGTTCTTAACATTTGAAGTTCTTAATTCACACATGTTTTCATTGTTTTATTTATATTTTAAATAATCATACAAAAAGATAATTTTCAAGGGGTCTTAAGTTTGTGCTCAGTTTGGATCGCCTAATGAAAATTTGACCACTGTGAAATAAACTGATTTTACAGTAACACTGGAGTGTGACTCTGCCATGTACAGATTAATGTTTTAGTCAGCTCATGTATTCAGAATCAATTTAAATTACATATTTATTTCAATCAATATTTGTACTCTTATATATGTGTAGAAAATCATTAATAAATCATTTATTTCTATCCAATTTCGTACTGTAATATAAGTGTAGAAAATCATTAATAAATCATTTAATTTATTCAATATTCTTACTGTAATATATGTGTAGAAAATCATTAATAAACCATTTATTAATGTTCAATATTCGTACTGTAATACAGGTGTAGAAAGTCATTCATAAATCATTTATTTCAATCAACATTCGAACTGTAATATATGGGTAGAAAGTCGTTTATAAATAATTTAATTCAATCATTATTCTTACTGCAATATAGGTGTAGAAAGTCGTTCATAAATAATTTATTTCAATCAATATTCATACTGTAATATAGGTGTAGAAAGTCATTCATAAATCATTTATTTCAATCAAGATTCATACTGTAATATAGGTGCAGAAAGTCATTCATAAATAATTTATTTCAATCAAGATTCATACTGTAATATAGGTGCAAAAAGTCATTCATAAATCATTGATTTCAATCAATATTCGTACTGTAATATAGGTGTAGAAAGTCATTCATAAATTATGTATTTCAATCAATATTCGTAATGCAATATAGGTGTAGAAAGTCATTCATAAATTACTTATTTCAATCAATATTCGTACTGTAATATAGGTGTAGAAAGTCATTAATAAATCATTTATTTCAATCAATATTCATACTGTAATATATGTGTAGAAAGTCATTCATAAATTATGTATTTCAATCAAGACTCATACTGTAATATAGGTGCAGAAAGTCATTCATAAATCATTTATTTCAATCAATATTCGTACTGCAATATATGTCTAGAAAGTCATTCCTAAATCATTTATTTCAATCAATATTCGTAATGCAATATAGGTGTAGAAAGTCATTTATAAATTATGTATTTCAATCAATATTCGTTCTGTAATATATGTGTAAAAAGTTATTCATAAATCATTTTTTTCAATCAATATTCATACTGTAATATAGGTTAAGAAAGTCATTCATAAATCATTTATTTCATTCAATATTCATCCTGTAATATAGGTGTTGAAAGTCATTCATAAATCATTTATTTCAATCAATATTCGTACTGTAATATAGGTGTAGAAAGTCATTCATAAATTATGTATTTCAATCAATATTCGTACTGTAATATAGGTGTAGAAATCATTCATAAATTATGTATTTCAATCAATATTCGTACTGTAATATAGGTGTAGAAAGTCATTCATAAATTATGTATTTCAATCAATATTCGTACTGTAATATAGTTGTAGAAAGTCATTCATAAATCATTTATTTCAATCAATATTCGTACTGTAATATAGGTGTAGAAAGTCATTCATAAATAATTTATTTCATTCAATATTCGTCCTGTAATATATGTCTAGAAAGTCATTCATAAATCATTTATTTCAATCAATATTCGTATTGTAATATAGGTGTAGAAAGTCATTCATAAATTATGTATTTCAATCAATATTCGTACTGTAATATAGGTGTAGAAAGTCATTCATAAATTATGTATTTCAATCAATATTCGTACTGTAATATAGGTGTAGAAAGTCATTCATAAATTACGTATTTCAATCAATATTCGTCCTGTAATATAGGTGTTGAAAGTCATTCATAAATCATTTATTTCAATCAATATTCGTACTGTAATATAGTTGTAGAAAGTCATTCATAAATTATGTATTTCAATCAATATTCGTACTGTAATATAGGTGTAGAAAGTCATTCATAAATTATGTATTCAATCAATATTCGTACTGTAATATAGGTGTAGAAAGTCATTCATAAATTATGTATTTAATCAATATTGGTACTGTAATATAGGTGTAGAAAGTCATTCATAAATCATTTGGTAGTTGCATGAACATTTCTTCTTGCAGGTATTCTGAGAATTGTGATTTATTGAAGACAGGTATGAAGGAGATGGGGTTTAGTGAATTTTTGGAGTCCAAACACAAAGGATATATCATCACATCATTCCATTTCCCTAAACATCCCCATTTCAACTTTAACACATTCTACATGAAGCTGAATGAGAAAGGTAATAAAATAATCAATGCCTGTGATCTTGTTATTAAATACTTAGGTAACCATTTTGAGCTCACCTGAGCACAAAGTGCTCATGGTAAGTTTTTGTGATAGCCGGTTGTCCGTTGTGCGTGCGTGCATCGTCAACTTTTCATTCAAACAATATCTCCTAAACCGCTTAGCAGATTTTCACCAAACTTCACAGGAATGATCCTTGGGTGGACCTCTTTGAAAGTTGTTTAAATCTTTCCGGTGAAAACTTTAAAATTCTTCTCAGAGCTTTAATATTTGATATGTGACATCCTCTTGTGGTCCTCTACAAAGATATTTCAAATTATGCCCCTTAGGTCAAAACATACCACGCCCCAGGGGTCACATGGATGATATATAGCAAAATGACTTTAAAAATCTTCTCTAAAACCGTAAAGCCCAAAGATTACACATTTGGTATGTATCATCCTATAGTGGTCATCTAAAAAGATTGTTCAAGTTATGCCCCTGGGGTCAAAACGGGCCACGCCCTGGGGGTCTCATGGTTTATATAGAATATATAGCAAAATGACTTCAAAAATCTTCTTCTCTGAAACCGCAAGGCCCATAAGTTTCATATTTGATATGTGACATTTTCTAGTGGTCCTCTACAAAGATTGTTGAAATTATGTCTCTGGGGTCAAAATGGGCCACGCCCCGGGGGTCACATTGTTTATATTAACTTAAATAGCACAATGTCTTTAGAAGTCTTCTCCTTTGAAACTGCAAGGCTCATAGGTTTCGTATTTGCTATGTAACATCCTATATTGTTCCTCTACAAAGATTGTTCAAATTATGCCCCATGGGTCAGAACTGACCACACCCCAGGGGTCACATGGTCTATATAGACTTAAATAGCAAAATGACTTTAAAATTATTCTCCTCTGAAACCGCAAGGCCTAGAGGTTTCATATTTGGTATGTAACATTGTATAATGATCCTCTACAAATATTGTTCAAATTATGCCCCTGGGGTCAAAACTAGTCACGCCCCGAGGGTGACATGGTTTATATAGACTTAAATAGAAAAATGTCTTTAAAAATCTTCTCCTCTGAAACGGCAAGGCCCACAGCTTTCCTATATTTGGTACGTAGCATTGTATAGTGGTCCTCTCCAAAGATTGTTCTAATTATGCCTCAGGAGTCAAATCTGGCTGCACGTCCTGGGGGTCACATGGTTTATATACAGGGGGGGTCCTAGGGCCCTCAGGGCCCTTTTGTTTTAATTTAAAGGCAGCGCTATTTGAAATTTCCCAGAATGTTTATCATAAAGACTGTGACACTGACATTTTAGAGAGTTTGTAACACTACTTGAATTGAAATACACCAGTGTATGGGGTTTTATGACTATCTCATACATATTTACTGACAAATTTTATACAATGAAAGTGTTACTTCACGTTGGAGCATGAAATTGAATGCTTGCTATGAGCAGGACCACATGTCAACTTATGCAAGACTATTTGCCTTTCAGATCAGGTCATCTACCCCGGTAAAGTGCTGGATGCTGACTGCTTCCGTATTGGCAATATCGGTCACCTGTTCCCGCGGGATGTGCAGCACCTGCTGCAGTGTGTACGCGAGGTCTGCGCTGACATGAACATCCAGCTGCCTTTGAAACAATGAGTACAGCCATTGTTAATTGAGCAATTTTGGTTGAAGTTTTATAACTGTTTGTTTTTTTAGCTCACCTGAGCACAAAGTGCTCATGGTGAGCTTTTGTGATCGCCTGTTGTCCGTCGTCTGTGCGTCAGCCCGTCTATCGTCAACTTTTCATTCAAACAACATCTCCTCCTACACCGCTTGGCAGATTTTCACCAAACTTCACAGGAATAATCATTGGGTGACCCTCTTTGAAAGTTGTTCAAATCGGTACGGTCCGCTGCTTATGTAGGTCACCACAGCTAAAAATTGATTTAAAAAGTGTAAACTTTAAAAATCTTCTCTATAACCGCAGGGCCCAGAGGTTTCATATTTGGTATATAACATCCTATAGTAGTCCTCTACAAAGATTGTTCAAATTATGCCCCTGGGGTCAAAACTGGCCATGCCCCGGGGGTCACATGGTTTATATAGAATATATAGCGAAATGACATAAAAATCTTCTCTGAAACCGCAAGGCTCAGAGATTTCATATTTGGTATCTAACATCCTTTTGAGGTCTTTTACAAAGTTTGTTCAAATTATTACCCAGGGGTCAAAACGGGCCACGCCCAGGGGGTCACATGGTTTATATAAACTTAAATCGCAAAATGTCTTTAAAAATCTCTGAAACTGCAGGCCAGAGGTTTCATATTTGGTATGAAACATCATATAGTGGTCCTCTACAACCTATATTCAATTTATGCCCCTGGAGTCAAAACTGGCCACGCCCCGGGGGTCACATGATTTATATAGACTTAAATTGCAAAATGTCTTTAAAAATCTCTGAAACTGTAAGGCCCAGAGGTTTCATATTTGGTATGTAACATCTTATAGTGGTCCTCTACAAAGATTGTTCAAATTATGCCCCATGGTTTAAAACTGACCACACCCTAGGGGTAACATGGTTTATCTGGACTTAAATAGCACAATGACTTTAAAATTCTTCTTCTCTATAACCGCAACGCCTAGAGGTTTCATATTTGGTATGTAACATTTTTATAATGCTCCTCTACAAAGTTTATTGAAATTATGCCCCTGGGGTCAAAACTGGTCACGCCCCGGGGGTCACATGGTTTATATTGACTTAAATAGCAAAATGACTTTAAAAATCTTCTCTTCTGAAACGGCAAGGCCCAGAGCTTTCCTATAGTTGGTACGTAACATTGCATAGTGGTCCTCTCCAAAGATTGTTCAAATTATGCCCCTTAAGTTAAATCTGGCCGCACCCAGAGCGGTCACATGGTTTATATAGACTTAAATAGCAAATTGACTTTACTTATCTTTACCTGAAACGGCAAGGCCCAGAGGTTTGTTCAAGATTGTTCAAATTATGCCCCTGGGATGAAAATCGGGAATGCAAATTCCAATAGGGTTACGAGGCCTCAGGTGAGCGTCCTAGGGCCCTTAGGGCCCTCTTGTTTAGCTCACCTGAGCACAATGTGCTTATGTTGAGCTTTGGTGATCACCTTTCGTCCATCGTACGTCGTCCGTCATGCGTCAACATTTTCATTCAAACAACATCTCCTCCTTAACCGCTGGGCAGATTTTCACCAAACTTCACAGGAATGATCCTTGGGTGGCCCTCTTTCAAAATTTTTGAAATCTTTTTGGTCCGCTGCATATGTAGGTCACTAGAGCTAAAAATAGATTTAAAATTGTTTGCTTCGCTATGCACCAGTGACTTTGTTAATCCTCCTGTATTGTCTCGTATGGTATATTACACGCTAGCCTTGGAGCACGGCACGTTGCGCTCTCTACAAAAACTACGGAAGGATATTTGGGTCATACACACGATAACCGGTGCAATGGGGATTTCACTGGATTTATGGCGAGCTAGAATCGGAGGGTTGACGCAACCTTTTTAGCGACGACTACCAAATGTGAAATGTATTTATAAAATTTTTTCGGTATTCTCTCTTGCCATCCGATTGATTCTTTTCGCACTCTTGGTCTCCCAGTGTGGTGAAAGAAACCGTGGACCGGGACCTGGTACTGGAGACCGTGGTGGACAACGCGCGCGCCCCCTCATGGTACACAGCGCCCCGAGTTAGAGTCTACCCCGTCCTCACAACTAGATTTTCGAGAACTGCGCCCTCGACGATCTGAAATGGCGAGTCAACCACCAATTACCAAATGGTTACACGGGAACGCCTCCGCTTCTGCGCAAAACAATCGAAACGGCCACCGACCTCTCAGATGTCGAGTCGGAGCCAGAAATTCGGAATACATCCGCAATATTGCTTGAAATTCGGCGCGAGGTGAAATCTACCAATAAAAAACTAGACTCTACCAATGAGAAACTGGACTCGCTCTCAGACACTGTGGCATCGTTACAAAGGGATAATGCATCACTTAAAGAGCAAAATGAACAGTTACGTGAGGATGTAACAGTCCTTACAAGTACGCTTTCAGCAGTTGAAAGCGAGCTTAAAGCCATGTCCCGTCGTCAAGATATGTTCGACACTGCAAACCGAAAACATAATCTGAAAATCCATGGTATCAAGGAGAATGAAAACGAAACCAATTCTGATCTCGAACCCAGTGTGATTGAAAATCTTAACCAAGTACTAGACTTGCAAGAAATTGAAAGCTGCTTTGACACCATGTTTCGCCTCAGAAGTCAAGTGTCACCCAGACCAATTATTTTACGATGCACAGGATCGAAAACTTAAGAGAGTATTCTCAATGCTTTCCGAGCCAAAAGAAAGGCAGGGGTCGACATGAACATAAGCTTCGCTGAGGACCTACCCGAACATGTGTCGAAGGCGAGATCCAAACTTTTCCTTTCTTCAGGCAATGCATAGACAGTTGCAAACGTGCATACTTCAAGCACGATTATCTCATAGTCGACAAGGAGAAGTACATCTATGACTATGATAAGGCGATGCCAGCAGTTGTCGACAAATAGTATTCTGGTCAAGGTCCAAAACCTAATCTTGTAAATAGAACGTTTGTTTTCTGCCCAGAGTCACTAAATATACGTGGTCTTAAGAAATTTGCTTATGATGAAGATTTTCAGTCATTTTGTTCTGAATACGATATCGTCGGTCTATGTGAAACGTGGCAAACCAAAGATGATGACTTTGCAAAGATAAATGATCCAAGAACGTTGATAGCCCGCGAAGGATCTGCAAGGGTCATCGAGGTTCGGGTGGTGTCTCGGTATTTGTTAAAAATTAGCGTATTCAAGACAAGTGAAACGTATATATAAAGAGTTTGAAGAATGTATAATGATACATGTTGACAAAAGCTTCAAATGTTCAAAAGATGTTATACTAATGTTTGTATAAACATGTACCACCAGAAAAATCACTTGTTTACGTGAATGCAGATGACAATAGTATTGAATTATTGGCAGAAAAAATTTCAGTTATTCAGACACAGATTATTGTAATCGTGCTTTGCTTACGGTTTACCTGGGGTGATCTAAATGCGCGTGTCCACGCAATTCTTGATTTCTTTTCCAATGACGATTTAAATCATGTTTTTGGGCATGACGTTGACTACCCAACCGAACATTTTAACAAACCACGTAAAAACTGTGATGGCGTCACTAATATGTTTGGGCTGTCTCTCATTGAGTTGTGTTGCACTAAAGGTCTTCATATGCTTAATGGTCGTTTCAGTGATATGTCGGCGACCTTGACATTTCCGATCACTTTCCAATCACTTGCGTCCTGAATATACCAGCAGCCCATGTGAACTAGACCATGATTAACACTGAATCAAATTTATCGCCGTTCTCGTTTTACAGATGGAATGATAATCTGAAGGACATTTTTCGTGAAAGATTCTTACAGCTCTACGATAATTTTCGTTGTGAAATTGCAAACTCCTCTATACAAGATAGCCATGAGCAGATTGTATCTCTATTCAAGAAAACTGGATCTTACATGAAAATTCAACAAAGGTGTAACACGTCAAAGGTAAAGCCGACTAGACAACATATTGGTGGGACGATGAGTGTACAAGGGCGAAAAAATAAAAATATAAAGTGCTACGTAGGTTCAAAATGTCACAGGCCCGCGTGGATTTACATGAATATATAAAGCATAAGAATATCTTTAAAAATATGTCCGTGCAAAACGACTTAGTCTGGAGCGTACACGTCGTGAACACTTAGTTGATATCCGAGGTCAGCCATCAGAGTTCTGGAAATACTTTAAGTCACTGAAAGGAAGAGTCCAACACAAATTGGAAAATATTTCTGGTACTGAGTGGGTACAATATTTTATCAATTTGTTTTCTTAACCTGAACGGACGATTATATGAATGATATAATTAGTCCTGATGTAAATATCGAAAATGATAATTATATTCTGGACAAGTACATTGAGGACGATGAAATCACAAGTGCGATTAACTCTTTAAGAAACTTTTGTGCTGCTTGACCGGATGGTACATGCATAGAAATGTATAAGGCGACACTAGCCGTATCTTAGCGAACTATTTAATTTCATTATGACGTCTGGCCAATTTCCCAGTGAATGGTGTGAAAGCCTCATAACCCCAGTGCATAAAAAAGGATTACGAAGCGACCCTGACAATTATAAAGCGATATCTGTTAGTAACTGCATTAGTAAAGTTTTTCTCAAAGTGATGAGCAACAGACTCAGTATATGGTCAGAGACTCGTTCAATAATTGACGAATCGCAAGCCGGATTTAAGAGAGGCTATACGACTGTAGACAATATATTTAATATCGCTGCTATCTTAGAAAAATATTTATCTAAAAAAGGTGGTCGATGCTATGTTTTCTTTATCAATTAGTTTAGGGCATTTGATAATTATGGCCATCAGAAATTATTGGAAAGCCTTTTCCGGAAAGGCATCAGAGTGGACAGTGAATTGCTAAATGTGTTCCGTACAATGTATTCACAGCTTAAATCTTGCGTTTAACTACAAAATGGTCTAACAGAATAGTTTAGGTGTGAAATTGGAACAAACAGGGGTGTGTTAGCTCAACAATTATTTTTGCTCTGTTCGTCAATGACTTAGTGACATATATGAAGCGCCAGTGTAGAAATGGTATCTTTAGTTCAGAGAATATATACGAAATCCACGCTCTATTGTTCGAAAACGATATCGCCACTATAGCTGACACTGTAGCGAATGTGCAAGACCATATAGACAGGATCTCCGAATTTTCTCATCAAGTCGGAATGAAACTAAATCTAGAATGGTGACCCACTGCGAAGAAGCGAGAGATGGTTTTATCGTGGCGTGCGGATAGAAGTCCTTTCAAGTTATAAGTATTTGGGTGCTTTCTTTACTTCCAAGCTATCTTGGACAAAGACAGTTGATATGCTGTCTCTTTAACTAAGAAGGCTGCATACACAATCTTCACCTACAGACGATACTTCGGATATCTATCGTACTACGAGTCATTCAAACTGTTTGATTCATTTGTGAAACCCATCCTTTTGTATTCTTCAAATATTTGGGGCTATCGTGAGGCTATTGAACGGACGCATATTAAATTTTCAAACGTGTTTGTTTACTTTATCAAAATGTTGCAAACGTTTTTAGCCTGACTGAATGTGGACGACATCCAATATCAGGTGATTACATCTCACGTTGTGTAAAATACTGGACAAATGTAATATCAATGCAAAGTACACGTTACCCTAAGCAGTGCTATTTAATGCTAAAGAAACTTGACGATGTAGGTCGTACAACATGGGAAACGCGAATACGATGTCTCTACCAATTCGGCTTTGGGCTAGTATGGATCTGCCAAGAAATCGGTGATGAAAATTCATTTGTCAATCTCTGTAAAGAGAGGCTGAAGGTTTATTACGTACTGAAAATCTTTGAGGATATACACACTTCACCAAAGGCACTGTCTTATAAACTCTGTAAGACCGCATTAACACCTGAAACTTATTTGACAATGCCCATTTCATCCAGACTAAGGCGTCTGCTATCAAACTTGAGGTGTTCTAGCCATGATCTCATGATCGAGAAGGGTCGTCACTTAAACATTTCTAGAGTAAAGCGCTTTTGCTTACATTGTCGAAATCAAGGCACATATATTGTCGAAGATGCAGTACATTTCATTTTGCATTGTCCATTGTGTGATGACATCCGTAGTTTGTATTTTACTGATGGTTGGTTACATAACTTACATTATTATACAACTTTTGTGGACATAATGTCTGACGCTAACCCATGTAATATATATGTTGTAGCAAAATTTATTGAAAATGCCATGAAACTCCGCATGAACTTACTTGAATTGAACCCATAAACAATCATGTATAACTGGACAATCGTACAAATGTTAAATGTCGAGTGCATTATGTGATCATTCTATGTTAATTTCGTTTTGCTATGAAATTGAATTTATGTTTTTGTGTTTCTACATATAACTTACATGCAAAAGTTGACACTCTATCCTAACTTCAGACTGATGTATAGGTATTTTGGGACGGTGGCCTTACATTACAAATAAATCATTGTCATTGTCATATAAACTTATATGGCAAGTGGACTTTACAAATCTTCTCTGAAACTGCAAGGCCCAGAGGTTTCATACTTTGTTTGTAACATTGTATAGTGGTCCTCTACAAAAATTGTTCAAATGATGCCCCTGGGGTAAAAAGAAGCCACACCCCTGGGTCAAATGATTTCTATAGACTTATATGGAAGTGGGATTTGAAAATCTTCTCTGACACCGCAAGGGTCAGAGGTTTCGTATTTGGCATGAAAATTGTATTGTGGTTCTATACAAATATTGTTCGAATTATGCCCCTGGAGAAGAAAGTGGCCACGCCCTGTGGGTCACATTGTTTATATAGACTACACAAATCTTCTCCTAAAACGGCAAGGTCCAGATCTTTTTACTCAGGTTAGGGGTTTAGTGCCATTGTTATAAGCCATTATGATGCCTTAAACTCAGGTGAGCGACATAGGGCCATCGTGGAGGCATATAGTGATCGTCCTGTCCGTCCTTGCGTCCGTGACATGTTAAGTAGATTTTACCGTTTCGTCTAGCACCAACACCGCTTTGATCTTACACAGTTGTTGCTTATGACAATTCCCTATCCACCCATATCACCGAACCTTACTTTGACCTTGACCTAATTTGGACTTATAATAATTCAAAAGTGCGATTTCTTGGTTAACTAGATTTTACCGTTTCGTCTAGCACCAACACCGATTACCACAACATTTACACAGTTGTTACTTTTGACCGTTCCCAATCCACCCATATCACCCAACCTCACTTTGACCTTGACCTAATTTGGACTTAGAAATAGGCTGCCCAGCACCAACCGGGGTGGGGGGGGGCATGTGTGTTTATCAAACACAGACTCTTGTTTTTCAATAGTTTGTGTTCATTTCAAAGAAAGTTGCAATTTATTGACCTTATGTGTATTTAGAAATCCACTTTTGCAGGCGAGATAAGTTTGCAGTGGCGTGTTGTCAAAGAGATGAGAGGTGACTGTACTGGCTCATTTCCATACCCCTGGATAATACCGCCTCACTGAGTTAACTGAAAACCAAATGACTCAAATGCTGTAATCAAATTGATGGATGGTGTGAAAGGTTATTAAATTGTGTCTGTATATTTATTAACCAGTAGTGAAAAATCTAATAAAATAGTAAGTTGTATATGTAAGTTGTATATGTAAGTTGTATATGTAAGTTGTATATGTAAGTTGTATATGGGCTTATTGGGTGATTGGTGATTTCTGAGTGTATGTGAAACTTTGTTGCATGAATATTATACAAATGTATATATGTCTGTTACCGGAATATTTGGGATATTGTGATTGACATTTCAAGAAATCATATATTTTATTGGTTATCATTTAGATTGATATTCTAAGAAATCATGGTTGATGGTCCTGATAATGTTCATGTGTAAACGTGACTACTTCTTGAGTGCTTTGTTACAACCTGTTTTGCAACAGTGCCTTCACTCTGCAACATTCTTTGTACGTGCATGGTTGGGTATCTTATCTATTAATATTATGGCTAATCAGGCCAATGTTTTAAATTATGTACTTGTTAATAATGTAGACAGTGGCGTGTATGAAATGATGTGTTCAGTAGAACTCAGAACAGCATCTATTGCAGTTCTTTGCAAAGTTCATTGTCAGATACACGTGTTTCTTTACATTATGTTCAAATACAAGGTGTTCTGTACTTGTTCTATCATATATCATGGGCTTTCTTTGTATGCATCTATATCTTTTGTTAATACACAGCAGCTTTAATTGTTCTGCTGCCATGGTAAAGAATCAGACTTCTGAGTACAATTATTCTAACAGTTCTGTTGGTAGTATCTGCAATAAAGTGTAATCAAGACGTTCATATTTTGTCCATTTATTTTTAAAATATTCATGATAAAAAGTAAATTAATGTGCCATATTTATTTCTATATATACTTTTTTATATGCATTCGTGTTTGTCAGATATTATATATTGTTGTACCATAATTGTGTATATGGAACTCCATATAATGAACATATTTATACTAAGCAATAATAGATCTATTTATACAAATAACAGTTGCTAGATCGATAGTTAGTGTAACAGCTGTCATTTTTGGTGCGGGGATGATGTTGCCTTTCATATTACGGAGAACCGAGTGATGTACATAATATTCAGCACATTACATACAACCTGATTCCTGCAATAGGTCAGTTAGTGCATAATGTCTAGTTATTGTCTATTATGCAATCTCAGCTTTTGATCAGATGTTATAATTATTGACACCCAACCAAGTACCGGGTAAATACAAATATATCACAATCAGCTTTGTTCTCAACGTGCATAACCGGGCGCGGTTACAGGATATCGAGTTAGAGGGGGCGGAAATATCCCGTAGCTGAAAAAAGCTGTCAACAAATTGCTGTTGGTCTCCCTTACATGTTGGGATAGATATAGGAAAGGATCGATATCGACAAAAAAGAACAATTTTACGAAAATACCGGAAAAAAATGATTATGACAAAACATTGATTGAAAAACACATTAATGACAACGAAATGCATATGTTATAATATATTGAGAGTTTTAAAAATTGAATGTTGGAAAGTTTAAGAGGCGGCGTCCCCCTCTAAATCCGCCGATGATTAGTCCCATATACATGCATCTGGGTTTTGAGATTCTAATAATTCATGTCATGAGAGTTGATACATAACTTTGGAAAATAATTGATTATTCTCTGAATAAACCTTGTTATTCTTTAAGGAATTGCCTAGTAAAGAGTCTTAAGAACATTGTGACTTGCTACTGCAACTCTGACTCCTTGAATACTCAGCAAAATGTCGAGCAGGCCTACATTGTATAACCATGTTTTCTACAGTGTATAACCATGTTGCTACAGTGTATAACCATGTTTCTACATAGTATTACCATGTTTTTACAGTGTATGACCATGTTTCTACATAGTATAACCATGTTTCTTCATTGCATAACCATATTGCTACATTGCATAACCATGTTTCTACTGTGTGTAACCATGTTTCTACGGTGTATACCATGTTTCTACAGTGTATTACCATGTTTCTACATTGTATAACCATGCTGCTGCATTGTATAACCAGATATTGAATATGACGATTAATACCATAGCAGACCTATTTCTTACAACCATGTGTTGATGTGTACGTCGTCCACTATGTCCCCGTTCTTTTCACCAACGTATGCATTACCTATATCGTTTGAAATGGTGTCCTTGGTCGCCACGTGTATATTTTGACGTCTGCTGTCTTGATCGTCTGTGATGCTCTTACAACACCCAATCTTTCTGCAGCACCCACAGTTGCGTGTTATGAACATCAGAGCACGATCATAAGGTTCCAGTGACCGGCATGGGGCTGGTAGAAATTTCCAGTTTTTCAGTATTGGCGGAAGGGCCGATGGGCACCGTTTCTGCATAAGCTTGATAAAGAAAACAAAGATGATGAGCACCGCGATCGGTATCAGAACGGCGGCCAGCGCTATCCAACTTGCAAGGGAAAGTCCAAAAATTAAGGCAGGAAATGCCCCAAAGGAGAAGAGAATGTACAAAATGGAACACCATCGGTACTTGGAGGCCCGTAAGCCAAGAAACTTTGCAGCGGCGATGGGTGGTCGGAAGAATGGGAGAGGGTAGAAGATTGCTATGCCACACACGTTGAAGAACAGGTGGCAGAGCGCGATCTGAACTGCCAAGTGTATTCTACTAGAGTCTTGTGCAAATGATGCTAGAATCCCGGTGGCCGTAGTTCCTATATTTGAGCCCAAAGTTAACGGGTACATGCGGTCCAGACTGAGAACTCCCATTCCTACCAGTGGCGTGAGAGAGGACGTGAAAATGGAGCTGGACTGGACGAGGACAGTGAGACCGGCACCGATCAGGATCGCCAGGTACCCGGTGAAGTATTTGAAGCATCCGGGGAAATCCGCGTTGACAAACTTCCGCAGTACGTGGGCGATCTGCCCCCGGAGCAGGGAGGCGAGGATCTTGACGATGAGCACCAGGCATGCACACAGCAGCACGAGCGACATGATGAGCAGGATGAAACCCACCGCCGTGTCACTCAGGCGACTGTCACCGCGAGCTGGGTTGGTGGCGTACTCGAACATGAAACCTGAAGCATCAAACATAATATATAATATATTGTTGTAAGATCGCCCTCTGTTATAAACTGTTTGGAAATTATTAAGGATCGTAGGTTATTTTGTTGGCCTATGATATTAAATTGTCATCGCTATAGTTTCGTACAGAGATTATGTTCAGAGTTGTTATGGTTTAATATAAACAGTTGTCATTCGCCAGGGATGTAACTTAAATTATCTATACTTTCCTCACGGTGGATCAAAACGGATTCTATACGAACAACATACATTTGTCGCACTTGTGTTGGATGACGGACTTGTTGGTAACGTCATTTCCGTGTGCTATGTCGTTGATCACCTTTTTGTCAATCTAAAACAATTAATACATGGCCAAGTTGTTAGAAACAAAATACCAGGTAAAGTTTACGGTCTATTACAAGTAGCTCCTGAAGTAAAGAATTTGAAGAACAAGATTGCCCTGTTACTCCACTGCTTATAAAGTTGTCAGTGCCAGAAGGGAAAGAACCCTCATGAGCCCTATTAGGAAACAAGGCCCTGCCCTTTGGCGGCCGTGTTTTTAACGAATCAAAATAATTTAATGTATTTAAGTAGAGAACCTCCCAAGGAACACTTCTGTGAAAATATTTTGAAATCCAGCCAGTGGTTTCTGATGAGAAGATTTTCAAAGTTTTCAATATAGCCATATAACAAAAATGGGGGCCCCCAGATGGCCATGTTTTTCAAAGGACCATAATTATTTGAGCAACTTTCGCATAAACATTTCCGTGAAATTATTTCGAAATCCAACCAGTGGTTTCTGAAAATAATATTTTCAAAGTTTAAATATAGCCATGTCAGGAATAATCGCCACGCTTCCTGGCGGCAATGTTTTTCAATTGAGCAAAATTTGAGCAACTTTGGTAGAGAACCACTCAAGGAACTCGTCTGTGAAAGTATCTACAATCTACCAAGAGGAACCACCCAAGGATCACTTCTGTGAAGTTTCATCAAAGTCGGCTTAACGGTTTCTGAGGAGATGTCGTATAAAGACAAAGTGTACACACGCACGGACGAACGCACGCACGACAGACGCAATAGCATGAACTCGCTAAAAAAACTTTCAATGAATATAATGAAACATAACTTGTGTGGAAATTTGTCTAAAATAATTTCTACGGCCATTCTCACCCTACCTCGGATTCATGTAGGGCTGTTGTCTGTTACTGGCATAAGTATGTTCACTTGGTACTGGTAAACCGCTTAGATCGGCTAAGCATTCCCAGGAAAAGTGCGAGTAAGTTAAATGACCGCCGTTATATGACTGAAATACTGTTAAATACCGCGATAAATCCAAATAAACAACCAAAGAAACATTTTGTATAATAAATTTGTTTTTAAAGATGTACGTCATTACATTTTTAACAATGGTATGGTGCATTTGTTTCACGTGTGACTGTTTTTACTACTAACTGTACGTACCTGGATGATCAGCGTGGTGAAAGGGTCCGTGATCACCTTCAGGTAGTTCCGGTCCTGAGTTTTGTCCTGCTCGGGCGCCATCTCGGCCACCAGACGGCCGCTCAGCCACTCCAGCCAACCTGTCGTGTCCAATCACGGATATATAGTAGTATTGTAAATGCGTAAATCGCATAGATTAGTTATATACATCGAGAAGTTCCACAAACAATTTAATTTCAGCAAAGCGTTAATGGTTTTGTTCACACCTTGTCCACCGATTGCTTTTACGATCACCTCTAGCGGAAGCAGAACCAGAACTGTCATCCAGTTGAACATGTCGTGAACAGTGGCGCCCGCGAACGCCCGCCGGAAGTCCGCCTTGTTCGTGATCTGTCCCATGGCGACGATCGTGTTGGTGACTGACGTCCCGATGTTGGCGCCCATCACAATTGGAATTGCTTGCGGGACTGTCAGCACTAAAACATACAGAGGTTTCATGAAACAGACATCTCAGTGTGTGTAATATTTGATATGTCGCATAATACAGACACTAGCAATTTGTACGGCTGATCGAAGATGTCGCTTTATGCGCTTGCCATTCAGAACACGACGGTTTACAATTCGCCAGAACTGTTTATTAGATGCGAAACTGATATTAACTAAGGTTATATAGAAGTAAAGGGAAGTGCTTACTTTCGCCACTGCCGACCATGCTGACGATGATGGAGGTGGTGGTGGAGGAGCTCTGCAGCAGCACCGTAGCCAGCAAGCCGATCATCAGGCCTGCCACGGGGTTTGCTAAAATTTCATTGTTGGAAAAGGCCTTCCCAGCTACCTTGCCTTAAATAGAATGTTCGTGTTCCACAGTAGGCCTAGTGACAGAACTGTAGTTAACGTTGCTTTGTGATACACGAAATTTAATATATAGCGACCGTAAAGTAACACGACCCACAAACTTCTTTACAAATCCTGCAAACGTCAATATTCGTTTACAATGTTTGCATTTTTTAGTTATAATGGAAGTTTGATTATGAAATATTATAATAATAGTTCTGCATCATATATATGAAACGCGTCGAACTAGTTTTTGTTTAATGTATCGTAACCAATGTCCTTGTCTTGATTGATATAGAGGATATTTGTTGATTTCGGTGTAAGATTGTATTTTATTTCACGAGTGTTCAAAGAAAATGATATTATCACAAGTGGCGCAGCCACGAGTGAAAATGTCTATTTTCTATGATCACGAGTGATGTTGTTCAGTCACCCTGCGGTCCGCAGTAAGCAGGGTGACTGAACAACATCACACGAACCTCCTAGAAGCTGGAAGGCGTCGCCAAGGAAACTGAGGGAGCACACGAAGATATACAGGCCGCCAATGAGGAGGAGTATCTTCAGTACGTAGTGCAGGAACACTCGCAGAAGCTTCCCTCGTACCGTGAGCTCTATAATACAAAGGAAATAACATTGACATTACAGTTGTCGCCTCGCTGTATTTGCTTTAGTTGCCAAATGAATGATCCCACATTGCATCTAACACCGCGGCCTAACAGCTAATACAATCTGTATTTCTTTGTTGTCTCTATGTACGCTCGTACAAGTCTGAAATGATACATGTATGTCCACAAGATGCACGTCACATATACGGACAACAAGGTGTACATGATAGTACGAACACAACAGGATTGTGTGAACGTCGGAAATGACATATTGGTTTCAAACTTCATCTATGTCGCTTTTGTTAATCATTAAATATAGAACGTTTGCTCCATGTGGACTGTGCCCAACTCACCGGACCAGGACGTAAAGTCCACACGGAGTTCTGGAAGCGCAAACGGGTCCCCCTCCTCCTCATCCTCCTGGCCTGCAGCTACAGCCGCGGGCTTCGCCTGAAGACATGGGTGGAATTAGACATGTAAAGATGCTATACACTATATATATCAACGTCTGTGAATACTGTTCACTATGAAGATGTGCACTGAAAAAGAAACTTATTGTTTGTCAGTTTGTTGAAATATTTTTTCGTACAAATAGTAGTATATCGTCGAAATTTTATTTGTTCTAAAACCCGTTGGAACCAGTAAGAGATATTTGTTTGCGTTCAAAACATAATTATTGTCTTTTCCCGTCGTCTCCGTGTACCTAGACTTATACCTATACTCAGAATTATCCAATCGACCAACTTAACTGGAATGAACGTTGGGTATGCCTGATACATGCAGCTACACTGTAAGTACAATGATTGTTCGAATGTTCTAGACAAGCTGTGAACGACGATGATAATGATGATGTTGACTACAACGTTTACATTGATGATGCCAATTAAGGTAGGCCTAAGAATCTTCTTTTTTTCAGTTTTGTTTCTCGTTTAAAGTGTATGTTGGAATTTTGCCAGTTGGAAGTTTGTATTTGATAAATAAGCGTTTTCAGCATATTGCGTTGCAACTCAGGATTTAGTTTTCCAATGATTCATTCAACTGCATTAATTACCATTTGAATATTATTGAAATGAGATTACAAAATTGTGTTTATGTTTAATTCCTATCATATCCGGTTTTGTGACATGCAACATCAATCAAAAGAAAACAGGTAATAAACATAAAACATTTCCTCCAACGTTTCACAGTCGGTGGTTAGAATCTATCAACATTAGTTAACTTCCGAAAAAACGGATGCATGTTCGAAAAACAAACGTCAACAAAAGGTTATGTATATTTGTCAATAAAAATGATGTTATATGAATTGTTATTACAGCAACGGGCCAAATGACCGCGACTTATAGTTTCTAGATCTGCAATTTACTAGCGTTATATGAATCATTTTGAAAATTGTTGTTGACGCGAATCCGGGTCAACTCGGCCCGAATTCTAACTCGGCCCGGTCTGATTCGGCCCACTACCGAATAAGGTCTGATTTTACTCAGCCCATGTGTTAAAAACATGTTAAATAATGGATGCATCTATGTAATTTGTACTGATCGATATAGTTTATGTTAAACAGAATTTAATTGAATTGCAAAGAAAACATTGAGTGTTATTTAAACCCATGTGGGAAATTCTTAAACATATAAACTAAAAGTCTAACGCTTAACATTATTGTTCAACAAAATGACAAATAGCATTATAATTGTTTCTACGTACATAGATATACTGAGTATAGTTATAAAATATGAAGTTACAAAATATATTTATTGAAATGCACATTTTCTTCAAAGCTTACTTTATTAACCATGCACTGTGATGTGTCAACTGCACCAAAAAAGATGTTGATTGCACACACATAATACTTAAAGGTTCAATTATAAATCATGTCATATTTAATGGATGTTTTCTTAAATACATGTGGTCATATTTCCTAGAAATGCTTAAACTTTGAGTTTCAATATTTAATAAATTAGCTCATTTTCTTTTCGTGTATGTTGATTTTCGGTCAAATATTTTACCAGATTGTATATTTTCTATTTTAAATTTGGTATTTAAAAGAGTTTGAAACTTAAATATTGTTTGGGTATCGGAATATTTTCTTCCGTATATATATGGGCATCATCAAAAATAATACATATATTCAGAGTCTGCCTTTTTCTAAGTTCACTAGACCCTTTTTTAGCGCACCTGAGCAAGAAGTGCTCAAGGGTGAGCTATTGTGGTCAGTCTGTGTTCGGCGTCCGTCGTCCACCGTCCACATTTAACTTCAAACAACTTCTTATCTGAAACCACTAGGCGGATTTTAACTAGGCAGGAATGTTCCTGGGATGGTCCTTTACCACATTCCTTCAATTTATTAAAATATTTGGAAAACTCTGGTTGTCATGGCAACCAAAAGCTTAAAAACTGGAAAACTTAAAAAATGTTCTTGTCAGAAACCACTGGCTGGAAATGCTCCTTGGATGACCCTCTGCCAAATTCCTTCAAGTCATTTTGATTTGTTAAAAAACATGGCCGCCAGGGGGCGGGGCAGGTTTCCTTATATGGCTATATTGAAAACTTTTAACATCTTTTTGTCTGAAACCACTGGCTGGATTTCAAAATAATTTCATAGAAATGCTCCTTGGGTGACCCTCTACCAAATTCCTTCAAATCATTTTGATACGTTAAAAAACATGGCCGCCAGGGGGTGGGGCAGTTTTCCTTTTATGGCTATGTTGAAAACTTTTAAAATATTATAGTCTGAAACCACTGGCTGGATTTCAAAATAATTTAATATAAATGTTCCTTGCGTTACCCTCTACATAACTCCTTGAAATCATTTTGATTTCTTAAAAAACATGGTTGCCAGGGGGCGGGGCAGTTTTTCTTATTTGGCTATATTGAAAACTTTAAAAATCTTCTTGTCTGAAACCACTGGCTAAATTTCAAAATAATTTCACATACATGTTCCTTGGGTGACCGTCTACCGAATTCCTGGAAATCATTTTGATTCGTTAAAAATAACGGCCGCCGGGGCGGGACAGTTTTCCGTATATGCCTACATTGAAATCTTAAACAATCTTTTTGTTACAAGTCATTATGATGCTTTACACTCAGGTGAGCGACCTAGGGCCATCTTGGCCCTCTTGTTTTTTTGCCCTTCTTTTTTCTATTGGCACTATAAGGGCCTTTTTAAATAAGTAAATAAGTGCAGATTAAAGACAATTTTAAGTTTAAATAACAACATAAGCATCCCTCTTTATAAAATTCTAAATATAAATTTATTATTCTCAAACGGTCATTTTTGCAAGCTCACGTAAAAAGACAATCAGTTTGAATGTTCATAATTAACATAAGTGCCTTAAAATTGATATACTATCAGCATAAAAGTACTCCTATTTATAGAATTTAACTTTTCGTAATTCATATTTTTAGCTCACCTCAGCACAAAGTGCTAAATGGTGAGCTATTGTGGTCAGTCTGTGTCCGGCGTCCGTCGTCCGTCGTCAACATTTTACTTCAAACAACTTCTTCTCTGAAACCAATAGGCGGATTTTAACCAAACTTGGCAGGAATGTTCCTGGGATGGTCCTTTACCAAATTCCTTCAATTTATTAAAATATATTGAAAACTCTGGTTGTTATGGCAACCAAAAGCTTAAAAACTGGAAAACTTAAAAAATCTTCTTGTCAAAAACCACTGGCTGGAAATGCTCTTTGGGTGACCCTCTACCAAATTCCTTCATTTTGATTTGTTGAAAAAACATGGCCGCCAGGGGGCGGGACAGTTTTCCTTATATGGCTATATTGAAAACTTTTAAAATCTTCTTGTCTGAAACCACTGGCTGGATTTTTAAATAAGAAATGTTCCTTGGGTGACCATCTACCAAATTCCTTGAAATTATTTTGATTTGTTAAAAAACATGGCCGCCAGGGGAGGGGGCGGGCCAGTTTTCGTTATATAGCTTTATTGAAAACTTTTAAAATCGTCTAGTCTGAAACCACTGGCTGGATTTCAAAATAATTTCACAGAATTGGTCCTTGGGTGTCTCTTCCTTATAAGGCTATATTGAAAACTTTTAAAATCGTATAGTCTGAAACCAATGGCTGGATTTCAAAATAATTTTAAATAAATGTTCCTTGGGTGACCCTCTACCAAACTCCTTGAAATCATTTAAATTTGTTAAAAAAACATGGCCGTCAGGGGGCGTGGCAATTTTCCGTATATGGGGATATTTTGAAAAATTTAAAAATCTTCTTGTCTGAAACCACTGGCTGGATTTCAAAATAATTTCATATAAATGTTCCTTGGATGACCCTCTATCAAATTCCTTGAAATTATTTTGATTTCTTAAAAACCATGGCCGCCAGGGGGGCGGGCCAGTTTTCCTTATATGGCTATATTGAAAACTTTTAAAATCTTCTTGTCTGAAACCACTGGCTAAATTTCAAAATAATTTCACATACATGTTCCTTGGGTGACCGTCTACCAAATTCCTGTCAATCATTCGTTAAAAAATGGCCGTCGGGGGTCAGGACAGTTTTCCTTATATGGCTATATTGAAATCTTAAACAATCATTCTGTTAAAAGCCATTATGATGCTTTACACTTAAGTCGAGATTTTTTTATTTCTTGCTTCTGGGATCCGCCGACCCGATTTTTTGCAAAAAGCAAAAAAAAAAAAAGAATGTAACCGATATCGTAAAATGACCTTGTGAAAGGGTTTCAACCTTTGACACGAAATGCAAATTTTTTTTTAATGTCATGGTGATCTTGTAGTGATTAAGTTAATGATGTGTAATATGATTTTTGTAAGTTATAAAGTATTAAGATTTTTAGTGATTCTCATATCACTGCCCATTTCCATTTGTGAAATTCTAGTCATTAATTTGCTCAATTTTGTGTTGTTGTTGTTTGTTTTTTTCCCCTCCTCCAACCGGACACTTTTCCGAGAACCGAGAAATGTCCGAGAACCCAGAAATAAAAAATCTCTGGCCTAATCTGACAGGTTCAACAACTTATTTATGTCTGACGATGTTCGGAACCTTACTAGAGATGTTATAAATTTAAACATTAAGGTATTTTGCAATGCATAATTATACAGGTAAAAGGTATTTACATTAAATGTATAAATAACGCAGAACGGTAAATTTTGTGTATTCTTGAATCCCATGCCAAGAATTTTAATGTTTATGGGTATGTATTTCTAACTTCGTATTTTGTAAACAGCTTTTCACATATTGTTTGTGTTGAGTGAAATAAACTGAACTGAAACTGGTTTCTATTTTGGTGGCACACCTATGAACCAATGCATCCACAACATTTCACACCCTTTGTGATGTTTCTAACGCCTTCTTCAAAGTGTGAAAAAACTCATTTTCATGTTATTTGAATAGTGGGCCGAGTTGGACCGGACCGAATAGAAGTTAGTATTACAAGCTACAATGATTCACTATTTCGCTGTGTATTTTCGTCAAACATATATCACGAACTCGGTATAAAATGGCGACCGTCTACACAAAACAAGTCATGCTTGCATACGACGCATGTGCAGAACCTAAATATATTACAAACATCCGGGATCTGCTAAACTTGAATAAAGCAAAAAAAAAACACTTACTTCTAAAAATGGTTATAAATTCCGTCATTTTAGCTAGAGATTTAGCGTTACGTTACGGAGAACACCTTTTAAGCTCACCTGAGCACGAAGTGCTCGGTGAGCTATTGGTGTAGGGGACCTCTCCGGCGTCGTCCGGCGTCCATCGTCCGTATGCCGTCAACAATTTGGACCGTTATCGCGATAAAGACAACATTTTTTATTCAATCTTGACCATACTTGCACTGTTTGTGTATGACTATAAAATCTCGGATGGGATTGTTGTTGGGTCAGATCACACCAGTAACACCAGAGTTATTGCCCCTTTTTCATGCAAAAAAGTGCAAAAATGCCCTTTTCCAAAATATAGACTTTATTTTCCATTCAATCTTAACCAAACTTTCACAGTTTGTGTATGACTATCAGTTCTCAGCAGACGCCAAAAATGGGTCAGATCGTGTTTGAAACACTAGAGTTATTGCCCTTTGTTTATTAAAAAAACAACAACAAATTTACATTATTCAAGAAAAAAACTTCATTTTCATCCAAACTTCACCAATCTTGCACAGTTTGTCTATTATCATGAGATTACAGTTGAATATAGGAATAATGAAACTCCAGAGACATCATCAGGAGAGAAACCCTTATTACTACCGTTGGTCCTTTATTTCAGGCAAGAGACCAATTGCCTATACAATACATGCCATTACATACAACACAACACACAACATAAAAATGATTTAAACTAGGGAAACCGCCTTGGAACGGTCAATGCAAAGAAAGCTTGGGGGTTTCAACCGGTTTAAAGGCATGCCAAACCTCACACTTAGCCCAGAAATAATCACTTAAAAGGGAAAATACACAACTGACAACATAGAAATCACACAACAGACACAAATGCACCAAAAAATGATTAAAGCTTTGGTCGAACAGGCCTTTCCCAAACTTGGTTACTTCCCTTGCGTAATCACGAGTGATGTCCCCTGTTCACTTCCGGCGACGTTTATTGATTATGAGGCGGGATAAGCGTATTGATATTAACCCAAAAACATGCAATATATTTGACACAAAAATAGCGATTTCAGTATCTAAACAACCTATGCCTTCATCATGTATTAAATTTGCATTATTAAATAAAATAAATAAAAAACTGTTTTTAGTAAAATGATTTTGCTAAGTAACTCTAAGCTAACATTCTTCTCGCGACTAAAATTACGAAAATAAGGTATCATCACAGAAAGTTTGAGCGTAATTCCGATGTTTTTGGCAACAACTTCTTATTTGAATTCCATACGGAACTGTTTCGTTCTGTAGCGTAAATGTGTGCGGACTGGCATCCAAATTATTGATCCCTGAGTTTATTGATTATATAACACAATATCATATAATTTGTTGTTTTGAAACTCACCTTGATGATTTGGATGTTATAAAGTTGCCTAACTATGAATGTATTTTTAAAAACCGAAAACAAAAATATGCCAAAAAATCAGGTGGTATTGCGATTTTAGTCAGAGACTCAATATATAAATACTTAACACAAATTGATACGGAGTGTGAATATGTTCAGTGGTTTAGATTAGGCAAAGCTCTATTTAAAACGGACGAAGATGTTTTATTTGGGGCTATATATGTACCCCCCGAAAACTCAACAAATTTTAAGCAAGAACTATATAACGATTTGTTGACGAATACGAAAATTTTAGTTGCAATAATAAGTATGTGATAACTATGGGAGACATAAATGCGAGAACGGGACATTTAGATGATCTAACTTACGTTGACAAACATATTTTTGATGTTATTGATGTAAACACGAATACGTTATTTGATGTTGATTTAATCAACGAACTTTATATTAATAACTTTTCGATAAAGCGTAACACAAATGATACAATTATAAATAAGACCGGTAGAGATATTGTCAATTTCTGTAAAAGTAATGACTGTATAATTTTTAATGGGCGGGCTTTCAGTGATAAGAATATTGGTGCATTTACTTGTCACAAAACTTCTGTTATTGATTACGTAATCTCATCAGCATACTCACTTAGATTGTTCAATTCTTTTAAAATTGATGATTTTAGCGCATTGTATTCTGATGTCCATTGCCCAATCATTTTCTCTATAAAAGCACAAGATGTGTGCAACTATTTTAACACACAATCAGAGGTTGAAAAGGTGAAACGGTGGTCAGATGATAAAGTTGATCTTTTTAACCTAAATATAGATGAAGAAAAAATTTAAAATGTGGTTACAAAAATCAATAATTGTGAAATGCATGACAAACAATTTATAAATGACATATCTAAGGATGTAGAAAACATCCTTATACAATCTGCAAAATCTACGCTTAGTACATATAACCTGGCAAAATCTCGCCCAAAGGAACCGAATTATAATAAGCCTTGGTGTTAAACAAGTGCAAGGAAGCACGTAAAACATATAACTGTAAACGCAAATACTATTTCGCTAAGAATCAGATAAATAAAGCTGATTTACGTAGAGCAAGTAAACATTATAAAAGAATTTTACGCACTGAATCTGTTTTGTTTAAAAGAAAAACTCGTCAAAAGTTGAAAAATTTGCGATCTACAAAGCCGAAAGATTATTGGAATTACATAAATAGCCTTAATAAGAAACAAAAAGGTCCGGATATTGATATTACTGTATTTTATGATTTCTATAAAGAAATTAACACTGATAATACTGATAATAGTACCGAACCCCATGCAGAATATCCCAGTATAGATTTACAATGTAATCTTAATAATGATATTACAATAGGAGAAATACATAAAGCCGCCCGTTCAATAAAGAACGGAAAAGCTTCAGGGTTGGATCAAATAATAAATGAATATATTAAAAATAGTATAAATAAGTTAACAGAATTATACCATAAATGGTTTAATTTGATCTTGGCGACCGGTCATTTGCCGGAATCTTGGACCATAGGTTGTATAGTGCCGATATATAAGAATAAGGGTGATATGCATCTACCTGAAAATTATCGCCCAATAACATTATTAAGTTGCTTAGGTAAATTGTTTACCTATATTTTAAATACAAGACTTACTGATTATATTGATAGTCTCGATTTATTAAATATTAATCAAGCAGGTTTTTGTACAAATTATTCCACCATTGATAATATCATGCGTAACGTAAGATGGTACATTTTCTGATTTCTTTGTATGTAGTAGAGGCCCGCGCCAAGGGGAAAATTTGTCCCCTCTTTTATTTTCATTATATCTCAATGATCTTGAATATTTTATGACTACACGCAATGGCAGAAGTATAGAAATAAGTGACGGAAATCTAGGTATACTAGTTAAAATGCTTGTATTACTCTATGCTGATGATACTGTCGTATTTGCGACCTCTGAAGAAGATCTCGTGTCTGTTTTGAACACTTTTTATTCGTATTGCTGCCAATGGAATTTAAATATTAATTATGGTAAGACAAATATTATTGTTTTCGGTGATAAAAATGACACGAAAACGAGACATAAAAATTAACGATTATTCAATAGAAACTGTTGATCATTTTAAATATTTAGGTGTACTTTTTTCTAAAAATAAACAGTTTGCATTGGCCAAAAGTATGTAGTAGAGCAAGCACGAAAAGCAATGTTCAGTTATACAGAAAAATAAGAAATCGAGATTTGTCTATCGAATGTCAGTTAAAATTGTTCGATAACACTATTGTACCAATTGTAACATATGGATGTGAAATATGGGGATATGGAGATTTGTCACTTATTGAAAAGGTCCATACTGATTTTTTAAAACATATTCTTGTCGTTAAAAAAGTGCTCCACATGTTATGCTATATGGCGATCTTGGTCGCTTCCCATTATCAGTTGTTATCAAAAAACGTATGATTGGTTTTGGTATAACTTAGTTACATCAGATGAAACTAAACTAAGTGTGATTTTGTATAAGATTATTTTTTCTCATACTGTTGTAAATTATGTCAATTTTAAATGGATAAATGCTATAAAATCTATTTTTGATTATTGTGGAATGAGCTATGTCTGGAATAACCAATGTTTTAACGGAATAAAGCAACTATTATTGGCAAAAATACATAAAATTATATATGATCAAGTCATACAACAATGGACATCCGATATAAATTCAATGTCCAAATGTCTTAATTATAGAATGTTAAGGACTCGTTTGGATTTGAAAACTATATCGACTTTGTACCTGATTTTCATTTACCTTATGTAACCAAATTTCGTATGTGTAATCATCACCTACCAGTTGAAAAGGGCCGCTGGCAAAATATCGAAAGAAATGAAAGAACGTGTCATCTCTGCGATTCAGATGATCTAGGCGATGAATTCCATTTACATTTTCAAATGTCCTTACTTTGTAAATCAAAGGAAAACCCTCTTACCAAATATTAAGCATAATACCTGTAATACGATTCATTTCAAAAGAATTATGAAATGAAACAGATGAAATTGAAATACTAAATTTAGCAAAATTTATAAAGATTATATTAGATTATTTTAAAAACACACCAGGCTAATTGGGATAATAAAACGCTGTACTTTACAGATTGTTTTATTCTATGTCTAAAAATAACTGGAGTCTATTTGTTACCGATAATTAGTAAATTATACTGTACCTATGCAGCTTGACCTATGTATTAGCATGTAAACTTCTTTTTGTACCGCTTGTTCATTTATTTTTAAATGAACTGAGACCCAATTTGATTACTTCCAGTTCATAGTTTGTACTGTACCTATACAGCTTGACCTATGTATTAACATTATAAACTTATTTCCTTACCTCTTGTTCACATTTTGTCAATGTGCTGAGAGTATTAATAAACTGTAAACTGTAAACATACACATTTGTGTTTAACTTTAAAGCTTTTTTTCGTTGCAGATATTCTTGTTGTGTGCTAAATATTATACGGTGCTTGAACAGGCTCCGCTTTAATCTTGAAATATAATGCAACAAAACAACTTTCTTTTTAATTATTGTTAACACAATATTACAATAACTAACGATGATATCACTCCTTTATAAATGTTATAACTGATGTTGTATTAAAGAGATTAAGTAAGTAGTTTGTTAATTATTGTGTCATGTGTTTAAACAATGTTCATGATAACTTCATGTAATCAACGAAACAAATAACACCCGACCCAATGGGTCTATATGTCGTGATAATTATGTACATAATACGGTGAGTATATATAATAAAACAGACATAGATATATACATTTTGAAACAAGTTGACACAATTCAGAGTAAGTAATTAACTAAGCCAACAGAAGAGTCTAATATACGTTTGAATAAATATTTTATACTTGTTGAGTCTGTTTGATCAAGTATTTAGTTTTCCTTCATGTATATAACTCTGAGATTATTTCTTCATTTCTGTCGGAACCGTGGTAAACAAACAACATTTTATTCTCGCAGCAGCTACGGTAATTCCCGTATGTTTTAGAAAAACAAAACACGATGAGCTCTTAAATGTTCACCACCTTTCAATTCTTCAGAATTGAATATTAAATGCTGTGCTATATTATTTCACTCTTCAATTTGAACCAATTTGTTAATTCGAAAACGTGTTTAATGCTTTTAATTATGTTCTTTTCTGTTCAATAAGGTGGCGAAATTTCATAGGGTGATAGGCAAAGAACAACAACGGAGACAACATCATTTTAAAATGTGAGATCAGCTTTAATATGAGACGCAAACAGTGGAGACGAAGTGTAACATGTTAGTTGTCTCTTTATGTAGATCTTTATCATCAATGCATTACGCAATTGCACGGATTAGCGGTATTGTTCTAAGGGCAATTTGATAAGATCCCAGCGGTTTGTGGCTTTGGTATTTTTATGACCCCCTCTTCAGTCAGATAACTAAGTATCCATTGCGAGAACATGTGGTGGTATTTATGTAATGGAAAACAACCGTTTAAGACGAGACAAAGAGACTACTTTTTTCCGGATACTTGTCATACGGACATGTGGCCTTAGTAATGAGTTTAAAACGATACAACATTTAGTTGTAATAATTTATTTTTGTGGGATAAATCCTCTATGAGTTTTTTTATATTTAATAAAAAACATATGGTTTTAAAAATGTCCATTACAAGTTTTGAAAGCCGCTTGGTCTTAGATCTATAATACTATATATGGCAAGCTAGGGAAAACGTCGCCGGGAGTCGGGTTTCAAATATGGCGGATATGAATTCGCAATAACGGGAGGTAATTTCCAAGGGAGATCACCTAGTTTTGAGAAAGGCCTATATAAGCAAGATCGGACCAGAAACACCAGAGTTATTGCCCTTTGTTTGTGAAAAAATATGCAAAAATTGACATTATTCAGGATAGAGGCTTCATTTTTCATCCAATCTTCACCAATCGTGTACAGTTTGTCTATGAACGTAAGACTACAGATGAAGTCGAATATAAGCGTGATCGGGCCAGAAAAGCAGAGTTATTGCCCCTTGTGTTTGGAAAAAACATCAACAAGTTATCAATGATTGGCTTGCACACACGATTTTTGATTCAATGTTGATCAAACTTGCAGTTTGCGCAATGACATAAAAATTGATTGATAACATTTTATTTCCAACAGTTGCAAGACTTGCATGCAGTTATTTGTGCATGCAACATGGATGTCTTCAGAGCCTGCATTAACATCATGTATCATCAGTGGACAGAAAATTATCAAAGAAAAAGCAAAACTTTACCTTATAGCACAGCCATTGCAGTTATCGCATAGCAACTAGTTCTCCAAAACTGTTTGCGAAAAAGACATCAAAATCTACTGTTTTTGCATTTTCCAGAATTGTAAATGACTAAATGAAAAAGGATCCGGTAAGAATATCTATAAAAATGATTTGAGAAACCTTTAGCAAACAAAAAAACGCACGTCAACTACCCTACTCATACTTTAGTTAGCACATTGCACTAACCGATGTTTCTAATCAAAATTCTTCTTATTCCCCTCTGCGTATTGTTGAGATACCTGTATTTTCAAATATGTCACAACAGTATGGTCTTAATCTGTACCAGTTCTTAGGTGAGCGCTTTGAAACATCATGGCTCTCTTGTCGTAATTTTGGAGGTCTGTCGTTTTACCTATTAAACCAGTGTTGTTGCAATTGAATGTTTAAACTTGAGCGTCTGGCTGTCATTGGTTCTTATCATAAACTGGTTTGAACCGATTAGTAATATAATTCGTGACAAGCCAGAGTTACATACCAGTTAGAAGATCCAGTTTCAACTGGATTCGTAGACCGGCTGACAAATTATAATCGAATAGTATAAAAGGGCAATCGATGCGTGCATTCCCAATTTGGCAAACTGCGAACGTCCATAAATTATAATTTTTACGGATTACTTTGTGTATTTCGCAATAGCGTAAAGTATGAAGTATGTTTTCCTATATTCTATTAATATCGCCGTTTTGTCCGAAAATGCTACAAGTGTCTTTAAAGTGATCATACTGAGAAACTTTAAATTAAGATAAAATTGTCATGTTTCAAGCTAATAAAACGTACTGCGGTCACACAACAATAACGATCGTAGAACGCTGGGGAGAAACGTTCGTTCTTTGCGCTATGACAATATTACGTATATATCGCAGTGGTGTATTCAGGCGTACTCCTGTACGACCGGGCGTACACAATGAAATGGTCATGGTTAAAATTTTAACAAAAGATACATACCTGAAAATAGACTTCAAATCTGATGCCTAGCACGGGTACACCTCTGATCGTATTTATATTTTCAGACGAACAGCCAAAACAGTTCGTCTTAATTTATTTTTAGACTGTTGGCAGAAGCCAACGGTATTTTGGGAGGGTAACTTCAAAAACAGGTATTGCGGAAAACTACTTCTTTTCATTGAGGGCCAAGAGTAAGCAAATGGAAACATGAAAGGGTCTTTCTTCAAAGCAGCAAAAATTCACGCCTGTTTTCTTACCTTTTAATTATTTAAGATAATGTATTTTATGTGTATTATATTGCGTATATCAGTGATATATTACAATTACAATTTTTTAAACAATGTCAATTTATAAAAAAAATACGTCTAACTAATGACACCCCTATTTTCGCTATTTACATGTTTGTAACCGAAATATTCACCTGGGTGTCCTGGATTATGACCACTACAGTAATGCGCTACATCGGTTATTTTTTACTAATTGCGAACGTGCTATTTCTTGTTAGATTCTTATTCTGAATCTGTTGACAACAATTTACCGCAATGTATTAATTTTAAACGGTAGTATGGAAAATCGAGAGCACGCATCGTATGACCTACTTTTGACTTAGTCGGCTACGACTCACTAAAATTCGATGCTCCTAACTACCACGCTTTATCGGTCATGCTGCATGGTTCGTTGCAGATTGACTTGTTAACTGACATGTTTATAATTTCGTTTGCATTAGATAATAAGCATGAAAAATAAAAAATATGTGTTCGTTAATTGCAAATTTATGTTTATTATGATGTCGTATAATATTGAATTAGGAGCCATAATATCAAGTTTAAAGGTGGGAAAATGAACTTCATTCAAACAAATGTTTCCTTTTTAGCATCAATGCACTCACAATTCACTTGCTTTTATTTATTTTTTTGTCGCTAAGAATCTTTCTACGCTGCCACACGGTCTGTATCCTGATAATGCATGCTCAGAATATAATGCATGCTCACATGATCATGCAGGCTTGAGCGGAGGAGCAGAGAGTGGGGTACGTCAGTTTATGTATAATTATCTTTTTACCCTTACCACGTGCATTATTTTTGCAATAGATATCAATTAAGCGATCAATTATCTATCTACAAGTACCCTAACATTGACAAATAGTTTTCAGATACGTATAAATACAGAAATGATTACAAAACATCACCCAAATCAGCGGAAAACGGTATATTTTAATCATTTAAAAATATATATAGGCATTTTGTATACCAAACTTGTGTAAACAAAGCCCAATCATCGACATTAAACATGCAGTCTTGCTTGGTTCAGTAACATACGTACGTTTCTATAAAAAAGATTTTGTCCAAGCTATATGCACCCAAGTGGATAATGGATTGCTAGATGGTGAATAATGATAGGCTACAATAAAAATTAAATGGATAATGATCGAGCTGCCTTTTTATGTACGATTTGTACAATTTGAATCAGCTTTTTTATTGGAATATTTATAATATGATATGTTTACAGTCAAATAAAGTACATTGTATCCTATATAATATCTCTATATCTATATACTATAATACATCCATTATTATGTATGATATTAGGGTACGAAAATCATCTTTTTTTCTTGGAATATTTATAATATGATATGTTTACAGTCACATAAAGTACATTGTATCCTATATTATATCTCTATATACTATAATACCCGACTCCTGCTCCTCCGCTGAACACTGCATTATCCTCTGAACATGCATTATCTTCTGAGCCAACATTATCATGATACAGACCGTGATTCAGTTCAATGGCAGTTGGTATTTTCTGTTTTCAAACCCTCGATATGTATGGCGCTTTACTAACAAGTGATATAGTTACGGTACACATGATTTCAGCTGCATAGTAAGGCCATACAAATTTGATTATATGTTTAGCGTCCCCATGATTTTTTTCAAAACCTACCAACCAGGCAGAACAAAACAATGCGTCGATGAAAACCTCCTTTTTTGCAAATATTGTTAAAAACACATAAACGTCATTTTGTTCAAGTTCAGTCTTTAGTCATATCAGATCATATTGGTATTGAAAAACCCTGAAATTTACACCAAAGAAAACATGTAGATAATAACATCTTCATGGTCATAGAAATATGTTTTAACATATTTTTGATTGACTAGATGTTCTAACAAGAGTGCCATTGTCACAAAGATACGCGCGTCAAAGAAACGTTTTTGGGGTTAAGATTCAACGACTAAAGAGAAACAATTTTAAAACTCCAAAGCTTCTCTATGTGTGGTGAGTTGAGGTATCAAAACTATTCCATATATATTCTTAAATATATAATTATGATGCCAAAATAAACAAGAAACGTGAAAATTCCCCGAAACCAATTTTTTTCGAATGAAATGCATTAACGTCAGCACAAACACAATTGTTTTAGAAATGGCGACCTAGACCTTTACCCAACCCACCCCATATGCAATCCCAAGTGAGGTCTAGATATAAGATATCTACGTATGACGTTTCATTAAAATATCTCAATGTGTTCTCAAGCTATTGAGCGGAAACCGTTCTGTTTTAATTTTTGGTAACAATGACCTTGACCCCACCCACCCTATACGCAATCCCAAGCGAGGACTCAATATAAGGTATCTATGTATGAAGTTTCAATAAAGTATCTCCATAAGTTCTCAAGTTATTGAGCGGAAACCGTTTTTCTATTTTTGGTGACCTTGACCCCACCCACCCCTTACGCAATCGCAAGCGAGGTCTTGATTTAAGGTATATATGTATGAAATTTTATTGAAATATCTCAATTAGTTCTCAAGTATTTGAGGGGAAACCATTTTTCTATTTTTAGTAACAGTGACCTTGACCCCACCCACCCCATAAGCAATCCCAAGCGAGGTCTCAATATAAAGTATCTATGTTTTAAGTTTCATTAAAATATCTTAATGCATGCTCATGTTATTGAGCAGAAACTGTTTTTGTAATTTTAGTAACACTGACCGTGACCTTGACCACCGCCCACCCCATATGCAATCCCAAGCGAGGTCTCAATAGAAGGTATTTATGCAGTAAGTTTTATTAAAATATCTCAATGCGTTCTCAAGTTATAGAGCAGAAATTGTTTTTCTATTTTAGTAACAGTGACCTTGACCCCACCCACCCAATATGCAACTGCAAGCGAGGTCTCGATATAAGGTATACGTGTATTAAGTTTCATTTAAATATCTCAATGCGTTCTCAAGTTATTGAGCAGAAACCGTTTATATATTTTTAGTAACAGTTGCCTCGACCTTGACCCCATCCACCCCATACGCAATCCAAAGTGAGGTCTTGCAATAAGGTATCTATGTATGAAGTTTCATTAAAATAGCTCAATTCGTTATCGAGTTAGAGAGCAGAAACGAAAAGTTGATGCAGCCACTACCCCTTCGACCTTGAATTGTGACTTTGACCTAGGACCTTGGGACCTGGTTCTTTCGCTCGACACTACACCTCATCTTGCCAAGTTATTTGAAAATCCATCCATGCTGGACGAAAATATGCTCTGAATTAAGTGTTACGGATTGATTTCAATATTTGACCTTTGACCTTAAATTATGACCTTGACCTTGGACATAGGGACCTAGGGACCTGGTTCTTGCGCGCGATACTCCGTCTCACCATGCTTGTCACTTCTGCCCAGTGATTTGAACATCCATCCATACTCGACATAGATACCCTCCGGACAAAGTGTTAAGGATTGATTTCTTTAATTTGACATTAGAGCTTGATTTGTGACATTGACCTTGGACCTAGGGACCTGGTTCTTGCACACGACACTCCGACTCACAATGCTAATCACTTCTGTCAGGTTACTTGGAAATCCATCCATGCTGGACAAAGATATGCTCCTGATAAAGTGTTTAGGATTGATTTCTTAAATTTGACATTTAACCTTGAATTGTGACATTGACCTTAGACTTGGGGATCCGGGTTCTTGCGCGCGACACTCTATCTCACTATGGTAGTCACTTCTGCCAAGTTATTTGAAAATCCATCCATGCTTGACAAAGATATGCACCGGACAATGTGGTAAGGATTGATTTCTTTTATTTGACCTTTGACCTTGAATTGTGACCTTGACCTTGGAACTAGGAACCTGGTTCTTGAGCGAGACACTCCGTCTCATTGTGCTTATCACTTCTTCCAAGTTATTTGAAAATCCATCCATGCTGGACAAAGTTATGCTCCTGACAAAGTGTTACGGATTGAATTCCTATATTTGACCTTTTACCTTGAATTGTGACCTTGACCTTGGACCTAGGGACCTGGTTCTTTGCGCGCGACACTCCCTCTCAGCATGCTTATCAATTCTGCTAAGTTATTTGAAAATCCATCCAGGCTGGACAAAGTTATGCTCCAGACAAAGGTCTCCCGCCGCCCGCTCGCCAGCCCGCTTGGGCGTTCCCATAATACGGCCGTTTTTCAAACGGGCGTATAAAAGGGGCAATTCAAAAATAGTAATAAAACAAAACATACCAACACAAAGTGTTTTAGAGTTATAAAGTTGTAGGTAAGTTACTGACAAACCAGGTGTCACTTTTGATATTGGACGATATTGTGACCAGCGCCGGAACAGCGGCTTTAATGGAAGTTCAGCAAGACAGGAACAGCGGCCGTTTGGAAAAGGAGCATTTATTAAACGTGAGTAAGTCGCTACAGACAAAGCTAAAATCTACCGACCAAGAAGATGTTGTGTACGAGGCAGGAGGAGGACTCCGGTTATTACTTAACACCGGTATGTTTAAGTTTGTTTTTTAAGTTCGCAGCTGAACAATTTTTCAGTGATAATTCCCTTCCATTTAAATGCTGCAAAATACTAGTTCATGATAAACAGGGAAATCTGGTGGAAACGCAATACAAACTAAGTTCAGGTCGACAGGCTATTTACACTTTGAACTTGTACCACACAAAAAGCTCATGTTTGATTAATGGAAATAACTCGCAGAAATTCCCTGATGTTCACCTTCCAATCATGTTAAAAAAACATAGAGGAAAGATTATTGTCTGAACAAACAACATCGGCAGACATGAACTAATCTTTGAAACAACTTCTTATGTCAGTAAAAGACAGTAAGGAATCAACAACTCAAAATATAAGAATGAACCAGACATACGTAATAATGAGTTGCGCCGATTAAATGAGACGGTTCGGACTGCAAAGAAAATCAGATTCGACATTTTACCCAGAGTCAGGATTTAGACAGTAGAGATATTTTGGCTGAGTTCATGAAATCTGTATCGGAAGACTTTCTCAAGCTAAAGCGTGAACTGAAAGAGCATGTATCGACAACATAAGCTCAAATTAAAGAATTTAAAGACATCACTTGTGGCTTTAAAAAGCACCATAGCCTCTGCTGTAGTGAATTAACTTTAAAAATGCAAGACGTTACTGCAGAGTCGAAGTCAGTAAAAAACCAAATGAGTACGTTGAATGAAGGACTTATTAGAAGGTTGCAATCGTTTACATACTCTTTCAAAACTCAGTTATCTGCGATCTTAGTACATCAAAAAGAAACTCAAAACAATGTTCAGTCAAACTCGAACAACAAGGTAACTTCCAACGAGAACAACGAAACCCTTCGTGCATGAAACTCTTCAACTGACAAAGCTCCAACACCGGCTCTGGGGCCTTTATCTGAAACAATTACCTTAACTTAAGTTAAGGTGTAAAATACGAGATCGTTAAGAGACCGCTACGATACCGCTATTTCATTACCCGAAAGCTCACCTTAGTACTCTCGTAAAAATAACCTTATCTTGCGATCTCGTAACGTAATACACTCTTACATAGTGACGCACGTTTCCGCGCTTAGTTGCGTTTTGTCACCGGCACAGATTATTCTTCACCTGTTGACGCTGAGATGGAGGCTAAAAAACGTGCTCTGAAGCAAAAGTTCAATCACGAGAAGCTGTCAGTTCTTACCGAGCAGGTAATGAATAAAAAATCATTACTTTATGCTAAGTTTAGTGACACGGTCAGCAATGAGAAGAAAAATAAGGCGTGCCATGATATATGCCAAAGTATTAACTCAGTGTCACCGACAGTGAGAACTGTTTAAGAAATCCGAAAGAAATGGACGGACTGGTCGTCCACTATTAAAAGCAAGGCGTCAAAAATGAAAGTGTCTGCAAATAAGACTGGTGGGGGCACTGTAGATGGCCCGTCCTTATCATATTTACAGGAGAAGGTGGTAGCGATCATAGGAACCACTGCTTTCAATGTTCTGAACTATGGAGTTGATTCAGATAGTATAAGTTTGGATGACGAAGACCCATTATACTGTCACGAAACTCTAATACCTGTTCCAAATTGCCACGAGGCTCGTGACCAGTCATTGTCTTCTGAACAGGAAGGGTTCATATCTATCGAACCTCCACTTACACAGGCAGCTTCAAAATTGCCAGATGTCACTCCTGTCCGGAAACTGAAAAAGAGTCCACCTAAAAACAGGAAGATTGTGGAAACTGTGTCACCAACTGATGAGACAACCGATACAGTCGATAGAATAATGATATCTTAAGAAAAAGAAAGGCTACAGATTGAAAAGGAACGTCTTGAAATAGAAAAACAAAGACTGGACGTTAAACAGAAACGGTTGGAAACCGAAAGCAGAATTCTACAGATACTGACAGAGCGCCACAGAGACTGTTCCGGAAATGCATGTGAGCCGCACGTGGCTGGTCCAGATGTCGGCTCGGAGACTGCATCTTACAACTTCCTTGCAACTGCAATACGCAATGCAAATTCAGATGAGTTTTCTCTGGGCACAACACGTTTTCATCTATAAGAAGTAGCCAAACCCACTGAACCAACGTGAATAATCTATTCGTGTTTTTCATTCTGCGGTGTGAATAATATAAGAATATATTTTATTATTTCTTTTATTTTTATTACGATTCTGATTTTGATGACGACGACGACGCTGATGATGATGATAATTATGATGATGCTGATGATGATGATTATGATGATGATACGTTTACTAATGCTGATACGGACGACGACGACGACGAGGACGACGACGATGATGATGATGATAATAATGATGATAAGTTTGCTAATTATGATAAGATAAAGACAACGACGACGACAAAGACGATGATGATGATGTTGATGATGATAAGTTTACTAATGATGATACGGGTGAAAACGACGACAACGATGATGATGATAAGTTTACTAATGATGAAAAGGATGAGGACTTCGAAGATAATGATGATTATAATGATTAAATTGATTATGGTAAGGATAGTGATCATTATTGGTACACTACAAAATGCTTTATTTATTCCAGAATTCGCCTATGTTAATAAACGTCTTCATCCACGTGCCAATTGAGGACTTACTTGACAGATGCCGTTTTGTGTGCACCGCTTGGAAAACCACTGTTACTTCGCCGTATTTGTGGAGAGAATTACGGCACGTTAGGTTGATACAACCGTCGGATACAATAACTAATTACAGCGGCATTATCAAAATGATGAGAAACCTAATTAGCCTAAAAGTGAACATGTTAAATATTTGGACTGTTCAGACGTCTTACAAAAACTCAAAATCTTCGCATTGTACGGTGAGACGAAACATCGGGCGACACAAGTAGCAGTATCTGTAAAATGCATCCTGAAACATGTGAGCACATTTACCGCCTACCTGGCATTTTCTATGGAAGATCAGTTGTTTCTGGCGTATTTTTGTCGCAGCATTGCAAAGTATATCGTTTAACCATGCTGCTGCTATTTCAGCAAATGATATGTTATATATTATGCGCTGTTCGACTTGTTTAAAATATGTGCATGTTACGATGGACATCACACACGCACGAAGATGGGCTCATGTTTTCAATATATATTGCCGCAAGATATAAGATTGTTGTTGTTGTTGTTTCCTCAGAAGTACTTGTTTACTTTTAAGTTTGTTTCCAAACATGTTTTGTGGAATTAGTGAACTGTTTAACGACTAAAATGATAAGAACATTAACAGCATCATATTTGATAATGAAGTCTAGTTAGTTTCGTTGTTTGTTTGTTGATGACATTTTGTAATTTTAGCAGTGTATATGCATGTAAAAAAAACACCACAAGGAATATATCGCTCAATTTGTCTGCGTAAATTACTACATCAAATTCATTTCATATGTATTTGTTGCATGTTGTCACTTATTATTTTCTAATATGCACAGGGCTTCTTTATGTTTACGTACATGTACTTTGCTATACTACAGAAATCTGCTTTTAATGTAAACGATTGTGAACTGAGGGTGATTTAAGAAAACGTGCATAAAACAAGAGGGCCCTGGCGCCCTAGGACGCTCACCTGAGACCTTGTAACCCAATTGAAATTTGCATCCCCGAGGCGTGGCTTATTTTTATCCCAGGGGCATAATATGAACAATCTTAAACAAACCGCTGGGCATTGCGGTTTCAGGTAAAGATTTTTAAAGCAACTTTGCTATTTATGTCTATATAAAGCATGTGACCCCTCGTGGGGTGGCCAGATTTGACCCCAGGGGCATAATTTGAACAATCTTTGGAGAGGACTACTATGCAATGTTACGTACCAAATATATGAAAGATGTGGGCCTTGCCGTTACAGAGAAGATTTTTGTTATTTAAGTCTATATAAACCAAATATGAAACCTCTAGGCATTGTGGTTTCAGATAAGAAGAATTTTAAAGTCATTTTGCTATTTAAGTCTATATAAACCAGGTGACCACTGGTGTGGTCAGTTTTAACCCATGGGGCATAATGTGAACATTCTTTGTAGAGGACCACTTGAGGATGTAACATACCAAATACGAAACCTGTGTACCTTGCGGTTTCAGAGGAGAAGATGTCTAAAGACAGTATGCTATTAAAGTTGATATAAATCATGTGAACCCCGGGGCGTGACCAGATTTGACACCAGGGGCATAATTTGAACAATCTTTGTAGAGGACTACTATATGATGTTACATACCAAAAAACAACCTCTGCGCCTTGCGGTTTCTGAGGAGAAGATTTTTAAAGTCATTTTGCTATTAATGTCTAAATAAATCATGTGACCCCTGGGCGTGGCCAGTTTTGACCCCATTGGCATATATTGAACAATATTTGTAGAGGACCAATATAGGATGTTACATAACAGATATGAAACCTTTGGGCCTTGCGGTTTCAGAGGAGAAGAATTTTTAAAGTCATTTTGCTATATATTCTATATAAACCATATGACCCCCGGGGCGTGGCCAGTTTTGACCCCAGGGGCATAAATTGATCAATATTTGTAGAGGACCACTATAGGATGTTACATACCAGATATGAAACCTCTGGGCCTTGTGGTTTCAGAGGAGATGATTTTTAAAGTCATTTTGCTTTATATTCTATATAAACCATATGACCCCCGGGGCGTGGCCAGTTTTGACCCCAGGGGCATAATTTGAACAAACTTTCTAAATGACCACTATAGGATGTTACATACCAAATATGAAACCTCTGGGCCTTGTGGTTTCAGAGGAGAAGATTTTAAAAGTCATTTTGCTTTATATTCTATATAAACCATGTGACCCCCGGGGCGTGGCCCGTTTTGACCCCAGCGGCATAATTTTAACAGTCTTTGTAGAGGACCACTATAGGATGTTACATACCAGATATGAAAAATCAGGGCCTTGTGGTTTCAGAGGAGAAGATTTTTAAAGTCATTTTGCTATATATTCCATATAAACCATGTGACCCCCGGGGCGTGGCCCGTTTTGACCCCAGTGGCATAATTTGAACAAACTTTGTAAAGTACTACTATAGGATGTTACATAACAAATATCAAATCTCTGGGCCTTGTGGTTTCAAAGGAGAAGATTTTTAAAGTCATTTTGTTCTATATTCTATATAAACCATGTGACCCCCGGGGCGTGGCCCGTTTTGACCTCAGGGGAATAGTTTGAACAATCTGTGTAGAGGACCACTATAGGATGTTACATACCAAATATGCAATCTCTGGGCCCTGCGGTTTCAGATAAGAAGGTTTTTAAAGTTTACACTTATTAAATCTATTTTTAGCTCTGGTGACCTACATATGCAGCAGACCGTAACGATTTGAACAACTTTGAAAGAGGGTCACCTATTGATAATTTCTGTGAAGTTTGGTGAAAATCTGCCAAGTTGTTTAGGAGGAGATGTTGTTTGAATGAAAAGTTGACGCACGCACGCACGCACGACGGACAACGGGCGATCACAAAAGCTCACCATGAGCACTTTGTGCTCAGGTGAGCTAAAAAGAGGAAATGGTTTAAGTTTATTATTTACAGAAGCTTATATTCGTCATCTCGTAAATTACAAATAAACTGTATTATCACGTTCAAACTTTGTGTCAATTTTTATCATGTGGCGTTTTGTAATAATGCCATATATACAAAATATACATTTACACGGTTGAACCTGACTGACTAAAATTTGTGGACATACCAGGTTCAGACATATCATAAAAAAGTATGTTTCACAACATGGGCATTATCTCATAGCACTGAATGCCTTCATAAAACGCCGGAACATTCATTTTCTGGCGAACACTTCGCGCATGAGTCTATCGCGGGTTTGACGCCCACTCGGAACATCATCCACGATAGGCTCTTGTTCAATACTATCGTCATCAATATCATCAGATGGTGCATTTTCGTCACCGATAAGTGGGATTCTTCTCGACACACACATGTTGTGCAACACAGCAGTGGCACAAATAGTATAAACACACTTCTCTGGTGTGTACATAAGGTATAAACCCGATTTATGTAAGCACTGGACACGATGTTTCCATGTACCATATGTTCGTTCAATCACGCAACGTGTTTTCTTGTGAGAAAAATTATATCTTTGCTCCGCTTCCGTTTCCGGTCTTGTTAAAGGAGTAACAAATGGGGCTGCAGTGGGTATGCACTGTCTCCAAGCAGCCACGTGTTCTGTAAGTGTTCATTTTCTAGATAAGTTGCAACAGAAGAATTACTCCACATGAAAGCGTCGTGGGTGGAACCCGGCCATCTTGTTCAAAACATGTTGTTAGCGTCACATATGCACTGCACATTGAGCGCCTGGAAACCTTTCCTTGTTACATACACATGCTCATCTACGGAAGGGGAGATTATAGGTATAAAAGTTCCGTCAATGGCTCCAATAACGTTTGGAAAACCATTGATATTGTGAAATGTGTGTTCATTTTCTGTCTGCGACGCTGGTGTTGTAGAAAATCGTATATAGTCACGAACTCTGCGAGTTAGTTCAAAAAATACACTGTGGATACATCTGGACACCGACATTAGTCCAACGCCGTGTATGTCACCTATCGGTGACTGAAAGCTACCAGTTGCGTAAAAACGCAACGCAATGACAACCTGAAGTGAAGTAGGAATCGACTGATTTCGATAAGTAGGTCTTCTTAAGTCTTCATCTATTAATCAACATATTTCGAAGATAGTCGCCTATCCAGCCGATACTTGCTTGTTAATTCTGTGTCATCCATATCGTCTAAGGGGTTTGTTCTGTCTCGAAACAATCGGCCAACCATACGCCGACGATTTCTGTTCCGTATGTAAATGTACCATGGTAAAGTCCTAAAATATGAAAAACATAGTTAAAATGATGAAAAAGAAATTCCTTTCAGTAATAAGGTAGATTGTGTTAATATTTTTTTAAACATTCTTTAACGTTTAAGTTTTATAATATAATTATGTAATTTTCCAAATCCAGCTGGTAACATTCGATGCACATATTTTAAAAATGTAGTAAAATTAGGGCCTTTGAATTATTGACGTACATTGAATCAGTTACTAAATATATGTCAAATACTTATTAAAATATACATGCATTATCTTAATGACAAAAAGTGGTACAACGAGTGAATGAAGTTATGACAGCAAAAGAAATAAACATAATTATCAATATAATTGACTTACATATGCATCCGAACTGCTACCAAATAAAACTTACGATATCACTATGACGCCGATTTTGTGCTCATAACTTAAGGTGCGGTTTACGAGGTCTCGTAAGATACGGGTATTTTGAGGTAATCAAAAAATCCGCTAAGGTGACACTGTTACGAGAATTATAGCGTTAAGGTTGCTTTCAGATAAAGGCCCCTGGTAGAAAGCAGAAATACACTAATCATTGATGACTCGATCTTAAAAGGAATTCAGAAGCCAGGATTAAAAAGAGATGTTGATGTGCGTACTTGCCCTGGAACGAAACTGAGTGGTAATTCATCACAACTAAACAATGCAGTCGTTTCCGGATACGACAAAATTGTGGTGTGTGCCGGAGGTAAGGATGCCGCTTCCGGTCCCCCCCCCCCCCAATCGACTCTGTACAATGATGCAAAATCTCTGCTACTGGATATTCGAAATAAATCGCCATCTTGTGAGGTTTTCTTGCACCGTTCGTCCACGCAAAGATGCTGACGTCGTTGCCTTGAATGGTATATTGAAGCAGACCGGAAATGAATTGAAGGTGCCAATTATTGACTGTCACTAGGCATTTGTGTCCGGGAATGGGAATACTGCCCGGAATTGCTATCATCGAGATACATCTCGATTTGAACAGGGTCGGATCTAGCGCTCTAGTTGCGGCAATCCATCGGAAGTGAGATCGAACATCCACGGTTTGACTCTTTTCAGCGACGGCGGCGATGGCAACCGAGCAAATTTTGCTATGTGTGTGGCTTGAGATATCACAACACCTTTGACTGTCACTGGCATCTGCGGGGATCTGACAGTTACCCGAGCAACCCCTGGTCCAAGTCCAATAACTGATCCCAATACATCTCTCAATTATTTACTCAATGTCATAAACACAATTAACGCTCAACATTCATGCACCTTTAAAATCAAAGAGAATAAAATCAGATCATCTACCGGGCTGGTTTTCAGAGGAAATTAAACATGCAATTAAAATTCGTAACTGGTTAAAAAAACATCACAAAATGGATGAATACAAAAAAAAACAAAGACATTACAGGCACGGATTCAGGCCCGGGCTTTTGGGCTCCAGCCCCCCCCCCCCCCCCCCCAGCTGAGCCCGGCGATATCATTTTCGGGCTGGGCTTTGATCTTACACAAGTTGTAAAGGGCTGGCGCGTCAATAAGTGTACCGTATATTGCCTTATTTAATTACTTTGTCGGGATTGGGCTTTGATCTTACACAAGCAGTACGGCTGGCGTGTCACTTGTGTATCGTATATTGCCTTATCTATCATTTTATCGGGACATTTAATCTGGAAGCTGGGTGGTACCTTGCTGAACATACACCAATCATGTTGTTCGAGTGGCTGGCAACATATTAATTGGGTAGAATAATATTTGTCACGGGCTCGACGTCGTTAATAAACCACAGTCGGAAGCACCCTAATTAATAGAGTTACTTTTGCGTAAAATATTATGTTTGTTTCAGGTTATCCGACCTACTCTAAAAAATGCCCCGACCCTAGAATATTTTATCGAGTTTGTCGGTTTTCAGTGTTTTATTTACTTTTTTTTCCAATAATGAAATGTTTTTTGGATAAAAAAGTGTTTTGTTTTGATAGCATCCACTTAAAAACAATGTTTAAAAATATTACCGATATGTTTTGAATATTCATTTTGTTTTAGAATCTTAAAGTTGACCATTTACCAAAATAATAATAATAATAATAATAATACACGAAAAAAATTCCCTACCTATCTACCCTATTTTTTTGGTGCATGTTGAAACAAACATAATATTTTGTACGCCTTACTCAAACTATCTGGATTAGGTAGAGGTATGGCACATACTTCATAACAATATTTTTTTTGTTTTTAAGGCTGATTGATGATGGGACTGAATCCCAAAGATTTTAGGAAAAATATCTACCACAATACATTTGGTTCGTACAGAGATGTATCGATACAATAATGATATAATATGATTAATGTTATATAATACGAATACCACCGTAGATACAGAAACAATCCTTGTTAAAGTCAATTTAAGGTGAAAAGCTCGTGATTTAAAAATTGCAACGATATGGCTACATATGGTCCCTGATATATAGTATCTGGTATATAGCCTATTTTGTTAAAGGGCATAATAACTCTATTTGGTCCAAAAATATGTGCTTTGTCGAATTTTATGTACGACAGTTGACAGTTGAAACAGTCCTATATAAATGAAAAAAACAACTAGTTAAAGCCATCACAAATTACCATTCCCAATAAATTATAAAGTGGTAGCCAAAATAAATTTTTTTCTCTGCTTTTTGTAATTTGCAAGCAATAAACTTCTTGAATAACAATGCATACGCTCTCAGATCCACCACCCACAACGATATATCATCTGTTCAGTGTAAAACCAAATATGGAAAACGAGCGTTCTCTTACTTTGCAAGAAAAGTATGGAATATCATTCCGATTAATATAAGACAGGCATCTTCCATATCTACATTCAAAATGAACTTCAAACAATACCTAATAACAAATAAGTTATTTATGTTAACATATTGCTGGTTTTAATATATTTTTACTAGTCTGACAGAACCTGCAGTGGACCTTGCAATGACTTATATACAAAATGTTTTTGGTTTTTCTTGTTGCCAGGGCGATACCATAACAGAATCTGGAGGATGACTCCTTGTCATCCTTGAGCAACTCTCACACTTCAAAATGGCGTCCAATGTGGTTTTGTCTAAAATTTTGTATTGTAATTGATTTGATCAATGATTTTCTTAATAACAAATCAATCCAAAGTAATCACACGGTATCACTTTTTGATTTTAGTTCTTTTTCCAAAAATATAGGTACGCCGAAAATTTCACAGAAATAATACATTTGTATGAAAATGTCACTATGTCATCTCTTTCAAACAATTTTGGAAATTTAAATATTTATTTCATATATTTATGTTTAAGCTCATCTGAGCACTTCGTGAGGGTTAGCTTTTGGTATATGGGGACACCAGAATTATTTCCCCCTTTTTACGAGAAAAACTGCAAAATGGACTTTGTGCAACATTCATTGTTCATTTTCCATCTGATCTTGACCAAACTTGCACAGCGTGTGTATGATCCGAGTATTTAAAAATGATAAAAAAATGGCATATATTGGAAATGCAAACACTAGAGTTAGTGCCCCTTGTTTGTGAGAAAAAAATGAAAAAGAACATGTAGGAGACTTCATTTTTGTTATCTCACTTGAGACTTCGTGCTCGGCGAACTATTGGAATAGGGGTACTGTCCTGCATCATCCGTAATGCGTCATCAATTGTTCACCTGGATGCGATACACTTCACCTTTCATTCAATCTTTACCAAACTTGCAGTTTGTGTATTACCATAAATGCTCGTTCGATAATGTGCCAGGTCGGATCTGCCAGGAACACTAGAGTTATTGTCCTTTTTTATGAGAAAAACTGCAAAATAAACTTTGTGCATCATACAAACTTCATCTGAATTTGACCAAATTTGCACAACCTGTGTAGGTTTCTAATTATCCAAAAAAGGAATAGATGTAAAAACGCCGGAGATATTGCCTCTTGTGTGTGAGAAAAAATGAATAAAATGCTCAATGTAGAGGATAGAGACTTTATTTGTTGTCTAATCTTGACCTAAGAACACAATAAGGTCTCAGTCTCAGTTCCAATATGGGCCAGACTAGAGTTATTGCCCCTTGTGTGTGAAAAAAATCTATAATTTGTCAATAATTGGCTTTTAGTCTCCAGAGACCTGTTCAGTCCTTGTTGACTACACTTTGCACCGTTTGTGTATGACCATATGATCTCACCTATGTGCAATGATGGACCAAAAAAAAATCAATAACAGTTATTTCTCCTTTGTTACGAGAACCTTAGCAAAAAATGGACTTTGTGTAACATAGACACTTCTTTTTTCATCTAATCTTGATCAAACTTGCTTGTGTATGGCCATAATATGTCATGATAAACAAAAAATTGCCCTGATAGGGCTATAAATAACAGAGTTATTCGCACTTGTTTGTGAAAAAAAGCAACAAAATGGAATATGTTCAGGATAGAGACTTCATTTTTCGCTAGGGATGGCAATACATAGTATTTCAGTAGCCGGTTAATTGGTTTTGGTATTCGAGCTGCTAATTTGTAAGCTAAATTACATTCATAAGACCTAAAATACAATTAAAACGCAAATACACGTACTTCCGGTACGATGATTTGTTTGGTTGACTAGTCCTTATCGATAATAAACGTAACACTGACAAGGGTCTTTATTGCTGTCACTGTTTTAATTATTGAATACAAATAAGGAATAAAACACCGTAAATCAGCTGGATGTTTGAACCTCATGTGATTGTAGGGGTGGGGTTGGGCATGGTAAACAAGCTTGAGCCTAGTTTCCTACAGTTTCCACTCATAAATGCATCTGTATTGCACCTATAAATTACCAGGTGATTAACAGAATTAGGTCGGACAGTCATCTGTATATCGCCTGTTCATTGCCAAGTTAACTGCAGGAGAAGGCATGACAGGCATCTGTATTGCGCATATCGATTTCAAGGTCAACAACAGTAAGATATCTGTCCGATGTGGGTCAGTTTGTTGGCGATGACATTCAGATGTCAGTACTGGTCTCTGTCTTTACCTGTACTCAGGTGAGCGCTTTAGGCCAGCATGATCCTATTGTCTAATCTGGACCAAACTTGCACTGTTTGTGTATGACCTTAAGGTCTCAGTCAATGTCTAATATGGGCCATATCGGTCCACTTAGACCAGAGTTATTGAACCTTGTTTTATAATAAAAGGACTTTATTCTTCATTTTTCACTTGGGATGGCAATAAATAGTGTTTCAGTAACCGGTTAATTGGTTTTGGTATTTGAACTGTTAACCGTTCAAGAGACATATCAATAGTGCCATTGTCATAAAAAACGCCTATCAAAAGCGCTTTTTTGAGGGAAAGATTCAATTACTGAAGAGAAACAATTCAAACAATTAATACGGTAGAGCGATGGTATTTGTGCATCTAATTCATCTACATAGCCTCTCTCTCTGTGTGGTGAGTTGAGATATCAAAACTATTCCATGTATATTCTTAAATCTATATCAAGACAACAAAATAATAAAGGTGGGTAATTAAAAATTAGGTAATTATGAGTTATAGTTCTTGTATGCTTCACTTCCCCATCTCATGGACCTGGTGCTTGGACGTGACATACTACAACATGATGGCGATTATTTATGACAACTTACCTTCTATTTGGAAATCCCTCCATGGGTGACAAAATTATGCTCTGGACAAACATTTGATCTTGAATTATGAACTTGACCATAGTCCTAGGGATGTGATTCTTGCATGTGACATACCGTCTCGTGCTTCTGCTTGTCCCACAATGATAACAACATGATATCTCTTCTGGCAAGTTATTTAAAAATGCTTTCATGCTTGACAAAATTATGCTCAGGACAAAGTTTATGAATGTATTGTGACCTTGACCTTGGATCTAGGGACCTTTACGCGACCCAATTTCTCATGATATTACCTTCATGCATGAAAATATTGGTTCTGAACATATATCTGACCTCTGACATTGAATATGACATTGATTTTGTACAAAATGATCTGGTTCTAGTGCATAACACAATGTCTCCTAAAGCGTATCACTTCTGTAATGCTTTTTGAAAATCCTTCCGTGATGGACAAAGATATGATCCAATATTTCTTATCTTTGACCTTTGACCTTGATCGTTGACATAGGGACCTGGTTTTACATGTGAGGCACCGTCTTACCATGCTTATCACTTCTGCCAAGTTATTTGAAAATCCATCCATGCTGGACAAAGATATGCTCCAGATAAAATGTTAAGGATTGATTTCTTCTATTTGACCTTTGACCTTGAATTATGACCTTGACCTTGGACCTAGGGACCTGGTTATTGCACGCGACACTCCGACTCACCATACAAATTACTTCTGCCAAGGTATTTGAAATCCATCCATGCTGGACAAAGATATGTTTCGGACAATGTGTTTAGGATTGATTTCTTATGTTTGACCTTGGACCTTGAATTATGGCATTTGCCTTACACATAGGGACTTGTTATTGCGCGTGACACTCCGTCTCACCATACTTGTCACTTCTGCCAAGGTATTTGAAAATCTATCCATACTGGACAAAGATATGCACCGGACACAGTGTTAAGAGTCGATTTCTTTTATTTGACATTTGACCTTGAATTGTGACCTTGTCCTTTGACCTAAGGACCTTGTTCTTGCGCGCGACACTCCATCTCACAATGCTTGTCAATTCTGCAAAGTTATTTGAAAATCCATCCATGCTGGACAAAGTTATGCTCCGTATAAAATGTTAAGGGCTGATTTCTTATATTTGAACTTTGACCTTGAATAGTGACCTGGACCTTGGACCTATAGGGACTTGATTCTTGCGCATGACACTTTGTCTCTATATTCTTGTCATTTCTGCCAAGTTATTCGAACATCCATCTATACTGGACAAAGCTATGATCCGGAAAAGCTTTTATATTCCAGAATTTGCAGTTTTCGTCTTTTTGGCCTCCATCTTTTTTATACGGAAATGCTCAATGATGACGTAGTGTTATCACGCGGATTCGTGATTAACAATGTCTTAGCTACATAAAAATGCAAAAACATTTTGTATAAAAGCTATAACACGGTTATCGGAAAATTTGTTGTTTATCTGCTGGACTATACCATTGCTTTGTGAAGTTTCTGTTGTGTTTTTGCAAGAATGTAATAATTTTGTTGTTTATCATCATCATCATCATCATCATCATCATCGTTATTATCAACATTATTATAACTTTTATTATTATTATTAATTGTATTATTATTATTATTATTATTATTATTATTATTGAGTAATTGTTGTTAATTGGCGCGTATGTTTTTAGTATGCATGCTTTCACTCGAGTTTGTTTATTGAAGACGACATTGTAAAAAGAAATAGTGTTTCTTAATGTGAATTCTTCATAAAATAAAGTAATTACCATTATTATTATTACTATCAGAATTGTGTAATAATCAACTTATTTCAAATGATACACATACCCAAAATGCATGGTGCCCACCAACAATATTCATTCAAAACTCAAATATAACTTGAAATAAGCACCATGACTTTACGTATATTATTTACAGTGTCATTCATTGACTGAGATCATAAAATTAAAAAATCAAACAAGTTGTGTCATATTTTATACGCTTTCTAACTCGACTTTTTTACGCTTTCAATTTTTTGAAAAATTAAGCGTTATTATGCATAATTACGAGTATCACACAAACACGCCTTTGCTCGAGTCTTAATACCATAATCTGTCGTTATTGTAAGTTTCTACTTCGTTTTGTTTTTGGTTTTACGTTTGAATCCCGCGTTAAAACCCCATTATATTTTCACGTTATTGCTCGTACAGTTTTGCATTTTTTTCGCGTAATTACAGCGTTTGCGTTTATACGCCTTTTCAGGCGTTTTATTTCCTCTGCTGCGCTTTGGTATCGCGTTTTAACGCCTTTAATGTAATATTATTAAAAACAACATAAATGTACTGCGGAATATTAATGATACTTCGTACCTCTGTGTCTTTGATATCCATTAACTACGAAGTACACAGCGCGCTCTTGTCAATGAATATATTCACATATCAATGAATGCGTTCAACACCGATCATCCAGCACAAGCTAGGTAAATGTCAGCACAAGTGACTGCTCGTCAAATAAAACATCAGGACAACATAATTCTGGTTTAAAGTGGATTTGTGGTCCTGATTTAGTTCATGCAAATTTCGCTGTACAACGCTATTAAAAGTTTGTGGCATGCCATTATGTTCATTAAATTTGTTTACTTCGTGAATACAATTTCACGCGTAATTAAAGAACTGTACATGCCATGCAATGCAACTTGATGACATAAAAAGTACATGTAAACATATTATCGTATCTGAGTATGTGCTTCTTTGTAATAACTGACACCATGGTTGTGCAACAAACGAGAGTTTTGTTGCAAAGGTATTATGTAAATTGTGTACGCTTGTCTAAACAAGAGAATAAACGAAATACTATTAATGTTTTATGAGAATAAAAATATAATAAATAAAGTATGAAAAAAAAAATGTGTCAAAATATTAAACGATTGTACAGCAATACGTAAGGCCTAAAATATTAGTTCCGTTTCTGGTCTCCTGCCCCCCAAAAATAAGGGTCTGTAGGTAGGGTTCTTTTTTTTTGATTATGGGAGAATGATGTGTGCGTTCCATACATGTTTCTATTCAGATGAGTATCGTAAATTATGGTACTTCATGTATTACGCGCACATTTTTATCAAAAAATTCTGCTATGAAAATTCAGCACGCGTTATGCACGGTAATAGTTGGGGGGGGGGGGGGGGTTGACAATTTTAGTGATATATTATTTTATATTTAATTCATAATTTGTTATTAACGAAACATTGCATCCTAATTACCTCGCAATCATATTTCCAATTTTAACAAACAATTAGAACACCGCCACATGGGTGACAGCGGGCCCCGATTGAGAGCATGTTTGAAGGTAGCGGACAGCCAGTTTTTTAAAAGTAATGATAGGAAATGAAACTAGTTCATGTCAGCAATTCCATCTATGTCAAAGATTACCTTAAGCTTCGTGGAATATATATTAATACATGCATGTTTACATTGATAACCAATAAGTGTAGAATATCTGAGAAACGCAATAACTAATGCAATATATACATAACTTCCGAATGTGGGAGACAAATTTACATCACCACAACCACACATTACCCTCAACAATGAAGACAAGTTTCAAGAAAGTCTGTTGGAAACTGTAGGAGGAGTTGCATTCACACGGAATTTTCCCTCTTTATTCATTACAATAGTTCGATCTGTTATTGAGTAATTGCGAAGAAACCGTTTTTCTAATGTTAGTAACGGTGACCTTGACCTTGATCCTGCCCACCCCCTATGCAATCCCAAGCGATGTCTTGATAAAAGGTATCTGTGTATGAAGTTGAATTACAATAGCTCAATTCGTTTTCGAGTAATTGAGCTGAAACCGTTTTTCTATTTTTTGTAACGGTGACCTTGACAGTGACCCCATCCACCCCCTATGTAATCCCAAGCCAGGTCTCGATATAAGGTATCTATGGATGAAGTTTCATTAAAATAGTTAAAGAGTTGAAACGAAAAGTTGACTCCGCCTGAAAATGAAAAATTAACAATAGGCAGTAACTCCAGAATTATGAAGTGCAGAGTAACGGTTCTTATGTTAATACCTCTTATAGTCTAAGAGTTATGCTCTAGGCCAAAAAGAAGTATGAACAAGTACCAAAGGGCAATAACTCCAGAACCATGAAGTGCAGAGTAATGGTTCAAGTGCACTGCACTTCTCCTTAATGAGATCTATCCACAAATGAAGTTTCAAATTAATAGCTGAAACAGTTTTGAAGTTATGAAAGAAAAACATGAAAAATGTGGACGGACAGACTGGGTGATTACTATAGGGCATCCGCAAAATCTTATTGTATTATATCCGTACTGTTTCCTCATGTGTTCATGTTTCATGAATATGACCGAATAAAACGTTGACTTGACTTGTTGCATCTTATAAATTGTAAATTTAAATGGGATTGACGAAATATATACGTATTGGCAGCGGATCCGCGGTTTAGAGTTAACGCACTGGCTTCACAACCCAGGAGTCGCAGGTTCGAGCCCCCGCTACACCCTAACCTACTAACTCGTCTTTCGCATGAGACGTTAAACCGAGTGCAGAGTACTAGGTGCTTCACACCGGGCACTAAAAAACCCAGGGGACGGGGCGTCTCCTGTATCTTGCACTATCCCCCGTAACCCAACTAACAAGTCTTCTGGGGGCGATGGCCGTATGGGAGAGAATCCCGGTGCACTCGATAAAAATTCGCTACACAGACACACACATACATGTATTGGAATTAACACGGAGATTGTGTTACGACATAAAACGTATTGAATAGTAACATGAATATTTGCATTCAATTTGGATTAATATGTGTTTCGCGCAGAAGGTAATTATGTATGCGTATCTGAAATTTACATTGATTAAGTTTTTTATGAAAGTAAATTTAGTTCAATATTACAGAAAATAACAATAAAAACATGGACACAATTTGGTAAAATATGTACCATGTGCAACAGTCAATCATAATCAGGTTTATGAAACGCGATAGCCAATTAAAATCTTGTTTGGTAAAATGAATAAGAATATTTATCGGCGGAAATAAATTATTTTTGGACCAATAATATGTAGGGTCGGCAGAAACGGGACTATTTTTCTGTGGGGGCCTAACTCAAAATAAAATAAGATATAGAGCATGACATGTATGTATAGTAGAAACCTATGTACACAAATTGTTACGCAGTAGTAGATCGCCCCACGCCTCCGTGCTGGGGTCAAGACAAGTCATACGGATGTGAATTCGAAATAACGGGAATAATATACCAAAATATATGAGCCGTTCGATGAATGCCGACGGCATATACGCGCGTACGGGTCGGTATTCATCGAACGGCTCATGTATTTTTGTGTGAAAGAGAACGATAACAACGAATGTTATAGGCCTTTCCCAAAACTAGGTGATCTCCCTTGGAAATTACCTCCCGTTATTTCGAATTGACATCCAAAACCCGACTTCCGGCGACTTTTTCCCTAGCTTGCCATATAAAGTATGATAGATCTAAGACCAAGCGGCTTTCAAAACTTGTAATGGAAATTTGTTAAACCATATGTTTTTGATTAAATATTACAAAAAAACTCATAGAGGATATATGTTACGAAAATGAATTATTAGAACTAAATGTAGTATCGTTTAAAACTCATTACTAAGGCCACATGTCCGTATGCCAGGTATCCGGAAAAAATGTAGTCTCCTTGTCTCGTCTTAAACGGTTGTTTTCCATACATAAATACCACGAATGAACACATTTTCTCTCAATGGATACTTAGTTATATGTATGAAAAAAATAAAAATACCAAAGCCACAAACCGCGGGGATCTTATCAAATTGCCCTTAGAATAATACTTAGTTATCTGACTGAAACAATAAAAATACCAAAGCCACAAACCGCGGGAATCTTATCAAGTTGCCCTTAGAACAATACCGCTAAACCGTGCATTTGCGTAATGCATTGATGATAAAGATCTACATGCAGAGACAATTAACATGTCACACTTCGTCTCCATTGTTGCGTCTCAAATTAAAGTTTATCTGTTGTTGTCTCCGTTGTTGTTCTATGCCCATCACCCTATGAAATTTCGTCACCTTATTGAACAGAACGGAACATAACTAAAAGCATTAAACACTTTTTCGAATTAATAAATTGGTTTAAATTGAAGAGTGAAATAATATAGCACAGCATTTAATTTTCAGTTCTGAAGAAATGAAAGGTGGTGAACATTTAAGAGCATATAGTGGTTTTGTTTTTCTAAAGCATACTTGAATTAGCTGCTGCGAGATTAAAATGTTATATTATACTCTTCTGTTGGCCTAGTTAATTACTTACTCTGAATTGTGTAAACTTTTTTCAAAACGTATATATCTATGTCCGTTTTATTATAGATACTCACCATACTCACCCCAGTATGTACATAATTATCACGATATATAAATTTTCTGGTGACATATAGACCCATTGGGTCGGGTGTCAATTTGTTTCGTTGATTATATGAAGTTATCATGAACATTGTTAAAACACATGACACAATCATAAACAAATTACTTACTTAATCTCTTTAAAACAACATCAATTATAACATTTAATGAGGAGTGACATCATCTTTAGTTATAGGCCTTTCCCAAAACTACGTGATCTCCCATGGAAATTACCTCCCGTTATTGCGAATTCACATCCGCCATATTTGAAACCCGACTTCCGGCGACGTTTTCCCTAGCTTGCCATAGTATTATAGATCTAAGACCAAGCGGCTTTCAAAACTTGGAATGGAAATTTTTAAACCATATGTTTTTGATTGAATATTATAAAAAAACTCATATAGGATATATCTTATAAAAATAAATTATTAGAACTTAATGTAGTATCGTTTTAAACTCATTACTTTGTCCGTATGACAGGTATCCGGATAAAAAAAGAAGTAGTCTCCTTGTCTCGTCTTAAACGGTTGCTTTTCATACATAAATACCACCACATGTTCTCTCAATGTATACTTAGTTATCTGACTGAAGAGGGGGTCATAAAAATACCAAAGCCACAAACCGCTGGGATCTTATCAAATTGCCCTTAGAACAATACCGCTAATCCGTGCAATTGCGTAATGCATTGATGATAAAGATCTACATGCAGAGACAACTAACATGTCACACTTCGTCTCCATTGTTTGCGTCTCAAATTAACGTTTATCTCACATTTTAAAATGTTGTTGTCTCCGTTGTTGTTCTATGCCCATCACCCTATGAAATTTCGCCACCTTATTGAACAGAACAGAACATAATTAAAAGCATTACACACTTTTTGGAATTAATAAATTGGTTTAAATTGAAGAGTGAAATAATATAGCACATCATTTAATTTTCAATTCTGAAGATGGTGAACATTTAACAGCTCATCGTGTTTTGTTTTTCTAAAACATACGGGAATTACCGTAGCTGCTACGAGAATAAAATGTTGTTTGTTTACCACGATTCCGACAGAAATGAAGAAATAATCTCAGTTAGAGTTAGATACATGAAGGAAAACTAAATACTTGATCAAACAGACTCAACAAGTATAAAATATTTATCCAAACATATATTAGACTCTTCTGTTGGCCTAGTTAATTACTTACTCTTAATTGTGTAAACTTGTTTCAAAATGTATATTATCTATGTCTGTTTTATTATAGATACTCACCCTATTATGTACATAATTATCACGACATATCTATTTCCTGGTGACATAGAGACCCATTGGGTCGGGTGTCAATTTGTTTCGTTGATGATATGAAGTTATCATGAACATTGTTTAAACACATGACACAGTAATAAACAAATTACTTACTTAATCTCTTTAATACAACATCAGTTATAACATTTAATGAGGAGTGATATCATCGTTAGTTATTGTAATATTGTGTTAACAGTAATTAAAAAGATAGTTGTTTTGTTGCATTATATTTCAAGATTAAAGCGGGGCCTGTTCAAGCACCATATAATATGTAGCACACTACAAGAATATCTGCAACGAAAAAAGCTTTAAAGTTAAACACAAATGTGTATGGAATTCAAATAAGAAGTTGCTGCCAAACACATCGGAATTACGCTCAAACTTTCTGTGATGATATCTTATTTTCGTAATTTTAGTCGCCAGAAGAATGTTAGCTTAGAGTTACTTAGCAAAATCATTTTTACTAAAAACAGCTTTTTATTTATTTTATTTAATAATGCAAATTTAACACATGATGAAGGCATAGGTTGTTTATATACTGAAATCGCTATTTTTGTGTTTTGTTGCATAATAACCGTTAAACGTACTGTGTACAGTTTGTTTGTCAATCTGCAAAGAGTAGACAATATTGTTAAACATCAAAATAATTATTTATTTTTACGACATCAACACAATTTTAAGATTGAAAATCATATCTATTGCATGTTTTTTGGGAAATATCAATACGCTTATCCCGCCTTATAGGTCTAATTACCCCAAAACGGAAGTCACATCCTCAGGGTTACATGAGAGGGGTAGATATGGAAAGTTAAAGCAAAATGTCCACCAGAGTCACCATCCAAGACCCATTATGTTTACCGTGTTGTTTTTCAGTTTCATTTTGACATTAATTTGCACGAGTCTCAACAATTATCTCATTTATGTCATGATACTTTGTGTTGCAATCCTTATCATTTAGTTTTAGAACCTGTAACTGTTAATAATGCCCGCAAAGTGTGTGTCCGCACTGGCCGATGCATTGGCCATGATGACCATCCGAAATGCCTACTTTGAATCAGACCAATTTTCCTAATTTGCAAAGTTAACAGATCCTATTTAGTTCAAATTTTAGTTTGTAATTGTACTAAAATCATGCATTCGGCTGAAAAAATGCATGAAACGCAGCAAATGAAGGCAAAACTATACATATATACAAAAGTACAAGGCTCGTGGTCGGTCCAGGTTTTCGAAGCCTCGCTAAATAAACTTATCTTTATTCACTGCTAACCTAGTATTTTCTATTTATACATAACTGTGGTCTCTTAAATGCCTAGAACTTCTCACGACTGGTACCATGTCAGTGAGACCCTTACTATAATGCAAATTTTCATGTAATTTATACCGTCTCTGGCGTGTCGCGTACCTAGTAGTTTTGCTTTTTTCAATTACCTCTTTCTTCGGCCTTTGGGTTCTTTGATCGGTCTTCCGTATTTGACGTATGACCGTGGAACCTTTTGTAAGGGTGGCCCCTAGAGACTTGGTTTTAATCAACACAGACACTGCGTTCCCATTGTTTAGTTCATGAACTTGGCCGTGAATCCTTCCGGCAAAGTTCCTGGGTTAGTTATCATTTTTGGGTTAACTGTCTGGTAAGATCGATTCACGGCCTCGCACTTTTTCGTAGTGGTCAAAAATTTTGTTTGATCAAGGGCTGAGGGAGACAGCATAATGGCCATGCATTTTAAAAGTAATGCCTTATCACCCTCTGTCATTCTTAGATTAGCAGTCATTGGCATGAAGTTTTTAGCCTATCTGTAGTTACCACAACAAACTAAACTAGATGCTTTGCAGGGCTCTCCGCAATACCCACCAAAGCAAGAAACAATTGCATCGGCTACCTTGGGCATACATTGTTTTATTTTGTTTAGGTCACCATTGTAAACCTTGTGGGCTGTCTTTAACTCTGCCACACACCGTTGTTTTATTGAAAGAGCAAAGCGATTCTTAATGTTTGTGTTTGAAGACCCTATGAACATATTTGAACTAAAGTTGGCTTTGTAAACAGCACGCTTCAATGAATTTCCTAAGTGCCTTATGTCTTTAAAGTGTTCAACTTTATCTTTATTCCCTTTGCTCACACCTGCATGACTCCTAGAGTCACCATCACCAGTATAACCCGCTATTTTAACATCATTTGATATGTTGCGGGACACTATTTCAGACCATTTACCTTCGTTACCGATTGGATATGATTCAGATACATTTGCGGAGCTTTGACCCCTATGGTTTGGACAAACAACATTGTTCCCCTTATTTCGCAAGCGAGCTCCAATCATGCAAAGTTTATTGGCAATATGTACCCCTACTATTTTCTTGTCTTTAGTGTTATTTTCACAAAACGTGGTTGTCGCGATAGACCCTGCCTGAAATGGGGTCGGGTCAGAATTGAACATGGAGTTATTGTAGCATGAGTCGCCCTCTACATTTACAGTTTTGCCATTTTTTTGACCTATTAGGGCATTTTCTTTCACAAGGGACACTCTTTTCTCATGCATGTCCTTAACATTGACACTTTCTACCTTTTCATTAACTTTGTTACTTAACCTTTGCATGGAGGACTGGGTGGGGGCTATTATATTAGCGTTGTTAAGAATTCTGCGCACAGCGGTATTGCTAATTGGTGTTGTGCACATACCAAGCTGAAGGCCTATGTTTACTTTTGCGGCACGCCTACCACGACCTTTTTTACAATCAACCTCCTCGTAAAGATTGCGATACTTCTAATGTATGAACACTTTGTACATTTTAGCCGCTCACGCCAACCTAGACCCCACCTAATGGAGTTAGCGGCATCAAAATTTAAATCGCCATCAGAGTTTGGTTTAATTTGAGTATGTTCTTTAAATGCAGTGTTGAATAGAACCTGGACCTCAGCCTGAGCCATCAACTTATTGGTATACAAATCTGGATGTAGTGACGAGTCATCAAAACTACTGTACTCGTCAAATACATTAGTGGCATTGGGACGGGGCCTTAACGTTGACACAGTCGTGTCCGTACCATCGGTATCTTTGAAGGGTAGTACATAGTTATTGTAATGTATTCTACTATCAAATGACTTCTTTTCCAATCTCACATACTTCTTATCAACAACAGTAGGAAGATAAAGAGTTTTACCCTTGTTGGGACTCCCAAGCCCCTTTTTGAACCAATTTTTGCAAGTGAGCTCGACGCTTTGAAGCCGGCATAGCGACTAGACTTATCACAATAAAAAATAAGTAAACTATTGCATACGTACACTAATTATATCTAACTTACACTAGTAATCACAATAATGAGTAAACATGCACAGAAAACCTTTTTATTTTCACAGATTACACAGCACTGAGTACTGGATACAGACTGAAGGTTGCTGGAGACTGGCCTAGAAGGAATTCACACCTCACCCACAGGTTCAGGTGTGACAAAAGACTGTATATTAGTACCTGGCATTGACATGTTTTTGTTTATTGTGTATCAGGACGTACAGTCTGTTGATTGTTATGTAAACAAACCCTGTTCTGGGGTCAAATGGCATCTGAAATGCTACTTTTATATGGATTTTACCCCCCCCCCCCCCCCAAAATGCAGAAAAATAAATTTATTTTTAGCGCAAAACAGGTTAAAAACCTGTTCTGTAACATTTGGAATGCCAATGAAGATTGTTTTCACTTCTGATATTATGTATTACATCTGCTATGACTATTAAAACTTAAAGTTATGCTTAATTCTGAGTTAAAATAATGTTTTCCAAGATGTACCTAAGTACATGTTTTCTGTCTAAATTCTTGTCTCGAAATGCCTTTATATGTGGTATTTTAATTTTTTTTTTTCAATAAAGCCTTACACCTGTGTGATAGGACTTCATGTTCTTTCTCGAAATAGATCAGATTTATGAAATATGTGGTTTTTAATCAAATTTGAAAGGGTTGGGTTCTCTTAAAGGTCTAATTACCCCAAAACGGAAGTCACATCCTCAGGGTTGTCAGTTAGATAGTAAACACATATGGTTCAGTGTATAATGTATATGATTTTTAAAATACAGTTTAAATTATATGTTTTGGTATCAATTTAAAGGTATATATGTAAGAAATAAGAAAAAAGCGTTTTTTTTGGCACAACTTTGATCTTAGTGGTTCCCAGCTTCATAACTTTTGGCCCATGTATTCATGCACAAAATGGCAGCCTCCATGCCCATCAAAACCGGTGTGTTTATTCTAAGGTAAATATTTTGAGTTACAACCCATATAATTTAATTTTTTGACATGCTGTTTTTTCAAAAGGTTATGGCTTTATCTTTCCAACGATGTATGGTGATATATTGAAAAGTAGTTCGGTCATGGTGAAAATTGAGGTCTATCATTGTATATTTTATATGTAACAATGAAGGAATTTATTTGCGCATGCGTAACCTATAATCATTAAACGTCGCCAGAAGTGAACAGGGGACATCACTCGTGATTACGCAAGGGAAGTAACCTAGTTTTGGGAAAGGCCTATTGTAATATTGTGTTAACAGTAATTAAAAAAATAATAGTTTTGTTACATTATATTGCAAGATTTAAGCACCGTATAATATTTAGCACACAAGAATATCTGCAACGGAAAAGGCTTTAAAGTAAAACACAATTGTGTATGGAATTCAAATAAGAAGTTGCTGTCATAAACATCGTAATTACGCTCAAACTGTCTGTGATGATATCTTATTTTCGTAATTTTAGTCGCCAGAAGAATGTTAGCTTAGAGTTACTTAGCAAAATACTTTTATTTAAAACAGCTTTATTTATTTATTTTATTTAATACTGCAAATTTAATACAGGATGAAGGCATAGGTTGTTTAGACACTGAAATCGCTATTTTTGTGTTTTGTTGCATAATAACCGTTAAACGTACTACTTACAGGTTAGATACCAGTAAATCATTGTGTATCCCTCCGTGGTCCATTCAAAAGTAGTGCCTATAACTAAAGAGTTCCTCTTCTCTTCTGGCATAAAAGCCATTTAGGTATCTCAGACATGCCTTTTGTGGTTATTTCTAATATTCTATGCGTGTCTGCAACATTTTGGCGCATTTCATTGGAGGCTAACTTGAAAGGTGAACTTTTGGTGTGTGTTTACTGTGGTATGGGTCTTTTGTCGAAATATGACTGCCGAAACCCTGTTTTCTACCGGTGCCTGCATTCAAGTGAGATGCATTTTCTTAGAAGTAACATGACATATCTTTTTTATTGCAAATTTTGGAAGACCACAGATTGATCTTTAAATTGATACCAGGCTTGCACAATCTGAAATAAAGGAAATGCGAGAAAAATGCTTGGAAAGTTTGCCCTTTTATAATGGGACCCTAAGGGAATTGGAATTACTGGTATCTAACCTACAGTTTGTTTGTCAATCTGCAAAGAGTAGACAATATTGTTAAAAATCAAAATCATAATTTAATTTAAATTGATAAATAAAGTACATGATGTATATTATATACGAATGTTGATATTTGTACATTTATTTTTGCGACATCAACACAATTTTAAGATTGAAAATCAAATATATTGCATGTTTTTCGGTAAATATCAATACGCTTATCCCGCCTTATAATGAATAAACGTCACCGGAAGTGAACTGGGGACATCACTCGTAATTACGCCAGTAACCTAGTTTTGGGAAAGGCCTATTTAGACTGTGTCTTGCTTGTGCCTGTTTGCTGATTCCAAAAGTGTCGCAAGTTAACATGTTGGTTCGAAAAAAGTACTTTCTTTACGACCTGCGCAAGCGTGGCAATAGTTATAAATTGCTAGTGCAAGGGACCATTTCCCATTATATTGTACGGTGTCCTGTTACCATCGTAGTTTCGCGACTTCGACCTTTGTTTATGGAAGGGCGCCGACGCGCCGACACGATACGCCTACGCGCCGACACGATGTGCCGAAGGGCCGAGACGATGCGCCGACACGATACGCCGAAGCGATATAAACGTCGCAATCTCGTGTGGTTTTTCGGCGTAGCTGTCTAAGATCACTTTTGACCTAGATTTCTTGCGATAATTATGCAGCGGGAAAATTGAATGCCAATAGAATTGGGCAAATTTTCTAATTTTAGGGAATGCAAACGTCAAACAATGGTTTAACGTATCCCAATAACTGTTGCATACTTTTGGGGATTACAAATTTACATAATTGTTTACATAAGCGGTTAAATTAAAGTTATAAACATATCTTCGACATACACTCTAGAAATGAACATAATTATGAACAAGTTTACTCATTGTATGTCATGATCAGAATGTTATATTCATTCACGTAATGAAATAACTACATTGTTTAGCCTATAATCGGCGCTCTATAAATAGCAATTACAATGCTACAATTCACGGGTACGACAGTCTGTCACAGCCGCGGTGAATCATTCTAAAAATAGCGCGCGGTAAAGCTGCGTTAATACATACGCATCAATTAGCGTCTGGAGAATCCTAAACCCGAGAATTGCAATAAATGGGGAAATCATAAACTTACTGCTAATTAATTCCCGCTATTATTTTTTGTCAATGTTAATTTTTAAAATTTGCCTGACAAATTCATATATCAATTATGTTTACGTAAATTACTAGCATTTAGCTTATTCATGTATCACTGGTGAAAACATGGGGCGGTATATTATCGGTTTATTCACTGTACAGATATTAATAATTATTGAGTTTATCTCTAATTAATTTTGGGGGCCGATACGTTTTCTTATAGTGTCCGAAAAATCTAGTGTCCGAGAAGTCTCCTTAGTAGGACCGAAAAATCTGGATTCCAAGAAGTCTCCTTAGTAGGGAACGAAAAATATGGGGTCCGTGAAGTCACAGATTGGTCCTCTTGTATTATATTTAGGGCAAATAAATGACATCTCAATATTAATTTCTACGCCGATTGTCTTTTTTAAAGACATTTCTTGTTTCATATGTGACTATAAAATTGGGCGAAGATACGACGAGACGACGTTTATATCCCTTCGGCGCATCGTGTCGGCGCTTCGGCGTATCATGTCGGAGCGTCGGCATATCGTGTCGGCGCGTCGGCGCCCTTTCATAAGCACAGGTCGAAGTCGCGAAACTACGATGGCAGTAACAGGACACCATAATATTGCACAGTTTTCGATCATATATGCTCTTACTGCATTTTAATAATAACACATTTTGCAACAATGGCAGGATCTAGTTAATGATATTTTTGGATACCTTTCTTACCTGTAAACATGGTTACTGCATTTTTTCAAAACATCATGACAAAATAAGAATTAGCTCAAGAGTGCTTTTAAAAAAACGATTCAAATAGTTTGCTTTCAATTTACAACCAGATATTTTACAATCCAGAAAGAAACGTCTTGGACAAAAGTCTATCTACAGAAGAATTAAAAAGGTAAAGGTCAACACAAAATACTGCAGAATTACTGGCATTTGCCAACAAAACAGTTTTAAATGGGAATCAATCTCGGACGAAACATAGGATATGTCTTTATATGATGTGGATATTTCTTTATATGATGTGGACATTATTTTATATGCTGTGTTTTTTTCTTTATATGATGTGGATACTTCTTTATATGATGTTAATACTTCTTTATATGATGTGGATATTTCTTTATATAATGTGGATACTTCTTTATAAATTATGCTGTGTTTTTTTTCTTTATATAATGTGAATATGACTTTATGTGATGTGGATATTGCTTTATATGATGTGGATATTTCTTTATATGATGTGGATCACCACCACCGCATCATTTAAAGAAATGTCGACAGCATATATTGAAATGTCCACATCAAATAAAGGAATGTCAACAGCATATAAAGAAATGTCCACATTACATCAAGAAAACTCCACAGCATATAAAGAAATGTCCACATAATATAAAGAAATATCCATGATATAAAGAAATATCCACATCAAATAAACACACATCCACATAAAGAAAAAGTTATACCCACATCATATAAAGAAATATCCACATCATAGAAAGAAATATCCACATCATAAAAAAAATTATCCACATTATATAAAGAAATAACCACATCATGTAAAGAAATAAAAAATTATCCACATCATATAAAGAAGTATCCACCTCATATAAAGAAATGTCAACAGCATATAAAGAAATGTCCACAACATATAAAGAAATCTCCACAGCAAATAAAGAAATTTCCACAGCATAAAAAAAAAATCCACATAATATAAAGCAATATCCACCTCATATAAAGAAGTATCCACAGCATATAAAGAAGTATCCATAGCATATAAAGAAATGTCCACACCGTATAAAGAGATTTGTACATCATATAATGAAATGTCAACAGCATATAAAGAAATGTCCACATCACATCAAAAACCACAGAATATAAAGAAATGTCCACATCATATAAAGAAATATCCACATCATATAAAAGGGTATCCACGTCATATAAAGAAATACCCGCAGCATATAAAGAAATTTCCACATCATGTAAAGAAATATCGACATCATATAAACACATCACAACATCATATAAAGAAATATACACATCATACTAAAGAAGTATCCAACTTATATAAAGAAATATCCACAGCATATAAAGAAATGTCCACATCATACAAAGTTGTATCCACACAATAAAAGAAGAACATAATAGAATAAAAATGTAAGACATAAGACAGTGCCGGCGTTCCATAATAATAATAATACTAATAATAATGCTGCTGCTGCTGCTGATGATGATGATAAAAATAATAAGAATAGACAGTGCCGGCGTTCCATAATAATAATAATAATAATAATAGTAATAGTAATAATAATAATAATACTAATAATAATTGTAATGTATTTGTGCCTACATACCTGCTAAACAGTTTCCACAAGTTAGGCGAATCCGGAGTTCAAACAACCTGGTATCAGTCTACGAATACTCCGTGTGACGGGCTTAAACGAGACCGAACGAGACTGACAGGCACAATGTCGCAGTCTAGTTAAGACATTTATACAACGTACCACGTGGAATAAACGGCAACCACGACTCCCAGTTTCTCACACCTACATGTAAGCCTGCTTTACGGTTCAATACCAACCAATCAGACTGCAGAGTGCTATATGTAGTTCTTACGTGCAAGTATTATGTCGCCAAGTTAGGTTGATGACTTTTAAGATCTTTTCACCGATTGGCACATTGACATTAAATCCTCGGGGTAAACAAACAACATGCACGCAAGAGCCGAGCTTCATCATCATCTTCGTCGTTTAAAAAGGTGAAATATTGATGGCAAATTGATGTTTGCTATAACCTAAAACTCATTCAAAATAAATGCACGACGTTACTTAGATATGCATTTGGCGTTGGGCAGTTATGCAAATGAAATTTTCCAATTTCTACTTTCGACCCAGAACACCCATTCGTACCCATTCGTAGGGTCTTTAGTAAAATAGCAAAATCGGTTACGCAACAAACTTGCAAAATGTGCAGCAGTACACACATATCTGCATTATTTAATGTCATAAAATGTACGACTGCAAAACCCACACTAAAATATCGGGGCTAACCAACACAAATATGTTTTAAAGAAAAGCTCGAACCTAGCTACCACATCCAGATCAAAAGTCTATCACGCCAACTACTGGACCTACATACTACATATATATATATATGTAGTATATATTTGATTTGAAGTTCTGATGCATAGGAATTAAAGCACGAAGGCATTAGCCCGAGTTGTTAAATAGCCACGCATGAGAACGACAAATGGTTGTTTATTGGCCGATAAACAACGATCGGCCTAAATTATTTTGATTCTAACATGATTTGAAACATATTTTTGCAAATGTAATTGGAACTATTTTTGACTATGCTCCGCTCAGAATCGAGAATTCTTTTTGCGTTGTTTATTGGGTAGTTTAACAACGATAATGTTGTTCTTTGTCATCAGAAAAATTTGCGAGTATCATGCTAGAATTATTCATAAACGACACAATATTTCTCATAATTGTATGTGCCAGGAATGTCTTTTGCGCTTTCTTAAATATAATGCACTTTTGGAATCTGTGACAACAATTTTGGAAATTGGCCTTTTGACAAACTACCAATTATGGCATGTTGATTTTTTATGTGTATTAATTTCATATGGAAAAGAATGTGTACGTTTCTAACCTGTACAATTACCATCTACGCTGGATATTTTTTATACCCCCACAAACGAAGTTTAGGGGGGGGGGGGGTATATAGGAGTGAGCTTGTCGGTCTGTTGGTTTCCGGATGATAACTCAACAAAGGCTTGACATATTCAAATAATTTTTGGTTACACTTGTGTAACATCATACAATACAGGTCAAGTTCGATGTTGGTTACAAACCACTAAATTTTGACAGAGTTATAGCCCCTTTTCGACTTAAAATTCACTAAAAACATGGTTTCCGGATGATAACTCAAGAAAGGCTTGACATATGCAAATAATATTTGGTACACATGTGTAAGATCATAGAATACAGGTCAAGCTCGATGTTGGTTACAAACCATTAAATTTTGACAGAGTTATGGCCCCTTGTCGACTTAAAATTCCCTAAAAACATGATTTCCAGACAATAACTCAAGAATGGCTAGACATATTCAAATAATCTTTGGTACGCATGTGAAGCATCATAAAATACGGATCAAGTTCGACTCTGGTTACAAACTACTAAATTTTGACAGTGTTATGGCCCTTTATTTGACTTAAATTCCATAAAAACATTGTTTCCTGACGATAACTCAACAATGGCTTGACATATTTTTTCGGAATGGATGCCATAGTTTTGTGACAAGGCTATATTGTGGGGGTATATCCGTCACTCATGTGACAATTCTAGTTTGAAATTTATTTCTGGTTACATTTGTTTTTGAGTAGCCATTATGATTGAACGAAAATTGTAATTAAGCCAATAAACCGAATTCACGTAAATCCTTTGATGTGTTTTCAAATAATCGAATATTTTCCCACCGCTGTTGATATGCTGTTAGCTTTACCATTCTCATCACGCGTATTTGCACGTTGGACTGCAGACGACGTAACATATTTGCATGTTACATATTCAAAACAGGTTAAATTTATCAACGTCTTTTTGATACTTTCACAAAATAGAGATGTCGACAGGTGTGTAGACTTTATGTTAAATACTGGTGATGTTCGCCTCGCGCCTCACATAAAACAGTCCTGACGGGAGCGGTAGATTCGACACGAGCAAGTGAATAAGTGTCCGCGTGGCTTTCAGTCTGAGAAGTGTCTTATGTAAATAGGTCAAATAGTAAATGATTGAAATGTGTTCATACATGTACATTTATACAATACAGTTATGTTTTGAGTCGTATAAAAAAGTGATCACGTGCCAATTGCATGTACACATTAATAGACAATATTGTACACGTTAATATATTCTATGCCGTCAAAATCACCTTAAATCGAAATCGGCTGTTGGGTTAATACTGTCACATTAATATGCTTTCTAATAGCTTTCACGTGAATTTTGGACGCACTGATTAACATTGACATTGTTGAAATAATATATTGTTAAGACCACCTATAGCTTTATTATTTTTTAATAATATATTCGTGTGTGTTTTTATATAGAAATAAAACTGCATTTGTTCTGTCCTTGATAATATAGACGTTTCTGTGTCAGCTATATCAGGGGCGACGACATGTCGGGTTTATGAAGCTCTAGATTTCAATCCTCATTCTGCTTCAAACGTATCATCTCAAATCAAACTACTGCTTTAACGGGCTTTCTTAGATATCAACATCCAGATATGAATATAATATCAACAACGTTATAGCGGTCAATGTTAACTGATTATCCATGACTGCCGAGATGCTATTGATCCATGTCGTGGCCAATGAAGCCCGGTCACACACGAACAGTTCAAGCTCGTAAATTATCGAATACCACTCATATAACGTCTGCGCTACACAGGTGTATGTAAAAGTAGGACAATTAAAATGCAAAATAAAATCGTAAAACTGTCATCGACATTTTAGAAAAAGCATTTAAAAGAAACAGTGAACGGTTCAACTAACGTGTAAATAATGTATTATGTTAGTGACGACATTTCTATCTAATTCAGAAAGAAATAACCCCGATAATTCAATGTTTTAATATGTGTTTCCCTTTTGTAGATATTTAACAATTTGTATGACAGTAAATTTAAAGGGAATTATATATATTTTAACGTTATGTAAGTGATCCACGCGTTTTCAAAACTATTGACTAAAAGCGTTACAAGCGCTATTATTTCAAACATTTCAATGATGTATAATGTATAATGATGTACACAGTAATTCCAATAAATGTCTGTGTCACTCGTTTCGCTTGTTTATATTACGCACATTTCTATGAATAATATGTGACACAATATTTGAAAATTGTCAATTTACCTATCTGTGAATAAACGTAGGTCTTTTAATGGAATAAACATACCAATTGTTTGTATGTGTTATTGACATATCACGAAAGAAAGCATAGCGCCTTTAAAATGAGAATGTTGACATAATTAGCATGATGGCTTAAACTTTACAGTGGTTACAACTGCCTGTGTTGTTTCTAACAATCTTTATAGGGGTATTTATATTGAATCTGGTATTATATTCTTCTCTTTGTGCTTATCTTAAGTCTTTATTTTCACCGGCATTACTACTAGTTATGCACACTTCGAGAGACAATGTCACTCCATGTTGAAAACCATTTACATCGCATAATTCGGTATACAACGGTTCCAATGTATTGTCATTATCTAATTGTATAACGTCTTACACATATTGCGTAACACGTTGTTCTTTCGTTTGTCAAGAGGCCCCTTATTGTAAACCTCAATGGCGATGACGATTGACCAAATATTAATGCAAACAATTGACAAACTCAAAGTTCCTTTGCTTTCCGTACCATTGAACGGAATATTTCACACGCAGTCGGATAATTAAGAGTCAATTACAGAGCGCATACACATAAAATTATTTTATTTACATTATAAACATTTAAACAAACCAATTAACATCGCTTTGCCCTCTGCTATTGGTGATGTGCTCCCTATATGCAATTCAACACAAGTACCTCCATTCATATGTTTCTCTCCCCGTGCGTTTGGATCATCACAGCAGACGACTGGGTTCTTGTTTCTTCTGTTTGTATGGTATATGATCTCCCGAATTGTCCTCTCTAGGGGTATTTTACAATACATTGAATCAAGAGCGTTGGACGAATGTCTGCATCACAAGTGGCTGGACATGACGTTGCCGGTCTGTGTGTCCGTTGTGTCCGCGGCGACGGAGTGGTCCATTTCAACTGCGTGTCTCTCTTTGTCCTCGTCAGTCTGCTCAGCAAAGGCCTTGCAGCACCCCACCTTCCGGCAGCAGTAGCAGTTTCCTGTTATTTTCAACAGGCCCCGATCATACGGTTCTAATGACCGAAAGTACACAGGCAACCATTTCCAGTTACGCAACCTTTTAGGCAGCGATGCAGGACATCGTTTCTGTATGATTTTTATTATCACAACAAACAGGATAAGCAGAGCTATAGGGATGAACACTGCCGCTAAGGCAATCCAGGACACCACGGATAGACCGAACCCAGCCGCCGGAAACAAGAAAAAGGCAAAAATTAAATACGCAACCGCGAACCACCGGTACTTAGCAGTCTCATTTCCCAGGAATTTGGCCGCGGCTATTGGGGGCCTAAAAAGGGGTAGTGGGTAGAAAATAACAATGCCACTGATGTTGAAGAAAAGATGACACAGAGCTATCTGAAGAGAATTGCGAATCTTTTTAGGGTCCTGGGCAAATGCTGCTAGGATACTTGTTGCCGTTGTACCAACATTTGACCCCAGGGTCAGAGGGTACATTCGTTCGACTGAGAGCACTCCAATACCGACGAGAGGGGTCAGAGAGCTCGTAAACACCGAACTTGACTGTATCAACATCGTCATACCGGCGCCCACAAGGATAGCGAGGTACCCAGTGAAGTATCCGCAGTAGCCGGGGAAATCCGCGTTGATGAATTTCCTGATCACGTGTGCCATTTGTCCACGTAATAGCGAGTGCAGGCACTTGACAATGCCGACCAGGCACGCGCAGAGAATCACAAGGGATATCAATAACAGGACGCCCCCTACCGCGGCGTCGTTCCAGCCATCGTCACGTGACACGCTTTCAAACAGAAATTTACCTGTAACGAAAATCAAAAGACAGTGGACTTTTTGTCTTGTTCTCACAAAGACAGCATATTTATAGATAAATCCATAAAATTGTTTCTGGTGTATACACATCTTTGTACTTACAGTATCCACAGTTGACCTTGATCTCCTTGACCTTCTGCACCAAGGTGCCATTGACCTCCACCCAGGTCACGTTCTTGGCCTTATCACAGCACACGTGTTTGATGATGGACACGTGCTGGTCGGGGCTGATCTCCTGCATAGCAATCTTGTTGATCACCTTCTTGTCGATCTGGAACATTGTCTTAACTAAAATGTCTTGATGATAGAAGAAATAAAACATTTACAATGAATGGGCCAAACAATTACCAATTTTGGAAATTTTAGCGAAAATGTTGTTTATCTGTAGCGGTTGATGCTGCTTCGTTTAACCAGAGAAAGGTCACCTGGATAATGAGGGACGCCAACGGTTTCGTGATCACGTTCAGGAACTCCCTATTGGCGCCCATCTTGGTCTGCAAATCCATCGAGTCCACAATCGCATCTGTCAGCTTCTCCAAATAACCTGTAGCAAAAGTGATTATAGTATTGTCATTCGTTATATCTTTCTTACATTACCCAATTGCACATGAAGAAATTAATGACATCCTGTCAGTTTGTTTTGATTCGTAAAACCTTCTCAAAATGAATACTACGAGGGTGTACATAAATGAAATAGTCAGTAAACAAAGGCTGCCATAACACGTAATAAGAGACAATCATGCCTTTGTTTAAATATTCAATTTATAGTGTGTATATACATGCATCATATAGTTTAATTAATGAAACATAAGTGCATGCTGCAGCTAACTGTAGCACTGTAATTTGCTATTGCGATATTGTGGTTAGTTGTCAGCGAGTGTTTGTATAGCTGTAACTGGTGACAGTAGTTGTGCGCGGCGTGGGTCCCGTACCGGTGATGACTTCCAGCGGTAGCAGCACCAGGGCCGTCAGCCAGTTAAACACGTCGTGCACTGTGGCACCCGCGAATGCGCGCCGGAAGTCGTTCTTGTTTGCAATCTGACCAAAAGAGACGATTGTGTTGGTAACGGAAGTTCCTATATTGGCGCCCATGACAATCGGGATGGCCAGTGGAACGGTGAGCACTTTAAATAACCAGGAAACAGTAATTAGTGATGAGAAATACGCAGATAAAGACATGGTAAATCAATTGTTTAGGCAACATTAAATATACGTGAAAATATACATCGGCTGACTTACAGTCCCCGCCTCCGACCATGCTGACGATGATGGAGGTGGTGGTGGAGGAGCTCTGTAGCAGCACCGTGGCCAGCACGCCGATCATCAGGCCCGCCACAGGGTTCGACAGGATATTGTTCTCAGTGAAAGCCTTCCCGGCAGTCTTACCTGCAACACACAACATACCTCCTGTCAGTAATGTCAGGGTACTAAGGCGTATTTGACATTATGAAGAATGGAAGCAAACAAAGGAAGTACGTGTATCTTGAAAAGGTTCTAGATATTTATGTGGTCGATGTGTATTTGACACATCACGAAAGTTGTCAACTTAATTATTTCAAACACACTATCTTCCATCGTCGAAACCCACGGTATATATTACGTTAGCCCTACATTATACATTCCGTGGGAGAATTAGCTGTCAAAAGTTCGTTTTCATGAATATTGATGAGCCACCTGCTGACCATTGAAATTACACGCAACATTTAAAGACTCTTCAAATGAAGTAGACAATGATCCGTCGACCGATTACTAAGTCATTGTATACACACCGTTCAACAAATGTTGCGTACATTTGCGCATGGTATTCAGGGCAATTAAACCACTTTCTTATCGGCTCGCTGCCCACTTTTTACAGGCTTCATAGACCACGTGCAGGAAAACGGGAAATATTATAAAAGCGAACACCACCTACATGCAATACATGTTTTAATAACGCGTCGTTTCATTGGTTCAATTTTCCGTGCCGACTTGGACAAGGAAGCAATGAGATGTCTCATAAATTAATTCATGAGTACGAAGTTTTGCTTGCCTAATTTCCGACGGTCTGATAAACATCATATCGTATTTGAGCAAACGTGGGTTCCAACGATGACGAGCTTCCAGCCAACACATATAATTGCAAGGCGAATACAAAACTACCCTCGTCTAGTAAAGCTTTAAAACAGCCACATTGTAATCATCAATCGGTTTATACATGTAGTTCTAATTTAACCAGTTTCAGTCGGCGATTCCAACAGCGTCACATACCTCCGAGCAGATTAAACGCGTCTCCGAGGAAACTTAGCGAGCAGATGAAGAGATAGAGGAAGCCTAGCAGGAGCAGTATCTTGCCGAGGTAGTGCCACAGCACGCGGATGATCTTGTCCTTAGTGGACAGCTCTGGAGATGTGATACACGATTTCAACACAATCAGTTAGGAGTACACATAATTAATCTGAAATACGCGTGTCTTTCTTTGGGAATGTTGTGCACAGCTTTTCGAAAAGTTAACAACTAAATTACCAGTATCGTTTGGGAAAGTCTGTGGTCTTCAGTTAAAGTTAACACACATATTTTAATACTAAGTATTCAAAGTTAAAACAACCCCTGTTCATCAATTAGCATTCAGTAATGGAAACTGTATACGCACGTGACCAGGGTGTGAAATCCAGCTCGAGTTCAGGAAGTGCCCATACGTCCTCCTCGGGCGAATCTTCGGCAGCAATCTGACAGCAAACATTTACAGCACTGTCATGCTTAGCACATCACATACAACTGTCATATGTACATTACAACAAGAATGTTCTGTAACCATGTCATATGTTATTTGGCAACTTGCAATAGGTTGAAGAAACACAATAAGATTTACATAGCATATAACAGGCTAACAACTTGAATTGAACAAGATGTATATGTATGTATATAGAGAAACCTATAGATTCGTAAGTACGAAACAAAGAAAACGTCAACCTTCATAATATGGATAACAATGATAATGATGATGCGGAGGAGGAGGAGGAGGAGGAGGAGGAGGAGGAGGAGGAGAGTTTTCACGGTGGTGATAATGACTATGAGTACGAGGATGCTGTTGCTGATGATGATGGTTATGGTGACAATGCATGATGATCCTTATCATGATGATGGTTATGGTGACAATGCATGATGATCCTTATCACGATGATGGTTATGGTGACAATGCATGATGATCCTTATCACGATGATGGTTATGGTGACAATGCATGATGAGCCTTATCATGATGATGGTTATGGTGACAATGCATGATGAGCCTTATCACGATGATGGTTATGGTGACAATGCATGATGATCCTTATCACGATGATGGTTATGGTGACAATGCATGATGATCCTTATCATGATGATGGTTATGGTGACAATGCATGATGATCCTTATCATGATGATGGTTATGGTGACAATGCATGATGATCCTTATCACGATGATGGTTATGGTGACAATGCATGATGATCCTTATCACGATGATGGTTATGGTGACAATGCATGATGATCCTTATCACGATGATGGTTATGGTGACAATGCATGATGATCCTTATCACGATGATGGTTATGGTGACAATGCATGATGATCCTTATCATGATGATGGTTATGGTGGCAATGCATGATGATCCTTATCGTGATAATGGTTATGGTGGCAATGCATGATGATCCTTATCGTGATGATGGTTATGGTGACAATGCATGATGATCCTTATCGTGATGATGGTTATGGTGACAATGCATGATGATCCTTATCGTGATGATGGTTATGGTGGCAATGCATGATGATCCTTATCGTGATGATGGTTATGGTGGTAATGCATGATAATCCTTATGATGATGATGGTTATGGTGACAATGCATGATGATCCTTATCATGATGATGACGATGATCTGAAGAAATCCTGTACGTACCTCCACTTGTTTCTCGTCGCTGTCATATGCTGGATTATCGACAGCTCCATAATCCTAAAATGTGAACCAGTCATTAGTGTGAGGAATTTGACTTCATTACCTGTAGGACACTCGTATTTGTAAGTCCGTATGGTATACTTCCAATGTTCTGTTAACGTTCATATTACTTCTATTATCAATTCCAGCAACGGTATGCAATAACATGTAATATGGTTGCATATTGTACACAAAGTCACTTATCCTTCTGTAAGCAATACACGTAATCAGCAACTACTAATATACACACAAGCATGTTACTGTTGTTTTATTTAACAATTAGAATAAATGTGAATGACGTTTTAGTCACTATGAACTTTTATATGTCAATGATTTATTCACTATATGCGATTGTTTTATTCACTATATGCGAATTATGTTTCATTCAATACTCTGTTATAATAAGTGTCACAAAGGTCCAGTGATCCCAGACACATCATTTGTCAGTTCCCGATCTATGTATACAGACTGTTTACAAGTCATCAATGTGCATACATTCTAACATACTATTAGAGATGAATAATTATGTTTGACTTAACAATACGTTTAGTCAAACATAATTATTCCTTTAATATGCTTAACATACATAAAATAATACAATCGACTTTAAGTTACACGCGACGTTCAGTTAAACACATACAACGAAAATTATAAGACACGAAATGTCACTAAATTTATGAATGCTTGTATTAGCTTCTTCTAGTGCTAATATAACAGCGTACACGCTACAGATTAAATATGTTCTGTATTACCTCGTTAACAGAGTTTTCCAATGTTTCTTGTCGTGAAGTAGTTTTCTCAATCATGATTACAAACAAAGGAAGATTTAAATTCTAGAAATCACAAATAAACTAGGCAGACAGACATTTCAAATATGCAATAATCTAGATCCGTACAGCTGTTTACGGTATAATCCCCGTTTGTGCAGAACTTATTTACGTCGAGGATGTATACGCGTAGGCCGTACAACGTAACGCTTCGCTTGTCTCGTACGTTAAGACAATACAAGACGTGTAATGACTGAGGATCAAACAATGCTGTTGTCAATACTGACAGCGGAAGACAGTTTGACAGATGAAGTTGTAGAATCGAACCTGGTTTGAGGACTGTAGAGTATGTATACAACTAAACATTGACAATTAAGCTTTTTCCAATAAATGCAAATGTGAAACTATTAAGTCATTGTTAAGTATTGTACACTCATTTGTATTGGTATCCTAAACTAGCGACCACTGCTTTTTACTAACACCAACTTGTTTTATTATACATAATGACATATTCGTTCTTTAACTGGTGACACAATATTACACTCAAATGGAAAGAAATGTGTGATGGCTGCTATAATCCTAGCTATAGTCCTTTACAATGGAGACTTATTTCGGTTAAAGTTTTAAAATGAGAAGTATAATTAGTATATGCGTTAAATGTTAATATGTAGCATTAATTAAGTTTTTATATTTGGTAATCAGACCGTTGTTAGTACAATAATATTGCGAGGTAAACAGCTGCTTCGAATAAAATACACATGCTTTATGAAAAGGTTTAGCATTGAAAATAAATTCATTAAAATATCGATAAACAAGCACGATCTATATATCTTCCACATTTTCTATAGATATTGGAAGAAGACGTATGACATGAAACAAGAGTAAAGCCCAGTCACATGTGAGTCATATTCCCGCTGACCTACATTGACCGGTCACACACCGCCGCCGTCATAGAATGTATATGACTCTGTTCCACTGCATTGGAACCGAGTGCTCTGGACAGTGGCTGCACATGGGGGCCTGCAAACCCTTCAGGTCAAACCACATGACACGTCACAACGGCTGCACACGTGGACTGCCAACCCTTCAGGTCAATCACAGGACACGTCACAACGTCTGCACACGAGGACTGCCAACCCTTCAGGTCCAACCACAGGACATGTCACAGAGTCTGCACACGAGATCTGCCAACCCTTCAGGTCCAACCACAGGACACGTCACAGTGGCTGCACACGAGGACTGCCAACCCTGCAGGTCCAACCACAGGACACGTCACAGTGTCTGCACACGAGGCCTGGCAACCCTTCAGGTCCAACACAGGACACGTCACAGTGTCTGCACACGAGGCCTGCCTACCGTCAGGTCCAACCACAGGACACTTCACAGTGGCTGCACACGAGGACTGCCTACCCTTCAGGTCCAACCACAGGACACGTCACAACGTCTGCACGCGAGATCTGGGAACACTTCAGGTCCATCCACAGGACACGTCACAGCGCCTGCACACGGGGCCTGCCAACCCTTCAGGTCCAACCACAGGACACGTCACAGTGTCCGCAAACGAGGACTGCCAACCCTTCAGGTCCAACCACAGGACACGTCACAGTGTCTGCACACGGGGCCTGCAAACCCTTCAGGTCCAACCACAGGACACGTCACAGTGGCTGCACACGGGGCCTGCCATCCCTGCAGGTCAAACCACAGGACACGTCACAGTAGCTGCACACGAGGCCGGCCAACCTTCAGGTCCAACCACAGGACACGTCATAGCGTCTGCACACGTGGACTGCCAACCCTGCAGGTCCAACCACAGGACACGTCATAGTGTCTGCACACGAGGCCTGCCAACACTTCAGGTCCAACCACAGGACACGTCATAGTGTCTGCACACGAGGACTGTCTACCCTTCAGGTCCAACCACAGGACACGTCACAGTGTGTGCATGCGAAATCTGCCAACCCTTCAGGTCCAACCACAGGACACGTCACAGAGCCTGCACACAGGGCCTGCCAACCCTTCAGGTCCAAACACAGGACACGTCAGTGTCCGCACACGAGGACTGCCAACCCTTCAGGTCCAACCACAGGACACGTCACAGTGTCTGCACACGGGGCCTGCAAACATTTCAGGTCCAACCACAGGACACGTCACAGTGGCTGCACACGGGGCCTGCCATCCCTGCAGGTCCAACCACAGGACACGTCACAGTGGCTGCACACGAGGCCTGCCAACCCTTCAGGTCCAACCACAGGACACGTCACAGTGTCTGCACACGAGGCCCGCCAACGCTCAGGTCCAACCACAGGACACGTCACAGTGTCTGCACACGGGGCCTGCCAACACTCAGGTCCAACCACAGGACACGTTACAGTGTCTGCGCACCAGGCCTGGCAACCCTTCAGGTCCAACCACAGGACACGTAAGAGTGGCTGCACACGGGGCCTGCCAACCCTCAGGTCCAACCACAGGACACGTCACAGTGTCTGCACACGAGGCCTGGCAACCCTTCAGGTCCAACCACAGGACAAGTCAGAGTGACTGCACACGGGGACTGCCTACCCTTCAGTTCCAACCACAGGACACGTCACAGAGTCTGCACACGGGGCCTGCCAAACCTCAGGTCCAACCACAGGACACGTCAAGGTGTCTGCACACGAGGCCTGCCAACCCTGCAGGTCCAACCACAGGACACGTCACAGCGCCTGCACACGGGGCCTGCCAACCCTTCAGGTCCAACCACAGGACACGTCACAGTGTCCACACACGAGGACTGCCAACCCTTCGTCCAGCCACAGGACACGACACAGTGGCTGCACACGGGGCCGGCAAACCCTTCAGGTCCAGCCACAGGACACGTCACAGTGGCTGCACACGGGGCCTGACATCCCTGCAGGTCCAACCACAGGACACGTCACAGCGTCTGCACGCGAGATCTGCCAACCCTTCAGGTCCAACCACAGGACACGTCACAGCGCCTGCACACGGGGCCTGCCAACCCTTCAGGTCCAACCACAGGACACGTCACAGTGTCCGCACACGTGGACTGCCAACCCTTCAGGTGCAACCACAGGACACGTCACAGTGTCTGCACACAGGGCCTGCAAACCCTTCATGTCCAACCACAGGACACGTCACAGTGGCTGCACACGGGGCCTGCCATCCCTGCAGGTCCAACCACAGGACACGTCACAGTAGCTGCACACGAGGCCTGCCAACCTCCAGGTCCAACCACAGGACACGTCATAGTGTCTGCACACGTGGAGTGCCAACACTGCAGGTCCAACCACAGGACACGTCATAGTGTCTGCACACGAGGACTGCCTACCGTTCACGTCCAACCACAGGACACGTCACAGCGCCTGCACACAGGGCCTGCCAACCCTGCAGGTCCAACCACAGGACACGTCACAGTGTCCGCACACGAGGACTGCCAACCATTCAGGTCCAACCACAGGACACGTCACAGTGTCTGCACACGGGGCCTACCAACCCTCAGGTCCAACCACAGGACACGTCACAGTGTCTGCACACGGGGCCTGCCAACCCTCAGGTCCAGCAACAGGACACGTCACAGTGTCTGCAAACGAGGCCTGGCAACCCTTCAGGTCCAACCACAGGACAAGTCACAGTGACTGCACTCGGGGACTGCCTACCGTTCATGTCCAACCACAGGACACGTCACAGTGGCTGCACACGGGGCCTGCCAACACTTCAGGTCCAACCACAGGACACGTCACAGCGCCTGCACACGGGGCCTGCCAACCCTTCAGGTCCAACAACAGGACACGTCACAGTGTCCGCACACGTGGACTGCTAACCCTTCAGGTCCAACCACAGGACACGTCACAGTGTCTGCACACGAGGCCTGCCAACCCTTCAGGTCCAACCACAGACACGTCACAGCGCCTGCACACGGGGCCTGCCAACCCTTCAAGTCCAACCACAGGACACATCACAGTGTCCGCAAACGAGGACTGCCAACCATTCAGGTCCAACCACAGGACACGTCACAGTGTCTGCACACGAGATCTGCAAACCCTTCAGGCCCAACCACAGGACACGTCACAGTGGCTGCACAAGAGGACTGCTTAGTTGCCGTCCCTGCAAGTCCAACCATAGGACACGTAACAGTGGCTGCACACGAGGACTGCCAACCCTTCAGGTCCAACCACAGGACACGTCACAGTGGCTGCCCACGAGGCCTGCCAACCCTTCAGGTCCAACCACCGGATACGTCACAGTGTCTGCACACGAAGCCTGCCAACCCTTCAGGTCCAACCACAGGACACTTCACAATGTCTGCACACGTGGACTGCCAACCCTTCAGGTCCAACCACAGAACACGTCATAGTGTCTGCACATCAGGACTGCCTACCCTTCAGGTCCAACCACAGGACACTTCACAGTGTCTGCACGCGAAATCTGGAAAACCTTCAGGTCCAACCACAGGACACGTGACAGTGTCTGCACACGGGGCCTGCAAGCCATTCAGGTCCAACCACAGGACACGTCACAGTGGCTGCACACGGGGCCTGCCATCCCTGCAGGTCCAACCACAGGACACGTCACAGTGGCTGCACACGAGGGCTGCCAACCCTTCAGGTCCAACCACAGGACACGTCACAGTGTCTGCACACGAGGCCTGCCAACCCTCAGGTCCAACCACAGCACACGACACAGCGTCTGCACACGAGGCCTGCCAACCCTTCAGGTCCAACCACAGGACTCGTCATAGTGTCTGCACAAGAGGACTGTCTATCGATCAGGTCCAACCACAGGAAAAGGTCACATTGTCTGCACGCGAAATCTGCCAGCCCTTCAGGTCCAACCACAGGACACGTCACAGCGCCTGCACACAGGGCCTGCCAACCCTTCAGGTCCAACCACAGGACACGTCACAGTGTCCGCACACCAGGACTGCCAGCCCTTCAGGTCCAACCACAGGAAAAGGTCACTTTGTCTGCACGCGAAATCTGCAAACCCTTCAGGTCCAACCACAGGACACGTCACAGCGCCTGCACACAGGGCCTGCCAACCCTTCAGGTCCAACCGCAGGACACGTCACAGTGGCTGCACACGTGGACTGCCAACCCTTCAGGTCCAACCACAGAACACGACATAGTATCTGCACACCAGGACTGCCTACCCTTCAGGTCCAACCACAGGACATTTCACAGTGTCTGCACGCGAAATCTGCCAACCCTTCAGGTCCAACCACAGGACACGTCACAGCGCCTACACACAGGGCCTGCCAACCCTTCAGGCCCAACCACAGGACACGTCACAGTGTCTGCACACGAGGCCTGCCAACCCTTCAGGTCCAACCACAGGACTCGTCAAAGTGTCTGAACACGACGTCTGTCTACCCTTCAGTTCCAGCCACAGGACACGTCACAGTGTCTGCACACGAGGCCTGGCAACCCTTCAGGTCCAACCACAGGACAAGTCATAGTGACTGCACACGGGGACTGCCTACCCTTCAGATCCTACCACAGGACACGTCACAGTGGCTGCACACGGGGCCTGCCAACCCTCAGGTCCAACAACAGGACACGTCACAGTGTCTGCACACGAGGCCTGCCAACCCTTCAGGTCCAACCACAGACACGTCACAGCGCCTGCACACGGGGCCTGCCAACCCTTCAAGTCCATCCACAGGACACATCACAGTGACCGCACACGAGGACTGGCAACCCTTCAGGTCCAACCACAGGACACGTCACAGTGTCTACACACGAGATCTGCAAACCCTTCAGGTCCAACCACAGGACACGTCACAGTGGCTGCACAAGAGGACTGCTTAGTTGCCGTCCCTTCAAGTCCAACCACAGGACACGTCACAGTGGCTGCACACGAGTAGTGCCCACCATTCAGGTCCAACCACAGGACACGTCACAGAGTCTGCACACGGGGACTGCCTACCCTTCAGGTCCAACCACAGGACACGTCACAGTGGCTGCACACGGAGCCTGCCAACCCTCAGGTCCAACCACAGGACACGTCACAGTGTCTGCACACGAGGCCTGCCAACCCATAAAGGTCCCACCACAGACACGTCACAGCGCCTGCACACGGGGCCTGCCAACCCTTCAGGTCCAACCACAGGACACGTCACAGTGTTAGCACACGGGGCCTGCCAACCCTGCAGGTCCAAACCACAGGATACTGCACAGTGTCTGCACACGGTGCCTGCCAAGTTGCCAACCCTTCAGGTCCAACCACAGGATACGTCATAGTGTCTGCACACGGGGCCTGCCAAACCGCATGTTCAACCACAGGACACGTCACAGTGTTTGCACACGGGGCCTGCCAACCCTGCAGGTCCAAACCACAGGACACTTCACAGTGTCTGCACACGGGGACTGCCAAGTTGCCAAACCTCAGGTCAAACCACAGGACACGTCACAGTGACTAAAAACGGGGCCGGCAAACCCTGCAGGTCCAACCACAGGACACGTCACTTTGGCTGCACACGGGGCCTGCCAAGTTGCCAAACCTCAGGTCCATCCACAGGACACGTCACAGTGTGTGCACACGAGGGCCGCCAACCCTGTAGGTCCAACCCATAGGATATGTCATAGCGTCTGCACACGAGACCTGCCAACCCTTCAGGTCCAACCACAGGACACGTCACAGTGTCTGCACACGAGGCCTGCCAAGCCTTCAGGTCCAACCACAGGACACGTCACAGTGGCTGCACACGAGGCCTTCCAACCCTTCAGGTCCAACCACAGGACACGTCACAGTGGCTGCACACGAGGCCTGCCAACCCTCAGGTCTAACCACAGGGCACGTCACAGTGGCTGCACACGGGGACTGCCAACACTTCAGGTCCAACCACAGGACACGTCACATGTCCGCACGCTAGGTCTGCCTACCCTTCAGGTCCAACCACAGGACACGTCACAGTGTCTGCACACGAGGCCTGCCAACCCTTCAGGTCCAACCACAGGACACGTCACAGTGTCTGCACACCAGGCCTGCCAACCCTTCAGGTGCAACCACAGGACACGTCACAGTGTCTGCACACGAGGCCTGCCAACCCTTCAGGTCCAACCACAGGACACGTCACAGTGGCTGCACACGAGGCCTGCCAACCCTTCAGGTCCAACCACAGGACACGTCACAGTGGCTGCACACGAGGACTGTCTACCCTTCACGTCCAACCACAGGACACGTCACAGCGTCTGCACGCGAAATCTGCCAACCCTTCAGGTCCAACCACAGGACACGTCACAGTGGCTGCACACGAGGCCTGGCAACCATTCAGGTCCAACCACAGGACAGGTCACAGTGACTGCACACGAGGCCTGCCAAACCTTCAGGTCCAACCACAGGGCTCGACATAGTGTCTGCACACGAGGACTAACTACCGTTCAGGTCCAACCACAGGACACGTCACAGTGTCAGCACGCGAAATCTGCCAACCCTTCAGGTCCAACCACTGGACACGTCAGAGCGCCTGCACACAGGGCCTGCCAACCCTTCATGTCCAACCACAGGACACGTCACAGTGCGCCGCACACGAGGACTGCCAACCCTTCAGGTCCAACCAAAGGACACGTCACAGTGTCTGCACACGGGGCCTGCCAACCCTGCAGGTCCAACCACATGACACGTCACAGTGGCTGCACACGGGGCCTACCATCCCTGCAGGTCCAATCACCGGACACGTCATAGTGGCTGCACACGAGGACTGCCAACCCTTCAGGTCCAACCACAGGACACGTCACAGTGTCTGCACACGAGGCCTGCCAACCCTCAGGTCCAACCACAGGACACGTCACAGTGTCTGCACACCGGGCCTGCCAAACCTCAGGTCCAACCACAGGACACGTCACAGTGTCTGCACACGAGCCCTGGCAACCCTTCAGGTCCAACGACAGGACAAGTCAGAGTGACTGCACACGGGGACGGCCTACCATTCAGGTCCAACCACAGGACACGTCACAGTGGCTGCACACGGGGCCTGCCAACCCTCAGGTCCAACCACAGGACACGTCACAGTGTCTGCACACGAGGCCTGGCAACCCTTCAGGTCCAACCACAGGACAAGTCACAGTGACTGCACACGGGGTCTGCCTACCCTTCAGGTCCAACCACAGGACACGTCACAGTGACTGCACACGGAGCCTGCCAACACTCAGGTCCAACCACAGGACACATCACAGTGTCCGCACACGAGATCTGCAAACCCATCAGGACCAATCACAGTACACGTCACAGTGGCTGCACAAGAGGACTGCTTAGTTGCCGTCCCTGCAAGTCCAACCACAGGACACGTCACAGTGGCTGCACACGAGGACTGCCAACCCTTCAGGTCCAACCACAGGACACGTCACAGTGGCTGCACACGAGGACTGCCAACCCTTCAGGTCCAACCACAGGACACGGCACAGTGGCTGCACACGAGGCCTGCCAATCCTTCAGGTCTAATCACAGGACACGTCACAGTGTCTGCACACGGGGCCTGCCAACCCTTCAGGTCCAACCACAGGACACGTCACAGTGTCTGCACACGAGGCCTGCCAACCCTCAGGTCCAACAACAGGACACGTCACAGTGGCTGCACACGGGGACTGACAACCCTTCAGGTCCAACCACAGGACACGTCACAGTGTCTGCACACGAGGCCTGCCAACCCTTCAGGTCCAACCACTGGGCACGTCACAGTGTCCGCACACGAGGTCTGCCTACCCTTCAGGTCCAACCACAGGACACGTCACAGTGTCCGCACACGAGGTCTGCCTACCCTTCAGGTCCAACCACAGGACACGTCACAGTGTCTGCACACGAGGCCTGCCAACCCTTCAGGTCCAACCACAGGACACGTCACAGTGTCTGCACACGAGCCCTTGCAACCATTCAGGTCCAACCACAAGACAAGTCACAGTGACTGCACACGGGGACTGCCTTCCCTTCAGGTCCAACCACAGGACACGTCACAGTGGCTGCACACGGGGCCTGCCAACCCTCAGGTCCAACCACAGAACACGTCACAGTGTCTGCACACGAGGCCGGCAACCCTTCAGGTCCAACCACAGGATAAGTCACAGTGACTGCACACGGGGACTGCCTACCCTTCAGGTCCAACCACAGGACACGTCACAGTGGCTGCACACGGAGCCTGCCAACGCTCAGGTCCAACCACAGGACACGTCACAGTGTCTGCACACGAGGCCTGCCAACCCTTCAGGTCCAACCACAGGCACGTCACAGCGCCTGCACACGGGGCCTGCCAACCCTTCAGGTCCAACCACAGGACACGTCACAATGTTAGCACACGGGGCCTGCCAACCCTCAGGCCCAACCACAGGACACGTCACAGCGTCTGCACACGAGGCTAGCCAACCCTTCAGGTCCAACCACAGGACTCGTCATAGTGTCTGCACACGAGGACTGTCTACCCTTCAGGTCCAACCACATGAAAAGGTCACATTGTCTGCACGCGAAATCTGCCAACCCTTCAGGTCCAACCACAGCACACGTCACAGCGCTAGCACACAGGGCCTGCCAACCCTTCAGGTCCAACCACAGGACACGTCACAGTGTCCGCACACGAGGACTGCCAACCCTTCAGGTCTAACCAAAGGACACGTCACAGTGTCTGCACACGTGGACTGCCAACCCTCAGGTCCAACCACAGGACACGTCTCAGTGGCTGCACACGGGGCCTGCCATCCCTGCAGGTCCAACCACCAGATTCGTCATAGTGGCTGCACACGAGGCCTGCCAACCCTTCAGGTCCAACCACAGGACACGTCACAGTGTCTGCACACGGGACCTGCCAACCCTCAGTTCCAACCACAGGACACGTCACAGTGTCTGCATACGAGTCCTGGCAACCCTTCAGGTCCAACCACAGGACAAGTCACAGAGACTGCACACGGGGACTGCCTACTCTTCAGGTCCAACCACAGGACACGTCACAGTGGCTGCACACGGAGCCTGCCAACCCTCAGGTCCAACCACAGGACACGTCACAGTGTCTGCACACGAGGCCTGCCAACCCTTCAGGTCCAACCACAGACACGTCACAGCGCCTGCACACGGGCCTGCCAACCCTTCAGGTCCAACCACAGGACACGTCACAGTGTTAGCACACGGGGCCTGCCAACCACGCAGGTCCAAACCACAGGACACTGCACAGTGTCTGCACACGGGGCCTGCCAAGTTGCCAACCCTTCAGGTCCAACCACAGGACACGTCATAGTGTCTGCACACGAGCACTGCCAACCCTTCAGGTCCAACCGCAGGACACGTCATAGTGTCTGCACACGGGGCCTGCCAAACCGCATGTTCAACCACAGGACACGTCACAGTGTTAGCACACGGGGCCTGCCAACCCTGCAGGTCCAAACCACAGGACACTTCACTGTGTCTGCACACGGGGACTGCCAAGTTGCCAACCCTCAGGTCAAACCACAGGACACGTCACAGTGACTACAAACGGGGCCGGCAAACCCTGCAGGTCCAACCACAGGACACGTCACTTTGGCTGCACACGGGGCCTGCCAAGTTGCCAAACCTCAGGTCCATCCGCAGGACACGTCACAGTGTGTGCACACGAGGGCCGCCAACCCTGTAGGTCCAACCACAGGATATGTCATAGCGTCTGCACACGAGGCCTGCCAACCCTTCAGGTCCAACCACAGGACACGTCGCAGTGTCTGAACACGAGGCCTGCCAACCCTTCAGGTCCAACCACAGGACACGTCACAGTTGCTGCACACGAGGCCTGCCAACCCTTCAGGTCCATCCACAGGACACGTCACAGTGTCTGCACACGAGGCCTGCCAACCCTCAGGTCCAACCACAGGACACGTCACAGTGGCTGCACACGGGGACTGCCAACCCTTCAGGTCCAACCACAGGACACGTCACAGTGTCCGCACACGAGGCCTGCCTACCCTTCAGGTCCAACCACATCACACGTTACAGTGTCTGCACACGAGGCCTGCCAACCCTTCAGGTCCAACCACAGGACACGTCACAGTGTCTGCACACGAGGCCTGCCAACCCTTCAGGTCCAACCACTGGACACGTCACAGTGGCTGCACACGAGGCCTGCCAACCCTCAGGTCCAACCACAGGACACATCACAGTGTCTGCACACGAGATCTGCAAACCCTTCAGGTCCAACCACAGGACACGTCACAGTGTCTGCACACGAGGCCTGGCAACCATTCAGGTCCAACCACAGGACAGGTCACAGTGACTGCACACGGAGACTGCCTACCCTTCAGGTCCAACCACTGGACACGTCACAGTGTCTGCACACGAGGCCTGCCAACCCTTCAGGTCCAACCACAGGACTCTTCATAGTGTCTGCACACGAGGACTGTCTACCCTTCAGATCCAACCACAGGACACGTCACAGTGTCTGCACGCGAAATCTGCCAACCCTTCAAGTCCAACCACAGGACACGTCACAGCGCCTGCACACAGGGCCTGCCAACCCTTCAGGTCCAACCACAGGACACGTCACAGTGTCTGCACACGAGGCCTGCCAACCCTTCAGGTCCAACCACAGGACACGTCACAGTGTCTGCACACGAGGACTGCCAACCCTTCAGGTCGAACCACAGGACACGTCACACACCGGAACGTCTACGGCGTACGGAGACCGGAACCGACTTCATCGAGTTACACGGTGTTTCCGTGTTAGTTGTTTTTAAACGTGCGTTTGTCCGCCCGATGGTGTGTTGTTAACTTTGCCTCTTGTTTCGTTTCTATTTCATATAATAATAATACATGTAATAATAATAATAATAATAATAATAATAACAACAACAACAACAAACAACAACCATAATAATAATAACAACATTAATAAACGCAATCCGTTTTTTGGAAGTCAGTACAACATATAGTCCATTGTGCATGGTAAATGTTGAGATTAATCATATTGCTACACCATCAGTGGTCAGTTCTTCTAATAGTTGTGGACCAGCTTCTTGCATTGTACCATTTGTTGCTGGTCAGTGCAAGTGTGTTCATTGTTTGTTTTTTCACATGCTATGCCTTGTTTCCCGTGTAATACAACCATTACGAATATTTCTATCTTACACATGTGTAAGATAACATTTTGAGCGTTTTCATTGGCTACATATTCGTTGAATGAGCAATCGCATGACGTTATTTTGGTTTAAATGACGTCGTCAACATGAAATGACGTCACGTCAGTACACAACTTTGAGAATTTACCAACTTATTTTGGTAAAATTGGAAGGGTTTTATTTCGTTTAAAAGCATGTGATAAAAAAGATCTGACACTCGTTGTCATTTCATACCATAATTTATTAAACTCGTGCTGGAAATTCGTTAGTTAGCTCGCCAAAGGCTCGCTTACTAACAAATTCCTGAACTCGTTTAATAAATTATGGTATGAAATGACAACTCGTTTCAGATCCTATATATCTTATACGTTGTTTTCTAACGGTTTGTATTATTAAACGTGTGTTTTAATAAAAGATAAGATTAAGTGCATAATTATACGCTATACATCATGCAGCAATGGGGCTTCCCCAACCGCCTCGAACAGTTTCAACTAACATCACATGTACAAGTGTTACGAAATGGATGTTTGCGTCATCTAATTGTATGCAAATCATAAATGCATCCTTGCGTTCAGGCATAATTTAAATTAAGCAGATTCATTGCACGGTGCAAACAAAACAACTTAAAGTGTGTACATGCGATTTTATATCACCTACATGTATGTTCTAAATAAGCGTGTAAAACGACAAAATCACTAACATCAGATGGAGAAACATACAAATAGGGAAGGACAATCAGTGGGATATCGAATGTATAAACACACACTTTTGCCGTTTAGTGTTAACGGACGACATATGACCCAGGGATTGGGGTTTGGGGGGGGGGGAGTAAGTGTGAAAGACGGCTGAAGATGTACATGTATATCTATCAGACTATAAACCTATCGTTTACCCTAACCTTTGTTACCGACCATTTCTTCTTTATTGGTGGTGAGAAGCTTAAAACATCTGTCTTGGCAGCAGCTTATGCATTATTGTACTTTTTTCACTGTACAGCAGAAAACTAATATTGGATGAATAAGGACGCCTACTATGCGTTTAAGCATGGGTTATTTTTTTTTTTTTTTTTTTACATTTCTTCCATTTTCAATTAAATATATGATAATTAATTTTATTTAGCTTGTTTTATTCATACCACTATTTCTGTTGTAAGATCAAATACACTTCCTTTAACATGTACAAGCAGTTGATTTAAGTCGAGCGCGTGATACAGGCCACATGCGCACATTGCCCTTGTATTTTGTCACACTGAATGTGTCATGCATGGGTTTGTAAACAGGATACTGCGTTCGCTCTAGCCCAATTACAAAAAATAATGTGATGTTGGTGTTTTCTTTGGGTGTTACAATTTATTCTATTGTTGGTATTTTAATTAATTTACGGTGTATTGAATATATTGAATTATTACAAACACGTGATTGAAAAAAAAGATTTGACACATCATGTGTGGATGTTTACTTAAGAAATAATTGACGGGTAACTGTTGGTTATTGCGGTAATAACCAACGGCTTGGAGTTCCTATGCGTAGGAATTAAACCACGAGGGCGGCAGCCCGAGTGGTTTGATAACAAGCATCGGAACGACAAACCGTTGGTTATTACCGCAATAACCAACTGTTACCCGTTAATTATTTCGATTCTAACACGATCTAATATAAAATTCGTATCTTTAAGGTTATGAATGAAAACTATATTTATCTATACCCCGCCCATTTTCTGAGAAGCGCATTCACACGTGCGTTTCAGTGACGTCAATAATTCATAACAATTCAAAATGACGTCGGCGTTATTGATAAACATTGGGAGAATGACGTCATACTTATAGATATAATACAGTGAAAATATGTTGCTAAAAAGAGCAAATTACAAGCATATTAACAAAACGTCAACGTTTTTGTGAACTTAAGTATAACATATGTAGTACATGTGTGGTATTATTGCGCTACATAATGCAGAAATGATTTGTTTGTCACAATTTATTATCGCGCGTTTAAGCACGTGCATTTTACGGAACAATTTCTTTGAATTTCCGGAACTATTTTCAAAACATTAGGCTCCGCCCATAATTTGTTGCAGAATAACCCACAGTTATTTTCCTTAGTTATCTATGGACCACTAGCCGAGTGCCGTGGTAGACTATAATGTCAACTATAAATGGCCAGCTTAGAAGCACCTAGACCATTGTAATACTAAGGTGGCCATATACTTCTTATTTTGTATGTGCCGTCGACACTCGGATATACTAGAACTAGTAATATAATTTCGACGATCTGTACGAAATGATTGGCAATTAAACGAGAAAACACAGTTCAGCTATACAAAATAACAGTCCGGTCTTTGTAATGCATTGATTTGTCTGTCCTGATGTACCTCGTACACCATTTTACAAGTTCCACAAGTTTATTTCAACGCTCAGTTCATGCATGCCATGACAATATGAGCAATAATGACAAAAAACTACAACATGAAATATAAATAATTGAAGGGGCTATAGAGTAAACAACAAAGTGTTATTTTATATAAGGGGAGAGATCATTTATATTCGATACAACTGATAACAAAACAAAAGCAAAACAAAAAAGAGTTACATCAGAACAGTTTCAATATTTCTTTTATGAACACACATAGTTTTCTGTACTTAATGTTATCTTGTGCATCAATGGACATTAAATATTTAAATTTTAAAATCTTTGGTCTTGTATAGTATTTCTTATCAATCAATCGTTTTTTTAAGTCTTTAAGAGCATTACATTCTTGTAAATAATGAATCTCATCACCAATTTGACAAGTGGAGTTAAATAAAGGACATATATAATCTTTAATTTGCTTCAAATCCATACCAGCTTTCAGTTTCGGCAGGTAATCTGTTATTTCTTGTTCGAAATTTTATTATATACTTTAACAATTTATCTGGCGTGTTAACAATATATGGTTCTAGTCTAAATTTATCTTTAAATAATTTATAGTTACTACATTTACTAGAATTGTTTATATCTGAGTGCCATTCGTAAATAAACAGATCTGAGAGTTTTTGTTTTGTACTTTAAATAAATGTGTGTGCATTTTTCTTTTTAAACGAGTTATAACTTTGTTTCATTGTTTTCTTATATAATTTGCTGGTTCTGTTAAGACGATGAGCATCGGATTTTCGTATCTTAGGGTTCTACCTTAACGCATGTCCTCGGTCCGTGACCTGTGATTTTTTGCTCGGACCGGTTGTCTTCGCAGGACGACCGGTCCGGTGACCAGTTCTTTTTGGACTGCTTCCAACTGTGTAATTCGTGAATTATCATGTGTGATTAAGAATACATAGAACCGTCCGAGATGATGTTGTTTATTAGCATTTTACCACAAGCTATCGTGTATCGCACCTTTTCCGATTTTTCAACTTTCCAATCTGTGTATGTTATAACAGCGTGTTATATACGTTGTACAATCAACTTAACACCAATTTGACTTAAGAAATTATATCTGACCGGCGTTGAAGTCGCTTTTTAGAGAAGCAATTTCCTTCATAATGATTAATTATAGTCATTTAATAACCTTTTATTTCTTTAATACAAATTTATTCAAATAACATATATTGTATAAAATAATGAGTTTATAATAGTTTTTATTCAAAATAGAACAGGGTCAATTAAATTTATTCACATGTTTCTTTGACCAAAAAACCGAAATTCCGAACTTGAGCTAAATACTTTGTACATGGGTATTGTTAATACTTCTCCTGGCTCAATAATATTGAACAACGTATTCTCTTTCGACACAGCAATAATTTATTATTGTGTTTACAACTTTCAGTTTTAAATTGATTCATTATTAAAACAATCGAAAAAAAACAATTTCAAGTCTAGGTTTCAGCATTGTGGGAATGATTATAAAACGTTAAGGAACGGATAGGCCAATCAATAAATAATTATTTGTAATTGTTCTAATGGAATTTTGATTGCGCAGCATACGAAAACGCATCGATGTCAAATTTATGTCAAGTTCAAGGAGTTTATATTTCATCTGTATTTAAGCAAAAATGTTCAAACAACATTGTGAGCGAAATTATGTTATATTATATTATAGAGGATATAATTATAGACTTTCATGTGTGCTTAATATATTTTCCGGTATCTATCTGAGCCCTTTCATTTTTTAAACTCTTGTATCCACTATGCAGTTCGATGTATTTTGATTATTGGGACCAGTTAATACAGTATCGGACCAGTAGGCTTTGAAGGTAGCCGGTCCTGTGGACCACCACTTCCCAAAAGTTAAGGTCAAACCCTGTTATCTTATACAAATGTTTGGCTTGGTGAAAATTCTTACGGGCTGTTTTACAATTACGGTCGAAACACTTTAGGTTCATTATTATATTTTGATTCGTTTATATTTTGTTAGTACCAAATCTGATTTTACAACTTTCTTGATATAAAGAATCTATTTTAATCACAATACGGTCCAGGTCATCAACTGAACATGTATCCGCATTTTCAAAAGCATTGAGATCCTGAATTATAGCATCCACATTAAGGGGATTAATATTTTCAATAGAAACATTCGATTAATCGTTATCCCACGGTTTCACGTTTTTTTGGTTCACGCAAGGCGTCTTTATAATTTACCCATGTGTCTACCAAGTTCAACGGAGGCTCAGTGTTAGGTAAAAACGAGAAAATGATATTCTCGGGCGAGATAATGCAAGAGACTTGTACCCATATAGTGGAATAGTACGAGTATGATGCATACAATTATGCACACGAGTTTCCTTGTAGGCGAGTACAATAAACGTTTTTATATATTTATATTGCTAAATGAGTTTGACACGAATTTTCGTAGAACCAAAAGATAGGCAATTTACATGCTTTATAAGATGATATTCTAGGTGAACTAGAATTTAAAGAACATCAAAAAATAAATGTGGCAATATATGTAATTGTTTTTTTTTCATGTTCATTCTGTAGAGGTTCTATACATTTTGTCATATTTGTATGCTTCCAATAGTATTTGTTTATATATTGTTTTCTAAAAGTGATAAATAGTGGACACTGGAGTAAAACAAATGGAATTCGTCTTCAAGAACGTTACAATGTTTACATGTTCTATTTTGATACCGAGTATTTTCAGACTTGTGCCATCTCACTGCTTCTACTTCTAGTCTGTAACAAGATACACTAAAACGGGTTAATGCAATTCTAAATTTTGGAGTTTAAAGCTTTCATAAAGGCTATAACTTTTACCCCTGGTCGACCGTTGTAGATCATTTGACCAAGTTTGGACAAACATATCAGATATCCTTTTTTGGCGATAGATATAAAAATATTCCCATATCCTACTTCCTAAAATATATTGGTGTTTTAATATTTACATACACAAAACTTATGTATTATACATATACTATATACACGTACGTATATATTGATATTTATTCAGACAACTTGTTTGGATATTGTCTAAATAGTAAATACATATAATATGTACGTTCTCGAGCGATGATGCTATATTTGTTGACGTCGTTGGGTCATATGACGAGACAAAAGTATACGTGGTTTATATGTATGATGTGTGAATGATGTTCTGTGACTGGCGTCAGTCAGCCTTTAAAAATAATGTGCATATATTTACCTTTTTACTTACAATGTAGTTCATTTTAAGCAGAAAACTATTACAGTTCGTAACCAGAGTAGCATTACTGCAAACCCCATCGTACGTTAACTTGACTTACCTTGTCCAATCCTCTCCAGACAACAAGAGCAACACGTTGGTTTATCAGTTAACAACAACTTTTGATCAGAAATAATTAACGTAAAACGATTCATCGGTGAGCAATTTATTTGGACGAACGTGTAACACGGTTGAAATGCCTTTCCTCAATTAATGTTTGAATACAACCACAACAGCAAGGTGTGCAGGACATCAGTTTTTTGTCACATTCATTCGTTTGCATACGCGAAGGCTGGGGTGATTATCTCGAGGCTGGGGGTGATTATCTCAATGAAGCACGTGTAAATCAAGGATATCGCAATTCAATCGAAAGCATCATTTGCAATTTGTTGTTGTAGTTAAATGTAAGATGTTTAGATGGCGTAGCAAAACAAAGTGTTCAGAGTTGTGTCTATATTAAAGTTGTACATCCGCACAAAGAGTGGCGATTCTTTTGAACACTTTTCACAGATATTCTGGAACTATACTAAGTTTTATCGATGAGAATTTAGAAAGATATATGCATAAATATGTACTGGGGGTATGTAGTGCGAATAGATACCAAACGCAACACGCCTATGTTGTGACATGTTGCCATCATACACTGATGTTGCTAACTAACAGGTCGAACCTCAGCAACCCGTTCGTGTACCATGGCGGGACGGCGTCAGAGGCCCTAGAAACAATTGCAACTGAGCACGATACTAATTTAAATGCAATGCTAATTAAATGTGTGCATAGCAGATCTCATTGTCATGTCTGTTTGGTACATGACTGCAAGTAAGATGAACACATGAACTGCAAATAATGGTAAGGTAAACATTTAATTATAACAACGTACAAACTATCATAGAAGCATGCAAAATAGAAAAACTACAGTAACTTCCTTTAATGCATGTGTAAACATCATGTTTATGAACATGATTACCGTCCGATAATTTAACCAACGTATTTTACAATTACAAAAATAACCAACTACAAGAACAGCAACATCTTAACTTTAAACGACATGGAGAAGCTATGTACAAATTGGACACATTTAATTGAAACAACAAAAACAAAATAAACATGTCTATGTATAAATACAACCTATGCAAATTTAGGAGACATAATTTCGCTGACAACATACCAAATATCTACTGCTAATTAACACCTCGACTATATTTAAGTTTTAAAAAAGAATTTCCTAATATGATACAAAGTACGAAGTGTTTTTAACAAAAATGTCACAAATTGATATGCTTTAATGTTCTTGACAAGTTTTGATTATTGTTATAAAACTTAAAGTAGATCTATTGCACAATTTGAAAACACTTCAGTTGTATTTAAATACAATTTAATCATACAAAGTAAAACTATTTAAGTATTTTTATGGAAAAGCTATGGTGGCATAGAACTTCCATACAATAACCACTTAAGGTTCGCGAAAACTTTCGTGTTAGCTACCTAGCGTTCGCGAACAGATTCGTGTTACCACTTATTTATTATGATATTTATCTGGATATTAAGATAGCGTTTGCGAATATTTTTTTGCAGGATAGTTTAGCATTATAGTAAATGGCCTAAAAGTACCCAGAACTTACATGAAATACATTTTCTTGGGGTTGCGAGGTCTTCAGATTTATCTTACTAACAAGAATATTATCATGATAATTATCTGACAACGTAAATCTTAACTAGATAATATTCGTGTTAAAACTTAATTTTTGCGTGAGGTCTTCCGCATTATCTTACTAACACGATTATTATCATGATAATTATCTGACAGCGCGAATCTTAACTAGGTAATATTCGTGTTACCACTTGAATCGGCGCGAGGTCTTCATTATCTTACTAACACGAATATTATCATGATGATTATCTGACAACGCAAATCTGAACTAAATACTATTCGTATTACCACTTAATTTGTGCGCGAGGTCTTCCGCATTAACTTACTAACACGAATATTATCATGAAAATTATCTTACAACGAAAATCGTATCTAGTTAACATTAGCGATACCACTTAATTTTCATGTGTCGCAAATCTATTCGCAAACCAATTCGTGTTGCCAGTTATCTAACACGAATGTTATCATGATCTTACAACGCGCATTTTAACTAGTTAATATTTGTGATACCATACGTTTTTATTTACTGAAATTCTGATGTCAGTTTTGGGCAGTGTTCCCTTTTTTCGTTAAGCAAATAAATATCTTATGCCGAAACAAATCGCAAACGATATTTAGATATAAGATAAATAACACGAAACTTAAACGGTAACACGAAATTTTTCGCGAACCTTAATTAGTTATCGTAAGGCAGTTCAAATAAATATCTTACGCCGAGACAAATCGCAAAATATTTAGATATAAGATAAATAACACGAAACTTAAGTGGTCACACGACAATTTTCGCGAACCTTAATTAGTTATCGTAAGGCAGTTCTATGCCACCATAAAAAGCAAGTAGCAATATTTCTATATTATGTACAAGTGGTTTTTACTATATCTATACATTTGAAATCAATATCAAATCTGTTAAAATGTAATAAAATTAGCAAAAAGAAAGAATACACAATACATTTTGCTATAAAATAAATAAACAAAACTGAAGTAAACTGAAGTTTTGTTCGATTCCGCGGAAAAAGAACGTCATTGTTCATCTCTAGTTCATACCCAGTTGTGTCTGCAGAAGTTCGTCACTAGATCTACATGTATATGGTATATGCTGTGGTGGTTTCCCGTTTCGCAATAACGGCCGAGGTCTTTTCTCAGAGCACCGGTGTCAAAGAAAACCATGTACAAAATGCCAACTGTCTTTGCCCTTGTTCATTTTTGTGCAAGCATTTGTGTGAACTCTGAAAACAACAGAAATACAACAGACCATGGAGGTTTAAAGGGTGAAACATGAGTAGAACTGCTAAATAATAGATATAAAACTGACCATGCAGGATTAAAAGGTGAGACATGAGAAGAACTGCTAAATAACAGAAATACAAAGACCATGGAGGATTAAAGTGTGATACATGAGAAGTACTGCTAAATACACAAATAAAACAGACCATGGAGGATTAAAGGGTGAAACATGAGAATTACTGCTAAATAACTGAAATACAACAGACCATAGAGGTTTAAAGGGTGAAACATGAGAAGAACTCATGAGCCTTTCACGCCAGCTCAAGGTCAAGGTCACACTTGAATGTTAAATTTTGTAGCCTCCATTTTCGTGTCCGTTTTTCGTGTCCGCTCCATATCCCCTATACCATTTGAAGGATTTTCATGAAACTTGGCTCCAATGTTTTGCTCATTCAGACCATGTGCAGAAGGCATAAGCCAGTCACGCCAACTCAAGGTCAAGGTAACACTTATAAAAAATAATATTTGAGCCTGTATTTTCATGTCCGTTCTATATCTCCTGTGCCCTTTAAAGGATTTTCATGAAACTTGCCTCAAATGTTTATCACATTAAGGCAATGTGCAGAAGGCATGAGACAGTCACGACACCTCAAGGTCAAGGTCACACTTGAAGGTCAAATGTTTGAGCCTCCATTTTTGTGTCTGTTCCATATCTCCTATGCCCTTTGAAGGATTTTTATAAAACTTGGTTCAAATGTTTACCACATTGAAATAAAGGGTGAAAAATGAGAAGAACTACTAAATAGCATAAGTACAACAGACCATGGAGAATTAAAGGGTGAAACATTAGAAGAACTGGAAGAACTGCTAAATAGCATAAGTATAACAGACCATGGAGGATTAAAGGGTGAAACATGAGAAGAACTGCTTTCACCGAAGCTTCCCAGCCAAGTGCATCGGGAATAGCAGTTCAGAATGCTAATATATATGTAACACTACTTCTAGGACTATCATTGCACCTATTGCTCCAGTTATATAGCCTTACTATATTTAACACTAACATAGATGACGGCTTATTTCAATCACGTGATTTATATCGTATTTATTTATGTTTCTATAAATTGACATTAGCAGCCTGTGCAACCATGCACATCCGTTATTTCCTTATTGAGGTTCATATTATTTTCACATAAACATCATTTAAGGGCCATTTATCTATTATAGAAGTAATAATGTGGTCATAAAAATATAAATGAGTTATATTGGCATCCATTTTGAACAATGTATATTTAGTTTCGAGATATTGGGTTATTTATCCACCCAAGAACAACAATACATTACTAAAACGCCTAGGGAGACGCTGTATGTTACGACGTATTCTCCATTTAGTGACATTGTCGATATCTATTTTACAGAGGTTTAACTTTTGTTTTCTTAATATGTAAACGAAAACAAAGGTACTTTAAAATAATCATCATTAAAACGACACAGAGCCTGGCGACGATTATAAGATCAATCCCAGTTGCTCCCAGTGCCACCATACACGCAGACAGTACCCTCATAGTCGATGAGCCCGTTGCCGTCCGCGTCCACGATAGCGAGCATCTCGTCCACCTCCTCGTCCTCCAGCCTCTCGCCCAGGTTCGTCATGATGTGGCGCAGCTCGTCCACCGTCAGGTAGCCCTTCGCTTCCTTGTCGAACACCTGCACGTGGACACACTCGTCACACAGGCCATGGCAACACGCACACCGGACAGGTCCGATGAACAACACAAAATTTTCCATGCATACATATACATTGTGCTTTAAAACTTGATCGATAACAATCTCATCAATAAAAAAATGCCGCACTTTTTTTTCTACTGACTATTAGAGTATTATCTTGACAAACATGATGGGAAACATCTTAAATTTCCCAATGTGATTTTGCTTTAGTAGATATAAATATGTATTCCTATACAGTATTCCCAACATAGTTACGGTTCCAGCTATGCTTCAAACAACATCATCAACATGTTTGTGAAATAGAGCGGAAACGACAACCCTGTGTAGAGAATGAACCAATTTCCAGTAAAACGAGAACTTGTGTTCATTGCGCGCAATGCTGGCCCCTCATATAGCTGAATAACTTATATTCTGGTTCACTGTGTCAAACAAGGGATTTTGCACCTCTAGTTCCCGCAGGCTACTTTACCTTGAACGCCTCCCGGATCTGGTCGGCCGAGCCAGTGTACGACATCCGACTACCCATCATCTCCAGGTATTCGTGAAAGTCGATCTCGCCGTTACCTAGGAGACGAACACAATACTGTGAAGAGTTTCACTCCAACATCGACCGAGCAGAACAGAACTACTTAAGGTTCGTGTTACCATTTATTTATCATGATACTTATCTGGATATTAAGATAGCGTTTGCAAATATTGTTCTGCGAGATATTTCATTATTATACTACACGGCTGTAAGTGCCCAGAACTGACATTAGATATATTTTCTTGGGGTTGCGAGGTCTTCCGAAATATCTTACTATCACGAATACTATCAGCATAATTATCTTACAACGCGAACCTTAACTAGTTAATATTCGCGATACCATTTAATTTGTGCGCGAGGTCTTCCGCATTATCTTACTAACACAAATATTATCATAATTGTCATAATTTTCTGACAACGCAAATCATTAACTAGATAATATTCGTGTTACCACTTAATTCCGCGCGAGGTCTTTATTATCAAACTAACACGAATATTATCATAATAATTATCTGACAACGCGAATTTTAACTAGATAATATATTCGTGTTTAAACGTAAAATTTGTGCGCGAGGTCTTTCGCAGTATCTTATTAACACGAATATCATCATGATAATTATCTGACAACGCGAATCTTAACTAGATAATATTCGTATTACCACTGAAATTGCGCGCAGGATCTTCCGTATTCGCAAACCAATTTGTGTTGCCTGTTATCTAACACGAATATTATCATGATAATTATCTTACAACGCAAATTTTAACAAGGCGGTCTAAAGGACAGCTATATCCCCCGCCGTGATCCTTCATTAGATTATAAAGGTGACTTTGAAGTATCACACTGACCTTAATCAGTTTCGTGAACATTCCTTAAAGGGCAAAGGAAATATGGAGCTGACACGACAATGGAGGCTCAAACATTTGACCTTTAAGTGTGACCTTGACCTTAAGTTGGCAAGACTGCTCCATGCCTTCTGCACATTGCCTCAATGTGATAAACATTTGAGCCAAGTTTTATAAACATCCTTCAAAGGGCATAGGAGATATGGAACATACACAAAAATGGAGGCTCAAACATTTGACCATCAAGTGTGACCTTGACCTTGAGGTGGCGTGACTGCCTCATGCCTTTTGCACATTGCCTCAATGTGATAAACATTTGAGGCAAGTTTCATGAAAAACCTTTAAAGTGCACAGGAGATATAGAACGGACATGAAAATACAGGCTCAAATATTCAACCTTCAAGTGTTATCTTGACCTTGAGTTGGCGTGACTGGCTTATGCCTTCTGCACATGGTCTGAATGAGCAAAACATTTAAGCCAAGTTTCATGAAAATCCTTCAAAGGGTATAGAGGATATGGAGCGGACACGAAAAACGGACACGAAAATGGAGGCTCAAAACTTTAACATTCAAATGTGACCTTGACCTTGAGCCGGCGTGACCGACTCATTCCTTCTGCACATCGTATCAATGACCTTAATATTTGAGCCAAGTTTCATGAAAATCCTTCAAAGGGTAAAGGAGATATGGAGCGGACACGAAAATGTTACGGACAGACGGACGGACAGACGGACGGAGGGACGGACGGACGGACGAAGGGCATTCCTATAACCTCCCTCCCGCTTCGCGGCGGGGGATTAACTAGTTAATATTTGTGATACCACATACGTTTTTATTTACTGAAATTCTGATGGCAGTTCTGGGCAGTTTAAGGCCTGTGTTTAATTAAGCAAATAAATATCTTACGTCTAAAAGAATTCGGAAACGCTATTAAGATATAAGATAAATAACACGAAACTTAAATGGTAACACGAAATTTTTCGCTAAACTTTAGTAGTTATCGTAAAGCAGTTCTACGCCACCATACACTCTTAAGCATCAATACAAATTTGCCAGTTATCGAAGGTGTAAAAATGAATGTGTCTGTGTATGAGTGGGATACCGATCCGTGCAAACGACAATGATGTACTAGGACGTTGCAGATCAACAGACAGTACAACATTTGTTTCGTATGATCATCACAAGCTTATTTTGTTCTATTTGAATTGGTTGTTGTTAAAATAATAATTAGCTTTGCCTTTTAGAAATGTCTATGTTTTATTGGTAAAAAAGTCGTTTCCCGACTTGCATTTGCGACATTCGTGAACATGTGTCGGCTGTGATGAAGCCATTCACACTAAATATAGTGTTAATCCCGGATATGTACTAGTCATTATATAGTTCGCTGAGACGCCGACTGCACGGTGTTTGCGTGCACGTGGCTCACGTACCATCGACGTCTACTTCCTGTATGATCTTCTGCAGCTCGGAGTCGGACTTCGTCTCCCCCAGGGACCTCATCACGATACCCAGCTCCTTCGTGGAGATAGTGCCGCTCCCGTCCTTGTCGAACAGTTTGAACGCCTCCTTGAATTCTGAAACACGAGCCACGTCAAATGTGTGTGCATGTTCTCCGCACACGTGAAAACATAGGGGCCCACGACTACAAACGATTTCAAACTCAAACTTAGTCTCAACTTAAAATATTGTCCAATGAAATTCAAAGGCGCATTGCAATAAGTGATTTTATAGGTAGTTATTTTAAGTTTGAGATTGAGAACTTTCGTAGTCACAGGGCAAGTTGAGCTCTACAACGAGCAAAGTTAGCAACATCATGTGCCATGATAAGTACGCCACTCCGTCCGCTTAAAGACTTTGAATTTCTTTAGCTAATGTTAAATAATTAAAACTCAGATAAAGTTAATAATGTATATACAACGTGTACAACGATTGCATTTCGAGGGTTGAAACCCCAAAGGTACTAACTGCCATTGAAATCAATGCCAGTTAGTACCTTCTGGTTTTCAACTCTGGATTTGACAAGCAAGTCCCAAAATATACATTTTCTGATAACACTTGCTTTTTAAATACGGTATATTTAATATCTGTGTGGACCATGGGAAAACTACAATAGGTTCTTATTACCATTATTGTCATTATACGGGTATGCTAATTCAGTAAAAAGCTAGCCCAGTTTGACTATTTTGTCCGACAAAATCGGGTTAGTGAGAAGGAATT